>OX155681.1:5725855-7076525 GCA_944547425.1 Eupithecia centaureata | reverse complement strand
AGTAATTTAAACGGTAATTTAATGTCATAATTATTGCGGTAACAGCCCGGTAGACGGTAAGGTAGTGTGGCCCCAGCGTAAAACTCTCTAAACTGGTATCTATAAGCAAACATTTTATCTGTTTACATAGTGTCATTTATTGTTGTCATGGGAACGGCACGTAGGCTTCCTAGATCTTATTTGACATGCAACAAAAATAGAAGGGAATAAATACTTGGACGATGGAAAAACCCTTTGAGAACGGTAGACTATGGTATTATTAGATGATTCTTTAGATAGCACAGAGATGGCGATTCCGTCGCCGCCGTCACACTCACAAGTTCAAGTAAGCGGGCGTACAACACTATCCGTGTTCACTCACGCATTGATAGAAAGGGCCTAAAATTTTCACGTTATTTCTAATTATACCGAGTGTTTTCATGAATCAAACACTATTTGCCGCAAATAATGACGAATAACAAAGCCAAAAACAGTTATTTATTTGTTAAATTATGTCCACATCGCTCATATTTGGGAAAATACAAACGTATGAACGATCGAACGAATCGAACAACCTTAAGTTGTATTTAATTGTATTCTAATTGAGCGTAATCACCTTGTAATTGAAGTGTCCGGGGGTACCCGCCGTCCGGGGCTACCCGCCCTTCCTAATTGTAGTTACTTAAGACTATTAATACACTGTAAAGTGCAGTAAAGACTGACAGCATTCTTGACTAAAGATGTTGTATCTCGAAATGTGTAATAGATTACTTAAATAAAGACATAAAGCTTTAAGACATAAAGACATATAAATAAAGACATAAAGCTTTTAATGTTAATTCGCCATTGTTTTGGTCAAGTAACCTACTATATATATTGAATAGATTATTCAATATTTGACAACAAAATACTTCATTATTTATGTAACTTCTGTCATTCTACTGAAACCACTTAATTTAACATGCTACTGGCTATTATGGAAAAAAAAGAATAAAAATTTGAAATTTCTTTATTATTCTTCATAAGTTTTATTTAAAATCTTTATTAAATCCAGGGCGCGTTAAAATTGAGATGGGAAACATGGTACACTTACAGTAAAATCACCGCGGCAGATTGTTCACTTCACAATGAAAACTTTAACTCTTTAGTATTTGTATATTCTCCTCTGTCAATTATTTTACGCCATTCACCGATAGTCACATAATTTTATTAAGTAACAAAGTTCATAGACTTCCCGTCGTAAGATACAAAATACCTTATACGCTTGAGATTATTATAGATAACTTCTACGTAGTTAAGTGTCAGATAACTCTTTTTAATAGTTCTTGTAATGTTATTAAAAAAATAACTAAATAAATAATGTTTTAAAAAATAACATTAATTTTTTTTTTATCCCGATTTTTATTGATAAATATGTGTCGTGTATCCGCACATTTCTTTTGATCAAGGTTCGAAAAATCACATTGTAGATATTACATTCTTAACTGAAGTATTTCTATGACCTATAGTGTTAACCAACTCATCTACAAGACAGTTATACTGGTTAAAGTAGTAGCTGAGAATGAATAAACACTCTTGTGCAGCACTTAACACCCTTATACCACTGCTCTACAGGCTTTCTATAACCTTTACCTGTAAAATGGTGGGCCTCTTTCGTGGTTAGGTATATGTGAGTTCTCTAACTCCGCTGCTACAGGTATTTTTAACACTAAGATACTCGATTGGAACCGATATACGTATAATACACAGGTTATTTTAACGCTAACGTGCTAGTTGGGAAGGAGGCCAAAAGGAAGATCCACCTAGGCAGCATTTGGGAAACTACGTCAGGTCTTCCCGTCATCTACCCGTAACCTGGGCTGAGACGTGGACACTCACGGTAGGTAGGGCTGGTCCACCATTTCAGTCGCTCAGCGAGCTTTGGAAAGAGCTATGCTCGGAGTTTCTCTGCATATCAGGATTCGTAACGAATACTTCCGATAGAGAACAAAAGTTATAGCTCAAAGAATTAGCAAGATAGTGGCAGTGGGCCGGCCATATCTAGCGACGAACCGACAACCGTTGAAGCTAACGTGTCCTTGAGTGGAGACCGCGACTCCGCAAACGTAGTGTAAGACGCCCTCCGGCCAGGTGGAATGACGGTCTGAGAAAGACTGCTGGCAGATGCTAGATGCGGCAAGCTGAAGACAGGGCGCTATGGCGCTCATTAGGGGAGGCCTATATCCAACAGTGGACTAATATAGGCTGATGATGATGATGATCAGGAATGCAATAGAAAATGTTTCTGTTACTGATAGAAAACAAATTATTTTTTAATATCTTTGAGTCATGCATCCGCACCGTCACCATCCGCAATAGCCCAAGTAGCACAAACCTGCATTATAAGATGTCACTTATAGTCGACATCAGTAACTTTAGCATTTATGAAGACTTATTAGAGTGCACTCGAACTGCAATAGCTGAAAATTAAACATTCGTCTTTATATAGATGCTATCAGGCGTCATGGCGACAACATTGTAATGCTGCAAGCGTTAATATAATGTTACAGTTCAGTGTTATACTTACAGCATTTAAGAATTGTTAGTATTATCAGCTGCAATATGGCATTTTAATAGATTTATACCTACTAAGCTTTTTTCTTGAAACACTTGCATTTTAAGAAATAATATGTGAAATACTATAATGCAATCAATTATACTGTGACTCCAATTAACAATGACATAATTCATCTTGCTGCACGTAATACTAGAATCTTTGTGCTGCACAAAGTTGAACTTAAATAGTGTTTAGACGTAATCTAATAATAGCACTTATAAGTATAGACATTATCACTGTGGGTGAATTTATATGCTGCTGAATTACAGTAAACTGCTACAAAATAGATCACATGTAACCCATGATCCTGATTAGAGCTGAATACTTGTACTTGCGTCGGCAATTTTACTACTAATGCAGTTAAAAAAGATCTTGAAGACTGTTTTTTTCAGCGCGTCGTATAGTATTCAAGGGCGGATCCAGCTTTGGTGTCAGGGGGGGGGGATCACATAGTCGTCAAGTCAAGTCACATCATCATCATCATCAGCCTATAAAATATTAGTCCACAGCTGCACATAGGCCTCCCCTAATGAGCGCCATAGCGCCCTGTCTTCAGCTTGCCGCATCCAGCAGCTGCCAGTAATCTTTCGCAGATCGTCTTCCCACCTGGCCGGAGAGCGTCCTACACTACGTTTCCCAAAGCACGGTCTCCACTCAAGAACACGTTTACTCCAAAGGTTGTTGGTTCTTTGCGAGATATGGCCGGCCACTTAAGCTTGCTAATTCTTATAGTTCATAGTTCATTTATCAATAACAAATTGTGTTACCTACAGGTCACTTATTCTCACTGACCTCTATATATACAAGCGTACTTGTAATAGATACAGGTCAGTGGGTTAAATCAGATGCAGAGCCTTTCTCCATCAAACCATACAAATCAAACTAAAGATCCAAGACAAAATACCTACTTTGAGTGAGGGAATGCGTATTTCTAGCATCCCTCCATAGTGCATATCGATGTTACGAGTTGATTTTATTCCAACTCGGATAACTCGAGTTGACTCGGCCGCTAACTCGAGCCGCAACACGAGTTGACTCGACTCGCATCAACCGGAAGGGATCCGCTTCGCGGGAGCAGCCAATACGGATCGGCGAGTCGAGTCGAATGCACCGTATTCGTATTCTTGTTCTTGATTCGAGTTTACACTTGCATTGCCGATTGCCACTGCTCCACTCGCCGGCCACCGCTGTTATTTGTTTCGTAATATACCATCGCCAACACAGTTAACTGACTATTCGTGCACTTTATACGCATTGTAATAAGGGTCACGAATGTTCAGTCACCCGTTTTGGCGTATTATGTAACCTATGGGTCATCAAGTCTATTATCTTCGCTGCAGCTAAAATTTAATACGAAAGTTAACGCATTTTTTTACGCTTTAAATATACTTGCTTTCTCTCTCAAACCTTGCTCGAGCGCCGACGGCGGCCCGAACCGACCCGAGGTGTGCCGACGGTGACCGGCGAGGCGACGGAATACCAATCAAAACAAAATGAATATTCGTAGTAGAGTCGAGTTTCGGTTTCGAGTTAGCGAATCGCTGACTCGCGACCTCGCGTGCACTCGGATTCTCATAACTCGCATTCGTTATCCGCATTCTAGTAGTTAGGTAGGTAAGCGAGTTGATTCGAGTTGCGAATGAACTCGATTCGAATCAACTCGTTTAGACTCTGATTCGAGTTATTCGAATCAGCCAACTCGACTCGCCCATCGCTAAAGTGCATCTGTGGTCTGTGGATCCATTTAAAAGAAGTTGAAGATTTCGAATGAGTGAATCTATCTTTTGCTGTGATCTTTTGCAAAGATTTTGCGTGCGTTTATTCTGAAATTTCTCATTAAAATGTTTTGAAATAGTAAAGTCAATGTACAATTATAACTATTTATTTAAAGGTACCTATAGGTTCTAGAACACCATACCACGAGTATTCTGTCTACGATTGCTCGGAGCCTTGGACAACTATAATAACATACCTATTGCACCACTCTTTCAGGTTAAAGATAGTCAACAATGCACAAAATAGTGGAATTTCAAGCCGTGGTGCTGGCTGCAGGACGTGGCTCCCGAATGCCAGACGTGGGGGCCACCGTTACAAAATGCCTGCTGCCTGTAGGGCCTTACCCCGTTCTCTGGTATTCGTTGAAAATGCTCGAAAAAATCGGGATTCAAGGTAAGAATCTCGCTCATTCGCGTATCTAATCTAGGGTTATTTTTCGATGGAGCCAGGGCGTTATAAAAAACACAAGGTCCGCCAAATGCGAGTACGTCAAGTCCCACCTAAATTCCCCTGGATTATTTTTTAGCAATGACAAAGAGTATTTATGAAATAAGAATAGAGCTTTTTTGTATTATGTTACCTGGAGACCAGAGATGGATGGAAATGGTTCACATGATTACTTTATTTAATCATAATTTTTTGGTACAAACCAAAAAAGTAATAGTAGGTAGTCTATTTACCGAACTCGCAATCTACTGAGAAAAATTATGCCCGTGGTCTTGCTAGATGTCATTTTAGTACATACCATACATAAAATTGAGTTATTTATATTATAATTTTCCTTTCCAGAAACAATGGTGATCGTCCTTGAAGATGACAAATCTAATATACTCAATGCACTTGTGAAATGTCCCCTGTCAATAAAATATGAGCTGATAGTAATACCATCAGATGAAGATTGGGGAACAGTAGATACCCTGAAACACATCAGCAGCAGGATAACCTCTGATCTCTTGGTTGTCTCAGGCGATCTCATTACTGATATAAACTTGAATGATGTATTAAACCTGCATAGGAAACATGATGCTGCGCTCACAACACTATTTTTCAACAATGGTCCTGAAGAATGGATACAACTTCCTGGAATAAAGGAAAAGAACAAACCAGATACAGACTTTGTTGGTATTGACAAAGAAACTCAACGCCTAGTCTTTCTAGCTAGTGCTAGTGATTTTGAAGACACTCTGAATATACCAAAAGCACTAACAAAAAAGTTTACTTCAATACATCTTTACTCGAGATTGTTAGATGCCCATGTATATGTGATGAAGCGATGGATTGTAGACTACATAGTTGAAAATGATGAGTTCACTTCAGTAAAAGGAGAGCTGGTGCCACACATTGTCAAAAAGCAGTTGTCCAAACCTAAGAAGCCAGAAACACGAGGAACTTCGGAGAAGAATTTGGATGTTAAGAAATCTATCTTTGAATTTGCTGTTGAATCAGGTTATGAGAGCCAAATTAGAAATATGTCCGGTTACAATGACCACAGGCTAGGAAATAAAGGAGTTTACCATGAGGATATACTAAGGTGCTATGCATTTGTACCAAGCCTAGGCACTTTTGGGATGAGAATTAATAAGATGTCATCATATTATTTAGCGAACCAGAAGGTATTTACTATTTTTGCATTTTATCAACCTTTAAAATGTAATTCTTAATGACTTTATTTTATTTTAAACTACTGACCCGCCCCCGCTTCGCACGGTTTTATTATACATATAAACCTTCCTCTTGAATCATTATCTATTAAAAAAACCGCATCAAAATCCGTTGCATAGTTTTAAAGATTTAAGCATTCTAAGGGATATAGGGGCATAGGGACAGAAAAAGCGACTTTGTTTTATACTATGTACATAGTGAAGAGTTTAAGCATTTAAAGGTTATGAGTTTTTTATAAACAAAATGCAAGAATACTACCAGCAGTTCTTTGCAGATTCTCATTCCACTTGGCTGGACACCTTTCAGCTTCACTATATTTTTAAGTGAAGGAAACCCTTCAGCCAAATGGAATGAGAATCTGCAAAAAATTGCTGGTAACTTCATGCTCCAGCATCCATCCTCTGAATGCGGCAAGCTGAAGACGGCGCTATGGTGATAGGGCGCATTAGGGGAAGCACATGTTCAGCAGTGGACTAATACATATAGATTAATGATGATGATAAATAAAATACCCCACGTTTCAGATCCTATCAAAATGGCAAGAAATAACAGGATCCCAGCCACCAGAACGATTTTATCTCGACAATGTAATTAACACCAAACAAATAGATGAAACCTGCATAGTAGGAGATCAAAGTACTATCAGCGAGAAAACATCTATAAAGAACACTTTTATTGGCTCCAACTGCACGGTTGAAAAGAAAGTGAGATTGACCAACTGCATATTGATGAACAACGCTAACATCAAAGAAGGGTGTGTATTTTATCAGTTTATTGCATCTGTTAGGATTTTTGTGTACGGTAAATCCTAGTACCTAATTATTGTATTGGCCATACAACACAACAGAGTGTTTAGACAAATGATTTGTCTAAATACTCTGTTGTGTTATGTTATTATAACACTGATATTAGAAAAGTAGAAGTTTGATACCATTTCATGCTCGTATAGCTAAACTGGTTTGGGGGAAATGAGGCACCTTATAACCAGAATGCATAGGCTAGCATTTGACCAGGCAAAGTGCAGTATTCCTGTTGGATATTGGTGTGGTGTGATGAACAAATTAATTCACCACATGTAACACCTAGTGCAGCTAGTTTTTAAAAGCCTTTTCTCTGCTTGCTGATAAAATAAAAGTTACGATGTCTGGATTGTCCAGTAGTCCCAAAGGACAGTAAGCTTGTGTTATGGGTGTTAAACTATTAGAATAATTTAGATGAGACTCCGACTAGCAGAACCTATTGGTTCTGCTGGGGTGTAACAGAGGATGTCCACTTTCTATAATCTCAATAGTGATCATCAACAGATTTGTCTGATGATAGAAATAAAAGTGTCATTACAAACACCATACCTAAATATTCCCTCAAATTGTGTACCAAAGAGTCCCAAGTGATAAGGAAAGTAAACTCTTTCAAGCTTGTTGGCTCTTCATCCTATACTAGTATAATAAAATGTTGATGTGAAATGAAATACTCATCTAATTTTTTACTCATATTAAAGTTTTAATGTTTACCACACCTGTCCAAAGTTAAGTGTTCCCTAGATAATGTTCCTAACAAAATTTTCAGATCTGTTTACTCATCTTATTTTTTACTCATATTATAGTTTTGATGTTAACCACACCTGTCAAAGTTAAATTTTCCTTAAACAAATGTTCCCAACATTTTCAGATCTGTTCTCCAAGACTGCATCATCTACTATGGAGCCACAGTGAACTCAAGTAACTTGCAGCACTGCATCGTAGGACCTCATCATGAGGTCGCAGCTGGAAGCACTGGTACCCATCAACTGTTCTCCGAGACCACAGACAATATGATCACTCTTGGATGACAAAAGGCTTCAAAGCCAACGTTGATAATTGAAAATAAGTGGTGTTAAACCTCTATGCTCAAATGAGTGGCTTAATTTATTAGTACTAAAGTTATTTAAAATGGGATATTTACTATGAATTGATTTTTTTTGAGTTTTCGATATTCGGGCACAGTTTTATGCGCCATGATCACGAAAGAAACAAATCAAATCATGGTAAATATCCCCTTTTTATGTGAATTTAGTGTTAGTAACCATGTGGTAATTTGAAAAAGTTTTATGATTAATTAAATTCGCATAAAAACAATAGTAGAAAGCTATCGAACTCAAGAGTGCACTAAGCCCTTTCTCCACCTGATATTATGTAAATATCTATTATAGAAGTCATAGTCTGTTATTAATGTATTGTGTACTTATATGTCCCCCAAGAAAGTGCCATCTTGAGTCCTAAATCAAATATAATTAAACTCTTAAATATCTATACCAATTGTTAATACTAAAATTCATTTAGAAATTTTTATAAAAAATATATAGTTATGTACTTTGAGTATTTAATTATCTGTTTGCAACTTCCTCTAACATCTTTTAACCCTTTTGGTAACCACTATTGTCAAATAGAAGGAATAATGTGCCTGATTACACTGTTTAGGCTACAAAGAGATATAAGTATAAGTGTTATAAGTGTTCTGTAAACAAAAAAGCCCTATTACTAAGCCTCTACTGTCTGTCTGTCTGTATCTATAACATATATACAGCAGGCTGTATCTAGCGCTGACAGATGAGAACGGTACAGTTACAATTTTCTGAGAGTGCATCTATTTCTTTTGCGGCTATTACAATAAATAAAATCCTTTTATCGACCTAGCAAAAAATTACTTTTAGGGATTCTTTTGCTAAAATGTTTTGTATGATATGTGTGGGAATTGGCCGGTTTTATTCATTGATATTTTCAACATAAGTCTCTATAATTCTTACCGGGATGCGTAGCGGCTTTCTGCGGCGCTGGCTGTACGTATCTTATCACTACATAGTGTAAACAAAGTCGCTTTTTCTGTCCCTATATCCCTTTGAATGCTATCTTTAATGAATGATTTTTTTAATAGATTGAGCGATTCAAGAGGAAGATTTATACGTATAATACAACCGTGCGAAGCCGGGGCGAGTCACTGATAAGGTTTAAATAATTTGGGCGCATGTCATCGTTGCCGGGCCGCGCCGGCCGCTACCATTCCGGTGGGAAATTACTTGAGTTCACTTGAGCCCAAAGGCATAACCTAGGTAGGTATATAGACGCCATTTTATCATAAACTAGCGAAACGCCTCGGCTTCGAACGGTTTTATTTTACATAAAAATCTTCCTCTTGAATCAATCTATCTATTAAAAAAACCGCATTAAGACTACTATTACTTAAGTTAAGTAATCTACTATTTATTAGCCATATAATTTAGAACTCATAATAATGATAATTGGTACTTACTAAGTAATTGATAAGATACCTATGCAACGAAAAACTTTCTCCAAATCTTCCAAGACCTGTTAATACGAGTATGATGGATGACTTAAAATATATTACCTGAACAATATATGTAGGTACCTACCTACATAAGTCATAAATGTACATATGTTCCATTCAGGTACCCTATCAAGTATAGGTACTTAGGTACCTACCTATTCATTTTGACGACGCCGACGTCTGTAGCGCAGCGGGCGAAGGTCCGCCTGCGACGTAGACGTTGCTAGTTCGATCCCCGCCTCAGAACAAAATTTGTTCTGAGGCGGGGATCGATGTTCTACGATTTGCAGAATCCTTAGTTGGGTCTTCATAGTTTCATAAGCAAAAGCTTGTTTTCATTTTGTCTAGTTAAGAAGAGATACTACGAAGTTGCCATTGGTGGCCACCATTCGTATCTCTTTCTAAATTAAGAAAAGCTTATGATAGGTTTAACAAACTGTAAGTACGTGTGATTTTTGGTAATTCCTATTGGTGGCGCCACTTTCCTGTTTGCGTCATAACGAATAGATCATTGGTAGACAATGTACATACATTTCGATGCCATCCAGCGAAACGATTTTACTTCCATACAAATAACTTATAGCCATGTGGCACTTTTGACTAGCGATTTCGCTTAAGTCGCTTGTCCTCGAATCGAATTTCGCTATCGTTTGAGCGATGACGATTGATGAATAAGTATAAATTAATAAGTATGAATAAGCTTCGTAGGGAATGCTAGTTGGCTAGTCCTACAAGGCTCTGATTTTAAGTAAGTAGGTATATAACTACATCAAAGGTACCCGGGTAAGTAGGGGCCTTACCCCTACGTATTACGAGGGTGTATTTTACTCGTTAACTAATCAATCACTAAAAAGTAATCGTTAAATACCATAAGTACCTAGGTAACCTCTTTATGGTGGATATCAGATAACACAGTGATCAAGCAACTAAGCCGATTCCGTACCGTGCACTATTCGTGATTGGTCCTCTCTGAAAGTAATTGAGGGTTATCATTATCACAAACAACTCATTACGTGTCTAAAAGCTGTCACGATCCATCGCAATTAAGTGAATGCTAATAATCAGGTACAACAAATTACAAACTTTTAGGTTGTATAAGTACCTACTATTGGTCGTTTAAAATCAAAGCAGGAAAACAGTTTGCCGTTTTCTGTAGAGCAATGAACTCTTCAATGTGTGATATGCTAGTTTCCTTCCGTTGTTTTTCTTCAGCTATAGCAGTCCACATGTTACAATCGAGCCTTTTTAGGAATCCACAGTGTTTTATGAGAGCCGATTTTGTGACATCCCTTTTTTAATGCAGATTCCTATAGTTTGAATCTATTCAAATGCGAGAGTAAAACTCTCGCGTATCTTTTAATCATAGTTACTGAGAAATTAAATTTTGAAAATCATTATTTTTTTACCTGAAAAATACCTACTTAAAAAATTCGAAGCTTCTAAAATCTAAAAACAATAATCAAATCGATAATGATGGTAGTTAAAACTATCAAAGGCCCACTTTTTAGTGAAATAAGAAAATATGTAAGTTCAATCGTTACGAAATTATTAGATTTTTTATAATTTTATGTTTCTATTTTTTTTACTCGATAATCCGCCGTATTAGGACGAGATATTTCACCAAGCGGTTGCTAAAGGTGTCTTACATGTTCCCTAATAATATCACGACCTAATTCCATGGATTTTTGAATTATCGCAGAAATAAGAATATCCGGTTTTTTCCGACGTTAGGGTTTGACGGTAGGACAAATTCAAAACCGGCACTATGTAAATGTTCCGTTCTATGTGCATTTAAGATAATAAACGCTATTATTTTATTTGTAACTGGATGAAGTAGGAATTGATTCGACTTTTTCTGCAATCGAATCTTGGATTCGATTGCAGAAAAAGTCGGTTGAGGAGAGGGGAAGAGTACCTATTGCTTGTTACAAAAGACAAGTGTCGACGCTTGTTTATTAATGTAGGTAATCATCAAGCTTTCTTACATGCCATACATAGATTTCCAGTATGAATTTGGGTAAGCGCATTTACTACGAACCTCTTGGGTATGTGTTGAAAGCCACCATCTTTTCATCCCTTATCGAGGAACTATCAAGGTGAGTACGGTTTTCGGCATAATCTCAATTGATCCTTTCCGCTACTGGTAGGTACCTTCTAGTTTCACCTGGGTATGAGGGATATGGTATTAACAGTTAGAACAGCTAGGGCACAGAATAGATAATAGATAGAAAACGCTTTATTGCACACTTAAATAACAATATACAATACAATTACAAGTGACAATTGGCAGTCTTATCGCTAGAATATCTACATCTCACCCGTCATGAAGCCCGAAAGCTGGACAATTCCAACTAAATCCAATTTTCTTCGTAGGTATAACATTCGGCTTTCGAGTGTGTACCTACCAAACTCTACAAAATCGAGTTTTAAGATTGACATTGGATTTTTTTCAACTCACAACCCATTATGTAAACTCAACCCGAATTCGATGTCAAATGTTTGTAAACAAACCGCTGATACTTAACCCCAAAATTAAATCGTGTGTATTTTTTTACGCAATTGACATTCATTGTAGATTTGAGATCTTTAAGAACAAACTTGTTTTAAATTTTCAGTTACACTTCGATGTTACACCCCCTAGATTTAATTATACCATGTAGTCCGTTTTCCATCGTTATACATCGTCCCACTGTTTAAAGCACTATTTTTAGGCTTAATATGGAGACCTAAAAATATTATTCAAAAACTCACATAGCACCCGCCTCTCACCGGTTCCTGTTCCCGCCGCTCGGCGGCGCTGGCGTCATTCGTTTTTCGAGTTACGCATCGTCAACATCAAGTGAATTTTTTTTACAAATAAAGTGCTTATTTCTCGCGCGATATTGAAGTGAATAATTAATTATGACAAAAGAAAACATAAGGATTACAGTGATTACTATATTCGTCGTAAAATTCGACGATTGCAAAGGAAATTGAATACCTACTCTTTGTATAATATCCTCCCTCCTGAAGTTCCCCGTCCTACTTCCATGAAATGTCTTCTCTCCTTGACTTTTTCCCCAATGATCTCCCTCCTTTGTAAATTTATAGATATAAATAAGATAAAATTGTAATTATTAAAACTTAATCATCTCTAATTACTATTATTTATGTGTTTATTATATTTTCCTTCCTTTAAAACTAACTTACTAACATATGTATTTCAGGAACTTGTTTGTGTTGTCCAATGCTTCAAATCATATTGGTGACCAAAGCTCAAATCTACCGATCATATTTTGTTGTACACTAAACTCCTTCTATGATTATAAAACTTTGTGGACCGGACACTGGCAGAAAAGTGGCTAAACAGACACGATTGCCATAATCAAGAAGAAGAAGAAGAAATTGAATACCCGCACAAATATACAAACAAAGTGAAATGTTTTCTTATCACTATGGATATCTGTATGACAAATACCCATGCCTACGTACCGTCTTAATGTGGTAATACCCGATATTATCCTGATGGTTACATAAAATATGTATATGCCTTAATGTGGTGATACGAGATGTTACCCAGGAATAATAATATTACTCTTTCTTAACGTGGTGGTACGCGATGCCATCCTGAAAGTAGTATACAACCCTATAGCAGAATTTATTTCTTCTCACCCAGATCGCAACCGTTGATCAGATATTCGACCTTCGAGTCTGATGTCCATCCATTTTGTAAGTGATGCCAGATGGGGTTCACCCAAACGAGATATAAATGGCATGGAAGAAAACTACCGAGAACCAAGTATCACACCCGTTGTGAATATGGCTCCATCAATCTCATCTCCCGAAAGCGTTTCAACCCCAATGGGAATCTCGAGCAGTACTAGGTACCTACATCATCGACCCCGGTCCAGGTACCAGCCCATTATGCGGCCTCAACCTCCATAAAAGATCAAGTTCAGGTCAGAGTCTCAGATTTAATTTCTTACTATTGACAAGTCAAGAACTTGGAGGAAAAACTGGGTAAGTAACATAAAACCACACAATGCACATTCTATACTATGGATCTTTTACAATTGAGTTTACTGCTAATGTTTTATTATGTGCAATGTTGGCAACCCTTCAAACATAAATAAAAAAACTTTCTGCTGGTGCGGGTCCCTAAACTCAACCCTCTGGGTTGAGTTTAGGGACCAAGGAGTTGCCATTATGTGGCCTCAACCTCCATAAAAGATCAAGTTCAGGTCAGAGTCTCAGATTTAATTTCTTACTATTGACAAGTCAAGAACTTGGAGGAAAAACTGGGTAAGTAACATAAAACCACACCCACGAGAAATCTCCGAACGTTGGGGGGAAGATAGACTTGACGGACTCGCTAAGGATCAAAGGAGGCCCTCAGAGAGAAGATGGTGATGGGGTACCCGAAAACTTTGTGCATGCCTGTTAGAGGTGCACAATGCACATTCTATACTATGGATCTTTTACAATTGAGTTTACTGCTAATGTTTTATTATGTGCAATGTTGGCAACCCTTCAAACATAAATAAAAAAACTTTCTGCTGGTGCGGGTCCCTAAACTCAACCCAGAGGCAAATGCCGTTTTGCCTGAACCTCCGAAAAACCGAAATACGAGATTGATATATTCTCAAAACCAGGTACTGGTATAGCGGGTCTAGTCAACCTCGCTAAAGACTTGATACAGTCTCAAATGCCAAAAAAATATATATAAAAAAAAATAAGTTATTAATTCCATTGCTGGATAAAAGTTTCTGGAATATAACGCACGGGATAAAAATAAATACTTTCCTGTTTGGAGACAAACTAGGTGAGATCATAAAGGACTCAAAGGACATCGAAAGGTAAACCCATAAAAAATAAATAAAAATTACTTATTCTAAGAAAAGGTTTCAACTCAAACCTCTTTGGTTGAAAATATCGCGGTTCCCGCCTCATCGAAAGACAACAGGCGCCACCACATCGAGTACGAGCCGCAGCCTTCGACGTCCACGGGGAGGAGCTCCAGTTTGAGGCTACCACGTCTGCCGCCGCTGCCGCCGCGCCGTCTCGCCTACACAAGTCACCAGTGAACAAGTCCCGCAAACCGCCGACGCCAATAGAGGTACCTCATGCTGGCAGAATTCAATATTTTTACCGTGCTTGGTTATCTATTACCTACTGACGATCCAGTTGCATTATCTTATGTACGGGTTTATAAAACTCCGTAACCAACTTGCAACTCACTTTTTCATAAAGAGGAAATGAGTATCGCCGTCTCAAATCAATATAACATATACCTACTTATATAATAGCAATATCAACGTGCATTGAGCAGCTAGTCCAGTTCATTTCTCCTGCCTTTTTAACGAGTAAAAGTAACGGAGGCTGTCGCTTTTATCCTGAATGTCAAAACAGTATATAACTATGTCACAGCTCCCCATTTTTAAACAGAAGATATGTATTTGCAAGGCTTGTAGATTAGTGAATAATGGGACATACGAGGCTACTATCGACCTAAGAGGCTTATTCTTTACATCTTTTATAAAAAAATCCTAGGATTTAGGTGACACCAACTGTTTGAGTTTAGTTGCTTACCCTATAGGCCACGCCCTATGTTTCTTTTTACAAAGCTACCTAAGCCTCTTCCAACATTCCTTAGAGGTCAATGTCACGTACTATAAGATGATATCTTATGCATCGGCTCATATTACAAAACGTGTGAAACAGTTTTCAGATTCGACAGTTTACTGTTTTGACAAACTTGAACGTTTAGGATTTGTTATAAATCACGAAAAAGCTCCCTGAACCGACAAAAATATGTAAATTTCTAGGTTTTGAAATAAATACATTCAAAATGTCATTCCAATTACCCAAAGAAAAAGTTAATAAAAGTATGGAGTTAGTAAATTACATATAAAACAGATCATTTATTTATGTTCCTGAGTTTTCTTAAATTTTTGGTACACTGCCTGTCCGGCGGTAGCATACGACTGAGTTTACACGTTTTGAACGTGAAAAGTACCTAGCGCTTCAACAGTCAACCGACAACTATAATTACCGAATTTGCCTTTTAATTACCTGAAGAATATTTTGATTGGTGGTCAACTATTGCTAATAAAGCCCAAAATAGGTTTCACGAACATAAATATTTACTGATTCGTCAATGACTGGATGGGGGGCTGTATGTGGTGACGATATAACCAGAGGTCATTGGTCTGGTACCGAAATGATGCACCATTTAAATTATCATGAGTTCCTAGTTATTATCTTAGGTTTGAGATCGTTTTGTCAAAATTACTACAATGTTAACTTCCTGCTTAGAATCGACAACATCACTGTTTTCTCATACAAAATTAGGATGGGTGGAATACAATTTCCACATCTCGGTGTGAAGCTAGGACTCATTTTCGCATCATACATAAAATACCGTGATAATACTGATACAGATTGGCCTTCTAAGCATAGTAACATAGACAGGGAATGGAACCTACATCAGAGTAGTTATGAGGAAATTGTTTTAAAGTTTGCTCAATCCACACATCAATTTTTCTGCCTCAAGACTAAATTTTAAATGTAACCGACATGTATTTTTGAAAAAGGGACCCCGGTACATACGATAAAGATACTTTAAGAATGACTTTTATAAGTTTTCTTTTTTCTCCGCATTACCTCTTTTTGCCTTGGTATTAGAATATCTTTGGAAAGTGATAGAAGATGAAGCTCATGGTATATTGATTGTTCCTTACTGGCCTAATCAACCGTGTTACGCCCTATATATGGAGTTAGTTAGCTCATAACAAATATATTTTACCTTCCAGGGAACATCACTCGCTTTTCGCAACCTTACCCTAGCTAGCGTGCGTGCGCCATATTATATACTACAAGATTCAGATTCAGATCAGCAATACCGCTGACATATTGTTTTTATATATTATCAAAAACACAATTAGTGCAGTGTAGCATTAAAACAATTGCATATTTTCTGTAAAATTAAAGTTTAGATTTTCATAGTTCTTCGCATATAGAAATATCTACTACGTGTTTTGACCGTACAATTCTAAAAAGGAGCGGAGCTTTAAATTCATGACGGTCCCCATTATCGTTATTAGTTAGTATTACCGGTAAAGATACTTGTATTCATACTAGTAGTAGATTTTTTAAGGGGTTTTTAAAATGAAACCAACGTTTCCAAAATACTATTCGACTGGAAACCCAAACATTGTCTTACAATTATTATCAAAGATTCCTAACGAATCATTTCCCCTAAAAACCCTATCTAATAAAAAAAAAAAAAAACAGTACATAACTCTTCTCGCGTTATCTACAGGAAAACGTGTGCAGACCTTATCTGCTTTTGGCCTTAGGTAATTGTGATAATAACGATCGGTAGTATTATTGAAACTTCTGCTTCAAACCGACAAATCCAAAAATTAACGCTCCATTTTTTGTTCAAAATGAATCAATAGGCCCAGCAAAGACCCTGACTTCATAAATTGAAAGAGAATACTAGTAAATTAATCCTAACCGCAATAAAACCTGTCCACAAAGCTTCTTCGCACAGCACGCGCCACGTGTCCACCTCTGCCGCCAGCAGGTTTGGAGTATCCATTGACGTCTGAAAACTCTCTCTGTTTTGCTAAATTTCACAATCAAACTGTATCCACTGAAGACACGTCTTTTGCTGAGGCGGTATTATTTAGTCTTAATAATTTCTATAAGGATACGATAAATTCTGATCGATTCGAATTATCTATACTAAGTATACTTATGTACTAAGTTATTTGATCGCAAGAAGGCTATTAGATGTATTATTGGGTTAACAAATTCTTCCAAATGATTTTCATTCTACAACAGACGCTAAACATCTACATGGTATAATTAAATCTAGAGGATGTAACATCGAAGTGTAATTTATGGTTAAAATAACTTACCTAAGTGTATTTCTACCAAAATTACACGAGAAAAAATTACAATAGATTTAACTCCCGCCCGCCCTAGGACACAACACTCCTGCGTGCGTGTTGTGCCAGACCCATCAGTTGCAGAATGCTGCCCTTGCTGAACGAGCTCTGAAAAGAATGACGCCAGCGCCGCCGAGCGGCGGGAACAGGAACCGGTGAGAGGCGGGTGCTATGTGAGTTTTTGAATAATATTTTTAGGTCTCCATATTAAGCCTAAAAATAGTGCTTTAAACAGTGGGACGATATATAACGATGGAAAACGGACTACATGGTATAATTAAATCTATTCGGATGTAACATCTCGTGTAATTTTGGTAGAAATACACTTAGGTAAGTTATTTTAACCATAAATTATGGTTTGTTTAAGTACAAACTTTTCACATCATAGGTATTTGGCTTAAACTTTTGGTACCTACACCTAATTTACATGTCTAAAAAACAATGCATGCAAGCATACCCATTACTTGATTTGACCAAACGTTAGTCAAAAGTCGTGTTCTGAAATAGTAATTATTATAACCAAATTTAGTAACATTGGCGCCAGACATTGCAACAAATTAGTTGGATAGATCGCTTGTGAGATGGATGTAAGAAATACCTATAGAGGTTGCATAGTAATTGCCACAGACTGCTAGTAACTGTTCAGACCTTCTAATCCTTAAGGTCATTGATTTAAGTCAATAGTTAAAAATAAGGGGTTAACTGGATTTCATCACTTGTGCTTACCAATTTCATCTACTTGCTACCAACATCTGTAATCTAAGTATCTACCTAATTATTTTTCATTTGTAACTCTACATAAGTACCTACCTCTTCTTTTCTATTAGTTTTCTTAGCTGTAATATTTGATTGCCTAATATATCTGATCTGTGCTGTTCTTTTGCAGCTAAATACTAAACATATTATTATTATACATACTAAGTACCAAATAAGAAATGAAGTATGGATTGACTGTCTTGTGACTTTCTACTGGAAGAAGTAAAAAGATACATAATTGTGTGAGAATCTCGACTTAGTATCGATCATGACAGTTTATTTTTAGAAGGGATTTTAAAGTGGTTAACCTTATCTGTATCAAGGTACCTAGGTACTAAAGATATCAACGCGTTACGCGCATATGAGCGTTGCCTTCAATTATTTGTAACTCATGAAAAAGACTAAATTTTTCTTAAAAATATCATTTATGATTTTTTTATGTATAGATGTGATAATATTTATTTGAAACTTTTTGACTTTTGAAAATAAAAAAAACTTTAACGTCCAATGACATCCATTCGCAGAAAACCATACCTACGCTATGGGTGAGAAGGAAGGTAGCTGAAATAATTTTAATATACAAATGTAAGTAAGTAACTAACTAGGGAAAATTACAAGCAAGGAATAGAAAAATTACAACTAGTAAGTATTTACAATTGAAACCATTGAGCTAACTGCAGACGGTTGCAAACAGTCTAAAGGTAGCTCAATTGATCCATGTCAATACCAGTCGGAAGCGTCCCCAACACAGGCTGCGTTACCACGCTGTATGGCAATGCTGATGCGCTGAGCCAGATATTCACCAGGTCACGCGTCGCATCGACCAGACGCTCAGATATTTTTTTAAAAACCCGTTAAGGTAGCTTCCTTTATCACACTAATATTGTAAATTCGAAAGTTTGGATGGATGGATGTTCGTTACCTCTTCACGTTAAAACTCGTGAGCGGATCAGGCTGAAATTTTGAATAGACGTAATTCTAGGCCATAAAACATGCTTTTCACCAATTTTCACGCGGGTGAAGCCGCGAGACGCAGTAGTTAATAAAAGTTCCTAATAAAATGTTTTTTCATTTTATATTACAAACATTTATTACCTACCTAAGTATAACTACCCGTTTTCGAACGATTAATTATAGGTAGGTACCTACCTATATTCTCTATGGGTGTGGCAAAGTTAATTTAACAAAAGCACTACAAAATTAATGCCTCAAGAAAAAAATTTATAGGTACCTATTGATGATGTTGTATTGACGTCCAAGTACCATCATAACATCATATTTATGTACGTAACGTAATAAATTATGTTACCAAAACCAAAATTTCACAGCAACTTTTAAAAGGTAAACAGATTACCTCAGTGAATTCTTTCTCGTGTCAAGGTTGTGATTGTGAGCATCATATTTTCATGCTCTGATTGCTTATGCTTTTGACCATTAAACTGTTAAGAACATTTTCTGGTTGATAAAGTGACTGTAAATTGCATATTTATAGTGGATCAGTGAATTCATTTATAATTTCTTGCAATATCTTATGATAATAGGTTGTATTTTATTAATAGCTATATTGATGAAGCATTACATACTTTGTGGTTCTGTTATTTTCACGGAACTCAACAATTCAATAATTTGCTACCAATAATTTTATTTTCTTTGTATTCTATTATAAAAACATACTAGGTAGTTACATACCTACTTTGTATAATGTATACTTAACACAATTTGATGTTTTGTACAAAAACCTACTTTTAAATTATTTTTAACTTCTAAGGTTTTACGAGAAAAGGAAGGAATCCCTCGGGAATAAATTTTCGGGACCAACTGATTATTGTCTATAAAGAAAACAAAAGCATCATCAAAATCGGACAACCATTGTTGAAGATATTGGAGTAACACAAAAAAGAATAGAGATCTTGATCATCCTTACAAGGTCATAGCCAATACTGGGGTTCTCTAGCGTAATCGTTCAGTTACCTATAATTAAAATACATAGCTGCGCCCGCAGCTTCAATCCGATTGAAAATTGATTCTATAATTACGTTCATTCAAAATGTCAGCCCAATCCGTTCAGTGGTTTTGGCATGAGGAGTCAACAAACATCCATCCAAACTTTCGCATTTAGGTATAACTAGCTGGTGCCCGCGACTTCGTCTGCGCATGATTAGTATTTCGAGTACTCGCGATTTAACTTGCGTAATTCCCTTTTCCGTGGGATTTTCGGAATAAAATAAGGATATGTGTTATTCCAGCTTATAATCTATCTCTGTGCCAAATTTCATCCAGATCAGCTATGATATTACGCTAAAATCGCCCATCCAAATTGATATTCTTGCGCCATTTCAATGGCCATCGCGCGCGTCCTTTCCATACGATTTCAAATTACGAAGGCCATTAAAAGGGCTTTCTTATGTCAGTTTTGTTTCATAAGTCAATTTTTTTTCAAAACTGACCTAAGAAAGCCCTTTTAATGGCTTTCGTAATTTGAAATTGTATGGAAAGGATGCGCGCGATGGCCATTGAAATGGCGCAAGAATATCAATTTGGATGGGCGGTTTTAGCGTAATAGCACAGCCGTTCAGCAGTTTCACACAAACATCCATCCATCTATCAATCTATCCATTCATACTTACAAACTTTCGCGTCTATCAGTTCAATTCAGTTTGGTTCCCCTAGGCTATACGGGTTTTCAAAAATTTCTCACAGCATCTGAACGACGCGTACACACGCGTCGTTCAGATGCTGTGAGAAATTTTTGAAAACCCGTATAGCCTAGGGGAACCAAACTGAATTCCGGGATAAAATGTATCCCATGTCCAATCGTCCCGAGTTCCATTCGAATTCATTCTCTTCCGTCGTGATGCGTGGTTAAAGAATTTTTCTTTCACCCTCTCTCCCAGGGGAACCTTACCGAATTCCGGGATAAAAAGTATCCCATGTCCTTCCTTGTACTATGAACTCAAATCGTCCCGAATTTCATTCCAACTCATTAAGCAGTTTCGGCGTGATGCGCGGTAAAGGAATTTTACTTTCATACCCTCTCCCATGAGAACCTTACTGAAATCCGGGATAAAAAGTATCCTATGTCCTTCCTCGTAGTATGGCCTATAATCATGCCGAGTTTCATTTCAATCCATAAAGTAGTTTCGGCGTGATGCGCGTTTACGATACAGACAGACAGACAGACAGACAGACAGACAGACAGACAGACAGACAGACATGAATGAAAAAAATTACAGTTTTGGCTTGAGAATCGATAATAAAGTGCCCTCCAAAAAAATTTTCAAAATATCTTCAATGTACAGAATTGGACCTGTTACAGTTTTATTATAAGTATAGATAATTACTAAGCTAGGTTCATATTGCTGTGTCGGGGTGTGTTGTGGCGCGACAGAACGCTATCGGTCTCATACATTTAGTATGACTAGATTCACATTAGCGACAGATCGCGCCACACCCCAACACAAGCTACTAATGTGAATCTAGTCTTTCAAATCTATGAGGCCGATAGCGTTCTGTCGTGCCACAACACACCCCGACACAGCAATATGAACCTCGCTTTAGTGTGATGCTACTTGCGCTAACAATAATCGAAAGATAAATGCCAATTATGAGCTTTTGCATAATCGATTAGATTAGATAGATAGAAATAAATAGAAAGCAGTGAAAGCATTAAAAATTTATAATAATTCAGCTGCCTACCCTTCCCATCGTAATACCTACTGCATAATCGTTATGCAAGCAATAATGCTGTAATTATGATTTATCATATCTGCTGCCATAATGTGAAACTGTTTATGAACATGCCATTGGAAAATGTTTCAAAGCGAAAACTACCTAAAAACATTGTGACGTTTCTTCGTGTTGAGCCTTTTGATCTCATGTATTATTTTTCAGAGACTGATCTTAATAAACTAAACTTATTATTCCCTTAGCATAGGTTATTACACTTAATTTTAAAAATATGTAATGTTAATAACTACGTCATAAGTTTTAAGTTAAGTTTTACTTTATTCGTCATAGGCTATCCAAATCGTAATACTAAATAATTTTTTTTAAAAACTTATTGCTGGGAAATTTATAATATTTAGGTATCATTTGTTCCGTTCCCTCTTTCCATGCATTTCGTAACGGATTCGGCGACTAACCATCACTACATAGTATAAAACAAAATCGCTTTCTCTGTCCCTATATCCCTATGTCCCTTTGTATGCTTAAATCTTTAAAACTACGCAACGCATTTTGATGCGGTTTTTTTTATAGATAGAGTGATTCAAGAGGAAAATTTATACGTATAATAAAACCGTGTGAAGCCGGGGCGGGTCGCTAGTGGAATATAAAACCAGAAACTTTATACGCGTGGATTGTGGTAGCGCACAGTACAGTAACAAATCTTTTCCAAACTAGGCCTAAGGTTCACATTACCGATGAAAGCTCAGTTCACCGTCCACAGGTAAGGTAATATAGGTTGCAACAGGCCGTTCCAATGCATTTTTCTCGCGAAGCCTGCATTGACCAACTATTCCATCTCTAGGCGCGTTGATGAAAGTGGTCGCTGAAGCCGGTCTGTCCCGACCACCGCCAGTCAACGCAGTTCTTTCCCGCGCTGCGCACGCGTCTACAACTTTATTGCTGAATTATATTACAACACTCCACGTTCCGGTACTTACGTGATCCCATTTAATGCCATTCCCATTCAATGTGAACACAAAACCCTCACACGCAATCCTAAATTGAGTAACTGGTCGATTTATCTGTTTTATTTGTGACGGACACTCGTGCGTGTTTATTGCGGAAGACGGTAGCCAACTGCTGGTAGCACTGTCCACGGTAAGTAATATACACACAAATACCACATATATTAACTGATAATTAAAATAATAGCATGGAAAATTCGACAACAATTCGCACTTCACGAATTTTAAACCAAGTCCTGTACTCAATGTTCATAACCAGTAGTGAGCCA
Source organism: Eupithecia centaureata (assembly GCA_944547425.1). Lineage (NCBI taxonomy): Eukaryota > Metazoa > Arthropoda > Insecta > Lepidoptera > Geometridae > Eupithecia > Eupithecia centaureata. The sequence goes on along the minus strand of OX155681.1, from coordinate 7,053,541 downwards.
ATTGAAGTCAATAAAAAAACAGCTATCTTACACAAGACACGCAGCGCAACAGAATGCAACGGCTGTTATGTTTACCAGCAAAAATAAATTTGCCACTCGCTACTACCATTAAGATTGCACACCTTTGTGTAAAAATAAACCTACACCTTCACAACAAAATGCACTAAAATTATATAACCCATACACAATTGCACATATCATTTGAGCAATATTTCTTGCGAGAACCGAAAGGGGATCACGAGTCCAATGTCAAAGCACATAACATAAACAAAAACAAATCGATGTCAAGTTGGCTCGGAAGTACTAATAGTTCCGTGGGCACAGTGGGTCAGTCAGTACTCGCGGTAAATCATAAAAACGGCTCTACCACGCCTCAAGAGCCACGATCAGTTTACAATTAGACACGTAACCACTAAAACTAGCATTACGCGACTAGTACCAACTTATATCTAGCTGATACTTCTATCTGTTGCAGTGAAAATCTATGCAAACTAAACCTACTTGCTGGTATTATTTTCCATAATTAACCTCAGCCTCAAAGCGTCGTAAAATGCGCTGACCAACATCGTCTTAGTCCTGTGGTGACTGGTGAGGCTTTATGTCCATGATTTTCTAATTCTGGGATTCTACTGTATTAAAAAACTGTACTGAATTTGCTTTATGGCAAATTAAAGGCTGATTCTGACAAAAGCTATGTAGGTAGGTGCGTTACCGAAATAAAATAAAGTAAATTAGGAATCTAATTTGATAGCAGATGTTTTGCAGTTGTTTTGAATAGATACGTAATTTAAATAATGATTGCCAAATATCGATTATGCAGTAGGTAATATTCAAGTGCCATTTGCAACCTCTTACTGCTCGAGGTCTGTTTACAGTTCTCAATCAGAAGAATATCACGAGTAAGTAAGAAAATGCAATTCATCTTGATACTTAGAAGGACTGGACTCTGTAATTTTTTCTCATATGTAAGTAGGTCAATACTACAATCCTGGCTAGGATGGGTTTACGTAGAATCAAAACATTTTTTTTATTTCATTAGAGCTGGTGGTAGACTTCTACCTACCTACATAAAGTAACTAATATAGGTTTAAAAATTTAAGCAAACCCTAAGCAGTCTGCATAAGATATTTGATTTTTCCAACAGCATCCAGGACTTATAAATAAATAAAATAAATAAATAATTCCGGACAGTCCACACAGCATCATCTAGCCCCAAGCTAAGCAGAGCTTGTGTTATGGGTACTAGATGACTCATATACTTAATACAATACTTATCTATCTGTTTTGCATAGCAGAAGATGCACGGCATTTGAAACTCTGTTATGTAGAGAAGGTTTATGATCTTAACCTCAGATTCCCATAACACGATGAGCGATGACCATGTCACACCAAAAATTGATAACGGTTCACATATCACGGACGGTTACACAACGTTTGTTGTCGAGCCTTGGAACAGCCGTGCTAGCACGTGCTCCGCATTTCATATGACCCCAGACTTGCAAAATGTATTACTTTCTAAACGCTCACTAAACTTCCAGAAAATTCTGTTTTCTTTACTTTTTGCCAGAATCACACAAAGTTAATAAGAAATAAAATCTATTCCTTCTCTGAAAGTGAGAACAGAAGGCATGTTATCAGAGTGTTGAATACTCTCTGTATTTAGTAATATAATGTTCTCCTCGGAAAAAAAATAAACATAGTGTAGAGACTTTTTTTCATTTGTCCTGCATCTCTAATTTGCACATAAGTTGCTTTTACAGCAATATAAAACTGTTACTGCCTTACCACAGAAAACAAAAACACTGCTTAGACACCTGTTTAATAGTTGTTTAGCAAAAGTCATCCTAAAAAAACATGTTATACACGTGTCTAAGTCGTAACTTTTTTTGTGGTAATGCCCTTTTCAGTTTTCGCTTAAAAGTGATTTTTTGCCTCATATTTAATAATAATGATAAATTATAATGATTCATAATAATATAATGAGTAAAACGAAAGCCCAAAATTCTTCGCTTTCTAAAAGACACGTCTAAAGATGCTTTAAAATAAATTATGTTATTTTGCTTTTAGATATTAGATATGGCTTCTGTCATGGAAATTGTCTTTGCCATTGTACAAATACCTTAAATACATTATGCTTACTAGTTTGGTTTTCTACTACACTTTCACTTCATGAAAGATTTATTTCAGTAGCAGTAATAATACTGACGATCAAGTAGGTCGATAAAAAGGTCTCAACCAGCCGATCATATTAAAAAAATAACACAGCCTGTCCTATAATTAACCTTTTAACGAGCACCATTTCCCATGTTCACTAACAACAGAATGCACGGAAGACACAGATACTCTGTGATTACAAACCAGATTAAATAGATACCTTCCTAAGTGCCTATTAAACCAGAAGTTTTTTCTAAACGATCATTTTGTTCAATGTCGGGAAGTTATGTAGTAAGTAATTTAGAGGTTCTAATAAGATGCGACCGAGAACCAGTTATTAGAAAGCTTAGAACATTGATTGCACGAAATTACTTGAAAGTTATACGTTGCATGGCACGCCAAGCAGGATGCAATTGAATCTGAACCAAACAATGCAAGACGCCGCTCAAACAAATTGTAAAACCAAACAATCGAATCCACATGTTTTTGATTGTCGTGGAAGTCAAATAACATATTCTTTTATTAAAATCAGTGGTGTTACAAGCCATTAAGTTTCTCTGATTTGATTTTACTTTCAACAGGGCACTACATTTCTTCGGATACGGGCTGATGTGTTTATTTATAGCCTTGCCCAATAAAAATCAAGCTACAATTAATTTTTCAGTCCATGCTTCGCTTTGACTGAACACAGAATGACAGCCAATTATAAAACCAGATATTGCAATTAATCATTCGTATCAAATCAATTAGGAACTACATCGAGTTACCAGCTATTCATGAAACCCACTATTAAATCGACAAGCCCGATGTTATCCAACAACGGCTAATGCAATTTTAATCACACAGTAGCGACATATGTCTGTCAGTAGATCTTCAGGAAGAGTCAGTAGTGTGCGAAAGTTCAGAGCCAATTACATAAGAGTACCTTTCATGTTATACTGCAATGGTGATTAGGTAGTACACTGGTGCAGTAGGTGAATATGCAAAGCTCGTTGCACAACTATTGCAGAACATTGTCTCGCTTTTGCGTAGTTCATTGCATCTGAAACCGAATAGGTACCTATCTATACAAAAAATAAAAAAAACAAAAGAGGAATTGGAATTGGCGTGATTTTAGTAATCAGGACCCGAATTCCACTAAATAAATCGCTTCCCCATTACCTCCGTGTGTCAAAATTATAGTGTCAAACACTTTTCGGTATTCTACTAGCACAAACTTTTTGAAGTTCATTCATAGCTGTGACGATTAGGTACGTTTATAACGACCAATTTGACATTCTAATTATGAAAATCTCTTAAAGCGCAAAGAATACCAAATGCAAAAACGTTATTTTAGCCATCTTGATAGTTTGACGCTATTGAGACCTTTGTTTTGAAATTAGTGGAATTCGGCCCCTGATGCCTTGCAGTAGCTAGTAAATAAGTATAGCCAACTCCATATGTGTGGACTTAAACAGTTTTAAATTTGTCATATATGTTGCTTTACTTCACAAGGTTTTTTACTTTGACTCTTTTCATATTATTGCTAGCAGTTTTTTTTAAGGTTTTTATTTTAATCGTATATTTTTGAAGCGTTTTTAGCCAAACACTGACTACATTAGCCTTTGAAGATTTATAAACCTACAAGAATATGGAATTTGGAATCATAAGAAAAGACTAGTCATAACATCTCTCTGATCAATCAAATAATTTAACGCATGATTTTCAGTTGTAAACACATTGACACTTCTCTATGAAGTCTGCACAGAAAAAGGATTAATATCCTTTTTCTGTGGAAGTCTGCCTTTTAAAAGAACGTCTCGTCACTGGGTAAATAAACTCTGCCTCATTGATGACGTAGTGCAGATTTCCCTACTCAGTTTTTGTATCGCAACTAAAAGGGTGATATCAAGGACACTTGTGCTATTATTAATACTTCGCACATGAGGCTCCTAATAACATAGTATGTAATACTTCCTAATAATTCAAGCGTAAAATTGTTTCCTAGTACGAAATGAAGCCATCCATAGCTATACCTTTGCATTTCCAACTATACCATAAATACCTAATTGAATGTGTTTTATACACATTTTAGTAACAATTATTTAACAATAATTTGATTTAGGCAGGAAATCATGGAATTTGTCGACAAATTCGGATATCTACCTTGTTTTTTATATAAAATTTCCTTGTCATCATATATATCTTTTTATGTGCGTAATAACGTTTTGTTATGTTATGCAATATTTATAAACTAAAATTTAAATAATTGTAGCTACCATGTATGTATGACTGATAAACGTATTATTGGGCAATTTATTTCTCATTGAAACATTTGCAAAATAATAACCTTCACCTTTCGCAGATAAAATCAGTAACAAAATGCATTCAGATATCTCAAATCAATTATCGTTTAATCTTTTAACGTATATAATATTAGGTTTAAGACTAGACTTTAAAAAGTGGACATGAGTTGGCCTCGATTTCGAACGGTCCAATCTCTATCGTATTGCAATAATCGCAACTTGTCAATCGGAATAGCAATGAGAACAATATCATATTATTTTTAACTGCCTTGATTGTCCACTGTATTCTATAGAACGGAACTAGGTGACATACAGTTTGACTGTAAGAAAACATAAACAAGTCATTGGAATTTCCTTTTATTTCTTTATTGTTATTTATTATTGATTATTGGTAAATACCTGCCTCATCAGTCCACAATTGTACTGAAATGGAATGTGATTTGATAAGACTGTGAATAAGTACGTACCTAGTACAGTGTTAGCAGGCTTTCGCAGGCTTTAGCAGGTAGGTCTAAGAAAATACAAAGCCCACGAAGCTCAAAAAAGTTATTTTAAACACAAAGTAGGCTTATACTTATTTCCTTAATTAAGTAATTTATTTTATTTTACATACCAATTTATCATATGGTAGGTACAGTACCTACCTCAGTGCACAAGCATTTATGATTAACCTTTGAGATCAGCAGCCTCATTCCGTAAGTTCCAATTTACTCAAATGAGCGAGCTACGTTTATTTAGCGTAAATGTCAAAATTTATTTATTTATTTATTTTATTAAGGTAAACCACAGCGTTACAATCTCAGTATTATTGAGTTATTATGACAGTTCAGAATACAAAACTTTAAACTCACTGCTGATTCAGCTTAGTGAGATTCGAAATGAGTTTATAGAATGATACAGACGATTTTTTTTGACATTACTTATTTTCTCTTGATTTTATTAACCACATTGGCTAAAATATATAAAATGTTACAAAAGATTATTTTCTAAATCATTTGTGTCCAAACCATTGTACTGAGCTGCGTACCAAATTTTTAATGAACAATTTTTGTTGCAGCTCTTTGTACAATCAATTACCTATACATATTCTATTATATTCTTGACATCTGAGTCAACTCACTCGGTCCTACTTCGTTTTATCATTCACATTATCTTGTCATCGTAATTTTCAAACAAAATACTAGCCTAATGACCGTTGCACACAAACCGACCTCAATCGAAAAGTACGAGTATGACATAACTCAAAAGTTACGTGCTAGTTCTAGTCCGATGCTTGTGTCGTCTCATACGTTTAACAGTAAAGTGAGGTGTTGCAGTTGTTTCCGTACCCAGTATTGCATCAAAGACAATTTTATAATGGTACTTACCTTTGGTACTTAGTACAGTGTTGTGATTGTTTTGTTATTAGCTCTTGCAATCCTGATTATGAGACTACAACAGAATACGTTTTTTTTGCAATTTGAGTTCTTTCATTTGGAATAGATGCAGATTCATTTATTGGTATGAAAAATATACACGTCAAAGTTTTCCAAAAGGTTGGGTAAGCATAAGTTTATACAGTTTTGATTAAATTCATACTAATGTGAAATAAATAGGTGAGAACTAAAAGTTATAGTAGAAAAAATTTGTACTTAAGAAAAGTTGGAGAAAGAAAACTTATAAATAGAGTACCTACCTATAAAGTGCAAATATTACATTGAGGAAAGGAGAAATAGTGTGATTTGGAAGCTCGAAAAGATGTAAAGTCAATGCTGTGTGTTGTTAGGGACGCGAATGAGAATCATCATCATCATCAACCTATATCGGTCTACTGGACATACTGGATGCATAGTGAGCCTAATGAGTGCCATTGGAATCCATAAATAAATAATGCTGGACAACACTAATATTATGTAGACTTACATTTTTAAATATTGAAAATATTTTAATCAACTTATAAAGAAAGCACACTAAAGCGTTTATTTCCATCTCCGCATGTAATTATACATTTCAAATAGACAATACAATGTCTGTATTATAAAAACGGCAACATCAATTTCATAGGTGTTAACTTTGATGCTCTATCAAAGGCCATCTCACACAATCGCCCATTCATTACAAAACACATTAAAATCTGTTTTTAGCTCGAAAATCACTCATTTAATCTGTATTGTTGAAATGTGTTATATATTCGAAGGTTTTTCCGACTTTTAACTCGAAACCGTGAAGGGAAAACATGAGGAAACTCGTGGGTTAGTCAACTTTGCAGATAATCATCAGGCTTATCCTGAGGATACGGCGAACTAAGGTTAATGAGGTTATACGCACCGGTCACATTCGCATAGATAGGTATCTGTTTGAGGTGGTCCTTTTTCTATTTCGGCGATATTTGTGACGAAGCGAGTGAAAAAAGTACAGCTGTGGCGCAGGAGATTGCGGGCTCGATTCCGACATTTGTCATGTTTATAAGATCTCCAGATATTTGTTTATTTTTCCAATAGGTATGTGTTTCTATATACCTACACTAAAATATCTATGTAATAAATTGTAGCTAAATTCAATTTTTTTAAACCTTTTTTATTGTATATTTTTTTGTATCGTCTTACTAGTAGAACCCAGAACTTTATTCATTTAATAATAATATAATTATAGTACTACCCGTACGTACCAACACAAACTCTGTTTAGCTTAGGGCAAGATGATGCTCCAACATTACCCATTTATTATTATTATCTAGGTGCACCGATAGTGGATTACTCAGATAAACAGAGCGCGGTAAGCATAGCAATGCCCGTTTCAGCTTGAACGCGTTTTGCATGCCAATAGCTTCCTACTCAGAGGCTCTTACGTAACTGATTTTATTTTGCAGTAGTCATTGATTCCTTGTCTCTTTATTACTGTTTTATTATGGCTTTTTTTCAATTGTTCTAATGAATTCAAAATAGTATTTGTGAGATTACAAGATGGATAACTAAGCACACAAGGTAGTGAACAACCACTGTTGTCCGACTCACTGACCTAGCCCAACTAATAACACAGCTAACTATCACTAGCCAGCTGTTAGGTAGTCTGTGTATAAAAGGTTATAAAAGGCTCTACGTGGTCGTCCACAAGAAATCCCTGCATCCCGGGGATAAAACACTATTTGCAGAATACCTACTGTACTTAGCTAGTAAGTTTTTTAGAATTTATTTCTGTTATGTAAGGTTCCTGAAATAAAGACTTATAAAGGCTTTCCGGGTTTAATTGATGGATCTGTTGAACTACTTCTGTAGAGTTTGCAATTGTGCTCTATAGTAAAAAAAAGTTCCAATTTGTTTATATTATTTAGCTGTAAGTAATTTTCTTTCTTAATAAAGAACTTCCAAGTTGCGAAATTACGACATTATCTGGGAAGTTCACTGTCCACACGATATAGGTGTTGTACCAATTTCCATAGAAAAAGGAGACGTGACGATCTCGTTCGTATCGATATTACCGTCTACGTAAAAAAGTATTTTATGTTATTAGGTCGTTGTTAGTCAACAGGTTACGGAAAGCTTGTTATTTGGAACCAGGGTTTTTGCAAATATCAGCATCTACAGATGCATTGATCATTGAGCATTGATTTTAACATCAGCATCCGCTTTGATCGATGCTGATTTTCAATGCTGATGTTCGAGTCGCGACATGACCTATTGTGTGATACTGGCCAGTAGGTACAGTACTGGCAGTATTTTGCAGTATGAACATTAACCTGCTTTTACTTATAATAGAACTAAAAGTAATTTCTGCTGCATTCACAACACTCACGTTGTTGGATGGATCGTAAAAGATGCAATAATTTCTGCTTTTCTTTGGTCATCAATTCGTACACCCACACTTTAAGGTTCCAGTGGACTCCCTTCTCAACTTACAACAAACTAGCCGTTCAAAATTTGTTATGAATTCGGTTGTGTTCCGTAATACCGAAAATGATGACTGAAAACTTTTTTTAGGTACTGTACTCAAAGTATTATTATTCTAATAACTAGGCAATAAAAGGTATGTTTCCATTCAAACAAAATGTAATGTAAGAAATGGTTGTTTTTAACGATACGAAAAAGAAGTCAGCTTGATTTTTTTTTACGTACTTAGTATAAGGACGCTAAATGCGATCGCTAACATTTCACTTCAAGCAAAAATTTTGAAAAAAAATCAGAAACCTAATTATATAAATACTACTCGAAGATAAAGACTCATATAACATGATTGGAATTAGCACGAATCCTACTTATATTATACACGCGAAAGATTGTAATGATGGATGTTAGTTACTCTTTCGCGCAAAAACCACTGAATGGATTTGGATGAAATTTGGCACAGCGATAGATTATATCTGGAATAACACATAGGCTAATATTTTAATACTTATTCCCGTAATTCTAATATTTTGTTCCCGTAATTCCCACGGGAACGGGAATTACGCGGGTGAAAACGCGAGGTACTGCTAATGTAATATAATTTTTGTATTTATTACGTTTGTATGGGCATATCGTCGGTCACCGGAGCCTTAAGCTATTTTCTAATAACTACCAAGTGCTGGAAGAAACTATATACGGCATTGGAGAAACATAACCTCTCAAGAGAAAACACTTTCGCTAAATAATAACTGTACGACTAATCAGCCGTTGCAGATACATTTTTATCTTTTATTCCTTTTCCTATATTTAAACCTAGGTACCAAAAGCAGTTTGTATCACAATGGACCAAAGTAGGCAAGCACCATATATTGAATCCAGCACGCAGAAACGTTTTCTAGATAGAGTAAGAAAGAAAAGAAAAAAAAAGAATAGCAATTATTTATAGATACTTACAAGAAAATTTCAGGATTCGAAATAATACGTCACAAGAGCCAAAATAACTAGGCGGCCAATTGAGCCACTTTCATTTTCCCTTCTTCCCATTTTTGTTTCCTTTCACAAGTCAAAAGTCTCCAGTCCCTAGTAAAAAAACATAGGCCGCGCTCTTATGTGAAACCAATTAACGTTTTTCAAACAGCTGGGATGAAAGAGATTGTGATAAGTAGGTAACAACTTGATATCAATCGTTATGTAACCTAAGTGTAGACGTGCTTCTAAGAGTGTCAGCAAACATCAAAACCTTTGAGTTATTCAAAACATTGTAATAAACAACAACAAACCACAAAGAAAGCTGAAATTAATAAGCTTATTTCCATATAGGTAAGTACCTACTTAGTCGAAACTTGTTTACCCCTTGACTCTGTTCAGACTCGGTCAGTGTGTGATCCGTCAGGTCAAGGACAATAATATAGCAGCGTTGTATTTTCGACAAACATTTGTCTTATGCTATTTTTGAGTTTGCTTGTCCACAACCAAGAGGCCCATACCGTATATATAAATAATAACTTGACGAATTTAAATGTATATGACGATGTATAATGTATATATCTGTATATTAACTTGACGAATTTATGAAGAAACATTCATTCAATCACCCTGATGATGTCGGTATGAAATCGGTATACTAATTTCGGTATTCGGTACTCTTGTACCTAATGTTTCCCGATGTCAATTATGCTACTATGTGAATAACCTATAGATTCCAGTTCAAATCACACAAATATTATAAATGAGAAAGTTTGTATTCGAATAGAAAGAATTAATTTAGAAGTTTTGGTGTGAAGGGGTTACAAGTTTCTTCTAATTCAAATGCATGGGTGGATATCCAAATGAATAGATTAAGTTCTAGGCCTTAAACATAGGCTGTTTTCATCAATTTTCACGCGGGTGAAGCCGCTTGGCGCAACTAGTAAGTCATAAAACTCCTCAAATGTGCCAACCCTATGTGCAATGTTTACTTTGCACGTTGCACTTCAGTGGTCAACTCTCACGACACAGATTTTATCATTACATTGCCTAACCATTATACGAGCTTAGTTTACTTATTTATACTTAGATCTAGAGGGGAGGTACTCGGTTCGTGTCATTTCTAGCGTTTATGTATATTCGTGTTTACCTAACATGGTTTCTTTTTCACTTTACCTAATAAAAGAAGAGAAAATTAAAGTCATAACTTTATTTTGTTTTTTATGTTAGTTTTTCTAAATGTATACTCGCGTGACCCGAGAGCTGGTGAGTATCTGGCTCAGCGCATAAGCATTGCCATACAGCGTGGTAATGCAGCCAGAGTGTCTTGGGGACGTTTCCAACTGGTATAGACATGGAGCTTTTGAGCTACCCTGCTTGCAACCGTCTGCAGTTAGCTCAATAGTTTCAATTGTATATACTAGTTGTTATTTTTTCTATTCCTTGATTGTAATTTTCGTTGTTAATAAAGACAGGTTTGATTTGATTTTTCTGACGTGTCCAAGTTTCCTGAAGAGTGAAAGGCAAAAAGCACTTCAAGTTTTGAATTTCGAATCTTAACAATTTTAATAGGTTCTATGATTTCCTCAATATATTGCCTACTCTGTGAAAACTTTGATTAATTAATTTATTTACGATCTAGCGCTGATCTTTATGTTTATTTTGTTACTATGTATTAATAAAGCTTAAAAATTAAAAAAGTCTCAAATCAATTTAGGTACTGATTGAACATATACAGGGTGTCCCATAATGAGTGGATAACCTGAAAGGTGCTTATGCGCCAAGTCAAGGCCAATCAGAAACACTTTTTATATTTTTTCTAACTTGACCCGTTCGGAAAATATTTAATATTTTGTAAATTTGGAAAAATTTGTACCTTTGTTCACATTTTTGGACTTTGTGCCTACAATTTTAATTATTTTTTAATTTTAATTTTTGGAATATACTAAAGAAAAATAGCTTATTTGAACACCGTAAGAAATATTTTGGTAACTAGAACCAGTAATTTTCAAAGCAGGTTTAAAGTAGAAAATTTTAATTTTTCATATTTTTATGCAAAGTTTGAGCTGCTGTGGTTAAAAAAAAAGATAAGAAAACCTAAGATGCCAGGTACTTTAAAAACATGTCCATTTCAAGAGCATCCTAAAATGATAATAAACGTTGAAATTTTGTAGGGTAAAAAACTGAGATATTGCTACTTTTGTGCCCAAAGGGGCCAAAGCTACTAAAAATAATATTGAACCTACACATCAATAAAATATCTTTTTCGCCTTACTCGTTCTAAAATGGTTACTTTGCTTCTTAAAAATAGTGAGGGAAATCTATTTTTGCTGATTCATGCTGGAAAATAGGAATTATTTTGATAAATAATAAACAATAATCTAGCCGAAAGTAAAGAGAGTTTGTGTTATGAGTACGAATTTGGTGGTATGAATTTGGAAAGAAGATTCCAACTGCATTCAAACTACAGAATGACGGGTGTCCAGTACAGTAAGCCGTTCAGGAATGGCGTTATTGAGATTCAGCGTATCCAAACAGATGGGTTACGAGTGGTGGCGCTTCCCAGTGGCCAGCGCGGTAGCTGGACTTGAACCCATTGGATTTCTTTTACTGGGGCAACTTGAAGGAACTGGTGTACAAAAAACCTATTCCCTAAATACAATAACTTAATTTCATTTCATTTATTATGACTTAATATAACTTCGAAGTCGAGTCTAAAACGATGCGGAAAAAATTAACCCATATTAGTCCACTGCTGGACATAAGTCTCCCCTAATGAGCGCCATAGCGCCCTGTCTTCAGCTTGACGTATCCAGCATCTGCCAGCAGGCTTTCGCAGATCGTCATCCTACCTGGCCGGAGGTCGTTCTACACTACGTTTGCCAAGTCGCGGTCTCCACTGAAGAACACGTTTACCCCAACGGATGTCGGTTCTTCATGAGATATAGCCGGCCCACTGCCACTTCAGCTTGCTAATTCTTTGAGCTATGTCGATAACTTTGGTTCTCTGTCGGATGTATTCATTACGAATCCTATCCTTCAGAGAAACTCCGAGCATAGCTCTTTCCATAGCTCGCTGAGCGACTTTGAACTGGTGGAGCAGCCCTACCGTGAGTGTCCACGTCTCAGCTCCGTAGGTCATCAGGGGTAGTACGCACTGATTGACAACTTTCGTTTTCAAACATTGCTGTATGGATGTTGAGATTTCACTCACTGTTTTTAAGTAGCAAAGTAACCGTTTTAGAACGAGAATGGCGAAAAAGATATTTTTTTGATATGTTAGTTCAATATTATTTTTAGTAGCATTGGCCCCTTTTGGCACAAAAGTAGCAATATCTCAGTTTTTTACCCTACAAAATTTCAACGTTTATTATCATTTTAGGATGCTCTTGAAATGGACATGTTTTTAAAGTACCTGGCATCTTAGGTTTTCTTATCTTTTTTTTTAAGCACAGCAGCTCAAACTTTGCATAAAAATATGAAAATTTAAATTTTCTACTTTAAACCTGCCTTGAAAATTACTGGTTCTAGTTACCAAAATATTTCTTACGGTGTTCAAAAAAGCTGTTTTTCTTTAGTATATTCCAAAAATTAAAATTAAAAAATTATTAAAATTGTAGGCACAAAGTCCAAAAATGTGAACAAAGGTACAAATTTTTCCAAATTTACAAAATATTAAATATTTTCCGAACGGGTCAAGTTAGAAAAAAAATAAAAAGTGTTTCTGATTGGCCTTGACTTGGCGCATAAGCACCTTTCAGGTTATCCACTCATTATGGGACACCCTGTATACCTATCTACTACAGTTGCAACATAGACGCGTTAAGCTTGCCATCGCTTCTCGTCTTAAATTTTGCTTGTTTTTCAAAGGTTTTCTATCATCTGGTAACATATTGACGTCACTGTAAAAAATAAATTTCAACACCCTCCTTAACTTTAAAAAATTATATGAATCTGAGACAAGTACAACTTAGCTCCATGTTTAGCTGGTAAAAGGAGAAAATTCAAACAGCAACTCAGGTATTATCTACCACTACCTATCTATTCTATGCTACCACCTACATTTTCAAGTAGAGCACCTATCTACTATCTATCTATCTATTGCTATATATCTACTATCTAGATATCTATCTACTGCTTTATATGTAGCTAATCCGAAGGTATCGCGGATTAAAGGTGTACAAATAAGATTGCAACTTTAAGATATATGGTTGTAGCAGCAATATCAGATTCCAATTTCTCATGGAGTTGCATCGCAAATATTGCAATACAGGCTTTCTGTTTTACTTGCACAATAATGAAGTAACTAGTGAGAGAGGCTCGGGATTTCTAATAGAAACGGGTACTTATAAGCTGCTCACTCGTATACAGAGGCATAACTTGCAATTATCTTCATCTTTAAATCATTTATTCACATAGAATATGGCTATAATAAATAATAACGACAGCTGGAAGTAAAAGTACATTATATCTCCTTATTCCAAAGCTGATTACTGTTCGACTGTCCTTTAGTGAACACTGCTCTAAGAGGCTTTCAGAAAAACTGAATCATGGCTTTAGATAAGCTAGTATTTAAATAATATAAATACTTATTTGTCAAACATAAAATAAATTTAAATAATCAACTTTTTCACTTTTTGAATCCCATCAAAATAACATTATGAATGCGAAAGTTTGGATGCCTGGATGTTTGTGACCTCTTCACGCCTAAACTACTGAATGGATCGGAAGAAATTTTGAATAGACTTAGATATAGAGTAGTAATAAAGGTCTGGCATAAAATACTTTTCATCAATTTTCACGTACCTAGGCGAAGCCGCGGGGCGGTAGCTAGTGTTAAACAAAGCTAGAATGATTAAGCAAAATTAATAACATATTAATTGTTTAAAAATTGTGTCCGTTAGATATTCCGTAACCGTATAGTATTTATATACCTAAGTACCAAAAATATAAAACTATCAAATTATTTTATTGCCTTAGATGATTGACCTAATTATACAAACTAGAACCACAAAAAAAACAAAACACAAACTCACACCACATCTCTGAACACGTATTAATTTAACACCACTGCACCAAATTGCATAATTATTTTTTTCGTTGTGTTGTTTATTATCAGAACAAGTTTATACAGCAGAAAATGTCTACAGAAATAAGTAATTTTGAATCTGAAGAAAGTTCTCGGTTTGATTAATTTCACGAAGTATTTTCACTGCCAAGTAATGTAATATAAGTTATGTTCTTTAGTCAATATCTTACTATAATTTCTATTTTATGGGTAGGTAAAAGATATATTTATTAGCATTTTGATATTACAGTCATATTGTGTGTTGAGAGAAAACGCAGCAAGAAATTTCTAACTATTTATTATCACATGAGTAGGTACCTTTACGGCTATGATTTCTCATTTGTGATGGTTATACCTCCCACCGCGAGGCAAAGTACTTTGATACCTGTCAGAATAAATAAAAGGTTCAATTTATTTTTAAATATTCAATCAACCAGCACAGAATCAACCGGTGTGAGTGGTATCTATTACGTTGGCTGATGGCTCGCATAACAATAGAGAAACAATTTTCTCTGCGGACGTGAACTTACCTAAGCATGTATAAGTACATGAACGATGAGTAGCTAAAAAAACAATTGATCAAAATACCTCTACACGGTAGGGTAGATAGGTCTGTTTACCTTTTTGAATGCGTGAATTAAAGCCGACTTAGGCTTACATGGTATTTACGAGAACAGAAGACAAAGCTGTTCCCCAGTCCGTTGAATGAATTAAAAACACAAGGTGGCTACGCGATAAATACCCGAAATGAAATCGTAATTTTGTGAAAAAATGTAACATCTTACAAATTTTACTCGTTCATATAGCGTTTATTTTCTTTTTGACCGTGACAATTATAATAGTAAAAAATACAAATCCAAAAAGCATCATTTAGCCCCAAGCAGTTCGGTTCTTGAAAATGATTCGGTTTTTTATGAAAACCGATTTGTTTGAAGAATTTGAAATCGATTTAGTTATTTTATAGACAAATTCAGACTTAATATTTGTTTTTTTATTTGCTCCTTGCTTCTGCATGAAAAGTGAGACAAAAAGTAGAGTTTGACTGTTTTATGTAAAATCTTTCTTTAAACCCTACTTTTTCATGGAAAATTAATTAATATAATCTTCGTTACATAATTTATTGGCTCAATAAAAAGCAAAGCTCCCAATTTCGAATACCTATTCAACGATAGACCAAATTCGCTATTTGACTATTTTGAAAAGAAACTGTATCTGGGTGATTCTCCCGGGTTTCAAAAATACATGTCCGGCTCGAAAAATCATACAAAAAGTATCCCTAGCCCTTTGATTTTTTTTATGATAGTAGATTAGACAAAGATAATAGGGGAGGCCTTTTTTAGTTTTTTAATAATCTTATTTTAAATAAGTAAAAATAAATAAAATCCTTGGAAATTCTGACTTCCGTGGTGCGTCCGGACCTCATGTTCCTGTGTTAATAAATTTTTATATCATTTTCTGAAAACACTAGTACTAATTTACATAGGTTCACAATAACCCAGATAGTTACTTGCTTATTTGACGCTATTACTACGCAAAACTAAGCTTTAGTTGACAAGTTACAACGAGATAACTTCACGTCCGTCGTTTAGCTCTGATTCCCCTGGTGCGCACTAATTCATTCATAAATGCTGTACTTTAACATCTGCGTAAATTGTTGTTAGATCGAGAGAAACTATCAGTCACGCCCCATCAGTGGTGTGTACAACAAGTGTGTAAGTCTCCACGTCACTCTGTTATTTCAGTACGTAATCACTTTCCGTGGCTTGGTATCTAGAAATTCTGATTACCATGTTGACTATAAATTTGTTTATGCTAATCCTATTGTTTTATTAATGATGATAATTCATGCCTTTTGTGTTCCTAATTTCGACTGCATATTTCAATGTAAAATAAACAAGCAAATTAAGAAAATTTCTAAGATTTTGTTATTTTTTTGATTTCCGTGGTGTGATTTCCGTGGATTTTGCGGGTTCATTAACATCTCAATAATATTTTTTTACAGTTTTTATGATGTTTTTTAGGATAAAAGTTTATAATAAATACAAAATGAATAATTATAATATTTTTAATACAAAGATAAACATTGTTAGTGTGATTTTTGTAAAAAGTTACTTGTATTTACAGTAATGATTTAAAGGTGTTTTTGTAAAAACTGATTAAAACTACAAACGTCAAATAATTGGTATTTAGCTTAATAATCTACTTACTACCGAAAACACATAGTTTTATCGATAAACCAACCCATATTTGATTTTGGTGTTATAAATTCTGATTTCCGTGGACACCATATTTTTAAAATTGAATAACTCCGTAACCAAAAAGCCAATAAAGTTCCCTTCACTACCAAAAAATTCAAAATTAAATCTTTATTTAGAATATACTATCATGATGTGCAATTTAAACAAAAAAAAATGTGCCACAGAAGTCAGACAAAAAACGAGTTTTCGTAGAATCACCCATCTATGAAATATTTCACTGTCAACAATTACTATACAATTACACATGTTAATAATTAGAAAATCATTTGTACATGTGTCAAAAAGAAAATAAACGCATGAAAGGAGTTTAAATAATTTTAGCTTATGTTACCTAAGCCTCATTAGATACGTAATTAGGTACTAAACGTAAACTCATAATTGCCTTTGACAAAAATCTTGAATTTGTAATGTATAACGCGACCGTCATTTAGACCTTTATCGGTTGCGTCATAGAATACGGAACAAATATTATCTGATGGCGTAGAGTGGCTAAATGTATGTTTGGCCGGGAGTGAAAGTTACGGGAAGAACTTGGAAGCTATTAGATTATTGTGTCATGAACGTGTACGCTTAGGACTTACAGCTTGATAGACTTTAAATTCTATCTTCCTTTCACGTTCAAAAAAGAATGGGACAAGCATAATATTCCCTGGAAAAAACCTACGTCAAATCTATCAAAAACATTCAACTAAAATCAAGTTCCTATGTAACAAACATTGAAGTAGCCTGAGGTAGTATGAGGATGAAACTATTTTACCGCTAAACTAAAAAAGTAGTAGTAAAGTAGAAGTACTTACTAGATCCTGTGGAGGCACTGCAAGGCGCCAAATGTATGGAAAGAGATTAAAACTTTTTTCGACATCGTAAACTAATAAAGACCGGTACTTCGGACTCGAGAATTTTTTAAAGCTTTCGAATACAAAATGACCCAAATAGTCTGGTCAAGAGTAAACATGGTCTGAATTATGTTTGTTCTTGAAAAACAATAAATAGAATGATGATGAAAACTACAACCTTGGCCAATGTGTGTTTAGTTTGACTATTTGATTATATTTCAAGGTTATAAAGTAATTTTTGGTATTCACTTCAATTTATACTTATTTCTAGAAACACGCTAATATTATAAATGCGAAAGATTGGATGGACGGAAACATGGATGTTTGTTATCTCTTTTACGCCAAAACTACTGAATGGATCAGGCTTAAATTTTGAACAGACATAGTTCTAGACCTGCAATATAACATAGGCTACCTTACTTTTCATAAATTTTCACGTGGGTAACGCCGCGGGGCGAAGCTAGTCCTAATTATTTCAAGATCAAATAAAATATCAAAATTTATAATATTTTACTTTTTTTTTTTTTTTTTAAAACTTCACTGGCACTTGGATTAAATCGCAGAAGTTTGATAAAATTTTTGGTTTTGACAGTAAATGACGTTTTTTACCTACCTATAGTTTATGTTAAAGTTGACTTGTACTTTAAACTAATTTTATTTTTATTTTTGTTTTCAGATTTCAAAATTTGCATTAACATCAACAGGACAGACCAAGATAGCTCAAACGTCTTGGCATTGGCGATATTTTCATGTACGTAAGTGATTTGACCTTTAAATTTCAATACTATTCACGACCACACAATATTATTAAAAGCAATTCAAGTACACGCATGCAAAATTGAATACAGCAATCACTGAATACCTCACGCTTGTTCACGACTGCATGACCCAACAATAACTTGAAAGTTATATATAAAAATTATGATATATTTGACGACTTCTGTGGCGTAGCAGACAAAGGTGTGCCGGAGGTTGTTGCAGGAGGTTGCGGGTTCGATACCCGCATCGGGAAAAATATTTGTATAATCTTCAGATATTGGTTCGTTTTTTTCTGGATGTTTTCAGTTTATACGTATATATCATGAGTCATAGTACTCACAAATTCTGCTGAGCTTAGGGTTTGACGATGCTATGTGGATTATTCAGCATTATTTGTTAATAGCTATATATTATTAACTAGCAGGGCCTTGTGGTTTTACCCACGTAATTCCCGTTCCCGTGGCAATTCCGGCATAAAATATAGCCTATGTGTTATTCCAGACTATAAGCTATCTCTGTGACAAAATTCATCCATAGCCGTTCAGTAGTTTTTGCGTAACAAAAATCCATCCATCCATCTATACTTACAAACTTTCACGTTTTTAATATTATTACTAGGATTTAAAATTACACGTACTACATTTGAAACTTTATATAAACTTATTTTCAGTGCCCTAAAAGGTTTAAGTACAATTGACCTAGCTAGCCTAATGCTTAGACCAAAGCCATGTAGGTATATGTAATCGAAATAAATAATGGTGTTGAAATTTCAACAATCGAAAATACTAAAAAAATTAACGGTGTTCTTGCACTTCACTACCTTATAAGGTGTTCATCTGAGTTAGGTACACTCAGCTCGGTAAAATGTTGACACACTTGACCCACTCCATCCTAAATCAACAGCCAATTTGCAATTCTAAAACGTTTGTTTGGGTCACAGTCTATTGACCTTCAACCAAGCTTAGATTATTGAATTACAGATTTTAATAGCTACAGCTCTCGAGTTTGCACACAGAGCTATTGTGCAATATTCTATCCCCAGAATAGTGATCTCAGCATTTCAGCAATGTCCAAGATTTGGATACGATAGGAAAAACTTTGGATACCTACTTTGAAATTTTCTTAGATTTATTCCTGGAATTGATATCCTTCTCGTTTTAATGTACATGATGATTAAATAAATAAATAATTAGTATATCTTTATTAAAGACGAAAATTACAATCAAGGAATAGAATATAATAAATAATACCAATAATATCTAAACATGATGTTTTTGCGTATTGCAGAAAATCAGATTGTATAAACATTTTTGCATATTAATCTTTTGCAGCTGACGAGTCACGACGAAGGATATCTATTTCATTATTAATTATAACGTTCTAATCTGATAAAGACAGGGTTAACCTCAACATATTCAAGGTTTTTATTTAATAAATGTATACTTAGATTTTACATACCTTGAATAAGTTAGTTCCTGCTGTATCCGAAAATAACTGTCATCGTTCTTGGCATTTTTAACAACAAAACTTGCTGAAGTGAAAGCTTAATCGGAACTTAGGCTTGTAAGTACCTATTAAAACATACTGCCAATATACCACGCGACTTTTTTAATTATGTACCTTTAAGATGTTTTTGGAGAATATATTTTTTCAAAAGCAATGCAGGAGGTTGCGGGTTCGATTACTGCCTTTGGAGAATTTTTGGACGATCGGCAAATATTTGTTCCGGAGTTCTGATTGTTTTATATGTTTAATGGAAACATATCTATGTTATGTATTGTATTAATTATATCAGTCATCTAGTACCCATAACACAAGTTCTGCTTAGCTTGGTGATTGTACGAGATGATGCTGTGTGGATTGTCCGGCATTTTTTATTTATTTAATTATCTACAAGGAAAAAGCTATTGTTGAAGTCATCTCTGTCTTCACCTTCTCAAAAGAAACCCCTAATGAGTTCTGAGAATGAGAAATGTTCCGGTTTGTACTAGTCCTATGGTACACTTGTAGCTGATATACAAGAGTGACAGTGACCGCGATGACAAGTGCAGGAGAAAGTATCTGTGGGTTCGGAAGTGCAATCGATACATTACTTAGTAAAGTGCGACCACGATCTTAACAAACGAGGCATGAAATTAATCATACGCCCCTGCCTTATATTTTAACAAAATGCTTTTGGTAGAAATGTCCAAAAGCAATGTTCATTAGTAACGAACGTCATTTTCTACAAGAAAAACTTATAGCTGAAGTAATCTGTGTCTCCGCCGAATAACGGACACCTTCTCAAAAGAAATCCCTAATGAGTTCTAAGAATGTTATGGCACACTTGTAGCTGCTGTACAAGAGTGACAGTGACCGCGATGACAAGTGCAGGAGAAAGTATCTGTGACTTCTGAAATGCAATCAATACGATACATTACTTAGGATAGCGCCAACATAATCTTAACAAACGGGGCATGAAATTGATCTTAGGCCTTGCCTTATATTTTGATAGCAAAGCCTTTTATTCAAATGCTGGGGAAGAATTGAAAGCTTTCTTTGAAAGATAGGAATACATACATTCAAAATAACTTAACGGATTGAGCTTAAATTTTGCGCAGATATAGTTTATAGTTTTTCTAGACATGGACTAACATTTATGCTCCTATAATATTTATCCAAACAGTCACCTGTTTGGGTTATAATTATCTGACGGTTGCACCACATTTGCATAATATTCATTCAGCAATAATGAAAAATAAGCATTTTTAATTTGTAAAATTTTTACTTGATTGGACTTACTATCTCAATAATCATATTAATTAGCAGATAATATAATTATATACTTTATTACCTGGTCTTAATATAGAGCACTTATTGGTAGACTAAATACGGTATTAGAATGTTAGGCCAACCTTAAAGCAAAAAAGCGACATGTACAGTACTCGTTATAGCCCCATCGCTGGATTCATGTTTGGGTACTATAGTTTTTTACCCAAGACCTCGTAATGATATGTAACCACCAAATAAATTATACTAAATGACATCGCACTAAAACACTGTAAGCACCTATTTTGCATTAGTAGGTCCCTCTTGAAATGATTACCTACGTTTACTTTGCGTGTATTGCCGATACGCTGTATTGAAGCAAGCATCGTTTTTACTATTGCAACAAATTTAAGCTACATAAATGAAATACGCACATGCATTTTTTTATATTTAAGCGAGTTGATTTCTTACTCCAAGCTTTAAATTAGCACCTAGACTGTCTTTTCATTAAGGGAGTTCTTCACTTTAGTAAGCTTAATAGAATAGTAACTAAAGAAAGAAGCCACAAGAAGCGCGTTAAAGTCTTTTGTATGGACGATCGCGCGTTTCTTCAAACAACTCTGTACAAAGAAAATTATTTTCGTGGACTGATTGCCTCTACAGTTTATTGTTCTACTAATTGCGACCCGCGCGCGTCAAAATTAATGAAAAGCTTATTTAAGTTTTATTCAAGAACAACGTCTTTTAAAAGTTCGGCTGAATCCGTTCAGTATTTTTGGCGTAAAAGTTAATAATAGAACATCCATCTTCATCCAAACTTCCGCTATATAATTTTATTGTGATTAAGTAGGTATATTAGGCACGCGATAACTAATCGATAAGTACAAAAACAAAGTAGGGTACCTGATGTCAGTTTTAGTTTTATAAGAAACTGAATAATAGTAAACCCAGTCTAGGTGCTAATTTAAAATTGAGCAAGCACTAAACAATGACGTCGTGTACCGTAAGAAACACAGATACCTACTTAATTATTTTATCCTGCAGTGCGCTGCAGAATACAGAATTCTGTGTTAGGTAAACAATTCCTTGCACGGCATTTCCTCGATTCATGCATAATAAACAATGTATAGGTAGATGCTAGACAAATGACACCTGTGTTCTTATAAGATTTCCTATATTTGCTAAACATGCGGCGTTCCATAAACGATGTTTTGTGATTTCAACATTCAGAAAGTGATATCAAAACGAAAAATGAGAAGTTTGCTTTAGCATGGATTCATAGCAAATGCTCACAAAGGTTTCAAAACTACCCTATTGTAAAGCTGATTGCTACATAGATAAGATTGCTAAATAGGAATCTTAACTTTTTGTACAACGTAGGTAGGCTTGGTGTACTACATGTGTTATTTAAGTACTGTTAGTTACTTAGTGATAAATGACCTCTGAACTGATTTATACATAGCGAACACATACATAAGCATTTTGTATATGATTGTATGTAAAACTGTGACCGTCAAATTTATTTGATCTGTATGTTTGAATTCACATAATATTTAGAAGTGTGTCGTGTCAAGGTTACCCTGAAATGGCAATTTTGTTTTATTATGTAAACACGAACATTAGTGTCTCCATAATAGTTTTTGTTACATAACGTATGTTCATAATATAACTAGGTAAGTACTCAGTGGTAACTTTATGACCAATGGAAACATAAGTTGATACACATTTCAAACACAAGTACCTATAGCTATTTTTAAAGATGCCATGCTTGATGCCCTTATTTTGTGCACCTGCGTTTAGCAAATGCAGGGTGGATTTTTGAGACGGGACAGTAAAGGCATGTACCTTAACCGTATAGTTAACTACAGGAAAACTTTTTGAGATATTCTGAACTGCATTCACTGTTTTAAAAAAATACGGTCAGCAAGAAAATGGTAATTTTTCACAAAAACTTTTAAGTTCCACAAGTTAAACGCGTCACCAAAATATAGCAATTCCTATGGTTACTAAAACTAAACTGCTAATACGATTTGATTCAATTGTTTTTTTAAGTTTACCCGAGATTTAACTTTTTTCATAAAACTATAATTTATTTAAAACAAAATGGTATCATTACTGGTACTTACCATCCATATAAGTAAGTTAAAAGCAAATTCGCAAACTCATATTAGCTCGGAAATCACATTCAGTAAATTAAAATTTTGCTAACAAAAAAAAATGATTTCGCCATCATTACAAAAGTTCAGAACGAAAATCATTTGACACGCAATCGAAACGCCAATATCTATAAAAAAAATTACCTACCTACGAGTAAATGAACCTTGAGCCAAAATCCTCAGAATATTCTCGGTGTCAATAAACGATAAAAATGTTCTATGAAGTAAGAGGTTGCGTTCACAATTTAATTTAAACCGATACAAGTTGAGGTCAACTTATTGACACAGTGGTCGACTGTCGACCTTGTGGTAACGCGTAAAAAATATAAGTTCGATGCCCTGGGTGAAATATGGTTTCTTGCACGATCTGCAATATTTGTGAGAATAATGGGAATACGAATGGATGAAAATTTACATTGTTATGAAATAAATTATATTAATGCATCGTTGCTTTTTAAGCAGAGATTATCTCATGGTTAACTGATATACATAATAAAATATACATTACGTAGATAGAAACTTTATTTTACTTAGAAAACAACCGGAACAAAAATCTGCAGAATTGAACCTAAGCACCCTCAAGCATAATCGACCTAATCTACAAAATACACAGAACCGTCTGCCCAAACTTTGTACGAATGATTGCTTCAGTCCGTAGGTGCATACTTATTACGATCGGTTCAAGCGATTACGTAAAGGCCGCCGTCAAACATACCGTTGCGAAATGGCTCGAGCTAAACGGGCGTCATTATCAGTTACCAGCGTAAAGAACAATTAAGTTTATTTTCATGTTGTATGTTATAATCGTACTAGCTTAGATTACTTAGTCATTGCAACCTTGATTTTTCGCTTTCAAGAGAAAATGGTTTAAATTAGATTATTTAATTTAGATATAATTGACATTTTATTTTTTTATAAACTTTTTAATCAATCTGATGTTCATGGTATGTGCAATGTGCATGTATGGTGCAATGATCCAAATAAAAAATACTTATGTGTTTACATATTTTTCCGAGCATTGACTTGTAAAATTCTTACCAGTAAATTTATTATTCTGATTATTCTGATTATTCATGGCCTATTGGAAGTCACAAACTGAAAGCAACGTGGGTTGTTACGTTACCTACTCATAGTTGCGTTTAGAAATGATAATATTTTACTCAAAACAGTCCTCGGTGAAGACATTACAAGAGCGATTGTGTACCTATGTATTATATCAACATCCGACGATGGCGTCGTATCGTAATACCAGTTTGGCTTACAATTGTCTATAGAAGGCACCTTGTGGTAGTGCCACAAATTTATCGGTTCAGTCGAAGTAACATATCAAATCTGTGGTTTAATTATGAGTGGCGCTGTTGAAGCGACTTTGAGAAATGACCTCGACAATGACGACTTTGAAGTGACCATAACCAATTTCAACGAAAGACGAGTAATTTCTTCCTAGTCTATAATTCGTTTCGAATTAGATAAAATTGTTTCCATGTCTGTTTACTTTTCACGCCTAAATATGGAGCTGTACTTACATATCTTAACTAGCGACTTCGCACGGTTTTATTATACGTATAAACCTTCCACTTGAATCACTCTTTCGATTAAAAAAAACCGCATCAAAATACGTTGCGTAGTTTTAAAGATTTAAGCATACAAAGGGACATCGGGAAATAGGGACAGAAAAAGTGACTTTGTTTTATACCATGTAGTGATATAATATGGCAAGAAGATAGATTATATTAAGAGTAACGACAAACACTATACACCTTACAAGAAAGAAACACGTGTAAAGACGCGGGCAGTATCTAGTGTTTTATAAGTGGGTGCTAAGTGTACTGACTGATGTTATATCAGAGCTAGCAGGTCTTTAAGGTACAATGAGGTTGCATCATCCCATTTCCGTACCATTCACACTTCCTCCAGTTTTTTCTGACAGCTTGTTTGCGATAAATCATACTTTTAGGGTTCAGTTTTCATCGGAACACTTAATCCAAATGATTGTTATCGTCACACTGCTTCGTTACTTAAATTATGAAATATTTATTGAAAATTTGGATGTATGGATGTTTGTTGTGTTTTTAATGCTGTATTAAATGTTGGTACGATCTATTTTCTATAATATTTGGTTCTGGGTGTTTCCTATGTATTATAAAATAAATCAACTTTGTTATGTTTTGTATTATGTATATCAGTCATCTAGTACCCTGTAGCTTTGCTTATCTTGGGACTAACTGTGTGGATTGACCACAATTATTTATTTAGGTACATATATTTATTTAATAATTTTATTTAAATAGAATTTTATAAAATGATTCTGTCGGAGTTCTAAATTCGGAGCCCGCTTTAAATTAAAAAACACCTATCTCATTAAATCAATGAGATCATTAAATTTATACCATCTCGGAAGTACAAACCTATTTGAAACGGCATCTTTGAATCTAAATCCGATCGGACGAGTGAAAGTTAACTGTCCGTCAGTCAGATAGTCCATCAATAGATCTGTAAACTTGTTTATTTTTTGTGTAGATAATTATTTACGATAGTAATTATAATGATGAAATCAATTTCGATTATTGGTTTTTGCTCATTCGTTGGATTTTTTTCTACATAATACAACAATCAATCAAACACAACCTATACGGCCTTATTATAAAACGAAGTTTAGAGCCATTCTAGGTTTAAACCTCGAAAAAAACCATGGTTTTACCTAATCGTTATTATAAAACGAAGTTTTAGCACCAAACCATAGTTTTTCTATGGTTTAAAGATAAACCTCCGAGACCCCTAGTTTATCTAAGGTACTAACCTCAAAATTCAACAAACGTCAATCAATGATTTGTTTTGTGAAGGTTTTATGACAAGACATAGCCTTCGAATCTCTGACTACAGAAACCATGGAGTCGGCCTAAGTGAAATCATAACAATGCATGTTTGAGGCTGGTTTGCCGTTTTAGGTTCTCATTGTAATAGGTAATGTCAGCTGTCCACGCGAGTTGTATTTGCAGTGTTTTGTGAAAAAAATATTAGAATTGGTGACTTTTTCTTGTGAATACTTATTTAATATGTGAAAGAAAGCAAAAATATCGTCACAAAAATACTTGTTGATCTTGTCGATAAAAATAGGACAGTTCTATGGAAGGGAGCCATTTTTGCTTCCTAGTAAGTTTAGGTATACACGTTTATTTCGTAGTTATGCCATCTCCATGGTTTCTGTACTCTCAGCTTCGAATCGAAATGAATGAACTTTTTTAACAATGTTTTTGTTATAATCTGTGGATATCATTCAAACCATGGACGATCTCTGATTTAAAAAAATCTTGGTAAGACCACGTTTTGTAATAAGACACAGTTTAAACGGTGTACTAACTTTAGAACCTAGACCAAAAAGTTCTGGTTTCATCCATGGTCTAAGTCGTTTTTTATAATAAGACAGATACAGTTTACAGTTTTATTATTCACTTTATACACGAGGTAACATTACAAAATGCTTTGTTGTTGACCAGAAATAAGAGCATTACAAAAAAAGATTACATCAGACAAGAACAATGGGCGGTCTTATCGCCCAAAATCGCCGCTAGAGTAAATTTTTGATGGTCAGCCTTATATTACTTAGTAGGTAAGTACCTACCTAGGTGCAGGTAATTTACTTGAGGATACAGGCGACTGGCCCCACTACAAAACTGGGACCGCGGTCCCAGTTAGCTGAATTATATTATGTATGGCGACAACTATTGCACAGTGGACAAAGGTCCAAAATTCAATTTGCGCCTCGGGACAAATGAGTGTATGATCTGCAGATGTTTTTCTGAGGATACAGGCGACTGGGCCCACTACAAAACTGGGACCGCGGTCCCAGTTGCCTGATTAGTTTTTTCTTGTTTATTTCGTTGAGCGAGTGGGACCACTCGTAATTTTAACCACAAATTTCTGGGTGTTCTGAGTTTTTTCTACGTATAATATTTTGTATAATAAAAACATTAAGGTACCTCAGAAATATTAATTTATCTTTTATTAGTTAAGTAAATTTGTTAGTAAAGTAAAGTTTATTTAAAATTTTAAATACAAAGAACAATGAGAGTTATCATAACAGCTACTTATAGTACTTAGTTCGTGTAAGTATAGATATTTTGTAACTTAGCTACATAATTCAATCTTATTTCTATCTAGATGTCTAGAGTCAAGTGACTGTCTTCCGTACTAGTTAAGTACTGTATTACGACAAGAAGTCATGCTCTCCCCCAAACGGAAAGCGTTAAAATTATCTATGAGCTCTAGCTCTAACTTAGCTTTGCACTAGATGATGCTGTGTAAATCGTCCAGCATTATTATAATTATTTACTAATTACTAAATTTAAGCCCGGGGGTTTGCACGCAAAGTTTCTATACAGACCTTTAGAGGCTATTTCTCTCTATAGTCTAGACTTATATCTCTGAAAAATTTCACCCATATCCGTTCAGTAGTTTAGGCATGTACTTTATAATAAATATCGAAACTTTCGCGTTTAGTAGTGTACTTCGTGATAGTAACAACAAAATAGGTATTTTCTTTGACAGAAAAGGCAAGCCATACATACATACCATATTCTAGGCAGTTAGTAGATTGCAGTCAATCATATCCCACGAGTCGAATTACAATACTATTATAGGCAACGGCCACGTGCTGTGAATGGAAGCTAGCTTTCGTAATGGTCCTTACTGACTAAAACGAAGTGCCTTGAGCAGGAAAGGTCCAGGTATGGCAAAAGTTCTACCTACGTAGCAAAGGTTATTAATCCTGCTGGGTTCACGATAGTCATCAGAAGTGTAAAGACTAAGAGCGCCTTATATGTGCCATTTACAACAACTGACTCATCAAAAACCTAGACCCCTATTTTCTTTACATAATTCCATACAGTCTACACGGCATCGTCTAGCTCCAAGCTAAGCAGAGCTTGTGTTACGGGTACTAGATGACTGATATACTTAATACAATATATTATATAGATTGATATTTTTTTATTATACATAGAAAACACCCAGACCAACGGAACAAATTTCTGCAGATCGTACACAAATTTGTTCCGAGGCGGGAATCGAACCCGCAACCTCTTTCGTCGCAGGCGGACCTTCGCCCACCGCGCCACATCGGTCGTCATAATAAATTGAAAGTATAAATTGAAAGTATAAATTGAAATTGGGTGTGAAGGTACACCATTAAACTTGATCGAAGGAACGGTAACGGTAAAGGTAACGTTGGTTCCTGCTAAGTTTAGTCAATAAATGGAGAGGTGTAAATTTTCATTCTAATATGTGTTAAAAAGTAAAGTTGAATTAGATCTGACGTAAAGGTCAAGGAGAAGAAGAAGAAGTAGTGAAATTACTGTTGTTAAAACTATTGTTTTTTCCAGGGAATGTGGCGTCTCCACCTGACGGACGGGAGTCTCCGCGTCATGTTATGGTGCATCCTCCTCGGCCTCCAGCCGGCGTTCGCAGGCATCCTCGACCCTTTCAACTGGGCGCGCTCCGACCGCATCGAGGTCAACATCCCTTGGCTCCCATGTATGTTACTATGTTACGTGTGTGTTATGGTGCATCCTCCTCGGCCTCCAGCCAGCGTTCGCAGGCATCCTCGACCCTTTCAACTGGGCGCGCTCCGACCGCATCGAGGTCAACATCCCTTGGCTCCCATGTATGTTACTATGTTACGTGAGTGTTATGGTGCATCCTCCTCGGCCTCCAGCCAGCGTTCGCAGGCATCCTCGACCCTTTCAACTGGGCGCGCTCCGACCGCATCGAGGTCAACCAACATCCCTTGGCTCCCATGTATGTCACTATGTTACGTGTGTTATGGTGCATCCTCCTCGGCCTCCAGCCCGCGTTCGCAGGCATCCTCGACCCTTTCAACTGGGCGCGCTCCGACCGCATCGAGGTCAACATCCCTTGGCTCCCATGTATGATACTATGTTACGTGTGTGTTATGGTGCATCCAAATCGGCCTCCGACACTTTCAACGGGAAAATGGCTAAGTGCCCCATTTTACACGTGTTAGGTACTCCCGACTCTACCTAAGAAAAACGTTTCTAACTCTATGATGGTAGCAGAAAATGGCTAAGTGTCACGTTTAACACGTGGTTCTCTCGACTCTACCTAAGAAAAACGTTTCTAACTCTATGATGGTAGCAGAAAATGGCTAAGTGTCACGTTTAACACGTGGTTCTCTCGACTCTACCCAAGAAAAACGTTTCTAACTCTATGATGGTAGCAGAAAATGGCTAAGTGTCACGTTTAACACGTGGTTCTCTCGACTCTACCCAAGAAAAACGTTTCTAACTCTATGATGGTAGCAGAAAATGGCTAAGTGTCACGTTTAACACGTGGTTCTCTCGACTCTACCCAAGAAAAACGTTTCTAACTCTATGATGGTAGCAGAAAATGGCTAAGTGTCACGTTTAACACGTGGTTCTCTCGACTCTACCTAAGAAAAACGTTTCTAACTCTATGATGGTAAGAGAAAATGGCTAAGTCTCCCGTTTAACACGTGGTCCTCTCAACTCTACCTAAGAAAAACGTTTCTAACTCTATGATGGTAGCAGAAAATGGCTAAGTGTCACGTTTAACACGCGGTTCTCTCGACTCTACCCAAGAAAAACGTTTCTAACTCTATGATGATAAAAATAAAAATAAACTCACTTTGCCTACAACTAGACTAAACAAGGTTAATGTATCTTTCAAAGGACAATGTATACGCTTCTACAACAAGACTCCAAGTGAGTTGCAAAAACTATTCAGTAAATAAATTCAAACAAATTGTCAAAACTGTTCTTTTTAAAAAGGCTTACTATAAAATATCTGATTATTTAGATCATAAAAAAGCTTGGGACGAGTTTTGCTCCAACTCGAAAACGAACAAACTAACAAGGTAAAGGTTTCTTGTTCGCTTCTTTACTCTAGTTTTAATTATTTATAAAATGAATTTTATGAAGTGTCCAAGTGTCCTGTAAGGTCTTTTACCATCAAATTTCTGTTACCACAAAGTCAAAGGTCTTTATGGAAATAAAGCACTTTGACTTTGATGGTAACAGAAAATGGCTAAGTGTCCCGTTTAACACGTGGTTCTCTCAACTCTACCTAAGAAAAACGTTTCTAACTCTAAGTATTTCAGTCTACTATTCTTCTTGAGCTTTGTATCTGGCCCAATTGTTTTTTCCTATTTTCCAATTCCTTTTCGCATACGCGAACATTAAAAAAAAACAGATTTAACCCGATAGGTACAATATTGCAATTTTTTGGCAGATTGCAATGATAATCTACATACATATATGTATAAAAATAAATCCCTATTTCCCTTGGTCACGGCATCACGCCTGAACGGCTGGACCGATTTCGCTAATTCTTTTTTTGTTCTGTTCGTTATTATCAGGAAAAGGTTCTTATGAAAGAAAAAATTAAGAAAATTACGCGGAAAATTCTAATTTTTCATAAATTAGGGTAGGACAACGTATGTCGGGTCAGCTAGTCAGTCAATAAATCACGATTTAAGACCTGCATATCTTTGAGGTTTTGTTTACATTATACACATGTGTTGTGTGATTTACGCTTGTCAAGTTCGTTCGATACACTTGTTCTCTCGTGATGTAAAATGTCAATAGCCAGCAAACTATTATTGTGAAACCATGTTCTTGGTAGCCATTGTCTCGCTATTCACAACGTTTTCTAATTAAAAACCTGCATGCAAAAACTTACCTACCACACTGTGACGCGGTGATGACGGTAATTTAAAGGTATAGGCGCCTACTTAGAGATTTACCGCGATAAAAATGACATTCTTTTCATTTCTATGAAACTACTGTAAAAAGTTTTCGAAGAATATTTTGTAATTTAATTTGTTTGCAGTAAGTAAGAATGCTATCAAATTGATACAATACATAACATAATATTGAGGCACTTTCATTTACGATTACCTAAGTACCATAGTTCTGTTTAAGTAGGTACATTTAAAAATACAATACTTAACCTAAGTCGCATAAAGTTTAAATGGTTATGAGTCGCTACAAAACCTTCAATTTTATGTTATCTGCACGTAGGCACTTTACATGCGGAAATGCCTTCATTAAATACTAGTATTTTTAGAAGTGTTGCTTGCTCCAACGGAATTATAACATTTCCTGCTTTCTACTTCATCCATGTAACGCAAATGTTCTACGACTAACAGAAATGCCTTTTTATAGACCGAATAAGCATAATTCTGAACAATTCGATCGGTTATCCAATTGCACAGCTAACTGCGTGAATCATTTAAATGAAATCATAATTTTGTAACGTAACAATGAACAATTTATCTGTCTTATCCGTCCTTTCTCATGTAATGGTTTAGTTATAAATTCCATAATAACCTTTGTGCCTCGGCTAGAATCGAACTCGCAACCTCTTGCGTCTCGTAAGATATTTATAGAAGGTAAAAATGAGGTACCTAAATTCACTTTGACCAACGTTACTTTTTAATTTTACAGTTGAGAACGAGACAAGATGTTACGATGAACTAGGTTGCCTCAACATCACCAGGAGTTGGTACCACCTCATCCACAGGCCCTTCAATGTCTTCCCTCTGCCGAGAATCGTTATCAACACCAGGTGAGATATTTACCTTTCACATTATTAAAAGCTAGAATGGTATACCGTTTGTAAATCGATCTCAAAGGCTTGCAAACCTCAAGACTGCGATACCACCGTTAGCCACCTACAAAAATCTGTTTATTTCTATTGACTCGGTAGCAGCCTGATTTCTATGGTAGTAGCAATGTATCATTTTAATAGGTAAGAAGTTTCTTTTCAAGATGCGGGCAAAAAGCATGAACACTACAAATTTTAAATATGTGAAACGAAAAAACATTCATGAGTAATTTTGGGAATTTCATTTCTCTCTTTTTATGTAGGTACTTGTAATTAATCTATATACGGAATGAGTCGAAAAGACAAGGACATTCCTTAATACAACTTCATTAATTGTTTTCAGATTCATTCTTTACACGAAAAAGAACCCGACAGATGGACAAATCCTCAACGTAAATGTGAACAAGACGATTGTGAAATCCAACTTCAGCCCCAAGAAGCTGACAAAGTTGATCATCCATGGCTTTATAGATACCCCTCTTTCTAATTGGGTAAGTAATTCATTGATCATTCACATTAAGTAATCATTTTATTATTTTCGTAATTTTATTTATATTTTTAATTATCTTATTGCGAAGTGATCATTCAAAAAGGGTAAGTTATCAACATATCATATTTCCAGTTTTTGGGATTTATCTATTTTTATAGATAGATAATTTATTCAAAACAATTTCGTTGCATACCAGTTAATTAACAGCCTATGTTAGGTTTATCTAAGTACTGCTTCTCTTCTATTCTGTTTAATAACTTACAACACAATTCTGCATTTTTGCCTACTTAAAAAGATACAAATTATAACAAAAGTTGCAAATGACAAATTGCTTAAATAATATGACTTTACAAACTTTTTCTTAAACAATCTAAACTACTAGGCGAGCAGTACCTAAACACTCGATTGTTCCTACGAGCATTAGCAAGGCCTTTACCAATCTTTTTTTAAACTCTTAAGTAGGTAACAAATACTAAGTTAAATACTGATATCACAATTACATCAAACAATCCACATCAAATCAACTGACAATACAACGCCCGTATAATAGCATCGTAGTATTGCGATTATTTATACGTACATTATTAGGTACTAACTAATTCTAAACATACACTGTAGAGTGTTATTTATGCGTTTCCTTATTTTCTCTGAAGAATTACAACTAGATGTGTTGTTTTACGTGGAAATAGAAATCATAGACGTATCTATTGTGCATACTAATTCGTGAAACGTCGATTAACAAGTTAGTTAATTACAAAAAACCGACTGACGACAAAATAATTCTATAGAAACTCCATAATTACCAAATCTATTCAGGCATTTAATAGTTATGGTGGAATGAAAAAACTCTCACATAGGTACTTACATGAACCCTGAAAACATTACTTTTAAACTGCTTCAATTCAAACGTTCAATCAAAGTTCCAATGTTTAAGATTTTAAGGTCGCATTTATAATAAATTTGTGACCCTTCAATTTTATCGGGCTATCAACCTCCATATTCCGTAGGGTTTCATGCATCATACATCACCAAATATCATATACATCTCATATATCACGTACCTATATGATGAGGCAATGATATAATTATCATCACGAGTTTTCTAGGAGAAATTACATTAGATTATTTTTTTTAAACTAGGTCAGTGAGATGAAAGACGAGCTGGTGAAAGCAGATGACTTCAACGTGGTAATCGTCGACTGGGCTGGAGGCAGCTTGCCTCTTTACACCCAGGCCACAGCCAATACGAGGCTGGTAGGCCTGGAAGTCGCTCATTTTATAAATACTCTTCAGGTAAGGGATATTAGTAACTATACCTATAGGTACAGTAGGTACCTATGCGGTGCCTCCTGTAATAATACGTCTCTTTACAGCTTAGTATTTAACATTCCTTGCATACTTTTGTTGTGATATTTAATGTATCATTTAAACATAAGGCACATCTCTGTAATTGTCCTAGATGGAACTAAGTGTTCCCCTATGTCCCCATAGTAGAATAAAATGAATGAAACCTATTGGCTACACCAGAACTACATAGTTAAGTTACCCATAAGGTACTCAAGCCGCAAGAATATTTATTGGCTAACCACAAAAAAACTACAATTCTCGTGTTTGGCGTCGAGCTTCAAATATTATAATTCATTCATTTCAGATATTATATTTCATATTATTTGTTGAATCAAAAGTTTCAAAGATGACAAGAAATTTTGTAATTATATAAAAAAACAGCGCGAAAAATTCGTGTTTTTTTTTTAATATTTCGTCTGTTTTACATAAAGTAACCATAACACAAGCTCTGTTTAGCTTGGGGCTAGATGATGCTGTGTGGACTGTCCGTCATTATTATTATTATAATTGAGCCAACTGTAGACTGATGCAAGCAGTCTAAGAGGTAACTCAATGGAGTATGGTAGCAAGACTATCGTCTAACACCTTTTGTGACTTCGACGGATGAGATAAATCCTACGAGAGCGACAATATACTCGGCATTCTTTATTTAATCTAAAACCAAGTAACTATAAGCATTGTTTTACAGAAAGACCATGGTCTGAATCCCCAAGACGTTCACATTATTGGCCATTCTTTAGGAGCCCACACAGCGGGTTACGCGGGCGAAAGAATACAGGTGCGTGCTTCTTTGACTGAAATCCCGGTTTAATTACACATTACTAAAGAGAAAAGGTAATACGCTTTTCTGTCTTTGATACAGCCTCTCTTTTCATAGGGCTTAGGCAGAATTACAGGTCTTGACCCTGCGGAGCCCTATTTCCAAGGAATGCCCACTCAGGTCAGGCTTGACCCTTCCGATGCTTCGTTTGTGGACGTCATACATACAGATGGCAAAAGCATTTTCCTTTTAGGTAATAATGTAAACAATTTATTGCACTTTCTTTGCTTTTATATAAACCATTCAGCACCTTTCGTTTTGACCCGATGAATAACAAATTTGTTTAAGCTTCGTTGCTATGAATCATAACATACTAACTCACATAAATATGTATTTTATATGTAAATAGTGTACCATACGCTTAAGCTAGCTCCATCATTCATGTTATATGTTTTATGATATATATCGCATTGAACTAATAAACGACGTGGTTATTTCACGTGCGACAGATTTTGTGTTTATGGCAGGATATGGGATGTCACAACCCGTGGGACATTTAGACTTCTATCCCAACAATGGGAAGGAACAGCCTGGTTGTGACTTAACTGAAGGGCCTCTAGTGCCATTGACTCTGGTGAAACAGGGCTTAGAAGAAGCCTCAAGGGTCTTAGTGGCCTGTAACCATGTAAGAGCTATCAAGCTCTTCACTGAGTCTATCAATGGGAAGTGTCCGTATATTGGTAAGTTATTGTACCTATATTTTATAATTGTGTCTGGTACATTTGCGCGAAAGACATAACCGTAAGATACATTCAAGACATTTGTGAAATGCAATCGATGATGCATTTCGTAGCGTCGTAGCACGTGCTACGTAGGTCTAACACATACGACATTCGTCTATTGTCTGTAAAAAACATTTCCTTATCTATATACTTAATCAAATATATTAAATATACAGTATATTTAGTATGTATCCATAAAACATAGTAACTATTTTATTCGTTTATTCTGAAAATTAGAACAGGCATAGATTAAGAGGTCATCAAAAGAAAACAAAAAAATCGCCTTCATCATAGTGAAATCTGCTGGTCTGTTCGTTTTCTAGGCATAAGAGAAAATAAGGTTGTCATAAAAAGTACCTAAGGAACGCGTTGAACTCTTTTGTGTGCTACGCGGGTCCAACGTAGCGTCGTCGTAGCACGCTCTACAAAGTTCAACGACAAAACAGTCCTCTCGCGCAAAGGTCTTGTACACGCACAAGTACATATCTTTTCTATAATTATTTAATTTTGCTAGTATTTTCCCTCGGCTCTGCCCAGAACATGTGATACCTAACGCATAGGTAGGTAATCAATCAAGGAGGCGAATCCTTTGTTCGATGGAAGCATATTACAAAACTGTTTCTAGATTTTTCTGACTATTTTCTACGAATACACTTTATCCCTTCAAATGTGGCGGCCATTTTGCATAAAATCGCACGTCTGTGGAGGCAATTCTAGGTGGTCCCACGCGAGAACGGCGCGTGTGATTCAAATGACGATATCTCTACATTTTTGTAGGAAGCTAGTATGTTTATCTTTTAACATCGGAATTAATAAGCGTTTACTTTTTTTTCTTATGTGTTTATTTATTAAAATATTCGCAAATTTGCAGGTCACCAATGCCCATCGTACCAGCACTTTTTGGCGGGAAAATGTTTCCATTGTGGACATGGATGTGCAATAATGGGGTAAGTTATCAAATATACTTTATTTGATTTATTTATTTTGTTTCTATACGTGTCTGTATATACAACATCATCGATTTTAGGCGAAAAGAGCGAACTAGCATAGCGCCACGATACCCAAAAGTAGTTACTGCTAAATTATTGTTGGTTGCGATGCGACCACATTCTGTATAATCTGCCCATAGCTGTGAGATAATGTTATAACGATATGTAATAAAAATATTACTAATAAAATTTGTATCCTCTGTATTGTATTTGTTCCTACCAATCTGTGCCTACATATGTTACACAAAACAAAACGCACCAGCGTGATAAAATTTTAATCTTATTTTCATAACAATAAATCCTCAATTAATTTTCCAGATTCCATTCCGACAGTACTCCCGGGCTGATCACCAGCAAAAACAACCAAACGGAGAACGAAGTGTTTCCCTCTGAAGAACACGAGACTATTGGCGCTCGGTACTACCTTAGTACAGGGAAGGAGAATCCATTTTGCCGTGCGTTTTATCTTTTATTTATTGTTTGTACTCAAAATTGTACACGCTATTTTTTAAGATAAAAAATATCTGGTTCGATTGGTGATTTGATCCATAACGCTATTTGGAAGCGTCCCTAAGACGCTGGCTGCATTAGGTACCACGCAAGTTTTTTTTCTCTTTAATCATTTATCAAATCTTCGAGCCGTAGCCAAAGTGAAAAAAGCAGCCAAAAACTTTTTATGTTCTCCTAGTCCAATATATAAAATACCTAAATGTGTTTTATAAATTTTCAGAGCGACACTACAAGGTGTCTATTCAGCTAGCCAATCCTAAAGGAGCAGAATCTTGGGTTCAGGTACGTCGAAAATTTACAACCTAACAAGGTAAAGGTTTCTTGTTAACTTCTTTTCATAACCTTTAAAAACCTTTAACAAAAAATCTAATAATTGTATTACCTACTTAGACTAGGTTTAAATTTTGTCGTGTCAACACAACAATAGTTAGAAAGGTGTAAAGAAAATTTTATATTCAATTTTATATTTGTTTTTAATTTATTAGTTCAATGTCAAATTTTCTTTTTATGCCCCTGACAATTTTAAATTTTTGTTTTATTTCTTTAGGGTTTCCTGAAAGTAACATTGCTGTCTGACAAAGGAGTGATACGAGGAATGGACCTTACACCAAGTAACTACGTGAAGTAAGATAATGGTATATTTTTATTGTAAAAAAGTCCCAGGCTCAATGGGCCCGAAAGTTGCGTGTTCTGCCGCCTCCATCTATGGACTCCCTGTGACTTGCGACTAATATGTCGTAGATCCATCTAGTGACCATCTACCAACTTTTCGTTTCGTTTTCGACACGAAAGTAATGATTTACTTCTTTCAGGCTAGAGCATGGGTCCTCTTACACGATCGTTGTGACACATCCAATGGACATGGGAGGAAAAGTGAGGAAGGTAATGAATTACAATTAAAACTTTAGGAAGGACGTTACATACCTAACTAATTAATTCGTTCCAGGCACTGACCTCTATATATACAACTTGTATAGATACAGGTCAGTGGTTCCAGGATACAGTTGTAAGAGACTATGTAAGACTAATACGAGTACCTACCTACCCTACTGAAAATTGTATGGAGTTATATACAGTGTGATTTTTCGAACCTTGATCAAACGAAATGTGCGGATACACGACACAAAGTAGCAAAATAGATCCAATAACTGTCTTCAAGACTACATTTCAACACTCCAATAACATTCTACTAGTATACTACAACGCTGGATTTGGGCGCATTTATTGGAGCACAAGTTCTTGTTATGCTCCCGCAATGAGCTAACAGAATGCTAATAAGTCTAATTACTGTCTTGCACCAGTATTTGGAAGCACTAAAGCTCCTTTAGTAGCCTTGACGAAGATTACTACTGGTAAAAGTACTCCTGTTTTTATCTACTTCTAGTTCGTTTCAAGTGTAATTATGCTATTAATGTGCTACCAAACGTACTTTGTTTTCAATAATTTGTAACACATTTTACAAGCTGGCTGGGCAGGCCAATTCTTTTTTGTTGCTGATTTGTGTGCAGTGTTTACAACTTAAGTAATTTTAGTTATTGCTTCATTTAATATTTATTTATATGAAAAAAACCTTAGCTATACAATTTAACGTGTGGCAAATCTATATTTACTGTAATAGTGTACAGTGTTACGGCTAATTTTTTAACGCGCTTACATAAATTGAATATTAAGCCAGTTAGTGTAAAAATATTATAAGCACATAATTATTGTTTTTTGATCATTCGCCATGTTTCAAAATATGCTCTGTATCAAGACATTTATAAGACCGTAATAGGAAAAACTACGCTAGATTTACTCTTAGTTAAGATTAACTCACCACCATGTTGAATCAAATTAGAGTTCCTCAATTGATGTCTGAAACCCTGCAACGGCTAAATATTTTTGATAACTTGTTTTCTTTATCACATTATGGTGACCCAACTGTTCTTTGTACAGCATAAAATTATATGATCATTACATTGAAGATGAATGTGTTGTTTGTCATAAACAATTATTCTTTAATTAAATATTGATTTAACATATTAATATGGGTAGGTAATATTAGTCCGCTTTGAATTATAACAATTTTGCTGCCGCTGCACTGTTTCAATTCGTAAGGGAAGGGGTAGGGGAGGAGGGCACGGGCGGGGATGCGAGAGAATGCAATGATTCTGAGACCGATGATAACTATAATAAATCCATTGGTAAAACGTTATTAATTCTTTTATTTAAAATCACAGAAAGTTCATTTTACGCTAAGTGCGATATATTATATTTATTGGCCCACATCTTAACTTCTTTTCGCAATTGTATTTTTTTTTCTTCGACATCTGATTCATATTCACTGTCATCACTATTATTTGTAAAACATGAATCATCTGCACGCTGGTCGTTAATACTATATAGTTTATCACTTTTGAATTGTGCGGAACCCTCCAATAAATTGCTGGATCCTGCTTTTTCAGAACTTGCTTCAGATGAAAGCTTTTCCGTTACCGATTCTGCGTGTCTTTTATTTACAGTTCTTGTATAAGCTCCACTTCTATTGAAACGTTTCCATTCATGTAAATTCATTGTAATCAATGATAAATAATATTTGCGGTGTCTCAAACCGAGCTACATCTAAAACTGGTAAACAGCCTATATAGTATTATCCTAGCGCTATAGAAGATTATTTACTCTTACAGAATCTTCTAAGCGTCTTTATTAAGACTACATCCCCTCATACTTATAATGATCTCAGCTAAATATATGCTAAAATCTGAGAATCTTACACAATGCTATTATAAAACTAAATTGCTGCATATTTGTAATGATCTCAGACAAGTATATTATAAATTTTGAAAATCTTACACAATGCTTTTATAAGACTATAATTTTCGTAGGACTATTTAAACTTTGTCAATACACTTATGAGATTACATGTCTTGTAATTATCCTATAAAATAGTGTACTACTAAACTACAAGTTTGTGATATTAGTAAATTTGCTCTAGAGAGTAAAAATGCTTGCGCAGTGCTATTATAAGCAAAGATGTCTTAACAAAAGCCATTAAAAGAGCTTTTTTAGTCTAATTTTACCTATTGTATTTTATTATAGGATTTCCTATTTATCGATAAAAACGAAGATAAAAAAAATTTAATGTTATTTTTTTTAAACACAAGTCAAGTACAGATATCAACAGGAATCTCAACTGATTTTATCTAAATGGCAGAAAGTACCTTATTTAAATGGTGAATAACATGACAACGGAAAGAGATAGACCCCCAGTTTTTGAAGGATTTGTAGAATAATTTATGAAGTTTAATACAACATGCAAAAAAGTACACCTTAATTACCCAGTTTTAAAGTTACAGAGAAAAAATAAAATAAAAATCGTTTTTTTTTGTCTTATTTCTAAAAAAATACTGTTTTTACTACGCTTATGTATCGTATTTGTATTTTTTATTAGCTAGGTAAACTATCTAGCTTTCAAATGAGACTACTTCGAATAAAATACACCATTTACTCAAAAAGAAACGAAGAAAAAACCAGATGAAGTAGTTTTCATTTTAAAAATTATTAAAACTGCTTTGTTTTTGAGATAAATAACATAGAATTTTTTTTATCCTGATTTTTACCGATAAATATGTGTCGTGTATCCGCACATTTCTTTTGATCAAGGTTCGAAGAATCACATTGTATATATAACATATTATAGTCTACAAAAATGAAAAAAAATTCCATACAAACTTTCATGTCCTATTTCAACCTTTTACAACTCTTTGTTTTGCATTAAAAAGTAGCCTATGTCCTCAGACTATCTTTAGATACACAGATAGATAACTTCTTTATTGCACCATCAAAATTTGTAGTAACAGATAAGCTTAATACTAATAATTACATCTAAAGTGGCACAATCGGCGGCTTATATATAGCGGCCATATCTTTCTACCAAATTTCATTCAAATCGATTCAGTACTTAGGGTGAAAGCGTAACAGACAGACAGACTTTCGCATTTACAATATTAAAAATGTGTATCTTATTGTTAAATAATAACCCCTTATGACTCGACTTACGAGGCTAGATTACGCAGTGTGCCAATTACCAGAGATAATTTTTACTTGCAGGTGGAGTTATCGTGGGAGTACGACATGAATGTACTGGAGCCGCGATCTCTATGCATCCTGTGGTGTAACGACCGCCTCTACGTCAAGTCGGTTGTTGTCGACCAGATGGAACTTCCGAGCAGAGGGTAAGCTTTACAATTGTACATATATTAATACTACTTTCAATTTATTCAGTTCATTGATTCAAATTTTCGTTGTGATAAAGAGTTTTTCTCCTTCAATAGGGAAGTAGGTACTCTTTCACTATAAAGCAATTTTCATGCTTTATAGTGAAAGAGTACCTACTGTATAATAAACTCGCATTATAATTTCACTAGTTGTGCCCGCGCCTTCGTCGGCGTGGAATAATGACTTTGGGCAGTGACAATTACATATTTACATATAAACTTTCATCCCTTTATAACTCTATGTACTATGTACTTTTTCAGGCTCTAGCTAGACTATCTCTGTACCGAATGTAATTTAAATCGGTTCAGTTGTTTAGACGTTAGAGCGTAACAGACAGATACTTAAAGTGACTTTCGCATTTATAATACGTAGGAACTTAGTACGGATTTCACTCTAATTAATTTTTTTAGGTATCATTGATGCCAGTTACTGATAGATAAGCACAGATAGATTGCTTTTTTGCTAATAAGGACTTTTACTAGGTACCTAGTACTACTAAATTATAACTAAGCACTGAGGCTGCATTTAGGCATCTTTTAGGGTGACAAATCAACATCGAGTTATGCTGCGCTGTACTGTGTTTTTTAAGCTAAGTTTTTTTAACAATCAACATCAAGCTGTGCTGCGCTTTGCTTAGCACAGTATTATTTATTTTTATAAAAAACATAGCACTGTTCGGCACAGCGCGGCTCAGCACGGCGGGAAGCGCGCCTCGCTCGAGACTACTGCGTTTTAACACAGAGCGTAGCCTCGCATGGTTTGTTTGTATCCTCATTAAAATATTAGACGAGCGCAGCGAGTTGACCAACCATAGCACAGCGCAGTAGGTAGGTACAGCGCAGCATAGCTCGATGTTGATTTGTCACCCTTAGGCCCTCATCTTTTACGCTCTGCTGGGTAGAAGTCAAAATAATAAACATGAATAAAATTTTTATATATTTGTCCATTTGCCTATTTATGTTTACATTTACATGACATTTGTTTCAGAAAACGGAATGTGGACTTCAGTACAAAGCTGTGCACGCCAAAACGCGAATTCGCCGAAATTCCCAACCGAGGCTCTGCCAGTTTCTACGACAACTGCGGAAGGTAGCCGTGCCATAACGTCACTGGAATATAGAACTCTATGATTAACGGCATAGGGCACTGCTGCTAGGCCAATGATCTCATGACACCTACAAAGCCTAAACTAACATGAGACACAAGGAAAGACTGAAGTTACTTATGACAACCTACTTGGTTAGAAGGTAGTAAAACAATATTCAACCGAGTTCCTAAAGCACCTATTTATGAAAAATAGGTTTTACTCGTGTCTAAACTCTTGAAGTTCTAGATGGTTTTGATGGTACAATTTAGAGAAAACACTGAAGATGGACAAAGGCTGTGGCTTATCACACATATACATAGAGTGAATTGTGGATCTTTCTAAAGCAGTAGCACATAGTGCCGTCGTTGACTAATACAAAAGACAATTCTTATGTTGTGTTCGATAGAGACGAAAGTGAAGTGAAATACGTGTCTTTACAGGGAGTGACTAAATTATTTAGATAAGCCGTAGATATTTGATTGGAAAACAAACAGTCAATCTTTTAATTAATATGTATAGGGAGGTACCAACGTAATTAAGTACGGATTTACCGAGATTTATAGTGCCGTTATAATATAAAATAAATAGATATAAGTAGGTACTTAAACCAAGTTGATGTTTGATGTACCTATTGATTATTTTGAAAGAATAAAATACTCAATATGTTTTTGTTTTCTCTATTACTTACCATACTGACTGCTTACCTAATCTATCTATAACAATTTAACATAATTTTGTTATAATAAAAAATAATAATAATAATAAAATGACTAATACTGGACAATTCACACAGCATAGCCCCAATGTAAGCTACTCAAAGCTTGTGTTATGGGTACTAGATAACTGATATATTTAATACATTATTATACTTACATAGATAGATATATTTATTTTAATAATGTAATGCATATTATGCATAGGCCGTTACAAAAATTAAAATTGGATTGTCAGATATTATTCCATAGCTGAACAAGAGCTAAGGCCTACCCTAAGAAAAATAATGCGATTCAGATCGATTACTTTAGGTACATGAAGCTTAAAAAAACTCTTATAAAAGTCACACTTTAATAAGTTAATTAGGTAGGTACCTTTACCTACCTATTAGGGCTCCCACACAAAACTGCGATTTGGTGCGATGCGATGCGATGCGATGCGATGTCACACGAACTTGATTTGCGAATTTCTGCGATGCGAATTTCTGCGGCGTACCGTTTTGTAGGGTAACCATACCTTCAAGTTTAGTCAGCCGTATTGGACGTGTTTTTAGGAAGCGTAAGATGGATCCCAAAAAGATAATTGAACCGATTTAAGCAAAAATGATCCAACCCACACAAACCTCATTTCGAGATAATCGATATTTAAGTTTGTGGCGGTATTTCTCTAGCTTTGTAATACAAAATGTTGTTATTTTAATTTAATTTAATGCTATGTAAACTCAACTTTTTTGCTATAAATAATATAAAGAATAAATTGTAATAGTTTAGTAGATAATTGGGAAAACTTGCACCTGGATCATTATTACAAAATTAATTTTGTATGGAAAGAGCTATGTAGGGTGCAAAAATTTAAATTTTTCCACATTTGTGAACATAGAGGTGTGAGTCTTTGATATGTTAAAATATACCTTATACTGATTACATAGGTTAAAAAAACTCGAAATTGACTAGGTTGTGGGTTGGATCATTTTTGCATAAATCGGTCCAATTGCACTGCTGTTATTGTTAAATAGATATAAAAGAAAAAGAAGATTCTGGATTCATCCATTTAATACGATTATGAACACTGAAGGGAACTATTTTACCCGAAATTACTATGGGTTGAGAACTGAAGCAGTCTTTTTTACAACACAAAGAAGGCGGCTCAGGCGCCGCGCATCTTTCGCTAAAGTTGTCTCAGAGCGGACTAAAAGGGGGGTCACCAAGTATGACGTAATATGACAAGAATGCGCGATGCAAATGAGATCAGACGTTATCGTGCGAGCTCGCAGATATTTGCGATGCGATGCGAGCTCGAAGTTTTGTGTTTGAGCCCTTAGGTAGGTAACATTAGTACGCATTGAATAAATCTTACTAACAACGAAATTACAATCAAGGAACAGAAATAAATTAAAACAAGTATAAACAATTGAGCTACGGTTACAAACAGTCTAGACTCGAGTCAGTCCGCCGCACAAGCCCTACCGGATGCCCTTGGAAGATGGGAACGCAGAAGTGTGTCGACGCATGCAGCGTAGCGTCCCTCATAATGGCCCTCCCCAACTCCCATAGCGTGGTAATACAGCCAATATCTTGGGGACGCTTCCATTCCAACTGGTATTGACGTGGATGACAGTTATGCTACCCCTAGTACTGATGTAGATACTTAGTTTCAGATAATACATAAAGGGCGGTTTTATTCAAATATTTTTCAGTTTCTAGAACATACATTAATAAAATGGTTTGCGATCTCAGAAAATAATATAAACTGTTTCATAAACATTTGAATTTCGCGCCACTCACACGTTGGCAGC
This sequence comes from Eupithecia centaureata, assembly GCA_944547425.1. Lineage (NCBI taxonomy): Eukaryota > Metazoa > Arthropoda > Insecta > Lepidoptera > Geometridae > Eupithecia > Eupithecia centaureata. The sequence continues at coordinate 7,009,077 of OX155681.1, read as the reverse complement.
TAACCAAAAACTGCCAGTGTCAGATACAGCTAACTGACATGAGACGCAGAGCCTTATGGTTCGTACAGACGCTCCGATTTGGTTGGTGCCAGCCATATCGGAACCGACATAGCAACCATTCCAACATTGCTACAGATTGTCCGACGGTTGGCCTTCCAGCCGTCATGCGTCAGTTGACTTTGCTATGAAGTAGTGAACGGACGTCTTGCCACCTGATGCCATGATATTTTTCAACGTTTTTAAAGTAGCCGCATTGTCTATTTTTCTTAAAACGTCCAGCATAATCAAATACGCTTGATTTCTGGCATCTCTATTGGCGTAATCTTTGTGACTTAAGTCCCACAAACAGAGAAAGTCTTTATAAAGTTCAAGTAACTTTATTATTGACGACCGATGTGGCGCGGTGGGCGAAGGTCCGCCTGCGACGCAGGAGGTTGCGGGTTCGATTCCCGCCTCGGAACTGTGTACGATCTACAGAAATTTGTTCCTTTGGTCTGGGTGTTTTCTATGTATAATAAAAAAATATCTATCTATGTAATGTATTGTATTAAGTATATCAGTCATCTAGTAGCCATAACACAAGCTCTGCTTAGCTTGGGGCTAGATGGTGCTGTGTGAATTGTCCAAGATATTTATTATTATTATTATGTCACGTTCGGTGACCGTAACTCCCTCGGCGTTCATGTTTACGTCCTACTACGGCGGCGTTGCGAATGCGACTGAGCCGATTTGGTCGGAACAAAGCCTCCATACGTTCCGATTTGGTTGGACCGACTAACAATTTGGTTTGGTCGGATCGCCGGCGCATCCGACCACGTCCAACCAATAGGTAATAATAATAATTATAGCTTGGCAAAAAAGAGTAGAAAATAATGGGGGCGCCACTGTAGGTCCTTATGGCAACACCTATAGCGCACCAAGCTAGTCTTGATACTTAGGTGTACATTTCTGTTATACGTACATTTATATCCACACATAGTATACTAGTATCAGTACATATTGTTTAATTGAGCAAGGTTCTCGTTATCTAAGTATATAAAGAAAAAAATATAAAGTAAATAAAAATTTAATACATTGTTATTAATACATTGTAAGTTCTCTCTCACAGTATTCCTTTTCTATTTTTATTACGTGCTGGCACGAATTCTTCCAATCCTCCTCCTTATTAGCTTGGAACCGTTCCGTTTTAGCACGCTCAGCTGCTTCCTATAAAGAAGAAACTTTTTATGATACCTTTATCTTACCTTTTTCAGATTATTATCTAGGCACCTAATTTCTAGACCATTTAAAATACAAACGCTATAGTAACTTTATTACAAAGAAATAACACAACATTTAAATTATGTAGAAATAGATTTACATATTAGCTAGTCTAGCTCAAGTATCAAATTCTATGCCCGCGCTATAGCAGAGTACGCAGAACAAACGTAAACATAACCTAACTGCCCGATGTTTATTGTTGAATATTTCACTTGTTCCGTGGAACTTTAATTTAATCCTGCTTTAGGACCATCAAGTTACCTTTGATTAAACTTAAAATTACAAAACAAACTCTCACAAACCTGTCATATCAGCGGTTCTTTGAAAAACATTGTTGAGATCTGAAAGAATAGTTCTGGCCTCAAATTCTGCCAGACATCGCCTGTATACCTTATAAATAACCTCCCTGGCAGCACTTCTAACTGTTTTATTCATTATTTTTCACTTTTCGTCACTTTATCACCACCGCTTGACCGATCCAAGTAAAAAATCCGAGAATTCGTAATCTTTGTTTACAATTTTACATCAAACGTCATTGTTTTAAGAATGTTGCCATTAAACAAAAAAATTAGTTCCGTTTCAAGACTTTTTTGCCAAGCTGTATGTAGGACCGACCGCTCTCCACACTTTCCGATTTGGTCGTGGTTGGTTGGTTGGCTCCAACCGAATCGGAACGTCTGTAACAGCTATTAATCAAGAAGTCGATGATCGATGTCGAGGCGTTCGTTACGAAGAAGAAGTAGGTAGGTATTTTTTCTTCAGATTCAGAGTTTTTTTTGTGAGCTTGAAAATATTTTGATTGAAGAAATAGTTATTTCTTTACATACGAATGTGGGCATGTAAATCATTCTGAAACTACAAAAACTATGTCTTCACATACTTCCAAACTTGTATTGGGGTTATCTAGTACAGTTACTATTGGAATAGTAAGTTATGTGCACCTAAAGCAGCAAGCAGACAGGTGATTGATCTTTGTTCTTGCGTTTCTTTACCCTTAGAATTTCCTCTAAGTCTTTACCAGTGATAACATCGATTCTATGATTCTCCATCTTTCTTGCTTATTCTCACACGCTTGGCCATCTACAGATAAACCTATTGGTACAAATTCTATTGTTTTATCTTGGACTAGTTTAGTACCTAACTAGCGACCCGCCGGTTTCGCACGGTTTTATTATAAGTATATAAACCTTCCTCTTGAATCACTATCTATTAAAAAAAACGCATCGAAATCCGTTGCAGTTTTAAAGGTTTAAGCATTCAAAGGGACACAGGGACAGAGAAAGCGACTTTGTTTTATACTATGTAGTGATGCCCATTGTTACTTTATTTGTTACAGAGATAAAATGCATGAAGGTGTACTCAGAGACATTGAAAGACAACAAAAAAGAAAAATTGAGAACATCTATGTACTAGAAAAACAAAATGAATTAGCTAAACAACTGAAGAAAGAAGTCAGAAATATATGAGTGTTTATTATCTAGTCTATAAATAAAATAAAACAATAGGTACTTCATTGCTTCTTTTCCTTCAGCCATGCTTCTAACATAACATCCTTTCGGTTCAAGTCCACTCCAGTGGGATGTTTTTTGTCTACATTGTCAATAAAGCCATCCAGATCAAGTTTATGTTTGGCAATTGCTGCCAATGATTCAAAAGTGCGAGGTTCCCAGCACGCTAGATCAGACAATGTTTTGCGGTCCAGCATAATATTTGAACGCTCTAATCCCTCTTTCAGGGTGAAATGAGTAATATTGTGTTGTTCACAAGCTGCTGTGATACGGGTAGTCCATAGAGCTCTCATATCATCTTTTTTGAGCTGCCTGGCTTTTGTGGCATAAACTAGAGCTCGGTGAACATTGCGCACAGCTATTGTATAGCAATTTCTCCTGCGACCTATGTAGTGCGCTGCCAATCTAAACACTCTCCTCTTTCGCCAAAACTCATCTGGACCACGGGAACGAACGAAATTGACGACAGAGAGGAAAACCATTATCTGCAAAGAAAATAAATGAAGTTGAAAAAATTCCATACACGCTAATCACATCATTGTAAGCAATACATTATTACTTTTTATTATAAATTCGCAAAGCCTTAGTAATTTTCTATTTCGTAGAAAAAACAATCAAATGAAATGCTTGACTTGAATAAGTCTGTCTATCCAATTGTAACCTCAACAAATCACAATAAAATAATCAACAACAATTTCTAACCTCAATTCCCTCTGACAGTGACATGAATGACAAAGTAATTTTTGTTTTTTGTCCTATGGACGGAAGAAATGCCTTAGTTCCTGGAAGAAATATTGCGTCATATCTAGCATGCTTTTTATAAAAAAAATATTAAGAGATTGTTTAGCGGGATATTCAAATACTTTTGCGGTTTTATTATTTAATTTTATATTCTGAGTTCCACAAGTAATAGTGTAGTTTATCGACAGCCGGAAACTAAATACAAATCCTACGAATATTTTAAAATGCGAAAGTTTGTAAGTATGGACGGATGGATGGATGGAAGTTACTCTTTCACGCAAAAACTACTGAACGAATATGGATGCAATTTGGCACAGATATATTATAATACAACTAGGTACTACAACTACTTCTTCTTGGAATAACACATAGGCTATATTTTATTCCTACGGGAACGGGAATTACATGGGTTAATGCATGGCGCTGCTAGTAACAAATAATGCTGGACCATCCACTTACACATAGCGTCGTCTAGCTAGCCCCAAGCTAAGCAGAGCTTGTGTTATGGCTACCTACCTACTTAATCCAAATATTACATAGGTAGGTAAATATATAGTTATTTCCATTGTAATATCCATTTCCAATAGGTGCTTACATGTGCAGGTACTATTACAATAAAATTTATCCTAGCCTACTTTGATCCTACTTTGTTAGTTTTGTTTGCCACTTTATTATAATGCATTTTAGTAGGTAAGTACCTATTCATCTAAAGGTACATAATATAATCTGTAATGTCATTGTTTATATTAGTAGGTAGATACCTACAGGCGTCGCCGTCGTCTTGGAGACTTGCTTCCGACTGATTTTTAAATTGATCAGTTAAACTAGGTACCTCTAGATTGTTTGCAACAGTCTGCAGTTATAATAATAACTAATGATAGTATATTGGTGTATACCGTATTAATTAAGTAAATAAATAAATAAAAATAAATAAATAAATAAATGATGGACAATCCAAACAGCACCATCTAGCCCCGAAGTAAGCTAGGCCTACTCAAAGCTTGTGTTATGGGTGGAGATAACTGATATAATAATTAACATATTTTTTTCAATTGTAGCTTATTTGTTTCTATTTAATTTTGATTTAATACTTAACAATATCAATATAAAAAAGGTTTCTACCTTTTAAAACGCCGGTTTAACAAACCGTGATTCTATGGATCTTTTAAAGTAGCACGTTCCTTTAAATAAAATTAGATTATTAGACATTAAAACTAACATGCCTACTACCTATATGAAGATAACAAAGAAATAAAGCTGTTAAGTGAGTGTTGGACTATAAAACTCACTGTAAAGAGATCCGTTATAATCATTGTATGGATTGATCTCTAGGTTGTCCTTGGTGACTTTCTTTATCCTGGGTTTGGCTGCAATTTTGCACGTAGTCTTTATCCGATTCTACATCATCGTCACTGTCATCGTAATTGCATGAACTGGATCCACTAGTTAGTTCGAATTTGTTATTAACCGCCATCAAATTATTGATTTGAAAGGATCTTTGCGTGGCATAATCTTCTGAGGATAGTTCTCGATCCTTACAAGCAATGAAATGTAGAAGTAAGACCTGTGAATTCAAATATATGTCAATTGACAGCTTTTTACTTGTGCAAAGCCCATTAAAATAATAGAAGAATAAGTAGGTTCGACTAAGTGTTGCTAGGTGTTTTAATTTTTGAGATGAAAAATAAGACCAGTTCTTCTCTATGGGAATTGTAGGACAACACAAACTCAAAGTGCTTTATTTCCTTTATAGGTACCTTAGGTACAGGACTCTGTTCAATATGTTACCAACAAATGCAATAATACGGGTTTCCTGAAAATGGGTGAATATGTTTACATCAGGTAGGTAGCTACCTACTTAAAAAATCATCTATTTGGACAAGTACCTACATAGAATAAGGTTACATGATGAACGAGAAAACCACAAAAGGTAAAGGCTCGTAGCGTAGTCTCGTCGCCCGCCTCCTGACTCGATATAAGGTACCTATCTTACTATTATATTAAATGTAAAAATCTGTGTGAATGGTATGAATTATCTCAGTAACTACTTAAAAATATTTGTAGGTAGATAGTTTAGGACCATAATTTACACGCGGGCGAAGCCACGGGGCCCGAATTGTAAACGAATAAAGGTTTAGGTAGGAGGAACCCACGTACTTACTGCGACCTAAGGTTTGGTTCCATAATGCAGGTAGGTAAGTATGTACCTATGTATGTATGTAGTGCGTCCTACCCGTAATGACCTACGGAGCTGAGACGTGGACACTCACGGTAAGGCTGGTCCACCAGTTCAAAGTCGCCCAGCGAGCTATGGAAAGAGCTATGCTCGGAGTCTCTCTGAAGGATAGAATTCGTAACGAATACATCCGACAGAGAACCAAAGTTATCGACATAGCTCAAAGAATTAGCAAGCTGAAGTGGCAATGGGCCGGCCATATCTCGCGAAGAACCGACAACCGTTGGGGTAAACGTGTTCTTGAGTGGAGACCGCGACTCGGTAAACGTAGCGTAGGACGCCCTCCGGCCAGGTGGGATGACGATCTGCGAAAGACTGCTGGCAGATGCTGGATGCGTCAAGCTGAAGACAGGGCGCTATGGCGCTCATTGGGGGAGGCCTATGTCCAGCAGTGGACTAATATAGGTTGATGATGATGATGATGATGAAGTATGTACCTAAGTGCCAACTAGATAATAGGCTCTGGACCTACCTCTGAAAATATAATAAAAACAAAGAGCGTGAGGTGCGCATTCAATGAGAACAACATGGTCTGATATATCGACGAAAGGCAACCTCTTGTATGGATCGAGTGGGTGCCCAGCTCGGTAAGGAAGTTTGATACGCAGGAACCGCTTTTACAACAACTGAAATAAAAGTTAATTAATAGCTAAAGGGCTCTAGACCTACCTCTGAAACTATAATAGAAACAAAGAGCATGAGGTGCGCATTCAATGAGAACAATATGGTCCGATATATCGAAGAATGGCAACCTCTTGTATGGATCGAGTGGGTGCCCAGCTCCGTAAGGAAGTTTGATACGCAGGAACCGCTTTTGCAACAACTGAAATAAAAGTTAATTAGCTAAAGGTAAACCTACCTAACCTACTTTATTCATTTATAGGTGTAACTAAATGTTTGTTTTCATAAATATTGATGTTATTTTTAAGTTACATTTATTTACCTACCGTCCTATGTTTTTTTAAGTACATAGATACTACTTACTCAATGCATAATCTTGCCCCTCGCAGTTAATAGGTAAGTACCTACTGTATTTTTCTACAATACAATAAGTCCCTTCTTCATTTATTTTATATGGAGACAGGGATTGGCTTTACCTAAGTACTTGTTAATGGCAAGCAGTAGTTATGTGAATAGTAAACAGTTACATTTAGAATATTTTATCGGTAGGTACCTAAACTACCTACTTTATAAGCGTCAAAGCTTTTACGTCCAGAGGCGAGTTGTGGATAATGATGTTTAGAGTAAGTAGAAGTAGGATTACCTAGTAGGCAATACCTAGGTATTTACCTCAAAGGAACGCTATCAAACACGTAATCATGCGTTTTAGCGTCCCGTTTACGCTTGCTGGAGGGGTCCCATTCATAATCACGGATCTTGTCATACCAATCCTGTTTGAACCAGTCTTTGTAAGACCTAACCTGAAATTATACAAGAAATAAAAAACATAAAACAGGACATTTCACACGGCATCGTCAGGATCCAAAATAAGTAGAGCTTTCCTACACATAGGTAAGGTAACTTACATGAGAATTTTCATTATATGACGCACGAGAATCCCGTTCTGTTTCAGGTGCATAAATGTACATAGGTATCGCACTATACATCAGCCAAACTCGATGTAGAATGTTTGTAAACGAACCGCCCATACTTAACCTAAAATACACTCTGCTGCCGCGCCTTTTTATACGCAATTTACATTACTTCCTTCACTAAATATTTCGTGCACTAAGCAAGTGAGTTTTAGTTTTTTGTGTCGTGGTTTGTTTACAAACATTCTACATTGAGTTTGGCTAGTGTATAGGTACCACTGTAGCACTACCTAAATGACGATCGACATCCACAGTTATTATCATTGTTTTTTCATTAAATCTCTAATAAGCAAATACGACTTAGATAACTACCTAAGTCTCTTTGAGATTCAAACTAAGCAGTATAAATAGGTCCCCAAAAATTTATATGTAAGTACTTGAGTACTTAATATTACTCACGCCACAACATTTCAGAGACCACTGAAGGTTATCCAGGAAACGCTTGGATCTAGGAATAATCCGATAATGCTCTATACTGTACTGAAGCGCGCTCATAGCCTTCTGCTCACACGTGTGGATCTTTTGTATGCATACTACGATGCCCACGATATTTATAAAGATAATCCACAATATACACAGCCATAGAGGGCAGCAGATAACTTTAGCATTGACACTGGAAAAATGACACAAGATATTGATGATGTTTTTGTCAGAAAAATACTTTGTGTACAATATTTTGAATCGGATGAGGTCGGTGCCTCAAAATAATGTTACAGTGATGTCTCGGGATTAAATTAGTTAGAACTAATTAGACTTCCTAGTAATGAACTGTTTTATTCGGGCACTTCAGCGGTTAGGTACAGTTAGTCAATATTACGTATAGTTTTTTCTCAGATTGTTCATGTTACGCATGTTAGGTATTTCTTACTCTATACTTTTTATGATTTGTATGTACTTAGATTTTTAAATATACTTAAACAAAAGCTAAAAATTGCTTGCCTGTTTCAAACATGCACAACAGGACAGATCTATTATGTAAATAATGACTTAATTAAAACTTAATTAATAATAATAAATAAATAATGCTGGCCAATTCACACAGCATCCTCTAACCCAAAGCTAAGTAGAGTTTGTGTTATGGGTACTAGATGACTGATATACAGGGTGTTAGTGTGAACACCGTTGTCCTTGAAACCAGATGTTCAGCATCATGAGTAGAATCCAAAACCGATGAGAAAAGCTTAACACCTATTTTAGTTTTGCAAGATTTTGATATTTCATGTCTTCGCTATCGTACACGATGCCATAGTCACTCTACATACTTTAAGTACCTACCTACGTAAGTACTTATACCCGCGCCTTACTTGGATCGTAACTTCATTACTTGTGCCCTTCAAAAGACGGGATATTCGCACAGAAGGTGATCCGACACTGAGGTGCACATGCCACGTGTCGCCTGGTCGAAGTACATGTGTCACGTGTTTGTGAGCAAACGTTTAGTGTTTATAAAAATTTTCTTTAAAAAATGAGTAAAAAATAGAATCATTTTTTTTCATCCGTTTTGGATTCTACTCATGATGCTGAACCTCTGGTTTCAAGGACAACGGTGTTCACACTAACACCCTGTATACTAGGTACATAATACAATAGATACATAATATTTTTTATTATGTTCAGAATGCACTCAGAACACCCGGTACAAATAGTATGCAATCATAGAAACATTTGTCCCAATGCGGGAATCGAACCCTACTGCGACGCAGGAGAACCTTCGCCGGCTGTGCCATAGGGGTTGTCAACATGGTACAAATAAATAAATAAAATGTCTTTGGGTTGCAGCAACTAAATTCTCCATATTTGAAAGATAGATGATACTTAGATATTCGGTATTTTCTGGACTTACAAAATAAGTACCTACCGAATAAATTAATAGGTAATAGCTAACTTGGTGGTTTATCCAAACTTACTCTATTTTCTGTCCCTTAGAAATCGTGTACAACATATGAACAGTGCATGGCATCATAACAATTCCCAAAAGCAGCACTATTGCGTTTATTAAATCCGTTCCAGTAATAACAAGAATATCTCCTATAACTAGAGTATAAGAAAAATAAGTTTAGAAGAGGTAATTTGTTAGACAAATCAGTACAAATTTTTCATAATCTTTAACATTCATGAGGACGTAAGACAATACTTACAAATAAAAAGAACAAGAGACCACGATATAGCAAAAATTGAGATCAGCCATAAAAAACATACAGCCCACACGACATACGGATGGTTTGGTCCCATTATTGTTGCGATATAAATTTGATAATTCTTCGACCTCGTAAATTAAGTAAAACAGTAATACCTAAATAAAGATTATAAGATTATGTTTGTCAACAGTGATGACTTTGACAGATAGACAAACAGGACCAAATATCTAGATATTTTTGGTCATTATCTTTGGAATATCCCTTCCTTTTTTCTCATTATTGGCCTTATTATCAACATCAACTGGTCCACTACTGGACATAGGCCTCCTCTAACGAGCGCCAAAGGGCCCTGTCTTCAGCTTGCCGCATCCAGCATCTGCCTGCAATCTTTCGCAGATTATTCGTCTAATTTAGCCTAAATAGGTTCTTTATTAACAACGAATATTACAAGCAAGGAATAGAAAAATTACAACTAGTATTTACAATTGAAACCATTGAGCTAACTGCAGACGGTTGCAAACAGTCTAAAGGTAGCTCAATTGATCCATGTCAATACCAGTCGGAAATAGGTTGCACCAAGCTTGCACCTTTCACATTAGAAGTTGGAAGAATAAGATACTTTTGCAAGCATAAAAATTCAAGAATATAATAATCACGACTATATATATATATATTTATATATTATAATCTGGTCGTTAACCAGATAAAATTCACAAAATCTGTTTATATAATACACATAGCTATTTAATAAGGTACCCAACAATAAATCAAATCGATACAACTTATAAACTAAATCGATTTGATTCAGTGCCTTAAGTGGTTTCTTTCCACTGATTATTAGATCATTATGATTAAGTATAAAACTATTCTATTATCTGAGTACCCACAATAAATCTTAGATTACGTACAAACAACATTCCAAACATGCGTTATTTCAAAGAATAACTCATTGTTCAACAGGTGTACAAATCTTTATATGCAATGACTTATCATCAATAGTTATTTGCCGACCATATTTGTTCGATTTTAAAATATTTTTCTTTCTGAGCATATTACTAATTAAGTCAGTGTCTTCGTCATTATAGTCACATGCTTGTTACTAATATGTATCAGCAACATTCTTTAAGTAGAATGCATAATAATGCAGATTAAAAAGGCTCTTATTACATTAAATTAGAATTCTTAATGAAAATGAAAGTATAAAATTAATCAACAAAAAGTACGACTAGCGAATAAACTTTCTCAAAACAAATAGATAAGCTAGCTCACAAGCTAGATAGAACCCTGTTTACGTTACGACATCAAGAATTCTTGATTAAGTCATCACTATTCATTGATTACGTCATCATTATTCCTTGATTCATTCCAGTAGTGTGACGTCACCCATCTTCTTGACGTCAGGGGCGACGTTAAATTCGCATCCAGTGCTGGCAATGATGTCTTCTATGGTGACCCCTTCCGCCAACTCGGTGAGAGTCAAGCCGTTCTCTTTGTCTACGTCGAAAACGCACTGAAATGGAACGTTTTAATGTGAGAACCATGCAAATCTGTGTCAAAACTAATATAATATGTATTTTAAATCACTTTCTGCCGCGTCTATGCACGCGTTGTTTCTAAGGGGACGTTCTAACGTTGTTTACACTCCATAGGAACTGATGTATGGGATAGTAAGGTGGTAGCCTGATTTATAGGTCTAGAGCTTCACCTATGCTAAATTTCAGACCTAGATGGTCTAGAATTTTGCATAGGCGAAGCTTTGCCGTGCCCTCCTACAAAATTTTAAGCAGATCAAATATAATGTATATGGTTTTATTATCTTCGCCAAAACATCTTCAAAAACTGTTACAAATAGGTACCTAATCTACTGTATAATCTTTATTACCGAAAATATAAGTTTCAAGGTTGGAACTCCTTTGGTAGCTACAATGTAGGTAGCTGCATGTGTTGATGGATGATATAAGTAGAATGCGAATGTTAATCAGATTTTAGGAACTAGTCGTACCGAACTAGTATTGGGACGTTTTGTTTTAAAGAGATAGTTTGCAGTTTATCTTTCTATTAGCTAATCCTGGTTGCAACATATCGAGAACAAAAACGATAAGTATGTTAGGTGTTCAACTCTTTGAACTTTAAATTGAACTTAGTGGAAAAGAGCAGGTACTTGTACTTCAGTTGATTATTTTCTTGTACATTCAACAGTTCATAGGTTATAATACATTGCAGCTTCAAGCATTTGATAGCCGCCATCTTCCAGTGATAAATATTCCAACAGAGAACGGTTTAAAAAACAGACTTGATAAACAGTTAAATGCACAAGATATGTTATAATTATACAAGCTTATCAGCTGCATAAACAAATTACAATAATAATAGAAGTACATGAATAATATTATGCGCAACGCAAATCATACAAACAATCATTTTTGAATTATACGCACACAATGAGAAATATGTTTCTCTATTCGACGACCTACAGAGCAAAGCGTATGAAGGTCCGCGTGCGAAGTTGAAGTTGCAGATTCAATTCCCGCATAGGGACAGGGTTTGAACGATCTGCAGATATCAGATGCAGATCTGTTTAGGGTGTTCTCTATGATAATGAAAAAATACTTTCTAGTATAAAGTTGCCATGACGCAAGCTCAGCTTAGCTTAGGGCTAAATGATGCCGTGTGAATTATCCAGAATCATTCATTTAACTAGTATCTATCCGCGGCTTCGCATGCCTTGTTTCTATGGTAACGTTTCAAGGCTATTTCTATCCCTGGGAACAGATTTATGGGATGCAAACTTGAAAAGTAGCCTATGTGTTATTCCAGGGCTAGAATTACAGAATTCTGCCCGATCCGTTCAGTAGTTTTTGCGTGAAAGAGGAACAAACATACATTAATCCATATATTTTAGAAACTTTCGCGTTTATAATATACTAGCGACCCGCCCCGGCTTCGCACGGTTTTATTATACGTATAAACCTTCCTCTTGAATCACTCTATCTATTTAAAAAAACCGCATCAAAATCCGTTGCGTAGTTTTAAAGATTTAAGCAGTCAAAGGGACATAGGGACAGAAAAAACGACTTTGTTTTATACTATGTAGTGAAGTAAGGAAGTAAAATTAATCATAAACTGGCCCTGGCGTTAGAATCGACCGCACTTACTCAGCCTGGTGATGTCGATTACATAACAGTCGACTAATCAGTAACTGAACCTACAGCCTTTGGTAGGCTGTAATACAGCAGTTTCTTTTTGGTTATATTCAACACGCCCACTGCATTCACAAATTCGCCTGCCAAGTGTACTGGTAAATGCAAGCACTGTGCTATGAACGAACGTGCTTCCTCGTGTATGGGTGAGCCACGTTCAAGTGGGCGTACGTGTAAGAATTAATCTAGTTGAATATTAATAATATTGATAGTAATACAAAGCATTTATTTATTTTATTTTAACTTATCTAATAGAAAATGAACATTGGCGAGCTTATAACGCTGAAGAGTTTTATGACAGCAAACCTTAGGTACAATTTTAAATTTTTTATCTAGAAAAAAATTACAAATATGTAATTGATAAATTTGATGATTTATCGATCGGTTTCTCAACCAGGATATAGATATGAAGTTATGTATTAACAAGTAAAATTTCAATTGATTCTTAGATCAAATTACATCTAGTATAGGTACATGCACAATGAAAAAATTGAACTAACTACAGACGGTTGGAAACAGTCTAGAGGTAGCGCAATTGATTCATATCAATGCCACTGGCTGCATTTACCACGTTGTAAGGCAATGAGGATGTATGTACCTTCTCTATTTCTGGCTGCGCCAGATAATACATATACATATACTATGTATGTTTATGTGTGATCTATAACCTATATAATGTATTTTTAAATTTAATTATATTATGAACATGAATGAATGAACAACAATTTGCAACCCGGAAGGATAGTACTTGATTTATAACTCCAAAATGGTTTAAATACTTAATGAATTGAGGACATTTTGTTGGCTAATCTGAGAAGAAACACGATTCGGTCAGAATTATAAATAGATTTATCTATCTATTTAACCTAGTTCGTCATACTCGTGGCTATAGGTTTTAATAGTGTTGGGTTTGAGTTTGTAGGTACTGCTACGTATTTAGCATAGGTTTTAGTAATAAGTTTAGTAATTTTAGTTAAAATATGTTATAACACATCATATTCTAAAAACGCGAGATTACGAGAGATTTAGCCCTACTGAAGCTCTATCAAAAAAAAGGTGAAGGTTTTGCCTAATTTAAATAAATCGATAAGAAATTGCGAATCTCCTTGGACAACATTTCCAAAACTTTGAGGTTCGAAATTCAAATCTCCAAAAGAAATAAAGAGATTTTTTTTTTTCATCAAAAAATATCCTTTATTAACAACGAAAATTACAAGCAAAGGAATAGAAAAATTACAACTAGTATTTACAATTGAAACCATTGAGCTAACTGCAGACGGTTGCAAACAGTCTAAAGGTAGCTCAATTGATCCATGTCAATACCAGTCGGAAGCGTCCCCAAGACACTGGCTGCATTACCACGCTGTATGGCAATGCTGATGCGCTGAGCCAGATATTCACCAGCTCTTGGGTCACGCGTCGCATCGACCAGACGCTCAGATAATTTTTTAAAAACTCGGAGAGCCTCGGTACCCCACAGACCTAGGGTCTCGAATCCAAGGGGAGCAAATGCGTAGGTTCTGTCGAGACCTGCATATTTGCGCCTCTTGAGATCCTCGGCCAGATCTGCCGCCGCACCAGCCCTAGTGGATATCCTTGAAAGATGGGAAGGTGCAAGTGTGTCGACGCATGTAGCGTCCCACACAATGGGCCTCCCCAACTCCCATGGGACTAGTGAACTTCAAAATACTGAGTGAAAAAGTTAAACAAGGAGATCCGAGATCTTCGAAACGAATACCGCGAAACTCTTCTTCTTGCAAAATTTTTATTATTCTCTCCTCTCGCACTCAGGATCCAATGACGACCTTGTCGTATGAAGCCTACGGTGCATAATAATAGTGCATATTCAACGTAGATTAATTATATTTTGATATACATACATGTATATTAATTTTGAACTATTACATGCCATTATCTGACTTAAACCCTTTTTGATGAGTGACCTATTATCATTACTCAAGTACCTTTAATGTAGAAATTAGGGGGTCGTAACCATTAGTACCTAATCAGTAATCACGGAACATTAATTTAAAAGCATTGTCTAATTACAGTCTTATCAACATTTTATTGATAAGATAGCTAAGATAGCTAAACAAAGAAGGCATTTAAATTCTTGTATGAGTTATCATTTTCCTAATAACATAAAGTAGATACCTATCTAATCTATTCATGGGGCAAGAAGTGTCTGACCTGATACAAAATTAGATTTTTTCCATACAAAAATTGTATGGTAGAAAATTAATTAATTTAGTATATTTTAACTGACTTGAAGAAAAGAGGAGGTTCTGAATACGACTATATTTTTATGTGTAGAATACACATAAAAATATAGTCGTATTCATTAGCTTTCTTGTAGCTAGGTGAACCGATATTGATTAAATGAATGATACTTTGTCGCTAAAGCTGCTGATTCATGTAAATGTCATGTAAGTATGTAATTTTTGAGTTATGTAGGTGTGCAGAATAATGCGTATTTTATCGACGAAATTGATGATATTCACATTTTTGCTTTAAATAATTTGAAGTCAATTTATAATTATTTTTTTAATTACAAGTGCTTTGTATTACCAGCAGATGAAATATTGAATATTTTATTACTTACATTGTAATCACGAAATAATGAGTGTTTCTTTCGAAATATTTTCACTTCAATTGTTTTTTACTTTAATAAATCCATAAAAATGCATAATAGGCAAAAACATCAACTTGAGTAAAGTTAAAAAAAAACCAAAATATTATCATGTTCAATCAGTTTTTACGTAGTAATGAGCACAGTTTTACTAAGACATTTGATGTCCGTGCCCGTAACCTTTAGCTCCGTTATAGTCGCAGCTATAAACAAAATGCCAAAGCACAAATTTATACAGAGTGCCATGAAACATGACGTGTACCAAGCTCAAAGAGGGTAATTCTGGCAGGACCTGGGGGGCAATAACTTTAACGATTTTGATTGATTTTTTTAATTTCCAATTAAGTATCTATCCTTTACGATGTTTAAAATAATAATATTATTTAATGCGTAAGTATTCTAAACATTATTATTATGTTATTTTGATATACAATGATGTACAAGGATGTAGTAGGACGTTATGACAAGTAAGTTAAAATTAAAATTTACGCAAAATTTTAATTTTATCTTACTTGTCATAATTTTATAGACTGAAACACTTATTTTTCATAAAAAACAAGTAAAAAAACAGATATGAATTATTTAAATATATTGATAATGAAACAGAATATATATTTTAAGAAAATAAAATCTTTATATTAAAAATATAATAATATTCGAAATTCAAAAATAATAAACCAGAATCCCCCCTTGTGCGGCTTAGTGCACATGTTACGTAGCACCCTGTAAAATCACTACATAGTATAAAATAAAGTCGCTTCCTCTGTCCCTATGTCCTTATGTCCCTATATCCCTTTGAATGCTTAAATCTTTTAAACTAAGCAACGGATTTTGACGCGTTTTTTTTAATAGATAGAGTGATTCAAGAGCAATGTTTATATGTATAATAAAACCGTGCGAAGCGGGTCGCTAGTAATAACTAAAGAGGAAAGTATCAACTGACCTTTTCCGTAATAATCATATCGACGCATTGTTTCCCAGTGAGGGGAAACGCGCACTCCGGCACTATTCTGTGAGCTCCATTCCTTGAGGTGTGCTCCATGGTCACTACCACCTTGGTCCTCGGGGATGAAACTAGGTCCATCGCGCCGCCCATACCTTTCACCATTTTACCCTGGAATCAATGTAGTGTCTTAAGTATTAGTCATCTAGTACCCATAACACAAGCTCTGCTTAGTTTGGGGCTAGATGATGCTGTGTGGGTGGATTGTCCACGATTTTTTTTTAGAACGTCACTCTCTTTTCCTTCCTTATAATGCATCTCACTGTGTGATTTGGCTGAATGTTATTTTTATTTTCCTATTCAAAACCATTACATACATCTATTCTTACATATGTGACCTTATATAATAGTCAATATAATATATAACACTCTCAGCAAAACAATTCATTAAAGTATCGATGATAATGAGCTAAATAAAATAATACAACAAACAATACATGTCAATAAAAAAAAAGTTTGAATCGTGTTGTTTGTCACACTACAAAAAACAAATTCAAAACTTTTTATGGGTTGTTGTATGGTTTGTATGTTTCTTACCTCTTGAAATTTTGATTAGATGTTGTTCTAGGCCTGGAATAATACAGGCAAAACATACTTTGCACCAATTTTCACTTGGGGCGCAGATAGGTAGTTACAAACAAAATACTTTTTCTAATACAGTACAGGGATGAATAGAGACACAAAGGTGAATAGAAATGGACGAAATACTGGAGCAACACATCCTTTTGCAGAGGTCAGATCCACAGGAGGTGAACTGAACAGTCACGGTATAAGGATACTTCCACTGCTACTGGCCAAATAATGTCTTGCTTCAGTATTTCGTCCATTTCTATAAACCCTACAGTATCTATTCCCCCGTTTTACAATTTCGTCATTCATTGGTGTAGGTACCTATTCAATTTAGTAAAGCCGTATTGAGTCGATGTATCCTTCCTTCTGCCCATATAAAGTAGTAACGGAAGGATAAAGGTTCAAATCATTTTAATTAACTTACAGGAATCATCCAATTAGCCAAATCTCCGTACCGAGAAACTTGCAACGCTCCAAGAATGGTCAGGTCAATGTGACCTCCACGAATCATGGCGAAACTATCGTCAGAGGAGAAATATGATGCACCTGAGGGAAAAATATTCATACAGTGAATGATATCAGCGTAAAATACACTTTATCGAATACGGTATTGAGGTGAATCTTGTGTATCTCCAGACTATGCTGATTCATTAGAAAATGACATTGATATGCTAATAGAATTTACATAGACTGCTAAATTAGTACGTATTTAAACTGTAAGACCATTACCGTAAATACCTAGATTTAGTTTAATGTTGGCTCAGACTTCCAATTCCAAATTATTTACGAAAACCGTCAAACCTAATACCTTAACAAATGTATAATTTCTCGATCAAACATGTGTTTTGCATAAAATAAAACAGAAAGGTACAAATCTTATAGTTATAACTATTTTATTTCAGTATGGTACGGTTCTGAAGTTATTTAAGTACACAGTATGTAAGAGCGTTCTCATTTAAGGCACAGTATTTAAGAGCGCTCGCCCACTGCGACTTTTTGTAGCGATGCTAACGCGATGCTGAAGTGCGTTCATATCGATACAGTCGCGATTCTGTCGCTAGCGGTGTACTTTCGCTCATGTAACCACGAGTCTGTATCGCAACTGTCTCGCTTCAGTAGCGATTCAACATCGATACAGATATCCCTGTGAACGCTACAGTCACAAGATCCCTTCGAGACAACATTTGGTCACATTGTGCCTAACTGCCCTACCCAGCAACTCTCTCCACTCTTTGTTCCCCGATGCCGCCTGAGATAGTTGCGCGTTTGCGTCGCTTCTGTCGTACGCCTGCATCGCTGCTGTCACGCTTTAAAAACGCGACTGCCGCGCGATAGTAGCGATGCGTCGCGCGTTACCCAGCATCGCTACAAAAAGTCGGGCGTGCGGCCTAAAGCTACTTCACAAATTTTTATGAGTTTGTCTTATTGATCTTCTCAATCTACTATCTATCAACTATCTATCAAAGAAAATCAGGGTACCACTTACCTGGAAGTACAGTAACGGTTTCCTTCCCAGCGTTAATAAGATCGGCGTCGACTTGATCCTTGGTAGGGAATGGACCGAGGCCGAGAATGCCGTTTTCTGATTGCAGGAGAACCTTGATGTTCTTTGCAATGTAGTTGCTAGCCAGCATTGGCATTCCTAAAAGAATCGTGGCATTAAAATGAGCTGTCAAATCGTTACTTATTATAAACGCGAAATTTTGTATGTTTATATCACAGGTTTATGGATGTTTTTTTACACCTTCACGCAAAAACTGAAACTGATAGGGCTTAATTGGCCTATCAGTTTCGTAAATTACCTCGGAATAAAATATCTATAGGCTACTTTTCATCTCATAAATCAGATCCCAGATAGAAATAGCCTTGAAACTTTTCCATAGAACCAACGTGTGCGAAGCCGCAGGCAGTTTACTAGTACATAGGAATAATAATCTAAAATGCAGCGGCCGACACTGCGTACGAACGACGACCCCTCAATCTCCTAATGAATTGAATGCGGGTAGTCATTAAAACCTTTACCTACGATGTAATTGACGACCGATGTGGCACGGAGGGCGAAGGTCTGCCGACGCAGGAGGTCGCGGTTTCGATTGTCCGATGGGACCGATGTTTATACGATCCTTGTTTGAATTGTTATCTATGTAATTATTTAAACAACGACCCATAACTGTAGTCAACTGTGGAAGGAAACACAGCGAGCTCTTGGATGGCTTAGACAACGTAGTAAAGAATACTTTATCATCGATTCTGATTATTGATTTGGATGATAAGGCTTGGTCGCAGGCCTGGCAAATTGGGAGACTTAGAGGTATTCACAAAATTTCTAGTGTAGCCCTGCCAGCATTCCTACCTTCCGTCTACAGCACTGTCTTGTTCTTTATTAGACTTTTTTTCAACTCGTCTGACTTAAAATAACATATTTCGTATTTAGATCGGCGCGCGTGGAATAGCGCTTGCTCCAATGCTATACATTGTCAATGAATTCCGAACATGATACAGAAAACCGTACTTATCCCAGTCGAGCCGTTTTGGTAAAAATTGGGAAAAATGATCTGCACACAAAGAAACAAATATCTCACCCTAAACTCATATACCGCTAGGTTCAGTCGCGGGTAATAAAGGCAAATAGTTACCAATTCCAAGGTTAGCGTGCATTCCATCTTTAAACTCCAGAGCGGCCCTCTTTATAATCCTCTCTCGAGTTGAATTTGATGACTTCTCATTTGTAATTGGCTTGAATATACAAACTTTTTCAATCCTCTTCTCATAGGACGGCCCTTTGATTATTCTATGCACAAACAGTGACGGTACATGAACATTATCAGGATCTATTTCATCCACAATTTCTTCAACTTCAGCGATTGTGATTTTAGCAGCCCTAGCCATAGGTGCGTTGAAGTTTCTTGCGCTTTTTCTGAAGATGAGGTTTCCATGGCGGTCAGCTTTCCATGCTTTGATAAATGCGAAGTCGCCTGTGATAGCTTCTTCCATTACATAGTTGTTTCCGTTGAATTGTTTGACATCTCGCGGTGAGCTTGCTATTTCAATCTGATAAAATAAGTTAAGTTTTAATTCTGCAATAATTATGACAATCACGACCAACGTAGCATGGCGGATGAAGGTCCGCCTGCGACGCAGGAGGGTAAGGGGTTCGTAATTGGCAAATACTTGTATGATCTGAAAATATTTGATCCAGGGTTCTGGGTGTTTTCTATGTATAAAAAATTATATGCATCAATTTTATTGAGTTTTTCAGTCATCGCATCTAGTACCTACCCATTACACCAGTTCTTATTAGCTTCGCATCAACAAAATACTTCAGAAAAACATCCTTTTGTAGGTATGTATAGA
The DNA here is from genome assembly GCA_944547425.1 of Eupithecia centaureata. Classification (NCBI taxonomy): domain Eukaryota; kingdom Metazoa; phylum Arthropoda; class Insecta; order Lepidoptera; family Geometridae; genus Eupithecia; species Eupithecia centaureata. Next base: position 6,988,846 of record OX155681.1, on the reverse strand, counting down.
AATAGAGTTTAGATTCACTGACACAGACTGAAGATACATCCACTTGCTACCAGTCAGGTAATGACTTGTTCCAGTATTTCATCTATTTCTATTTACCACGGAGTCTATTTACACCCTGTTTTAGTACTTACTAAAGACAAAACATATCTAAATGAATGAGAGTTAATATCTTAACCACATAAATAAAATTTGATGGGTTACCTTTCCATCTTTAGTATATTTGATTGGACAGCCCCCTTCGTGTATCAAGGTACCGTACCCAGTGGGGGTGAAAAATGCTGGAATCCCTGCACCGCCTGCTCTTATCCTTTCAGCTAGAGTACCTTGAGGAGTCAGTTCTACCTAGAAATAATGTGAGATGTGTATTATCTGTAGATACCTAAAAATAACATCATTATAATTTTACATATTGTTCACTGCTGTATGCAGGTTTCTCAAAAATGATTGTTTAATATTATGAAGACAACTACATAGTATAAAACAAAGTCGCTTACTCTGTCTCTATGTATGCTTAAATTTTCAAAACTATGCAATGGTTTTTGATGCAGTTTTTTAATAGATAGAGTGATTCAAGAGGAAGGTTTATACATATAATTAAACCGTACAAAGCTGGGGTGGGTCGCTAGTATGAAATAAATTGAATTTAAAAACTTACCTCCAATTCCCCACTAAGATATTGTCTCTCAAATTCTGCATTTTCTCCAACATAAGAGGCAATCATTCTCTTGATTTGTTTGCTTTTTAACAAAATGCCAAGACCAAAGTCGTCCACACCTGTTTTAAGAAAACAAAATCAAACAACCTCTCAACAAATATACTTTTTAAAAAAACATGAAGACAAAAGTTCATTAGACTTACAACTTAGAAGGAACTAACTCTGCCAGAAAATCATTGATTGTGATAAATAGGAGTTTCATAGATAATTAATTAATGTTTTTTTTTTTCAAATATATTAAATAAACATATAAAATGGTAAAAGATGCAAATTTGTCTTTTCAATGTATTATCCTATGTGAAATGGACTACAATAAGTTTCATTTTCTTTATGAATTAAAAAAGTCCAACCTGCATTATTGGAGACAATAGTTAAACCTGAAGGTTTTTTACTGTGCAATGCTTTTATCAGATTCTCGGGGATACCACAAAGACCGAAGCCACCAACCAAGAGTTTGGATCCATCTTTCACATCCTTCACTGCTTCATCAAAGTTGTTATAAACTTTACTATTTCCTTTTACTGTGCTGTAGTTCAAGCATGATGTTATCTAAATAAAACAAAAGAACATTATCTATGTATATTTGAACACTACTTTTCGTTTGATTTAAGTAATCCAAACAAGTGAACCACGGACAATTAACAATCTGAGTTAAAAAGTAAGTGAACAAAACGAAAAGTCATATTGATACGATGTCCGTGTGTTCTGTACGACAATAATTATTTATTCGAAGTAATTATCACTTAGACCAATGTATTCATCTAGAAATCATGTTGGATAACTCACCTTGTAATATTCCTTTGGACTGGAGTAAGTTCGTGTCTTGTCGAAAAGTAACTTTCTCAGCGATTTAGAAGCCATGGTTTGTGCAAAACCTAGTAGATAATAAACAATACAGATGACTAGGATTATTTTATTGGCGAGATTATGTATGTAAATTTATGAATGTACCTCAATCAATATTACGCTCATATTTCGTTTCAATGTTTACGTTACGTTAGTGTTATTTTTTAAGTGGTTGTCATGTTTTTGAGAAGATTCTATACTTCATATTTTTCCATGGTATTCGTAATTTGTTTGTTTCCACGTTTGAGTAGGTAGGTAGGTAAGGTACAATACCTACCTACTGTTTTGTTTTTGTTTGAACTTTGAACAAAACAAACTTTGTTTTGTTTTCCTTTTCCCCTCTCCCAGCCAGTGCTTCCAGATCCCAAAAGTAAAATTACAGTGTTTCCAGTAAAAAAATACAGCAGTTTCTAAAAATAATGCAGTAGATTTCAAAATCGATTACAGTAAAATTACAGTATTTTTTGTTTAAATATTGATGGAAAAATAAGCTGCTTCCTATGATTAAGTCATTAAAGTCAAAGTCATTAACATATATTTCGATATAAAAAACATTATTTACTTTTTCCAGAACCATTTGCTCATGATTTATCAATATTTATCTACGACCGATGTGGCGCGATGGGCGAAGTTTCGCCTGCGACGCAGGAGGTTGCGGGTTCGATTCCCGCATCGAAAAAAAAAATTCCCAGCATCGCTACACTTTCCTCACTGCTTGAGCTCATTTTTACAGTAATCTCGCTATCAGTTTTTAGTTAAGAGTTTATCATCACTGCATACTACCATGGCAAAACAAGTTTATGAATAAATAGACGAAAAATGCAATGTTCCTTTGTAAGACAGAGACGGCTACTATTGATAGTTGCGTCCCAGAGTGCTCTACGATAGTTCCGTATGGCCAGGGAATTCCCCGCAACTTTATTATAAGCAGACCTACTATAAATTGGTCTATGGGTGTAGATTAGCTGCGTTTCGTTTTACGTATTAGAATGATAAAGTTATAAGAAAATTAAATACAGTATATTCCATACACTGTATTTTATCATTACAGTATACAGTAGACAAGTCTAAAATACAGTAAATCTACTGTAATTACAGTGAATCTGGAAGCACTGCTCCCAGCCCACTAGAACCATAGATAATACCTACAACACTATCTACACACCACACCTTTGACCACACCACGTCTCTCGGTCAGCAAAAATCTACCATAAAATAAAATGAATTAATCAAATTAGTGAGCTGGCAACCCTCGTACATTTCTAAAAGAAACATTGATTGGGGTTCGATTCCACTCTGGCTGATGGCTAGTTGTTTGGAGACCCAGATTAATAATATAGTATTAAGTTGGAGATGGCTAACTATAAAAAACTATACCTTAGTATTTTTTTATGCTATATGGGTTTATTAATAACATTGCTCAATAAAATGATTTTGCGATGATCACTTACATATTACCATCCTGCCCGCTGAATTAAACAACACACGATAATATAAAATAGAGATAACGGAGTTGTTTTTGTTGAAAATTCAAGGCCGATTAATATGAACTATGTATGTTCACAGTGAGACAACATTCACAAATGAACGGAGATGACGAAGTGAGATAAAACCTGTTACACCAGCAACTAGCTAATAATTTAGTTTGAATTTATTAAACAAACTAGCGACCCGCCCCGGCTTAGCACGGTTTTATTATACGTATAAACCTTCCTCTTGAATCACTCTATCTATTAAAATAAGACTTCAAAATCCGTTGCGTGGTTTTAAAGATTTAAGCGTACAAAGGGACATAGGGGCAGAGAAAGCGACTTTGTTTTATATGTACTACTATGTAGTGATAGGTAGGTAGGTAGGTAGGTACTTACCAATAAGATTATTAAAATGAGAGATGATGGAGAAAATTAGAACAAGCAATTATGTAATTTAAGTTTTTATTTATTTTTGTACCTACTAACTAGGTACCGTCTAACATTAAATACTTACCTAATTTAAGGACTTAGGCACAAGACCCAATTTCTTCGGAACATTTTCAAACATTCTTTATTATTCTTATGATACACGAATTTAAATAATACCTAGATACTACAGTACGACCTACAAAACAAAAATAAAGGCACAACATCTTGATAAAAAAAGCTTTTCTTTAAATATTAATTGAAATAAAAATTTCACATTACGATTAACTACCTATTCTTTTATTAGATTAAAATAACAACTTCTAACTAATTAGATACTATACTCAAAAATTTACTAATTCACTTGTAGGTAATGAAGATATGTATCTAACATTACCTACAAGTGAAATTCATTAGGTAATTTTATAATAGCATTTCTTTAACACCTTCATCCAGAGCTTATCTGTTTACCTATTTGACTGGCATACCTACAGCATAAATCTCATCTTTTCAGGTAAATGTGATTGGTACTTTGTTCCTATCAACATAATAATTTTCAACAAGTACCTTAATATCAATAACGTTACATTTCTACGAAATAGGGGAAGACTAGACGAGGCATACCTTTAAGTACTGCAGGAACCTCATAGTTCTATTTAATTACAGTTGAAATGAAATGCCTAGAATGTATATATGTAAATTTCTAAATAAATATGTTTAGCTTCCAACTTAGGTATCGGAAGATAAAACAAGAAAATAATCATTGTATAGTCAAATTACAAAAAATGTGAATAACTATACTATCCTAGGTATATAATTTTATGAATTTATACAAATAAATAGGATTATCCACCTAAATAAAATTCACATAGGCAGGTACTTATATTAACTTATTTGATAGATCTTATTTCTCAAAATAATTGTACTCAATCATAAATAAACAAGGCACAATATCACAATGATTACAGTTATTTTGTACCGTACATAGGCTATGGAGAATTTTGTCTACTATTATCTTAGAGTTTACATGTCAAAATATCTTTGATCAATTATGATAAATAAACGTTTAACCTCTAACGATTTCGATACTTTAGCTAAGCCTGCCAGATCTAGCGTCAGTTATAACTCCCCAAAGTTCTATTATGAACTCATCCGTAAAACCGAATTCTTGTAAATCACTGTTATCGATTGCTTCAGCCAGTTGCATGGAGTTTGTTCTACCTTCAGAAAGGTCCCACATTTGGGTGGCAAGCTCAGAATCATTAATTCCCATGAAAGACTCAAGCAATCCGTTAATTTTTTCGATGCCAATTTTTGACTTTTCATCATGCTGAAACATCAAGTACACAACTTGTTAAAGCATCGTGCTCTGATACATACGAGTAAGTATTGAATAAATATTAAACAGTAGAAGTAAATTACAAACCTCGTTTTCAATAGTAGCTTGGCCGTTAGATTTAAATCTCAGAGTTTCTTTCCCTGACCCGTAACTTTGCTTTGTTCTTCCCGACTTTGCACCACTCGTTTTAGGACCAATACTCCCAAAACCACTTTTTAAAGGTTCTACAAGTCGTATAATAAAGGTGGTCCCTCTTGGAATTTCTTTGAGTGTTTTAGCAACTTCGTAATGTCGTTTTCCTACCATGTTTTCACCATTCAATTTTTCAATGTGATCACCAACCTAAAAAAAATTATATATTTAATTAAATAGGTACACAAAAAATAAAATGTTCTAGGACCTAGAATCTAGGTAGAAGTTAGGTTCTAAGTCCAATGGACCTCAACTCAGCACTTTAATAACCAGGAGCTTGGAGGACTAGGCACGAGTCATCCACAAGCACAACGCACGAGTTAAATATTGTAATAGCTCACTTCCTGTCCGTTTCTTAATAAGGGTAATGAAGCACATAATAATGCCTCCATAAAGTTCCTTAAACTTACAGCTTGCGAATCGAATTCTGAACTTACTACATCTTTGATGAGGACAGTAAAAACATGATACAGGAATTTAACCGGAATTAGGCAGGCAGGACTGTGGACTAATCGAATCGGCCCCGTATAAAAAATTGCTGGGGGCCCTTAGAAAGAGTAGGTAAAGTTTTCACATAAGAAACAAATATTTGCATGATATTAAAAGAATTATTTATTCGTTATACTTAATTTTAGGTTAATTAAATATAAACTCGCTTTTTTTTCGGAAATTGAGGAATTTGAATCATTTATAGCTGATGATGAATTAAGTTTTGCTAAAGATTCTGCCTCAATAGTGAGTCTGACAGGCGTGATAACTGCCACTATTGAAAATTTTGGAAAGTTTTTATGAATTTTTACATACGCAAGTTGGGGGCCCCCGCGTCCCTGGGGCCCCGTATAATTGATACGGCAAATACGGCGGTAGCTACGCCCCTGATATAAATATATTTTTTCATCTGCGTCATCCATCAATCACTCACTGATCTTGTGACACGCTATCATAATATTACTTACAACACAATGGTTATTCAAAAGCATAGTATATAATAAACACGTACCTCTATGTGAGGTATTCTTGAAACAATCGAGCCTTCCTTTATCCTCTTGACAAATGCATAGCCTGCACCATTATCTGTAATAGTTAATCCAAGAGAATCTTCAGTTTTAACTATTTCTATTTCTTTTGGTCTGCCTTTTCTATGCGCAAATATAAAATCTTCTAATCCTATTTGTCCGCCGAGTAGTTTCTTCATATCAACTTTGTGGGTATTCAGTGTGCAAAAAAGTATCTGAAATTAAAGAAAATACGAGTTTAGAACAGCATATTTTCAATTTTCCGCAAGATCATTACCTCCCAACAGTCCCAACACCACATAAACTTACTACAAGTCCTATCTTAATACTTTATATACGTAGTTAGCACAAGCACTTTTAAATAAATTTATATAACTACGAACTTTAAAAAATCATTCATATCTTATTTTAATTATTTGCATTATAATTTATCATTTAAAATTAGACGTGTCGAAGTGCTTATTTTGTAAGCCTAAAGAAATAAAGTTCCATATTGGTTTTTAAATTGGTAACTAGACAAATACTACGCACAGACGTTCGATTGGTATTTAATTTACCAATGTAGGACACTAGGTTCGACCAAGATCGGTCGGCCGGCACCATTAGCCTGATTCTTTGGCAAATAAATTTCTTTCGTGACTTCTAGTACCTTACCTTGGTTTTGTGCAAATGAAATCTGTAGATAGAATAGGACCTACCTACTTATTCACTACATAATTAAGGTAGGTAGCTACACTAGCTACCTATTCAATAAATAAATAAATAAATAAGATATAAATAAGATACACACCCAACCTATAAGTGAAAAGTTTTAAGACTCGTTACTTTCCTATAACATAATAAAGACAACCGTCAAATGTTAAAAATTCAATAATAATTCAAATGTCATTATAAAAAAAAATTATATCCGAAATTTTATATCTAATCAAAACAATACGTGTATGTATTTATAAATAAAATGTTAAACTCAAGGTATAAAAAATTAGTTAGCGCCGTTTGCCATCATGAGAACTTTAAACTGATGTAGGTTAGGTAGGTACCTAATTGGCATAGCGTTTGAAATTAAAAGTAATATGAACATTGTCATGAAATATAAAATAGAGGGTTTATTTTGTAATATTTTTTATGTAAGTACTATTTGCATGTCGTCGTTACTTATTCATTGACTCTGATTGTTAATTGGAACTTTTAGTAGGTACCTAAGTAAGTACTAATTAACATCACTGTAATTAAATTAGTATTACCTAAAGTATCTATCTAATTAATGGTTTCAATTGTATGTACTTGTTTTATTTTTTCTATTCCTTGATTCTAATTATTGTTGTTGAAAAAGATTTAAAAAACAAGTATATCTACCTACTTACTAAAGAAAAAAAGGTACCTATAAAAATACTAGTAAGTATTTTCACTGTCGTCGGAGGTTGTCTCCGGAACTTCTTTGTTAATTAATAGGTACTTAAGTATCTAACTATTTTTATTAATAAATTTTCTATTAATTTCAATTGTTATTTTGTCTTCCAACAATAATGGCCTAATTTTCATACTTCAATCTCAGTTCAATTTCAGAAATTTATTGCACACCCCCTTATTGTGTAAAAACAAAAAATACGTGTTGAATTATTCACTCCATAGTTTATTTATAACGAGTTTTGAGTGAATCGAACCAAGGAAAAAATATTTTCCATACAAACTTTACCAACCTATTTAACCCCCTCAGAGGTTAAAATTCCAAATTTTAATAGCCTATGTCCTATTCTAGGTTCTAAACTATCTACGTACAAAATTTCTTCTAAATAACTTAAGTAATTACGGAGATTACATAAAACAAACATTCACACAGACTTTCCCATTTATTATAATAGTAAGATAAGTATAAAAAGTGTATTTATGTAGGCTATCCTCACGTGCGAAGTCTAGTCTCGAACGGGGACACTAAAGCTACGTAAGTACCTATCCACTGCGTTGGGATCAGAGCGAAAGTTTTTGTTGCTTTCTGTAATTTTTTTGGTACAGCGTTACCTGGATCAGCATTATAATGATACCCATGCCAGATAATATCTAATATACTTAGTTTATTTTTTCTGTCGATGACGTCATCCGAATATCAATGTGTATATCATCGTCACTATACCTATAGTTATGATGATATTCGGATTGATTCACATTCACATTGATATTCGACTTACTCCATAATCCATATAAAACTTATAAAAATAGCATGGAGTATGACAAAATACATACTTATTAATAAAATTACCATAATCGATGATAGTTAGGTATGTTAAGTAGGTCACTTGATCGCTCGATTTTAAGTAAGGCCATGTTCAAACGGTAGAAATATGTAAGTATTTCTCAGACTTAAAACGGAAATATTTACAAATCTCCTACTCGACATGAACAAGTAAGGGTTGCCAACTGTACCTACTATCAATTATTATTTTAATTGGAAATGGTCGAGCGTTTGGCCACTATCTCATAGGCCATAAGGCATAGTCCTCCCCTAATGAGCGCCATATTATATGTCCGTTTATCACTGAATTATTATTACTGTTATTTATGGTACCTAGTATTTTTAAGAAAATCTCGCGTATACGCGAACCAAAAAAGTTGGCAACCCTACTACAAGTACTCTACGTATCCTACAATATTATGTACGTACACACATCGGTACTCATTCATTTCATTGTATGCGGGTCATTGCGGGTATTTGCACTTGCCTCGTTTAAACGAGAGCGAGACTGCGCCCCTGTGCTGGTCTACCTACCTACTTCCTGGCTTGCGCACCCGTGCGTGATTCCGGACACGACACTTTTTGAAAACTTTATTTTATGTTGTCATGAATTATCATCGTTTTCTAAATGTTCCTAAACTGGTTAGACTCATTATCGCCCGTATTGCTCTGCACGTTGCCGGTGTTAGTCATTCATGCCATTCGAGGAAAGCGAAAGGTTTAAATTGACTCATAAATTGATCATTCATTCATTAGGTAACCTAATTTAATATGTTGAGGAGAATATTTCTGACTTCAAAAAAAATTTACAATCCGGCCCGGGGTTTTTTTAGAGGCTCATTTAAAATGTCGAATTCGATAGGTATCGAAGGTTAAATTCGGTACCTACCTAGGTACTTAATCCTAAATGCCAACGTGTTATTTCAGACCCACTTGTAGGTGGTAGTTAGGTACCTACCTCCCTATCTATGTACTTAGATTCCTAGATTTTCGCCATGGGCCATGATGACATTTCACGCCTGTCCTTTTTTTGAATAGATATCTAATACCTATTATTCTACTCATTGATAGATAGATATCTAGAGGTCGGTTTCCAAGTAGGTATAAAGCCAAACAAATACGAGGGAACCTACAAACTTAGATACCTACCTCCTAAAACTTCCCCTTCATAGGTATTAACCTACGCTCAATCAAAGCACCTACCTACCTACTATATTAAAATGTCCAATAAAGCAGAAGGAACTCACATCTTCTGGAGGGAAGTCATAGCACTCCGCAATTTTCTGATAGAGCTCCTTCACATTTGAGAATCCAGAGATAAGCCCCAGGGGACTTCCATGCGCTTGTTGGCAATGAAAGACCAGCTGTGACTTTTGTGCACCGTTATTATTGTCAACTCCATTGGTGTTATTCACATCTTCGAGGGGAGGTGCAGTCGGCACCGGAGGCGACGGGTTTTTCGGCGCTTTCTTCTTGAATAATGACATGGTAGATGCACTAAACGTAACGGTATAAAAGTTTTCCGACAAGAACGTCAGAGCGCGCACATTCTCAATTCACTACACAATTTTAATCACCGCATTCGCTTATCACTTTAAAATAACTTCACGTCATAGCACACGATAAGATATCGTTCAAAGGCGATATTGGTTAAGATTATAGTTGAAGGTGCTTATGCGGTAGGTAGGTAATGCTGAGCAATGGCATTGGAGCGGAGCGATGTAGGCCGCGAGCGGGGCGAGAGGGGGCTTAGACGTGCCGACTGGTGCGCTGTAGCGGCCAGACTGGCATGGCAAGCCCCGACCCGCGCGCCTCTCTCAAGTAAATACCTACCGGCGGCGGCGCGTCATCAATCAGCCTGCCTCGGCTCAGAGTCGCGCACGACTAGTCAGTCACTGGTCCAGACAACTACGGTATTGCGCTCGCGGATGTTTTGTTGAGAACTGGGTTTTTACATGCACGAGTCTTTAGCCATAGAATAACTTCTATCATGAGTTATTTATTTCCTGCTCCACAACATTGAGTGACACAAATGCTGTGTGGAATCTGTTTATTTTGATTCCCAGAAAAGAATGCAAATGCTATTATTTATATTTAAAATTTGTGAATGAAAAACAAAGATCCAATTGTTCCAATGTATATCTTGGTTTAGTACCTTACGGAACGTTTATGATCTATAGTAAGATGCTACATAGCCAATATTATAGAGTACCTAACTACTACTCTAGCAAGATATTGTGAGGAAAATAATAAAAATTAAATAGGTTTTAAAGTTTTTTATTGTGTTTTGCTTAATCTACGAAGAGGCAACAGCTTTCTTAGGGGTAGGTTTGCCTTCCTTGAAGCCGTTGCGGAAACGCCTCCTCACAATCTTCAGGTGACGCATGCGGCCAGTTCCTGTGGTCTTCCTGCGCTTGGCCTTCACCGACCAGTGGTCTGTAAAGAAAACAATGTATTTTAGTTTCAAATAGAGGTAAATTAAAATAAAGATGTGTAATGGACTGTCCATTGAATAGAATTTAAAGTAATTAGATGGAAAAGGTCAATCTTATATAAGAATTCACTCTCGGAAGAATTAATTTAGTTAACCACCTTGTTGAACTGGTTCCTTGTGGTAGTATTTTAATTATTGTATTTTGTAATGGGGCTGGAATTATACCATTTCATATAATGCATACACAATTAAATATATGCTGAATAAGGTTTGATAAAACTGTCCGAAATAACATATAGACGCATTGATTTTTATGCACCTTTATCAGCTTTTTCCATTTATGTACCTACATTTTACAAAGAAATATTCACTGAAAAGAATATGTCTTCAATCAGAGTAGGATTTCAAAAACAAGATAGTTTTTGTTGGAAATGAACTTCGCTTACTTACTTGAGTAGGTAGACTGAAAATAGAGGTCATCATAATCTCAACTTCCTCCAAAAACGGACAAAATAATTAAGGTGCAGACATAATCAATTAAGTTGTGCTTTATTTCTAATTGATAACCCTACGAAAGTTACTTTGTCTGTCTGTTCGCTTTCATGCCTAAACTACTGAACCAAATTAAATTTGGTTCACAGATGAGCCTGAGAAAAGACATACGCTGATTTTTAATGAAAAGTATTCAGTCAGTATTAGTGTTCGAACCAGGAGATGAAAATTTTGTCCTTATAGAAGATAGAAGCTAATTTTTTTTCTTTTTATAAGATTTTATTAAATATGTCATTCAAAGTTCGTTAAAATTTTACTTGGTTGTAAAATAATAATAGGCCCAAAGTTGGTATGGAAGTATGTAATGTTTATGTGACAAGCCCACAACGAAGAAGTCGCAGGCACAGCTTTAGTTTAGTTTTTTTAGTTACTTTTAGTTAAGTATTTATAATTTTGATTTTTTTCTGTGCTTATTTTCAGAGGTACCAGCGAAATGTGAGGTTATGTTTTGATCACTGTTTATGTTCTTAAAATAAACGTAGAAACGAAATGAAACTTAACAGCCGAGATTAATTAATAGAATTAGTTAATATTAGATGTAGGATAAGGTTCGGTGGACGGTAACCGGTAAACTAAGAAGATAGGATTTTTTGGGCACTCACACGAACGCAGCTTAGCTGCAGGGTATCCACACTGTGCACATTGCGATTTCTGGATGTGGTACGATGATCTACCACACCTTCTGCACAAGGTGTGTGTCTTATTACGACGTTTACCAAAGCTGGACGTACCCTTCGTCTGGAATAAACAATGCAAGGTTATAATCTGACACTCGGAACGAAACTCACTAAATACACAAAGATTTATCTTCGTAACAACATCGATGCACGAAATCCACAACAGTTTTTGCAATTTAGCACTAATTCAGCAAGATTATTTTGGATAAAACGGGAAAATAAAAATACACTACCATTTTGTCAAATTTTGACAATCAAAGAGAAATGAACATAGATGACATTTGTAGAGTTAGTAGGGACGGACTTCCTTCTCGGAATACCTGTCTCGCCGAATTTTGATCGAGACAGTCAGTAATCGATGAACGGAGGACTCTACTGTGTCCGATATTGTCTTTGTCATCGACAAAAAATAGTTTCAGTCTGAGTTGAAACGTAAAGCCGCGTACAGACTGCTGTAACGTAACATGCAATGTTACGTTACAGCAGTCTGTATGCATGCAATGTACGCGGCTTTACAACACAATGATAATTGTATCATTATGATTCACAGATCGACATTATAATAATTACTAAGGTACCTACCTATTATCATTTATTATTTGAGGCAAAGGTGTTGCATCTATTTCATATAACCCTACGGAACGTAGTCATGCAAGAATCTTTGATTTCAAGCCATTTATAGCCATATTATTATATTATTCGCTCAAACAATTCAGGCTTTATATCGAATTGTCTAAGCGACACTTTTAAAGTGTGTAAGTGAAGTAAAAAAACTTCCTTGATGGTTTTTTATCAGTTTATGTTATTATGATAATAAAAATACCTTCGTTTAATTAAGATTTTCATACATTAAGATAATGTTCATTGTATAAAACATTATAAGTACTTGATCCTGTTGAGCTAGGCTTAAAGGATACAGCATTACTTTAAAATGGTAAAATTTCTCTGAAAAGTTAACCGATATATCGAATTTTTTTCATCGGTATATCTATATTTTTTGCTCGATATATCGAGGTCGATATAGATATGTTTAAAAATATCGATAATAGAAATATTGCCTTATCTGAGGTCGGGATGGGGTAGGGGGTGAGTGTTTTAGGGTAAATAAAGGTCAATCTCGATTTCCGGCAGAACAACAAGTCCTATGGAAAAAAGTTGAACAACAAAGTTGAAGGTAATAAAAATATCTAAATTTTTTGTCTATACATTAACCTCAAAATTAATGTGAAAATTCAAAAAACCAAGGTAGGTAGAAGGACACAGGATTTCTTACCGAAATTCGGATGGTTGGTAGACTCAAAAACGTGTTCGATTGTGAATTTACACGTTTTACATAAAAATTCAATCAAAGTCATTCATGTTTACGACTGTCAAACCAGACGCAGAGCCATAATCAAGAAGTTGAAGTCGAATGAATTTTTCAATATCGGGGAACCTGCAAATTGGAAAGGCGCGCTCTTTGAATTTTTTTCAATTTTATTTGGTAAAACTCAGTGTTTTGGCTTTTTTCTTGCCAAAATGAAGAAAAAAAGGAGGCGTGCGGAGCCTCCACCGCCTGACGAAGTGCTGCCGCAATCCTCGTCGGGCTCTGATTCCGATGCTTCTTGTTCTACGGTAACCGAGGTGCTTCCACCAAAGGGCTTGAGCAAAAGCTCGCCCAAGACATCTGAGAGGTATAGTATTTTTAGGTTACCTGGGTATTCACGGCGATACCCTGAAGACTCAAAAAAGGGTGAGTACATTGTTTTTCTTTCGAACAACGAGGACCGCCCTTTCAATGATCGAGATCGAATGGCTCTCTCAAAGGCTTTGAGAGAGCATGGTGTATCGGGTGTTCTACACCTCAAAACTTTCAATAAATATAAAGTCGGCATTACTTTTGACATGGCAAATAATGCTAATAAATTCTTGCTAAGCCAAAAATTATTAGATCAGCTGTGCTTACGTGCCAGCATTCCCGCTAAAGAAGCTGAAATTACTGGGGTTCTGTCCTCGGTCCCTGCCGAGTTATCAAATAAAGAAATATTCTCCTTAATTGGTAGCTCGTGCAAAGTTATTCAGGTCAGGCGCTTCATGCGCAGAGTTCGTACTGGTCCTACAAGCCCACCGCAGTTCCTACCTACTCAGTCAGTCGCGGTAACATTCGCGTCCACCACATTGCCGGAACATGTATTTCTGGACTCATGGAGACACGAAATAAAAGTGTACGTACCTCCCGTAAAGCAATGTTTAAAGTGCTTGAGGTACGGACACATTGCCAAATTTTGTAATAATACAGAAGTGTGCTCGATTTGTACCGAGGGACATAGTTTCCGACAGTGTCAGGTGGACCCTAAAAATGCTAAGTGTAGGAATTGTGGTGGCAATCACATTGCCATTTCTTCCGCTTGCCCTATTAAAAAACAAAAAATTGAAGAGAATAAGGTCAAGTCACGCTCAGCAACTTACGCTGAATTATTTGATAATAAAGCTTTTCCCTCACTTACTGCAAGATCCCTGGACACTCAAGTACAAAATTTAATGAAATCCGACTTTTTCATTACCCTCCTTGTCGAAACGATCACCAAATGTATTAATAATAAAGATGTACCTATTAACTTTGCGTCAATAAAAGACACTCTTCAAAAAACCCTCAGTAATAAATTGCCTCCATCTGCATAATGGTTGTTATCAATATTATGCAATGGAACGCACAAAGTTTGTATAGTAACAAAGATGTATTCACATATTTTCTTAATTTATATAACATTCATAAAGCAATAATATCAGAAACATGGTTAAAACCTCATAAATTATTTTAAATTAAAAATTATAATATAGAACGAAATGATTGCGGCAACGATCACAATGGTGTCGCAATTTTTATTCATAATAGTATTTTATACACGAAAATAGATACCTACTTCGATAACTCACTACAAAACATTTGTGTCACTTTAACTATTAATAACAAAAGGATTTCCATAGTTAGTTTCTACAGTCCCACAAATAGTATTCCAGTTTTTAATAAAGGTAAACTAGATTTATTGATAAAGTCGATTCCAAGTCCATTTATATTTGCAGGAGATTTTAATGCCCACAACACCCAATGGGGTTGTGGTTCTGATTCGTCTCGTGGTAAAGAAGTTTTAGAGGTCATCGATGATAATAATTTGGTTTTACTTAATGACGGCAGCTCAACGACTATTGGTTCGTTGACTTGGCGTCCAAATGCTTTAGACTTGTCTTTCACTTCACCGTCTCTAGCAATGAATTGTGAATGGTCTGTTCATGACAGTCCTCTGGGCTTTAGCTACCATCTTCCTGTTTTAATTAATGTACTTATTGACAATTTTAACATTGGTCCTGATTGCCACAAATCTTGTCACACTAACCACTTGCCCATTTACCCAAATTATAAGCTGGTAAATTGGAAAGTGTTTAGTAGGGTAAGTGATAATCTTTTAGTCGGTTTCCAAATGAACTCTTGTCAACCTCTAGAAACATATAGTAGTTTTTGTGATATTTTGAAGTCATCAATTCAGAAAGCTTTACCTATTTCTAAACATTCAAATAAAAATAGTGATAAGAACATTAATTACTGTTCCTCTAAAAACCTAAACTCTAAGAGGCCTCCTCTTCCATGGTGGAATGAAAAATGCTCTGAAGCCGTCATGAATTCCAAAGAGGCATATCTAAAATATAAAAACAACCCGTCTGAAGAAACCTATTTGGAATTTAAGCGGCTCAGAGCTGTTAAAAAACGCACCATAAAAATAGAAAGACAAAAGAGTTGGATTTCTTTGTGCGAATCTTTCAATCGTTGTACACCCATATCTCATGTTTGGAAATTTGTTCGCAAATTCAATAAATCTTATATCACCAGTAACGATGCAGATGATTCTTGGATTTTAGATTTTTTGACAAAATATACACCTGATTTCGTTGTTAATAGACTTGGTATAACTAGCAACTCGATCACAAATCCTAATTATGAATACCTTTCTGTTCCCTTTTCTTTGCAAGAACTACAGTCAGCTATTTCTTCTAGAAGGGAAACGGCCTTTGGTCTTGACGGTTTACCATATATAATTTTTAAGAAGCTAAATAATTCTGGACTAAAAGTATTTTTGAAGGTTTTAAATACACTTTGGGAATATATTTCTATACCAACTGATTGGAAAAAAGATTGTTTAGTACCTATTTTGAAACCTTCAAAACCGAAACTATGCCCAGAATCTTACCGACCTATTGCATTAACATCTTGTGCTGGAAAAATATTTGAACAGCTTCTTAAACAGCGTTTGGAATTTTATATTGAACAAAACAAAATTTTATGTTCCAATCAATTTGGTTTTCGTCGAAATTATTTATCGCGTGAAAGTATCTGTCAACTACAGCTTGATATACTTAATTCATTGTCTGTAAATAATAATTTAGTTGCTGCATTTTTTGATATTACAGGTGCTTTTAATAGCGTCAATATTGATATTCTTTGCAAAGAGTTGTTCCTCATAGGTATTCCTCATAAAATTGTTGTTTGGATTTACACATTTTTAAATAATAGAGAAGTATTCGTAAAATATAACAGACATATTTATGGCCCAAGACATTGTTCTGTTGGAGTTTGTCAAGGTGGTATATTGTCTCCTTTAATTTTTATCTTGTATATACGTCGTTTAAATATAATACTAGGTTCTCGTGTTAAAAATCTTCAGTTTGCAGATGATTTAGTTGTTTATGTATCAGGAGCAAATTTGGTTCAGACGACTGAAATTGTAAATGATGCATTAATAAAGCTTTACGAATATTTTTCATACCTTAATCTCAATGTTAATCCATCAAAGACAAAAGTAGTGGTTTTTGGAAAAAAACACAATAATGTACCCGTCATTTATTATAATAACACTCCATTGCCCGTATCATCTGAGGTTAAATTCTTGGGAGTTTTATTCTCTCATAATTTATCTTGGAATAATTATTCTAAACAAATCATTAACAAAGCTCAAAAAGCATTTAACATATTAAAATCTTTGTCTGGCTCTTATTGGGGAGCAGACCCTAAAATTTTATTAACATTGTACAAATCTTTAGTTCGAAGTCATTTTGAATATGGTTTCATTTGTTACGCCGCAGATACAAAAATTGTAAATAGTATTAATATGTTTCAAAATAAATGTTTGCGTTTAATCACGGGAGCGTTTAGGAGTACTCCTATCAACGCTATGCAAATTGAGTGCAGACTTCCTCCAATTAGTATTCGTTTGAATTATTTAAAAGAAAGGTTCATCCTGAAATTGTTTAGCTTTTCTAGTAATAGTCTTCTGATTAACTTGTCCAACGCTCGTTCAATATCGAAGCCGTTTTTTATGTTACAAGGCTTTCATAGCCTTTCACAATTCTTTAAAAATTTAAATATTTATCAATCAGATCTCATTTTACCTTGTTATCAAGGATCTTTTATAAGTAAATTCCCAGGAATTAATATAATTATTAATAATGACTTGTCCACTAAAGAAGAAGTCTATTTAAGGTGATTTCTGGTCCAGGACTAAGCATAGCTCCGCTATTAGATGGCGCTGATTTTCTATGTTGAAGTTTTTCACTATTTTCTTATTAAATTGTGCATAATTGTTTAATTGTAATATATTTGCCGCAAATGGGATGTTGTTTTTTATGTACCAAGCAATTTTTCAAGTGTTGAAAGCATCTATGGAGCTTGTATTTGGGAAGAGCAAAAAAGATTTTGCCTGTGTGAGTGATCGGCCGCTACGAGTCACTCACACAAAAAAGATCTTGCCCGTGTGAGTGATCGGCCGCTACGAGTCACTCACACAGGCAAACCCTATAAATTCAGTGGAACTAAAATAACTACTGTTCGAAAAATAACAGAGATAATTGGAGACGCCTTAGGACTAAATATTTTTCGGACCAATATTTCCGTTTTCGGGACATTACCTACTAAATTACATCTAAAATTAATTCAATAAAACCACTAGTTAACGAACTAATTTTCTACTCTTGTTTTTTTTAAGAATAAAAACAGGCTCTATTTACATTTAAAAAAAATTGGAGGTAATTTTCTTTTATCGTTTTGAACAATTTAAGTAAAAAGGCGCAGAGGGTAATGTTATTTACAAACTAGCTTATTAGCTAAAGAATATCTTACAAATCATAGGTAAAAAAAATACTTTTCATGCTATTTATTAATTTCGTTAAATCATTGGAATTGACAAATAAATTGAATAAGTTCACAATAACAATCATTAATTTTAAATGTACTCACTGTGAAAGTTGTTCCAATTTTATAATAAAATTACATTAAAATTATTAGCGTAAGGAAGTCTCCACTTTTTTTGACTCTGTTCTTTGTGTACTTAGGTATTTTAGCTCCGATTTTACGACCACTTATAAAAGATTAAAAGTAATACAAATTTTCACAGTATTTCAATAACTCACTTTGGACTAGCGGTTTGAACAGTCGGGTGGGTGCGACGATGTATAGTCGTACCTGGGTTCGAAACCACCGAAAATTTAATTTACTTTTTGCTTTTTGAAAATAAAATATCCACAAAGTTTTGATACATCCCGTTAGTACGGGCTCGAATCCCTTCAACACTACCAAAATTTTTGATTTTTATCATTTTTATTCTTTATATTTTGAACAATGTCATAGACCTAGTACAAACAAATTCATATTTGTCATAAATTACTTATTGTAAGCCTTCCTAAGTCTATTTGATTGTTATATAAAACTTTGGTAGACTGTTCTGCGTAGGTACATCCCACAAAGGGTCCTGACCTCGTTTCTAACGGTATGACAAAAATAAAAAGAAACAATTATGTACTATCAACACCAACTGATTTTTATTTTATTTTAGCTCTTACGCCAGCTAAGTTCAGGCATTTTTACAAATCGCTCATTGAATGCAAAACGGCCACATTTCAAAAATTTAGAAAATGTTTTTATTTCTGATAAAGTATATTTTCTTTTGAGAACATTTCATAAAGCTAGTTTAATTTAAATATTTATTTCTTTTTATTGGGATAATTATCTTAACTTTGCTTCAAAATTTTAATGCAAAATGGGCTTTTGTAGTTTTTATCAAGTTGGGTGATAGCTATAACAGCGACCATTATTTTAAAAAATAAAGCAAAAAATTACGAAAACAATGATGTTTTAATATTAAAAACATATTAAAAAAGAAAAACTTTAACTTTTCAAAAAAATCATGTTCAAAATTTTGTTTTGGCTCTCTGTAAAAAGTTACGATTAGTCCAATAAAAAAAAAATATATATAATTCCGGACAGTCCACACAGCATCATCTAGCCCCAAGGTGAGCAAAGCTCGTATTATGGGTACTAGTTGACTGATAAACTTAATACAATACATTACATAGATAGATTTTTTTTTTATAAATACATAGAAAACACCCAGACCAACGGAACAATTTCATGTTCAATTTCTGTAGATCGTACACAATTTTTTCCGACACGGGAATCGAACCCACAACCGGTCGCAGGCGGACCTTCGCCCACTGCGCCACATCGGTTGTCGCTGATGAATGATCGAAATGCTTTGCATACAATCTGACACGTCTGATGCTGGGGCCACACTACCGTGATATGCCGATAATTATTTTAATTATAACTTATACAACACCTAGGTGTAACCACGATTTATGGCCATAATTTTACAATGCCAATCAATATGGCAAATGGCGGTAGACAATAGCTCCGGCGGCGGTCTTTTTTCGCACATCAAAGAAGATTACCGCAGTAATTAATGCGTTTGTGGCCACTACCGTTTGTTTAGTGTGCAATATGAGCTCACCGGCGACGCACGTGATATTTTTACCGCCTTATTTATTGACATATCTAGGTAAACTCTAGTGTAACCACACCAGGTCATGCAGTAATTTAAACGGTAATTTAATGTCATAATTATTGCGGTAACAGCCCGGTAGACGGTAAGGTAGTGTGGCCCCAGCGTAAAACTCTCTAAACTGGTATCTATAAGCAAACATTTTATCTGTTTACATAGTGTCATTTATTGTTGTCATGGAAACGGAACGTAGGCTTCCTAGATATTATTTGACATGCAGCAAAAATAGATAGGAATAAATACTTGGACGATGGAAAAACCCTTTGAGAACGGTAGACTATGGTATTATTAGATGATTCTTTAGATAGCACACAGATGGCGATTCCGTCGCCGCCATCACACTCACATGTTCAAGTAAGCGGGCGTACGATACTATCCGTGTTCACTCACGCATTGATAGAAATGGCCTAAAATTTTCACGTTATTTCTAATTATACCGAGTGTTTTCATGAATCAAACACAATTTGCCGCAAATAATGACGAATAACAAAGCCAAAAACAGTTATTTATTTGTTAAATTATGTCCACATCGCTCATATTTGGGAAAATACAAACGTATGAACGATCGAACGAATCGAACAACCTTAATGTTATCTGAGTGGACAGCTCATAAATTTATTTACACAGATGGATCAAAAGATGACAACGCTGTGTCGTCTGCCATATTTGATCCTTCTTTGAATGTAGGTGTTGGTCATAAAATAGACAAAAATGCTAGTGTCTTCACAGCTGAAGCTGTCGCTATTTTTAGTGCCCTGAAACATATTCAATATCGGAACCAAGGTCACACCGAATGGGTCGTAGTTAGTGATAGCATGAGCGTTTTAAAAAACTTGGAAAACCATAAACTTAATGCTAACACTAATTACATCATTTATCAAATAAAACAATTATGGGCAGAATTAAAGGAATCCAATATAACGGTAGATTTTACATGGGTGCCATCACACATAGGTGTAGTTGGCAACGAAAAAGTGGACTATTTGGCAAATACTATTGTAAAACAGGCTAGTTACATTCCAGACCCTGAGACTACTGATACGATTGTCCATTTACCTTACACAGACGTGGTAAGTCTTCTAAAAAAACGAATGTGTCAATCTTGGGGTGGACATTCTTATCAATATACACAGGTTAAGAACAAAGGCAACTGGTATGCTTATTTGGATGCTCAAATTGATTCTCAACCTTGGTTCTGCCGAAGTAAGTTTTATGTGAATAGAAAATTTTATACAACTATTTGTCGTCTTCGTTTTGGTCATTGTCGTCTAAATTTCCATATGTTCCGTTTGAAAATTGTTAACTCGCCTGTTTGTGACTTTTGTAACACTGAAGATCAAACTCTTGATCACATATTTTTTAACTGTCCATCATTCAACATTCAGCGCCTTTTGTTGATAGATGGACTCCTTGAGATTTTCGGTGATTCTGATTCGGTCCCGCACTCTACCCAAGAATTGTTAAAAAGTGTATCTACATATAATCATTTATATAGTTTTATTAAGTCCACCATTGGTGAAATTTAATTAGCGATTTGTTATGTAAATATGTCTGTACAATTCAATAAATTTCTTGTAGATAAAATGTTAAATTCACTTACTTTTAGACAATATTAATGTTTCCATAAATGTATAATAAATTTGTATACATTATTAAAGTCAAAAAAAACGAAAGACAAGGCAGTATGGCTATATAGCTTTCGCCTGTCCTAAATGGACGAATATAGAAAAAAAAAAAAAAAAAATTTTCAATAACTTTGCCATAGAAAATTAGAAATCTTTGCTTGTAGTGTAACCACGCACTATTATTTACGTTTTCTTTCAGCGGAGGTGGTAGATATTTCAATTGCTACCTGGATCCTCGTTTTTCTGGAGCATAATAATTTAATATTAAAACTCTTCAAAAAGACAAACAAATAGGTCTGCTGTCAGGAACCAAAATAAAGTAAGTACATTCCTTCCTACGTACGTACGGCGTAGATACGTTCCGAGCAAATAACGAAAACCCTACACGATTACATACTCCATAAGCTTTGTAGAATAAGAAAAACGGCTAATATAAACCCACATCAGCTCTTAAAACCTTTGTAAATCTTGAGATAATTAGTCTATGCTATACCCATTCTTTGCCGTGTGATTGTGCAATTTATTTATTATTATAATTTTAGTGGTCATGGAACTTTTAAATGTTATGAAAAATTTAACACTACAAGAGAATGATAGTAAGCCTAAGTTGTTCAAGACTCAAGCTGCTGATATAGATGATGTCCCTACAGAGATAGTATTGGTTGACTACACAGACAAAACTATGTTAATTGTGAGTCAGTACCAAACAATTGGTACTATGCTCATGGTACAAAAAGACCAAGTCCACAGCCCTTTGGGCACTGATGACATTTATACCACAAAAGTTATTTTTGGTGCTTCAGGAGAAGAGCAGCAGGTGGCCGCCCGGTACTTAGCAGAAGCAATTAAGATCACAAAGCCGCTTGCCATATTCATAAACTTGAAATCATATGATATTGAAACGGTGAAGGCCTGCAAGGACATCATCTTGGACCTAAAAAGTGAAGAAAGCAGCTAAATGTCGCTGTCGACAGTAAAACGATTTAAACCTGTTCATAGATACTATGGTCAACTGGTCTTGGGCCCTCCTGGCGCTGGAAAGACCACATTCTGCACTAAGATGGCAGAAATCCTAAAGAAGCTTGGCAGAAATGTAGTTCTTGTGAATTTAGACCCTGCCAATGATTTAATGTCTTACAGTGCAGATATTGATATAAGAAACCTTATCGTACTTGAAGAAGTGATGGAGCAATATAACCTTGGACCTAATGGAGCACTTTTATATTGTATGGAGTATTTAGAAAAGAATATTGACTGGCTTTTGAACCAAATATCTGGAGATAACAATACCAATTATATATTTGATTTGCCTGGTCAGGTTGAACTATACTGTCATCATCAAAGCTTGAGCAGAATATTTTCTGAATTAGCAAAGTCTAACATGCAACTATGTGTTGTACATTTGATTGACTCCCACCACTGCTCAGATGCTGGCAAGTTTATTTCAGCTTTGATGTTATCCCTTAGTGCAATGCTGAAAATTGGATTACCACACATCAACCTGCTAACTAAAGTTGATCTGCTCAAAAAACATATGGATAAACTTCAATTTGGAATTGACTTTTATACAGAAGTTTTGGATTTGAACTTTTTGTTAGAATGTCTTGATTCAGATAAGTTTACAAACAAATATAAGAAACTGAACAGTGCATTTGTATCCATTATTGAAGACTACAGTCTAGTTACTTTTAAACTCATAGACATGTATAATGAGAAGAGTTTAATAGCAGTTAAGAATCTCATTGATAAAACTAATGGATATGTTTTCAAAGCAGATGAAGGTAGACACATAAATAGCATGTTAGCATGTGCCATGGGAGTCGGTGATCCTGTTGACATAGAATTGAACTGATTTTATAATAAATTTGTTATGAAAAATGTTTTGTTTTATTAAAACCTAAGCCTAACACCCCAATTCAGTAGATGTAAAGAGAACTGTCTATAGCTTTAGGCTTTGATTTGAAGAATCAGACAACCTTATGAATCTAATTAATGTGCTGTAATTAATTCATTGTAGATTGAGTGTAGTACTGTTTTGTTAAAAAAGTTATAACCTTTTTTAACTAAGTACTAAATTTGATATACATACTTCTTAAATAGGTAGGTACTTTTTAATCTAATGGGTGATTGTTGTTTTAATTCGGATCCTCCATTTGTAAATTATATAATACTAGCGACCCGCCCCGGCTTCGCACGGCTGTATTATAAGTATATATACCTAAACCTTCCTCTTGAATCACTCTATCTATTAAAAAAAACCGCATCAAAATCCGTTGCGTAGTTTTAAAGATTTAAGCATTCAAAGGGACATAAGGTCAAACGGACAGAAAAAGCGACTTTTTTTTCTACTATGTAGTGAAGATATATAAAAATAAATATTAGGAATAGAAGAATAAATATTCTGGACAGTCCACACAGCATCATCTAGCCCCAAGCTAAGTAGAGCTTGTGTTATGGGTACTAGATGACTGATATACATAATACATTACTTATATAGATATTTTTTATTATATACCCAGACCAACACGGAACAAAGTTCTGCAGATCGTAAACAAATTTCTTCCGAGGCGGGAATTCTGGATACATAGAATTCTTATGTGGAATAGGGCGGTAGGCGGAAATTGCGGGTAGAACCATTATAATAATAATTTACTATGGCAAATCCTTGTTTTTAATAAGTAGGTCAGTTAGGTGGTCTTCTGGGCGATCACTGTATGAATTGAATGAAGAATGAATTGTATTTGATTGCAGATGCCTAAAAATATACAAGAAACACATGCAAAGCTTTTAGAAGTAGAAATGCAGTTAGATAAATTTCTCAATGATAATGGAAAGCACCTGCAAGTTCAATTGTTACATCAGTATAATGATGTCAAGGATGCCACTCAAGTTGTTATTAACCACATTGCGAATCTAGAAGGTACCACAGTGACGGCAATACACAAACGACTAAATCTAGAGAAACCATGAAATAAAACAATACTTTATAATGGAACGTTTTATTTGAAGACAAATACAACTCTTTACAATTTTACATCAAATATTCCAGTGTTCATAAATCTAAGTAATTGTAGAAATTATGAAAATTTCAAATTTTGAATGCGGTTTTACAAGGGTAAGTTATAAGTGTTTTCAAAAAGCCACAGTTCCACGTTTGCTACTTCAATTACAAAAAAAGGTATTTAAGTATTACAATATGACAAGAATCTAAATATTATTATTTTGATTATCATACAAGTTGATGACCTTTGTCAGCAGACATGTTTAAACATAGTAATGTATCAATATTGTTGAATAATCTAAAACTATAGCAAATAATGGATTTTGTAAGAGACAAATTAAAATCTACTTCTTTCTCAATCTAAGTTTTAAGTATTAAAGAATGTAAGCATGCAATTTAATCAATGATAATACACATAATAATAGCCAAGTAAGATATTTTCAATATTCTCTTTACAGATCAAATATAAGTAATACCATAACACTGAAATTCACCAAATCCATCTAAGTGTTGAATCTGTTTTAAGAATATTATAAATGATCAAACGAGGCGGCCGGGCTGCGCCAGAATGGCTTAATCGATCAAGTTAAGTTTTAATTCTCGATTGTAAGTTTCACTGTAGTAAAACTTAACTATATGTACACATTTCATCGATTCCCGGTCACATAATTCGATTAGCGTTGTTACAAATCTTTTTTATTTCATTAAGTGCTCTAAATAAATACGAAAACTCTTCGATACATTGAGAGAATAAGCACTTGTCGTGCTATGAAAGTTATTAATATTTAACATGCTCTTTATGGAGACACGTTATTATTCTTAAGAAATCAATATACTGTAGTTAAAATTCTAAATGCTATCATTGTGTTTATAAGCATAATAATGTTTATTGGTATAATATTAAAATGCTCGTCGTTTATGTCGACTGCTTGCGAATATGTTAATTACTCAGCAATGGGAGGTCCTCATGCTAAGAGACCTCTATGCTTGGGTGTGGCACAGAGCCTAACCACCCCGATGACGTTGCATCGGCCTACGTCTTGAAGTCAGATGCATTTTATACTTTGATTTGCAATAACTCACTTGAAACAGCGTCGTGGCTGCTGTGTATCTTATTGTGCTTGGCACTTGTGTGCTATTCATGTTTAGATTATGGAATCAATAACATGTTACATTATTTTTTGTTAGCAACATATCTCGTGTTTGTTACGGCAAAGGTAACAAGCATTTAAATTGTAAAGTCTTCATTATGTTCCATTCTCGTCAGTGTGGACTGCGCATATTTCAAGATCATGTAGAATTGGAATGTTAGTAATATGCTTATGCAGTTTTTACACAGACCTAGCATCAAGACTTTGTCTCAACATCCTTGTTAGTCAATCCAGCTAAATTTAAGTATAACAATATAACAAATTTACAAAAATACATATAAATTGAAAAACATTCGCAGTCTTGAGTTCCCAAAAATGCATATAAATATATCACTAACAAATCTAAGATTTATCTATCGAAATAATACCCTATAGGTGAGGAATATCAGAACGCGAATGTTAATTCAGTTTCAATAAACGTTTATCGTTAGACTTAAATCTATTAGTTTCAGACTCGTTTCAGGCAGTCCCTACTAATTTTGAAGCACCGCATTCATCCAAAAGTTCTACCCTAATATTATTCCTTTTACCACAAGGTTGACTTATTAAGTGTTTACGCCATTTTTCCGTATCAATATAACGGTCATTAGAAGATTTAGTTGGCCGACAGAATTCTACCTTTGATTTTACACTCGCGCATCACGATATTTTTATAACTCACATCACGATATTTTTATATCACACATCACAAATAACACCTATACCTAAATGTTTCAAGAAGTCCCAAAAACAAGTCTGAAAACGACTAGGTTTAGTCCATGTAATCAAGAATAATTTATGTTATTTTCAAACAAAACAAAATGACAATACCCTGGGGGTAAAATGATTTTATCGACAGCCGCTTATAAACTTGACTAACATGATGAGGATTACATAGACGAAACCACCTTAAAATAAATTAATGATTTGGTAAATTGTAAATATACTATGTGTAAATAAATAATGCCGACTCAGTACTTCATATGCTTAAAACCAAACAAATTGCTTCCTAAGTCACTATCTCACTTTCCAATAAAAACATGACTTAACATTCAACAGGTCAAAATTTTGGTATATATATATTATAAATATCACTTGTCAGAATCTGATGTTTTTGGGTCTTTTACCATCTATGCTGTGCTACCGCAGAGAACCTATCCTTAGTTATCATATCATGAACATTACCGCATTATGCATTCTCAAACAGTAGAGAAACTTTGTAAACTTCAGTAGCACTTCGCGTAATATAGAGGCGTTAAATTGTCTTATCCGGGATAAATTGAAGCTTAATCATTAGCCTCAATTAAAAGTCGCACGTCTTTATCATATTATTAATAATTGAACACCAGGTATTTCAATTACAGTAATACAAAATCAGTCTCACATTAGGGAAGTCTTTTAGATCTTCAGGCACGTATACATTATAACGTTCATCACATTGCTTACAAGCACAATATAATGGGAACCATAAAGTACTTAATGTGCTAATGTATTAATTGATGTTGGGATTCCCGAAGAATTTTATCATTGTGGTCGTGAATGAAAGCTTGTGAAGATCACAGAAATTAAGAGAAGTGAAGCAAGAAGTGTGCTTAAGTATTTATATTTGTTACATTATTAATTGTCAACACTGGAAAAGGAGGTACTTTGTTTATCACTCCCAAAAGTTAATATTCGATTTATAATAGTAGATGAACCAATAGCAATTGTATCAAAGGTTTCATGGCGCATGGCTATTAAAGTTTTGTTATATTAGCTAATTTATGTAGGTACTTACTAGCAATTAGATAACATAACCATAAAAAGAACTAATTACCTATTTCTATGCTGTTAAATGCTGACATTATTGTAATTAGTTTATTATTGTAAGTATGTACTTTTCTTCTCAAATGAATCATTAAATTCATATACTTAGAGTGGGTAATCTAAGCACTCAAAGCATATTTCAAGATTTTATGCATTTTCTAAAATATTTATGTGACCATCACTAGCAATCATATTCCCTCGTTAGAATGGGTAAGCTTTCCTTCAAAATAAATCTGACCAAACTACTAATCAACATATACATAAAAAGCATGAAAACTAACTACATCAAAACCATAAAACAATATAAATTAAATACAACATGAAAGTACCTTCAAACATTAAACGCAAACTTTAAACTGGGGCATCACCTTGGCCTTGCTCATGTTCAGAATTGTGGAAATCCTCCTCCGCCTAAAATTACGAGGATAAAATTAAGGATGCAAAAATAAAAGGAAAGGAAAGCTTAGTGTCCTGTTTTGTTGTGTTATTAGTTATTCTGCTGTAACCTTGTTTTTGTCGAGGGGGCCGTTGTCCAATGCCTGTGCGACATCAGACTTCTGACCTGAACTCTTCTTCTTACCCTTGCCGACATTCTTCTTGCCTCCTTTAGATGACCGCTTTTGGGTTTGTACTCCTATTAATAAAATTAAACTTGTCAGACATTATCGTTGAGCATATGGTAAGTAATTCTGTTGAATGGATACTATGGTTTGCCATGGAGATAGATATCAGGAAAGGATTAGTATTCTACCGGAAAACAAGTGGAAAACGTGCGAAACATGACTTAAAGGCAGATAGATCCCAGGAGGGGTAATTTAATTCATCGGGAAGCCCTTCGAATTCGATATTGGAACTTTTGACTATGATTGCTATTTGAAAAGAGCGTATTCGAATATTTTGGACATTTGAATTTGTATCCTTACTTCCACTTCCATAGTTTGGATATGAATTCAAAATTGCGTTCTTCGAATTTGACGTTTCCGTTACGGAAACGAATCGAATGAATTAAAATACCCCTAACGAGATAAAGTACATATTTGTCTCAGAAATCCTGTGAAAAACATGCGAAAAAACGTACTTCTACACAAATTCAGACAATTCCCATACAATTCCTTTCCCAGACAATATCCATACCTCCTTACTAACATTATAAACGCGAAAGTTTGTATGGATGTTTGTTCCTCTTTTACGCAAAAACTACTGAACAGATCGGAATGAAATTTTGAAATAATAAATAATTCCGGACAGTCCACACAGCATCATCTGGCCCCAAAGCAGAGCTTGTGTTACGGATACTAGATGACTGATATACTTAATACAATACATTACATAGATAGTATTAGATAGATTATATATTATATAGAATAGGCGTAGTTCTAGCTCAAGAATAACACATAGGCTACTTTTCATCTCATGAATAAGTTCCTATGGGATAGAAGCAGCCTTGAGACGTTTACATAGAAACAACGCTATTAGTTACTCTGTAAAGAACCCTCTCAGTCAGTCGAATGGAACATACCTTCGGGGCCAGGTTCGGCAGAAGCATTCTCCTCTTGCTGACTTCCCTCATCTTGAAGGGATCCTATCTCCTCAGATCGCAATGTTTTCCTGGAAGAGATTGATGTAGTTTGATCTTGGAAATTTGGAATATTTCATTTGTTGTTCTTTATAAGATAACAGGACAATTATCAGTTACGTCGAATGACGTAAAATGTATGAAAATTGCTGTACAAAACAACGGGTATTCTTTTTGAAGAAAACAGGCCTTAGGATATAGTTGACGGTGAAATGACAATCACGAACTAGCCATAAAGTAGCCGATATAAATACGGAAAGAACCTAAGGAAAACAGAAGAAGTACTTCTCACTTTTCCCCCTGGGATGTTGAATACCACAGTTTTTACTTTAAATGAAATATTTTTATTTACTCTAAAAATCTACTCTTTAAAATCTACCGCACACTCCGACTTAATACTAATCTAACCAAAGTAATAATAGTTTATGAGCAGCAGAGTTCAGGACAAACATGGCCTTCAATTCAGCATTGTGCTGGATGAACACTGTGTATCCACCCAGCGCTGGTTTTCAGTGAAGGCCACGCTTAGAACGTACGTCACGACCGTTTGTGGTGGTGCGTTAAGTAAGTAGTAATTAAAATATTATACAAGATATGGTAACAGGCATATGAACAAGAAAGGTCTAAGGATTTTATTTCTAACACAATCAATCTAGTGCTATATTCATTTGACATAATCCAGAAGGTCTAGTATCATCATAAACCTGTCCACGGCTGTACATTGGCCTCCCCCTAATGAGCGCCATAGTACCCTATCTTCAACTTGCCGCATCCAGAATCTTCCTGTAGTCTTTCGCAGATCGTCATCCCATTAGACTGGAGGGTACAACGCGATCGAGACGCGGTCTCCACTCAAGAACACCTACAAGTCCTACAATCCAGTGGTTGTTGGTTCTTGGTGAGATATGGCCGGCTCACTGCCACTGCAAGCTTTTTTTTCCTTTGAACTATGTTTAGTGCATACATCTACAGGTAACCAAAGTTATCGACATAGCTCAAAGAATTAGCAAGTTGAAGTGGCAGTTCTTGAGTGGAGACCGCGACTTGGCAAACGAAGTGTAGAACGCCTTCTGGCCAGGTGGGATGACGATCTGCGAAAGACTGCTGGCAGATGCTGGATGGGGCAAGCTGAAGACAGGCGCCTTGGCGCTCATTAGGGGAAGCCTATGTTGAGCAGTAGACTAAATAAATAAATATTTTCCGCAGTCCACACAGCATCATCTAGCCCCAAGCTAAGCAGAGCTTGTGTTGTGGGTACTAGATGACTGATATACTTAATATGTACAATACATTACATAGATAGATATTTTTTATTAAACATAGAAAACACCCAGACCAAATAATGAACTGATAAAAATAATGGCTGATGATGAAGTTTAGTGAGGTGTGAGCTCGTATAGAATAATTATTCACCCATTGACAGCGAGCGTAGTCGGCTTAGCGATCTGTTGTTCGTTGTCGCGGCGAGAGCGGCGCGGTTGGCGCAGGCCTGGCATGGCGGCCGCGCTGCCGCGTCCACGCCCCCCGCGACCCCCGCCGCGGGCGCCACGCCCGCCGCGGTAGCCACCGCGCGCGCCGTACGAGTTGCGTGTGGGCGGCGTGTAGCCTACGTAGCTCACCTACAATGAGATTATAATCACTACATAGTATAAAACAAAGTCGCTTTCTCTGTCCCTATGTCCCTATATCCTTATGTCCCTTTGAATGCTTAAATCTTTAAAACTACGCAACGGATTTTGATGCGGTTTTTTTAATAGAGTTATTCAAGAGGAAGTTTTATACGTATAATAAAACCGTGAGAAGCCGGGCGCGGATCGCTAGTATATTATAAATGCTAAAGTTTGTAAACATGTATGGATGTTTGTTCCTCTCTCACGCAAAAAGTACTAAACGGATCGGGAAAACCTTTTGAATAGACGTAGTTCTCTAGCCCTGGAATAACACAGGCTATTTTTCATCCCATAAATCAGTTCCCATGGGATAGAAATAGCCTTGAAACGTTACCATAGAAATAATGCGTGCGATACTAGTAGTACAGGAGTCATGAAACACGTGTGGATTTTCTATCATAGTGAATAAAGCACCTGAACTCACTCCCCTGAATCTACAGATTTACAAGCATTAAGTTTTTTAAACTTACGCGATCAGAACACATTATTATAAATATTTATAAATATTTGCAGTGTGTAATCCTGTCGAAACGTCGGGAAAAATAGGTAAATAAACGCGATAAATACCCGTACATAAATATTTACAAGCATTATCTGAAGCCGGGAATAAAAAAAATATTATGATAAAAAAATTCTGCTGGACAATCCACACAGCACCATCTCATCAGCCTTAATGTAAGCTACTCAAATCTTGTGTTATTGGTACTAGATAACTGATATATTTTATACATTGATAGAATTGTTTTATTATACATAGAAAACACCCAGACCAACGGAACAAATTTCTGCAGATCATACACAAATTTGTTCCGAGGCGGGAATCGAACTCGAAACCTCTTGCGCCGCAGGCGGACTATCACCCGCTACGCTACGGAGGTCATCAAATTGAATCGTCTGAATCGACCCAGCAACCACCTGCGTCGCAGGCAGATCATCGCCGCTGAAAAGTAAGATAGAGCTTGTCCAGAAAGGGCGAATTCGTCGCGAATCGTTTCGCGCGTAACCGAGATACTGTGGACGTATTGAGGGAAATGGAGCGCCAAAATTTTGACACGGAATTGTTTATATGAATATAAAATATAATAGAGAATGAAAGATTAAGGTAAGTAATTGAGTATAATCTTACTATTAAAATAAATGGGAAAGTCTGTGTGAATGTTTGTTATAAGTAATCTTTGTAACTACTTGTTAAAATTAAATACATACAAAAACAAAAAAATAAACTTAAATACATTCTATTTTCCCTCCGTTTCTGTCTCTTCCAGCGACGGTAAGCTAACCACAACGAGACCGCTTTTTTCAACTCCATGTTTCGTACTGAATACGTCCCCAAATGCTCGCGCGTTGGTACGCTCCTTGTGGACGCAACGGTCGCGCGTAATACGCGCGTGACAATCGCGGCGAATTCGCCCTTTCTGGACAAGCTCTTACCTGTGGGTAGCGCTGCGTGCGCGCGGGGTAGCTGCCCCCGCCCCACTGTCCGACCACGACGCCCGCGATCTCGAGGCGCGCGCCCCGGCCGCGGCCGCCGCGCGAGCCCCAGCCGCCGAGGGAGCCGCCGACCACGCCCGCCACCAGAGGGATGGGCGGCATCGCGAACTCCACTTCCAGACCTTCGAGGATAGCCTTGCGCATACGTTCCACCTAAATTACAATTAAAGAGTCAATAAATGATAAATTTTAACTTTTTTATTTTAGTTTTTGAAAAATTATAATAAGTATTTCGATATTTCGGCCAGTTTTATCATAAAGTTTTATCGTGATCATGGCACATAAAACTTTTATGTGCCATGATCACGATAAAACTTAGGACACCGTCAGCGAGTTTTTATCGGCAGATATATCGATCTACCCTCATTATTCGTCTTTTTCTACGAACGTTACCACTACCACTGGTTTCATTATCGAACCCAACACGATCACGACAAACAATACTGACGGTATCCCATGTTAACCCTTAACTGTAGTTGTGGGTCCAATGGACCCAGGTTCAATCTTTGAACGCGTGTAAAAAACACGGCGTGTGCCCCAGCGCCTCCCGCTCCTAGGTACCTTCCGACAGGAAGCTGAAGTGTGTGTAAGGGGACGGACGCGTTTCACTCGCTACTGATAAGGTGAGTATTGGTGTGCAAGTGGGTCCATTGGACCCACGACTATATTTACGTAACTTTTATTGTTTATGTTATTACGTGTTTTATAATGGCAAACCAAAGGAATGTTTCTTCAAACAGAGAGGATATATTAGAGCAGTGGTTGAACGTGGAATTAGACATTGATGAAGATTAAATCGGGAGAAATTCACCGACTTCTCGAAATAATGTACCGACCACTAGAGGCAGCTTCAGCAAACGATGAAATCCTGAAATTGGACCGAAATAAATGAAAGATATGCTCTTTTTGTCCGCCAAACAAGAGAGAAAAGACTGGACATTTATGTCCTAAATGTAGACTGTCTATTTGCATAACTTGTGCTAAAACAGTGTACAAGTCATCCTTACAAAACATTGCTCATCATTAGGTGATGTCAAAAAATTTTTAGAAGGTGTTTTTCAGTTTTTTTATAATTATCTTAAAAAGTGTTATTTTATGTTCATAAAAAAGTTTTATTGAATTTTTTTATTGTTATTTTCCATTTAAATTGATTTTTTTTTCTGATGCCTGTTTTTAGGTTCAGTAACTATCGACAGATCAAAAACAGTGCCATTATAAATAAGAATAAATGTTCCTATTGTTTATTTTTTGTAAAAATATGATTTTTCAATATATATTTTAATAACAAAGAAGTTAAAAAAAATAATTTGTTTTTATTTAGGTTTCAAAAATAGTCATAGAAAATATGTGGGTCCCATGGACCCACGACTATAGAAACGTGACTGTTTTTCACCACTACAGTTAAGGGTTAAATGACTTTAGAGTTAGTAACCATGATAGTTTTAAAGTTTTATAGTATTGAGTACCTTGACCACCGTATCAAGATGATTGTCACAAAGCATAGCAAGATGCTTGCAGTGCGCGGCGCGTTGCAAGTTACGCTGCAACAGTTTCCCGTCGAAGTACAGCCACGGGGCAGCTACCAACCACGGTACGGGGGCGCCACAGGCGTCGTTGGCCATTGATGCGGCCTCGGCACCGGCCATGACAAGAGCCGCGAGCTGTACACCGCGAGAGCTTACTCCGTTGACCTGGCGAATGGAATGATAATAGAAATATTTTAAATGTAAACAGCACAGGAAGTTTGAAAATTTTTCAAAAAGGAGGTTCTATATTCAACTGTATGTTTTGTGTGTGTGTGTTATGCCACTTATTATCTAGGTAGACCGAATGTAGGGTTTTTTTTTAAATATCTGGTCATTACCATGTGGTACTAAGTAAGCCGATAACAATAACTTTTGAATTTACGTAATGCATATTTTTTTTGTACTGCTAATGATACCTAGTTGATCGAAGTGAACAGTAGTTGTTATATGCAAAACATATACATATAGGCAATATGGAAAAACCATGAGGGCCTTTTTCCTAATTAATAGTAATTTTCTTGCCATACCATTCTTGGAACTTCTTCCGCTTTATCTCGCATACACCAAGCGCTAAGTTTTAGATTTACATTTGATTGGCACAGAGAGAAAAGTACAAGTCTTACATTCATTTCCTGCAAATGCAGAGCGTTCATCAGGTCCCCGGAGAAAGCTGTCGCCAGGAAAGCATCTAACTCTTGGCGTCTCAGAATCTGTATTTGAGATGTCATGATGAATCTGAAAATAAAATGGTGGTTTTATAAATTTCTGTGCTTCCATTGTTGTAATATCCATAACTAGCTTCTGCCCCTGGCTTTGTATTTTATACAGTGTGAGTAGCTTTTATGTTAGGTCCAGATCTAGAAGAACACTTAGGCAATATTTCTGGCATATCCATTTTGTAGTTTCGGCGTTTCGCGACATACATCTAAACTTAAGAATTCATGGATCAACGTCGCATTGACCAATAGTCAATATTCATCATCAAACCTATACTAGTCCACTGCTGGACATAAGGCTCCCCTAATGAGTGCCATAGCGCCCTGTCTTCAGCTTGCCGCATCTAGCCAGCAGTGTTTCGCAGGTCGTCATCCCACCTGACCGGAGAGCGTTCTATACTACGTTAGCTGAGTCGCGGTCTCCACTCAAAAACACGTTTACCCCAACGGTTGTCGGTTGCTCGCGAGATATGGCCCGCCCATTGCCACTTCAGCTTACTAATTCTTTATAGCCAATATTATTAAAAATTACCGGAGCACAGTAGCCAAAATGAGCAGATGTTGGGGCACATAGGACGTATTCAGCATCAGCGGTGTATCCGAGCGCATGCATGTGAGGAACGCCCTCATTCTGCGACACTTGTCGTCTTGGGCGGTTCTGTAACAAAATTACATTTTTGAATTACCATTATTAACTAATAGCTTTTCCCTGCAGCACTGGAGTCGAGGATGGGACCATCGATTATCAGTTAAATTTAAATGTCAACCAGTGGTACAATCGAAGACCAGGCTGGGTTTTAAATGTCAAAAATGAATCAATTTATCGATACTATCGTCATACTAATTTAACTGGTTCTTTATTGGGCCATAGTTTAGTATATAGCCATAGGCAAGCTACAATATATCGCGTGGAACTGGACTGCTTGGAATATTTTCCGGAGGTTTTAGTTTGAGCTCACCCGAACCAAAGCCTTTGCACAGTCGGTACGGGCCAGTCGAGAACTTGACCAGGCACCATCTCGGGGCTCTTT
This sequence comes from Eupithecia centaureata, assembly GCA_944547425.1. NCBI lineage: Eukaryota > Metazoa > Arthropoda > Insecta > Lepidoptera > Geometridae > Eupithecia > Eupithecia centaureata. The sequence continues at coordinate 6,953,510 of OX155681.1, read as the reverse complement.
CCGGGATTCATGCGCGAGTAGATCCACTCGGCGATGTAAACGGTGCACGCGCGCTCGTTCGGTGAAGATGATGAGGTGCTGGGCGTCGCTTCATCTATAAAAATGTATTTTTTTTTTAAGCTATCTTTTGTACGTATTTGAAATTTTAATCATCTTAAAAGTGTCATGCCCAAATAGGGTTCTGAATTCTGATACTATGTGAAAATGTCGTCTCTGATTTCTATAATTTCTTTTAATTGTATTTAGGGCACAATCAGATACGATATCTGTTATAGGTAGGTATATAGGTTTATATGTATATTACATTTACAGACTCGGCGCAAATACCTGCATATCATACAAACAAATAATTCCCACTGCGTGTATCGAACCCACTGCGGCACTGGTCGTCAGACAAATGCGGGAGGTTATCCTATACATACACATAGATAAGAACAATTTTATTACAATTTTAACAGTAGTAATTATCTACCAAAGCACATTTGCTGTGATTTTGGTAGGAAATGTGTTTCAAAGTAATTTTAAAAAAATTTTTGTTCTTTAGCAGTCTAATCAATTATCTTAGATTTAAATGCAGTTTAGAGATTACGTTTATCTAATAAAATGTAAGTCCTTTATTGACTGTAGGTTCAATTGTAAGTTATAATGCTCTCTCTAGCTGTGGATTCTGTGAAGTAATAAAAATAATACTAACAAATGATACAAATCATCGTACCTTTAGCCTTCTGCGCCATAAAGCGATGGTGATGCATATTGTATAGAATAGCATAAACATTCTGACGTATGGGTCTAAAGAAGTGGTGGATCGATGGTATTTCGCGATGGTTGTCATCCTCTATGACCACTCCCAGCGTGATCTGACGGTGCGTGAGGATCGATAGCATGGCAGTGTGCATCAAACCGCGGGTGTGACGCTCGGCGCAAGTTCTCAGCACCTCGGCTGGAGCGGCTGGGCAAGTATCGTCACTGGATGACTTCATCTGACGACCCTACAAGTCAAGTCAGCTTTTAATAATTGTTTAATAATCTTTAGTTGTTTTTTTAACCCTTAATTACACGCATGAATAAAAATTTGGCGCGAGCCAGGCTACTCCAGAAAGTTAAGTATTCTTAGTTCAAATGTGTGTTGATTCCATGCGACTAATTAAGGGTTAAATGTTTATTTACAAAAACTATCAACGGACTTCAAACTTCACGCATTGTTAAGTATAATTCAAAAAGTAGTGGTCAGATCTTGATCAAATTTAAATAAAACCATAGCATCAGTTTTAAATAAAAATAGTTTTTGAAGTCAGTTGAAAAATGGATAACATTGATATTATCAAAGAGAGCAATCACTTGCTTAGCGCGTGAAGCAAGAAAACATTCAGCGGATTAGTTAAAACAGCAGTAATATTTAGAAATAAACCGCAACACCCATTTTAGAAGCCAAATCACTGAGACATTTATACAAAATTTTGAATCACACCTCTCCAGATGACGATTTCTTTGATTTCTGTTTGTCAGACTTATCTACAGGACTGACTTGTGGGTTGGGAGCCGTGGCGTCCCCAGAGTCGAGTGACAGCGCCGCTATGCCATGGTGGATGTCCACATTCCGATCCTCCATATCAAAGTCTGCGTTCATAGACGCATGAGCTGTAGCCAATTTGTAATCTTCCAAGCCTTTTTGCTGTAATAATTTAGAACTATCTAAGTGCTTTGTGTAAACAAAATGGTTTAAAATAAAAAGAAACATGCGACTTCAAGTAATGAAATTTATCAAATCAATTAACATCCATCCACAAAATCTCATCATCAGAAATGAATGACTCTCTAATAAAAAGTAGAGTATCTCCAATAATCGAAGCCACAATCAATCACCCACTCAAACATGAACATGCAATACGAGAAATAACACACACACACAACCAGTACACGCACACATTCATACTTACGCGGCCTAAACGGAAGACGCATTATTGAAGTCGCTTTAAAATAGAAGGGAAATGGAAATAAGTGTTAGGTCAGTACGCTTAGTAACAGTGCACTCAGTTGAATTACGAAAAAAGATATCAAAAGCTATATCATCTCACTAACAAGTAAAAAACAGAATGAGACACATAATATTCCGTGAAAATTGCAATGAAGTGTCTCAAACCATTCGAAAACTAAAAACTCGTATACTACTACGAGCATGAAATTATTCTACCGCTTTGAAACTACGAAAATTAGTTCCTCTCTTGCAGGTAGAGACGGCAAGGCGCTCAATATATGGAAAGAGATGAAAACTTTTGACGTATCATAAAACTAATGCACAACTGATACTAAGGTCTCAGGATATAGAATGGTTAAGGTGAGGTTTATATAAAAAGTTCACTTTGCACTTAGACATAGCTTTTGAGCATGCAATGGTTGTGCCAATTAATGCCAATGGGGTAGTGATTATACAAAAGGCGTGGATGACCATGAATGTATTAATGTTGAATGTTCAAGAACCTCATTTTCTGAAGACTCTGTGGCAAGTTTGGTTGTGTCCATATCGACTGAGGATTGTGATGGTGGGCTCGGTAGTCCAGACAATTGGTCAGATTTATGGTTCTTTTTATTATTATTGTTCTTGGGGCGACGTCCTGCTGCAAAACAAAAAGTCAAATTATGAATTCGCTGTTAGTACTTCTATTTTATGAGCTTCAGGTAAATTAGGATAATCACTACATAGTATAAAACAAAGTCGCTTTCTCCGTCCCTATGTCCCTTTGTACGCTTAAATCTTTAAAACTACGCAACGGATTTTGATGTGGTTTTTTTAATAGATAGAGTGATTCAAGAGGAAGGTTTATACGTATAATAAAACCGTGCGAAGCCGGGGCGGGTCGCTAGTACTATACACAACACACAACAATCTCTATGAAAGAAATTGTTTTGTTAAATCATAGACGGTTTTATCATACTCAGGCGACCTCTGTGGCGCCTGCTACATAGTAGGTTGTGGGTTCGAATCCCGCCTAGGGACAAATGTTTGTAATCTGCAGGTATTTGTTTAAGGTATAATAAAAAACTATCTATGTAGATGTACATGTTCAGTATAGGTATCAGTTATCTAGTGCCCAAAATACAATATAACTATGTTATATTTATGTTATGCAGACGTCTTTTCTCAATGAAAACCGAAATGATTGTGGGTGCAGCGTGTGTGGAAAATGGTTGAAACTGATTTCAAATCGATAATTTCAAAAGGGTTTTGTTGCATTTGCGTTTCACCGTGTGTTCTGACTTATAAGTCTCGTTTTCTTCAGTTAAAAAAAGTTTCTACTTACCAGTAGCAGTCCTATACTTAAGGAAGCCATCTTTAGTCCCGTTCAAGTAATACTGTACGGCTTGCTTCAGTTTAGCGGCGCGGAGATCATTCAGATCGCCGAATACTTCGATACACGCCGCGTCGACGTCGGACGAGGGAAGTTCGCGGACAAATTGGCACACGGTTTTCACTACGGTTTCGGGAGGTACAGGTGCCTGAAAATATGAATATTTTAATCTTAATAAATAAATCATAGATTTTTTTTTTAATTGTAAAGCGGTGTCCCTGACTTCAACCGCATGGAGTTTCATTTTTGTAGACCCTAAATTTATATGGGATCACTCACATGCACGAGTAGCACCATAATAAGATAATCAATTTACAAAATCCAACCCTAATCACCTGGCATCACAACTGACCACTATAAGCTACCCGAAAAGGCTACGCAGACAACACATTATAGACCTCGATTCATGACAAAAGGAAACAATGAGGAAATGATCGCTGGACCAAATTCCTAAGAAAGACTATCACCTACACCAAATTTGCTCATAGTCAAGAGACTGATTGCAGATAAAAATAGAAAAAAATAAAAAACCCACTGAAAAAAAAATTCAATTGGAATCTAAAAACAACATGAAAGTGACGAGAAATAGTTTTTTTATATTTTCTTGATTTCTGTTCTTTGTCTGGTTTGACTCCATTCTGCCAGTGTCCGTTTGTTTTGGATGGGGGTTGTGTTTTAATATACAAAATCAAGGAGTTTAAAATCTCAAATCATTTATAAACATAAACTAGGATTTTTTATACTTATCATTATAATGTAAAAATTAAAAAAAAAAATATATTAATAAAAAATTACCTTCTTTTGATTGATTCCTATGCGTTTGTAGAAATCAATGAGACTCTGCTCAGAGAGTATAGTGCCTCCCAATAAAGCAGCGGCAAGGCAGAGACGGTCCTGTGGTACTTCCAAAAGGTTTGGAAGCTCATGCACCGCATATTCCTTTGTCTCCAATGAAGACTGGAAAAAGCAAATAGTAAGATGATGACAACCTCAGTGTGATGCAAGAGTTTCCATGTTCCTACAGTGGGAAAAATGTTTGTGTCTCTATGATCTGCAGATTTTTGTTCTGGGTAATGTTTGTATGTATGAGTAATTTATTACCATCAGTTATCTACTCTAGTAAAAATAACACAAGCTGTATTTAGCTCTAGAGGGTCTAGAACAAGCTGTTTCGATTGTCCAGCATTCTTTCAGATACAATACTTACATCTTTATGCTATAGCATTTTGAATGATTAATGAAGATTTCTATGGAAATCATTTGGTTACAAATTTAGGGTCAATTTTGACTAATCTTTACTTAATACTATAAATGTGAAAAGTTTTTATGGATGAATGTTTGTTTCTCTTTTAAACAAAAACTACTGAAAGGGAATTAAGAATAAACATAGTTCTAGCCCTGGAATAACACATAGGCTACTTTTCTTCCCATAAATCAGTTCTAGTGATATGGAAATAGTCTTGAGACGTTTTCATAGAAACAAAGTGTGTGAAGCCCCGGGCTGATGCTAGTAAATAATTACTGGAAGTCTGCATTATTTTCCACTACTTGAATTCCACTTACTTCCACTACACAACCCAAATCCCAAATCTCAACTTAATGTGTTAATTATTGATAACATAAGCATAAGTACACAAAAGATAGTGCACCATATTGATAACATAAGTACAGAAAAAACAGTGTACCAAATTCTTAATTTCCTTAAACAAGCAAAAATAGTTTACAATACATACCCTGTATGTGAGTTTCAGCTGAGCAGAGCTAAAATATTTTGGAGGCTGAAACACTAAATACTCCCCAGAACCTCCAACTAGCCCTGCATAATTCTTCTCACGGCATAAACCAACTACTTCCTGGCAGTGGTCATCTGATGAAACCATCTGAAATTCATCATAAAAATGGAGGTTCATTGAAGATTTCTAACTATTTCGCCTCTTCCACTAGCGGACAAAAGATTGAGGCGAACTGAAAATCAATTATCACTTTATTTCTTATATTATTTTGATAATTTGGTACCTATGTATAGTATGAAATTTGACTTGTCTAAGTGCTTATTTTGTAAGCCTAAAGAAATATAGATATTGATTTACTGATTTATTAATGTCGCAACGCAGCAATGGGATGGAAATAGAAAAAGTACATATTTTCAGCTCTCATCCAACTAATATTATAAATGGGAAAGTTTGTAGGTATGGATGGATGACTACTCTTTCACGCAAAAACTACTGAATGGATATGAATATAATAAGGCAGAGAGATAGATTAGTTTGGAATAACACAGGCTATATTTTGTCCCGGAATTCCCAAGGAAACGGGAATTACAGAGGGTGAAACCGCAAGGCGCTGCTAGTCATGTATGTTTTGTTGACATCTATCAATGATATCACAGTTTCCTATCCTGAAACCCTGGATAAGAGATGCTTTAAGTTCTACTTACAATTTGGATATTCAGATATCGGAGAGCAGTTCTCAGGCAGGAATGCAGGCCAGTTGGTGGCACCCACCAAACTTTGGGTGGTGGGGTGCCCTTTGATTGAATGTGACGCAGAACCTAGAAAAGAGTGATTATTGGAGACAAAGAAACAATAACTTATTTTATTCCTTTTGTTTATCTGTATAAAAGGAAGGATTTAATATTTGCAACCTGGAACCAGGTCTATGCAAAATGTAATTTATTTAGCATTGTGTTTGCTCAAATATTTAATTTTATAATGTTAGTAGGATACTTGGTGCTTTTGTTTATTATGTTCGTGACACATGACAAATATCAGAACTTACTGAGTTGACTCTCTGGCGATATGTGGCTTGGGTTTGCAACCAATGTTGTGGCATGGCAGGAGGAGTGGGGTGTGCTCCATTGAAGCAGACACATAGAGAGACTTGGTGCTCAGCGAGAGCCTGGGCAAGAGTTGTCAAGAACTGGACACAGCGGGCCCATTGACCACCACAGGCCCAATCTAAATAGAAAAAATATATAGGTATCTTTATTAAAAGATGTATAAGTGAATACGCAAAAACAAAAAGATCAACTAAAAGGCTTTAGTGCATACCTGAAAAATATCCTCCATAAAGGCGGTCCAGGCACCCTTCAGCGTCGAGAACTAAGCGGAAGCCGCTGGGATGGTTCCTCGCAATACGGAATAGATCAACACTCACACCCTCATTTTCTAAAACTGTTTGTATATCTTGGATACCCATGGTTCTGCAACTATTTTGTCTTGCGCGGTACAAACTAATAACGTTCGTAGCGACAATCTAAAGTTCTGAAACAAATAAAATGCATCATTATCAAAACCAAAATCGACGACGACGCGGGGCGGTAGGCTGTAAAATAACGTATGGCTAGTAAAAGCTTACCACTAATTACAATTATTAAAACAAGCAAGATAAATATTAGAAATCATTACAATAATATCAGCTGATTATTTAGGAAAACATTATTGACAAATTAGCGAAACCGCACTAAAAATTTGCCGGTACATGGAGTACAGCAAATAACTCCCAGAATCGTAAGTGATACAGAAACTAAGGGGAAAATAATCTACATTAGCTATACATGTTTATCACTATGGAAATTTCATAAAATGAACACAAACCCCAGTAAAAAACCATGCCAGAAGAAAACTAAAGCCGTGAAAAGGTGAAAACGGAAGCCATTTGTAATTTTTTTATTGGTTTTGGTTGGTAGTGCATTTTGTTGAAATAAGGCGTTTTTAGACTATCAATCACTTCAAATCTAGACTGCACTTGCCAAGCATGCAGTAGTCTCGACAGGTGTGCTCGGTGTATTCAAACCCTCGATTACCACAATACATAATTCATCTGTGGAAGTCTGTAGTCAAACACAGACTTCCACAGATATTTTATTATCATCCTATGACTTTGCCAATTACTACGTTCCCTTGGCACCAAGAAGTTGAAAAGAAAGTCAACTTCAACTTCTTTTGTTTTCGGCTTGCTGGACTAGTTTGTCACAAATTCTTCCAGTGTCCATGTAAAGAGTGGCTTATGCCAGAAACATACTTGCGTGTCGCGGTGTGTCGGGGCGCGCCAGAAGCATATCGGTTTCATACATTTAGTATGGTTAGGGACATACTTGTATGGCGTGTCGTGTCGCGACACGGTCTATCGTGTCGCAGAATGCTAGCCGCCGATTCGCCGATTGCGCCAGAGCGGTGGTGGGGGTTATGTCGCGACACGTAAATATGTTTCCGCCCTTATACTTTAGTAGAGGTCTAAAAAAGGAAACTGGCCGTTAGCTTATGGGAGAGTCCTAAAAATTGAAAGTTCCATGGAAGTAAAATGAAAATCACGTGAGTTTTGACTTTGGCATCGATTGACAATTTAACTAGGATGAGATGCAGAGCCTTAAATCAAGAAGTTGAAGTTGAACTGCTGCTGCTGCTGCTGCATCACTTGTCTTGTTTTTACCAAGGGCGTTGTTTATCGCTATTTTGCACTTTAATATTCCTTCTCTTGTCCTTAAACTTATACAAAATCGAATTTTTAATGTTTTATGAAAATAAAGTGAGCACCCAGATGTTCTATGTGAATAAAATGTTGTAACATCCTGCTCTTCGTCTGATAGCCCGTTTCCGTAACATCATTCATCATTCAGCCCTCAATTGGAAAACCCTGCGTAGATTTAGTTATGCCGGAACAAAGTAACGATTATCGTGTTGTTGTGTTTGGTGCTGGTGGTGTTGGTAAAAGTTCTCTTGTGCTACGATTTGTAAAAGGAACTTTTAGAGAATCTTACATACCGACTATCGAGGACACTTACAGACAGGTAAGTTACTGTTATTCTTATGTGCTCTAATCAGAACAATTTTTGCTGCAGATAATAGGTCTTTATTTTTCATACCTTGTAAAACAGTGATTAGGAACTTTCATTTAAAGATTAGGTATTTAACTAGGTAAAACTGTCCCACTGCTGGGCAAAGGCCTCCCTTTTCTACTTACACTAGCAATTAAACATGACAATAAACCCCAATAAGGATAGTAGATAGATTTTCAAAAATCCTCAATTAAAAAACCTTATTATTATCACTACATAGTATAAAACAAAGTCACTTTCTCTGTCCCTATGTCCCTTTGAATGCTTAAATCTTTAAAACTACGCAACGGATTCTAAAGCGGCTTTTTTATAGATAGAGTGATTCAAGAGGAAGGTTTATACATATAATAAAACCGTGCGAAGCCGGGGCGGGTCGCTAGTTATGAGATAAATTATGTTTTCATCATCTTCTTGTGTTGCCATCATCTGATGTCGTATGAAACCTTGAATATTTGCCAAAACCTTGACGTAGAACCATTTGAATAAGTGCCAAAAATAAAATCCTATTTCATAAGGGCCTTCTAAGGATAGGATTGTGGCTTATAAGGTGGTATACAAACTTATAAGCTAACATAATCTACTCTTTAACAGACGGAACAACACTGAGTGTTGCTATTATTAGGTGGTTTGCAACAGTCTGTAGATAACTTCACTGTACTTACTATGTGTAGTTTGCATGTAATTAAATTAAAGCTTATAATAATATCATGTTTTCCTTTCATTTGAATTCTCAAAATCACTACATAGTATAAAACAAAGTCGCTTTTTCTGTCCCTATGTCATTATGTCCCTTTGACTGCTTAAATCTTTAAAACTACACAACGGATTTTGATGCGGTTTTTTTTTAATAGATAGAGTGATTCAAGAGGAAGGTTTATATGTATAATAAAACCGTGCGAAGCCGGGGCGGGTCGCTAGTACATTAATAAATTACTTGTATTCTGTTTTCATGATACTTATACAGTGTTAGTGGTAGCTTACTGACACTGTTTGATCCGATGATTCTGGTCATCATCATGAGTATTTTAATGAAAGTTGATGTGAGTTCTTAATTCTTATAATACTCCCATTGATCTTCCAGGGCAGAGCTGTTTTTAAGTTTACTATGAAGTAAAGTCTAGATAAATGATTTTATCAATTGGAGGGAATACCTATTAAAATCATAAATTTGCTACAATTTTTTATTAAAACCTGCAGGGCTATTCAGAATCATAGAATATTATTAATATTTACCCCAGTTTCCACATACAGTGGACCCCCGGTAATCCGACAAACGTTTTGCAGGGCAGTGTCGAACTATCGAATTTGTCGGATTATAGAGTACTGCCTAAGACTAGAGCCCGGAATTTTTGAAAAGAAGCGCGTAATCCGACAATTTCCAAATCAAAATGTTAAAATTCTAGGTATCTGAACTACAATCATACAGCAATGTTTAGAGAACTGTCGAATTTAGTAAATTAAACAACACACTTCTCATTCGTTTGTTTGCCAAAATAATGTTTGTGTACCTACCTAACTACATTCAACAGTGATAGGCATGTCGGATTACAGGGGGCGCCGGATTAGACAGGGGCCGGATTACCGGGGGTCCACTGTATTGAGATCTCATTCATTAGAATGAGATATATCATCCCATAAATCAGTTTGTGTTATTTCAGAGCTAGAACTAAGTCAATTCACAATTTCAGCTTGATCCATTCAGTAGTTTTTGCAGGAACATACATCCATCCATCCATCCATACATCTATAAAAACTTTTGTGTTTATAATATTAGTATGGACTATGGATGGATATAGGTACTATTTTAAATGGCTTGTGTGAATTTATATTGACTTTATCAATAACAACATGCAACACACTATAATATATTATCAGCAACCGTTGGACAATATTTTTCAACTATATTATGTTGTTTCAGGTTATAAGCAGCAATAAAACAATATGTACCCTTCAAATAACAGACACAACAGGGTCTCATCAGTTTCCTGCTATGCAGCGGCTATCAATCAGCAAGGTAATGATTAAGAAGCTTGTTTGTCTTACAAATTTATATGTCTACAACTATTGTAAGAAATACAAAAAAATTGTTATCATAAACTCAATTCAAAACACAAATTATAACTCCCTTAGCCTATTTCGGCTATGGACTGAATTTTTATGTAGGTATTATAGGGACTTTGGTGTTTCGCCCTGATGTGACTAACATAGTTACCAAATTGTTGGTACTTAGGGCTCACACACAAAACTGCGATGCGATGTGATGCGATGTCACAGGAATTGAGATGCGAATTTCTGCGATAGGATTTTGTACGGCAAAGCGTTTGGTAGGGTAACCATACATTCAAGTTTAGTCAGCCGTATTGGACGTGTTTTTAGGAAGCGTAAGATGGATCGCAAAAAGATTATTGCACTGCTGTTATTGTCAAATAGATATAAAAGAAAAAGAAAATTCTGAGTTCATCCATTTATTACGATTATGAACTCTGTTGGGAACTATTTTACTCGAAAGTAGGTACTATGGGTTGAGAACTGAAGAAGATTTTTTTTTTTGCAACCGTAAGAAGGCGGCTCATGCGCCGGGCGTCTTTCTCTAAAACTGTCTCAGAGAGGACTAAAAGGGGGGTCACCAATTATGACGTAATATGGCAGGAACGCGCGATGCGAATGAGATCGGACGTTCTCGCGATGCAGCGTGCGAGTTTGCAGATATTTGCGATGCGATGCGAGTTCGCAGTTACGTGTGGGAGCCCTTACACAAATAAAAACAAAAATTTTGGAATCAAATTATGTGGTGCTGATTTCTATAAATTTTCTTTCAGGGTCATGCCTTTATCTTGGTCTACTCTGTAAGCAGCAGACAATCCCTCGAAGAACTAAAACCAATATGGCAGACAATAAAAGAGATAAAAGGCACAGAACTACCAAGCATTCCAGTCATGTTAGCAGGCAATAAATGTGATGAGAGCCCTGAAATCCGCGAGGTTTCAGCATCTGAAGGACAAGCGCAAGCCCAGGAATGGGCAGTCTCATTTATGGAAACGTCTGCCAAAACTAATCATAATGTTACAGAGCTTTTCCAGGTACTTAAGATTTTATATTATTTAAATGAAAATACTTTTCATAGGTCTCTTATTAATTTACGTCAATGTCGGTGGCGAATTGGGCTTACAATTTAAGTCAACCTCAGTGACGCATTGGGCTTATAATTTACATAGACCTCGGTGGCGCATTGGGCTTATAATTTACGTCAACCTTAGTGGCGCATTGGGCTTATAATTTACGTCAACCTCAGTGGCGCATTGAGCTTATAATTTACATCGACCTCGGTGGCGCATTGGGCTTATAAGGGCTCCCACACAAAACTGCGATTTGGTGCGATGCGATGCGATTTGATGCGATTTGATGCGATGTCACACGAACTTGATTTGCGAATTTCTGCGATGCGAATTTGTGCGGCGAACCGTTTTGTAGGGTAACCATATCTTCAAGTTTAGTCCGCCGTATTGGACGTGTTTTTAGGAAGCGTAAGATGGATCCCAAAAAGATAATTGAACCGATTTAAGCAAAAATGATCCAACCCACACAAACCTCATTTCGAGATAATCGATATTTAAGTTTGTGGCGGTATTTCTCTAGCTTTGTAATACAAAATGTTGTTATTTTAATTTAATTTAATGCTTTGTAAACTCAACTTTTTTGCTATAAATAATATAAAGAATAAATTGTAATAGTTTAGTAGATAATTGGGAAAACTTGCGCCTGGATCATTATTACAAAATTAATTTTGTATGGAAAGAGCTATGTAGGGTGCAAAAATTAAAATGCAAAAATGATTCAAAGTGTGTTAAAAATTAGTAATCATTTTTGTGTTTTAAAAGACAAAACAAACAAAATTGGCCCTACTCCTCGTCCAAATCAGAATAAGGTTCATCACATAAACCATCTACATCGTCTATTATTGCAGCTTCCCTTCGGTTTCTTAAATTAATCAATGCAATCATCTGGTATCTAATATTAGATCTGCTGGCCCTGTACTTATTTTATTTTATTTTTTTATTTTTCGTTAAAGTACGAAACACACAGAAGCCGGAGGCGTGGCGGAGGCAAAGGCGTGCGAGTTGTATTCTATGGAATCCTATGAAAGCCTACACACACACCGCAGGCCGTGGCGAACGCGGTGCCATAGGAAAAACCGGCACGCCTTCGCCTTCGCCACTCCTGCGGCTTCTGTGTGTTTTGAACTTTATATACTCTATTTCGTTTCCGTACTTAGATGAAATAGCAATTTTAAATATTAACTTGTCAAATCTTAACTTGTTTTATATCATCATCATCATAATCAACCTATATTAGTCCACTGCTGGACATAGGCCTCCCTTAATGAGCGCCATAGCTCCCTGTCTTCAGCTTGGCATCCAGCATCTGCCAGCAGTCTTTCGCAGATCGTCATCCCACCTGGCCGGAGGGCGTCCTATACTACGTTTGCCAAGTCTCGGTCTCCACTCAAGAACACGTTTACCCCAACGGTTGTCGGTTCTTCGCGAGATATAGCCGGCCCACTGCCACCACTTCAGCTTGCTAATTATTTGAGCTATGTCGATAACTTTGGTTCTCTTTCGGATGTATTCTTTACGAATCCTATCCTTCAGAGAAACTCCGAGCATAGCTCTTTCTATAGCTTTCTGAGCTCTTTGAACTGATGGACCAGCTTAATATTATAGTTTGAATCATTGTAGCAAATTAGAACGGTTATATGTTAGGGTAACAAAAGCAACACAAAAATGATTCAAGTGGCATGAAACACTTATACATTTTAAAAAATGGTCTTTGACATGACAGTTGTGGGTTGGATCATATGGATTTTCCACATTTGTGAACATAGAGGTGTGAGTCTTTGATAAGTTAAAATATACCTTATTCTGATTACATTGGTTAAAAAAACTCGTAATTGACTAGGTTGTGGGTTGGATCATTTTTGCATAAATCGGTCCACTTGCACTGCTGTTATTGTTAAATAGATATAAAAGAAAAAGAAGATTCTGGATTCATCCATTTAATACGATTATGAACTCTGAAGGGAACTATTTTACTCGAAATTACTATGAGTTGAGAACTGAAGCAGTTTTTTTTTACAACACAAAGAAGGCGGCTCAGGCGCCGCGCTCTTTCGCTAAAGTTGTCTCAGAGCGGACTAAAAGGGGGGTCACCAAGTATGACGTAATATGACAGGAATACGCGATGCAAATGAGATCTGACGTTATCGTGCGAGCTCGCAGATATTTACGATGCGATGCGAGCTCGCAGTTTTGTGTTTGAGCCCTAATTTACATTAACATCTTCAGTGACGCATAGGCTTATAATTTACGTCAACCTCGGTGGCGCATTGGCTTATAATTTACGTCGATCTCAATGACGCATTGTGCTTATTATTTACGTCAACCTCAGTGGTGCATTGGGCTTATAATTTACGTCTACTTCGGTGGCGCATTGAGCGAAGGTCCGCCTGTGTCGCAGTAGGTTTTATTCCAGCCTCAGGACAAAAGTTTGTATCCGCAGATATAAAAATATGTTCTGCGTGTTCTAGGTGTCTAAAAAGAATATGATCTATGTAGAATAATGTATTATCATATATGTTATTTACTACAGAAGCTGTTCTTAGATGGGGCTACGAGTATATGATGCTGTAGGAACTGTCAAGAATATTTTTTATTATTAATTCCAGGAGTTGTTAAACATGGAAAAGAACAGAAATGTCTCACTTCAAATTGATGGAAAAAGTAAGAAAAAGAAAGACAAAGTTGTGAAAGGTTCTGGAGAAGGCGGCTCTGCTGGAGGAAGAGAGAAATGCCTCATCATGTAAATACGGTAAACATTCCACTTACCTCCAATCTATTTACTTTACAATTATTCATAGTCATTTAAATCCTAGTCATTAAATCCCATGTCCTAAACGAGTTAAGCAGGACTTAGTGTAAGATAAATTCGCATTTAAAGCAAAGTAGAAATAGTACTGTAATGCCTTTTAAATAAAGTTAATTTATTGTGATGGAGCTTAGAAGGTTATCTAATTAATATTTTGCTAATAGAACATAGGTTATAATATTTTATAATGACTGATATGACACAACTGAATAAAAAACCGTAATGATAGAAAACATACAACGAAATGAGGTCTTTAGAACTGTTATTAATTCAATGTTGATATAATGCAATAGTAATAGTTAGTTAATCTGTGACATAAAATGATGTGATATGCTGTTATATTATATCCATTCCAAAACCTCAAGATCTGATAATCAAAACAATTTCATTTTTAGAACATCATTACCTAATTTTAATACTAGTTCTTGGGTGTGGTTGATAATTTTGAGATATGATACATCCAATGATTTTCTTTTGATTCATTATGAATTATACAATCATGCCTCATTTGCTGGTGGTTAATGGTTTAATCACCTGCTGTGCTATTATGCAAAAAACACCCATCTTTTAATTGTGAAATGGCTTTGAAATTATATCAATTATGAAATGGGTGTTTTGCGTTAAGTATAGTAAAAAAGGTAAGGTTGACTAGGGAGCTGTAAAAAAAGATTATGAGATATGCTAAATTGAAAAATATTCGATTGTATAAAAGAAGGTAATGTCATAGTGAGAAATCATGAGTGCCAAAAGAGGTTCAACTTTTTATGATAAAATAAACAAATGGTACTTAATGTATCTCGGAAAGTTGTACCTCTTCATCCATTAATGGGTAGTCTGAAACGAACATTGGCAGAATGAGAACGAACATTGGCAAAAAAGTGAATGAGGATCGTTTACTTTTAGATTTTAGCTTAAGAAAACGAATAGAATCTGTTTTTTTTTTAAATGAAATAGAAATTACCAACATAGATACACATTTTAGAGTACTAAGATAAAAAAACACACACGATAAATAGACCGCCAGCGCGTGTGCCACAGAGATTTTATAAGATAAAAAAACACGATATTATGTAGACCGCTAGCGCGTGTAACGTCACACACACCGTACGACGTTGTCGGGCCAGTGACATTTTAGTGGAGTTTGTTTCCTCTTCACGCCAAAACTAATAAACAGACCGGTCTGAAAATTTACATAGATATACCCAGTCATAATGTGAATGTTTTAAAACGAACCAGAGATTTCGTTAGGGCTGCAGTCAGGCTGTCCGCTACGTGACGTCATCATACCAAGCTAACCACCCGTGCACCATATCGAAATCGCCGAAAAACTATTACAATAATTTCGTCATTAAATTTATTGATGGATTTAAAAGACCAATGATCATAACATTATAATACATCCGCCAAAATGAAACATTTTGTTGTGAATGATCCTTATTGTGTAAAACAAGATTCAGAGCTATTATTACTATAATATATTTATGTGTTAAAGAAGTTGACATTATAATTAAATTAGGCATTTAGAAAATTTCACCATGACATTATCAATTTTAAAAGGAATTTTTATGTAGTGATATATTATAAGCCTACCATTAAATTATCCAGTCTGTTTTGGATTGTTAATCATTATAAAAGTCTAGTCATTTATTATACTAGTTTTAATGCACTTTAATTGATATCACTCACATATCTAAATAGATTTCCCCATAATAATAAATATTTTCCTAGAGATTTCACGAAGACATTACTTTATAAGATTTATTTCATCTAGCAACACATCTAGCTGAGATCCAAGTCTAGTAGTTTATTTTAAAAGAAACTACCACATTGAATTGAATTCAGTAGGTTAACCTACCTACAACATGAAACAATTTTGGTAAGGGATATGGTTACAAATTGCATTTCAGAATTTGTATTCAAAAATACTATTATCAACCACCAGAAAGATGTGTTGCTAGCTTTAGTTTGTAATCGATTTATAGTACAATATTGCAACTAAGTTAATTATAAGTTTACGTGATATGTGCAACAATGAAGTTAAATTTACTCAATACGACAAGCCTAAGTTTTGCACTGAAATCCGAAGCACATAATCGAAGATTTATAGTAACTAAGTTTAAATAATAACTTTTAAATTTCCAATTATTACTACAATAAATAAATTATTAACGTGCACGACGAATATATTAAAGCGTTTGTATTTTGCACTGTTTTGCTTATTGGCAGAATTGTATATTATGAGATAGTGATTGTTGAATACTGAAGTTGTTATAGCTGGACCAAAGTTGTTTCGTGTTGATTGATGTAAGTTACATACTTGTAGGATTTTTTTCTTTATCTCAACTTCTATTCAACCTTGGCTCAGTGTTTGCCAAAATTCGTCTATCTCGCATTTTAATCTCTAAATATTCTTACTTGATTAAACTCGTGCTCATAAAACTCATCCTAATCTTTATTAGCTATAGGTATACTTCTACTTAAACTAGGAACTAGTGCTATATGATCTCTCTCACCCAAAGTATTTGTGTTCTTTCTATCCTAGGGCTTGATAAATCCAACTAATATTATTCTTTGTATATTTTATTAACCTGAACTTGTAATCTATCAATGATTTTATAATCAGCTTTAAAATTATCTAAATTGTGTAATGTATAAACGTCACTTACCTTAATACTACGGCAATAATATTTTAGCGATTAAGAGGTTATAAATTTCAACTTATTACCTACCTTTTTTAAAACCTACGTTTAGGTAAACAGTAGAATGAGATTTAGCTCTAAAATTTATAAACCTATATTATTCAAGTCATTTCATAATTTAATATACATAATGTTGGAAATGTCCTGAATATTTTAGCGTTAGTAGTAACTACCGACATTATACTTTAATAGTTCTGCATAGAAGTGGCAGCAATGTAAAATGAGTAAAATGAATTAAGAGTAGATTCGTCCATCGACCAGTTACGGGTTAGAATCAGTAGGATTTAGTTAGCATAATATTATCAATTATTTTTTCCAAGCTGTATTCCGTTATTTAGCACCGGAAGTAATTAGACACACCATATAAATGTAAATAAATGCTGTTTTCTTTTTTACTATTAGGTAATGTTGAACAAGACATTTGTAGAGCCTTCGAAATTAAGTTTTTAATTAAGTACTACTTACCAAAATTAAGTACCTTACTACTAATTTATGATTATTGAATATGCTCCGCGCGATGTCATAGAAAATATTAACATTTTGCTGTCACAATATTGAAGCTGTCCATAATAAAGGGTACGTTCAGTAGACAAGCGCTCAGCGCACGTTGAACGAGCGCTACTTTTTGTAGTGTTCACGTCATATGGTGGGCGCTCATCAGTTGAACGCGCCGAGAGCCCGCCTTGGTTCAGTCAGTTTGAGTTCCAAATTTGTAGAAGATGGACGCATAAACAGTTTTAACGGTGATTTTATACCGCTACGGATAAAACTTATAAAAAGCTTCCGTTTCCATTTCCATCGATTTCTGGACGAACTGAGCGAATCCAAATACGCCTATTCGCGTCAAAGGCGCGATCAACTGAAGGGCAACATAAGAAAACCAAAGATCTTTAAGCACGCTGACAACAGTCGAGCGCTAGCCCAGCATTCATAGCGCGCTTTATTAAAACGCCCGTTATCATGTGTACGGACGGTCTGAATAAAATGTTTCTAGTTAGTTCTAAACGTGCATTAAGCGCTTGTCATCTGAACGTAGGTACCCTAGTCAAACTGAAGTTACCTACTCAAACTAAAGTCGTCGAAAATAAAGTCTCGAATTTAACAAAATGAGCGATTTCTTGTATTTCGGCTAATTAATTTCTCATTGCATAGCCCAAAACAAAACCCCAAGACCATTGGCATATATTTGACTAAAATCTAGGAAACAAATGATTTCATCCTATAATATGATGAAGATTATATTATTTATCATACTACCTATCTGCTGTTATTTGAGTACCTACATAATAGTTGTTTTATATAAGTGTATAAGTTAGTACTTAATATTTGATTTCAGTGGAACATTTAAGGTCAATAAACTCAAGTATTAGGAAGGAAAAACTACTATTATTATAATATCTGGCTTTTTTAAAGTACCACAAACAAACCTCAGTATTATTGTTATCAAGTTATATCTTCTGACACTTCTCACTTAAAAGCATTATGAAAATAAATAAAATAGAAAAAACAGAACAAAGTTTTTCCTTTTGTTTATGTTAATATATCCATAAATAGGAAAATTTTAAATGAAACCATCAAGAAAACATAGAAAAATATTTAATTAGTATCACAGAAAGTACTTAACCGCTACATTACTTAAAAAAATGGATTTTTCAATAAACAAATTTCTCTCTATAATTGACTAATTCTACATGATTTTAAAATTCATTCCCAGGTCTAAAAATACATGTTTTATTTTAGATTTATGCATCCCCACTGCCATCACGTAGTCCAACATTTCTTTTTCTGGCTGTGTTTTCCAGAGCCAAAAACTCTGATTCAAATGACATGTTGGGCAATCTACCAGTGCTTGCACTTCTATGAAGTTTTGGCATGTTTTGAATGCCTGGCGAGGATAATATGCCTTTATTGTTTGTCTGTGGGTTACTTGACAGTGCCAAAGAACAGACATTCAAAATTTTATCTAAGGTGGCTTGATTAACACCATCTGTTTGTTTTGTTCTATTTGCCTTCCTTTTAGGAGAGTTTCGGCGTCTTGACCTGCTGTTTACACTTAATCCCAAACCAAAAAAGCTTAAATTGAATGGAATGTTGAGAAGCCAGTTGAATAAAATCATAACTAGTAGAAAAATCAAAGAAATATTTATGATGACTGCAAGTACTCCATACATAATCTTATCAAATGGGTACCAAAGTCCATCTGGAAAAAAGCACAATGTCAAAAAAAAAAATTAAAAAAATCATAGCAACTTGTTTAAGTAATGTAATGATAATTTTTTTGGGATACCTGTAACACCATGGAGTATGGTTTCAACTGTGCCACTGATGATAATGAAAGGCTCAGCTACTGCAGATGTGAACATTCTAATTCCTATTTTCAAAGGATTCATATGCTTCAAGAAGACGAGAGGATCTGGAGAGGGGACTTCACAGTCAGAGGTCCAAAAGTACCATTTACATTTGTTCAAAGCTGTTAAGAACTTATCCAGCTCTTTTTGCTCTACTTCCTGAAAAAACAAACAGAATGTATCATGATGACTGGTTCTTTTTTCCCATGATAAGTAGGGTTGGCACAATATCTATTCTTCTATATTCTATTCATCTTCTCCGCATTCACACCTTTTTTAAACCATATCTTCTTTCACACAATCACTGGTTGTTTAGATATATTAATTTACCAAACAATAAAATGTATATTCATTAAATTTAAATATAGGCAGCATAACATGACCTCACCTTGTATGAAATCACCACTTCATATGCATAGAATATTACAAGCAATAACACAATAGCATGTTTGTGTGACATATGTTTACACACCCACATGGAACCACCTACAAATGCTAAAAAGCCAAATGCCCAGGTGATGTATATCTGAAAAAATAAGGCATATTTCATAAATAACATCAAGTTATTCTTGTATGAATTATGGTTTTGCTAGCCAAATGTTTTGTCACAGTAACCAGTCATCAGACTGTAATGTACAGTGCCTAAAAACCATGCTTAGTACTACTATACTGCTGTAAATATGTACCTTGTATTCAGCTAAGTACACTTGAATATATTCACTCCAAGATAAAACAATTTGCTCAACAACTGAAGGTTTATAAATGGATTCCTCCACATATGCCACTGATCTTCGGAATGTGTCTTCAGAGAGGGGACTAGTAGATTTCAGAGCTTCATCCAGTGTTTCCCATTGTTTAGCATTTAACCTCATTTGAAGGGAAATATCAACTGATCCATCTTCATTTTTCTGTGAAATGTTTATCAAATCAGATACCAAGACG
Source organism: Eupithecia centaureata (assembly GCA_944547425.1). Classification (NCBI taxonomy): domain Eukaryota; kingdom Metazoa; phylum Arthropoda; class Insecta; order Lepidoptera; family Geometridae; genus Eupithecia; species Eupithecia centaureata. Next base: position 6,933,415 of record OX155681.1, on the reverse strand, counting down.
TTTGGAAGACAACATAATTGGCTCTGCCAAGTGGAGTTAATTGTTGAAGGGAGCAAAAGGTTAGTGACAGAAATAGGTAGGTAGAGAAACATGCTTCTAATTTCCTCTGACGAGGGCCAAACTTATCGTCCTAAGTTATCAAGTGTCTGCAAGATAACCTTTGAAGCACCTCCTTTTAGAACAATAGCAAGGGTTCTTTTGAAGAACCACTCTCCAATGCACGGCTTGTTTTCAGTTTGTAATTTTCTTTTCAGCGGTATTCTTAGGTCAGGAGGAATGTCGTTTCTATCTGTGTCCGGTAACATGCTTTCAAAATTCCAGGGATCCGGCCCTGTCTGGGCTCTGATTTGTATGGTGTTAGAACACATGAGTGAAATAAAAAATATTAGGTTTTTGATAGACATTATTGATCTGAAGAGTGAATAAAGTTAAATCGCATTGACAGAAATTCTCCTGTGAGTGCACAAATTTGAAATAAATTTCCAATTTTCAAATCAACAATGTAAACAAAAAGAAATGATTCTGACGTATTATGGCTGTGACGGTAACGAAACGACTGACTGACTTGACTTCTTTGTTGATGGCAACTTGTGTCTGATTTAACACTTTTCTGCCCATGTCCGGTTCATTCATGGTCATAGTCATGGTAGAGGAGTGGTTACATTAATTATTAATATGAGCGGTTTAAGGCGGCGGTGCGCGGCGGTGGTGGCGAGTTGGACGAGTTAGACAAAAGTAGGTTGGTGGACGAGACTGTAGCTAAACAAATATGCTAGCCAGCCAGTGTTGCCAGATGGAATTTGAAAAAAACAGTAGAAAGTTCAGTAAAAAATCAGTAGATTGGAATAAAAATCAGTAGGTAGAAATTAACGACTGAAAATTCTAGAGGTACCATATGTATTTGTGTTTCGCGAGTATTTTGACTCGCATTTTGGCTGGCGACCTTTTTTTTTTTTTAGAGCTATAGGCGCGGGAAAATCAGGTAGATTTCACGAAATTTTAGAAGGCGCTCGGGACATCAGGTAGATTTCACTAATTTTAGAAGGCGCTCGGGAAAATCAGGTAGATTTCACTAAATTTTAGAAGGCGCTCGGGAAAATCAGGTAGGTTTCACTAAATTTTTGAAATAAATCAGTAGATCGGTAGACGCCTAAAAAAGCAGGTAGATCTACTGCTAAATCGGTAGATCTGGCATCACTGTAGCCAGCTGATTTTAGGAATAGTCAATGATGTCAAAGAGGAGAGGAGTGTGTGGATGTGCCGACTGCCGCGCCGCCGCCGCCGCCGCGCCGCCGAGGCGAGGTGACAGCCACGCCTCGCCTCTTTTGAACCACAGTGATCTGACTCTTTATGTCAAAGAGTGCCTCGCACAGTCCTCGCTAAATATAGGTAATTAGTGTTCAACCAACCTTGTGCGGCCTGGCCGCTTAGTATTCGAAGTTTAAAAGTTAAGAAGGGTGCTAACTTTATTTATGGAGTCCATCCTACCCGGAACGTAAGGTACCTACTTGATCTTAGATCCTACCCTCCTCCTCTTCACGCCAAGCCTTCAATGGTATTGTTATCAAAGAGAATATAAATACTTCGTAAAATTGTTATGTCAGTGTCAATTTTTTTGTATTGTTTAAGAAGTTGAAGTTTTGATTTATTTTATGTCAGTGTCAATTTTTTTGTATTGTTTAAGAAGTTGAAGTTTTGATTTATTTAGAAAAGTTATTGCGAAAATAAATTTCCTTGACCAAGTGATTTTATTTTTCTTGCTTTTGTTGTAATGAAATAAGGCAATATCATGTCTTCAATAGATTTTGATCCATCCATAAAGCTGTGCCTCAAGTATTTGCATTCAGGCGCATCTGATTCCACTGAGCAATTACGTCTGACCCTCGATGAACACATACGGCAAGCGTACGGGAGTTCCAAGACCCTCGGTAATGTTTTGCCTAAGAAGTATCTCGCTGAAGAGAAAATGGAATCTACAAGATCCAAACATAAAAGCGATAAATCAAGCAAGACGGTGCCGGTATCTCAGCCGAGTCCGCAACAGATTCAAATACCTGAGCGGGACGATGATGACGGGTTGGTGATGGATGGAGAGCTGGCTTTCAATTTACTGGAGGAGGACTTGACTTGTACCGTCTGCAGGCAGATTGCGGTACAAGCAGGGAACCGTCTGGTGGAGTGTGTCGCTTGTCGCGCTCTTTATCACCAGGTAAGAATTGTTTGGTTATTGGAAGCTTTCATACTGATTTATAATGTAAAACAGGAAATAATGCTCATAATAAGTGATTTGAAATGGGGCTGAACTGGGCACATGATACATGGCAGTCAGAACTGAGAGATATTTGATGAAGCAATAAGAGAATGAGTTAAAGAAAATTTCGTTTATTTCTTTCATTTTATTCTACATCAGTTTCAAAAATAACAAGCCATATTATTATAATGGCTAGTGACCCTTCTTGCAAGTTCACTACCAAAGCACAACTAATTCATCAATGTTTTTTTACAGGATTGCCACAAGCCTGTCATTACTGATAGTGAGATGTCCGGCTGGCATTGTGCCTCTTGCCTCGCGTCACAAGGGTTCAGCTCTGGCTTTTCAAGCAAAGTGTCTTCTTCTTCAAAGTCCCCATCCCATGTTTCTGGCTCTACAACCCCGGTGAAGATATCCTCAAGCAGTTCAGCATCATCATCGCCTTCTAAAGTTATCACTCCAAATATCAACATCATAACTGCTGATAAAAGATTGCAAATCATGAAGAAGAAGGCAGCTAAGCAGCATGAGAAAGGAAGAAAAAGCTCTAAGTAGACGCCTCTTAAAAGAATTAGGTAGTAAGCCAAGATAATGCTTACTTACAGTATGTTATTCTGTGATAAGAGGGTTACAAGATAAGCATTTTTTTGATTGTTTAAGTTTCCTACAAAAATATTCTGACTAAATAATTGGGCACTGTTGTTTAAACTCTGAATTGTATTTTGTTTTATTTTATCTACATAAGAAGGTGAATAAAAGTATGATGATCTTGAAAAAAACTTGCTAATTCTTTCAATTGTAAATACCTCTATCATTCAAATTCGTTTCTATGCTTTGATGGTAATTTACTCTGTAAATGAAGTAATAACATTAATTCATCGATACATAATCAAATCAGATATGTGTGTGCAAGTGCAGATAAGGTAATTTATTATCTTGTCCTGGGGGTTTTGTCATTTTCGCTGGAATGACCCAAAAGAAAATGTTTACTAAATTATTATGATTTGAGGGCAAGGTCAGTAACCTTTCGCGCCATGGTCACTGATCTTTTTTCCGGCGCCATGTAGAATAACGACGTGGAGTAGGTGATTTCCTTGTAGGTACAATGTAATTTTTCAATTACATAGAAATCAATTATCTTGCCAGGATTTTTTCAGCCAACCCACGCGCGATGTACGTCATGTCATAAAATACTAACAGATAAGTTATTTCTTATTTGGATCGTACTGTGCCTTTCCACTCTCTTTACGGTTAACTTGAATATTAGTACCCTATCGAAATTTCTTGAAAATCTGTTAGATATTTTTGGATTTTTGGATATTCTCAGGTTCTCTTGGTGTTTCTCGTTAAGGCTCACGACCGCGACTTAATTTGGGGTTTCTACAGATGACATGTAGAGTTCGACGAGACGCATCTAGTTAACAAAACAACGTTAATTTTTGTTATCTAAATCGGCTGTAAGTACCTACAAACATTCTATTAAGAATGGTGCAAGCATTACACCTACTATAAATATAATTTTAGTACCAAATTACTGAATAAAATTTTATTTGTTCACTCAGAAACTAAACTGTCTTTTAATTGAGTTTATCAACATAATAACAAACCGACCGACAGGGCCTCGGGTATACGGGATAATTCTGGACAATTCACACACCATCATACTACCACAAGCTAATCAGAGCTTCTATAATGATCCATCAACTAGATGACTGGTGGATTTAAGTAGCTACTTTTTCCAAAGACGGGAATCGAACTCGCAACCTCCTGTGTCGCTGGCAACCTTCGCTGCGCCTCATCAGTCGTCTCTGAGGTGGTATCCGAGTAAAATAAGACAAGACCAAGTACCTTCAAACAAAGCTTTTTTTCCTTACACCCCAATACCTAGATAGTCGTCACCATAGAAGAAGGAATAAATTATTCCTAATTCTGTGGTCGTCACATAGCATTTAAAATTGTAGTAGGTAACATAATATAGGGTTCATTGTAACACCGCGCACCTACCTACGTAGGTAAGTATACCTACTCAATAAATAATCGAATCTTGGATATTGAGACTGTACAAAATTACTTTCATACCCTTTTTAGAGCATCTTTTATATAATACCAGCTGCGCCCCGCGGCTTTGCCCGACATTTGTCAAATTTCAGAAATTTATTGTACACCTCCTAGGGGTAGTTTTGTAAAAATAAAAAAATACGTGTTTAATTATTTAAGTTATTTTTTACTATAGTGTGAAGTAAATCGTACCAAGGAAAGATAATTTTCCATATAGGTAAACTTAATCCTATTTAACCCTATTTAATTTAACCCCCTCAGAGACTAAAAATTCCAAAATTTAATATCTTATGTGCTATTCTAGGTCCTAAACTATCTACCTACATATCAATTATCATCTAAATAAACTAAGTAGGTACGGAGATTTCTTAAAACAAACATTCACACAGACTTTCCCATTTATTTTAATAGTAGTTAAGATAACATTCGTAGAGTGCTACGAAAGGCCTACGAGGCTACCCGGGATACGACTAGGTTTTGAAATAATAAATTTAAGCAAATAATACTGAATACTGACAAATAATACTGACGACCGATGTGGCGCGGTGGGTGAAGGCTGCCTGCGACGCAGGAGGTTGCGGGTTCGATTCCCGCCTCGGAACAAATTTGTGTACGATCTGCAGAAATTTGTTCCGTTGGTCTGGGTGTTTTCTATGTATAATAAAAAAATATCTATCGATGTACAATGTATTGTATTAAGTATGTCAGTTATTTAGTACCCATAACACAAGCTTTGAGTAGCTTACTTTGGGGCTAGATGGTGCTGATGGTGGATGTGGATTGTCCAGCAATACTGGACAACCCCGCATCATCATCTAGCCTCAAGCTAAGAAGATCCGTGTGGGTAGATATGGATACTAGATGATACCTATACCTACTTAATACAATACATTACTTACAAAAATAGATAGATATTTTTTATGTAACAGAGACTCCCGAAACACATATTTGCAGATCATACAAATGTTTGTACCTATACTTGTTTGCGACAGTACACCGGTTAATTATTTTCTTATAAAAAATAATTGAACTGCTTGCAATAGGATAAATAATACCAGCATTGGGATAGGGATTTAACAAAGTACATAGTAATGTGATGGGTACCTAACTTACCTACAAAACCATAAAGTTAACTTAAAGCAAAATTAGGTATCTACTATCTACCTACTTAGGTACCATAACACAATGTTGCCTGTTCAAATGAAACACAATAACAAAGCATCACCTTCCGTTGTTTTCATAAGATTGTAACCAATCCTGGACAATCTTCATCCCGATTGGGTGTTCCCGACGTGGGCGTGTCTGGATTCTGGGTAGTAGTATCCCGGACTCATCCAACATGACATTTGTTTCTTAGCAAATGGAGTTTAGGTTCGTTTGTTACTCCTATGTAACGCCTCTTTAGAGATGTTTTTCAGTACGGTTTAGGTTTCAGGAGACTCCCGGTTTGAGACGTAATCAGTGCCGAGTGCAGTGTTGGTTACATCGTATCTTAAAATAAGTGTCAGTTTTTCATTGTTTCAGTTTGATAGTTGGTAAGTCTGTTTGCAAGTATCTTTTTAATAATTAAGTATTTGAAGCCTTCTAAACTAACCATGCTACGCTGTGATAACTAAATTCATTGATTGACTAACATTTAAGTAGGTTGCCTATTAATTTTATGACCCATGACATAATCAGGAAGAAAAAAATTATTTAAATAAGTGTTTTACAGATTGGACTGACTCTATTAGGTACCGTATTAGTAACATAAGGAGAGACGTGCGGCGTTTTCGGCCTACCAAATTTTATTTTATTTGTTTCCTCAGCTGAATTTTTGCAAATAAATATGCTAAATAAATATTCGATCAATATTTAAGGAATATGCGTTTCATAGGGACTAAAACAGCATGAACAGCGGTAGAGCCAGGGTGCCGAAATGCGCTCGTTGTCGCAACCACGGCCTGATCTCCAGTCTACGAGGCCATAAAAAGGCCTGCGCCTACCGCCACTGCCAGTGTCCCAAATGTGGCCTCATCAAGGAGAGACAGCGGATCATGGCAGCCCAGGTAAACACGCCTGACGCCTCTTACTTCATTCTATGTAGGTACGTTCACACGGACATAGAAGTGAAAATATGGAATAAATTTTCTGCAAGTTACTTAACCTAGTAATTTGCAGATAATTTATTCTTCTTCAACTGGGCTTGGGTTAGGCTTTCTGACTCTACCAAATTCGATTTGAAATGTTTGTAAACTAACCACCCTATATCCTTATCGATTTGAGATGAATTGAATACATATTGCTTACTAATTTGGACCTAGGTGTGTCTGAAATCAAAATCATTCATGATAATTTCAGTTATTTTTGGCTGTGAGTTTTACACAAACATTTCACATTTAATTTGTAAAGAATAGGTAAGTAGGTATAGGTATAGGTTTCAGGATGAAAAGTACCTAACTGAATGAAACTATCCCTTGAAATAAGCGATAACATTGCTTGAAGGGTCAAAGATGCCTAAAATTGGAAAACCCGCAGTCGCTGCAAATCATTATAATATTTAAATCAAAGACAAAAATTAATATTCCTGGACAATCCAAACAGCACCATCTAGCCCTAAAGTAATCTATCAAAGCTTGTGCTATGGGTAGGTAGGTTAGGTACTAGATACATTTATCTAGTAGGTACCTAATCTACCCACCCTTAGGTAGGTTAGGTACTAGATACATTTATCAAGTACCTAATCTACCTACCCATAGCACAAGCTTTGATAGATTTTTTTTTAGATTTTGGTAGATTTTTTTAGCTTTGATTTTTTTAAATATTTTTAAATACAAGCGTTGTCTTCGTTAAGTCTTGGTTGTGCGTGATGATTGGAAAATATAAGAATAGCTAACCATCATTGTAATTTTGTTTGTTTTTCGAGGAAAGAAAATAGAAAGAAAAATATTTATTTGTGTTTATTACAACATAAGTTCTATTTAAAAGATTACCTACAACAAACTAAGATTACCTACTTAGTAAAAATTTTACTTTATGTAGGTCACTAAAAATCGAAACACAAAAAGGCCACCGGCTGAGCATTAAATTGTTGTTAGTTAAACGTAGTCGTTTTAATTTCGATATCATTATAAGCCATACTTCCCTTTATGCTATTGGTATGGGTGGCAAACAGCTGGTTTTCAGCGGCGCTAGGAAACGAGGATGAGTTCCTCTTTGGATGAAGGGAAAGAAAGAACTAAAAGAAAATTTGAATTTACGCTAAATATCTCATTATACCTACGCAGACGAAAACATTTATCTACATAAAATTATCATTGGCGACGCTCTGCCGATGCATAAAACCGTCTAATCTTCAAACAAAAACGTAACGTTAAACCTTATCGAGAACAGAAATAACACCCAATTTAAAGGCGTTAATGTGTTTTAATGCAGTGAAATCGAGATCAGCTAATGCAGTGCTAGTTTATTTAGACAAGTGGCGTGTGTTTACCGACACGCCGGATGAGGAATCGATCAGTTTACTCAGTAATGCATCTGTCGTGTCGATGCCACTTGCATATCTGATGGTGGTTTTATTTATAAGGGATTGTGCTCATATTTCAGTTAGCGTTTAAAAACAGAATTAGTGAACATGCTGATTTAAAGTTCGCGCGAGTTTATCCTACTTCACTACATAGTATAAAACAAAGTCGCTTTCTCAGTTCCTATGTCCCTATGCCCCTATATACCTATGTCCCTTTGTATGCTAATAAATCTTTAAATATAATAAACCGTGCGAAGCCGTGGCGGGTTGCTTGTAATATTATAAACAAGAAAGTTTGTAAGTATGAATGGATAGATGGATGGATGTTTGTTACTCTTTCACGAAAAAACTACAAAAAGAATATGGATGAAATTTGGCAGAGATAGATTAAAGTCTGGAATAACACATAGGCCATATTTTATGCCGGAATTCCCACGGGAACGGAAATTACGCGGGTGAAACCGCGGGGCGCTGCTAGTTTAAATTAAAATATAATGCCACACAGCGTCATATTGTGCCGACAGTCCAACGTTATTAGGTTTAAAGATCTTAATTCTCTTACAAACCTCAGACTATAGAACTCTGAGTTACAAACATACATAGCTTACTTATAATGAGATGATGATTGGGGAATTGGGGATGCTTTGACAAAAAAGTAACTTAAACTTTCAATCGCAAGCACTATTTAGTACTTTTTCTCATTTCGTGAGATCTTTAAAGTCTAAAGAAAATAAGCTACAAAAAAGAGGTACCTACACTACCTAACTAATATAATACCAATAATGTTAATTTTGCGCTAAAATACAAAAAGGTGTGGATTATGCCACTGTCATAAAACGCTAGTTAGATTTTCTCTACCATCCGTGCCATCAGAAATCGAATCTCGCTAATGTGTATTCCACCCGGGTCAGATGTAATTTGATTTACTGAGATTGAGTTCTGTTTAGTTTTCCAATGAACCGGCGGCCGATGGCTACGGAGGCGGTTCGCCACCTCTCCCGAGGGTGACCACTGTAAACAGTCTGACTGTTTGTCATTGATTTTCCGGTAAATTAATTTGTCAAGATTATGTTACCTACCCGTCATGGAATGTTTTTGAGTTAACTTTTTCGAGATTGAAAGTGAAGGAACGTTTACGTTTTCGGCTTTTCTCTGGAGGCTTTTAAACAGTTTTTTTCTTTTTCATCCGTTACGTAGGTACATAATAGTGCAGAAAATCTTTGTAGGGATTAAAAATGATATTTTTAAGTTTTACCACTGGAGCGTTCGGTTGAATTTTTTAGAATTTTAATTCTCTCTTGGCATATGAGAATCTAGGCTTCTTCAAACTACCTCTAAGTATTAAATGTCAGCAATCGTTTTCGCGAGAAGAGGTTAAATAGGTAGGTATAAGTAGGTATAAGTAGGTATTCAAACATTAAAACCTTCCACAACATAACTTTTGTTCAATTTGTTAACTTTGCTAGTTACCTGATCAAAGTAAGGACTTCTGATGAATAAAGATACAAATCATTCAACATAGGTGGCATTAAAACGCCAGCAAGCAGCGGAAGACAAGATAGCCCTTCACCTCGCGTCAGTCGAGAGCGGCGCTGCGATGGACGCCCTGCCCCCGGGCCGCATCTACGGCATGCGAGTGACGCAGCCCTGCCCGAGCCCCGGTCCCGAACCGGACTCTGCTAATGATGACCATACTGTGAGCATTCTCTTCATCGTGCTAGACCGATTCCGTATACTGCAAAGTTTTCCAAATCTCAATTATCGAATCGAGCTGCCTAATCGAGTCTAAAGAAATTCCAATCTAATAGTTGAAAAAAAAAGAATTTTAAAAGTGTGATACAAAGAAAGTGTATAGTGTGTGTATACGTTCTTAGTTTTGCAAGCAGAATAATATAACTAATATATAATATTAGCCAGTATATTGTTTACCAAAAATATTTCGGTCTTTTCTTTTGAGAACATATTTCAGAAGCATGTCTAACAAATATAGAGTCCATCCGATGTTGATTGGAACTCCCAAACACACACTTTATTGTATCCTCTTACATTGAACACCTGTATAACAGACTTATATTTCAACAGCCCATCCACATAGACAGCGAGACGAGTGATTCCATGCCCGACTGCTGTAGCGTTTCTCCAGATTCCGCCGGGAACTCGGCTTCAGCTTTACGGTGAGTGGTAGTTTACTTTACCGGTTGGTAGCAAAACAAAAAAAAAAAAGCTATTCGAGAGCAAAAAACATTTTCAAATTTTTTTGTAGCTGAAGCAGATAGTTCTTTCAAATACATATTTCCTAGATATATAGTTAATTCCTTTAGTACATAATATTCCTGAGTATATTGTGAGCTAGGTATGTTTTCGTGTTAAGATGATAATATGAAAACTGTATGTATCCCAAAAAAATAAAATAGTACTTGGGTGATTCTACGAAAACTCGTTTTTTGTCTGACTTCTGTGGCACATTTTTTTTTTGTTGAAATTGCACATAATGATGGTATATTCTAAATGAAGATTTAATTTTGAATTTTTTGGTAGTGAAGGGAACTTTATTGGCTTTATGGTTACGAAGTTATTCAATTTTAAAAATATGGTGTCCACGGAAATCAGAATTTATATCACCAAAATCAAATATGGGTTGGTTTATCAATAAAAATATGTGTTTTCGGTAGTAAGTAGATTATTAAGCTAAGGACCAATTATTTGACGTTTGTAGTTTTAATCAGTTTTTACAAAAACATCTTTAAATCATTACTGTAAATACAAGTAACTTTTTACAAAAATCACACTAATAATGTTTATCTTTGTATTAAAAATAGTATAATTATTCATTTTATATTTATTATAAACTTTTATCCTAAAAAACATTATAAAAACATAAAAATATTATTATTGAGATGTTAATCAACCCGCAAAATCCACGGAAATCATACCACGGAAATCAAAAATAATTACAAAATCCTAGAAATTTTCTTAATTTGCTGGTTTATTTTACATTGAAATATGCAGTCGAAATTAGGAACACAAAAGGCATAAATTATTGCAATTATTATAACAATAGGACTAGTATGAACAAATTTACAGTCAACATGGTAATCAGAATTTCTAGATACCAAGCCACGGAAAGTGATTACGAACCGAAATAACAGAGTGACGTGGAGACATACACCTTTGTTGTACACACCACTGATGGGGCGTGACTGATAGTTTCTCTCAATCTAACAACTATTTACGCAGATATTAAAGTACAGTATTTATGAATAATTTAGTGCGCACCACGGAAATCAGAGCTAAACGACGGACGCGAAGTTATCTCGTTGTAACTTGTCAACTAAAGCTTAGTTTTGCGTAGTAATAGCGTCAAATAAGCAAGTAACTATCTGGGTTAATGTGAACCTATGTAAATTAGTACCAGAGTTTTTAGGAAATGATATAAAAATTTATTAACACAGGAACATGAGGTCCGGACGCACCACGGAAGTCATAATTTCCAAGGATTTTATTTATTTTTACTTATTTAAAATAAGAATATTAAAAAACTAAAAAAGGCCTCCCCTATTATCTTTGTCTAATCTACTATCATAAAAAAAATCAAAGGGCTAGGGATACTTTTTGTATGATTTTTCGAGCCGGACATGTATTTTTGAAACCCGGGAGAATCACCCACTTACACTATGTATAAATAGTAGAAATAGATACTAGGTAACCTACTAATAAGGTCTACCTTAAACATGAACACATTTGATCAAATGATCAGAAAACATTTCCTTTTGTTTCCATCGATTGTGATCACTAAATAACATAACACCAAATAACTGTGATAAATAATCGTTATTATGTTAACAAATATCGAACTTTTATTAAATAAAATTATAAAACTCAAATAAATGTAAAGAAAACTCAATATGTATGCAAAAAAGTATCTAACATGACTCCTTCACCACAGAGCGGGCACAGACATAGGCGACGAGGGTTCAGTCAGCACAGCAGGATTGGAGATGCTGAGAAAGCTGTTCCCTGGCAAGAAGCGGTCTGTTCTTGAACTGGTGCTTCGGAGGTGCAACCACGATCTACTGCGCGCTGTGGAGCACTTTAATGCTACTAGGGTACGTCAATTGCAGTTAGCCATAAGTATACAGAAAGATCTTATTAGACATACAAGTAACTACACACATACTTATGTATTTACTATGCTTATTTTGTTATTATTTAAACACTACAATTTTATATAATAAATGTTCCACTTTTATAAAAAAGTGGAGGTTCTCAATTCAATGGCACAAAAAAAAATGAATTAATAAGTTTTATACATTATAGGTAGGTACTTATAATGTTTCCCGGTTTAAATATTTCAAAGTTTCAGCATAGCAGTAATATTGACAACTAGTATCTGCCCGCGGTTTCGCACTCTTTGTTCCTATGGAAACGTTTCAAGGCTATTTCTATCCCATTATTGAATTAATTTATGGGATGAAAAGTATAAGTATTAGTTATAAAGAATAGCCTGCGTAAATCAACCCTTCCTTTCAGGATCAGAAAGACAAACTCCCCAGCACAAGTTCAATGGAAGCTTCCGTCTCCAGCTCAGAAGAGGTCGAAACCCGATGGTCGGCTTTCCGCCCAGTCGGCCCCCGTCCATTGCTGCCCGCTCTGGTCATGGGCCGAGTCTGCGGCTCTGATTGGCTGGTCCCACTTCCTGCATTGCCGACTCTTTCTGGTCCTCTCCTACTTCCATTCCAGCATCCTCAGCCCCCTCACCCTTGTGCGCCGGATTGCAGGCAATGTAACCGGCATTGAATTGTGTGCTTGTACCTTAGGGATATAGGTACCGAAACTAACTTGCTTCGTGATATTTTAACGCCAAAGAATTGTTTAGCTTCTGAATTTTTGTTATGCTAATAAATATAATATTACTTACTTAAAGTGATTTTAATTCATCTGCTATTACTACCTACATAAGTATATTATATTCTCGATATCAATATGGGTTTTGCCTCGTTTTATGCGTTTTATCTGTAACTTAATAGCTAACCATTTCATTCTCCCTTGCACACGATCTATCATTCTGTTTCACTCAGAAAAATAACAGGTCTTTAAACCTGATATAGCATACACGTTTGCTTTATCAAATCACTAAGGCAAACAGAGATCCCTTCATCCCTCTGCCTCCGGCTATTATATCTGACAATAACAAATTCGTGACAACCCTAGTAAATAGCACAAATGGAAATAAAGGCGATGCTCACTGTCACTATCCACAAAACAGGGAAATGGTATCGCTTTGTTTTGTAATTATTTGTTTTCACTATAGTCTATGGTCATTCTTTTAAAATGTCACATCAAATAGAAAATTTGGTGAATTTATTTATTTATTTATTATTTATTTATGACGTTAATAGTTGCATTGCCGCACATCAAAAAAACATTCGGCGCTCCTGACTTTGAATAAAAGAGTTCATAGAGTTCAAACAACATTCGATTAACGTAATAGAAAAAAAATCCAAAAATGTATACATAGGTACACATAGACATATACCTCTACATAGACACACATTTCGATGCCGTTATGCGAATTGAAAAGATCGAACGAATATACTCCATACAAAATGTCTAGCCAGTCTAGTCAAGCGTGCCTAGTGGCACGCTTGAAAAACGATTTCCTCAAAGCGCTTGTCTACCAATCGCTTATAACTAATGCTGGGTGGCTAGGCCTATTGACCTGTAGAGGTAAATTGATCTTAAAACCCTTGTAATGTCAGAAAATCATACGATGAGTAGATACTACTTCTGCGCTGTGAAGTTGTCCAACAGTAAGAAATTAAAACAACACTAATTTCCATACAATGGATGTCTTTGTGTCTCGTTTGTATTATGTTAGTCAGAGTGGCATAGTGTAACTAGTAGGTAGGTATAATCACAGTAAATCGAATAGTTATTTTTAGATTTGGGTGGGGGCAAATTTCGTTCCGAGGTTGTTAATCTTTTTAAAACTTTCTCCAAATATATACGTTTTGTAATGAGCTACAATACTATTTTTTGAATAATGTTGTTCCTTAGTTTCATTTGTTTTTACATATTTTTGAACGTTGTTTGTGATATCAACTATTTTATAAGATCAGTTTTCACTATCATATCGGGCCGGCTTATCAAAAAAGGTCGCTCTTTGCATTATACCACTAACATTTACGGTAAGTCAACTTTGATATGAAATTAGTTAAGGTTTAATAGACTGGTAAATACTTAAGGGGCCGGCGCGCGGCGATGGCTGCACAAAAATCTAATTCGAGGCGTTGCGGTGTTCCGTAATACCAAAAATTACGACAAATCTTTTATAATTTCGGACAAAGTGTTGTTAATTAGTAACTAGGCAATATAAACTATGTCGAAAAGTAGTTTTATTGTAATATAATTTTTTTTTGACAAAAAAACTACTTATGAGCATAGATAAATACTATTCAAATACTATTCAAATACAAAAAACATCAAAAAATTTTGGAAATATGCTCGACTTACAAATCATTTTGGTATTCCGTTTGTGTAGGGAGTTCATCATCCGCTGGCCCCTTAAAACTTCTTTCTGCATTTCCTTCTAAAATAATGTTGCTTTGAGATCTCGGAGGCAAATTATTAAATATAAAAAATCACCTGTGCCATTATAAATAATTGAATGAATGAACACTTTAGCAAGTAAATTACAACTAAAATATTATGAGCAAATCTTAAATAACCACAGTAAAAAGGCGGCCTTTCTTATCTTTTCTCTTTTGTTAGGTATCGGCACATTTCAAGACTGTGACATCCGTATGAAGCATGTTCGCGAAGCTAGATTGATTCGCGAGCTAGACATAGCTCGGTACCATTACTATGACACCACCGGTATTTTCCAAAGAAGCCAAGAGCGCAACATTTCTTCCTTACAAGGTTGCACTCTTACCATCGCTTTAGAGCCAGTGCCTCTATTCCAATTCTACAAAATAAATACAAAGGTTAGTTAAGGTTGGTTGGTTATTTGGGGATGCTTCCGACTGGTATTGATATGGATCAGTTGAGCTACCTCTAGACTCTTTGCAACCGTCTGCAGTTAGCTCAATTATTTCAATGGTTTAAGTTACTAGTTACTAGTTTTAATTTGTTTATATTCCTTGATTGTTGTTATTTTGTAACACGAAAAGAAAGGATTACGATTGACAATACATAATAAAATACAAAATGGTTTTATTGAATACCAGAAAAAAGAACATTACAAAAATAACTTACATAAGACTAATACAATGGGCGGCTTTATCACTTACAAGCGATCTCTTCCAGGCAGTTCAATCCGTCAGCCGTTTTCCTAAATGCTCTGAATATTTTCAGCTTGTTTATTGGGATGATCGTTCCTTATTTCTGGAGCACGAAGTAATCACATTATACGATGGCAGAAGACGTTGTTTTCTCGTGTCGAGACAGCATGCTGTGGGACCTCAGGGCCAGTCTTCAAAGGCCCTCCTGGAGGGCTTGCCCGGCTATGAAGCACCACTAGTCTGCCCGCAGTATATCAAAGAATGGCTGCAAAGCATGGAGATTTCGAGTTCGAAACTACGAGTAAAGTAGTAGGCCGCTTACAGTTCCAATGCTCCTTTCTATACGTGGGCATAGAAGCGCGTTGAAATCTTTTATAAGGGAAAAAAAAAGTTTTGAAACAAAATGAGGAGTTCTTTTACTGAAAACTACTAAATCAAAAAGATAGGTAAGACGTGACCTAAAAAAAATAATTATTTACTAAGTCACCACGATAGACATATTTTAATTTGGTAAACATTTAACCTAATGTAAGCGGGTTACCCTACGAACAATGTTGTGTTGGAATGAACACTAACATACTTTAACGAGGGTCTTATTTGGAATAAGTGCGATTCTAGATGAATATAAAAATTAATTCTTCCTACTACGAATTTTTTAAAATAAATAGATTATTATTTTGGCTTAAAAGTGGTGTTCTATCTGCAAACCTAAGAGAAGCGCGTTGATGTCTTTTGTATGGGAAAATATAAAAAGTTTAAATGAAAACGAAAGTTTTATTTGCTTGTAGCTATTCACCGGAACCTCTTGGTCTTGTAGCAAACTTCACTCAATAGTCTAAAGAGGTGGCATCTGTGGTCATTGCCTTTGCTTTCTTGCGTGTGCGCACTTTACAGCCTACCAACAGTATTCCTCGTCATTCTCACTTAACCACATAACTTCACGACTGACAGAGACAAAAAATCATTGTAGGTATACCGTACTGTAATGTACAATCTTGAATTTTTATGAATCATTAAGTTTATTAGAATTTTAAGCGTTGTAGACTCAGTAGCGTATTACTAGCAGTGTTGTCTAGACATCTAGTCTGTTAACTCTTGCTTTATTTATATTATTGTTTTATATTTAAAATGTATTGTATCATTGCAACCGTGATAGCACTAGCGTATGTCTTCTGGGATGTCAACTATTTTCTGCGGATCGCTTTCACTATTGGAATTGGGAGATTATTCCAAAAGAAATGCGGTATAAATGACACAACCACAATTTATGGTAAGTTTTTAAACTTTGACTCTAACAACATGCAATACGAACGTGATACGACATTTTCTAAGTAGGTATTACGTAGCCTATTATTTAATGGTTACCTACACTTTAACCATCAAGAGTTATAGAACGAGTAGGTATGTAGGTATACAAAGAATATTTACTTAATTACCTCGTTGTTATGAAGCTAAATTATCAAGGTTCTAGAGTTATTCTGTCTTTTAAATACCTACTTTTACTTTTAATTAAAAGCAGCCAACAGATATAATACAGATTGCCTAGATAGTTGTTCAGAGGCATTTGCATACCTATTTATAGATAAAAGGTATTATTTCATAAAGCCTCGTTCGCTGCATGATTTTTTTTTATTTTTTTATTAATGATTATAGTTTTTATAACTACTGTGTTTACAACAGTTTCTTCATTTATTTCTACTTTTTCTATGATAAATCGATTTAGATGATAATTTTTCTACGAAACCGATATAGATATTTTTTTTTTGATAGCTGGCATCTCGTATGGTCCCATAGGAATTTGATAAAGATCTAGTGGTTTTGAGTTTCTTAATAATGCGTGGTATCTGAGTCATACAACTCGCGTTCAAGCCGCGTCGAATGATATCTCTCCAGTTCATCCGCTCGATGGTTTATAATACAGATATTAAATTATATTTTACTATATAAATTATATTTAACTAGGTGGTGCCCGCGACTTCGTCTGCGCAGGATGAGTATTTCGAGTATAATCGCGGTTTCACCCGCGTAATTCCCGTTCCCGTGGGAATATCGGGATAAAACGTAGCCCATGTGTTATTTCAGACAATAATCTATCTCTGTGTCAAATTTCATCCATGTCCGTTCTGTAGTTTTTGCGTGAAAGAGTAACAAACATCCATCCATCTATTCATCCATCCATCCATCCGTACTTACAAACTTTCGCGTTTATAATAATTAGTAGAATATGCCCACTTTAATCCCCTCAGTCACCTACGCGCCTCCAATCATCACCGATTTATTAGTACATACCTAGTATAGAACAAAGTCGCTTCTCGCTGTCTGTCTGTTTGCCCTATGTATGCTTAGATCTTTAAAAATACGCAACAGATTTTGAAGCGGATTTTCTTTTATAGATAGATTATTCAAGGGAAAGTTTTATAATACATCCATGCAAAGCCGGGGCGGGTCGCTAGTAAATGCTAAAGTTGAATGTTTTTACCTCTTCTCACCTCCCAATGAGCGTATTGGAATGAATTCAATTTTACTCTTGCAAACTTCAGGTTTCTGCACAACTCAGGATGTGGATATCTTCCTCCGGCACATGAACAACGCTCGCTATGTGCGCGAGCTTGACTTCGCTCGCTTCCACTTCTACGATCGCACTGGAATCTACACCAACATCAAAGCAGTGGACGGCCATGCTCTGCAAGGAGCATCCAGTATCAGATACAGACGGACTATTCCTATATTCACGGCGTACAAGGTTGAGACTAAGGTAAATTTATCATAATTGCGCTGTCACAGATATTCTGTAATGCATCACCATCATTGATTGATAGACTTTATAATTGTATACGATTTCGTCCATTGAAAAATCAGATCCGCTGGTATGACTCTAGAGTGCCAGGTAGGGATTTGTGGAATAAAAATGGAAATATGGGGGATAATCTTCTGCTCTCTTAAATTATATAGGTGATTTTAATACCCGTCGAAAAGAAAAGGGGATGTTAATTAGGTATTATGCTGTCTGAAGTGTGTAGGTAGTAACATAGTTTCCAACCGGATGGACTGAATTTCAATACAATACGATTAAATGTTGTATAAATACAACTATATCATGGATCATGCTCATAGTAGTTAGGTTTTATTTTTAGGTTTTATTTTTAAAATGATTCAATCAAAGTTAAATGGTCAGCAGAATTTTAAAAATTTATGAGAAACTCGAATCTGCTCGCGGCTTCGCGTGCATTTTGTAATAACAAGTACTTACCTTAGGTATAGGTAATATGTAGGTATGTTATTTCAAGTACAGAACTTTGTATATAAAATTTCAGCTAGATCCATTCGGTTGTTTTGAAGTTGTCTCGGCCCTAATTACTAATTATATTCACAACGGCACAAACTTAAACCTCTATTTTGTTCGATCGGTAACCAAACTATTGCTCCGTTATTTAAGGAAGGCGCTATCGTCTTTTATTTACTTACTAGCTGGTACCCGCGACTTCGTCTGCGCATGATTAGTATTTGGAGTACTCGCGATTTTACTTGCGTAATTCCCTTTCCCGTGGGATTTTCGAGATAAAATAAAGCCTATTTCTTATTCCAGCTTATAATCTATCTCTGTGCCATTTCATCCAGATCAGTTCAGCAGTTTTTGCGTGAAAGAGTAACAAACATCCATCCATCTATCCATTCATACTTACAAACTTTCGCGTTTATCAGTTCAATTCAGTTTGGTTCCCTTGGGCTATACGGGTTTTCCAAAATTTCTCACAGATATTTCTCACACTCGACGCGTACACACGCGTCGTTCAGTGATGCTGTGAGAAATTTTTGAAAACCCGTATACCCCAGGGGAACCTAACTGAATTCTGGGATAAAATGTATCCCATGTCCAATCGTCCCGAGTTTCATTCGAATTTATTCAATTTCGTCGTGATGCGTGGTTAAAGAATTTTTGTTCCACCCTCTCTCCCAGGGGAACCTTACTGAATTTCGGGATAAAAAGTATCCCATGTCCAATCGTCCCCAGTTCCATTCGAATTCATTCAATTCCGTCGTGATGCGTGGTTAAAGAATTTTTGTTCCACCCTCTCTCCCAGGGGAACCAAACTGAATTCCGGGATACAATATATCCCATGTCCAATCGTCCCGAGTTCCATTCGAATTCATTCAATTCCGTCGTGATGCGTGGTTAAAGAATTTTTCTTTCACCCTCTCTCCCAGGGGAACCTTACTGAATTCCGGGATAAAAAGTATCCTATGTCCTTCCTCGTAGTATGACCTACAATCATGCCGAGTTTCATTTAAATCCATCAAGTAGTTTCGGCGTGATGCGCGTTTACGATACAGACAGACAGACAGACAGACAGACAGACAGACAGACAGACAGACAGACAGACATGAATAAAAAAAATTACAGTTTTGGCTTATGTATCGATAATAGAGTGCCCTCCAAAAAAAATTTTCAAAATATCTTCAATGTACAGAATTGGACATGTTACAGTTTTATTATAAGTATAGATAATCTAATTTCAAATATTTCCTTTCCAGCTAGCATACTGGGAAGACAAGACTCTTTTCATCGAGCAAAAGTTCATTACCCTCAACGACGGCTTCGTCCGCGCCATCGTGCTTTCCCGCCAAAACCTCATCAACGTGGACGCTGAAAGACTGTTCCAGGGTATTCCTGGAGCTGACACTAAGCCAGAATGTCCAGAAGAGATCAAGCACTGGCTGCAGGCTATTGAAGTCTCGAGTGCTAAGCTTAGGAAGAAGGATTAGGTCCATTTCTGGAGGCTTCAGATATAGTAAATTTTGTTGAATGCATTTATTTATTAAAGGTTTTGGAAAAATAGCGCTGATTTTGGATGTGGATTGGTAACATGAGTCCTAAAAAGAAAATCGCAATAGAGATATTATAAAAAAGGAGATAAAGCAATAGACACACACCTTAGCAATAGTTTTCCAGCAAGACATATATATATCCTTATCCTTTCAGATGACTTTACGAAAAATCGTCGGGTTTATTAAAACACCGAATACTTCTCAAATGGTTTATCAGTGCTGTATGTGTTATTACGTCGCAATCTCAATGAAATACACTAACCTAACCGAGATAATTTTTTAAAAAACTCTGCATAAGTACGATTAAAGTACCTAGTAAAGCCATCGAGTGAATCGGTAAGATTTACCGAAATCTTAAAACGCATTATTCGTTTTACCATATAAAAAGTACAGGCAAAGCAAACAGTATCGTCTTACAGCACTCTGGCGCTTGTCACAGCAGCTAATGTTACTGTTTACACAACCTGCTACGTTATGAACATTAATTCGGAGGGTGCAACAAGCTTTTTTGTATTTTATTACGAAGGACGTAAGGACTAAAGTGTAAACGTATGTTGAATACTGTCCAAATTTCATTAACTGGTCTATTTATTAAGATTATCTGAGGGTCTGTTTGAATAGACTTCTCTGTCATTACTTTGACCAGAGAGCTGGTGGGTATCTGGGGGCAGTTTTGCCGTGCAGCTAGCGTCTTGCTGACGCTTCCGACTGGTAGGTATTGTTATGAATCATTTAATCAACTTCTAGATTATTGCCATATTGGCAAAAGTCTGCTGTTAGCTCAGTTGTTACATAGTTAAATCTGTGAATCAATCAGTAAAACCATTTAATCTTTAATTTGTTCATATTCTTTGCTTGATATTTTATGTAAATGGAACTATTACCTGATTTATTATGAAACTAGGTACGCCTCGTGGATTTACCAGCGTATAAATTTATTTAAAGTCTATGTTTTATGCCAGGCCTAGAACTACATCTATATTCAAAATTTCAGATCCCGATCTGTTCAGTGATTTTGAGGTCACGAACTCCTTCCATATTTTGCATTTATAATTTTACTAGCGACCCGCCCGGCTTCGCACGGTTTTATTATACGTATAAACCTTTCTCTTGAATCACTCTATCCATTAAAAAAAACCGCGTCAAAATCCGTTGCGTAGTTTTAGAGATTCATTCAAAGCATTCAAAGGGACATAGGGATATAGGGACATAGACACAGAAAAAGCGACTTTGTTTTATACTATGTAGTGATTGTGATAGTAGTAGAGCATACCTATAGCTTGTCCAGTTTAGAACTAATACTTATAGGTTGATAATGATGAAGCTCATTATACAAAAATCTGTTTAGTTCACACAACATTCTAGCCCTTGTGCAAGTTACTAGGTATGTTATTCAGGTATCAATATACATTAACACAATCAACATAGGATAGGTATACATATAAGTACAACTTTTTAGCGCTACACGTCTAAAAATACTCACCCACCATGTCACAGACACTGTGTCATGTTCCTGTGAATGTATATCGAGTTTAGTTATTTTTTGTGCGCTCCTTAATTAGTCGTTTGTAGTGTTAGCCGACTACCGAACTTCCGACCACACGCAATATGCTGTGGATGGAATAGTCTTGATCCTGTTGGATAAGAGCTTATGGAAAATCCCTTGTAATATTTGTTCAGGTGAAAAATAAGTACATATAGCCCGTTTCAAATAGGAAATACTATTATAATGTATCTTTTCTTGCCTTATGTTGTTTAAATTTAGTAGAAATTATGAAAGTAAAAATATTTTTATAGTTCAGTTCAGTCATGTAGTCCCACATTACACAAGCTCTGCTTAGATTGGGGGTAGATGATGCTGTGTGGATTATTATTTAGTATTATTTAATTGATAAGCAAAATCTGAAACTTCTTAACTTGATTACGCTTATTTATTAGATTAATCAATGGGTATACGTTCCGTAGCACAAACCACTGACCGACTCCCACGAGCTGCAAAGCGATGCCTTCGTAGGTTAAAAAACAAAAAATACGCGAAAAATAATCGTGATTATGCTTAAAGTATCAAGACTGAAGATAAAATAAGTATAGTACAGTGGCGCTAACCGCGTGTGTCTTGTCGCTTACAATAACACAATATCCATTAGCTTTAGTGGATTCCATTCCTTACATTTGAGTATTCAAAACATCAAATGATTTTTTAATATTTCGTGTTTAGGTTAGGTACCTACAGCGTTGCAGCAAATTAATGCGAAACTTTTATAAAAGTAGCTTAGAAGTTGCTTTATTCTATATTTATCAGGTTTGAGAGTAATATTAGCTTATTGTACATTCTTTACATTTTCTAGATGTGATAGAAAATCAGTGTAGCTTAGTCCGTTCATCGTCACCATGTCAAAGAAGTACCGTACTTACCATGTGATCTTTTTTTCTATTGAATTGTACTATTGTTTCTTGAGATATACATCGGTGAAGTGTCCAAGTTTCATTTATACCATGGAAATAAGTGTTTCGATGACATTTTTTTAAATCATTGCATTTAGGTTTAAACATTATTTAAAACTTAAAGGTATGTTATTACCTCTATGTTCGATTTCTTAAACATTCGCGTTGTGATATCAAATATTCATTTCTTTCAAGTTTGCCCGATTTTAAAGAAGATACGTATGTTTTTTGTACTAAAGTATCTAATTTGAATAGGTGAATGGTTATTTAGTACTAAGGTACTTAAGTTAAATGTCAGCATTTTATGAGCTAACATCTATCAAAGGGAAATTATCAGTTTGTTGTTATTTGGACATGGATAATAAATTTTCTTTGAAGCCAACATAATAGCACAACCATAAGGTTATCATTTCATGAAATGACCACTTGAATACTTAATTTCATACCTACAGCCATTACAGCTTGAAAGCCAGTGGTTCCGTATCTCCGTGACAAATAGTGAAAATGAATAATAATGTTTTTGTACGAATTTCAGGTTTTTTTCCTTCTCGGTAGAAATTTGATGTGTTCTAATATCGAAGTAACGAATAAACTCAAAAATAACGAGATCGATTTCATAAACTCATTCACCATTAGAATGTTTAATTATTCCTGAGTAACTTAGGCTTTAGTAATTTATACTGTACCTACTAGGTATATAATAAAATAAAGATTGGGTTCTCTCTTTTTATGTTTGTGATGGATGAATAAACTCAAAATATTATGATTTGGTCGGCTGTAAAATACAAACCACGAGCATTACAACAAATTATTTTGAATCATTAAAAGTAAATTTGTAACAGTTTGAGCTGCAAAATCAATTTTTTGATCAGAAGAATGAATGATTTGGTTGGCACAATCGTTCGCAATTTCGAAGTAAAAAATATCGAATTAAATATTCATGACAGTGATATTGAAATCTGACAAGTAGGTAGTTTTGAAGCAACGTGAAACATAAAGCTGTATATACATTTCAGTTAAATAAGACTAAAACTGCTGTTCTAATACTAAATAAAATGTCTGAAATAAATCTTTTATTATAATATTTACAATCCTTATAAAAGTTGACCTTCCTGGATTTGGATATTGATCAAATTATCCTAATCAAATTAATCTTGTATTTTACTGCTTGCAGTATCTTTTTTCGGCTAAATAAAACCGAATTTGCTAACCGTTTAAATGATACCCATTTATTAATACTTAAAACGCAAAATACTAACTATACAAACTACACTATCACAGTACAAAACATTACCGACCCCTTTTAAAGGTTTGCTTCTTTTTCTAAGGATCTCAAATAAAAGTTTACTTTTTATGGTGACAAGAGTTATGAAGGTACCTTTCTGCCCTACAGTCAACAACTGCCATGCCGTTTCATATTATTCCCCCACTAATGACACTACCATCGATAAGTATACTTTTGCAGGCTTTGGTCAATCAGTACCTATCAGATTCCTACTGTCTAACGTTTGTTTTAGAGCAGCCCATCGATTTTAATGTAAATCTTATGTTTACAAGTATAATCCCGAACTACGTCATAGTTGATAACCTAACGAAGCAACTCCTCGAAGTGTCGGAAAATGGTTGTTCTGACTATATTGTACACATGAGAGATCCAAAACTGTTTATGGCTGCAGTAGATCAAACGAGCCGTTTTGGAATTAATCGAAGAAGCAATAGAAAAATTATTATTATACCTTTCTCTGCCGATAATAACGTGGATTTGTTTTCTATTAATGAAAGTACGTTCATTGCTAACATCCTGATGGTTTTACCAAACCAAGAATCAACCAATGATTGTGAAATCTTCGATTTGGTGACCCACGAATTTATCAGCTTAGATGACGATCAGCCGCTATATTTAGATCAATGGGATTCGTGCACGCAAAAGTTTAAAAAAAACGTAAATCTGTTCCCTCACGATTTGCGAGACCTCCAGGGCAGAGTCGTGAGGGTGGCTTGTTTTCACTACACTCCGTATTCCTTGCTCAATATAGATCCGGCTGTCGAACCTTTACAGAGAGATGGTATGGAGATCCGGATTGTTGATGAGTTTTGCAGGTGAGGTTAACACTCGCTCTATATGTTATTGCTAAAATATGTAAAATATGTACGCATAAAAGCAGTGCTCTAAATTATATTCTATTTTAATATATATCTATATACCTACCTAAAATACCTGTGTCACACACACACACACACACACATATCACATATTACTATAATTATAACATAAAAATCTAGATAATATAACATAACATAAAAAGAGAAAATAATTTACTTCAGCGTTGATTATACATGTTGTTGAGACAATCTAATCTGCTATAATTAACCAATATTTTAATTACTGTTACTGTTCGGTTTATCAGATGGGTAAACTGCACTATTGTAATTGTGGATGAAGAAAAAGACCAATGGGGAGAAATCTTCGAGAACCGCTCTGGTATTGGAGTTCTTGGCAGTGTAGCTATGGATCAGGCTGATATGGGGATCTGTAAGTTATAAAGTCCCTCTTTTCATTTTGATTAAGGATTACTTTGTAGTATAGCATTTTCAAAATATCAAAATTGAGTTTGTTATACCTATCATAAGCTTTTTTATTGCATACTAGCGACCCGTTTTATTATACGTATAAACCTTCCTCTTGAATCACTCTATCTATAAAAAAACTGCATCAAAATCCGTTGCGTAGTTTTAAAGATTTAAGCATTCAAAGGGACATAATGACATAGGGACAGAAAAAGCGTCTTTGTTTTATACTATGTAGTGATGTAAGTACCTAGTAGTTTTGTTTTGTCCATTAAAGGAAGAGATACGAAAACAAAGTTTGGTGGCACACTTCATAAAATAAGTGGCGGTACTAGTTGTACCTTTTTTATGTGGGTTCTTACCACAAACATAACAGCATATTTAGTATACCTCTAGGTCTGTGGTTCTTACTAACATATCTGTTAAATATTGGTTTAAGCTGCATTATATTCCTGGTACTCAGTATATGTGTATCTGGATTTCTCGGCATCAGGAGTAAGATCTGGAGTAACATGCGTTGCACCTTCTCCTACGTAAGTACAGTTACCATTCTTTTGTAGAAGGTACCTTAGATTTCTGTTGTGAGATATAAATAAAATAAATACCTAATGCTGGACAATCCACACAGCACCATCTAGCCCCAAAGTAAGCTACTCAAAGCTCGTGTTATATGGGTACTAGATAACTGATATATTTAATACATTATATACAAAGATGTTTTTTTTATTATACATAGAAAACAAAACAAATATATACTTTTATTCAGAAGTTCTACATATCTATACATAAAGGGCACAAAGATTAGGGAAGATTTAACACTAGTAATGTTTATAAAATTTTCTGTTAAATTCTTACAGGGTTTCATGGTCGCCTGCATAGTTTGGATCAAACAGTAGGTTAATTTAATTTTGTGCATTTTTTTATACGTAATTTAAATATTTTAGGCGCATTGCAAGTTGGACGATGCCTCTGATGCCCTTTGGTGTGTACATGTGGTGTGCAGTTGTGGTATATTACTTCGCCGCTGTTTTTGGCCTCATGGTAGCGAAGAAATCATTTGACAAAGTTTTCTTGACTATATTTGGAATGATAATTTTACAAGTAAGTTTCATTGAGAACTGCTTACAAGAAGTATTTAATTATTTATGATATTAGGAGTTAAATAATAAAGTCATGTTTTTAGAGGTAATGTTTTATTACAAAGTAGGTACTACTACTACGAAAGATTAGCATAGTAGAAAATTATCAGTCGTCCTTTAAAATCCCAGTCTTACGAATGAAACTAAACTTTTTAAGAAACCTTTTTGTGGACTGAGGTTTAATCCAACCATGATAGTAAGAGAAAAGTTGTGAAAGAAGTCATGGAGCCATTTTTCGGGAAAGCAATTAAATACTGCATGGATTCGGATGTTATACATGTATTTGCGGATTTAATCATTAAAAAACAAACAGTATTCAGCTCCTCCTACATTAGATTTTAAATTGTTGATTTTAAATACAATTTAAAGTAGTATGTATCTAACTACCTATACCCAGGTATCTATAGCATACCAATATCTAAATCACTTCCGCCCAGTGGGTCAGCCCTACCGTGAGTGTCCACTGTCCATGTCTCAGTCCATAGGTCTGTTTGTATTTATTGGTTCGAGATCCTTTCTATACTAAATATTTTTAATCATATTTATATAGCTATGATAAAAAAAAAACATGACCTTTATTTTCTGTTTCATAAATAAATTTTTCGTTATCAAATTTCTAGCCTCAAGGTGATAAAAATTCATGGCGAATCAGAGGGATCACAGGATGGATCTTGCTGGCTAGCCTCATTCTGGTCAGTGCCTATGGAGCAGGCCTAGCCTCGACCTTCACAGTACCCAAGTATGAACCTTCCATCGACACTATGCAAGACTTGGTGGATAGAGAAATGGAGTGGGGAGCGACTCATGATGCGTGGATATTTTCTCTTGTTCTTTCTTCTGAGGTTGGTTTCAAAATGCTAGAATACCATTAATCCCTAATTATAATGCGAAAATAACTTTGTCTGTAACGCTTTCACGCCTAAATTACTGAACCGATTCAAATTAAATTTGGTACAGATATAGTCTAGACCCCATATGAGAGGGATTGCTTAGTTTGGACTTCACCTTGATTCCAACTAAGCAAACCTGGTGTTACATCACTGATACACTATTGTCAATAAATTAAATTTCATGTCTTTTTCAGCCACTTATAAGGCAGTTACTAAGTCAATTTAGAATATATTCAGCGGAAGAGTTGAAAAGGAGGAGTTTTACAGGAGACATGGCATTCAGTATTGAAAAGCTACCAGCGGGTAAATTCTCATTCCATTTTAGAAACGATTTTAAGGACAACGGTTTTCATTTGTTTTGTTTTGGTGTTCTCGATTTAAATAAGGAGATTTTTTTTTCTGACAAATCAAATCAGCTCCAAGACTTTTTACTTTTGTAGGTTATTTTGCGATCGGCGACTACATAACAAAAGACGCTCTGCGGGGACTGACGTTAATGTTGGAAGACTTTTATTACGAGCAATGTGTGGTTACGATGAGAAAGAGTTCAATTTACACGGAGAAAATGAGCCAGCTTATTGGCAGGCTTCACCAATCTGGACTATTGTTGACTTGGGAAACTCAGGTATAAATAAATAATGTTGGACAACTTATACAACATCATCTACCCCAAGCTAAGCAGTTTGTTTGATGGGTGCTAGATAACTGATATAGTTACAAACTTAATAAATTTTGCTTCATAGAAGGATGTAAAGAATTTATTATCTTTACTAATGTTAATTTTGTTTCTCTTTCACGCAAAATCTACTAAACGGACCGTACTGAAATTTTGAAAAGACATTATTCTAGCCCTGGAATAAAACATAAGCTACTTTTCATCCCATAAATCAGTTCCCATAGGATAGAAATAGCCTTGAAACGTTTCCATAGCAACAACGTTTGTGAAGCCGCGGGCAGACACTATTTTAAATGATTGGCTATTGTTTTTTAGGTCGCATTAAAATACCTAAACTACGAAGTGCAACAGGAAGTTAAGTTATCGCGTGCAAATTCTGATTCGGGCTTTATCACTGCACTCAACTTGCATCACGTGGTTGTGAGTAATATTGACAACTTTATTTGTATGAATATTAGGTCTTCTTCAGGGAGGCAAAAGTAATCTGGTATTGTATGTTTCAGGGCGTGTACTTTTTGTTTATATTCGGCGTGGTGCTTTCTACTTTGATTTTCGTGGGAGAGTTAATGGTTAATAGGCGAGCTAGATGAATTTAAGAATTAATAGTTCTTGCTTAAAAGTACTGAAAGCGTCTTTCTATTTCAATTATAGTATCAATCTACCTATAAATAGGCGTTAGTTGCGTCGACCTACAAAATTAGCTGTGTTTCTGATTGAAGATTGAATAAATTTATCATATAACTTTACACTGTTGTTTAAAATATCAGATCTTCTTTTGAACTAAATAAATAAATAGGTACTTAATAAATTTGGTAGTCTAGCTAGACAATATTTCACATACCTACTATCATCGAGCCCCAAGCAAGCTATGAACGAATATTGACGTTATTAGATCAAAGTTATCTCAAAATCTAATGTTATGTAATAAAATTCAAGTAAAAATTACAAAGAAAATATAAAAAACTTTTTTATTTCCAAAGAAGAAATAAGCTGTTTTAGGAAGTTACGTGCATTGACGTCATAAATAGTGCTGTGAAAAGTTAAGATCAAAGCAAATCGACTTTGATTAATTGGAGAGACTTATCGGTAGTAGGTATGCAAAACTAACGCCACCTCCTTTTTTTATTGAGAGCCAGAAGTTGTCTAAGAAGAAGACTGTTTTCTGAAAACTAATAAAACCTTCGATCAATCAATACGGCGACAAGTGATAGTTAGATCCTTCTAACATGTCTTGTGATATCTCGGTTGATCGCTACATTTATTTCCTTCTTTAAATCTTTTTTCAATCTATACCTACTAGTATTTTTATTTCATGCATTCATCTTACTTCATAACACCGAATTTCGATATCACTTTCTAATTTATGATTTTTTATCCGGGTTTTTAAAAAATTATCTGAGCGTCTGGTCGATGCGACGCGTGACCCGAGAGCTGGTGAATATCTGGCTCAGCGCATCAGCATTGCCATACAGCGTGGTAATGCAGCCAGTGTCTTGGGGACGCTTCCGACTGGTATTGACATGGATCAATTGAGCTACCTTTAGACTGTTTGCAACCGTCTGCAGTTAGCTCAATGGTTTCAATTGTAAATACTAGTTGTAATTTTTCTATTCATTTATGATTATTTTGCTTTTTGATAATTTATTATTATTATTTACTTATGAGACGCAAGCTTACAATTGAAAACAAGTTTCGTTTATGGCGTTTGAAGTAAAAAGAACCATTGATCACAGCGCGCTCCTATGTGTAGGTATTTTCTTATAAAAAAACCGGGTATAGGTACCTCATGATAACTTTATCAGAAAACAAAATAATTATACCAACTAAATAATACAAAATATAATACTACAACAATATTCGTTAGTAATGAAAGCTATTTATAAAGTCTTTATCTACTGCAGTTTCGTTTTTATTTCAAAAACACCATCGAAATAAGTAATTCGTTTTGAAGTCAACTATCGAAAACCAAATCGATTGTCTTTACCCCATCACTATGCGCGAGAAGGGGAGAGGGAAAGAGCCAGCGGATGAGTGAAAGGGAGTGATGCATTGCCGTGACGTACGTGGCAGCCGGATTTGAGCGCAGGCGGGAAAATCGATCAATAGTTCTGTTGAGAGGAGCCACGGTTTAGTGTAGTTATTCTGTGCTCGTGATAAAATGCTAAGATAATAATCGACAGTAAATTTTAAAATAAAAATGACTTCGTTTATAGTCGTGTGTCTAGCTTTTACTATCGCAGCATCATCAGCTTTTGAGTGGAAACATCACAGTAATGAGGAACTACCCGTAGTGTTGGAGGAAGTGCATGAAAAATGTCCTTCTATTACGCGAGTGTATACTTTGAGTGAGCCATCTGTTCGGGGTGTACCTTTGTATGTGATTGAGTTCTCTGAAACTCCTGGCTTCCATCAACCATGTGAGTACCTACCAAACATGTAATCTTTTTGGTCTTATTATGTGGGTACATGTTACCTACTCATTTCCGTAATTAAGTTAACTGCCTGATTCGATTAATAAAACTATGTTTCCTTTGTCCAGATATACCTGAAATGAAATATGTTGGTAATATCCATGGAAATGAGATCCTGGGTCGCGAGCTTATTCTCGGTCTGGCCCATTACCTCTGTGATCAGTATTTGGAAAATAATGGTAATATCAAAAACCTTATCAAGGGTTCTCGGATTCATTTGTTACCCTCCATGAACCCTGATGGCTACCAGCTGTCCATGGATACCGTAAGTAGTATAATAAATCCACCATTTACTTACCTACCGCAATAATTTATAAACTTGCAGCTTGCTGACGTACATAGGCTACTATTTATAACTCTCAATTATTCATTTGTTTATTTTCATCGTTTGTTATTTTTAATCAAGATTACGAAATACAAAAAACATACATATTTAAAGTAGTACCTATTTACAATACAAACAATTGAACTAACTGCAACCTAAAGCTAAGGGAATTTAACCTATTAAATTAATTTCTAATTTTTAAGGGAGGTTTAGACTATCTGATTGGACGTGCGAACAACCACTCGGTGGACTTGAATCGTAATTTCCCGGACTTGGATGCGATCACGTTCGAGTTTGAGCGTCAGGGGATCAGCACTAACAACCATCTGCTGAAGGACTTGACCAGACTTGCTGCTCCTGTGAGTGTTTCCATTTAATTCAAATCTTATTCAATTTCTTCATCAATTTATTTAAAGGAAGGAGAAATTTACGTTGGATGCAGCAGCCTCCCATATGAACATCTTGAAAATAAACATACCATTAATAATTGTCGTTGATAGATTAGGTGGTACCTACTTAAGGTTTTGTCTCGTAGTACATTAAAAAAAGCTTTTAAAGGACCTGTTGAGTTAATTTTTAACATCTAGTTCCAAACAGTAGTTTATCCATGCATCTTAAAATGTTTGTGTGCACATAACATATAATTTGCTGTTTTAACAAAAAACTAACATCTTAAAATGTTAACGTTTTAAGAAAAACTCCGAAACAGTTTAGAACGGGATGGAACTTTACAAAAAGCACCAGCTTTCAAACAAAAAAAGAACCGCCAAAATCGGTTCATCCAGAAAAACGTTACGATTTAAAGTGTCAAAGTCTAAATAAAATTACAGTTAAGTGGAGAACCTCCTCCTTTTATCGATTTTTTTTTTAAAACCATGTTTAATATTTAAAAATCGAAAAGGGTTACATTTTAAAGTAGGTACATAAAAATAGTCTAAAGAAAGGCGCGTTATTACAAAAGATTTGTGCACTTGGTGAAAGATTAATGCAAAAGAAAAGGGAACGGTAGGCACAATCCTACGAAAAACTTAAAATTCACGGAACCCATTCTATTTAGCTGGAGCCAGAAACCAGGGCTGTGATGCGATGGATCATGTCCTTCCCTTTCGTCCTGAGTGCGGCGATGCATGGTGGAGACTTGGTTGCCAACTATCCTTACGACGAAAGCCGCAGCGGAGCGCCAGTCTCTGAATACTCGGCCAGCCCTGATGACGAAACCTTCAGGTAAGTACCTAACAGATAAACAGGAATACAGAGTGTTCCTGTTTATTAAGCTGGAGCCGACGATTCATGACTCGATTGGATGGATCATGACCATTTCAATCGTTGTTCGCACTTGCACAGCGGACTTTCGGTCTGATTGACATGTTTCAGTTTTGTATTACTGAAATACCACTCAAAAATTATGATAATAGAGAATTAACATGAAAAAAATTGTTTGATTCTCTCAACAATTAAATAGCCAGTTTTTACTTTGTAAGATATTGCCATACAGAGTAATATGGGCATGACTTTTTTAATTGCGCCAAAGGTGCAATTTTCATAGTTTGAAAAATCAGTACCTATTATATCAGAAGAATAATGCTATATTCTAGTTATAATAGCCTTTTGTTTGTTATCTTAAATTTCTTTCACAGTACTCGTATTTATTCATTGTGATGACCATGAAAAGGGTTGTGGTTAGCTCGGGGTTGTGTGGTAGGTGTAACTGGTTGAACCCCGAACTGCCCTTTGTTAGTGGTATGGTAGGTGGTCAAGGAAAGTCACTGGTATGGTTTGGTACGGACTATATTCACTTGACTCACACTTGCATATATAAACTAAACTATTGTAGTTAAGTTATGGTAAGAATGGTTGTAATGGTATTGAACCCGCGACGATGGCGGTCGATCGCGAACTGAGTATATTTGGGTAATCGCGAGCAAATACGCATTTAATGCAAGCGCAGCTGAACTGCATATTTGCTGCGTGGTCGGTTTACCCGAACATACTCCCGACGACAAGATGAGGATGCTGTGGTTTGGTGAGTGATGGTAATACATAATACCTACATCTTATAAAACATATAATATTTAAAAGTTCACTAAGTGGTATGGTATAAAAGCAAAATATAAAAGCACATTGGTTGGATACATCTAAATGTCGTTGTTTAGAGCAGACGTGCCTTACTTTATGTATTAAAAATAAATCATAATAATTGCTGACTAGTGACCTCGTTTGCCGCTTGGAAACAAACTGTGTCATAGTGATTGGTGAAAATGGACATATACTGTTAAGTTTACTGGCTAACTAAATTTTGGAAATGAATTCGAGCAGTCCCTTCAGCCGGAGCTGCAGGATAGAGCGCAGCCCGCCTCGGAACCCCGCCTCGCCCGCGGCCGCCCCGCTGCCCTCGGCCGCGGCGCCGCCCCCGGCCCCCGTTCAGCCCGCATCTCGCCCTGCAGTCATGTCTGGAGACCTGATCCCGACCCCGGAACTACAAAATTGGATGACGGCCATCGATCAGTGCCTAAGTGAGATCTGCGCAACCACCGAATCAGGGAAACTAAACTCTGAACAAAAATTAAAAGTAAGCACTCTATGCCGAAAATTATCACACGGCACTTCGCAGATGGTAACCCTTTACCAATCTGTAAAAGGCAGAGCTATGACCTTGTCCTTAGAAAATGAAGCCCTAAAAGAGAAAATGAACTTATCAGAGCGGCTCCAAAATCTGAAGGATAAAATTGATGAAACATCCAAACCACTCTCTGGGAACTCTTCTTTTGCAGACATGGTGAAAAGAGGAAATAACTTTATAAAGCCGGTTAACATAAGCTCTGTGACCATCTATCCGCAGGACAAACTCAAGTCAAGCGAAGAAACAAAAACATTAGTCCAAAAAATAATTTGCCCTGAGGAAATGAAGCTGCAGGTCAGAGGTCTACGAAAAACTAAAAATGGAGGAGTGATAATAAGCACTGAAACGAGGGGCGACATAGAAAAGTTGAAACAATCGGCGCAGCTGACGAATTCTGGCCTGCTAGTCGATGAGCCGCAAAAACGAAGGCCCAGAGTCGTAGTAATTGGAGTGCCCTCATCTATGCAGGAAAAAGACGTTTTTACTTGTTTGTATAAACAAAACATAGCGGAATCGCTGCCGGACTTAACCCTAGAAAAATACCTGCTGTTGACCAAACTGAGCCATAAGTCCGGCAAAAAGGACGCTGAGACCTGTAACTATGTGATAGAAGTACCTGCAGTTATTCGTAAGGCTCTAATAACCAAGGGGAGAGTATTTGTTAATTGGTCCTCGTGTCCTGTCAGGGATTTCACGCTGGTCACTAGATGCTTCAAATGCCAGCAGTACGGACACGCTGCCAAGTCCTGCCGTGAGACCACACAAATCTGCAGTCATTGCGGACTCCAAGGTCATACAGTGAAGGAATGCCCTAATAAGGCGGAAGAACCTAAGTGTGCAACTTGCCTTCATTTTAAAAAGCCGAGTAAGCATGTTACAGGTTCTGCTGACTGTCCAGCTAAGGTAATGGCTGAAAAAAGGTACATTAACTCTATAGATTATGAAGGCGCCTAAGAGCGCCGCTTATTTTATCTATCCTTGTCCTTGAAATCTATATAAAAACAAAATGATTAGTAATGTAATTAATGATTTAGATGGGTTTTCTGTATCAGATTCTTGCCTCTGTAAAGTTGAAGACTGCAAACTTTATCTTTCCTCTTTCAGCAATCCGTTAACTGTACTAACACAAAACATTCGCAGTATCCATAAAAACTATGATAATTTCACAATTTTTCAACACAGACTGAATGTTGATTGCGACATTATTATTTTAACAGAATGCTGGCTGACTAAACAGTATAATTTGCCAATAATGCCTGGTTATTCTATGTACCGTACTATTCGATGCGCAATTACACGACAACTATTACTAACCCTAAGCTATACGCTCACCATTGCAATAACCCAAACAACACTCAATGCTTATGTCCCATTATCAAAAGTGCTAATCAAATTAAATACTTAGGTATCATTCTAGACAACAATCTTTCGTTTAAGCCCCATATAAAAACCTTATGTGGTAGAGTGCGAAAGTTAATATTTATCTTTAAAAAGTTACGCCATATTGCAGATCATAATATAATTAGACAAGTTTACTTTGCCCTCTGTCAATCAATTTTAACTTATTGCATTACCACATGGGGTGGAGTGGGGAAAACACTATTACTAACAGTAGAAAGAGCCCAAAGAGCAATACTTAAAGTGGCTACTTTTCGGCCTTTCATCTTTCCCACTAACGTTTTATATGAGTCATGTGATGTGTTAACAGTCCGCCAGCTATTTATAATGAATATAGTACTAAGACAGCACGCAGCCCTTCCTTACAGCACTGAATTTACTAATAAGAGACGGAATGCTAAAGTTTGCCCTCAACCAATAACCCTAAAGTTTGCCTTTACGAACAAATTCTACCTGTTTCTTGGTCCGTTCCTATACAATAGACTAAATTCATTGTACAACTTCTATGCGCTGAACTATAATAATTGTAAAAAATGTATTAAATTCTCCCTTCAAAGTCTATCCTATGATGATACAGAGAACCTATTAGATATTATGAAGTAAATTAAATTATATTTTTTTATACATAATGTTAACCTAGTTAGAATATTCTTTCTTTTAGTATTAGTATACATATGTAAGTTAAGAACCTTAATAATAATAAACTGTCTGTAATATAAACAACATAGTTAAATTTATGCCTATAACGTAATATTTAAGTGTTTATTGTACCTAATTAGAACTCCTGTCGCCTGAAACACAGGATTACCTAGTTCAGGCTAAACTATTTACTAAGCTATATTTATTTATTTTAGTGCACTAATGTTTTGTATGTACGAGTTTCTTTGAATAAATTTTATTTATTTATTATTTATTATTATTATTATTATTGTCTAGATATTAGTAACGCAATCGCAACAAATTGTAAATCTAGATTTCAGAGTAATCGCATGGAATGACGAGGTCATAAATCTATATATAGAAGTAGGTAAAATCCAATTTATTTGTCCACAACACACACAGTTCACATAAGAGCTTATCTAAACTAAGTTAATAATGCAAAATACGAATGTGTCAAACGGAACAAAAAGGTGCTATTGTTCCTACAGAAAGTACCTAGGGTTTTCTCTGAAAAGTACAAACAAATGGTAGGTAGGTAGGTACCCATAAAATAATTTATTCATAAATATCTCAGGACTAAAAAGGATAAAATAAAGTGCTTACAACATAGTATAGGTAATAATCAAATCAATAGATTAGATAGTAATATTAGACCGTATTAAATATAAAGCGGTGAATACTATTAAATTTCTAATGGCAACTATGCTAAACATGTTTTAATAATAGGTAAAGGTGCTTCAAATGTGTGCCACTTATTAAAAACACAGTTTAAAATTTTATACTTCAATACAAAAAGTCAAAAAAAAATCCGTATCATCATAATATGTCATACTTTGTACAGTGTCTCTAAGTTTTTTCTTAGAACTATTATCTCTTAAGGACTAAATTTTGGCTTACAAAATTAATCTAACACTACAGTCATATTATCACCATATGTATGGTCAACGAGGATTTGCAAAGATCCCATATTATAGAGGAAGGTACACATTATCCCCATATACGGTCAACAAGGGTTCGCAACATAGATAACAGAAAGAAGGTTCGCAAAGATCCCATAAGCCTTTCCAGACATCAAAACGTATTTTTTTGTAGGGAGTTGGCACTAACGTACGCCTCAAACCACGCGGACATGGCATCCCGAAACCGTCGCGGCTGCAACACTATCAAACCTGAAGACGACACCACATACAACTTCGGGAATCAAGGCGGCGTCACCAATGGAGCCGCTTGGTACAGCTTGAAAGGAGGTATGATCTTACGTAAGATGTGTGACGTTAGTTTGTGGCATAAATTGAAATTTATGAGTGAAAGTGTTTTTCTAACTGCTCCAAATATTATTTGTCTTACTAAATACCATAAAAAAAGTGAAAAAGTGAATACATATACTTAAACGAATGGTTATCGAAATAAGAAACATCACCATAACATTCAATAGTATCCTATTGGTAAATATCCCGTTACATGTATTATATTATATGTATTATATTATATTATGTGTATTATATTACTAAGCACCAAAATAACACGGTCGTTATGTAAGGCAAGCTGTTAATTTATTTGATAATAATATTGTAGGTGTTAAAAAATACTAACTAGACTAGACCTGTCCAATGCCCGTAGATACAAGCAATAAATTTATAAAAGGAAAATATGTAGGTATTCAAGATTTGTTGAAATACCAGCAGGTATAGATGGGGAAATCAGATCATAAGTGGGATAATCAATTCGTCTTACTTAGGTATAACTACGAGTAATAAAGAGAAAGTAGGAACCCTCACGGTATTAATTATTTACAAAGCCATTACGAATATTTAAATTAGTTCATGTAACCCAACTCGAATAGATACCTAGCGATCTGGTTTTCGCAATAATGATAAATGCCAGATGGCCTATGGTTCACAGAATGAAATCTATATCCGTATACCTAAATAGATAACAAAAAATATTTTAAAATACAAAATGTCGACATCGGCAAACCTATAATGCCAAACTTACGTAAATAAACAATTTCTCCGTCTCATAACTCAGACGTTACAAAAGAAGAAACGCACGATCCCCAAGATAATTGATGTGTAACGAGCTATTGTTAGTTATTGTCGTGCCCTTTCTAGGCACGAAATAGGAAGTGTTCAACCAGGAAGCGATTGATCTGTGAGTCCACTAGGTACTTTAGGTTTTGACATTTACCTACAGTTGACCGTGAAGCTAGGACTGGATTGGCTACTGTAGACAATGTGATCGATTTACATTATTGTAGTCACAGAAATATAAATAATTTAGATTTCTGTGGTTGTAGTTATAAAAGCATTAAATCTATTATGAAAGGCCTAGAAATTAATAACAACCGTTACGTAATATTCAATCTATACGTTAAATCTATTATGAAAAGCCAAGAAATCAATAAACAACCGTTACGTAGATTAGGTTCTATTAGTTAAATATCTGTGACGATTTGTGGCTTTTTTAAATAAAATACTCTGTTGTTATAGTTCCGTAACAAATTTTTTATATACATATAAAGAAATCAATCATAAAGTGTAACGATAGTTATTATTGTTAAAAAAAACAATGATGATGATGTTAGCACTATAATGGAAATGTTAGTCTTCACTACATAGTATAAAACAAAGTTTCTGTCCCTATGTCCCTTTGAATGCTTCATCATCATCATCACCAGCCTATAATAGTCCACTGCTGGACATAGGCCTCTCCTAATGAGCGCCATATATGGCATCATTATGTGGGGGTTATTGCCCATAATCCCCACGCTGGGCATGCTTAAATCTTTAAAACTACGCAACGGATTTTGATGCGGTTTTTTTAATAGATAGAGTAATTCAAGAGGAAGGTTTATGCGTATAATAAAACCGTGCGAAGCCGGGGCGGGTCGCTAGTATTATAATAAAATAGCAATAATTGGTAGTTTGAACTTTA
This sequence comes from Eupithecia centaureata, assembly GCA_944547425.1. Lineage (NCBI taxonomy): Eukaryota > Metazoa > Arthropoda > Insecta > Lepidoptera > Geometridae > Eupithecia > Eupithecia centaureata. Next base: position 6,895,365 of record OX155681.1, on the reverse strand, counting down.
TAATTATTTCAGGCATGCAAGATTTCAACTACCTAGCGACAAACGCTTTTGAGATTACTCTTGAATTGGGATGCGATAAATACACGCCCGCTCACCAGCTCGGGCATGAATGGGAGAGAAACCGGGAGGCGCTAATAGCTTATCTCTGGCAAGCACATATCGGCATCAAAGGAACTGTGTGCGACGAGTCGAACTACCTGGAGAATGCTATCATATCTGTGGTGAACATCACAGGAAATATTCCTAGGCCTATCCGACATGATGTTACTACTGGAGGTGAGTAACAGTTCATGATGTTGATTGATTATGGATTATGCTATAGTTTTTTTTAGCTATGTCTATCAAATTTGACAAAAAAAACTTCAGTGACATCATTAAAAAAAGCATTTTATGTTTCATGAAACGTAAATTTTATGAAAACTTTATTTAAGAGTCAGTATGAAAGTAACATATTCATCCGTGTTGTTCATTACTCGAATCTGCTATTTATGTGTGTATACAATTCGTCATTCAATTGTGGCCTTTGTAAGTCGTTTGGTATTTAAATCACAAAAAGTGACGACTAAACTTTAAATGCTGGGTTTTTCAGTTGACGTTTCCATGTCTATTATTCAATACATTTTTTTAGTACCATTCAATATTTGATTTGGTATGGGTAAAACCAAAAACAAATTACAAAGTTGCTTCTAGTTGTTTTTGTGTAAAAATTCAAATAAATACACTCATACGTGTTAAATTTGCAGTAAATGGAACTTTCATCATCATCATCAGCCTACATTAGTCCACTGCTGGACATAGGCCTCCCCTAATGAGCGCCATAGCGCCCTGTCTTCAGCTATGCAACTATTATATGGAACTTTACAGATCAATAAATATAAAGCGTTATTATTATAGTTGCTGTGTGCGCCTTATACAAAAGAATCTTGATGAAATTTTACTATCTTTACTTAAAAATTGAGAATAATTAGTACAATTTCGCTCATTCGCGTTTGTCAACTCGCCAATGCGAGTGTTACATAAAACAGCTGATAGGAGAATGTAAACAACATTGTGTCTTGCACAAAGGTATTGCATACAATTCCGTAGTTCGAATAAAAATGATGACTTGTAGTTCTGTTTAAAAATTCAAACACAGACCTCAAGGAATCGTGGGGTAGATTACGTTAAAAAACGTTATCTTTAAAAAGGTAAAATCTGCCCATTTTCAATTTCTATATAAAATCAAATCCAAAATATAGACACGGTAATAAGGGTATAAAGCATTAATTTCTGCACGTGTTGAAACTTTCAAAGGGGATTTTCTATTCCATGGGCAATCTTCTTAGTCTAGAATCTTGGCCTCCTAAAAGGTTGTATATAATGGTAAAAAATAACCCGATCCAATCAGACAGACATATTAAAGACTTTGAACTCCTTAAAATTAAGAGTATATGAAATCTTTATTAATCAACTAACTTTGACAACTATTTTTAGCATTATGTCTATTTATCAATCATCTTTATTTCTATAAAATTAAAAAAGTCATGTTAGTTACACCATTTTATCATAACTCTGAACCGATTTTTATGATTTTTGTGTTTTTTGATGTGTCTTCGTCGGTACTAGGATAATATGTATTAAAATACTAATAATATATTTGGTAAATAAGTTTCAACGGCGCTACAGGGTTATAGAACACTATGGCTTTTGAAATTGACTGTTGTCCTTGTCGGTTTATATTTTTAATAACGTATAATATTTAGGGTATCTCATTTTGTCACAGGTCCCTTCGGTGATTACTTCCGCCTGTTAACTCCTGGTACCTACGAGGTGACCGCCAGCTTCCCAGGGTACTTCCCATCCTCCCGCGTCGTCACTGTGCCCTTCCACCAGACTACCGCTGTCATCGTCAACTTCAAACTTGAGGTTGGTATTTGATATTTCTCTAGACATTATTTCTATTATATGAGTTTGTTATAATTGTATATACTAGTGTGCTATGTGATCTAATTATCTATTCTTCTGAGACAAAGGCTTCGGATTTTCAGTACCATAGGTACCTAATGGTCGAAGTATTTATTAAATTGTAATTGTGAGATGATGTAATGTATCTCTGATTATATTGTATATGATGATTGATCGGTAGTTTGTTGCTCCTAGGATTAACCGTGTCTAAGGATTAACAAAGTTAATTAAAACAGTTAGTCATTAATTAATTTTGATTTGCCTTTAGCAATGTGTATTTGAATAAATTAAAATCAAGGAATATAATCAACTAAAAGTAGTATATTAAAAAATAAATAGATTTTTTCTATTTTCATATTTCATTCTAATGGCTTACCTAAATAAAAACCGTGATTCGGTTTGTATGTAAGTCTCTTAGAGCAGTATTCACGAAAGGACAATTGAGATAAAGCAAGGGATGAGTTTAGCTTTAACTCGAAAAGTAACAAACTCTTTCGCTGCTTTACCTACTTTACCATAAATAGATTCAAGTGAAAGAGATAAAAAATCAAAAATGAAAGAGATCACTTTATTTTCTTGTAAAACTCAAGTATAGAGGTATGTCCTGTACTGTTAGGTCCAAAGGGAATAAAAAACTTTGAGTGATTGAGAAAATTTTTGCAGTGCAGTTAGTTGCAAATAATCCAGCAGTAGGTTAACTTATTACCATTTATATCTACTAATCTAATAATTTATTCAAATTCTGATAGATGAACTTGATGTTGATTTACTAAATCTTGTAGTGACACTTTTAGGTGATGCTATTGCACATCTGGGTTAATATATCTACGGTAGGTATTCCATTTCGAAACTAATTTGCTAGCAGTCATATTAATATTGTAAAATCGTAACATCTCATGTGTCAAGCAGGCCATAAATAATCAAAATTTAAGGTAAAATGGTCATAAAGTAATCCTAATTAGCAATTATCTATATGTTTGGTGAAGTTGACCTTAATTGAAAAGTTTGAGACATTGTTTGGATGAGAATAGATTATAGACTCTTATGTGGAGCGAATAACCTAGTACGTAGGCCAAGCACAGTGTTTGCTGTTTAGGGTAGAATAAAAAAAATGATTAGAAGTTTTTTCAGTGTTTAATGCTAAATAATAGGTTGGTTCGATAGGAATAGGCGGGTCCGACGCGAGAAGTAGGGAATAACCCAGTATAGGCGTTTGCTGTCTATAGGGTAGAACAAAACAACTATTAGAAGTTCTATCATTTATTGTGTAAGACGCAGGGAATAACCCAGTAAGCTAAGCACAGCCTTTGTTTTCGAGGGAAAAGTAGAGTGAATATGTCATATCATCATCGAATGCGTAAAACATTTGAAATTAATTCCTTCAACTTCTATAATTTACGCAATGTATGACGATGCGATGTCATTTTCTTCCAAGCTACAAACGCTGGATCTGCTGATACGTGGTTCTACTACCTACTTACTACTATCTACTTCTTACCGACGTCAAAAGTTGATGGTAACAGTGCTGTGACGCAAGCAGACGATGTGTGGGTGCACGTTATCAGTCTGATAGCTGATCGAGGTGACAAGCCAGTGAATCGATTGAAGCTTTATGATAAAGTGGAATTAATGAGTTTGGAATAAAGACACTAAAAGATAAAGAGGTTATTGAAATGGCACTAATTTGTTTACACGGACACTGTGTAAACAAATTAGTGTCATTTAATAGTGACAAACCAAAGTAGGATGATTCTGGAACATCTTTTATTTTACTATTTTTTCCTCTCATATTATTATTATTCTTTAGGTTTTATACATACGTTAAGGGACCTTCTTCAGCCATATCTTTAATCAATATTAATGGATATAGCTGTTATTATGATTATGAATGGTAAAAATAAACCCTTAGTTACAAAATATTGATTAAAATTGATTGAAACTTTACGTGCTAGGCATCTAAGTACTATTAAATGTTTAAAAGTCTGGCATTCTAAAAACATCCTCTTATAACACCCACTTTTGAAAGCTACCATAAAAGTCATTGTACCTGCCTAACCTACCTACCTTCACATTTTTTTCAAGGTCCTTAGTGCTTTATGAAACGAAACCGGAAAATATGCTTGAAAGTAAAATGTCACGAGTTGTAACAAACTACACGCATGACTTGATTTTTTATGCTACAGTAGGTAAATGATTTTTGTATATGTGTCTACATTCATACGACTGCTACTCGTTTTTATATAAATTAGGGTTCAGCAGACACTGACTGACCTTTTCCGATATGATTTAATTGTTTTCTTGTTTTGAAATTCTTGTTAAGCTTTTTATTATTTATTAAACTGGTCACTGATTTTTCCCCAATGCACAAAATATACGTGATAACCTGCTATGATGTCAATCCTTACAAAATGAAAATGTGTTTTTTTTTCATTTACCTATGCTCTTATATAACTTAACCCAAATTATTTTAGACATTATATTTGATTGCAAATTTAAGAATTAAGAAGACCAAGATATAATATCTTAAGTAAAATAGATATAGTAATAATTGTACCAGTACCAGTAGACCAGATCAGTTGTGGTTATATTATTTTTATAAGTAAATAAATCATTTTTTGCAGGAATATCGGAATTTTCATAAAACATTTCTTCTACATTTATTCTTATTACAAATTCTTATATATTTAAGAATTAAAAATTACCAAATATGTTTTTGTCCATTTCAGCCCTCAGCAACGGGATTTGACGACGAGGTCTCTTTGAACCTGGTCCCATTCAAGCACGGCAGCCAACCCCGCATCTACAAACGATCTATCTACGAAAAAATTGCCAAACACATGCTGAACACAGAAAAAACAACCAAACACTAAAATTTAAGATAAAAAGTATTATTACTATTACCACAGACTTTTAATTATTACACTTAGGTATAAATGGGCGACTTAGGTATATAAGACACTGAAATCATTCTTACATAATATATCAGTACATACATAAAAATGGAAAAGATACCTAGTTTGCTCTGGTTACATCGGATAACATCGGCCCAGATACATCACGACAAGTGTTTCACACATTCCTTTTGAAATAGCCATGTCATAAATAACCTGAATGGTAATATCCGTTATTTAAATTAGGAAATTTGTGTTGATCTGGTTGTAGGCTTGTTTTCGGTCTTGATGTGTAAGTGTACAAAGGTCAGAAAAAATATAGGATATTTGGAAAAATAAACATATTTGGAATTTAGTCTATGGTAATGTACTCGTATCTACTTAAATAATTGTTATCATACTGATAAACTATTTAATCTAATATAACCTAATTGTAAAAATATTGTGAGATTGTAATGTAATATTTGTCCTATATCATATTATCTATAAATCCATTGTTCGTACCATAAATTTCATATTAAATCTCTGATAATACAATATTTCTAGTAAAAATAGGTAAAATATTTTAGAAAAATCTTGCAGTTTTTTTATCTTTGACTGATGTTTCAAAAACTATAAAGAACCAACTTTTACAAAATGTTACAATTACTGCGAATATATCTTCACAATATATGTGTAATATATTTATAGAAACCTTATGCAAATTATAAATTGATAAGCAAATATCACAGGACACGCAATTCGATAGTGCCATGAAAAATGTTCAACGCAATTCATTTTATAAATTCCTATAAGTACCCATTCTTCCTTGTACGTCGTTTTAGTATTAAATGTTTTAGGATTATTTAATTTTTTTTCTAGTCTTAACTTAAACCAATTTAATGTACTTATTCCATTCCAATACAAGTAGACGTATCGGTAGGGTGGATACTATAAACATCTTTATTGTTTAAAGTGAGTTGAAAAAACTATATTGCCATTAAATCTATACATATTTGAATATATCTATACCACTTTATATGTTGTCTTTTGAATAATAATTATCTATTATGTATTAGGTTTTCGTAAGCAGTGTTAAACACTTAAATAAATAAAATATAGTTAGTGTGCAATTCAAAATTAGTTTGATTTATGAATCCTTTTAAAATAAAATAAAAAGTTACTTAGATTAGCGAGTTTCTATAATGTTAAATGAAAATTATAAAAAGTAATTATAAAAAAAAAAATTATAATGTTTCTATAATGCTGAACGTTCTACATAGCCCTGACAGGCTATGTAGAACGTTCGGCTGTCGTTGTAAAATTCGTGTAACTAAGTGAAACTGAAGTTTCTTGATAATGTTTTAGCTAACTTAAACAAGAAGAGGTTCTTAATAAGAACGTATTTTTTTAAGTGTCTCAGAACTCTTTTTAGGGACCAATTTATACGATACTTTTTTTTGTGAAAGTATGTGCTCATGTGGTCCATCATAAGTTTGATCAAGATCTCACAAGTTTTTTTTGAGGTAGCCTTACTAATATAGAAAATAGCTCAATCCGTATAGTAGTTTTTGCGAGAAAGAGGGAAAAACATCCATACATTTATTTCAAACATACACACCAGGTTTCTGGGGCATTCTATATAAAGTTTCTCTACTTCAAATATCTATCGACGTAGTTTTAGCTCCGGTATAAAACATAGGCTACTTTTCTTCCCATAAATTAGTTCAGCACGCGTTTCTATGGCAACGTTTTAAGGCTATGTCTATCCCCTGCGAACTAATTGAGGAGATAAATAGTAGCTTTGTCTACCTCTGTTTACAATTTCAGCTAGATCCATTCAGTTGTTTTTGCGTGAAAGAATAACAAACACCTGTGTCCTATAGGTATTATTTTTTTCTTCTACTTATTTTACTATACAAATATCATCATGAGTCTATATCAGTCCCCTGCTGGATATACATAGGCCTCCCCTAATGAGCGCCATAGCGCCCTATCTTCTGTTTGCCGCATCCAGCATCTATACACGAGTACATACAAACTTTCGTCTTTTAATTACCGTCTTCTAATGTCTAATGTTTAATTACCGTCTTCTAATATCCATACATATTACATTCAAACTAAGGATTCGTTACTTTGGAATGCTACGTCGTAGCACTTTGCGTGCGTTGAACTCTTTTGTATGGACTTTAGGAACAAAATATCTTTATAGGAGTATGAAGATCAATAAAACACTTTATTTAGTCTTTATTAAATTAGGAATTTATTAATTCACACAAAGAACAATCCTCATTTTATACACTGACTTCTCTTTATAATATGGTAATTAATATATTTACAATATTTTGAGCTCTTAAGTACGTATTCATAGTCAGCTTATATTAGTCCACAGCTGGACAAAGGCCTCGCCTAATTAGCGCCCTGTCTTCAGCTTGTCGCTTGCATCTGCCTGCAACCTTTTGCATATCGTAATCCCACCTGGTGGAAGGGCATCCTACACTTCGTCTGCCGAGGCGCGGTCTCCACTCAGAACACATTAACTGAGCGACTTTGAACTGGTGGACCAGCCCTACAGTGAGGGTCTACGTCTCAGCTTTGTAGGACATTACGGGTAGGACGCACTGATTGAAAACTTTCGTTTTCAAACATTTCTGTATGGATGACGAGAAGACTGGCCGTAGTTTTACAATTGGTGCCAAGCGTATCCATAATTATCTTGTATTAAATTACATTATACTTTGATTCTTATTGCATTCTACTTAATGTCCTATATCTACATATATTTATTTCTCATTATTAATCTTGTCTTACCTATCTAACTAACACTAATTCACAGTGGTGATGTGGTAAAGATACAATATTAAACACATAAGATTAATACTTTCGTAATACTACAAACACGTTAACATAAATTGAAGTTGTTCAACTGTTTTTTTAGGGAAACAAATTGCTAAATGGTTTAAATTTGCATTTAACAATTATTTAGAAGTTTTGACATTTTTGAGCATCGAAATGACAAAATAACCTACCTACTTATAAGCTAAGTGTTCTAGATTATATTAAACTGGACGGATTCGTTGCCTTCAGTAATATATAATATAATAAAAATAAGAGGTAAACAGAAGTACCTTATCTAATGTTCCCAACGAACAAGGTACTCACATAATGGCACTAAGGTGATGATTCAAGAAGAACACAAACATAGTTTTATTCTTAAGGTAACGAACGTATAGTACTTATTGTTAACATTGTTAAGAGTAATAGTCGATAGGACTATCAAAAGCACCGTTTTGTATTTCATAATTCGAAATTCGAGGCACTTTTTTTTTCTTCAGTTATAGTTTAATCACAGTTCGCGTAGACTGCTTGGATTTCCCTGTGAAAATAAAATGTTTTATCTTTAAATCAATTTAAATAATTCTACTTTTCAAATATTAAATGAAGTTTTTCGCAATATTTAGAGTCTGAACTGATTCATTTTAACCAACCATTATACCATTTCTCTGGCTATGATGGCCTGCGACCGATGTGGTGCGGCGGATGAAGGTCCGCCTGCGACGTTGGTGGTATCGGGTTCGATCCCGCCTAGGGAGAAATGTTTGTACGATCTGCAAATATTTGTTCCGGGTTTCTGAATTTTTTTATGTACTTAAAGTTTCTCTACTTGAAATATATATCGACGTAGTTTTAGGTCTGGTATAAACCATATGCTACTTTTCATCCCATAAATTAGTTCAGCCCGCGTTTCTAGGGCAACGTTTTAAGGCTATGTCTATCCCATGCGAACTAATTGAGGAGATAAATAGTGGCCTTGTCTACCTCTGTTTACAATTTCAGCTCGATCCATTCAGTCGTTTTCAAGAATATCAAACACCTATGTTTGGTTTACTTTCTACTTATATCCATACAAATATCACCATAATCATCAGCCTATATCAGTCCACTGCCTGCTGGATAGGCCTCCCCTAATGAGCGCGATAGCGCCCAATCTTCTGCTTGCCGCATCCAGCATCTACACACGAGTACATACATACAAACTTTCGCCTTTTCATTACCGTCTTCTAATGTCTGCTGCGATGCACGCCCGAATGGCGGCTGCCCGGCCTCGACTGCACAATGGCGTAGTGGTCACTGTTGTCCGAAACCGACCTGCAAAAGGACGTTCCATTTACCATTGCATCCTATTTAATTAGACCATTGAATGAGAATCATCTTCACAGCACGCATACGTGCTTCGAACTGTACATTATCCTTAACCGAAGGTGGCTATAAATATTTTTTAACTTACAGAACAAAAATAATAAAATATAGTTAAATTCAATAGTTACAAATCATGTGACATGATGATAAATCTTTGACCGGTATTAACTACTACAAACTATTTATCTATTTTTCCTGACGTTTGATGGACTAGAATACTCATACTTCTAGTTTTTCCGTGACCACGACTGCGTGTAAACCTATCGAAACGTCTGGAAAAAGAATAATATTTCTTTACACTCTATTTACGTGGACTTTTATATGGGTAGGTACTTGCTAACTGTAACTATACACTACAGATTGTTAAAACAAATTAACTGTTTATTTTATTAATAAATAATATAAAAGAGAAAACTGGGTGATTCATCAAGATATCTCTGAAACTAAAAGAGATACGAAAATAAAATTTTGCATGGGTTCCTTTGACGGATTTTTAGAAATTCGATTTCTAAGCAAGTTTCAAATGTGATCAATGTGGTATCAATAAAGTCCATGCGAATGATCGCGAGCGGGTCAGCTAGTAGGTAGAAAAATGTGCTAAATATCCATATAATAGTTTTAATTCAGGGTGGTTTTGTTAGAATCACCATCCTTGGCATGCAGATTGGTGAATACGGTGTTAAATAATACACAGAAAAACTACTCTCCTTTCTCTATTTGATTCGATTAATGAATGGTGGACAGGTGGTAAACCGTAATTCTTTCTTGGGATAGCAGTGAATTCCACTAATTTCAAAACAAAAGTCTCAATAGCTCTGTTTAAAACTTCAACTGGTTTTTCGACTAGTTGACCATTTATAGGAAACGTTTTCGTTTTTATGGGATGGAATAAAAAAAGAAGAAAGAGCGGAAAAAGATTTCATTTTTCGCAGAACTTAAAGACCGAGGGGTCGTCACCCCAAGAGTTTACGTCGAGGTAATATGACCCAGCCTCGAGGCGAACAAGGATCGGAATGACACGATAGTAAAAAAAGGATGGAATCATGCAAATTATAGAATAGCGAGAGTCATGCACCGACATTTTGAAAGTATGATTATCCTTGGTATTGTTGTATCAACGCCGTTACCAGGATCATGCTGTTTTATGTAATAGGTATACGGCATCCACAGGTTTTTACCTCCCACCTCATGCAAAGGTCCTATCGCATGCCTGCTACGGGCTCAGAGATAAACATTACCTCGCCGAATGTATGGTAGAAGAAGGGTACCTGCTCCCGTACTGACTGCCGTGCCAGCTACGGTACGGGTCGTAGTCTTCTACCACCGAGGGGTCCTTTTCTATCACCTGCAAATAAAAAAGAAAAAAAAAAAATAATGATTTTATACTTTTACTTGCTGCGCTTCGCGGCTTAACCCGCTTGAAAATTGATGAAAAGTAGTTAATCTATGTTGCATTCCAGGCTTAGAATTACATTTATACAAAATTTCAGGCTGATCTGTTAAGTACTTTTGGCATGAAGAGGTTATAAACTACAAAGAAATGTATAATCAACTAAAACAATATAAACTAGTATTTACAATTAAAATGAAACCACATTCCCTTCAATCATTTTAAGTAATGATTGCTTACGAACGAACACATATTTGGAGGCACAGAAGGTTCCTCTACTTACTAAATATATCAAACCGTTTGGACTAGCTAAAGTAAAGTAAAGTTCATTTAAAAAACAATACATTATGAGTAACAATTAAGGTTAACTTATTATAATAGTATTAAGCCTGCAATACATGTTGGCCGAGCTAAGGCCAATGCGAGCGAAGGCAAATCTGTGCAAGCTAAGTGCTACTGTCCAGACGTTCGGCAAGTCTACGCAAACTATTGCAAACGGCCAATGTAGACGAGTTTTCTGTGAAGCTGCCCACACGTTGGTAGCCGTCAGTTCTTGTTGTGCATTCGAACTAAGTAGTCATCAAGCAACAAGTTGAAGTTGAACAACCGATGTTTTGTTTATTTGATTTTGATTCTTACGTACATAGTAATTATTATCTATACTTTTAATAAAACTGTAACAGGTCCAATTCTGTACATTGAAGATATTGTGAAATTTTTTTTTGGAGGGCACTCTGTTATCGATACTCAAGCCAAAACTGTTATTTTTTTCATTCATGTCTGTCTGTCTGTCTGTATCGTAAACGCGCATCATGCCGAAACTACTTGATGGATTGAAATGAAACTCGGCATGATTGTAGGTCATACTACGAGGAAGGACATAAGATACTTTTTATCCCGGAATTCAGTAAGGTACTCATGGGAGAGGGTATGAAAGTAAAATTCCTTTACCGCGCATCACGCCGAAACTGCTGAATGAGTTGGAATGAAACTCGGGACGATTTGAGTTCATAGTACAAGGAAGGACATGGGATACTTTTTATCCCGGAATTCGGTAAGGTTCCCCTGGGAGAGAGGGTGAAAGAAAAATTCTTTAACCACGCATCACGACGGAATTGAATGAATTCGAATGGAACTCGAGACGATTGGACATGGGATACATTTTATCCCGGAATTCAGTTTGGTTCCCCTGGGCTATACGGTTTTTCAAAAATTTCTCACAGCATCTGAACGACGCGCGAAATTTTGCTGTATACTGTATGCTGTACACACGCGAATTCATTCACTTCCATCGTGATGCGTGGTTAAAGAATTTTTATTTCACCCTCTCTCCCAGGGGAACCTTACCGAATTCCGGGATAAAAAGTATCCCATATCCTTCCATGTAGTATGAACTGATAAACGCGAAAGTTTGTAAGTATAAATGGATAGATTGATAGATGGATGGATGTTTGTTACTCTTTCACGCAATAACTGCTGAACGGATCTGGATGAAATTTGGCACAAAGATAGATTATAAGCTGGAATAACACATAGGCTTTATTTTATCCCAAAAATCTAACGAGAAAGGGAATAACGCAAGTAAAATCGCGAGTACTCGAAATACTAATCATGCGCAGACGAAGTCGCGGGCACCAGCTAATTATATATATAAACAGATTAAATAAATACGTGCGTGCGTGCGACGGTGACTGACACCAACCGCATAATGGCGGGCTGGCAAACATGTGGACACGATTGGCCGAGCGCTGACAAGCGCCTTTGATTTGTGCAGAAAAACCGACACGGCTCCGAAGTGAGGCGAGTGGCGGCGAGCGACAACGAGCGGTGACAAGTCACTGCAAATGACCTCTATACACGTTGGCGCTTGTATTCACTCGGCCAGCTAGGCGAGCGACACCGAGCGATGGCAAGGTAAGGCAAAAATGCCGTCTACACGTTGGTATTGGCCCTCACTCGGCAACGTTGGGCCAACATGTATTGCAGGCTTTAAGATCTAGGTGTTGTTACCCGTGGTCGAGTGACTGTCTTCCGTACTAGTTAATTACTGGTTTACGGTAAGAAGTCTTGCTCTCTAGCTGCTACTAGCTTGTTTTTAGTACTTTATTGTCAACTCACGTCAGTCCTGGCGCAGGAGCAGGTCATGGCCGTGCAGAGGAAGCAGTTGATGAGGAGCATCACGAGGAACATGACTCCCAGCGCGATGGCGAGGTACAGCAGCCACAGCGGCCGGATGTTGCCTTCCATGCAGGAGAGGGCGGCCACTGGAAGTACCAAACGATACAATACATACAATAGAAGAATAGGATAAATAAAAAACATAATCTGAGCGTCTGATTGATGCGACGCATGACCCAAGAGCTGGTGAGTGATCTGGCTCAGCGCATCAGCATTGTCATACAGCGTGGTAATTCAATTCAATTCAAATCATTTATTTCAGACAAAGGGGGGTGGGTTACAATTTAGATCTAAAGTCAATATAACGACTTTTTTCAATACAAAATAATAATAAAAATTTAAACAAATTGTATTGCATTACCATTTTTTTAAATAGCAAATAGTAATGCAGCCAGTGTCTTACGGACGCTTCTGACTGGTATTGACATGGATCAATTGAGCTACCTTTAAACTGTTTGCAACCGTCTGCAGTTAGCTTAATGGTTTCAATTGTATACTTGTTTTAATTTTTTAAATGTATTTATTTAAAGTTAAGAGACTTACACTTATTAAATTTCGAATAAAATACAAAACGGACCTAAATCTAGTAACAAGGCTTTGCCTCAACATGTATAGAGCAAGCTAGCAACCAACACTGGTCTTCCGTCACAGCCACATTTTGACTTTACTAACTAACAACACTTGCAAAAACCTATCAATAACAAAATTAAAATATGTGTGGGACATGCTCGTAGTTGACTATTTTAACAAGGTAGTAGCGTAAAATTTACGAGGCGAAAATAACATAATTAAAATTAATGTTTAAAAAGTGTATTTACCAGTAACGTCGTTGGGGTCCAGGACAAAGATGCCAGTGGATGCCGTGACTACTGCTTCTTCATCACCAGTTTCTGCCTTGCCGTCTTCTCCACAGTCAACGTCTATACATGTACTTGCTGTAAACAATATATATATGGTCATCATTTTGTGCTGCTGGTATTCTGATTCTGATTCTCTTTCTCACCTGTATTGATTGTAATGTTCTTTTTTAAAAAAGATTATTTGGATTTTAAGACATGTTTTACTCGTATTTTATTCACATTTTCATGACTTCAATATTATATTTATATACAGTGAGTTGCAGTGATTTATATAAGTAGTAAGAATTATATCTTTAATTTTTCTTCTCGAACAGTTGCTGTTTCTCATTTAAAATAATAACTGCTCGAAAGTCACTATCGTGAGATAGTAAGCAAGCAAGCAATCTTTGCTCACAAATGTATGATTGCGACCAATGGTACCTTTGATCATTGAATTATTCTCTGTTATGTAACTATGAACAAACTTACTCCTGCAAATAGCAATATCACACTGGAAGTTGACCTGACTGGAGTCTGGGAAGCGGAAGAGGGACGCTATCGCCAGCTCGGCGGAGCCGCTTCCGGAGCGGACCACTACCGACTGTTGTTTCACTGGGCATCTGGAATGTTACAACTTCGATCGTGAAAGTGAACATACAACATGAAATAATAAAGAAAGAAAGGAAGAAATCTTTAAATTTTTATGTTATAAAAAACGGCTTCATAATTAAATTTTAGACTAGGTAATAAGACTAAAATTTACACATAAAAAACTAAAAGAAATAATAATAAAATACAAGTCATTAGATATGAAGGGCAAAAAAGAGTCGCTGCCTTGAGTAGCATTTGGCTCGGCCGAATGATTAACGCTAATTTTCAAGCCCGGATTTGTTTTCAATATAAACGAAATAGGATAATTTGGTTCATATACGAAGTAGACACGATCAGAGAAGTTATGTATTTGGGTAGGTACTCTGCTATGTTAAGTCCGACTAGATTTGATGATGGTTTGAATTGGCAGATTGAATACCAAATTAAAAAAATGTGTTGTTTATTGAAGTTACGCACCATTTTCCTAAATTTGCTGGCTGTAACATGCATAGAAATTATGTAGATTACCTCGAAATACCTTCATATATTAGTAAAGATATACTTTATTAACAACGAAAATTACAAGCAAATGTTGCCTTCATATATAATATTCTAGTAATAAAACAGTATATTTCTGTTTAGTATTAACGGAACTGAACCTATCCTGTGTAAAATATTAGGGCACAGCGAGAAATACATACCCTCTATTATCCAATAAGTTGACAGTATTGTTACGCATATTGAATGCGAAACAGTTCTTCATCCTGATTCCGTGCGCGCCATCGGGCTTGCTCATCTCAGCCTTCAACGTGTATGGCAACCCAAATGCTGCGTTTAGTACTTTACGCCCTTGGTCGTTCAACATTCGTAGAGATACGAGTGACGTTTCGTTTCTGAAAAGGAAAAAGTTTAAGGAATTACTTTTTTTAATAATTTTAAAATTAAAATATTTATGGCCCATGACGAAATGCCCTTCTAAGTAATGAGGCTCGGTAGTGGAGGCTAGACAGGAAAAGCGTTAACATTGAGTAACGCACTCTCTTCTTGGACAGTGTATATACCCATAGAGCAGCGACCTCGAGCCTTGCTGCGCCGCAGCCCTGAAGCTGGGCATAGGATACCAGAGTACTTAGTACCTATGTGTTTGGCAACTTTTACAGATCAGCGGTAGTAAATGAAAACTTTTATCGTTTTGATATTTGGCAAACCCCTTTACTCCATCCATACATACTTATTCAATAGATTTTTTTTAATGTTCGTGGAATTAAAACTTTAAAACGATAAATTTTCGGTCTACTTTGTTATAATTCGCCGAAAACTTTTATATACATAACCTCTTACCGATTCCAAGCGTCATTGACAGTAGCTACTATGTAATGAAATAACCAAGTTTGCATGAATTTATACAATAAAATAATTACAAAAACAACATTTTATTCATAATTGAGTAGTTCCCCACAAATAGAAGATGATGTCATTGAAATATGAATGCAGAACGTCCTCCAGTTTCAATAAATAACCGTTCAAGACGAAACCTCCCATGCATGTTATTTCAATAGACCTGCAGGCATTTTGCGTTTACCGAGGCGTGACCAAAGTTGCTAGGCATTATGTAAGGTGAGTTGGTATTATCTCAGGGCCTATCACGTGTTTTCAAACATCGTTGGAGAACCCTGAATAAAAACTACGGTATAAAAGAGGGACTATCACGTTTTAAAACATCGTCGGCCAGCCCTGAGTAAAAACTACTATATAAAAGATTATATTATGGTCTATCATAATTTCCTAACCCTACCACCGCCATGGACATGATTGTGTCTGAAACAAATATTAGACTTTTAAATTAAAGTCCTTAGATTGTCGTGGATTATTTTTTCCACTAAGTATGTACTAAAACGCAGTATGAAAATGTAGTAAATTGAAATCAAACGCCTGTTCCATCGTACGTTGTTTTGAAACAAAGTCGTTTATATTCCCGAATATATTTTGAGTCATTTTTATAATATTTACATTCTATTGTAATTTTATAAACAGATCAAATTTGCGTTTATAATTTATATTTTCAAAAGTATTACATCGTATGTGTTATTCTGTCTTTCTATCGGATTTCAAGAGATCGACAACCGATAATGGTGCGGTGGACGAAGGTCTCTCTGCAACGCAGGAGGTTGCGGGTGCGATTCCCGCCTTGGGGCAAATGTTTATTCGATCTGCAGATATTTGTTCATTGATTCTGGGAGTTCAGTAAAAATATCTATCTATGTTATTGTATTAAGTATATTAGACATCTAGCTTGTAGCCATAACACAAGCTCTGCTTAGGCCAGATGATGCTTTATTATAAATATCCACGGGTATTTATCGCGTTTATTTATCTATTTTGCAGAACGTTTCAACAGGTTAACCTACACTTTGTTGTAGTCACGGGATGACTGGGGTACTGGAGCTACCGCCTCTGCGTAGATATTCGTGCTTCCTTAGATGTTTAAAATAATGTGTTCTGATCGCGTAAGTTTAAAAAACTTTAGTTTTAGATGATGCTGTGTGGGTTGTCCAGCATTATTTATTTAGATAGGTAGTTGAGTAGTTCTTAGAAAATAGAATAGAATAGAAAAATTTATTTGTAACTCAAACACATAAGAATATAAAATAATAGTTTGGTTGGTTCACAAAACGCTCCCTGTCTCAGCATGA
The DNA here is from genome assembly GCA_944547425.1 of Eupithecia centaureata. Classification (NCBI taxonomy): domain Eukaryota; kingdom Metazoa; phylum Arthropoda; class Insecta; order Lepidoptera; family Geometridae; genus Eupithecia; species Eupithecia centaureata. Next base: position 6,878,660 of record OX155681.1, on the reverse strand, counting down.
GCTGGTTGTATATTTACATACAACCAACGCTGGTCTTCCGACAGAGCCGTTTGATGACGTCACGGAAGCAGTAAGTTATTGTAGTTACCTTGCATTTCTAAAGCCGGCCTTGCCACACGTGATGACGTAGAACTTGTCCTCGGCCAGCTCCAGGGTCCGGTGCACTCTCACAGCCAGGGGCAGAGATCTCTCGTCGGTGCGCTGGAAAATAAATACATTTTGAGGACAACTAAGAACTCAGTACCTTTATTTCTTAAGGCTTACAAAATAGGAACTTACAAGTCAAATATCTATTTAAAATCTGCTTGAAGTAAAACCTTTAATAACTAAAATTACAATCAAGAAATACAAAAAATTCAAACTTTTAATTATTATATACAATTGAAATTGCAATTAACAGTGATTTTAAAATTAGAAACCTGAGCGTTAGCGAATCAAAATAATTTAGCTTATGAGTGCAAAATGGATAAAGTAAATTGAAATTAAGAACATCGTAAACGCTAAGTTTGTGAATTGAAAACATCATTAAATCTATTTACTTCTACCTCCATGGCCCCGAAATTAACAAAAGACCTTTTTAACTTGTTTTAAACGCACTTTGAACCTTCTTGGTGTACTTTTTTGTTAAATTGATTTGCGCGCGCCATTTTCTTTTTTGTATTTAGTAATTTCCTCGCTGATGTAAGATGAAAAGTTGCGTGTTGCGCTTGAGTGCAAAGATTTTGTACCTCGTGCTCTTTTGCATGCACTTTGAGGCAGAAGATAGTGATAACATTTCTTAGACCTTCTTAAAGCAAATAAAGTATTATCAAAAGAAAATTTTTGCCTGGCCCTACTAAAAAGAAGATTCAGACTTGTGAGCGACGGAAGCATATAAAGTCCTCAAGCACTTCTTCAACACCAAGAGTCGTAGAACATTGTATCATTAGAACTTACATTATTCCAGAAGACGCCACAGTAGTCAGGAGAGCCATGCGGCGCTACGAGGTTGATATCGTATGACAGAGCCTCGGTGCCATTCCCGAGTGCCATGCATGCTGGAGTCCTGGAGGAAAAACAATAAAGTTCAGTTCAGTTCATTTAATTAATTCAAAAACAAATTTTTAATCGTGTATGAATATCATTAATTAAGCCACTTAAAAATATTACAACGTCGAGAAAAATAAAAATAAATTGAAATAGGTAAATTAACAAACTATCCCTAACTACTGAAATAAAGATAAATCAATTAAATTACAATGAAGATTATGTGACTATTTAAGTAATTTGCTAGTCAAAGGAACAAATGTAACTTTAGTCTTTGAAAATTATTGGATAAACTTCAATGTTTCCCTTGTAGATGGAGCTAACGGCCCTAGAGTCCATAGAAGGTCGCAAAGACTTTCTTTGCGATCTTCTACGGACTTTGTGGTTATTTGTCTCCGTGGCGCAGTTGGTTAGCGCGCCCCGTACTGTACCTTCTTTCTTACGTAACTGAGGGTAGGTCGCATATTCAAGTCCCGACGAATTCGAAAATTTTAGCAATATTATTTAATTTCTTAAATAATGAAGATTCAAATACAGATTAAAATGAGCTACAAGGTCCTACCACAAAGGTTAGTCCACCCGCGGAGTCCATGCTCATTCGAAGTGAGAAAAGAGTTTTCATAACTATTCAAACATTTCCACATCATTTAGTTCAAAATGCGCACTTGTGGCATGCGGGTCACAAAGTAGAAGCAAGACAACAATTATTATATTCTTACTAATTATATTTAACTTATTAAAAATATTTGTATATCAATGTTTATTTTAAACCGATATTTTTAATTTTTTATCCTCATGTTTTTTGCGTAAGTATATGCGTAAGTTTTTTTTTGCGTAAGTATAGTTTATATCCTACATTTATATTTTCTTATAATAAATTTTTTATTTATTTTTATTTTATTTCACACAAGACACATTACAATGCAAGCTAATTGAAACAAAAAAGAAAACAGTCTTAATCTACATTGTAACATAAGAGTATGTGTGTACAGCTAAATACAGTTAAAGCAACTATTGTTATTCGTACATAATTAACAAAACAAGACAAAAAATACATGTTCACACGTGAGATACAAGCAAATAAATAAAAGAAAAACAGGAACAATATACCACACACTAAACAGTAAATATACATAGTTATACAATACCAACTTCCTTCCATCACCAGGCTAAGTGCTCCGCGGAGCATCAGCGATATGAGCGTCATTGAAATGGAGGATACCTTTAAGTTCTCTAATGAAATGGTTGAGTCTAGGATTAAAAATGTCAAGTTGAATGTTTGTAATGGATAGCTCATTGTACTGACGTGCCATTCTAGTAAGAGGATTGTAATAGGAGATATTATTTTTGTAAGTGCGTAACGCAAAAAGATGGCTTTTATTTGACCTTCTCGCACTGAATTTTGTGTTAATACAGATTGTTATTATAAGAAAATATATTATTGTTTTAGTAATTGTTGGATGCGACAAGCTGAAGACAGGGCGCTATGGCGCTCATTAGGTGAGGCCTATGTCCAGCAGTGGACTAACATAGGCTGATGATGATGATGATGAAATTATTACCGGAACTCCCTGGCGTGTACAACCCCGTTGAAGGGCTGGTCGAAGTTGATTTTGATCGACATGACTCCGGTTTTGCATGTTGCCGTCACCACTGGCGAAAACTCGCTTGCTCCCTCCGTCTGTAACAATAACAAAAACCCTATATTTTTTTTGTCCTTGCCTTTAATTAAGTACTTAATGATTATTATTGTTGGTTAAAGGTTAACAAGTTTGCCTGGGAGAAATCGCTCTCAGCTGTAAGGCCGCCTTTTGTTTTATGTTTATTTTTGATTTGGATTTATGTTTTTAATTGTTTTTTTCTTCTCGTACAATCAAGTGTTCTTTCATTCATTCATATTATTTCTTTTTATGACCGTTTAATTTGATACTATTCTTAAGCATCGATTAACTCAAACTTGTCTTCATATTGTTATAAAAACGAAAAAAAACGATAGAGGCACCAGTTTCTAAATTTGTTAATATTATATTCGTATTATCGAATAATCGTACTACGTTCACTAAATAGGAAAGTGAGCATCGATTAGCTTTTTACGGCATCGCAAATAATTAAAGTGCCATTATTCGTCAGCTGCAGTTTGTTTGGTTTACCAATACGGAAAGGTCTACAAGGACTTCCTGTGTTGTCAATTGTTTTTCCATCTACGGCTATGCGCGCTAGGGTGGAGCGAGATTTTTATTTTTACATTTGCACTTCTGAATACCTCTCAAAAGTTGCATCTTGTTGCACAGGCAAGGAAAAAAAATAAAATAAAAATATTGCAACCCTTCTTCAGACCTCTACTGCCCTTTGAATATTTCAAAATTATGAAAAAATGGGAGTGATTAACAAAAATCGTAACTAAAATTTAACTGTTTTTTTTATGTCGAATATCATATTTTTGCATGTTTAAATATAAAATGAGTGGTAAATAATAATTCCTATATCACTAGAAGCTTGTCATGAAGTCAAATTATACATATCAGAGACGCCGATTTTAAACAAAATTCAATGATTGGTATCAGTCGGTACGTAGCTTTGCAAATTGAACTGTTGACGTTAGAATCATTCGAGTTACCTATTTTTTAAATAACCTTCGTCTTATAAATTTATTTTAGTTGTTTTTTTCAGTAATCAATAAGATAAGCTATTAATTTCGTGGCCTAATGTGCTAAAGACAAAATAATGTCGAAAATAAGAACTCGAAGTGAAATAAACTGTTCTATTTATGGATATCCTTGTTTCTGTAGTAAATTATATACTACTAACGAAGGCTGATGGATTAAAACAAGTGTTGTTCATCAAAAAAACAGTGAAATGTCAGAAAAATGGTCAACAAGCCGCCATGCGATTTTCGCAGGAATCATGAAAAAAATGCTCACTCGCGATGGTTGACAACAGCTGATAGCTATATTAAGACACCCAAGCCTTATTTGAATCTTATAAACCTAAGAGCTTCCAGCCTAATAAATCTTATTATATACTATATTAAAAGCTTATGCTCCTATTTGGTATCATATACGAAATTTTGCTTGAATGAACTATTCATTTAAGCAAAGTTCGGTGAATGTTCTATGATTGATTGCATAATTAAATGTTTTGAGTTCTGATGTACAGAAAATTGCAGACCGAGTTATTCAGAGAAACCTCTTTTTTTTGCACATCCAAAAAATCTGTTAGAAGCTATGCTTTACGATCAATAAATCAATATAATATCAGAGAACTGGGTTTGAGGATTTCGGATTTTTCTTGTCACAATCAAGCTGTTGAAAATGTGTGAAAATGGTAACTGAGGCACTGATGACTGTTTCTGGTAAGAAAGCCAGAGATGGATGCATTCCCGGTAAAATACAATCGCGTGCTATCGTTCGATACTGAAAAAAATCAAAGCTAAAAAGTCAACCTAAATACTCACAATTTTATAATTTTTGATTTATTGTTTGATTGTTTGAAGCAGAGTATTTTTAAATGAAACTTTTGTTATTATAAAATTGATGTCTTATTTACACTATGCCACTAAAGTAAATAGTTATTTATTGTTAGTTTCTGTAGAAGACAGGTTTTAAAAAGTTACGTAAATGAAAAAAATGACAAATTTCAAACGACGGTAGAGGGCCAAAAAATATATTTAAAAAATAAAATAAAATTATACTTATTATTGTCTTGCCATTTTGCAACTTTTAGCAGGTATTCGAAATCGATTATGTAACTTTATTTTTTTTCCATACATTGACGCTCCACCCTAATGCGCGCGGCGTACACGCATGTAGGCTTAACTATGCATGAGATGGAGATTCTTCTATTTGTAGGTGTTAGGTAAATTAAAAAGTAACCTTGTGGTTGTTAATGCTGTCAGATATATATAAATACCATGAGTAGGGATAGATAGAGTCGAAATAGATAGAGACGAAATGAGTCTTCTATCTAGGGATACTAATGAGAGGTAGCTGGTGACTGAAAATTTTTCATTTCTTTTGGATTTGTAGAACTATCAAAATATAAAAGTTATTTGTATTTATTTGTTATAGGCTCAGTTATTGGTACTAGATTGCAAAGTTTTTTCTGAACCGCGTGCTCAATTTTGGTGACCAAGCAAGCGAAGGATTTTAAAATTATTGGTAAGTATTACTAACAGAAAAGAGTCTGTTATAACAAATAAAAAAAGGTTATGATAATAAGGTAGGATAAATTCGGTACCATGGAGGTAGAAGTAAATAGGTAGGTTTAATGATGTTATGAGTTCACAAACTTAGTGCACACGGTGTTAGTGCACTAAGAAATTGAATTTCGAACACCGTGTGCACTAAGCACACGGTGTTTGAAATTCAATTTACTTTAACCCCTAGCTAGCGGATAAAATAGCTCTTGGAAGTAGATATTGAAGAGCAAAATAACTATTTCCGAGATGTTCTTCTTTAGATCGTTCCACCTAGTTAAAGGGTGTGGGTGACCAACGTGTTTCTTTGCCATACTCTATTTAAACCTACTGTTTGTCCCTACATCAAAGAATGATGTACAAACAGTTTCAAAAAAGAGGTATTGCAGGAAATTTTTGTTCAGCAGTAGGTCCTAAACTCATATACACGTAAGTAAATACCAACAATATTAGACTCATTCGCTTGCTTGTAAGCGAACGCGCGGGGTTTCAAAGTGTACGGAGCATTTATATCTTAGCGCGGTGTAACATCAGAAATGCTCTCATTTCATATTATTGAAAACAATGACTGTTTTGATGTACAGGCAGGTGCCCCTGTTCATCTTAACAAAATATACTATTTATTTAGCTCTAAGTGATGTACTTGAGAGAGGGAAGAGCTATGTAGAGTATATAGTAGAGTATAGAGTGTATGTAGTATGTATGTATGCTTTGTAGAGCTATGCTCGGAGTCTCTCTGAAGGATAGAATTCGTAACGAATACATCCGACAGAGAACCAAAGTTATCGACACAGCTCAAAGAATTAGCAAGCTGAAGTGGCAATGGGCCGGCCATATCTCGCGAAGAACCGACAACCGTTGGGGTAAACGTGTTCTTGAGTGGAGACCGCGACTCGGTAAACGTAGCGTAGGACGCCCTCCGGCCAGGTGGGATGACGATCTGCGAAAGACTGCTGGCAGATGCTGGATGCGTCAAGCTGAAGACAGGGCGCTATGGCGCTCATTGGGGGAGGCCTATGTCCAGCAGTGGACTAATATAGGTTGATGATGATGATGATGATGATGTACTTAGTTATTTCATATTAAACAAATGAGAACGAAATATTTTCTACTGTTAAGTTCCTTTTTTATGCAAAAATAATGGATGGAAATAATGGACATTTAAATTGTTAAGCCATTGAAAAAACTGCATAGTTTACGAACAAATTCCTAGGTAAGTAAAAAAATAAAAAAATTGAGGTAACACAAACTTCCGAACCTAAACATAATTTAGCGAAAATAATAAATATCCTAAGAGTATTTTAATTTTTTCTACTGAACTGAACTGAATTTTGGTACTGATTTTTCAGAAATTTGTGAGATGCAGTAAACAAGGCCCTATCAGTTACCTTGAGCTCTTTGTAAAATACTAGTAACTATTCAACAGAATGTTAACTGGGGATTTAATCGTGCCTAAAACGAAGATGGTTTTAAGAACTAAGAGAATATGTAAATAGTACCTATTCTTCTTTTCACACTTACTGCAAAAATTTAATAACGTGTTTCGCGGTTATATGTATTTATTCCGCTTTCTGAACAGAGTTTTTATGTTCGAATTTCAATCTTTTTGGATCTCAAATTCACACGTTGTTGGATGTTCCAGATTCAATTTTATTATTCGATTCGTAACTAGATTATTATTCCCAAGGGAGTAAACTATTTTGAATTTGGAACCTCAAAATATAAATACCTAAAATATGAAAATGACTACCAAGGAGATTCGTATTAAGATATCTCATTCAATTTTTTTAAATTTGGTAAAACATTTCAGGAAATATGGCTATAAATACTTGCTTTCGGTTAGGGTTACATGGCGTACGTTTTTCAAGTTTCGAGAGTTACCTCTATAGGTACATTTTTACATAAATTACCGTTGACAGTAGTTCCATTACATTGTGTAGAGTCCGTTTCATAGATCCATATTAGAACGTCTATAAATTGTCCATGACTGATGATAGACAACATGTTATGGTGGCAAATCTGATATAATCCGTACGATAGCGTTTTAATTGAAAAAAATATTCAAAGATAAAATCAGTTTGAGAAAAGCATCTATGTTCTATTTCACATTTCTACATAGAAAGGAACCGTTAGGTACGACTTCGTAAGCGTCTACTGAGAAGGGAATACAATGTACATACAAAACTACAGATCTGAGAAAGCAAATCACCGCCTTTGTGTAGCAGACAGATCACGTAGGGCTGGCTCTTGTATGGGAAATGAGTTTTACTCATGCCTGAATATGGACTTATTTTGATAAATTTCAACAATTTGTTTTGATATTGGTACTTATTGTGTTATTAGTGGAGGGAACGCAAACATCACAAGTTCTTCTGCCATATTTAGGGGTAGGGATAGAAATGTAAATTATGGATGTAGAGGTATATAGAATAAAATGGTCAGGACGAGTTTTGCTCCAACTCTAAAACTAACAACCTAACAAGGTTAAGGTTTCTTGTTCGCTTCTTGAATAAATATGAAAAAGATTGAGATTAATGAGATAAGAGAGAGAGAGAAAGAGAGAGACTTTATTTCCTAGTTTTAATATACTTCCTATTCAATGGTCCTGTAAAGTCTCAAAGAAATATAACAGTTTGAGTTTGAATAATGCACTGCCAAACAAAATTTACCAACAATTCGAATTGTTTTATTTTAAGGACGTTTCACAAATTTATCACTTTATCGTATTTTTCTTGTTATCTCCTACCCTACAAGTCACCTCCAATCAACTATCTTTGAATGGCACACCCATCAGTTGAAAGCATACATTAGTTTCATTTAGCAGAAGAGAGCATTATGAAACATTATGTACAATCAGTAGAGTGGCCCAGGGCTCTATAATGCAGGGTCGAGCAGGGCTCACGATCCTCTCGACCCGGCTGATAGCTTCCTAGCATTATCTGTTCCAATCTGTGCATCGATGGCTTCAAGTACCATCGCAAAATGGCTCTTTGTTTTCACGAATGTTTGTAGGTTCCTTTAAAATAATATATTTTTTGGTAAATAGACCTCTACATTATCACTACATAGTATAAAACAAAGTCGCTTTTTCTGTCCCTATGTCCCTATATCCTTATGTCCCTTTGAATGCTTAAATCTTTAAAATTACGTTTTGTGCAAGTTATTTATGCATTAAATAATTTCAATAACAATTCGCAGTTGGCATTGAAATGTTAAGTATGTTGTCGAAAACAGTTTCTTACATGTTTTTCTCGAAGTAAATCTTCTGCATGGAACTTTTTTATTTTCAGAACATTTTTATTTTCAGTTAAGGAAAACTAATAGTAAAGAACCTTCCCATTCATGTATTCTATTAATACGTAACAATGAGCAACATGTGCGTCATTTTCCAGGAGCTCAGGCTTGAAAAGCTCTGAGTCATTGAAGTCGCATTCCACAAGATTTAAATTATATATTATAGAGGTATATACTTAAAGGCAAATATAAAGCTGCCATTTGTACTACCTATACCTATTTATTTCTTATTTTGAAATAATTTTGGATTGTAAGTATATTACTTTCTTATAGTACAATTAAGTGTTCATTCATTAATTCATTCATTCGTTCTTCTAACCTAAGTCGTGTCATATCCATTTCTGGTCGAAGGTAGCACAAGTTTTCCTATAAATTACCAAAAAATCTTGTTTTAAGTAATATGCAGGGATAAAAAAAAAACGCTACAGAGACACTTAAAACTCTTATAAATGGCTACAGGTGACAAGAGGCCTGGTCATACACAAAATGGTCGTAAAATAAGTCGTGGGCTATCGACAATGTGGATGGTGCCTGCTAGTCGAGGTCATCGTACGACTGACCGACGCTGGTACTGCTTCACAATATCTTTGACGTTGCAGGGTTAAATACTTTTGTTTGCAATTTACATATCACTTTGTCTCATGCAGCTATAGAACGTCAGAAATAATTTGTTTCGCGGGAATACTTTTTATGGTTTTTGCGTTCAAATATGATGATTTAAATAACGATTTATGGTCTAAAACTATCATTCAAAGTCAAATAATTTAATTATGTTATTTTTGTACTATTTTTTATTTAATTATTAATTTTTTATTGTATGTTACTTTCTAGTCCAATTAAGTTTTCATTAATTTATTCATCCAATATCCAGCATGTACTTGTGTTTGAAATGATAAAGAATTTAAAACTGGAATGTTTTTCACTATCGTGCTGCGAAGATATGCAATAAAATCAACCGAGTCGATATCTTCGACTCGGATACATGGGTCCAATGGAATCCGTTACGAACACAATGGTCTGTTGAAACCTCGAAGGTCGCTGCGGAACTTCCAGCGGTCAAACTATTACTTTAATGGTTTTTGCGTTTATTGGCTTTAAATGTGCCTACGACTGACACGCGCCAGTTTGAAGGCAGATTTTAGTTTGACTTGGAGCAAGAAGATTCTAAATAACTTACGAAAAGGAATCACGGACGACTCACTCACAGGCTACAGCACAGACGGTTTTTAACTACAAAGGAGAGATTTCTCCTCTCTGTGGCAAGCTGAATAAAAGGCGCTATGGCGCTCATTAAGGAAGGCCTATGTCCAACACTGGACTGATATAGGCTGATGATGATGATAAGAGTTTCTCCTCTCTGTGTGTCCTACCGCTTGTATAATGGATCTGCGCTCTGATGAACAGTTTGACACGCTGTTTGCGGTTCCCTTCTATCATCGCACGGCTCGTCATCGGCAGAGTTATCATCCTTACCTTAGAGCCTTTTAGTTGGCCGACTGTAAGGATCATGAGAAATTTCACATGATACACTCATGTTGTGGAATGATCTCCAAGCAAAGGTTTTCTCCCAGTACTACACTATGGAGATCTTGGGTCTTTAAAGACATCTAAAGGGTCGGCAAAGCGCGTGTAATGTCCTTGTTGCAGGCGTAAAAAGGCTGCAGTTACCGCTTTCTATCAGACAAGCCACATGCTGCTTGCCACCTTGGTAAAGTGAAAACACATCGGTGAAGATTTTCTTTAGAAATAATAATCGATAAAAAAATCTAATTCCACCTAATATTATCATCAGCATTTTCTTCCTTATTCATCATGTTTTTTTTTTTTTTATTTCACACAAGACACATTTCAATGCAAGCTAATTGAAACAAAAAAGAAAATGAATGATAAAAGTTCTGTACAAAAACAGTTCGCTCAAGTACTTTTTGTGTATGTGTAAGTGAATGAACAATCAAATAAGAGCACTTTAGAAATTGCCTACTTATTTTTGATATTGAACTTCTAATTTATCGGATTACTACTGTTAGACACGATATTAGATTTAAATAATGCGCAAACGGTACTGAACCATTTCGCTCAAATTGATGCTTCTATGGCGGGCACTATGCTAATGCATGACTGTATTATTTTCCACGATAATTGGGCTTAATATATAATATTTGCGATAGTACACCGTTATCATAGCTGCACTTAATCAGTAGGTGGTAAATTGGTATATAATCTGTTTGCTATTTTGTGACTGTACCTAGCGTAGCATAAATATCTCAGTATGGCATTTGCAATTTAAAATTTGAGTACGGAAGCAAAGCTTGGCAGCCTGTTTCCATTTCAACTGACTTCACAACGATAATAATACCTAGATAAAGACCGCAAACTCTATTCAGCATTTCAATAGCGTAATTCCATTCGTTTACGGTTTACGGTATCTAACTCTATGCAAGGCGCTACCATGTTGGTACCCATTATCTGCATTTGCATCCTTCACCTCTATAGATAGAACCTTACGCAATTATGCCTACCGGAAAATGGAATGTACTGTTCCGCTGATTCAAGTATATTTTGATTTCAATCTTGTTTTGCATAAATTTGTAAATTGTTTTGGTAAAGAAAATCCAAAAATAAGATAGACGTAACCTTCAAACGTCTGTTATGTTGTTCCTCTATTGTAATAATGAATAACTCACTCTACTTTATCAGCTTATGTGGTTACTTGAATCCAATAAGTTACCAAGAGCATTGCAGTAACAGATACGATTATATAAGAATCTTTGTGGGCTGATTCCCATATGTATCGCCTTTGATGCAACGAGCTTGGACCGGTTTGGCCGGCCCCGATATTGCCAACTACGTCACCATTTACCTCTGTGGGCGAGCATTCATCTAGATTGGCCAAGTGGTACAGAAAGATATATTTTAATGAAGGTTATCACACTTTTAATAATATCACACGACTTGTTCTTAAATACCACGATGACAGACCGGTCGGTGGCTGGAATGTTTTCTCCAACTGGTTGCACCATGGCGAGATAACAATGGCCATCTATAGCTTCCATAAAATGATGAAATCTAAGATTCCTCAGTTCCTCACCTTTAAAGCTCCGCAAACAAAACAATCTTCAATCTCAAGCAATTAACACTCAATAACGGTTTTCTCTATTTTCTATCGATTTCCCACGGAAAACAGTACAGCATTGTGACGCCCCGGAACACATTTGGCGAGGGAAGTGGTCAATGATGATTGCTGGGGCCGACGGATCAGCGCAAATAATGACGAGTCATTTCACGTCCCCGCCCAAGTAAATAAGTAGCTAGAAGGCAACATATTGCGTAGTTTTGTGATACCTAATCAATGCTTTTGAAACTGCTTGAAACAAGCAATTGTTATTTTCAAATCTTTTCAAAGACATTTGAATATTGTATGTATTAAAAAACGATAATACTTTGATGATAATACACTTGAGAATTCGTCAAGGCTTTTGAAACATCTTGGACAAGCGACAATATGTTACAGACATGCTGGCAAATCAAACAAAATAATAAGTAGTGCAAAATAGCGTGACGTAAACCTCCAACCATGAGTAAAATAAGTACTTAACTATAAGACAAACGTAGATACAAGCATGGGTAATTAGTTATACTTGAAAGAAGCGACACGTGATTTTTTTGGAACTAATTTGTATATTGAATTAGCGAGTAGGTACATCAGCGAGAATGTGGATCAAAATCTTTAGGAAATCCTCGATGAGTGAATTCAAAACTGAGTAATTCATCTAATTTTTTTTGCATAGTTATCATTTTGAGTTCTTTCACAGCCGATCAAGTTATACAAAAAAAGACAAGACAGACAGACTTAGTAATCTATAAACAAATCCCTTTTTCACTTGATCGTGATGAATAAAAGCGTTTTTGAACACATGGCTGTCTCAATTCTTTAAAAATATTAAAGAAGAAAAGCTGAAAACACCGCACAAGTCAAGTTTATTTAGTAAAACAGACGGTCCTTTTGCTTGTTGGTATAAGCAAGGGTTGCAGAAGGTTGCTGAGGAGTAATGGCCACTTCCGCGAATGTTATCGCACGATCGGCCTGAGGCAACCAGAGCGTTGCAGTGCGCATGCGTAGCGAATATCTAAACACCCAAATGTATTCTTCCATTATCATTCATCGCCGAGTACGATTAACACAGAGTAAAATCTCAAACTATTGAGGAACAGCAGTTGAGCACAGCAATTGAGGAAATATTTATTTGGTATCAACAAACAGCCAGTTTAGAAGCCGTTTTGAGAGAGGGACCTCGCAGTAGACCGCCTGCCAGATGCTCAGTCTTGGATTGGTAAATTCTGTGACTGAAGGTCACAAAATAATTATTGAGAGAAGAAAAAAGGTCACTCGTATTCTTTACGATGTCAACAGGCTGTTAAGATGATGATAATAAAGCATCTCAAAATGTGTCTCATCGTGCCCAATAAGCTCTGGCAAATCTCTGGACCAGCTGATGTAGCAATGAAATAACGGTTATTTACATTTTTAAGTATTTAGCATCTGCCCGCGACTTTGCACGCTAATTCTATCCCGTGAGAACTGATTTTTGGGATAGCCTATGAGTTATTTCAGGGCTTGAACCTAGTCTATTAAAAATTTCAGCCTTTCAGTAGTTGCTGCGTAAAAGAGGTACTTACAAACATCCTTCTATACATCTATACATCCAAACTCGTTATAATCTATCTATAATACTTTCTCGTTTATAATATACTAGCGACCCGCCCCGGCTTCGCACGGTTTTATTATACGTATAAACCTTCATCTTGAATCACTCTATCTATTAAAAAAAACGCATCAAAATGCGTTGCATAGTTTTAAAGATTTAAACAGTCAAAGGGACATAGGGACAGAAAAAGCGACTTTGTTTTATACCATGTAGTGAGAATATGGATTATGCTTCAAATTTCTAGAACGTGTACATAATTGGAGTATCATAATGAAGACTTAGCCGTAAGTACGAATTAAGTAAATCATAACAAGGTAATGAGGATGACCTCTGGTTGGGGCCGCATGCGCACGGGAGGTTCAAATCACGCGACTTAATGCTTTTTGAAGTGCTACGTAATGTGTCATTACGGACATTTCTGTACTTTCTCGATGATTTACGGAAGTAGTAGTAGAAGAGTTCTCTTGATTTACCTATAATTTTAGTTTTAGGGGTCAAGGTTTCACTCTTCTCACTTTGGTAGGTAGTAACTCAGTAGGCTAGGTAATGTAAATACGACAGATTAAAATACACTAAAAATCTCGAAAATGCACTGTTTGTTTCGCACATAATTTGGACGACTGGCTGTTACGTGCCCTTTTATGCCATTATCAATTATAAGTTCCAAATTATAGATTTTTAGACCGTCTAACCTTAGACCGTGCTCCTTTTGAATACTTTTTCGTCCGAAATTGATTCGTGCGGAAACGTACGATTACGTACGATTCACGACCTTCCACGGACTATGGGAGCGCTCAGACTGCGTGCGATTAGTCGTACGTAAACGTGCGTTCGAACAGTGATCGTACGTTGACGTACGAACAAATTCGAAAAAAGTCCAAAGTGAGCGCAGCCTTATGCATGACTGTTCACCTTGAATGTCACATATTAATTCGATGCACGAGGCAGTGAGATACGCCATACGCTGCATGTGTGATTATGTCCATCAAGTAGTAAAGCGGTGCTGTTAAAATTAATTGTTTTAAAATGTTAAAATTACTATTAATGATGACACATAGTACCATTATGAGTGTTTTCAATGTTAACCAAAGTTATCGACATAGCTCAAAAAATTAGTAAGCCGAAGTGGCAGTGGACTGGCCATATCTCGCGAAGAATCGACAACCGTTGGGATAAACATGTTCGTGGGTAAAAACCGTGACTCGGCAAGACTAGTGTAGGACGCCCTCCAGCCAACACTAAAGTTACTGAAATTCTATAGCTATTTTCACAAAATTAAAATTATTTCACTTTATCTTTGTAAACTCTAGGCAACTAAGTGAGCTAACAATTTAATTATCTACATTATAAAAAATCTAGGTTTACTTGATTCAGTAAACTTAGTTTTCTAGGATAATTATATTCATGACCTTTTCAGGGATTCACAATGAATAGCGTGACCAGATTACTCTTTATAATCTATCAGGCACATCTGATAATTACACACTATACAAATAGGTATCAATGCAAACCAAACCAAAGTAAAGAAAAACAGAAAAAAACAAACAGTTGCACAATCGATTTACCGTTAAGAGCGATTTCTTCCAGGCAACCTTTAGATGGGCACGTGAATAGTTACTGCAATTTACTGTACAGGTATAGATGGATACATAGAAGATATTTTATTCATAACTAGCGACCCGCCCCGGCTTCGCACGGTTTTATTATAATTATATAAACCTTCCTCTTGAATTATTGTAACCATTAAAAAAAACCGCATCAAAATCCGTTGCGTAGTTTTAAAGATTTAAGCATTCAAAGGGACATAATGACAAAAGGACAGAAAAAGCGACTTTATTTTTATACTATGTAGTGATAATTATTCAATTATTCTGAATCATTTAGTAACCATCTTTTTGTTGGGGTCTTGCTGTATTTATAGTGAATTGAATGACTCATTTGGTAATATTTCCCTTAGTCTTACCTGTACTATGTTGAATCATCAATGACACTTATAAATATTAATAATTCACTGAAAATTTATTACTTACAATTTCATTATTCGATCCTTATTGAAGTTATTGTCTTGTAGATCTTGAAAATGAATATCTATGTATAGAAAAAGCTGCTACTTATATAAATATTACTGGACAATCCACACAACCTGATCAAGCCCCAAGCTAAGCAGAGCTTGTTATGGGTACGAAATGACTGATTATACTCAATACAATTTATCAAATCTGCACCCAGAACCCCGAAACTAATATTTTGTCGTACAAACATTTCTCCCAAGTTGGGAATCGAACCCACATCCTCCTCTGTCACAGGCGGACCTTCATCCTCCGCGCCACATCGGTATAAAATCTGATTTAGTATGCAATAGGATGCGTAGGTGCCTTAGGTGCCTTGCCATACAACCTTGCGTGCGCCCGCGCCACCGCCCAAGCCGGTTGCCATTGCCTTGCCGACACATGCGCGCCTTTTAAGGCTCAAATTGGGAGCAACTTTGATCTCCTACGACATTGACTCCATAAATTGCGATTTTAGAAGAGTTTTAGTAAGTAAAAAAAATGTACAAAGTTTTATATGTTTATCAATTTTTGCAAAGAGTAAGATTTCACTAGCTTCGTAGTGTTCCTAAGATTGTAATCATCATCATCAACCTATCAGTTCATAGTTGGACATAGGCCTCCCCTAATGAGCGCCATCGTTAGATTGTGATAAATTTTTAAACTTTGTAATATTCTAATCCAATTTCTCGGTTTCGGAAATGTATACCCTTGTAAAACAACTTTCAGATAAGGAGAACTAGGGTCTTTCAAGTCATACAATAGACTGCAATGTCCAGAAATTCAGGTTTGGTTACTGATTTGAGATAGCGCTTGGCCAACTGATTAACTGGAATAAAGTAAGGCAACTAAAGACCCTGTTAAAGATCGCAAGCATAGATTAAATCGAGGGCAGGCTTCCCATAAAATGATAACCTTACGTTGTGTCTTAAT
This sequence comes from Eupithecia centaureata, assembly GCA_944547425.1. Lineage (NCBI taxonomy): Eukaryota > Metazoa > Arthropoda > Insecta > Lepidoptera > Geometridae > Eupithecia > Eupithecia centaureata. The sequence goes on along the minus strand of OX155681.1, from coordinate 6,862,458 downwards.
TTAAAAAAATATGTTATACTGCTGTTAAATGAAAAACAAACGATTACACTGCGTCATAAAGCTTGAGTTAGCATCTTAGCAAAAAGGAAATTTCTTTCTTCGAGATAGAATTCTTCAGTACTTAGGTATGTAGTTTTGGCGAAATGGTTGCCTTTGAGGTTCACTCTTTATTTTTACATCTTGGAATACCGCAATTCTTCGGGAATGGAAAAATATTTTCTCTTGGAACAAAGTACAGAAAAAAGCTTATTAAACCAAAATCAAAAAGCTTTGAGAAATATCTTAGTAATATTGCCATCATTACAGCCGTTACATGACGCTCACCGATAAAAAGAATTCCGACCTTATGGTGAACAATGCCTTTGAAGGCGTATAGAATTGAAACTCTATTTATACAGCTGCAAATTTACATAAAGCGCTCATACAATATTCAAAATGAATAACTCAAATAAAACACCATAGGTACTAGCTACATAATTGGAACAAGTACATATATAAATAGGTCTCAATAACGAGAAAACATAAAGTAAATGGTACCTATTCAAACTACAAAGAGAAACGATAAAAAAACAAAATTTATATTATAAATAATCTGAGTTTGTATGTTTAAACAAGACTTGTGACTTAAAAATATTATTATCTGTTTACCTTCCTGTTTCATAAGTTTGTAAAATAGAAGAAATAAGAAACTTCAAGGGGAACTACCCCAATATTTTCATGGTATTTATTGTATTTACGTCAGAGTCTTACAAAAATAGATAGACAGACACTATCTATACTTATAATAAAACTGTAACAGGTCCAATTCTGTACATAGAAGATATTTTGAAAATTTTTTTTGGAGGGCAGTCTATTATCGATACTCAAGCCAAAACTGTAATTTTTTTCATTCATGTCTGTCTGTCTGTCTGTCTGTCTGTCTGTCTGTCTGTCTGTATCGTAAACGCGCATCACGCCGAAACTACTTGATGGATTGAAATGAAACTCGGCATGATTATAGGTCATACTACGAGGAAGGACATAGGATACTTTTTATCCCAGAATCCAGTAAGGTTCTCATGGGAGAGGGTATGAAAGTAAAATTCCTTTACCGCGCATCACGCCCAAACTGCTGAATGAGTTGGAATGAAACTCGGGACGATTTGAGTTCATACTACAAGGAAGGACATGGGATACTTTTTATCCCGGAATTCGGTAAGGTTCCCCTGGGAGAGAGGGTGAAAGAAAATTTCTTTAACCACGCATCACGACGGAAGTGAATGAATTCGAATGGAACTCGGAACGATTGGACATGGGATACATTTTATCCCGGAATTCAGTTTGGTTCCCCTGGGCTATACGGGTTTTCAAAAATTTCTCACAGCATCTGAACGACGCGCGCGCGTCGTTCAAATGCTGTGAGAAATTTTTGAAAACCCGTATAGCCCAGGGGAACCAAACTGAATTGAACTGATAAACGCGAAAGATTGTAAGTATGAATGGATAGATGGATGGATGTTTGTTACTCTTTCACGCAAAAACTGCTGAACGGATCTGGATGAAATGGCACAGAGATAGATTATAAGCTGGAATAAGAAATAGGCTTTATTTTATCTCGAAAATCCCACGGGAAAGGGAATTACGCAAGTAAAATCGCGAGTACTCCAAATACTAATCATGCGCAGACGAAGTCGCGGGTACCAGCTAGTATACAAATATCATTTATTTTAGAAATAAAAAAATCAGTCCGTGACACAATTGTTCATGTGATTTGATGGACTTCTTTCTCAACAAAAAAAAACAAAGTACCCATATGACGAAAGACTAGCGAATCAATCTTGCTGAAGTTACGGCAAAGGTAGAGCCCATTTATTCGTACTCGTATTCGTGGAATAAATGGGCTCTACCTTTGCCTATATATAGTATAATATATAATAATAATTAATATATAATTGAATAACGCGTACTAAGTCGTGGGTTACAGCTAGTATATTTACAGTTTTTGCGTTCGTTTGTTGTTATTACTGACGAAACCTTGAAATAACTATTGCGTTGATTTCATTCTCGACTGAGTCGTCAAACATTGATGTCACTTTATGTTAGAGGTAGGTAAGTTATTGACTATCAAGCTGGCATTTTGAGCTCCAGCTATATGCCTTATTTAAGACATTTCTTCATCGAAAGGTAACCTATGGATCAAAGTGGTATAGAAAGCAGTTAAAACGAATCCACCCGGGCAATGGATCAGAGTGGCAAAAAGATGAGTCTAATCCATGAATGGATTAGCTCAGTCTAATGGAATGGAGCTTCTCTTCTATTAGTACGAATAGTTCCCGTATCACTTGGCCAAATTTTGTTCATACCGATGCTTCCACATCATGGTGATAATTGCTCTAATGTGCGATTCCAATACGACCCATAGTGTGGTGAGAACTCTCTGATGCGCTAAAACTGGGTTACGTTGAGTTATGCATTCATACATAACATTTATATTACAACAGATCATACGTAAGACAAAGTGATGTTTTTATTCATCGTGCCCCCATAAATAACTGGTTCGAATAGGCATGATAATAAAACAAACCGATTAACTATCTGTGATTTTGAAATGTCCCAATGTTTTCGTTGTGACTAAAACGTATGAAATTGCTGAAGCAACATTTTTGGCGGATATGGAGCTAACTGTTATATTTATCTCGGATAATATTAATAAAAAAGGGATTTTGTTCAGGGGTTTCCTATAGGATATCAAAAGATATGTATCACAATCATTTAAAAAAAGAATAGTAATGCAGTATTTTTTTGTAAACATGTCTAGAAGATATTATGGGTAATAAATATCTCTACAGCACAGGGTATCCTAGTGTAGAGATCAAAGTGAAATCACCATTATTAGTCTCTATATAATTAGCAATAACAAGAATAATATTAAGTCAATGTGATTATGTTTTATGTATGTATTTTTGATCAATAAAATTTACTTTACTTACTTACTTTACTTAATTAAGCTTCACCTTACTGCGTTACAGGAAACGAATGAATCTGATAAATAAAATGAACTAGTTTTTAAGAAACATTACTCATACTTTGTTTCCTTGGTCATGATACCTACCTTCAACAAATAAAGGCATGACTGGCTTCATATCGCAACTTAATTTTAGTTATGCCCAAAGCCTTCCTACGCCTGTTTGAGGTGAAGGTGTCTGCCGATGACGAAATTGATTAGCAAGAAACAACAAATGCAGGAGGCCGTTCCATAAAACAAGTCCTGGATCAGATTATAAGCGGACTATACCTGTGCTTGCGCCGCTGCCAGGAGCGAGCTGACGAGGAGGCTCCAAAGAGGCCACATTCTTCTTTTGTTTTCTTTTTTATCTGTCACAAAACTGTCAAACTTGACGGAGGTAGGCGCTAGATGTTAGCGCATGGCGGACCGGTCGGCGCACGGCTCGGAGCTACACTGACACACGACCAGACAAACTTTACTTTCCGTGAGCGGTCGTGTTCACACCGACCGTTTCGATATGCTTGGTTTGTTTTTATTGCAGCTGTTGAGTATAGTAACCTATTAGAATAATGTGTCTAATTGATTATGTTATAGAGTATGGAGTACCTAAACTTGTTTTCCAAAGTGGAAAAATAAAAAGTACACAGGTACTCATAAATATTCATAATAAGAATAATAATAAGAGCTTTATCTTCATGTTTACTTGTATAAACGCAAATTGAGGACTCTACGATTATTATTATACCTACTAGCTTTCGCAGTTTTTCACATGCTTTTCAAGTACATAATACCTCTATAGGTACCTGTCCCCAGGAAACCACCTACCACTTTGACAAATTTCATTAAGATCCTTTCAGCCGTTTAGGCGTGACTTAACAGACAGACAGAATTTCTTAGCTTTACTAACAGTGTGGATTAGCCACAATTTGCTACTGCAGTACAAAGGCCTCCCAGTGATTGCTCTAGAACTATTAAGTAAAACCTGTCGAAACATCATTTCGAATCAATAAATGGGCTCCTACTATATGTATTAACACAAACGTAAAAATATCATGAAAATACCCTGATACAAAGCCAATTTGTAATTTTTTTAAAACATGGCAGTTTCTGTTTGTTGCAAGAGTTTTAAGAGCTTTATGTACCTAGATTAGTAATTTTGTATTTACTTACCTTGGTTTGATTTTTTGCAAAATCTCTTATCTAATTGTTATTTATTGAAAAGCCATTGAAGTATGAACTCACTTTAAATAATTTGTACTCAACCTAGTGTTTGATTAAATTCAAGAACTGTTCCACAGCATGGACTCTAACTAAGTATATAATTTGAAACTGATTATTAACCTTGATAATTAAAATGTTGTTTATTGTAAAAAACAAGTATGTACCTTAACAAAAGTTTAAGAGTTTAATGGGTTTGATCAAGTGTCTATGAAAGCTCTAGTATAACGCTGCCCTATCCCTACGCAATGTAGAGTCGCAGGCGTCGTTACGCCACACGCCCACTACTGTACCACCTGTGCAACAAACACGCACACAAGCAGGGAGCAGGTAGACGTATAGTATAGGTACCATAGGCCACAGACCAGCGTTGCCGACCGTACGATTTAAATCGCATTTGTACGATCGTTTGGTTTTCATAGGATGTACAATCGTACGATTTTTTCATCATTTCATGTTTCTTTTCTTCTTGGCCTATATCCAGCAGTGGACTAATATATGCTGATGATGATGATGATGATGTTTCTTTTATATATTTGCAGGAGTGCGAAACGCCTTACGTAAATAAGGAGCGTGTTCGTACCAGGATCAAAAACAAAATAAAATATCCCTAAGTATGCAATATATTTTGCGACAATCCACAATCTACTAGAATTTTCAATAAATTGCCGCTTTAAATAAAAAGGGTTAAACATAACAAAACAATTGTAAAAAATAAGTTGAATATGTATCTTCTGGAGAAGTGTAGAATTCCATATTGAAGAAACTTTGAAGCTTTTTTGTTTGTTATTTTATAACCTATTAAATAATAGTAATATGTTACTTTTATTATAAGACATTTTAACTGATAACTGAGTCAAAATTGTAATTTAAGCGATAATGCAACTAGTCTATTACTATTAAGATGATTTCCTAAGCTAAAATAATTAATTTTAAGTTTCCGCACACAAATAAAGTGAAATAAATAGGTGAAAAAATAGAAATACGCAATGTATGTACTCACACTCACACTCCTGTCACAGTACTCAACTATTGAACACCTGAACATGTTTACTTTTCTTTCATAGACCTGCAGGTCACATCGCTTCCTATTTTTTTGTTTTCCCTTTGCTTATGTTCCAAACTTTTTACTTTTTTCATATACGTATTAAATATACCTCAAAATTTCACAAAGTACCCCAAAAACATGTTGAAAACAATAAACATGGTTACTCATCTCACAAAGTAAATTGATATCTCGCACCACCCCTGGAAGAAATACGCAAGTGAAAACTGACAACTTTTCAGGAGCGACAAAAAACTGTTTTTAAAATTTATGAACATTACTAGAAATATGTAATATACATCAAATGATAACTAAAAATTCCTGCGAGGGGCCTACGTGTTTATATTTTAAATTTACTCAATGTGTATTGAGAAAAACCTAAAAAAGAGCGTTGCGTAATTATTCCTCGAAACGTATTAAACATTTAATGGTGTTAATTATGAGTATTGCTTTGTTTTCATGTTAAGGAGGTCTCGTTGTTTGTTATTATTACAGATAACCCTTTATGTGCGTTCAGATTTAGTCGTGCATTCAATGTGCAAGTATGGTTTACGTAGATTTTCCTCGAGATACTTTTTCTTTTTTGTTCGTGTAAAAAGGATTACTTATTTTTACCTTGTGACACTTTAAAATACTTATGGTTGTATGTCAAATTATAGCTTTACTAAACAAATAATTTAAAATACTTTTGCGTCACAACTTTATTGAGAATGCGCATTTTTAGGAAGAGACGAGCTATTAAAAGGACTGCTCGTGGTTGCCATCGACAGGAAGAAATAGGAAGAGGAGAGGTTTTCCTTTGACTTGCAGCGGGTCAATTATTGTGGAGTAGTAATATATTAAAAAGCTTAGTTTGAAAAGTATTTTCAGGTAGAGTAATGTAATCAAAATAAAGCAGTTTGAGTCAAATCTATCATTATGTATAATATTAATCTGGATAAATTTCAAGCCCCCATCCTCGATTGTGAACAGCGATTTCTTTTTACCAATCAAGCTATTGAAATTCTTTCATAGTCTAATCTTTTTAATACAGCTACTAAATGCTATGGCAGTATAAATAATAATAATGTAGTAGTAGTAGAGTGTACAAAATGAATTAGGTTTCTGATGTAATAAATAATAAGCCAAATATTAATTAACTCGTCAAGTCTCATGGCGAAACAATTCTTGACAACTCGTGAGAACAGCTTATAGGCACAGGGTCTGTGATGGGTCTATAAGTTTTGAGTAGAGTTTTATCAACTTTCCTGATAAAACACCACAAAACTCCCGCTCCACGCCTTAGGGGTTCTCCCACTGTGTAGGACGGTATATTGAAGAGGTTCTGTAGCTCCTGTAGCTCTCTTCCTGCCTTCATCAAGCTTTGAAGTAATACCGTCCTCACCGGGGACTTTTTCATTTTTAAGCTGCCTCAGGGATTTCGTCTTGACTAATTTCTTTCTGGCAGTTCGGCGGTATAGTGGCGTATCGGGGTGGCTCTGGAATCATGCTCGGCTCATCGGGAATGAGGTGCATGTGCAGTTTACAGACGGCCATAGAAATCCTCTGTCTCGGCTGAGATCTCCGGCTTTGACAGGAAAGAAAACTAAAAAAAATAGTATATTCAGATATTAGAGATCCATTTTTATGAAATTATAATTACGTAACTAGTAGTAGCTACACAAAAAGGTTGAATAAATTAAGTTAAGTTTGTGCAGCCATTCAACAGTCTCTATCTCTAGAGTTGAAAGATTGCATGATGGGCGAACCGAATTTAAAACCTACAACCTGAAGGATGGTGTTGGTATTGTACTGCCCCATGTTCTGCCAAGCAAAACGACTCTATTTTTGCGGATGATGGCGTGAAAGCCATCAATTTGAGCTTTCGCACATTGAGAGATGCGCTACAGAAGCCTATTATTTTGCACACGAAGGGCATTGAGCAATTTTTGGGTAAATCAGTAAATCAATAACTTTTAGTTCTTTAGGCTCACAAAATAAGCATTTAGACAAGTCAAATTTAATACTAAAGCTAGCCCAAAGGCTCCCCGTGTAGAATAATTGGCAGTAGGCTTAAAAAGAGCGTAATTATAACTTGCATACTGCATGAGAACCTTTGTACCAGCATATTACTTCGGACCGCCAACGCCCTCCTTTCTCGTTCTATACCATGGTCGTGAAGGTCCTCGGTAAGGAAGTGTCCTAGATATTTGAAACTATTCACTCATTTTAGCTTAAAGCCGTTTTAGTCTTCAACTTCAACGGGACTGATGATGGAACTTTACCATCGGCTTTGAAAACGGTGACATCATGAAACCAGGTATTCACTCTTTCTGCAACTGAATACTAGTCCATGCCTGCTGGAGCGCTCCTCACTAATAGACAGCAGTTTGCGGAGGGCACAGCAGCACCATGTCATCTGCGTAGCTGATACGCGCGCTGCTGAGCCCAGATCAGACGATACGGTCTTCCCGTCGCACGTTTTAAGCTCGGTCAGGTGGCTCCTGCTAAGCTGCTGAGTGAATACTTTGGACCTTCGGTTTCGCTCTATCGCCCTTTTAATAAAGCGTGTGTCTGAATTCGGAAGCTGACCTTCCGATTTCAGACACACGCTTTATGCGCCGTACCATCATATTTACATTATATTTTTATAATTACATTATATTTACGCCGTACCATCTTCGCAATTCCATTGTTCAGGTCCAACCTTTCTGACGAAGTTGCTTGGGTAGTTTTCCGTCTTCTTGTCATCAGCCCCAGAGTCTTATCCGAGAGGTTTCACTTCTTACCAATACTCTGTTTTTTGCAAAACTTGATGCCCTCGTCCCTCAACGTCTCAACCAGATTATGTAGGGTCTTATCAGTGTCATCAGTGGGTTCCAAAACAAGAAATCCATCCCCGAGAAGCTGCCGAAACTTCTCGGTGCCCGCCGTAATTGGGATTGGATTAGGTCGGAGGACTTCATCAAGCGGTTTCTTTCAAGATTTAAGTTGATACTCAGAGAGTCTCGGAGCAATCGGTGATCAGATCCGGTATTGAACCTGTTGATCACGGTCTCTGAATATGTATTTGCTTGGTATTCGCCATGACGAAGTCGGCTATGCCATGTCCACTAAACATTCTGTTTAGAAAGAGTTCATTAAAAACAGTCTCTCTTTCTCGAGGAAGTTGACAAGCATTTACCCGTGATTCCTTATTCCATTACTATGCAGGCCTCTTCCCCCGGGCTTGTTCCCACCTTGTTTTAAAGTCCCCCATAACAACGTTGAAGTAAGCCTTAGTGGGGTTCTGTAAGGCTTTGGATATGTAGTACATATCCTCCATTTCATCGTCCAAGTGCCGAGGTTCATGCGTAGACCTGAACCTTAACCTTTATGCTGGATGGTCGAACGTACGCTACCCTGGTTGACACACTGGAGATTTTATGAACATTGCTAGAGAGGGCCTAATTGACGAGGAAACCTACGCCATCCCGGGATGTTTTATCACCCTCGCGAAAGTAGAAAAGATGGCCCGAGTGTAGGGCTACGTACGGCCTTCTCTCTACGGACATCACATAACCCGAGAACATGCCATTTTAAAGTTCTATAAATCCAATTTCAACTGCGCTAGATGATGTACGTTGATGTACGTTGCCAGGGTCAACCCGGGGATTCCTAGCATCACCTGCCCCGCCGTAACCATGTCCTCTACCATGGTCAGGAATAGCGAAGCGGCCGGGAACTGGGGACCATTTTTTGTTGGTTGCTAGTCATCATCACCCATAATCTCCACGCAGGGCATGCTGGTAGGGGATCGCCCTTTGGTGGTTTGGTTGTACTGCAGGGGCGCTGCTACCAGCTTAAGACTTCCAAGGGAAGAGTTGGGGTGATGCAATTCTATTCCGGTACCACACGGCAGGTAATAATTAAAAAAAACGTAAGGTTAAACTACGCTATTTCTCTAATTACGACTTAATCATTTACAAACTCTGTTCTAAAAAATACGTATCAATAGTTATAAAATACAATATTTACAAAATTTTCGTGGAAGAAATAGGCAACTAGACTTGCACAATGATACTTACTTACCTCTAGATGGTAAAATAACGTATCAATTGTTATGTAATATAATAAGGATAAAAGTTTCGTGGAAAAATTAAGCAACTAGACTTACACTACGATACCTACCAAAAAATACCCTAAAACAAGTGTGCAACTATAGTTATGCGGAGATATTTTTTAAAGTCCTCGCTTAAGATTTATGTAAGTATAAATATGTTATTAGTCATATGGAACTTTAGTAAATAAATGAAGTGCAAATGTAGTAATTTCATTATTGCGCTGGAATTATAAATATTTTAATGTTGCAATATTTTACATTTTTGTTTATAATTACTTCATTTTCATGTAAAAAATTATGAAAAAAATTGACAATATGTATTAAATTTTTCTTGATTTTTTGGTGCAATAAAAAAAAAATCTCGCAAGTGGACTTGCATCTTTCTTCCAGGGGTGGTGCGATCTATCAGACATGTGTGTGACCATGATGACTACCATGTTTTTTTTCGTTAAAGTTTACTAAAATTTATTCGGACCACTGACAAAATAAAATAGGTTTAACTTTTTTTGTAAATTCTTCGTAAAATTTTTTCTTTCTTGGTTCGATAATTCCTAGTACGAATCAATGGTACGATCAAAGAAAAAAAAAGTTTGAAACGCTGCTACAGACCTTTTGATGGAGATTGCAGAATTTGCAGATAAGTTTTTTAAACTTACGCGATCAGAACACATTATTATAAATATTTATGAACGGGTATTTATCGCGTTTATTTACCTATTTTTCCCGACGTTTCGACAGGTTTAAACACTGTCGTGGTCACGGGATGATGATGGAATATCATAAATATTTATAATAATGAGATTGCAGATGTCGTATGTAACATCATTTTTTTATTGTTGCTTCGACTGACAATTATCTGGTTACAGAGGATCAATAAATAGTCTGTATCCAATTATTCCAATACCCAATAATAGATATTTGCAATGATTGGATACTAGGGTGGAGCGAGATTTTTATTTTTACATTTGCACTTCTGAATACCTCTCAAAAGTTGCATCTTGTTGCACAGGCAAGGAAAAAAAATAAAATAAAAATATTGCAACCCCTCTTCAGCCCTCTACTGCCCTTTGAATATTTCAAAATTATGAAAAAATGGGACTGATTAACAAAAATTTTAACTAAACATTTAACCGTTTTTTTATGTTGAATATCATATTTTTGCATGTTTAAATATAAAATGAGTGGTAAATAATAATTCCTATATCACTAGAAGCTTGTCATGAAGTTAAATTATACATATCAAAGACGCCGATGTTAAACAAAATTCAATGATTGGTATCAGTCGGTACGTAGCTTTACAAATTGAACTGTTGACGTTAGAATCATTCGAGTTACCTATTTTTTAAATAACCTTCGTCTTGTAAATTTATTTTAGTTGTTTTTTTCAGTAATCAATACGATAAGCTATTAATTTCGTGGCCTAATGTGCTAAAGACAAAATAATGTCGAAAATAAGAACTCGAAGTGAAATAGACTGTTCTATTTATGGATATCCTTATTTCTGTAGTAAATTAATACTACTAACGAAGGCTGTTGGATTAAAACAAGTATTGTTCATCAAAAAAACAGTAAAATGTCTGAAAAATGGTCAAAAGCCGCCATGCGAGTTTCGCATGAATCATGAAAAAAATGCTCACTCGCGATGGTTGACAACAGCTGATAGCTATATTAAGACACCCAAGCCTTATTTGAACCTTTTGAAACTAAGAGTTTCCAACCTAATAAATCTTATAATATACTATATTAAGAGCTTATGCTCCTGTTTGGTATCATATACGTAAATTTGCTTGAATGAACTATTCATTCAAGCAAAGTTCGGTGAATGTTCTTTGATTGATTGCATAATTAAAATGTTTTGAGTTTTAATGTACAGAAAATCGCAGACGGAGTTATTCAGACAAACCTCTTTTTATTGCACATCCAAAAAATGTGTTAGAGGCTATGCTTTACGATCAATAAATCTGTATAATATCAGAGACCTGGGCTTGAGGATTTCGGATTTTCCTTGTCACAATCAAGCTGTTGAAAATGTGTGAAAATGGTAACTGAGGCATTGATGACTGTTTCTGGTAAGAAGGCCAGAGGTGGATGCATTCGCGGTAAAATACAATCGCGTGCTATCGTTCGATACTGAAAAAAAATCAAAGCTAAAAAGTCAACCTAAATACTCACAATTTTATAATTTTTGATTAATTTTTTGATTGTTTGAAGCAGAGTATTTTTAAATGAAACTTTTCTTATTGAAATTGTTATTATAAAATTGATGTCTTATTTACACTATTCCACTAAAATATATAGTTATTTATTGTTAGTTTCTGTAGAAGACAGATTTTAAAAAGTTACGTAAATGGAAAAAATATCAAACTTTAAACGACGGTAGAGGGCCAAAAAATATATTTAAAAAATAAAATAAAATTATACTTATTATTGTCTTGCCATTTTGCAACTTTTAGCAGGTATTCGAAATCGATTATGTAACTTTATTTTTTTTCCATACATTGACGCTCCACCCTATTGGATACATTACGAAATAATTACATTTTCACTGTATTTTTAAGACCTTTAAATTGCATTTCAACAACTCTCCATCTATTTTTTCAAGGATCATTGTTGATCTTTAATTGATAATGAGGTAGTTACATATCAGCTACTTTGGATTAAAAATTAAATTAAATTGGAACTCATTTATTCCGGACAACACAAAAATTAAATTTAGGTCCATATTAAGTCTACATTAAAATAATACCGTGCCTACATACTTCAAAATATTCTCCACACCATTTTAAACTTAGTTATACCCTACTTACCCAGTATCTTCTGAACTGAATAAAATATCCCAATAAGAGCGGAGGTACATAATAATTATATCAAGTTCGTATAATGAAAGCTTTTATATCCAATCCAGCAGATATTTCAAGAATGCTGAAAACTCATTAGACTTCCCCAAACACGTTTCAAAGACCTATTACCGCGCCATCTCGCTGCCGCTAACTGTGCTATTGAAAACATAAAATATTTGAGTTCGTAGAGTTCAAAATGTTGCCGTAGGCGCCACCGTCGCGGGTGTGTTGCCGCCCAAAATCGATAGACCAGCCGGCGTGCGCCGTATCTCCAATTCTACATCAGTGTTTCAGTAGGCACCCTGCATTACTGCCCTTTGCCTAGCTCGCTCCGCGACCAGTGCCCCGCAGGATTCATAAACGCTTTTCAACCCTCAAGAAAATTGTAAGTAGAACTGGTTTTATCATTTAAAATCAATTAATAATGAAAACAGATTTTTTTTAACTGTTCTTCATTCAAAAATGTCACGAAATGACTGTCTGAAGTCGCGGTCTAAGTTAGAAGTATATGGGGCGGGGAATGACCTCGTAGGGCGGATTTGGCTATGTAACAGTTACTCTTTTCATTAACACGCAATAAGTAAATTCGTTAAGTAATTTCCGGTCACTTCTGTGATTACCGAAAGTTTTTACTTAAGTAAATACAACTTATACCTCAAAAATAAATCCTACATTCATGAGCTGTTTCTTTTGAGGATTCATTTTAAGTCTCAAATTAGTTTTGACTCACGACTTGTGAATGAAATTATTTGATTCCTGTAAAAATGTCGATCTTATAAGTTCAAGCCTAAAAATGCAAGTTAAAAGGCACTTATTATTCATTATGTCTACTCATTATATTCGATATTTCAAACAATAAAACTTTAACTACTAGCTAACTATCTACGCATTATTACAATTATTTAGATATTTGTTATGATTAAAATATTGTAAAATTTTCTCATTAAAAAATTGATCTTTTAAGAAATAAATTCTTATACCTCATTCTTCTTTGATTGATACGTTGAGCGTTACAGTTTTGCTGCTGCTAGATCATTGTTACTTTTATTTTGGGGTGTTTATGATATAACATCTACACCATGTATGTACGTACACTCGTATCGATCTCTTCTTTGTTCATTTTGTACAAATAGGCAGGACTGAGGTTGACACAGGATTTGGTTACCTTTTTAGAAGCATCCATGTTGATTGTGTGCGGAACGTGTGTTCGTGACACTCACTGAAACCTTATTTTATCAAAGAAAAAGGCTTGTCAAAGTCTTCTAACTTTTTCTATGGTAATCCAATGAACCCGAAATCCTATGCGACCCGATAAATGTAGGTAGCTAGGGAAAATAATAATTTATTGTAGCTCAGCAAAATAAAAACTGATCGATGATCGATCTAACAAGAGTAAAATATATAACTGTTCTTATTCGGACTAAAACAAACGACGAACTCTGTGGCGCAGTGGGCGAAATTCACAGCGACGCAGGAGATTGTGAGTTCGATTCCGCCTCGGGACAAATGTTTGTACGAACTGCCATTTGTTCCAAAAATATCGATCCATGTAAACGTAATAATTCTATCAGTAACCTACTCGTAACAGCGCTGCTTAGCTTGGAGCTAGATAATGATGTGTGAATTACTGAGGATTATTTATTTTAACAAGCTACTGCCACACTATAATAGATACTACAAATAGTTAGATTTCAATAATAATATTTCTGTGCAATTCACACAGTATCATCTGGCCCTGAGCAAATGAGCTTGTGTAATGGGTACTAGATGACTGATATACTAAGTAAAAATAATTTTTCATATAGAATTTTTTTATCAAATATAGAAAACAACCGATCTCCAACAAAAATATTTGTAGATCGTAATGGAACATTTGTTCCATTTCAATGCGGGAATCGAACCCGCAACCTCCTGCTACGCGTAAGATTGATGTTACTATTACCGTTTTATAAAATGTACTATCAATATTCAAACAATAGGAAAAACGATTTCCCTCTAACTTTTCCGAATAGATTGTTCTTGAATCGAATATAAATTGCTTTGACTCGTAGGTATATTCATGCCAATTTGTCGAGCGGTTCACGTACCTTTTTGCCCCAGGGAACCACGATATAAAGAAAGCAAAAGTTATTTCATAACCACATGGGAAGGCTCTCGATAGTCTCGATTTATGACAGTTATCGCGTTTTTATTACTCTTAGGACAGTTCACCTCTTTCATTTGATGTTTTAGTTCAGAAAATCCACGAGGTATTTGAGAAAAAACACTCTGCCTTGAAATCGCTATTAAGGAAGAATACATAAGACGAAATGTTTGGTTTTGGTTTCTGTATCTATTTCCATCCATCAGGTGGGATTTGTGTTCAGACAAAGGTATGTGTACTCACAAAAAATAATAAATACATCCACTACATAATATGAAACAAGTCGCTTCCCTATGTCTGTCCCTAAGTATGCTTAGTATTAAAGCTTAGTATTAAAAATAAAAATTAATAAATTCATTTATTTCGGACAACATTAGAACAAGTAGACAGATCTTATATAACTTATACTACGGTCCATATCAATATATACCTTAGAGCTAAAATACATATCACAATATTATATTAAGGCACACGCGTGGTCGCCGGCGTGTCTCGGTTTAAAACTACGCAACAGCTGTTGATGCGTGATACCTTCGTATAATAAACCCGTGCGAAGCAAACGGTCTAGAGGTAACTTATCTATAAATGTATACTTTCTAGTATCTACCACTCAGTCTAGTCTAAAGACATTTCAAGAGCTCCATGCTCTTTCCATAACAAGGGTCCAGACGAGAAGTGCTTTTGAAACAAGAAAATACTATTCAGCTCTTGAAATATTCCTATTTCTTTGAGATAGCTCTTGATTTTCTTGAAAATAAGTTTGCCTAGACCGCAGAAATCCACTTCACAAGTTCATTATTTTTTGTACAAAGTTTGAAGTATCCTCTGTTGTCCTAAAGTAAGACCGAAGTTTTAATTGTGATTCTGCTGAATAAGATTGTTACTTTGGGATGTAAATCAATGAAAATAATCAATGAAAATTCGTATACCTAGTACTAACGTATAATGAAGTCCAATTTATTTATATTTAGATGCTTTACATTCTACGGTGGCAAATTTACGTCTTCTTATTACGTGTCATATCAAAATGGGTCCGAAAAAAAAGCTTCCAAATACCAATCGGCCAATTCGTATTAATCGTTTACGAGTCGGTGGTACGTACAGTGTTTAGTAAGCAATTACCGGTGGTGACTAGTGACCCCAGTTTGCTTTTATTAGTACCAGATCTGTACGACGATGGCTTTTAGGACGCGATTTATTACCGTATCGGAAAATAATAAAGCTTTTACAGCCTTTACTATTTTTTTTTGCTTTTACGGCCACACCGATACGGTGTTTTAGGATGGTTCGCGTTGTTTAGTGATCTGGCTCATAGCCAGAGATATTCCGCAGTTCATAGTATTTGATTTACCTACTTAGGTGTCATAGGCTATGCATATCTATACTTATAATAAAACTGTAACAGGTCCAATTCTGTACATTGAAGATATTTTGAAAATTTTTTTTGGAGGGCACTCTATTATCGATACTCAAGCCAAAAGTGTAATTTTTTTCATTCATGTCTGTCTGTCTGTCTGTCTGTCTGTCTGTCTGTATCGTAAACGCGCCTCACGCCGAAACTACTTGATGGAATGAAATGAAACTCGGCATGATTATAGGTCATACTACGAGGAAGGACATAGGATACTTTTTATCCCGGAATTCAGTAAGGTTCCCATGGGAGAGGGTATGAAAGTAAAATTCCTTTACCGCGCATCACGCCGAAACTGCTGAATGAGTTGGAATGAAACTCGGGACGATTTGAGTTCATACTACAAGGAAGGACATGGGATACTTTTTATCCCGGAATTCGGTAAGGTTCCCCTGGGAGAGAGGGTGAAATGAGAATTCTTTAACCACGCATCACGACGGAATTGAATGAATTCGAATGGAACTCGGGACGATTGGACATGGATACATTTTATCCCGGAATTCAGTTTGGTTCCCCTGGGCTATTTGGCTATTGGCAAAAATTTCTCACAACATCTGAACGACGCGTACACACGCGTCGTTCAGATGCTGTGAGAAATTTTTGAAAACCCGTATAGACCAGGGGAACCAAACTGAATTGCACTGATAAACGTGAAAGTTTGTAAGTGTGAATGGATAGATGGATGGATAGATTGATACGCAAAAACTGCTGAACGGATCTGGATGAAATTTGGCACAGAGATAGATTATAAGCTGGAATAAGAAATAGGCTTTATTTTATCCCGAAAATCCCACGGGAAAGGGAATTATGCAAGTAAAATCGCGAGTACTCCAAATACTAATCATGCGCAGACGAAGTCGCGGGCACCAGCTAGTGCATAATATGCAGGAACATAGATAAAAAAGTTAAATTAACTCACTGAAATAAAAGTCGTAAATAAAATATCGAATGTGTGTGGAATCGTGGGTTAAAAGAAATTAAAGTAGGGGAGGGATAAATTAATTCTGCTGGCAAATGGTAAAATTAATTAAAGCTTGAAATCCTATGATATTTGCCAAAGATAAAATACCTGATTTTTGCTTAGCTTTTTGTTTAAAATAAAATTAATTTTGTCGGTGCGCAACAACGGTACCTACTACTTGAAAAAGCTTTTTCAGAGAAGCTTCATGCGTGAATTTTTCATCAGAGCATTTTAGGCGCCGTCGACCTTTTTGTCTGAATTGAATAAGGCTGCAAAAATAAAAGGCTTTTCATACCTAAACACTTTCTGAGGTTCAAGAAACAAAAGGAAATATTTCATGAGCTTACCGTAAAATTTGATTTGATGAAAACACTCCCAGAATGGAATCGCCTTATAAATATGAATGAGCAATCAGATTCTTTCAAATGCTATTCGCGGCTTAAATCGTCGGAAAGCAATTGATTTCCAGTTCATTTTATGCTACCTAGCATCTGTTCACATCTTTCCCATCATTTTCTTCTGGGAAATTGATTTTGATATAAATTATTTTGTATTTCTATGTCTGCAGGTAGCCCCTGTCTCGAAGGCTTTGCACAAGCTATCGGCAATCGCTGACATCGCACTTGCGTCTAAATTTTCCAAGGTAAACTTCATAAAATATTAAGTTTGCCTTTGATATCATTTTTCCGTTAAAATAACTCAAATTTCTGAGTGAAAGCGAACGAGTGGCATTCGACGCTCGATACAGCACGTTCACTCGCTTTCGCTGTTGTGTCCACCTACAAACTAACGCATGGGAACCCCAGCGAAAACTAGCGCCGGCGGTCGTTCGTTCGGTCTGGACACTCCTTTAAACACGTAGTTGGGTCAGTCTATTGTTTAATCTATTTACATAAAACAGGGACGTCAAAATAGACCGGTCAGGGTGTCCTGGGATCTGTGGCCCGCAGGCCGCGACCACATCAACCCTGTCTTTCTCAAGCTTCCGAACCTCTTTCACCAGCAATGTCAATTACCTGAAAAGAAGGTATTCGTAAGTGCATCTTGCTTGTTATTCCTCTTGTATGTTTGCACGATTGCTTCCTTGCTGCACAATTTAACTGTCGCTCATTAATGTACGCTATTAAGAAAGTGTCTAAAGCGTGTAATCTTTTAATTATAATCTGATTTTAGAAAGCTTACGCCTTTTAAGCATCACAGGGAAAGTTCAAGCGTCTTATTTAATTGTGCCGTAAAGTTTAATTTTAGGCTTGAATTAAAAACAAATTGTGGCACCGTAAAAAGGGCTCTTCACCGCGTTGCTTCCATCCGCAACCGCACTGGCTCCCCCTGTCTCCTCCCGCCTGCCTCCCCCCACAGTCCACATACCGTGTACCACCACTCATCAGCTCAATATCGTTGTCGTGAATTGAACCGAATCAAGTTACCCCATCTGCCTAACAAGCATCGCAGCGTTCATTACAAATGCATGGCGCTTATCGATGTCATTCCGATTGTGATTCGATGTTGTCGCTTCCCTTATCTTAGTTAAGTGTTAGAATTCAAGGAATCTTTTATTTAAAATTATTAGGTTTTTTAGATTTATATCCGATATTAATTGGGGTTCACGTTAGGGGCAATTGTTAACAAACTATCTCTACAAACAATTACAAACGATCAGTTCATAACAAATCTGGACTAAATTGCAAATTCTGCTAAGAACATTCGATTCCAATTTATTAGAAATTCTTCTCAATGAATCCACGATTCATTTTCTTTATGATTGGTTAGGTATTTGAATGAACGTTAGCTAAAGTCGTGGGCAGCTATTGGTTAGGGAGTACAGATGAGTGGCTACATAGTATTTTGTCCCTGATCCTGTGCGGGCGCGGTCGGTCGGCGCGGTGCGAGTAGCTCAGCAGAGGCGTTGCGCAGATTCAGCTCCGGGGACCTGCAGTCGGAGTGCGATGAGGGAGAAGTGGACCCCTACACGGGCAAGCCGGCGACCACCAGCCAGCCGAAGCCGCAGAACCAGAGGCCGACCTCCCAGTGTGAGTCACATACCCTTGAATCCATAGAGAATATCTGTTCCGTGCTTGAATCACTACATGAAACAACGCGTCGTGATTTTACTTAATTTTTTTGTTCAAAATTAATTTATTCCCTAAACTTGCCTCCGGGAATAAGCCTAAGGTTTCAGTAAACTGTCATGACTCAAAAGCTACAAAGAAAAAGTTCAAAACTTTGACGTGCCTAGATTCTTCTTTACCATACTTCAACTTATCATTTCCACTAACTGATCGTATCATCTGAACCTATTATTGAAGTCATCATAATGCGGTGTATGCACAGTGACCGGTGGAAGCATCACCAGCACGAGCAGCGCCTCCGGGCCGCCGCCCGCCCCCTCGGCCGCCGCGTCCACCTCCAGCGGGGGGGACCTGTCGCTGAACCTCCGCGGAGGCTCTCGGGGCACCTCGGCCCCCTCGTCTCCGGCCAAGTCTCGCGAGTCGCTGCTCCAGCGGGTGCAGTCTCTCACGGGCGCGGCGCGTGATCAGGGTGCTAACCTTCTTGGTAAGATCTTCTGCCTTTTTTGTTTTGTGCTGTTTTGTTTTGAGGCTCTCGAGACACCTCGGGTCCCTCGTCACCTGCCAAGTCTCGCGAGTCGCTGCTCCAGCGGGTGCAGTCTCTCACGGGCGCGGCGCGTGATCAGGGTGCTAACCTTCTTGGTAACATCTTCTGCCTTTTTTGTTTTGTGCTGTTTTGTTTTGAGGCTCTCGAGACACCTCGGGTCCCTTGTCTCCGGCCAAGTCTCGCGAGTCGCTGCTCCAGCGGGTGCAGTCTCTCTCGGGCGCGGCGCGTGATCAGGGAGCTAACCTTCTTGGTAAGATCTTCTACCTTTTTCGTTTTGTGCTATTTTGTTTTGAGGCTCTCGAGACACCTCAGCGTCTTCGTCTCCGGCTAAGTCTCGCGAGTTGCTGCTCCAGCGCGTGCAGTCTCTGACGGGCGTGGCGCATGATCAGGGTGCTAACCTTCTTGGTGAGATCTTCTGCCTTTTTTGTTTTGTGGTGTCTCGTCCAGTATTATTAACTCACATATTTTTGTCGCTAAGCAGCCGTTTATTGCCACACAAGAGGATCGAGTTATCGGTTATCACATGTTTTTCTGTGTTTTTTATGATGACAGATTTGTGCAAGGCTAGGCACGCCATGACTCAGCCAATGTAGTCCTTCTTATGATCACAAAAAATATCCCACCGTAAGTATCAATCTGAATAAAATATAAAGTTTTCATGTTATAGTTATTGCCGGTGTTATTCCAATTTTCAAAGCTTGTAACTGAATTCCATGGATTTCATTGTAGATGTTACCTACTTTAAAAGGATGTAGATTGTAGGTATTCTAGTTATTTTCTTGCACCTACCTAATGGTTATTTGTAGAGCTCTGGAGGATTTATGTAATAAAACTTCATTTTATGAGGGTTTCCAGACAAGATTTTACAGGGGTCTTGCGAATAGGCGGGCTTAAATAAATGGCTGTCCATTATGTAAATAAGCTCAATACGACAATCCTCCATTTTACCACAGCCACAATGGGTGGTTCAAATGATACCTACATTCTACCTCTATCACACTTTGCAAAGATCGACTTTAATATGAAGGCTTATTTCGGTCTTTGCATATACGAACATAAGGTAGCCTACCTAATTTAATTTAGTAAGGTCATCAGCCGATTTCTTCGTAACCTCTGGTGGGAAATCGGCGTATCTCCTGCCGCCAATGAACGACAAAAGAATCATCATTCGTCGTCGGTTCGACTTCGAGTCTTCGATCGTGGTACAAGAATGTCATTTTTTGACAATTACTATAATTTGACAGATTTGACAGCCTGTAAAATCCTCGACTCGGGAATAATGCGGAGAAAACTTAAATACCTACCTATGAGTGGAAAAAAACTACAAAATGTGTTCGTTTATGCGCAGGGAGTGTAACATCAGTGGCATCAGTAGGGCGCGGCTACAACCGCGACCGCTGCGTCACCTTGCTCGTGGTGGATGACCAGAACACGGACTGGTCTAAGTACTTCCGCGGGAAGCGTCTCCCTGGCGAGTGGGACATTCGCGTCGAACAAGCAGAGTTTAGGGTAACTGGTCCAGGCTCCTTTTTTATAGATATTCTAATTCTACAAACAGCTGTTAACAAGGGAAAAGAGGAGTTCTTTGCCCTTGTCTTGGGGAACATTTCTCAATCTTAGTGATAAATTGGCTTTGTGCAAAATACAGTACTTATAACTATTAATGAAATATACAGTATATGCTCTACATACATATACACAATTTAAATTATAAGCAAGAAAATGCAATTAATGTAATGTGGGTATAGTAAATAACATTATTAATAATATACAGTATATTGCACAAAGCTAATTTATCACTTAAAAAACTGATCTAACCTAACCTTCGACTTTATATGTGTATATCTTTAAGAATACTGAAAATAACGGTTTACGTACCTACAGGACTATAATTATTACCCATACCATTCTAACAAACTTTTTGTCAAAACTACATAATCATTATATTCACGAGCGGTACATTCTTGAAAGTTTAAATCGCTTTACCAGATTTATTCACGAAGTTTCTTAGAGAATTTCCCAGTCCCTTATTCTCATATAAGGTAGGAATGTAGCTAACTAGCAGAACGAGACTGTTTGTAAACAAAGTCTGAGTTCGTGAATTTTTAACGCGCTAACGTAAATATAATCACGGGTAAGGTCAATAGCTAACCAACCCCTATTATTTATGCAGATTACGCCGTGAAGTGTACACAGAGAGTGCAAACTACTAAAATATTCAACACCCGGTGTCATGTAAAGGGTAATAATAGTTTAATGGCTGTAATATCAGTCCTGCAACCTTTTACTGAAGTCATAAAAAGTCTCAGCATCGAACGAAATGGAACCTTAATGACACATAGAGAGGTGCGATTACCATTTAGTTAATCGATAGGTGCGACGTAAAATAAACAGGCGTATTATAGCAAACGTTTTGTTTATTCAGGAGATATCGGTGACTGCGAACTCGGATGGAGCTAATGTGTCGATGGCTGTGTTCCGCGGTGGAACCAAAGTAGCTCGATGCTTCAAGTGAGAATAACTGATAATCATATATTGTATAGATATATAGTATTTGTTACCTGATTTTTAATTTTTGTCACCCTTTTTCATAATCTATATTTTCAATATTGTTCTTGTTTTTTTATCCTTGTCAGTTTATACCCTTTTCGTCACAATTTTTATACATAGAGCCGAGTTCACCAACAGATGGTAAAATTTTAAACGCTTGTTTAGACGTTTTGGATAAAAATATTCATAGAGTTAACCAATAAAGCTGCCTTATTGTCGTATTATCTTTTGGTGAACACGAGCCTTAATCTGCCTATATTCTCACTATATGTTGCCTCTATGAAATATTTATAAACACAACCCTATGAAAATAACATCATCATCATCAGCATCAGCCCATATCAGTCCACTGCTGGACATAGACCTCCCCTAATGAGTGCCAGCACCCTGTCTTCAGCTTGCCGGATAATACATAATTAAACTTTAATTCAAAAGATATTGATTGTGTTTATCTTAGGCCTGACTTCGTGTTGATTCGACAAAACGTCCGCGACGCCGGGGCGGACAATCGCGCGCTACTTCTGGGCCTGAAGTTCGGTGGCGTTCCTGCCATCAACAGCCTCAACTCCATCTATCATTTCCAGGTACAAACATAAGCTGCTTTATACTCCTTCCAAAAATTGTAAAACTGTAGATATTTCAAAATTTTAAATGAATTCTATAAAATTGTATTCATTTTACATGATATCGATGGCTTGGCTTTTTACTTCATAATCATGCTTTTTATGGCGACTGCGCTACTGAAATACAAAACTCGAATAAGTACCTACTATCGGAGTAGGTTTACCTAAATTAAAAACTCCACTTCCAACTTTTAAAATCACTTGTGCCATCTCTCACAACCATCCAAAAATAAGACGTCACAATCACGTTTCAATATTATTGTCAATCGGAGTGAGATCTCCCGTCCCAGTGACATAACAAAACTAATTTTCTACAGCGTACCAATTTCGCTAATTTGTTATCAAGAACTGACTTGCGATGATTCGGCTAACAAGTGGACCGAGAGAAAGAGATACTACGAGTATGAAATACCTTAACACACACGTCAAATTCCACTTTGACATCATGAAAATAAAGTACAATTTTGTGAAATAGGATCGGCCCTGGGTGTTCGGCCACCTCCTCCAGCTGCAACGTCGCCTGGGCAGAGAGAACTTCCCTCTGATCGAGCAGACATACTACCATAGCCACACTGATATGGTGAGTAATAGCTCCTGATACCTTGGTCATTGGTTTTCAGCTCAAACTTAAGTTTTCCACTTTTACGAGTTAGAGTTGGTAGCTGGCACATCTACCTCTAGATTAAAAACAGGACTCTTAAGAAGTAAGGCAGACTAGTATACACTTAGAAGCCACCCAGAGAACTAACATAAGGGCCTAAAATGTTGTTTTAGTAGTTGATGAAAATTATATCGGCTTTATATTTCTTTCAGCGTAGTGTGTTAGAACAGGTACAAGTAATTTGTTCTACGAAAGAAAAATATGTACAATTTTCTAAATTACTTTCTTCCGTGTCGCAATCGCAGGTAAGTCAGGTGCCTTACTAATGCCAATGTTTAATTTAAAAGGCTTGCTGCTGTTATTTAGAAAGGCGTTACATATGAATTATTATTGTAGGGTTAAAATGTTCTAAGCGTTTAACATTCCGACATAACATTTGTTTCAATCCGAACCAGAAATATTTTAATTGTTAACTGTTGTACTTTAATGATTTACACGATTGAAATAAATGGAAAACACTTTTTAGTTTGCTTACATTTATTCATAACCTAATTTATCACTATAACTTGTTAATTTACAATAATTAACTTACAAATAAATAAAATAATACAAAAATAACGTTAAAATTAATTTCGTCACAATAGACAAAACAACAATTTTGGACCGCCCAACAAAATAATACAAACGATAACAATTGACCCCATCTACAGGTGATTTTTTTCTACTTTAAGTTAATATTTTTCCGGAAACATTAGTTTCGTAATTGTCGAAGATACGACATAGATAAAAGGCACAGTAATAGGTGAAGTAAAACGCCAAATGGTTCAATCAAGTCATAGTGCTATTGTGGTGGGTCATTTGCAGGCATCTCGTTAATGACGGGGATCTAAAACAAAAAAATAATATAAAGTTAATGAATAAATAAATAATGCTACATAATTCAAACAACATCATCTAGCTCCAAGCTAAGCAGCGCTTGTGTTATGGGTGCCAGATGACTGATATCCTTAAAACAATACATTAAGTACATAGATGGATATTAAGTTCATTTTACATTGAAAACACCCCGAAACCGGAACAAATATGTTCAGATCGTACAAACAATTGTCCAAAGGTGGGAATCGAACCCCCAACGCGCGGTGGCGCGGTGGACTTAATACCTATGGAGGTTGGCCTCCATAGGTATTAAGTCCACCGCGCCACATCGATTCGAATTTAAATATATACAACGAAACTGCTTATCCATCGACCTAAAATCAATATTTTATTCAAATTATTGCCAATTATTTGCAGGATTACTCGATATTTTGTCTTTACACCGAAAATGTATCCAGCTGCTTGTCGGAAATAATGAGGGATTCTTAGTACTAACAATCAGTAAAATACATCAAAGGGCAAAATTGTTTACGTTAGAGCTCTGCAAACTGTATCGTACATGTTTCATTTGAAATGCTAACTCGAAACCTTTTGAAATAAGGGCTGAAATTTATTTACTCTACAAATTGTTTGAAGCACGCATACTCATATTGAGAACAACGTTTCTGTGTTTCATGCGAATACCAATGCTTCTTTCAGTGAAATCAAATTCAAAATATGAACATAATGCAACCACGCTGTTCAAAAAATTTTTTCGAGAGAGATGCAAACTAAGCTCCTACGAGTTCAATTGACGATAATATCAAGATGTTTCTTTATTCTATAGGATTCGGTAAGCGCTTCTATTACAGAAATCCCGTACAAAAATGAGACGTCACGATTACGTCTTGATACTATCGTCAATCGGACTAGGGGCGCTGTTCTATAATGCCTGCTAAGTTCTGTATTTGGCTCAAGCTATAACTATTTAACTAGATGTTTAAAAGGTTAGTTACCTAGTCCACCGGCATCGTCGTTCGCGGTCGTGTAGGCAGATGCCGTGTCGCTCGTAGCAAGGGTCGTAGTTTGTCACGCAAGTGTTGGGTGACTTGGTGCGGCGGCGGGTCTCGTGAACCTTCAAAGAGTTTGATTTATTACATTTAATAAAACAAAAAATTAAAAAATTACAATATGGGCGTAACCTGTAAAGGTGACGTAGCGTATGCGTAGCTTACGTAAATAATTGAAGTTGAAGGAATTAATTTAAAATTTAAAACGCGTTCGATGACGATGTGACGTAATTTTTCTATCGACAGCAATTATAGTTGTGCTTTGCCTTGTGCTACGATGGCTTATCTACTACGGCGTAGCAAGCATCTACATGCTTGCTACTCTACAGTAAGCAGAGAAAAATTTAGTAACTATTCTAAATAAATATAATATATAATATTACACGTTCAATAATTTATTGAAAACTTTCTCATTTGTTTCATTTTTATCTACAGTATAATATACAGAACAATAAATACCTACTTATTACTTCCGTTAGAATAAAAACGAAAAATTAGGCGAGGAGTGAGTGAACACAGCTAGGCTAGCTAAATTACCAATACTAGGCTTACCGAACATCCGCAATTCTAAGCAAAAAACATTTTGATTTTTGTCATTAAAAAAATAAATAAAGATGTTTATCCAGCAAAAGCTGCTCGTTTGAGCAGGTTTTGTAAAAGTTAGAGACAGCTACTATAAATCTTTAATTCTAAAAGTTTGAGTTCATTAACAGTGAAGTATTTAATCAAAAGTTTACCTCAGAACTCTGTGAATACAAATAAATTGAATCACCAAATTGTTTGAATATTTTCATCAACCTTTCAGACTGGCATTGCAGTTTTATGTTTTCCAAGAAGAAATCATGTATTGGCCGAAGCGGGTCGATGGCAAAATCGGCCGTTCTTCGTTATTATATTAGTTGATGTATCAAATATTAATGTTTGTCATTAAATAAATCTATTAAGATGAATATTTAGCAAAAGTTTCTCATGTGAGCTGATTTCGTAAAAGTTAAAAAGACAACGTCTATAAAACCTAAATTGTAAAAGTTTGAGTTCGTTTGCAGCGAAGTATTAACTTAAACGTTTACCTGTGAACTCTGTGAAGACAAATAAATTGAATCACTAATTTTTTTGATTTAATACTATAAATATCTAACCTAACTTTTTCCAAAAACATGCAAGACCGCCAATGCAATTATATGTTTCCCATGACTGTAATAGTTACAAAGACAAATAAAATCTTAATTATAAAAGGTAGAGTTCGTTTACAGTGAAGTATTTTAACAAAAGTTTACCTCTGATATCTGCGAATGCAAATGAATTGAATCACCAAATAATTTGGCTTAGTACCTTATAGGTACTTAATGGTCATGCAAGGCATTATAAATAAATTTAGATGGTTATTCAACCAAAGCTGCTCGTGTGAGCAAAATTTGTAAAAGTTACAAAGACAACTTCTATAAAACCTACATTGTAAAAGTTTGAGTTCGTTTACAATGAAGTATTTAACCAAAAGTTTACCTCTGTAATCTGTGAATACAAATAAATTGCATTACTAATTTGTTTGACTTAATACCTACATATAAATACCTAATCATATAACACTACATATAATTACAATTTATAATTACCTACATATAAAACTTTTTCCTTCAACCTTAAAGATCGCCATTGCAATTTTGTTTCCCAAGAAGAAAAGAAGAAGAAACATGACTTGGCCGAATCGGGTCGATAGCAATACCGACCGTTCTTCGTGTAATATTGGTATCATCGTAAATAATAAAATTGTGTTCATCTAAATAACCGAGTGAATTAATTTTATGACATGTTATTCTTGTGATGTACACGATGTACTACGATGAACCCTCGAATAGTTATTAGTTATATGCAGACCTTACACAATATTCTTACCTTACAAGTGCAGCCCTGTTTGTAGAGCATACGGAACCCTTTCCTCTGTCTTCGTGTTACGTCTCTCCACCGACTGACGAAATTACAAAGATTGATGTGGGCTTCCAGGTGCATTATATTTCCTGTGAACAATATTAAAGCTTATACTCAACAAATAAGGTAGATTTTCTGCCATTTTATGCTTTCCTTAAACTAAGCTGGTCCTAATAAAACATTCCGTAAGTAGCACCATTCGCGTGTCAATGTTCACAACGCTCCTTGCGATAATGATACTAAACATAAATAAAGTTATCTTCACCATCATTCACTAATCTGATGTAAACTTCTGACTCATGTAGGTAGATCACATCAAATAATTCTCGAATAACACCTCGTATACAACTATGACTAACATTTTACGACCCGGTGTTACGGTCTCTTATTTACATTGGAGGTAATAATGAAAACAGTCTAAAATCACTGTTTGTGTTTACTGTCATAAATCCTATTATCATTTGTGTGGGTTTTGTGGTTCTACTGGTCGTTTGTTAGTTGTGTGAATAATTTTAAGATGTGGGTAGCGGCCATTTTGGCCATTGAAGCACGATGAATGCCCGCAAATCTTGCATATTTCCCGCCTTCGATTCTAAAATTATTACTTTGTAAAGAAGTGTTTTTTAAACATTTTATGGCCAGTTTTACTTTTAACCAATAGAGTGCGGTTGTTTGATTTAAAAACATGTAGGTATGTGGTATATAATTTATAACAGTAGTATAATATAATCAGGGGGCCTACTCATAAAACAAAAAAACGATTATTATCAAAACTATTATTTATAGTTGGAATTTCCTTGGTTAACCTATTGTACAAATCTATGTGAGTTATTCACAACTCTGTCAACATGTGGATGCGCTTGTATTCTCTTTACGTATCTAATAAGTATATATGTACCTACATACACATGCATTGCCACGTTAACCAATGACTGCAGTTTATTGACTACGTCTATTTCTACGTACCCGCTATAACATAGGTCTCTCGAGGCTTAAGGGTGATTCCACACATGCTTTCCTCTACCGGGGTAAAAATCCGGCCTGATTTCAGCGCCACCGTAGCTTTTGCTGTCGACTGAAAAAGAGAGAGAATGGGTTACGATGACATAGCGATCACCTTGATCTGAAACCTTGGTGGTTTATTGTTTATTCCAATATTAAATTATTACAGCTTCAGTTTAACGGTCTTTTCTGAGAACTCAGTATTAATGCTGAATATTATTGCATGGTTATAAATCACTGTTCTTTTATAAATATGGTTTGTGTAACACTTACTTTGAAGACATTTCGAATTTTCACTTTATACGCGTTGCTGAAGGAGTCCTTTCCTCTGAATATTTTTTGTACTCTTCCCACGATAACTGGAAAATAAATAGAGATAATTTAAAAATTCTACTTTTTCTAGCAAAATTAGATTTATCCTGAAATTATTACATAAAAATTATGTCGAATTATAATAAGTGCATTGAAATTTTAAAGATAATTGGTAATACGTGTAGAAGAACACGAATATTAAGAAAAAGTACAATTTTGAAATTTCGAAATCCTCGAAGAAAAGATGATAGTAGAGTAGGTGTGTACCTACTATCATCTTTTGTTCGATGATTTCGTGCCACGTAACATGTGTATGTTACGTGGTATTTTGTTTAATTAATAATTATTATTAGTTATGTTAAAGTTTAGCAGGACCCCAATTTATTTGAAAAACCATCATCTGTAAAGCCATCAGTGGCTTATAAGTAAAATCGTACACAGTACATACATAATTTGGTTTTGTTCTGTTTACTTTGCGTTTTTTGTCGCAGAACTTTTAGAAGCTCTTTTGTGATTAACGAAAGCAAGAAAAGATTTAGCGAATAAAATCCATTTATAAAAATATTTATGGAAAGAATTTGTGATTGATGTTAATGAATTCATTGCTAAAAGCCAGGAATCATTAACTAATTAGTGTTCGGAGACAAAGCAGCTTAAAGGGAATATATTTAATAAACATTTGGAAAGAATTAAGAAAAGTAAATGAGAGTTTGGCCACACTAATTTTAGCACCAATGACACGTTACGTGGACCTACTACGTAACATACTGTAGACTTTAACTTGAATCCTAAGCAAAAGTGCTATATGTTATTCTGTGTTAAAACCTCCACAATATTGCGTGCCTGCCTAAGTGCCTTATTGCTTTGTATAGGTACATATAGCGACGTCTAAGGGC
Source organism: Eupithecia centaureata (assembly GCA_944547425.1). Lineage (NCBI taxonomy): Eukaryota > Metazoa > Arthropoda > Insecta > Lepidoptera > Geometridae > Eupithecia > Eupithecia centaureata. The sequence continues at coordinate 6,833,325 of OX155681.1, read as the reverse complement.
CACCAACGTTCACAATAATGTAGGTACTAAACGGAATCTATTTCGAATGAGATGATAAAGAATCAATTTTCAGATTCTTTTCATGGTCAAAATATTTAATAGATCTACTGATAGGAATTAAAATCACTACATGCTTTACGTAGAACCAGAGAGATGTCAAGTTCAGGCACGCATGACGCGCAATAGAGCGTCAGCCATATTCGTAAAGATAGTGGCGATGAATTGAATTACAATCACTTCGGGCAATCCATAGAAGCGGGAAAAATTAAAGATCGGATAGAGCACACATGACGCGCAATAGAGGGTCAGCCAAGTTTATTGAGAAAGTGGCGATGAAAATAATTACAATCACTACAGGCAGTCCGTAGAACCGGGAAAATTTTAAGTTCGAATAGAGCACGCATGTCATGCAATAGAGCGTCAGCCAAGTTCTTCAAAAAAGTGGTGATGTTTAAATTACCATCATTACAGGCAATCTGTTGATCAGGTGCGACGTTAAGTTCATTATAGAGCACGCATGACGCGCAAAAGAGCGTCAACCAAATTCGTAAAGAAAGTGGCGATAAATTTAATTACAATCACTACAGGCAGTCCGTAGAAGCGGGAAAAATTTAAGTTCGGATAGAGCACGCATGACGCGCAATAGAGCGTCAGCCAAGTTTATTGAGAAAGTGGTGATGAATTTAATTTAGTACAATCACTTCAGGCAATCCGTAGAACCGGGAAAATTTTAAGTTCGGATAAAGCACGCATGACTTGCAATAGAGCGTCAGCTAAGTTTATTGAGAAAATGGCTATAAAAATAATTACAATCACTTCAGGCAATCCGTAGAACCGGGAAAATATCAAATTCATGATAGAGCACGCATGACGCGCAAAAGAGCGTCAGCCAAATGCATTACGAAAGTGGTGAGCAGTGTGTCTTTAAAGTACTTACCAAAGTCACTGTTACAATAGTACTGCTGCGGATGCTGCAAGCTGCAGGAGCAAGCGGCGGCGACGCGCCAGCACGCGGCCACCAGCGCTAGCGTCACCCACCTCGTCAGCATGCTATACTATCAAATCTGAAACAACATAAACACTACATTATACCGCCTGAAGTTTATGTGACTTGTTTGCCCAATTAAAATAATAAATCTAAAATGCTGGACAATTCATCATCATCTAGCCCCAAGCTTAGCAGAGCTTTTGTTATGGCTACTAGATGAATGGTATACTTAATACATTACAAAGATGGATTTATTTTATTGTACATAGATAACACCCAGAATGACCTATAGGTCTAAATCGTAATTAACAAGATTCCAGATAGTCCCTCTATTCCTAAATTGTATTACTATGAGCGACAATCAATAGATATGTTTGTTTCAGACAACAATAAATTACATGACAAATATAAGCTAAATTGTCCTGTTACATAGACATATCGACAGTTCATGAAAACAAAACATGAAGAAAGCATTCACTGTAAATCATGTCCATGATGTTTCAAGCTTTACGCCGCACCACAAAAGGGAATTTTCTTTATGTTTTCTGTTCCTTTTTTACCAACAATGACCCTTTACACAAATCCGACAACTATTTTTGTAATCTCAAAAGAAACGATTCAAGGAGGCCGTGCGACTTTATTTATTTATTTTGGCTACATTCCAAACTGAACTTTAACGTTGCGGCAAAAATAAAACCCGTGAAATTGTGCCTTAATTATTGACAGGAAGTGAGAATGAGAACTGAAGGTTAAGAGCAATGAAGGAGTTACCAACATAATGAATTGCATTATTTTTGTATTTTTATTCTTTTTTGAAGAATAAATTAATGTATAAAAGGCATAAAAACAAATTTATAAGCGTAGTTACCTCATGAAAGTCTAATAATGCGAACAACGCTGAAATTAATTATACTTACTGCTAAGCTCATTAATTAAATCTCGTTGACGTAATAGCTTTTGCTTTTAAAAAGCTGGGCCCGCTCCCCTGAGGAAAGCTGAAAGGTTTTGATAGTCTCAATGACCTATTTCGTAATACAATTTGTAACCTTGTTTACCCTACATTAAGAGACTAACACACTAGTGCTAAATATTGGTCGCCAAGCACTCGTCGTCGAATCGAAGTATCAATAGGGTTGTAGTCAGTCATTTTGAAATATGCTGCATTCAAACAAGAGCTGAGTGCTCACCGTAGAAGAGAAATACGGGTCTAGTGACCTGTATTACCCGCCCGTAGATTAAATAATTCTAGAAAACGTCAACTCTGTATACTTCGGCCTAAATCAATATAAAATGTTGAAAGCATCGCGACTACCAGCGCGTGTTACTTAACCTTAAAATTACTTTCGTATCGTTGATCTTTTATTATGCAATACTTGTCAATTGATGCAGAAAATGCTAGATAGCCAAAGACGGCGTTTAGGAGAGGTCTTATAATATCAAGACTACCGGCGTTCATTTGGGGAGGTGTCAACTGTGGACAGATCCAGTCGAATTGTGATCTTTCCAACAAAGATTTTACTAGCCTGCATTCCTAAAATGCTACGAATTATTTTTAAACCCGGTTCTTAAATCTTTTAGTTAGTTATCTATTAGTTGTGAGTGCTCATACCAAATTTTTTATTACATAATTTAATATAGAGAAATGTTTGAATATAGAACTAAACTTAGCACACTCCTATTGCGCACGTAGAAAATATCCAGTAGAGAAGAGCCTTTATAATCAAACGGTATCCTCGCACTGACCGCTACCACAACCTTGTTTTCAGGCTAATAACAATAAAACAACCTTCGTTTACACAACCTTTTGGCTGATCTTCGGCTAAGGGTGAACGTATTGACCTAAATCTGACTTTTATCAAAAGACACAGACGTAAGGTCGCCTGGAAGTAGGTAATATTAAACCTTTTCTTTGGTAAAGAGACTATCTGGTATGTAGGTTGCAATTGTAGAAAAACACAAAAAATAATATGTGAAATAAAAATAAGATTGTGTAATAAAAGGGACTAATATAAGTCACACAGCATCATCTATTCCTATGCAACACAGAGCTTGTGCTATTAGTATAAATTGCATGTTAACTGATATTTCATAGATGAATATTTTTATCATATACATAGAAAACACACACGATCTGTAAGATCGTACTAATTTGTCCCGAGGCGGGAATCGAAACCACAATCACGTAGCGGGGACCCGCCCCGCTACGCTACAGGTTTTCAATACATTAATCTTGCTACACTCATCACTACATACTATAAAACATGCTTAAATCTTTAAGACTACGCAACGGATTTTGATGCGGTTTTTTTTAATAGATAGAGTAATTCAAGAGAAAGGTTTATTACATACTAGCTGCGCCCCGCAGCGTCGCCCGCGGGGAAATTTATTTATTTGTCAAATATCATATTTTTCTCGCCGTAAAAACCATCCTTGAACTTCAACGAACATTTTAAAAAAAGATTTGGCCAAATTGGTCCAGGCGTTGTTGAGTTATGCGCTTACCAACACATTTTGCGATTCATTTTTATATTATACCTATAGATAATGAAACCGTGCGAAGCCGGGCCGGGTCGCTAGTATTTATAGTAATGGGATTAACGATTTATTGGAAAACATTAGGATCTTGGCAAGCATAAGATAGATCGAAGATACTTTCATTACACACTTAAAACTAAGGATATTAAAATTAAAAATATATACATCACTACATAGTATAAAACAAAGTCGCTTTCTCTATCCCTATGTCCTTATTCCCCTATGTCCCTTTATACCTTTAAAACTACGCAACGATTTTGATGCGGTTTGTGATTCAAGAGGAAGGTTTATAGGTATAATAAAACTGTGCGAAGCTGGGGCGGGTCGTTAGTATTATAAGCAACAATTGGCAACAATCTTATCGCTCTGCGAAAACGTTGATTAGTGAGTCACCCGACTAGGAAGATATTTTCTTTAAAACATTTTTCTTTCACAGAAAGGTACTGTTGTATGTACTCGTATGTATCTCTGATAACTCAAGCTCAAAGAGCTTTATTTCCTTTCTTACATTTTTCTCGGAAATAAAGTGATCTCTTTGATTTCTGTTCACTTCAATCTTTTTAAGCTTTTAACAAAGAATAGTTTTGACAATTTGTTTGAATTTATTTAATGATTTATTTTATTTTAGTATAAACTATCCTTTGAAAAATACAAACTTGTTATGAAGCAATCAACTGGGTACATAACGAGAGTAGTCTATTGTATACACATTTTTAAATCAGCATAAACAAAAACTATTTCTTTTTGTGTGTTTATCAGCACCTTTTTCTCGCTGAAAAAGCTGATACGACACGACAAGCAGGCGTGTGGCTCCATATGAATTTGATAAAGAACTAACTAGTAGTTTTTAAGTTCCTTAAAAATACGTATTTTATTGACTTCAACTATACTGATGATGTTCTCGTTTTTGATTTAATGAGTTAGAAATCGATTTCTAGTTTTTTTAAACACGCCATATTAATCCCTATCATCTTTAAACTGTTTAAAAGTGTGAGAAGACACCAACCCGCTGTTGTCTTCTTTTGTTTGGTTTTAAAAGTTTTAGAGTTAATCCGATTTACTAGTATAATCTCACGTTTGTCCTTTCGATCCAGATCATCATAAGAATTACGATAAAAGGTTGTGAAGAGCCGTGTTTATTTGATGCTGGAAAGGATTATGGTGATGCGATGAGAGATTTATAAATGCTTTTTCTTTCGACTGTATTTTTGTAATCTCATAATTATGATAATTAAAAAAAAAATATTTTTTATTTTCCTACGAATATACACACAGTAATATACACATTCATAAGTTTAACATGACTAATCTGACATTCTGAGTTAATCTCATTAGTTATAACTTTTGTTTCTTGTTAATTTTATTGCGTTGCTTTAAGGTTAGTTCCGTTCCGAACAAAGCCTTTTTAGTTTCCGAAGAATGCGACGGAATAATAAAATAAAAATGATGCGTCTTAATTTGTTCCAACCACTGCCAATCAAAAACAGTCAGCTATTTGTGGGTACCTATTAACGCTAAGCACTGTATTAAACCGATGATGAATCCCAAAAAGATAATCAAAATCACTAAGTACAAACATAGACATACGGTAAAGTCATTATCTAATCAATATTATCTAAATCAAAGTGGAAATATTCTAACAAATGTAATGAGAGTTGAAATACTGAGAATCTTCAACTGTTAATATGGTTATCTATAATTTCTATTGAAATGATAAATCAGAACTATGACTAACGTGCTATCAACTAACTTCTTATTATGTGAACTACTTAAACGTACAAAGCATAATATTTAATATTGGATTAGCATCACAATGATCTGCTAACAATAACCAATTCGGTATGCAGTGTGGGAAGGGAACAAAAATGTCTTCTTCATTATACAAGTACATTAGGCTTTACTTTAATGGGAAAATTATACTTATTCACTTTTCGAAGACGTGTTCTCAGTAAAAAGGTTCCGATTCAAAAATGAAACACGTAAAAAACCTAACTTCGCGAACGCGCACGCAATTTTTATGTAAATGAGTTGTTCAAGTTCAATAACGCGACATCTCAAGGTTTTAGATGACAAGTCTGTAATTGGAAAACCACCGTTTTCTTCGGATAATTTATTTGGAGTACTTGTGTAAATAAATTTAATCTTGCGAGAGCATTATAGTATAAATGAATATCATGGTTTTGATTTCTTAACTCATAACAATAAATTAAAATCATAATGAAGATCGTTTCCGCTATCAACCGGTAAACCAACCTACGGTAATTAAAGTGATGTCATCATTTGTACGCCCTTTTGCACGTAAGGTATTCTCACCGTGAATTATTTCGTAAAATTATTCGTTTCAACTTATTTAGAAGAGAAACACGCGTTTAAACTTACGGGTTCTCGAGTTGCAGTCACAACAGTCGATTCACAAAGCCCCCCACCGAGTATATACCGCGACTGATCCGCGCTCCTTTTGTATCCTCCACTGCGCCGGCGCCGACCAAACTAGAGGTTTTGGATGAAAAGCACAATGCGGAAATTTTATGAGTGCATTCGCATAGTGGCGACCGCTTGTCGGCAAACCGCATTCATACAATACATCGTTCGTCAGGGTTCGAAGGAAATATTGACGCTCATAATACTTTAATACTCTGTTTACGAGATTTTATTACGCATTCGTATGCTGTGATCACGTTTGGTTATGTGAAAACTCGTATTCAAAACCAACAAAGCAAATAAAATTTAACAAGGGTTTTTTAAATTGTTTGGGTTTGAATATTACTCGGTTTTAATATATAATTTGATATGCCTGGTATGAATGCATAATATTATAACATACAACAGTTTTCTTACTTATATGAACTTACTAGTTGTGCTAAGCGGCTTCGCCCTCACGAAAATTGAAAAGTAACCTAGAACCATAGGTTCGCGTATTTAGATATTCAGCTCTATCCGTTCAGTAGTTTTGGCGTGGAGGAGTAACAAAGCTCCATCCATCCATCATTCAACCAAACTTTCGCGTTTATAATAAAGTGGGATTTATTAATAACTTATAACAACTTTCGGATTTATTCAATGGAGTTTAAGGAGGTACACCTAGATAGGTACCTATAATACTACAACTACTGCGTTAGCTCAAAGCTTATAGCTAACCGACATTCATAAGGTATATGGAAGACTCGCTTCCCACAAACCGTTTATTTGTTTGTAGGGCCTCCTTCACACAATAGGGACGCATTCGTTTTGTGACCAGCTTTCTGGGTTTACACATTTTTTGACCTAAATTTGCAGAACAAATATGAAACACTGACTCTGAAGAATTTAAGACTTGTCATGTAATGACAACATTATTCGAAAACTGCTTGAGGATAGCAGTCACGTATACTGAGATCATTTCAGATTTCCAGAAAGTTTTGACTGCATTTAAATGGGACCTGTTCAAAATATTTCAATGGTAGGTTAGATATGCAAAGCTAATGCCTAGATACATTCAAATAATTTGTAATCGATTTTCAGTTTTACTGTACTTCCTCGACAAATATTCACGCGTATCTTAAAATTATTTAATGATACGAGATATTTGTGAATATTTGTATACCTACCTTCTATTGGGGTAAAATAGGTGAAGACGGCACTGACGTAAAGTTGTTCAACATTATGTTGTGTGGTAACTAACCTTGAGTTCAGCTTCAGTCCAGCTTGCGGTTTACAGGTGAATGGGCTATAGACATATGAGTTTTTTCAATTGAAATTGACTAACCATAACCAGTACTAAAGAACCAATGTTTTTTTGTTCATTATTTTATTTTACTGAATGAAATATAATAAACAAATTTAACAAATTTCACGATTTACCCCGATAAATATCGAACCTATCATTATAGTCTATATTTATCCTTATTGTGTATATTTTTTCACACGCTATATTAAAAGAAACAAAGTCTACAAAATATTTCATAACTTCATTCAGTGAAACGGACGGAGTTTATGTGCTTAAAGGATTTAACTTCGTGTAGGTAATTACAGAACTGCGCAACATAGCTCTATGCACCATCAATCGTTTTTGATCACTGTCTGTTCGAACTAACGACCGTGCCGTCACCGAATGTCACAAAAACAGGCAAGTCGTATAAATCTATCGCTCCTTGGCACATTCGTGATATGTCCATTAGACCAGTCAACATTAATCTACCTTTTAAATCTGGCATTTTCATCTAAATTTTACCTATGTTTACCCAACTGATGTATGATTCACTGCGACTCAGTGATCGACTACTGATTCAATCACTTTTTAATCAGAACCCAGTGGGGTTCTGATTTCTATTTTATGGGACCAATGTACCCACACTATTGTTCACCTCATTGTAATTGAACACGTGTGTAACTACAATTACATTATACCAGTAAACTCATGTATTCTTTTACAGTTTGATTTCTAATCTCGTAAGTTGTATACCGAGCCATGAAAACGTAATCACATAGTCGTCAGATTTTCTCGCATATGATGTAGTTTTTATCGTTGCCGCAACACTTCTAAAGTGCGTTTACATCCGAATGCGCTGTTTGTATACCTGAAGTGCTTCGTAATTGTTGCGTGGGCTGTGATGGCTCACTCATTTTTATTTCTTATTGCCTTTTAAGCTTAGGTAAGATCTTTGTGAACTGCGATAACAATTCCCGTAGTATAGGAATGCTTAGGAAAATTTATGACGTGACATTGTTTTTCATCGGCAGGGTAATCAATGTAGTCGGTTTCAGTACCCATTTTTGCACACCCGTACATGTTTACTTTATCGGGGCTTATGTTTATTTTTATTTATGGTTGAAATGATAAACCTTAAGATATGAATGAGCTCGGATACCATATTCTTGTTTAAACTTATATCGATAACCCGATAACCGGTAGAATGCAAAATGAAAGTGCAGGAAATGCAACGTGCTATGAAGCTCCTTAAGAACATGTAAAACAAATAAGGATTGTGGTAGCAATCGCATCTGTTCAACAATATTTACCGAACTTTCAAAACGAACCTAGTTAGCTGTTTCAAACTTAGTTGTTTACCTGTACTCTACCTTATACATCTGTCTCACATATAGTTAAAGGAAAACTTTATTGTTTCGATTTGGTATCGGGCCAACTCACGTTATTCTGGAGAAGTAGGTCTTTGCAAATCTCGAATCTCGAAGCGATGTCCTCGAATTGCTCGTGCAGTCCTTTCTTTTCGATAACGATACAAACAGAAAAGTACTAAGACTAGGCTAGCTGCTAGTTTCGAACACGTATAGTAGGAAATTTGTTTTAAATAAGTATGAAAGCGATTTATATGAACACTGTTAAACTACTAAACACTGTAAGTGAACACTTTAAAAATACAGAGTACTCTTTGTTATTTATTAGCGGATACAAATATTTCGCACTTCAAGTCGTCCGCGTTCACAGCTGTTTTAGTTTACATTAATCATAGCACATGATATTTACCAATATATACCGCATTTACTTGAACTGATTTTTAAATTTAGTTACTAAACCACATTTTAAAGACAAAAGAGACAATTTACCTAGAAATATGAACAAACAACCTACCTCTACCTCTGATTTCCGCGTGAATCAGTGCGACTATTTTGAACCATTGACCCCGCCATGGCCCTTACGATGATTACCCCAGCGAACTTGACCGCCCACATGCGAAAACGCTTCAACAGCCATGCATAGAGATAAACCAGCTATGGCGCCGGAGCCCTATAGTTACGATGCATATCTGTTTTGTCCATCAGTAGGTATAGAATCTATAGGCTCTCCCGCTGCAATCTACGCAGCTGCGTCTTCCAAGATCAATCATTGTCATTCTTTTCACGGCAAATGTTGTCTCGTTTTGATGTTGCACGCCGTACCAGCTTTCACAGCCATTATCTCAGTAGATAGCGGTTCTGGGGCATGCTCTATCGGCATATCTGAAGGTTCGAGAAGGTACTGTTGGTGACATGCAATAAATCTCTCCAATTTTGCCGTGTACACAAAAGACTCGTGTCGATATCACGTGGCATTCTTTCTGATCGTTTACTGTTATGTTGTAAATTGACCCCGGTCTTGATATATCAAGTTTATCATTGTATTTCGGAGCTTTCGTTTTGTCATGCAAGACCGCCTTGTTGTTTATGTAGCTTAATTGGTTCGTATGTATTTATAAGCTTTGCTTCATAGAAGTTATCATGATTGTAAAAACAGGCTCATTTAGATATCTGGGAATTAATAACAATTATTCAGTCTGTAATTATTTGTACCTAGTTAGTAATGGTCTAAAAATATTTATGAACAAACGTTTTATGATGACTCATCTGTTGCAGTAAGTAGATTTGTACATGCTTTATTTTTATACGATGTAGTGTACAGGCTACAGGTCTAATCACGTCAAAACTGAACTAATAACCAGATTTAGATACTGAAGTCATAGATGATTTTAGGTAAAAAAGATCTAGACAAATATATATCTGTACGTTGAAATATAGAATGCATAGATTGTGCAGTGTGCAAGCTTGGCACTACTTGAGAAAGCTAACCTTGACTCTAGCTAGTACATGCTAGTACATTGATAGATTAACGGTGTAAGCTTCAAACTTTCGCCTGCGCACCCTTGCTGTGAGGATTGTAAATTTGTGTAGAAGGGCCTTGGTGTGATTCCAAACTTAAAGCTATAAAATAACTAGCTATACTTACACTAGCTTTTCCCCGCGGTTTCACCTCGTTAGATTCGAATTTTATAATCTCTATCTCCCATGGAAATTTGATGTTTTAACCGGACAAAAATTAACCTATGTGACTCTCCATCCTATCTTCAAACTCTATGCCAAAAATCAAGTTAATTGGTTGCTTAGTTACGGGGTGAACGAAGGACAAACAAACACACTTTCGCAATTAGAATATTAGTTAGGATTGTGTACTTAATTAATATAAAATGTAAGTATAGATCTATCAGTGTGCTAGAGTCAAGATCAACTTTCTCGGGTAGCAGCTAAGCTTGCACTCTTCGCACAATATAAGCATTCGGTAAATAACAGAATGTAAGTACTTAATTCTGCTTATAGACTAAGAAACAACTAAGGACACGAAAGCAAAGTGTCAAAGAATTTTTAGGATATTAACATAAATATAAGATAAAGATCGTTTATTCCAAAAATAACAAATTAGCCTTAGGCTCTAACTTCTACTTAATGTATGTTCTATTTTATATCTACATATTATGTTACATTCATATAGGGTTTGGGAAACTGAACACTTAAAATTAAGAATGACATATCTATTCGTTTATAATTTTGCAGATATTTTCCCCCACATTCGTACATTTATTCAATTCGATTTACGAAACAGATCGCAATAATAATAATTTTTTGCGTAACCACAAGGCAGAGCCAAATCATAGATATATACAAGATTTATCCTGTTATTTTCCTTGCTTACTCATTCATTCACTACAATTCCTTTAAAGAATTACAAAGTGCAATTTATTTACATACGTGTAATGTGAGTAAAATAATTCATTGATCTTTTGCCGAAGCAAATATTTCACAGAAACAGTTACGATAACAAAGCGTCATCGCAAATTTGAATGAACAGTGATTCATACCAAAATAAATTTAGCCATCAATGTTATAACACTTTACTACGAATTATTAAGGCTCATTTACATGATACCATTTTCTTGTATATTCAAGAGCAATAATTGAATGCAATTAATTGAAAGCAATAATTTTGTTTATATTATTATACAATTAATTGTTTAGACCATGCAAGTCATTTATTGCTTCAATATTATTGTATGCAACAGGCAAGAAACTTGCATCATGTAAATGGGCCTTTACGATCATTCTCTCTACAATGTATTTATAAATGCTCAAATGAACGACTAGAGACGACTTGGAATAGGTATTCTGTTTATATTATAGCTACATCATCATGAAGAAATTTTTATTTATTTCTTGAATAGAGCTAAAAATAACATTAAAATGGTAAATAGACGTTATTACCATATCAAGATAAGGAACAAACAAAGAGAGAATTCTTATTCCATTCCTTATGCTCTGGTAGCCTGGCTGCAAATATAACGTTTAACAAAATAAGTCGTGGCCTATCGTGGCTTTCTTTCTTTTATCGGACGGAGGTATCGTTCGCTTTTTGTGAGACCTTCATTGATGTTTTATTCATGGGACGACTGCCTCACTTGTTCCTGCATTGTCTACGCGTCTGCAATTATTGAATTTATGCGTGAAGCCTTTAGGCAGAAACCTTAATGGTAGGTCTGGGACTGAGTCACCAGCGGAATAATCGAGGCTGTCCACTCGTGCACCTGACTGATGCTGATTTATCGGACGTATATCGATGTTGATCGATGTGTCTGGAAAGCGCACACTGAACTATGAGTATCAGCTGTAAATTAACCTAACAGTTAATTCAATAGAGTCGCAACTTAATTAAATTAACGGTCTTGAAATCATTCGCAAAGAAATTATAAACGAGGTTACGCTACGTAGATCGATGCTACTATTTAATTTAATTGAAGACCGCTTCAACTTTTGTTAATACCTCATCATAATTTTGTATTAACATCAACGAGAGATGATTATAGCGGCATCTTCTGTTAATACCTTCCCAGGGAAGAAAAACGTAATGTAGAGACAGAAAATACTGAAATATTTTAGGACGGTATAGTATCCCAGGACCGGAACGAAATGTTACAGATGGTGTTATAAATCAAGCCGGCTTATGCTTTCCAGCTTCGTACATTTCTAATCTGTCAGGTCTTTTCGGGGTCTTACACATGTGAATAAGCTTTACCCAACCTATTTAGGAACCTGCTACCTAACCTTCGTGCCATATAACTTCGGACATTTACAGTTATTTATTATGATTGCAATACACACTATTGTACGAATGGCCGTGTTCAGAGTTAGATGTCACAATGCTCGTGTTATTGTTTATGCGGGCAGTAAAGAGTCAAGTTAGGAGCCATCTTGTCTGCGCCGTAAATCAACATTTAAGTCCCGAGAGCTGTCCAGCCAATAAACCATTTTAGGATGTCGGTGCCATTATCGTCACCCTCGGGTTTGAAACTGGGTTAGCGCTGCGCATGCACTGCTCCGGCGAACACCTTGTGTCATGCATGATCGCGGTAATTGATTACTAGAACAACCTAGGTCTGTTCCATCTCGTGAATGCATAGACTGACATATGTGTTTGCATAGACTTTAAACTGACCCGTAAATAGCAGTAATCCACTTTTAAAACTGAATTGTGAGTTATTGGGACAGGTTTGAAGAGTTGGATTGTCAAGGACAACTTCATGTGTTTACCTTACAATTCGTGGGGTTCGTTGTAGTTTAATTAATTTAAAATTATCTTTATTTTAAAAGTACCCAAATTTGAATAACACATAATAAATAATTGTTTGAAAAGAACTTGTATATTTTGGCAAGTAGTGCTCTCTAATCTTTTTAATCAAATTCATTAAAATGGAACCAATAAATTCTCAAAAAAATCTAAACGCATTATTTCATTATTACTGAAGTACAAAAACCTGTTCTTCACAATACAATACTATATGGTTTTTGTAAATCATAAGTACTTTCTATTATCTATCTTCTTTTATTGTAAAGTAAACCTTAACAAAGTATTCTTCGATTCTCAGAAACAAATTCAATAAGAACTCACAATAGGTACCACTTTTACTGACATAGGAATACGTTCAAAGAGTCCTGCACGTACTCTTGAAGAATGAATAGGATGCTTGAAAACATTATTCTCAAACCGCAGAAATCATATATGAATAGCAAGTTGGTACTTGGACATAAAGGAATACCCTGATTGATAGAGTGGGGGGTCTTAACGACCCAGTTTCTTGTAATCAAACGAGTGACATCGACAAATTATCTACCGACAACGAATTGAATTAGTGTGGCGAAGTGTGAGTTACTTCAAGAGCTCTGAGTGTTTTATACCATACGATGGTAGTATTAAAGCACTTTGAGCCGTTGGTCTTACGCCTGAACTCTCCTGGTTGTCGTCCTGATACCCGATCAGATTATGAGATTGAGGATATAAAGAGAGCACCTGTGTTTGCGTATAAGCTTGTGTATTTTATTATTAATCGTTCTACGCAAATGACCCGCCCTTATTGAGGCTAGCCGCTGGGGTCAAAATTGGTTTATGTTTATAAATGTACATACATCAACATTCACCACACAAATTCTGTATTTGGAAATCCTCTGCTGGTCAATCTCTTTCTCTTAGATTATGAAGGCTAAAGCGAGTTTTTACTCTATACTGTACTGTTTCCTATATTATTTGCAGATTAGGTATGTGTTCAAAGTTTAAGTAGTATTCTTCATCATTTCAGCTCTAAAACATCAGTTGCATAATTTCTAAATTTAAATTTCGAGTTGTTTTGGAATGCGCAAAACCGTCATAAACCTCGATTTACGACCGTAAAACGAAGTTTAGGTTATGAAAGAATTCTCAAAACAATCTGAAATACGTGGGCAAAACCAGGTGGGCTTCTAAATAAAAAACGACCTTCGCTTATTATTCTCGTGGCTGTTGTGAAGGAAAGTGAATAACTTCTGGATTGAACCTGCCTCACCTGTGCCAAGCCAATTTGAAGACGAATTACCCTTTGTTCGCGGCGCGGCGTTGCATTCATTCGGCACGTTGTTGACGATTTTTGTAACAACATCGACATCATGCCACCAACTTTCAGATAAAACTTCTCACGTTATTCAAACAATGCCGAATGAAAATTCACACGTAAGGGCCGGTACTTCGAAAGGGAAACAAGGCAGTTTTCATTTATTGTCTCTTGTAGCGAGACCATTAGCATAGTTTCACCAATTCGCGACGGTACACACAAGGCGTCCACATATGTGTTGCAACACGTGGTTTGTTTAGTTGCGTGCTAAACAAGCGAGTGCGGGTTTCGACACGGGTGCTGTCGGCGACCCTTCATACGAAGATGGAGGGCTCACTTTAGCACCTACATAGGTATTGTGTATGACAACCTCGGCCTGCCTTACTCTTGATGATAAGCCCAACACACATTGTTATACTTAAGTTCTAATTTATAATAACCTACCTACCAATGCGAAAACAACCTTATATTTATAGAACTAGCTGACCCGACTGACGTAGTCTTGTCATAATTATGAATATTAAGTTCGAATTTCGAAATTTTTCCCCTGACAATAACAAACAACACAAAAAAAGAATTATCGAAATCGGTCCAGCCGTTCACGCGTGATGGCGTGACCAAGGGAAACAGGGATTCATTTTATATATATTGAGAACTAGCTGGTGCCCGCGACTTCGTCTGCGCATGATTAGTATTTGGAGTACTCGCGATTTTACTTGCGTAATTCCCTTTCCCGTGTGCCAAATTTCATCCAGATCTGTTCAGTCGTTTTTGCATCAAAGAGTAACAAACATCCATCCATCTATCAATCTATTCATCCATCTATCCATTCATACTTACAAACTTTCGCGGTTTATCAGTTCAATTCAGTTTGGTTCCCCTGGGCTATACGGGTTTTCAAAAATTTCTCATAGCATCTGAACGACGCGTACACACGCGTCGTTCAGATGCTATGAGAAATTTTTGTAAACCCGTATAGCCCAGGGGAACCCAACTGAATTCCGGGATAAAATGTATCCCATGTCCAATCGTCCCGAGTTCCATTCGAATTCATTCAATTCCGTCGTGATGCGTGGTTAAAGAATTTCTATTTCATCCTCTCTCCCAGGGGAACCTTACCGAATTCCGGGATAAAAAGTATCCCATGTCCTTCCTTGTTCTATGAACTCAAATCGTCCCGAGTTTCATTCCAACTCATTCAGCAGTTTCGGCGTGATGCGCGGTAAAGGAACTTTACTTTCATACCCTCTCCCATGAGAACCTTACTGGATTCCGGGATAAAAAGTATCCTATGTCCTTCCTCGTAATATGACCTAT
This sequence comes from Eupithecia centaureata, assembly GCA_944547425.1. NCBI lineage: Eukaryota > Metazoa > Arthropoda > Insecta > Lepidoptera > Geometridae > Eupithecia > Eupithecia centaureata. The sequence goes on along the minus strand of OX155681.1, from coordinate 6,817,824 downwards.
AATCATGCCGAGTTTCATTTCAATCCGTCAAGTAGTTTCGGCGTGATGCGCGTTTACGATACAGACAGACAGACAGACATGAATGAAAAAAAATACCGTTTTGGCTTGAGTATCGATAATAGAGTGCCCTCCAAAAAAATTTTTCAAAATATCTTCAATGTACAGAATTGGACCTGTTACAGTTTTATTATAAGTATAGATATGTCCAAAGTCTGTCGGCGTGTCGCGCCTTTCGTCAAGTCGCCCATTCCAGCCGCACTAACGACGTAGGTACTCCACATGATTTCCACTACATTCCTCGCTAAGCCACCACTTTGCTTCACGCCTCGAGCCATCCTACCACCAACTAATACTATAAAGGTGATGTTGATTAACATGTGATGTTGTGCAGTAGTGACACGTTTGGGCGAAGACAAAGAAGAAATCACTAGATCGTTCTCTGAACGATTTCGAGAACGACATTTAGCGGAAATATTATAGGTATAAATAAAAAAATAGTTTTTTGATAATTTATAAATAAAGCAAACATGTTCTGGAGTCCCACTAATTGCTTCCAATTGCTTGTAGGAGACACCGCTGATAACAGTTCAAATAACAGTTTTTAAGTTAGTGCACTAAAAGATGATGATATTTTTATAAAATACTATAATTAAATTAAACTAAAAATTTAATGAGAGAGTAGCCAAACTTTACTTCACACATTCAACAGCTATTTGTGTAATATATCGTGTAGAATGTGTTTTTTAGAATAAGTTAGGTTGTTAATCTCCAATATCACTAGCTTCATAAGAGTCTAATACCAGAGTAGAACACTGTTGATTTACGAGTGTGCGTTTTTTAGGCAAAAATCCTCATCCTTTATATCCTTATATTGGTTATTACACCTGGAATACCAAAGGTATATGCTTCTTTTTATTTGCCCGGAAATTGCTTGAGCAGACCCGGAACAAAGCTACGTTATATAATAACAAAAGTTATATTAGCTTTGAAACAATGAGTCAACTGGATCTGCTTGCTTCTGGTAGATAAGTTCTCTTAGTTCCTGACTTTCTCCAAGCTAAACAGGATATTGGCTGCAAATTGAAGTAGCAGTATAATTCAAGTGAAACCACAACTGACACGGGTAAGTTGATTTTCTAGGTCTTAAAGTTTATTTAATATCTAAGTTATGGTTTACTTACAAAAGTAATGTCATTTTGATTTATTGTTTCTGACATCATTTTTGTTACTACTTATCTATTACGACTTATGTGGCGCGGCGGGCAAAGGATCGCCTGCGATCCCCGCCTTGGGACAAATGTTAGAACTGTCTACAAATATTTGTGACTGGTATGTTTTCTAATTATAATACAAAAATTCATATCTATGTAAATAAGTTTGTCGCAGTCATCTAGTACCCATAACAAAAGCTCTGATAAGCTTAGGATGATACTGTGGGAATTATTAAAAAAGAATGCTTTTCGATCCATACAGCGTCATCTAGCCACGTTTGTTTATTTATTTTTACTAACCTTATTTACTTTGAAATGTGTTATTGTATGCTAAATTGAGAATAATTAGCATTGCGGTTCGTCTAGGTCGGGCGATGGGGACGGCCTCGACCCGTTTTGGAGACAAATCACGCTCATTCGGTTACCTATTGAGAGTAATTTGAGCAATCATTGAGGTAGCCTGTTTATTTATAACTTTGACGCTTTGACCCAAATTTTAAAGGGCAAGAAGAAGCTAACATTATCGATAAGATCGATTGTTTTCTTCTATTACTTTATGATATACTAGCATACGCTCGCGTATACGCAAGCTTTTTTCTATGGAAACGTTTCAAGGCTATTCTATCCCATGGGAACTGATTTATGGGATGAAAAGTAGACTACGTGTTAGTCCAGGGCTAGAATTATGTCTTTTTGAAATTTCAGCCCGATCTATTCTGTAGCTTTTGGAAAAATCGTCCATCCATCGATCCATAGATTCTTACAAACTCTCGCGGTTATCATATTAGTAAGTATGACGAAAAGCCGATCAAGGTAGATGTCGATCCCACTAGGCGAGGCAAGGCACTATGATTCATTTGGTAAATCCTGAGCTGGTTACGATCGTCAATTAAAAATCTAACGGCATTGAGTTCTAAAAAGTAGTCAAGGTCTTTGATATTTCACGGCGATTTTTTACTCTTCTCAGAAGCTTACAGAGATTAAAACGTGAATCATAATTTCTACTAATTAAACAACCGTGATCTTTTCAGAATCCAAAGGTAAAATTTGTACTGGATATTGTTAATAATAATATATAATTATAATAATGAACATGAATGCATAAATGCATAATAATATTGCAATTTGAATAATAATGGATGGAGAAAATAAAATAATAAAAGGGGTAAATATTATCCTTGAGTCAACATTGATGAGGTATAAATTATTAAGTTCGACATTAAACTGAGTGTCAAAACGTTGTCCTAGGTATCAGGCCTAATAAGGTCTTAACAACTAAAATTCCATTGAACTACATCCAATAAGCAATTCATTATCCATGCTTTACATACTAGTCTGATATGGGTCTGACAGACAAACTCTACTTTTTGTACAGTGCTTACATAGACTTTACAATGTGCAATGAATAGCAATAATCCACTTTTAAAACTGAATTGAGAGAGTTATGAGGACAGGTTTTAAAAGTTGCCAAGGACAAACTTTATATGTATATAATATGTACTATAAAATTCGTGAGGCTTGTTATACTCTTTTTGAAACAAAGTAAAAATTATTGACCTTTTTTATTACGATAATGTTTTACATACCTACACAAGAAAGTAAACGCCGCATAAGTAATCAAATAATTAAAAAAATATACTTTGCTGGCAAACTCAATAATTTTAGATGTCGTCATTTGTTCCAATAGAAAAAACTAAATAATTTAATCATAAACAATACAAAAACAATAAAACAACCAAACTAAATTCCACATTGTGTAGGTACATAAATATTTACAACTTACATGAGGAGATTATAAGGATTTGTTAGATAGGTACCCCAAACGCACTTTTCATAAGATTACTACTATTTGACTATTTGTTTTATTTACACTTATAATTTTAATTTTCTTACGTAAGGTCTAAAGGAAATAAAGCCGTTCTAGTTTGAGTGGTAGTTTATTCTCAAATCGCATTTTGCCGCGATAGTATTTTGTTACATTTGTTTTATGTATTATCTGATCGTATTTATTCTCTGGTGGATTTGCTTTACATCATTTTATATTGATGATGCTATGCATAATGACGTGCAACGTAAAACGAGAAGAGTGACATTATTGTGACAGCTTCGACTAGGTCGTATCGTATCATATCGCATTCACTGTCAGCAGACGAGGAATTCGTGCCAACATTATCTAATAATAACATCTATGTAGTTGTTTGAAATTACAAGCATAAGCGATTTGCAAGGTATTTTTTTTATTTTACTGTCGACTTCATAGTTTCAAAATGCCAAGTAGATGGATGCAACTTATGGGTAGGTAGGAAATTATTAAGTTCTTTAAACATAGGGTGACCCATAATAAGTGGATAATACTGCAAGTGGGTGTGCGCAGAGGCAAGACCAATCGGACACATAAAAATCATCAAAAATGCGTGAAACCATTCAGGAGCTTATATTTTTTTCTAAACGTAAAACATGTAATTTGGAATTTTTTATGCACCATGCTCTATTTTTTAATAAAATTATTGAGAAGTAATACTTATAAAAATGCTTTCAAATTGATTTCTTAACTACGTCTAGTATTTTCTAGAATTTGAACTATGCCTAGTAAGCTGTGTGTTTAACTACATAATTATAAAAAACTTTCATATTACATTTAATTGACTAACTGTACTACTAGTAAAAATAATCGATAACCAAATATAACTAATCATTATTAAAACGTTAATAATACCTACTCTCAGCAACTCCCTTGAATAAAGGAACTTTTCACAAGCCTCTCTAATTATTTGGGTATTCACCTTATTCACTGGTTCGAGATAAGGCCACCAGATTAAAGCGTAGGTATACATATAAATAGCTCAATTATAAATAGCACACTGGTCTATTCATCATTGGAATAATGACTGTTAGATGCACAATTGTAGCGCACAATGAGTCGTTTGTATCTCGGAGATTACCCAACGGATAATGCATTTCAATTTACAGGATCATTGGGTTTATCCAGGGACGGGTCAATCTTCAGCCCAGATATGTCCTTCGTAATAAAAAGTTATGGATGTAACTTTAAACCGCGGATGTCAGCTGAGGTTATTGGGTTAAGTCGTTTTTTTACTCATGTTAAGTCCCTGTGGCCAAAAGAGATGTTGTTTGAGTTTAGCAGTTTGGTGAGTACCTAGGTTAGGTTAGGACATTGAATGATTGAATATTACAATGAAATGTCTGCAGAAATTTGTTCCGTTGGTGTGGGTGTTTTCTGTTTAATAAAAAATATCTATCTATGTAATATATTGTATTAGGTATATCAGTCATCTAGTACCCATAATGGGTACTTGGGGCTGTATGGACTGTCCGGAATTATTTATTATTTATTCATACATAATTATTATATGTACATTAAATAATATTTTATTTTCTTGAATACATTTCTAAGTTAACAAGTTTACGCAAATTAATAGGCAGCATTGTGTTAAATTATAGTTACTTCCTTGAATTAATATTTCTGCTCCAAAAATTGCCTTGATGCATAAATAAATACTTCCGACTAAACACAACTTTGGAGACTACGATAAATATTAATATTTAAAAACAAACTTGAATTAGCACTTCAAATCATTATAGCTTGAATTCATTTTAAGACATTCAGAATGATCCGATCACTATCTTAATGATATGAGATCATTTTCTACTGATCTGCAATTATAGATGATATTATTAGGAACTTGAATTCTTTTTCAGACTTTCACATTGATCCCATCGCTATATTAATGACTAGCGACCCGCTCCGGCTTCGCACGGTTTTATTATACGTATAAATCTTCCTCTTGATTCACTATAGCTATTAAAAACAGCACCAAAATCCGTTGCGTAGTTTTAAAGATTTAAGCATTCAAAGGGATATAGGGACATAGGAACAGAAAAAGCGACGTTGTTTTATATTATGTAGTGATTTCAGCTCATTTGCTCATTTCTGTTTATGTTACACACTGCAATAAGAGATGATATTATTACTTGATTTCGTTTTAAGTCACTCACGTAGATCCAATCACTAGCTCATTTGCTCCTTTTCTGTTGATCTTATACTCTGCAATTAGAGATGATAACCGCAGATAAGCTGTCTGTACCTATCTATAGGTACTCTAGGTAGAGATTGTGCACTCCTGTGGTTATCTATCGGGCTAGGCCGGCACAAGGTCGCTTGCTCATATAACTAAATAGATAGAACTAGCGATTTCATTTGCGTAGACTTAAGTAATACCCATTGGCTCCAATTTAACTACTTTAGAATACGAATTTCCGAAAATTCGTTTTTACGGACTTTTGCCTACGTCCTAAAAGGAAACTCCATGCAAAATCTCAGCGTCTCATCTCTTTTAGTTACAGAGATCTCTTGATGAGTCAGCTTGTTTTCTCTTTTATAAATATGTATAGATAACTGCATATTTGCTCGAAACTCATCACATATTACATTTTAATTTTAACACATAGTAAGTATCAAAATCATAAGACTGCTGGCAGATGCTGGATGCGTCAAGCTGAAGACAGGGCGCTATGGCGCTCATTGGGGGAGGCCTATGTCCAGCAGTGGACTAATATAGGTTGATGATGATGATGAAGTATCAAAATCATAAAGATAAGATTTATACCAAGATGAACATTGAAGGTACCTATTTCAGCTGCTTTCGGGCAGTCAAACTCAAAAAATGGCTGCAGTGTAAGCAATTTAAAACAATATTATTATCCCTTATTACGTAATACGTACGTAAGGTATAAACATAAAGGCTGTGCGTGACTACACGGCAGGCCTTTGTGGAAAATCGCTTTAGTCTCGCCGCGTCTGTTGTTTGATACTTTGCATCTATTTTATACACGATGTTATTTTTTTAATATTTTATTACTTTCAAACTTAAATTATTTTCATAGGTTTTAAGTAATTATGTTTACTCTCTAATTTTTTGTTCCTATGCACATCACATTTTTCTGGAAACGTTTGAACTCTGTTTGTAACAAATTAAAATCTTACTTTTTAAATCTTGCGTTTTGAGATGCATATCCATGATGCATGTCATGGAAAAGTAAATAAAAAATAATAAAGGACAATTCACACAACATCATCTGGCCCCAAGATAAGCAGATCTTGGGCTATGTTATGAGCACCAAATAACTGATAGACTTAATACTTTATACCTACTACTTACATAAATTTAAATTTTTATTATGTCCCTAAAGAAAACACCAAGAATATCCTGAACAAATATTTTTCCTGAGGCTTACAAACTTATAAATAAATAAATCTTAAAATCATCCTTCGCTGCAGGTGAACCATCGCCCACTACGCTATCGTACAGAGGTCGTGAATTAATAGTTTTAGGTATAAAGAAAGTTAGAACATCTAAATCAGTTTTCAACAATCTCAGATACACATTTTATGATCGTACTAGTATGTATAAAAACTAGAAGCACGTTTACTGTATGTACGTTATGTACCAATACGGCATGAAACAGTGATAAAATCAATAGGCAGGCAGAGTTCATCACGTTTCAATTTTCAGCTAACGAGTATTTCCGCACGGCGCCGTCGCTAATGAGTCGGTACGGAAACTGCGAGATCGGTCTGCTCTTTCATTAAGTTATCGCTCCGTTAATTTGTATCTACCCGCATGTCATTGCATTTATTTTGAAATTGTTCGATGGTAGTAAATATTACGCAATATTATTTAACTGTGTTCTGTTTCGTGAGTTAAATATAAAATAATAACAAAAACCATATATGTTTTCAAAACTTAAATACCAAATTCATATTAACTATTCGTTTATATTTGAAATTTTATCTAAATTTGATATGTTGGTTGACATATTGACATAACCTTGATTATTTTTACATCAATCAATCAATGCTCTACAATAGGTACTACGCTAATACAAACCGAAGGGTTGGATATTTATTTAAATATACTTAGTTTATATAAGAGCAAAGATTTATCCTCATATATTTTCTTAAATAAATAAGATGTTAAGCTTTGTTCAGACTTAATACTTCTAACTTTTTGATAATAAATTAATAATTAAAAAATTATAAAACCTACCGTACGAAAGTCAAATATCTGTCTGCAAAAGACAGAATTATTGTAGTTTTTCTACCCAACTAATTTTTTATGCTTTTGTATTTTATTACCATGATCTTAAAACGACAAGCTCAACAGCCCGTAAAGAAAAAGCTATAATTACCAGTTTGAAGAGTTTCAAACGCTTTCGTAGCCCGCTTTCGATGGGAAAACCAATTACCTCTGTTTATCTCGAAACGTTGGTGGCTAACGCTACATGATCTGTAATCACTGTAATTTTCTCCAACCAAACCTTTTTAATCGGCCTGATATGCATTTAACCTATAATTTGGGCCTTTACCGGCCGTTTTTTGATATTATTTTATCCTTATGGCCATGCCAGCCAGGTGATAGGAAAATGATTGGGCGACGGATAACAAAATATGTTATTTGAGAAGCGTTTCAAACGAATCTTTCATTAATTAATAAATTATGTCAACCCGGAATCAGAGTTCTTGGCAAGGAAAGAAATGTCATTCACCAGCTTCTTAGCCAAAATTTGATAGGTATAGACGGTATGAAGTTAAGTTTCTAGGTTTTTGAAACCGGTTGACTGGATTCCGAATAAATAGATCACAAAACCTTAATGTAGAGTACCCACTTTTAATATGATCTCATAGCAAAGGTAACAAATTCATTTTGCAAGTCAAACAGTTCAGTTTACAACAATGTTTATAGCACCAAGCACCACTCATTGTTTCTGAGAGTATTTATGCTGATGTAACGATGCAAAGTTCACATCTAAATGCTAGGTAGATGCTTGTAGCTTTGTTCCATAGATATGTAGTGAATAGGTACCTCACTTCTTTACAAACAAATACTTCCAACACTAATAATAATACAATACGTAAACTATAAAACATAAAAAAAATAATCTAAAAAATATCAAAAAACTTTACAGTCAAAACAACTTTTTTAGTATTATCTGCGTACCTACTGACCGTTAAAATAATTTGAATTGTTTATTGCATTTTTATCGCATCATGATCGTTTTCGAAATATTCAGCTGCAGTTATGTTAGAATTACGACCGTTGATTTTTAGAAAGTTCTGGATGAATGCCAACTGTTGTTTTGCATCAAATGTCGGACCGGATTTTTGGGTCAATATGGGGGTCAAGGTTGCAGATCAATTAAGAATAATCGCTCAATAAAAGGTTCAAAAACCATTGATCTTAGTTATCGACACTAAAAGGCTTAGATATCTACTACCTACACAGTTTGGAATACGTTTCAAAAAAACCAATTGCGCTTCACGCCGAAAATTAAAAACACATTATTACACAAGTCAGCAGAAAATAAGCGATTTGGCGAACTGCGTATCAGACTGACAGTTGTTCTGAATGAACAAAACAAACCGACACCGATCACCGAAAAAATTTACTATGCCCGATGTGAAGACTCTACATCATTTAGCAAAAATGTACAGTCAGCAAGAAAATGGTCTTCTTCTTAGTCGTGCACTCTTGGCAGAGTGGTCGTGGTTATTGGGGGGTCCTGATGAACGGCTGCTCGAGCAATGCGTCGCCATCGTTCCCTATTGGTTGCGTTGTGGGAGCAGCCTGTCATGGTGGACTGTGTTAGGGAGGTGATGAGGTCCGACCATCTAGTTGGAGAGCGACCACGGGACCTTTTGCCCTCCATTCTGCCTTGTACTACGAGGCGCTCCATCGAGTCTTCATTCCGTGCCACGTGCCCGAAGAACTTTAGTAGTTACTACAAAAACCTTTTAGATTTTTTTGTAACTATGACGGTTAAGGAAACTGCCTTTTCTATCCCCTTTCAAAAATTCACCTGTATAACAAATGACATAGTGTCACCTGTGTAATCACCAAATACAGAATTTATAACTTCCGCTTAGGTATTGTACACCTTGGTAGTCCTAAGTCAGGTGTCATTGCAACCAAAGAGGGTTATTCTCATTGGTTGCAATGACTGAATACACAGCTTAGAATTTACAAGACCATTATTTTTATACATTGCAGGTACCTATTTCAAATGTTTGTAGCCGTCAAATGTGAGATCAAAGCATTTCATACACATTCTGACGAGACGGACACTCGCGGTGCAGGCACCATCGCACCGTGCACATCTGGCCGTAATCCAACTAACTTATTAATGGATGATTAATAGTATACCTCCGGCTATCCATCATTATTGCCGTATCTCCCGCGTCCCGAAATTCCCAGCGCTGGAGTTTCGTAACAATCTGCGGTATCTTCAATTGTGATCGAGACCGCGCGTGTACAATGACATGCGATGACGACATCTCGCACTCAGGTTCTGCATAACATAGGCACATTCATAAAATTTTATGGCACAGCGCAAGAACTTTAGGACCGAACTAGTGTTTTGTCTAACTCACGCTGCAGTGTTTATAATTTTTGATGTAGGTACGGGCTAGTAAAGAATTTCGTTTGCTCAAAGTTTAGATTGCATTTGTTTACATCTCTTATCTGATGAATGCTTCAGGTGTTCAGGATGCTTGCGGCGCGTGATTCTACTCTGTAAACATCCCACTGGGTAATTGCTCTCAACCTTGGCCGACTACAACAAACCTGGAACGTGTTATTCTTAGCATTGTTTACATTATACAAATTCGAGTGAAAAACTAGAAACTGTAATGTAATGACTCGACTCGCTCTGTCAATGACTGGTATTGCGTCGATAATGTCTTAATACAATTTCTGCTAACACAAAAAGAGGCGTTAACGTACGTAAATACTGAACAAACACTTGTAGGTACGGACCATCTAACCTTCTCTATCATAAGTAGGCTATTGACAGTGAAGAATTTACATGTTTAGCCAATGCAAACATGTAAATTCTTCACAGTTTGCAGTGCAAAATTATTATGTCCCCTACTGATTGGTAAACAATCACTAAATTTTCCCTTGTGCTGAGTTGTGCTGTATGCGGTGTATTTAGACATATATTAATTGTCGTTGGAATAAAATGATCAACACTTGAAGTACAATAAGCTTCTCAGTAATGGGATTAAGTGCGAAAGGGCCATTACTATAATCCTTAATTACGTGGGTGCAGTTTACTTCATCTGCCGGCTGGCATGACGCCTTTCCCGAAATCGTCGCCGCGGTCATGTTTATTTTGGGCACTAACTTTATCACCGAGAAATTTGCCATGACGAATGCATTTTTGTTTAGGAACCTTATGTCAAATAAGTCAGAAAAAAGCTCTCAAAAACATAATTTTCCACAGTACTCAATTTTATACACAACTAGCAACCCGCCCCGGCTTCGCACGGTTTTATTATACATATAAACCATCCTCTTGAATCACTCTATCTATTAAAAAAATTGCATCAAAATCCATTGCGTAGTTTTAAAGATTTAAGCATTCAAAGGGATATAGGGACATAGGGACAGAAAACAGCGACTTTATTTTATACTATGTAGTGATAATCGATAAACAAAGGTAAAGAGGAAACACAAGTTACTTTATGTGTGTAACTGATAACGTTATCTTCACGGTATCGATTAGTGCATAAATGCTTTGCGAACATCAGTTTAGCAAAGCCGTTGGCATCTCTACTTACTAAGCCAGTAATCAAAATTATCATGCCATTTAACGTGGTCATATCTTCTAGAATACTGGGCGCTTTGCCATCCGCCGTTGACAAGGATCAGCCGCGCTATCTATGACAGAGTTACTTTGGCGAAGGTATTCTAAATATGTGTTAGCCATCGACCTATACAAAAGGTTATACAAAAGCATATATAAAAGCCTTGTAGTTCTCGTCATAATGACAAGTGAATTAATAGTGCTCCTGACATTTTAGGAGAACCGTTAAGAGGCAATTTCAAAGATTTATGACTAAGTTCCAATTCCCAGTGTCTTTAATGCTAGATAATATAAGTGTGTAAGGACCTACTTGATAATATAATAGTTTGGCGTAGTTATAAAAACTGTAATCATCATCATCATCATCAACCTATATTAGTCCACTGCTGGACATAGGCCTCCCCCAATGAGCGCCATAGCGCCCTGTCTTCAGCTTGACGCATCCAGCATCTGCCAGCAGTCTTTCGCAGATCGTCATCCCACCTGGCCGGAGGGCGTCCTACGCTACGTTTACCGAGTCGCGGTCTCCACTCAAGAACACGTTTACCCCAACGGTTGTCGGTTCTTCGCGAGATATGGCCGGCCCATTGCCACTTCAGCTTGCTAATTCTTTGAGCTATGTCGATAACTTTGGTTCTCTGTCGGATGTATTCGTTACGAATTCTATCCTTCAGAGAGACTCCGAGCATAGCTCTTTCCATAGCTCGCTGGGCGACTTTGAACTGGTGGACCAGCCCTACCGTGAGTGTCCACGTCTCAGCTCCGTAGGTCATTACGGGTAGGACGCACTGATTGAAAACTTTCGTTTTCAAACATTGCGGTATGGATGAAGAGAAGAAATGAAATGAAATGAAATGAAATGAAATGAAATGAAATGAAATGAAATGAAATGAAATGAAATGAAATTAATTATATTGTTGAAACTGTGTACAAAAAAGGTCTTAAAAGCTAGGTAGAACAACAGTTTATCCATTAATTATGGACGTACAATATTTAACTTATTTATTACTTATTAGCTAGGTTATTTATTTACATGATTATAATATTCTTTTATGTCATAAAAACATTTTTCCAAGAGCCACCTTCGGAGTTTTGTCTTAAATTTACAAGTGGGCAGTTCTCTTATGTCTTTTGGAATTTTGTTAAATATTTTTACGATCATGGTAGAGCAATTTTTACCACACAGTGCAGTTTTATGTGAGGCCAGTATAAGCCTAGTAGGATCTCTATTTTTTAAAACCGAGTTATTTTTATACTTATAATGGTTAAAGAATGAAGAGTGCTCTTTTACAAAACAACCGGTTTGGTAGATGTATAAACAAGTTAACGTTAGAAGATTATGTTTCTTAAAGAGAGGCTTGCATGACTCTAAGGGGCCGATTCCAAAAACAGCTCGTACACACTTTTTTTGAATAATGAAAGCTCTTTTAATGTGCGTAGAGTTACCGAAAAGCAAAAGACCATAGCCTAGTACTGAGGTGACGTAGCCATAGTACGCGGTTAATGCAGATCGTTGGCCTGATGTTCTTCTTAATCTTTTCAAAGCAAAAACGAAACGATTAAGTTTTTTACACATTTGCTCTACATGCGATTTCCAATTTATATGTTTATCCAATGTTATACCTAGAAATCTTATTTCGTCAGTCTTTTCTATTACTTCATTTCTACATGTCAAAGTGCTATTATATATATTATTATTAGAATTAATTTTATTATTATAATTTTGAAAATGTACATATCTAGTTTTTGAAATATTAGCTTGTAAGTTATTACATTCTAGCCAGTTCACCACTGATTCAGCCTCCGAGGTAAGACACTCAATTAGAGTTCCATCTTTCTTCTCATTGGCAACTACAATAGAGACATCGTCAGCAAAAAGGACACATTTATTCTTTGTGATATTAGGCAAATCGTTTATATAAATAAGAAATAGTAACGGACCGAGAATACTGCCCTGTGGCACACCAAATTTATTCAATTTAGCGGCAGATTTAAACGTACTCGATAGCATTTTATTATTACTTAAGTTTTTAACCTCTACATATTGTTTCCGCCCAGTCAGATAGATTTTTAGCCAATCTAGAGCAAGGCCTCTTATTCCGTATTTTTCACATTTTTTCAGAAGTGTATTATGGTCCACAAAATCAAAAGCTTTGCTCATGTCAAAAAATATAACTGAAACTGGTATACGCCTGTCAACAAAATCAACTACATTGCGCACGAGGTCAAATGCTGCTAGTGTAGTCGACTTGTTCTTCTGAAATCCGTTCTGTTCTTCCGCTATTATGTTGTATATATCAAGAAATTCAGTCAAGCGACGGTGAATAGCTTTCTCAAAAATCTTAGCAAAAATAGGATTAAGCGTTATAGGTCTGTAATTATTTAACTCATTGTAACTTCCTTTTTTATGTAAAGGTTTTACGACTGATAGTTTAAGCCTTTCAGGAAAAGTACCCTGAGAGACAGAGAGGTTGAGGAGATACTTGAGAACAGGACAAATTATGAAAACACAGAGTTTTAATATGTGAGTAGAAATGTTATCAAAACCTACTGATTTAGTATTATTTAACGAAAGTATAATCTTTATAATTTCTGTTTCGGTTATTGGCTAAAGAAAAATGCTGTGAGAGTTTGTGTTAATTCTAGGGAAATCATTATGTTTGGGATTTTTGTTCATTTTAACTTCTTGATCTTTGTTTGTTAAATTAATAAAATAATCATTAAAACATTCAGCAATAAGTTGAGGTTCGTTTAGTAATTCTCCTATATAATTTATAGAATTAATATTGTCTGGAGATCGTTCACAATCAACTTTATCTTTAATAATATGCCACGTAGCTCTACATTTGTTTTTTGACTTTCTTAGGAAATTATTATTTATATTTTTTCTTGACATATTTATACATTTTCTTAAAGCGACACTGTATTTCTGATAAGTTAATTTTGAGTAAGGAGTCTTTTCCCTATAGCAGAGGTATCTTAATTCTCTTTTACGTTTAGTCGATATTCTCAGCCCTTTTGTTATCCATTTTGCAGAGAATGAGTTAGGCTTGACCTTGAGTTTTTCTAATGGAAAACATAAATTGTATATAAGACAAAATAGGTCATGAAAGTTATTAAATGCTCTATTTAAATCATCCTCCTGAAGTGTATCTATCCACGAGAGTCCAGATAAATGCTTTAAAAAACACTCTATATTTTCCTGAGAGTAATTTCGTGATTCAATATACCAGAAGTCCATATATTGAGGTTTATTAGACACAGAAAATGATAATGTCTGGCTTGTGTTATGATCAGAGAGATATGTTGGATGGGTACTACCTATAGCACCGTCTATATTACTAATGAAATGATCTATGCAACTAGCTTGCCTAGTAGGATGCTTAATATGAATGCTTAAATTATAATTTAAAGCAAGATCTTTCAGGCGTGACGCTGCTGTGCTCTGCCGTAACGTATCAATATTAAGATCTCCGGCTAGTATAACTTTTTTAGAAAGCTTAACTACATACTTGTCCAACAAAAGCTCCAGTTTGCTAAAGAAGACGTTAATGTCGCTCGCAGGGGTTCTATAAATACAAAAAATAATAAAGTTACTTGACGATAAGGTTATCCCACATATTTCAAATGACTTTTCTATAGGTAAAACGTTGTTTGAGAAATCAATATTTTTATATAGAAGTGAATTTCGTACCAATATGCAGACGCCCCCTCGCTTTACATTAGCCCTTGAAAAGAAACTAGTTTAAATAAAAATGCAATCAGCGCTATAAAAAATACAATACTATACTATAAAAACCATACTTTTTTAATTCACTTGAAAATACTGTCGATTCGGTCTGTCGAGTCGAGTTTTGTTGTTTAGATTTGAATCAAAAAGAATACGCTTATATTTCGAATCGACGACGTATGTATTCGGTGCTGTATGTTCCCACGTTAACAAGTATAGGGAATACAGACGTCTAAAGTGTAAACAAGAGCAGTCAGTTTTACGTATAGCGGCTTATACTACGCTTTCTATTAAATTGAATGCTCACTGTTTCGCAATGATAGTATCTGGAATTCTGGACAGCCGTCAATTAGAGCCAAAACATCCCCTTGTTATTGAAAATGACCTATAGAATAGTTACGCATAACGATCAGAACAGTTGTACACTTACTATTAGCACCTAAATTAGTCAATAGAGTAGGTACTATCTCCTCTATTTTGTGATACGTAGGTCAGTAAGTACTATATGCGATAAGTAGATTTCAAGTTGATGCATATTGCAGAGTCAGACATTATTTGCAAATGCGTAATAACCTCTTTGGAAAATTTCATGATTATGCAAAAATGTCTCGTTTTCGTTATAACTCAATTTGATTGCCAGCGAAGCTGTAAAAGTAACGCGTAATTACGTCTTTTGTTTTGGACGTTCATTTCATTGGCCTGAATTTGTTTTGATTACAACATTCGGAGCTGAGTCGTGTTTTATTATTAAACTGGATCCCTCGTCTTATTTATCCGTCTTTTTTCGAAACTTTCACTTTTAAAGGTGGGTTCCTACATGTTGTTACCTTTACAAACAAAAGTAGGTTGTTAAATTTTAATTGGCACATCAATAATGCCGGTGAAGATGGTGTGAATAATAACAAGCTAATTGCGAGAATGATAAATGATTTATCAGTTGATTGTTTATTGCTCTCGCTCAGATGTTTATTGAATGCAAGAGAAGCTGCGGGCGGTGCTTATTGCTACCTTAAAACAAACTGCGCTGTTAATTTATACCGTGAACTGACTTGTTATTTTTAACCCCGCGCGGAGTTCCCGAGTTCTCTATATCTGGGTCGATCGATTGTTTACAAAGACATTCCATTCCTAAGGTCTGGAACAGTCGCGGTTACGTCATCGTGAATTCCTTTATAAATCTCGTAATAATAATTGCTATATCCTGCTTCTTCTATGTATTGTTCTGTAAATAGCATTGTTCTCTGGATTTATCCCTGGAATAGACGGAGTTGGACGGAGAGAGCTTAAGCTAGGCATCTCGTATTACCGTTACGACTGGGAGGCGCCACCACCTTACTTCACGGTATGCAATTTGCTCACGATTAAATTGCAATGTGCAAGTATGTAGGTAACTTTGTATGGAATAAAAATATTTATCTCCCCACCTGTCTGAGCAATTATGCTCCCTATGGTCGTTATTAATTGTTTGTCGCTTGTCGATTAATATTATTTTCAACTGACAGTTTAATTTGCTTTGCGTTTTGAACTATGTTGACTACCTACACTTATTCAATTGTTATGATTTATTGGTCTTGAATGTCATGGTCTTGAATAATAATATTTAATCAGTTTTAATATTTTAAGGGCAAGTCAATGAGAATAACAGCAAGATGGGTAAGTTTATCTATCAGTTTTATTGCTTCACGAAAAACAAAAGCCAAACGGAGTTGAACTTGTAAGATTGTTACGTAATATGAAAAACAAGCTTTGCGCTATGAGGCGCCACATGTCCCAGGATTAGATAAATAGTCATCTCGCGTGGGCGGACAGAATCACCGATAATCTGGGAAACAGGAGAGTTGTACCCTCAGGAGAGATTACTGTGAGAAAGCCTCGTAAACTGACACAGATTCAGCTCATATCACTGGGTGATCAACATTCGCCGTTGAAGAACGACAGTCGACATTGCAGGTACCTTTCTCACGCGGATTCTGAATGCAGAAAACCATTGTTTATATTTTTAAGATTTAATATCCTAGTATTTTTCAAAAATAATATGAGACGTGGATTGCGACCCAAAGTTCTAGTATAAAATTCACGATTTCGCAAAGATTTGCACGTGAATTTCAATTATTGGAATTATTCTGGAAGTCAAGACCAATCGTTACTTTCTTTACCATATATCTTGCTTTCTTTACCATATACGCTGAGCGTACCTGGTACTGTATCTTTGTTCTGAGTACAATTATAATATCTATTCTCTTCTCCGCCTCAACGATTTCTATCAAATATTCGTCAGTTGTAGTGTCTCCTGTAAATAAGTAGGTACCAAGTGACATGACATGAAAAGCGAGTAACACCATTGTCACCAGCAATAAATAGGTGGAGTCATTGTTTTCATTCCAGTGAACGATGAAACCTGAACTAGGCAGGTACTTGCGAATTGCGGTTTCAGCATTCTACGCGAACGTTCATACATCACGTTTAAATTTTTATCTTTTCAAAGTTGGTACAAAGCAATAGAAAGCGGTTAGTAAAATGGCTTCATGATCAGTTTAGTAGGGCTTATTCAATCTATCTCCTGTTTCTTTCCGTGAATAGGATCGATAGCGGCCGCGGCTTGCGTTTCAAATTAACATTAAACTTTTATAACGTTCTAATTCAATTCATAGAACATTATACTATCTGCCTCGTAAAACTTTACTTTACTGTTCTGTGCTTTCACGTTGCAACATTACTCAGAGCAGAATTGCCGGCTGGTTTCTAATCACGAGTTGAGCTTGAACTTGGCCCGCCGACATTGAGTCAAATAGACACAGACAGGGTTCACCGACGACATTCCTACAGCCTACTGCATTCATACAACAATTGAGTGCAATAATCACACACTAGCGCCCTTACTGCATCTCTAGAATGTGCTACAGCGTATGCCTATTCTACTAGAATATTCAGACTACTATCGAGTTCTTGGAAATTAAGTAGAACGCAGCTGTTCGTTTAATGATAGAAAATAATGTTACAGGTAAAAATACATTACTGTCGTACTGGTAGTTATCGCATGTTATTTATGTTACAACGAGATGAATTTAATACTACGATGTGTTTTGGAACAGAGTACCTATCCGTGTAACTAAGACCAGTTCCGTTGTGGTATCCCATTATATATTTATCTTTATCTATAGTATCATGATTAACTCCTTCCGCATGAGGGTCAATCTCTAGGGTCAGTGTTTGACAGCAGCCCTTTCTAACGATAGTGTACCTCTATAAATTCCCTCGCCTCATCGCGTTATTTAATAATTTTCCTCAAAGATTATAGTCAATTTTTTACTGGATATGGGTGTTACGCCTGAGGGAGTATTAATATGACTTCTACGTGGTACGGCTACATAATTAATATGTCGGTATGCTGTTTAGCTAAAAAATTAATTAAAAACAAGGCAGTGTAGATCCAAAACAAGGAAAGGTATACCCTCATACAAGTCCCAGTCCCCTTCTAAATAAATAGATATATCAGAAAAAAATGATATTTTTAAGTTGTTGGTAAGAATGAATACATTTTTGAGGTTATGAAAAGACCAGTGCTGTTTCATTTTCTCGCATACCTTTTTTTACATAGATTTATCACCCAGGGTAACTCACTCTCATACGAGGGCTATAGCGCCAAAGACAAGAAAATTCATATTATATCGTGAATCCATTCGCAAAGTTAACAATGTAGGTATAAGGATAGAGAAGAGCCAGTGACACCGCACGTACAAAAGTAGACCAATTCACTTGGCCATTATGCAATAAAATCATTTGAATTAATCAATAGAACAAGTGGGTCCTGAGTCTTGAGAGCTAACGACGGTCTTCCTCCTTCTTGAGAGCCAAACATCCTGGTTTTGCACCCTGCCACCAATACGAATCAACTACCATCTCCTTTAATAGAACAACTGACCAACGGTTCTCACGTTTATTTATTATCTATTCTTATCATACAGTTCAAACGGTCTCGGACTCTTAAAGTGATTCTTAATGATTAGGTAGTTTGTTGAAAGGGCTGATTTGTAGGTTATTGTTATTTTAAATGGGATATTGTAATTTTTTAGAAGTATTCAAAGTATTCTCATTATTATTAGAAAAATGTAGAGACGACCGATGGGGCGGGCGAAGCTCCGTCTGCGACGCAGGAGGGTTCAATTCCCGCCTCAGGACAAATGTATTTTTCCGGGGCTCTGTGTGTTTTCTATGTATATAATAAAAGTATTTATCTTTATAATATAATTTACTAGTGTATCAGTCATCTAGTACCCTTAACACAAGCTCTGCTTAGTTTGGGGCTAGATGATTGTCTAGCATTGTTTATTTATGTAGAGCTCTGTATTGAATAGCTCAATAGCGTACATTTAGCTGTGTATCTATGTAAGTACGTGCCAGCCTACTAATTTAATTGACAACTACTAGTTCGAGTGTAGCATGCTATCAATACTGAATGTAATCGGTACCTAAGTAGTTTACATCACCTGCTCCAATTAGTATAAATTGATGGTTCTCTAACGACTTTGGTAATGCGATATATTATTATACAAAGGTAGAAAATCATTGGGAAATAATTTAGTAGATTTTATTATATCCACCAACAGCATAAATTATTTACTATTTATTGCATTGAAACTTTCTATTTTCAATTGCGACAAAATTCTTTGTATTATTTGACTTGACTCTTATAATTTTTTTACTGCAAACATTCAGTTCTGAATTAAACTACTGAATTTTTAATGTTTATTTTTTTAGTTTGTCATTATAAATTTTTTCTAAGTGAACCGATTTTGATGATTCTTTTATATTTGAAAGCTTGTGTTTTTGTGTGTTCCATAGTATTTTTAGTTATCAGTGCGTAAATTTGTAGGTTTTTTCTTATTTTATGAAAAAATATAAAAAAAAATTGTGAGACATTTCAAAATTTATTCACACAGCGATTCAGGTATGTCACCCTCCATAAATAATTTGTTCACACCAACGAATAAACATATCTTTTACCTCGATTAGATAAGTAAGTTTTAAAAACAGTACCAAATGAGCTTCCGGTCTAGCCTCAGAACATGTAAGGAAACAATGGCTTAGATGTGGATAAGGAAACTATCCTCTATTTTACATTATATTTAAATAGGTTCTTATCCATCTGATTATAACTTTTTGGTTAGTACAATTTTTTATTTAAATAGGGTGAATGGAAGAAAACTTTGCAGTACCTAATGTACCTATACTAGAATATATTATCAATGAACTGCCAAATGATTTCCTGAAATCATCTGAAATTATAGTTTTCCTATAAAACACGCCGCACTGCATCGGAAACCGTGCCAACGCAATACTAAATGCACTCGTTGACTAATTCAGTACTAAAATGAGACTTTGTATACTTTTATAACATGACCAACATTTTCCATAACTATTAGGAAAATCAAAATGTGGATGAAATAAGGACTTACATAGATACCTAACAACCAAGGTAAATAAGGTACCTTGAAGGCAGCCGGGCTGAAAGTTGACGTCATCGTTCATGACAGCAGCAACATAAAATTTATGCGCAAAATTATGAATGCATGTTAATCGCAAAACATCTACTTTTCTTAGAAACAACGTATTTGGAGTAAATAATTTACCTACGCAGATAAGACTACGTCACTTATTTTGGAAGTTTTATTTGTTTTTGAGTAGATTTAAAGAGAACTAAAATTATTTTATGTTTATGAATAAATAGTGACCCGCCCCGACTTCACACGGCTTTATTATAGTGTATACCTTTCTCTTGAATCATTCTATCTAGTTATTATAAAAACCGCATCAAAATCCGTTGCGTAGTAAATTTAAGCATATAAAGGGACATAGGGACAGAGAAAGCGAATATGTTTTATACTATGTATCTAGTGATAAGTCAGGGCTGACTTCATTTTAAAGTTTTTAAATTCGCATGTGTAACGCATAAATAATATTGTAAATATCGGCACCTGCACTCGTAGACTTTACAGCTTTCAAGGATGGCACTCATCCAAAGTGGAACATGCACAGCCGGCGTTGCACTACTCGTTATTGTATGCCACCAGAAAAAACAAATGTCAATAAAATCGATCGTATTGTGTTCGCAACTTGGGTCGTATGCGACACGCGCGCGCGCAGTTCTATCAGTGACTGAACGCGAGCTCTGAACGGACCAGTTATTATGCGCCCACTGATGCCGTCAATAACTTCACCAACACGTGGGTCTCGGCGTGTGTCGGCGCCGACATCACACATCCAAGATAGCTACGCTTATCGGTGCATCGCTGTAAAAGCTCGTGATTCATCAGAATTAGGTTTCGCCTGTGACATCACCGAGGTATGTGGTTGGTGCAAACAGAGAGCCTTGCACAATCTTATTTACCTATCAAAATCTAACGTTCAGACTAATGATGAAACGCATGACAAATTTGAGTTCGCGGGTAAAAGAGATTAGCTTTCGGAGAAAATTAAGATACTGCGGAATTACCGGTGCGGTTTGCAGACGGTATTGTGTTACTTGCGGTGACATTATTACGTAAATGTCACTTAAATTTCACCACATTACACATAATGTACAGTAATCTACTTCTATTCATATGAACATAGATTATTGTGAGAACTGCCAAACTATTATTTTACTTTTTAAATTTTTTTTCACTAATTTAGGTAATGTACGTATGTAAATCCCATTCCCAGCCAAACACGATGTGAAATGTTTGTAAACTAAGCGCCCATAATTAACCTATAATTCACTAATATTGCCGCGTAACTATAAGCAACTTCCATTGCATGTCGATTTTGGATCTTTCTCTCAATAAATAATCCGGGTATCACAAACATCTAAAAATCTTTTTCCATGTTTTTTCAGATTAACATATTTACAATACATGGAAATTAAATTATTTACACTTCAGGGAATTAGAGGCGAAAGCTTAGTGGGGGTTTTTGACAATGATACACTTCTTTCGTATATTTTTATTTAACGTTTAAACCACAAAATTCATCCA
The DNA here is from genome assembly GCA_944547425.1 of Eupithecia centaureata. Taxonomy (NCBI): domain Eukaryota; kingdom Metazoa; phylum Arthropoda; class Insecta; order Lepidoptera; family Geometridae; genus Eupithecia; species Eupithecia centaureata. The sequence goes on along the minus strand of OX155681.1, from coordinate 6,796,204 downwards.
AAGCCAACTTTTTTCAATAACTTTCAAAATAACCATGAAATACGAGCGTGTATAAAAGGAGGACAAATTGCCAACGCTTGTAAAATAATAAAAATAAATCATCTCCTACCGTGCCGCGCTACACAAATATTGTAATTTCGGTATTAGATTAATGATGCAAAATTTATAGGCTCCTGAAAGCTTTACATATTCTAAGAATGTATAGAATGTAGCTGCTCCTGAGTTATATAGAAAGAGACGTCTCTATTTATAGTATTGATAAATAAATTATAAAAGTAAATAAAAAATGTGACAACCCGTACACAAGCTCTACTTCCTGAGCTAAGCAGAGCTTGTGTTATGGGTACTTGATGACTGATATACTTGATACAATAATAAAATTAGTACTTAAAAACGACATGGATAAATATTTTGAGTATATATAGGAAACACAAAAAACGCCGGAACAAATATTTGCGGACTTTGCAGATCGATAAACATTTTGTCCCAAAGCGAGAATTGCACCCGTAACCTTCTGCGTCGCAGATAAACCTTTGTCCGCCGCACCACCGCAGTCGACATGTTATTAATTAGTTCTGGGAATTTTCACGTTGGATTGTTTCAAAAAATAAAACAAATGCCTACAACATTTATCACACAATACATTTTAGATTACAATTGTAAATTCCCGCACGATATAATTTTGTCATACAAAACTCGGTAATTAATAGATTCGCAGGTTAATACAGAAAATTACAGCTTGATTTTATTTCATTCATATATTTTCCTTGATAGGTTTAGTATTTTGTGATATAATTAAATCCGAATGATTTCCCTGAGCTCATACGATTGTTTGCAGAAACAAGCAGTAGAACCCTTATCGATGTGGGTCGTGATGCTGTTGCAATGTTTCCTTACAACTGGGTTAGCTCTATACCTTCGAGAGACCTTACAACATTATCATCATCATTCATAATCAAAGACATTTTATTGCATTAAAAGTGGTATTTCAAAGGTAGGCTTAGCATATGATCATTTAATGAATTAAATTAAAATAAGTGCTAAATAGACACGAAACTATAATATAAAATTATAAAAATATATGGAAGTGAAATAGAAATATATTTGAAATGGGTTAGATCTTGGAATATCAGTGAATTTATATTATGTCAATCACTATAGTTCGCTATAGAAATTCAGATATCTGTACTCTACGGTATAAAAAGATTTTTCAATATACCACTTTTTAACATAAATGCAAAAGCCTTGCCAGGTGATTCTCCACTCGAGACTAAGCCATATTAATACTTCGGTTTCAAAGGGTTAATATCTTTAAGTAGTATTTGGTTGAAAATTCTTTAGGCATTCTGGATAAAACAACGCTTTCTGGTCGTCTAACGGTCCTTGGGTAGATAAGTACCATCATTATCATGCATATTATCTACCGATGGTCTCTTTCTCGAAGTATCCCTGACGAGCGTCATAGGGCTCTCTCTGTTTGAGCCGCATGGCGCATACAGCATTTTCCTGTAGCATTATGGTATTCATATCACATTGCACCCTGACTGAATACAAAAAAAAACAAGATGTTTTTTATTAACAAGTCAAAAAAAAGGTTATCTACAAAATCTTGGCCTCGTTTCTATCATCGTCTGTCTGTGCCAAATATAATGGATGAATCACTTTTTGTAAAGGTGAATCCCACTGAAATAAACGAAGTAGGAACTAGAGTACTTTAAATTTAGTAACTATCGCAATGACATATAATATTTATCTAGTCCTAATAAAAAAATAAGTAATTACCTGAGGTCGGGAGTCCTGTTTAGTTCATTGCTTCGGCAAATCTTCCATTCCATTCATTTCTATTTTTAAGGTTTTATAACAGGGAGAGAAGATAGTAACCATTTTACCTGCAGCTGCTATAGGAATGTGGGTATTCCTGTTCCGAATGCATGAGCTCAGATCTCGGATTAAAAACTTATAATCGTTCAAAATGAAGGATCGATGGCGCCACACTAATATTTGCCTTATTAACGCTTGCTGAGCATGTCTGCGCCGCAAACATATAAGATGCATCAACATCAAGTGCTAATACGGACGCAATCTCGTCGATGAGCACATCTCACCTTGGCAGAGGTCAACAACATTATCGCTAATGTCATTTCGTTTACTAAAATATACAATTGAGTGTACCTACAGCTCGTTTACGGGACTAGGCGATATAGCCGTCTATTCAATTTTGTTGATGTAGCACCTATCAATACACTGATTTATGGTATCATTCATGTAAGACTTTAAGCGGTAAGATAATATCGGACTTCAAAGGCGGCTATTATAGTGATAAATGACAATTGTCTTATCCCCCGAAGACAATAAATATACCATCGAGTCCGTGCAATATTATTCCTCGCCTCTTTATGCTCATTAAGAGCTATTGTCAGCAACTGCACAGATATTTGAATTGAATGCTTCTATAAATGCGTCGCAGTTATCTGACGATCCATCTGTAGATAAATGCGCTTACAATCTGAGTTAAATGATCATCATTTTTATTGAGGAAACGAACTAACAATGTACCCACGGTGGATGGAATGCTCTGGCAATATAGGTATCTGACAGAATCATAGTATTATCTCATCTAGTACCTACCTTGTAACGGGGTGAATAGAGACTTCAGAGAGAACAGAAATTGACGAAATACAAGATCAAGAAATTACCGGGCTGGCAACGGTGGAAATATCCTCAGTCCCTGACTGTTCACCTGTTGTGTCATTGGATCTGTTCTCTGCAAAAGGATGTTATGCTCCAGTATTTCATCCATTTGTATTCACCCAGGTTTCTTTTCCCCGTTTTACTATACCCAACTAATTGTGGGAACGAAACCATTAATCATAATGCACACGAGCAATGTTTATGATATTTAGCGGCTGAGCTGGAACCGCAGGAATGCGTTCCGCAAACACTATTCTGAGCACAACCTACAGGTCAGTTATCAATAAACTTCCGATGCTGGGAAAATACGTCATAAGGCGACGCGAAGACGACGATCCTTAAATAGTAATATATGGTTATTGTTACGTTTGAAGGGATGCGTCATGTTCAGAGAATGGTGCGTGGTCAGCTGAGGTGAGCTGAACACTTGACGCGCCGCCCACGACGCGCCGCCGCCGGCCGCTCCTGTGACGTCACACTGATCAGACACGCTTCAATGATGACATGAGATGAACTGCAGACTCACCTATTACCCACCCCAATGTAAACAGTAGTTACTTTCTGTAGTTTATGATGAAATAAATGCCAGAGCCACTTGCCTCTGGGGCTTCGCAGAATAAAACATCTTGATGTCTTCCGTGTTCTCGCTCAGTAGCAGATAGCTTACTAAATACAGAGAACGTAATTAACTATACATTGTAAGTACCTAATCCAGGCTGACAGTTTACATTGGATTACCGCATGGACGAGTCAACCAACTAGATCACATATAATAGTTTGAAAATATTTATATAAATACTATGAAAATACTATGAACTTATTAATGAAAACAAAAGCAAAATATATACAATTATAATAGCAATCGTTTGTATTGTATCTGATTATCTTCCCACGCGTTTCGGACAGCTACTATATACTAATATGAATAAATTAATATGAATATAATATTATTGTTAAGACAGTTATGATTACTAATCAAATAAATGCATCATCAGTTAATAATAGCATTCAGTTGTGAGACAATTGTGAGTAAAGTTGCACGGTCACCCCGCCATCGCATCGTCCATTCAATCGATAACATTGCTCTCTTTATACATCCACCCATACTAATATGTATTATAAAGAGGAAAGATTTGGATTTGCGTGTGTTTGTAACGCATAGACTCCCTATTTCCAAAATTACGAATCCTGCTAACACTTTAATTTTATAATCAGAAGCGATTCCTAATTTTAGTTTATTAAGGTGTAAAAAAATGCCATAAAAATTTCATCAGTGCAATTATTTGCCGTAATGTTTAAAAATGCGTGCGTGCGGAGACGGCACGTTATCATGTTAAAATTAATTTATGTTATTTAATTTATAAAAAGAACGCGGTGAGATGAGTGCCATATAGACAGGAAGACAGGGCGCTCGCCCTGTCTTCAGCTTTCATCTGCCTGCAGTCTTTTCCAGATTAAATAAACTGAAATGAAGCTGGATGACAATGCCCATAATTTTTATAATCCCAAGCAGCTTCCCAAAGCTCTAATAGCATGAACAGAAACGTGTTCGATTGATAATTACAGGGCGATGATGGCGTGCTCCCCGTTATTTAGATGCTATCATGTTATAGAATTAACGGGCGCTGACGCCACATATTTGCTTATGATTTACTACGATACAAGCTGTTATTATGCCAGCCTTAAACAATACCGACGTAATGAACCATTACAGCACAAAATAATTAGGTTGTAATGTAAAAAATATAAAATATATAAAACTAAACAAATATATCGCTCTAATGAGAAAATTAGGTATAGGTGTAACATATTTATTTAATTGATATAAACTATCCTACTTACAACATGCCTACATGCTTCGTGCAATTCAAATTTTAATACTTCAAAACTTAATTTAAATCGTGTAACATGACGTAAAACGCAGAGCAAACACTCCACGTAAACGAATCAAATTAATTAAATTAAACCTCTCAGAAAGGCACTCCAGGCTTTCAGTTAGTTCAGCCGCCGCCGCGCCCGCAAATAATTCAATTAGTTCTCTTACACCGCACTCAAGCTGAAGATGCTAATACCGTTAGTTTCAAAGGAATATCTTAATTTGAAAACAATTCATAGTAGTTATCCGTGATCCTTTGATAATTGAAATATCTTTCATAATGTAAGACAGCGAATTGACATCGTGGATACTTATATCATTATGCTTAGCTAATTTTAAGGAAAGCCGTACCAATACTTCCAGATTATCGGACCGTGCCGGCGCAAAGCGCAGATTGATTACCTAATCCATATTTTACTATTTACTTTGTTATTTTCAAGGAGAAAATCTCTTAATTAATGCGGACTTAGCACGACACATCATAAGTATGAATTATAAAAAGTGATGGGACATAGGGAACTAATCGATATAATTTTTTTCATTTAATAAAAACAACTGGACTTATGGACCATTCCCACTTTAGAGCCCGGACAGTTAACCTGTTAAAATGGGTGAATGCAACAGCTTTTCGCTCCATTCCATTAATCTTTATCCTTTCAATCAGCAAACTAGGTCCTGCCTACTTTATTCTTTTCTTAAACTTGGGTGAACGAAACAAGCGTTTCGTTCCTTTCCGTTTAGTTATTGTGTACAATCCGATAATCCTTTTTGGACTCACGATTGGAGTGAGGCCACCAGGCTCCCCCGACCTGATCCATTATACGCGTTGTGTTTAGTTATTTAAAGAAGGATATTTATAGTTAAAGAATGACATAATCCATTGGTTGCAGGTGACCGCCCCGAAGTTTCCAGTGGTCATCAAGATAGGGCACGCGCACAGCGGCGTGGCCAAGGTGAAAGTGGACACCGCCACCGACTTCCAGGTAATGATGATAAGCACTCCATTTATATGGTAATTCTATTCAAACGAGCGCTAATAGTTCGCCTTTAGTTATTTATCTAAAAAGGTTTATTAGGAGGTATTTCTTACCATAGGAACTGAACAGTAGAAGCACTAGCCTATCCATATTTTCGTTCAAAATTTTTCTAAATGTATCCGTTGGGTGGAATCTCGTTTTTTTAAGTAATATTAATTGAATTTCTGACGTGTCCAAGAGTCCGTAAGGTTTAATCTAAAGGAAATAAGGCACTTTGAATTTGTATTTTACTTGATAAAAAATAATGAAGAGATGAAATTTTGTAATTTCATAAATATTATTTTGTAATCAGTCTTGGTGTGTCAGGTTAAAAAAATGCCTGGAAACTGAACAGTTACTGTTCAGTTTCCAGGCATTTTTTAACCTGTGCACTACTCATATTTCACAGTATACGTAGGTGTTACAGATGAGTTAATACGTCGATCATAACTGACCACATAAATACCTACTTTTTTTGCGCGATTCATGCTTTAGAATTTATACAAGGTTTGGTAGTCTCATAAGTTATAGAGAAGGTAAGTAAGTACATTTTTCAAGACATAAACTTGTATGCTAATCACATATACGGGCAGTTTGTAAAGCCCTAACCTGATTTTTATTATCGTTGCCATGCATGCCTGGTAAGAATGTTGTCAAATTTTCTTTTTATGGTCGTACGAAGTGCCCTACTGATAGTATGAGATCCGACTGCAGGATTAACCTGCTCATCGTTTGTTGCTTATGACCATATTTTTAGGTTTATTTGTAAGGTGAATATTTATAATACCAGGCTGCCTATCAAAATTTGGCCGCAAGTTTTTTTTTTATTAGATGCGCCCCGCGAACCAGAATATTTTTCGTACAAATTTCAGAAATTGATTGCACGCCCCATAGAAGATATTGGGTAAAAATAAAAAATACGTGTTTAATTTTTCACTCCATAGTTTATTTGTTTCGAGTTTTGAGTGAATCGAACCAAGGAAAAAATATTTTCTATACAAACTTTACCACCCTATTTAACCCCCTCAGAGGTTAAAATTTCCAAATTTTAATAGCCTAGCCTATGTCCTAAACTGTCTATGTACTTACCAAATTTCATTTAAATAACTTTAGTAGTGACAAAGATTACTTGTAACAAACATTCACACAGACTTTCCAATTTATTATAATAGTAAGATTAATTTATGTTAAATAGATTTTTGGAATAAACTTACGTTCATTGTTCAAAATAAAGTCTACATGATGGAAATGTATGCCAAATTTCTAAAAAAAATCACGGTTGCCATTGCTCACCTGGCCGCACCTCAATACATAATTCTCCTTCTTACAAATAAACATAAAAATTGGTTTTTAAGCAAAAAACGATAAGCGATAGACTATGATTTTATCGTGGTTCAACAATTTTTACCGGAAAAAATGGCACAATTGCCCTGATTTTGCATTTTTGTGATTAGTCATAGTTGCCTTATTTTCTTTAAATAGCCCTTAGGCTTAAGTAATAACTATTAGTTATTAATATAAGTACTTAATAATGGTTAGTTAACATCTTGCCCCAATATTTGTTCCTTATAACCTGATCCTGGAATCATAGCCTGGAATAAAAAAGACTATTTTACATCAGTTATCTATGTAAAATAAAATATTTTAATCATTAATTTCAATGAAATATTTATGTTAAAAGTGATCGCGGCGCTATCGTTTATTATTCACTTGGAACGAAGTAAGATGTCCATAAGGCACGCCAGAAATGTAACTTTCATTTTGTGGAATTATCTAGGGACTTTAATAAGTCCCGAACACGCTCCAGCGACCGTTATTCCGGGACAAAGAGACGGCTGCCGGACTATCAGTCTCTGAGGGCAGTCAGGGGTTGAACGATTTACTGATAGGCTATTGTTTAGATGAGGATTAAATGGGAATCGTAGAATAGTAACTGTAGTTATAATTTATTTAGAGTATTTGTATTTTGTGTTTTTTTTTCATGTTACAATATTTAAGTACTTAGATAAATATATAAATAAATAAATGAAACTGGACTTTCCACATGCATCATCTACCCCCAAGCTAATCAAAGCTTGTGTTATGGGTATTAGATGACTGATACCTTACATTACTTAGATAGATATTTTATTATTTTACATAGAATACACCAATAACCCAACAAATATTTGCAGAATATTTGTCCCTAGCAGGAATCGAACCCGCTGCGTCACATAGTTTGTTATAATAAAAACGGAGATAAATAATAACCGTGCCAAAAATGTAGAGATTAAAATTTGCTCGAAAAAAAGGGAACATAAGTTGACACATCTTATAATATTTTACAAATATTAGACATATTAATGTTTAGTTTACTTATCATCTTTATTTAATACGAAAATTACAATCAAGGAATAGTAAAAAATTACAACTAGTATATACAATTGAAACCATTGAGCTAACTGTAGACGGTTGCAAACACTCTAAAGGTATCTCAATTGATCCATGTCAATACCAGTCGGAAGCGTCCCCAAGACACTGGCTGCATTATCACGCTGTATAGCAATGATGATGCGCTGAGCCAGATCACTCACCTCGACTCACCAGCTCTCGCGTCGCATCGACCAGACGTTCAGATATTTTTTTAAGAACCCGGAGAGCCTCGGTACCCCACGCACCAAGGGTCTCGACTCCAAGGTTAAGTTTACTTATTAATTGTTAATTTTCGTTAATTAATATTATTAATTTTAGGACATTGCTGGAGTAGTAGCTATGCTGGGGACTTACTGTACCGTGGAGCCCTACATCGATGCCAAATACGACATCCACATCCAGAAAATCGGAACTAATTACAAAGCTTTCATGTGAGAATATATTTTACATTTTTGTTTTATCGTTATGCTGTAGTAAATCTTGGTTAGCCTTCTTAAGCACAGATACATATCTTTATAGGCCTTGTTTTGTTTAAGTCGGATTCTGTTTCGGTCAGATTCTGGCTAAAATAAATTCGCTTGAGGACAGTATTTAGTATCCGTTTATATTAATTGTATAGTCATTTATTTATAGTATCGTATTTAGTGTATCTGATATTCCAAAACAATCTAACCTAAAAAGTACCTTATGGTGTAGAGTGTACGACATAATCTAAGTAGTACTTAAACCTACTCGGGTTATGTGGGAGATTCACAATCGCTTCATTGTTTTGCAAACTAACAATAACTGTTTTTCTTTTCAGGCGCAAATCTATATCTGGCAACTGGAAAACTAATCAGGGTTCGGCGATGCTTGAGGCCATCGGAATGAATGACAGATACAAGATGTGGATAGATGAGGTACGAACGAACATGCAAAACATTGTCATATACCTCTAAGTTAAGGAGGTTCATTTGTCAAGGAGGTTCATTTTGTTTTAAACATTGGGATTATTTCTTACTGGCGACCCACCCGGCTTCGCACAGTTTTATTATACGTATAAACCTTCCTCTTGAATCACTCTATCAATAAAAAACCGCTTCAAAATCCGTTGCGTAGTTTTAAAGATTTAAGCATACAAAGGGACTTAGGGACAGAGAAAACGACTTTGTTTTATACTATGTAGTGACTACACGAATTATTACAAGAGTTATTTTATGTCGTATTCCTAAGGTTACTTGGAAAGATCGCTTGCAGCAATATGTACGTACGCCCTATACTTACTGTATTCTTTTGTGTGGTATAATAAAGTGTAGGTAGCGTATGTTGCCAACAACACAATTGTGTAGTAAGTTAATCCAAAAATAAAAATTACAAATTAGAGACTTATGAATGAGCTGTTTTGAAATTGTGAATGAAGAAAATGAATCAGACAAGGAGGCCTAATACCTATCATTGTCTACACTTTTTTTGCCTAATCCAGAGGTAACTTAACCTTAACCTTAAGTTAGAAGCATCTTAAATGTGCTCTACATTTCAGATACCTCTAACTTTACCTTAACCTTAAGTTAGAGGTATCTTAATTATTATTTTTTTTATTTAAAGGTATATGAAACATCTATATTAACAACGAAAATTACAATCAATCTTAAATAAGATGCGCAGAAAGACATATAGACAAGAGTGAAAGACGATTGAAAACTACGCTGAGAAAAAATAATTAAGATGCCTCTAAGCCCCTAACTGAACCTAATGACCACATTGATCCAAGACCGGTCGTCTTAGGTCTGTCGGATGTATTCATACATTTCGAATCCTATCCTTCAGAGTAACTCCGAATATGTTAGAGGCATCTTAAATGAGCTCTACATTTAAGATACCTCTAACTTACCCTAAAATGTATATGTTAGGTGAGCGAGATATTCGGCGGGCTGGAAGTGTGCGCTCTTGAGCTGGTGGTGGGGAAGGACGGGCGTGAGCACATCATCGAGCTGAACGACTCCGCCACCTCCTTCATGGGGGACTCGCAGGAGGAGGACCGGCGCCATCTCGCTGAGCTGGTGCTGCAGCGAATGCAGGTAACACCATCAAGTAACAACACCAATAAGATTATACTTGTGTGATGACAGCTAGTATAGGTAATCGAGCGTCGTCGGGCGTAAACATTTTTAAAGAAAGAACAAAAGCAGAACTCATATGAAATTTCATGAATTTCAACTTGAAATTTTGTTATGTCAGAGTTGCGTCGTTTACGCTGTGTGACTCCAATGAGAATAAAACCACTGCATTATATGTGATACATTTAATATTCAAAAAGTCATAGTAGTTAGTCTTATGTTCCTCAAAGGTGCTTACGTATGATAACTTATCATGTTTTCGACTTGCTTGTCAATATACAATGTAACGTTGTTTGCAGTCGGTATGCCGACCAGGGCTGACCAAGGCCACATCCCGCTCGTCCGTGTCGGGTAGTTCCGTGGCAGGGTCCCCCGAGGAGCGCGCCGTGCCCCTCCCGGGTGCCCCGGGGCCCGGCTCGGGGCCCCCCTCCGCGCCGCCCCCCGCGCCGCTCTCCGCCGCCGCCAGCATCGACCGCCCGCTGCCGCCCATCCCGGCTGAACCCACCCAGGCGCCTCCGCCGCCGCTCACTCGCCGGGACTCGCAAGGTGATTGCTATTAGACTGGTGAAGGCATCGGGAGCACCTTGCACACGAGTACACTTCATTTTATAATTAACTAGCGACCCGCCCCGGCTTCGCACGGTTTTATTACCTATACGTATAAACCTTCCTCTTGAATCACTCTATCTATTTAAAAAAACGCATCAAAATCCGCTGCATAGTTTTAAAGATTTAAGCATTCAAAGGGACATAGGGACAGAAAAAGCGACTTTTTTTTGTAATATGTAGTGATAGTGATTTTATTCTGGTTGATAATAACTTCCAGCTCCGGCGTTATAGGTAATTTGGAGATGGAATAATTATGCACAACATTAGTAAATTAACGTATTTAAAGAAGATATTATTATACTTTACCCTTTCTATTGAATGATTTAAGATTTGTTATAAATTTACCTATCGTATTCTTCCAGCGTCTCAGTCATCCACGGTGTCGTCTGCCTCCGCCGCTCCGAGCTCGGCCAGCAGCAAGGACCCGGCTGGAGCGCCGGGCTCCGCCGCCGGCCGCGGGGGCTTCGCCCGCCAGGGCTCGCTCAGCGCCACTCTAACCGAAGACGCAGAAGACACCATGAAGAACTTAAGGAAAACGTTTGCCGGTATCTTCGGTGACATGTAAACTACCAAGACCTGAGTCTGACAGAAAACGCCTTACTTACCAATTTTTACTTTATCGTAAAACCCTTGATCCTAGAAATAAACAGGTCAATTTACAATATAACTAGATAATAACCTCGGAACTGTTTGCTCGACCAAGTTGACTGTCGTCACAACATCTGAATGAAATAAAGTAAGTTTTGCTTAGTTGCAATAAAGGTCATCGTAGGAAAACTAAGAACTTGAAAGCGAGTGTAAAAGGCAACTTTTATAAACTTAGCATAGCTTTAAATGTACGTTAAATATAGATTTTTTACAATAAGTTATAAATATACGACTCAACTGAGCTGCATTGTGATGGAACCCGTTAAGGCTTGCGGAAGACGCAAGCTAGTAGTTTGTTTCGACTGTCCACTGTCAATCCTTCTACACTCGATGCACCCTTCTAGAGCTCAGAAGTAACCTGCTCAAAATGGTAATCATTGAATACTCAAAATCGTTTCAGAAAAAAATCGTACATTTTCCAAGTTAAAGACATAATACAAGTACCGATCAACTAAAGTTTAACAATAAAAAGGAAAACAGACAGTACGAAATAAACTAAAAAGTTCGAAATCATTGGTAGGCACAGTAAGCTGAAACTTGATTGTCGCTTAGGATCAACGAAATTGTTGACGATGAGAATTTAATGAGCAATGATACTGAAGACAATATTGTTAAACGCAAAAGTTAATACACATTTTTCATCGAATATACTTATTGTACTATATACTATTTCTAGTTATCTCGTAGTTCATAAGTGCGTTATTGTTAAAATAATAATCGAATGCAGTTAATAATATTACATGAATTGTATTTCAAATCATTTAATAAATCATAAATTTACTTTACACCCCTCTTTGGTGTCACGCTGCCTTGTAATATTATTTTGGAACTTCTGGCCTCTTTAATGACTTGAATAGGAACAATGTTTACCTTCCTTCTTGTATTTGTATTAACTTATATATTATGTATACCTATTGCACGCAAGAACTTGTATATCGTGATGAAAACTTGCAAGGTTATAGTGGAAACGTGTGATGGTTGCCATATCATGGATCGGTCGAAGTTGGTAGGTGGTTTCATCTTCAATGCTTCTATTCTAGCTTTTAGCTTTTCAATTGAAAAAGCCACTGATGAACTAATATTATAACTAGTTAAAGCTAATCAAAGTAGAAATCTATAAAGTTATTATTTTTAAGTGAATAGAAATTTTAGTAGTTGTTTATTGTACGAATATTATGGGTATTATCTTTATAGTCTATCTTTAGTAGAATGAAATGGTTATATTAAAAGCCCGCGTTGTTATCGTAGATTTTACAACGAAATAAATAGTAAATTAATAATAAATATAAACAAAACTTACTATAATACTTTAAGGTTGTTATGTTGAACAGTTAAATCTATAGGAACTTTTAGATTTACCACCGAATACTCAAAATTAACTCATAAAAGAACGTCTCACATCGCGTGTTTTTGACAGCCAAAAGTTGGTCATGTGAGATCGCTTAAATCTGAGTTACGTCTGTGTATTCGGGGTTTGTCGACTCAAGCAATAGATATTACAATATTGAGACATGTTGTTCTTTCGTTTGTTGATGTGGACTTTGTACTGTTTCGTATTCGCGTAAATAAAATAAGGTATAAGTTATCGAGAAATATTTTATATCGCACCTGTAGGTAGAATTCGACACTGGCATTAGAGACATTTAGCAAAGTGTAGAACTTTTGACTTATAAGTGTCTGAATGCGCAATTAGATAAATGAGTACAGCTCATAAGTGTTTAAATGTATTCATTTTATGGAATTTGAGGATCTCAACTTTAAAAATAAGTATTTTTTCGTTATTTTAATGTTAGGGATACGTGTTTAACCAAAAATTAATATAACCCTCAAATAAATAAACGCTGTTGTTGTTGTTGCTGATAAGTTATACAATATTATAGAGCGCGATTTGGAGACGGTGAATAATCTTTTTAGAAGATGTGCCACGATGCAAAATAAACGAATGAAATAAATCTAACAATACTAATGGAATTATTCAATTCTGTTTTTGATCGTGGCAACATCTTGGTTATCTAATATAAGGCATGGAATAACACGAAACACATCAATGTCCAATTACTAAAAAAATCTCGGAAGTTTACAAGGTGTTTGTTGCATCATTAGTCTAAACAAAATGGGACTGAAGGAGGGGTTGTTACCTTCTCAAGCCCCTCCAAAAATTACCGGACCCACGGAGGATCTTAAGTAGATTAAAAAAAAAATACAAAAGTCTGTATCATCGGAATTTTTAGGGATATTGTGGCAAACGATGTACTAAACATCCTGTAGGTTTATTTGATTTCAAAAAAAGCTCGTGTTAATTCCAAGCCGATGTTCAGAAGAAATATGTTAATGGAATTTGAATGCATGTTAATCTATGATATAAATAAATACCTCTTTTGGTAAGTTAATATCGAAATGATTTTTATTTTTTCACACCTGTTCATAATTCATTAAAACTTTAACAAAATGTCGTAGGCATGAGAACAATACATAGCTATTTCAAAAATAGCCTAATAATATAAGTATCTAGTAAACAAATCTATGTAGATTGATTGATTTTTTTTAGTCCGTCCACCATTAGTAGCTTGGCGGGTCCATACCAGTGTTGAGGCTGTAGTTCCTATACATTCCGGAGGCGCTCAGATGATTGGTAAAACGCTGGCCTGCAGGATAGTATACTGACGGTACTGAATGGATACCTGCAAGCAAACAGTTTCATCCTCATTCTCAAATATTAGACTCATTGTAAGATCCTTATCACAGTATAAAACAGAGTAGCTTTCTCTGTCCCTATGTATGCTTAAATTTTAAAACAACGCTACGGATTTTGAACCAGTTTTTTTTAATAGATAGTGATTCAAGAGGAAAGTTTATACGTATAATAAAACCGTGCAAAGCCGAGGCGGGTCGCTAGTTAATATTATAAATGCTTATCTTTGTATGGATTGTATGGATGGATGGATGTTTGGTCATTTTTCACGCAAAAACTACTGAACTGATCGGGCTGAAATTTTGAATAGAGATAGATTTAGCCCTTCTTTTCATCCCATAAATAAGTTCCCATAGGATAGAAATAGTCTTGAAACGTTTCCATAGAAACGCGTGCGATGCCGTGGGCTTTTATAACTTAGTTTAAGTTTAGGTATAACTTAACTTTTTTATCCAGACCGAATAGCTTTTTTCCATTACTTTGAATATGCGCTTCTTCTATTATTCGTTATTTATTTCAACTATTACATTTATTCTATTAAATATAGGTACTATATAATAATAATAAATAAATAATAATTCCGGACAGTCCACACAGCATCATCTAGCCCCAAGCTAAGAGCTTGTGTTATGGGTACCTACTAACACAAAAACTATTACTAAAAACTAAAATTAATTGAATTTTGATACTGTTACTATTAGATAAGAGATTAGATCTGTTTTGTTTTTGTTGTGTGAAATGTTATTTTGTGCCTATGGGAGTGACATATTCAATTTGACTACACTCTTTCATAATAAATAAAGAAAAAAAAAGAGATTAGATGTATATAAGTATGAATACCTTTTTTTAAAGTTAGAAACAATAATTGCTAGTTTGAAGATTTTGTTTTCTTCTCATAGAATAGAGGGTGGTGGTCTTATCCCTCGATGACCAATCGTAATAATTAAAGTTAGTAAATAAATAGTTAAAGTTTCATTATTTTATTTTTTATGCTTGCTTTTTTTATATTTGATTATTTATTATGCTTGAGTTCTTGTTTTCGTTGTTTACTTTCTATGTAATATATTGTATTAAGTATAACAGTCTTCTAATACCCATAACACAAGTTCTGCTTAGCTTGGGGCTAGATGATGCTGTGTGGACTGTCCGGAATTATTATTATTATTTTCGGAGTCGAATGTTCCTGGTTCCGTTTCTTGTTCGTAACTTTCCAGTAATTTCTTCTTGTCCTTATAGGATTCTATTTTTTAATTTTTCATTGTGTTTTTTGCGTAAATTTTGCTAGAGCATCGGGTGAATTGTTTTCTCTTTTTTAAATAAATATGGCAATAGCTTAGTTAGGATGCTTGATACACATGCTAAAACTCCGGTGGCTAAGGTTGGTTATTGTCATGTAAATTAAACAAATATCGTTCCATAAAGCTCAATTTTGTCCTTACTTTTTTCGAGCTGTAGTGTGGTGTAGTGTAATTTGGTGTAGTAGGTACGTACAAATTAAACAACATTTTTTTAATAACATTTATTTTTGGAACTCAATAATACATTCATTCAATATGTCCAAAGGCAAATATATAAGTAACGTATTTAACTATATTGTATTAGGTAGGTACACCTATAAAAAAAAAATATTTCGTAACTATGTATTACAAAAAAAAAGATAAATGAATTGGCCTGTAGCCTAATCAAATATAATTAGTTCCGATAAAAACAATGTTGTTTAGACATATCCGATGCAAAAATATCTCACATCCTGTATTGCTGTGACTAGTTGTTACTCTTATGTCATGCTCACTTTGGATACGATTTCATCCGAATGATCCCAACCTTCCAAGGGCTATGGGAGCGCTCACACTACATGCGATTAGTCGTACGTACGTTTACTTACGACGACGTCCGAATACAATCCGAACTTGTTGGGATTTATCACGCAGTCGTAGGTGCAAAGCTGCAGCGGAGTCTTAGTACTTAACAGGGTCCCGTTTTACCCTTTGGGTACGGAACCCTGAAAACTGCAAAACGTTGAGTGGCAAACTCTAGTTTACTTAGTAACTTGAGCTAAGAGTTAGGTTTGTCGATAGTACTAACTTTTTTATTTAATTTTTAAATACTTCACGAAAAATCCACAGCTCTTAGAAACTACGTTCAGTTTTACATGACGAAGAAAAACGTATTCAGTGTGTGACTCAATTCGTACGTACAATACTACGAGTATTACTTATACAACGTTTACGTAGAAACAAATTCGTATCCAAAGTGAGAGGACTTTACAACCTATAGTGTAAACAAATGAATTATCTTTTGCTTAAAAATAACGGGCTGACATCTATTGCTAGAAATCATTTTCGCTCATAAAATAAATAATAACTATATTCTATACTCTATAGTTTGTTTGCAAGCTTAAGAAACAGAAAATTATTTAACTCTAAAATTAAAAAAAACGAATAAACATATAACATATTTTAACATAGTACAAATGAACACTTTGCACCTACTGATATCAAATGTCAAAAATTATCTATTTCTTGTTTGATAATAAATAATGTATTGCAAATATAAATTACGTTTTGTATATAATTATACCTCTATAATAAACAGGGTGTAATTTTGTAATGCCACATGAAGGGAAAGTACCTACTCATACATAATACTGTAAGAGAAAATTTTACTCAAATAAAACATTCATGGTTTTCCTTTCATTTATTTACTTATTTATTTAATAAGTTCGTTAGAGGGATTTCATCCTTATGATCGACCTAAACGATCATGTAATAAAAGCAAATGGTGTGATTTTTACAGTCGGTTTAATTCCCGGGTGTGGAAAGCGAATTTTTGAAAATCTTTGTGTGTAGTTTACTTTCTTTTTAAAAATAAAAGAAAATAAAAAAAAACAATGTACCTTATTTCATAATTAATTTCATAATTAGGTATATTAAGTTATTTTGTTGCTTATTTTGTAAGCATATAGAAATAAAGTTATTGATTTACTGAAATAATGTTTTCTTTGAGATTTGCTATCAACAGTTTTAAGAGTAGGTACTTTTCCTTCAGGTGTTTGGTATTACAAAATTACATACTCTACAATATATCCAATAAGTAATTTATACAACCTTATAAATATGGAAATTAGTAGGTGTAGTGCCATTATTTTTTAAATTTGATTGCATTTCACTGCACCAAGTTATTATGCAAGTAGGTACTACATTTGAGATTTGTCCATTGCTGTGTTGAGTGAGTAGTTCCGGTACATGCCCGCTGCTGCCAACTGGGAGGAAAACGACTGGCTCTTTGGAACGAACGTAGAAGGAACCGTATGTATACCTATAAACGTATATATACAACACATATCATGCTTAGGTCACATCTTCACTTTGTAGAACTGAATGTTTTGTTGAAATAATCATAATACTTACTCAGGTATTTAATACCAATACCACAACATAAAAGATAAATGAAGGAGTGGAAATCTGTCGTTTCTTTATAGCTTTTAAATAATCCTAATTAAACTATTTAATGGGTACCTATTTATCGCGTTAACCTATTGCTTATTTTCCCTGATATGATATCACAAACACGATAAATATCTGTTATATAGTTTAAAAAAATATATAAGTTAAAGCAAAGATTAATATAATTCATTGGAATACAATAAATAAATGAATAATGCTGGACAATCCATCCAGCATCATTCTAAGCTTAGCTGGCGTGCTTATGGTTAGGTACTAGAATACTGATAAACATAACAAAATAATTATTATTATATGTATTATGAGTTTAAATAACATTAACCTCATACAACATACATTACATAATAGATATTTTACCAAGACATAAAAACACCAAAAACCTCTGAACAAGGACCATAATAAATAAAGAAGTGCAGTTACCTGGAGCATACCATCCGTATTCGCTAGAAGTGGTCCTGTAGAACGGATGCTGCTTGCTCAGTTGGCAGCCGTAGCCGTTGAACCAATCTGTAACCCGAAGCCATTGCTCGACATAAACTATGCCCTGTTCTGCTCTTTAAGGCGCGCCTATTCCTATTCTAAGACAAAAGATGGACCTACAGCACGACCATATGGAGAGGACCTCAAGGAAAAAGAAAGAGAGGAAGCCCTCTACACGCTGGGAGGATGAAATAAAAAAAGTCGCTGGTCCAAAGTGGTGGCAAATAGCACAGGACAGAGAGAAGTGATCATCATTGGAGGAGGCCTTTACCCAACCTGGGGACCTTGTTAAAAATTAAAAATAAGTGTTTTAGTATAATCAATAGTAATCAATAGTAAGTAATGTAACAAGATCAAATAAAGTCTTTTTTATTTTATTTTATTCCTATCCTATTTGCACAAAAGGCTGCATTGTTGACCACTAACAACTATATACGTACAAAAGTTACTTATAGAGTTTGATATAGCATTGAAATGATAACACGCAAAAACACTCACGGGGATTATCGAATTTTTTCGGCAAATTGCAAACGTAAACATCAGACGTCTTCAGCGGAGGTTTGCTGATCTCTCTCAGGAGACATTCCTTGTTGGTGCATGTGGCTGAGCAGAACCCTTTGTTCGTTATTGGCTCGGACGATGTTTCTTGAGGACTCGCGTTTTCAGACATTATGGAAAAACTTGTAAAAAAATACTTTGAAAGGAGTCAGGTCGCCTAAATAAAAAAAAATAAAAATATTTAGATTTTCTCAGCCTCCGAGCGAATATAATACAAAATATATAAATAGAAACCACCTAAAATCACCTTTTAGTTTGCCACCATTCAGATCAACGTGTAAAGTCAAAGAGATTCTAAGGTAAAGTAATAATGATTCAGACTTTTCACAACACAACATACAAAATGGAACACAAATGGCGTAAATTGATTGTTGCTATGGAAACAATATGGTTTTTTGTAGCATGTAGTTTGTAATTTAGGTCAAAGTAAGAAAGAGGTTTATTTATAAGGCGTTTTCAATAAAAATTAATAACTTTACTCAGAAATGCTCGAAATCTGGTCATTCCTTGACTTCTTGGAACAAAGATCTTTCTGGATTAACCTACTCGAAAAGAGGCCATAGGAACTATGTGATGAAACGCACATTGCTGTTAAGTTTTAACCACATAGTTATAGTCCATTGAAATGTTACATTTTTTAGGCCTAACCTTGCGTTTTTTAGAGGACGCAATTTTATTTTTTTGATGTGTTGGGGGGGTCAGTGTAAAGCTAAGACCAAGTTTGTGGGGTAGCCACCCTTGTCCCACGGCCGCCATCTTGAAAATAGGGGTTGAAATGGTTTTTACGATATATCTCTTAAACTATTTATTTGAAAAAAAATAGTTAATCACATTTTTTGTTGCAAATTAAATTTTCTACAATTTTAATCCAGTAACTTTTTGTCGTAGAACTAAAAATAAAAAAGTTATAAGCGAAAATTGTTATAATTATTCCTAACCTCTTTTATTGTAAGAATAGCTCATAACATTGTGTTGAAGTTGTCGTTTAACCTATTTATTTTAGTTGTGCTACATATTTCTCCACGTGCGGATGTATTTTATCCTGTTGAGAAGACTATTTCGAATGATTTTAGACACAAATGAATGAATGAATGAATGAAAACTCTATATTTTACTTAAACCTACCACACAAATAAAGAAAATAATACATAAAATACTACAAACTAAGTATAAAGGGCAGCCTTATCGCTAAAAGCCATCTCTTCCATGCAACCTTTGGATGGACTGGATATAAAAGAACAATATAGATGGTGGCAGGTACAATATACTATGTATCTACATATAGAAATGGAAAAGAAATTAAATACATAAGAACCTACCAATATTATAATAAACTTACATAAACAGCTAACGTTACATAGATAAATAATGTTGGTGAAACAGTTTTATAAAAGTAGTAAGTGTATTCGCACGTCTGATGTCCAGGGGAAGAGCATATCATAGACGAGTAGCTTGTACAGTAAAAGACTTATCATAGTAAGAGGAGAGATGGGGACTTTTTTTTGATTTTTGCTTATAACTTTTTTATTTTTAGTTCTACGACAAAAAGTTATTGGATTAAAGTTGTAGAGAATTTAATTCGCAACAAAAAATGTTATTACTTTTTTTTATCAAATAAATAGTTTAAGAGATATATCGTAAAAACCATTTCAACCCCTATTTTCAAGATGGCGGCCGTGGGACAAGGGTGGCGACCCCACAAACTTGGTTTTAGCTTTACACTGACCCCCCCTACACATCAAAAAAATAAAATTGCGTCCTCTAAAAAACGCAACCCCAAATGTAACTTTTCAATGGACTATTAATAAATAGCTCAAGTAGTATTTTTTTATTTATTTACTAACAAAAACATAATTTTTTTTTCTTGACATAAACCAAGAAGGTAAAAAAACTCTATCAAACCGTACGAAAAGACTTGTTGAGAATATTGAAAATTATTATGTGAAGGAGCCTCCGATTGTGTAAAATTTGAGAAAAGATTTTTTGCTGGCATGGATCTTTGTTTTTTTATTTAAAAATATTTACAATTGAAACAATTAGATACCTACTAGAATTGTTTGACTGCACTGCTGGTCACTCTATATATAAGTTAAGCTTACTACTGCCTCAGTTTTCAAGCTTGTTCATCATTGCAGCCCTTGTCTTCACCTCGCCCTGCACTTTCGGCCATCACCATCGCAGCCAGTAGCCCAGCCATGGCAGACCTTGAGAGTTATGTACTTTTTATCAAATAAAGGATGTCTCTATTAGATTAACTTGTAGTCCCAGTTTCTTTTAATTTCACTTCCAAGAACGAAGATTTTGCTATATTTTAAAGCAGTTTCAGTGTAACTTTCCCGAATTTTGCAATGGATTTTCACGAAATGATAACGGGTTGTTCACACGATCCCTTTTTACTAATCGGAGCAATCGTTAAAGCTGCCTAATTTTAAAGCTGTAAACTGCAAAGAATAGAAATGGCGTTCTTGAATCGTTCACTCGTATTGAGACAGCCTATATAAGGGGAGTTATGGATTACGGTTAGTAATTGCTTATAGTTTAAAGCGTTTTTTATATAAGATATTATAAGCAAAATTAAAAAGTACATGCTTAGTTAAAACTAATAAAAGTAATGAAAGTATACCTAACATAATGCACAAATGTAATGTCTGTTTTCATAAATAAGAAGGAGCAGTATATCAATAAAGTTCATTTCAATAAACTGGGCACTTCCTCCTGGTAGGCACCAACTTAGCCCGCAGTGGCTAGATTCAATCAAGCTATGATTGATCGTGGCTTTATTGCTACAAGTCTTTTATTCTTCTTGTCGTTATTAATAGATCTGTGTTGATTGATCGGTGCAAAGTTACTCTGTCTTTATAATTTTTCGCTGAAGATTGCTGCATTTTTCGCAATTTATAACACTAATAACTACTTATTCTTATGCTATCTTTCAGAAGCAGATACAATTTTCTGGGTTATTTAATATTACCAAAGTGTACAGTTAAAAGTGTACAAGTGTATAGGTAACTTTACACACACGTAAAGTTACCTATTACAAAAGGGTAAACAATTGATATCACTACAACATTATATTGTTTTCAGTTTAAGACAATAAGGTATAAGGGACAACGAAGTGTCGAGTGTTTGTTGCTAATTAAATTCACAAAAAGCTTATCAGCGCTAGGCATTTACATTATAAGGTGGCCGTAGAGCTAATTCATTTAAACCGAGGTATCAAAACGTAACTTACGTGTGTTTCACAACGTTCGTCGTGCGTTTTTTGCAAAAACAAAGGAAACCAGCAGGTAGCCCAATACAACATATTGCCTTTAATGCATCGTAGAATTTATCCAGTTTTCGATGGTTGGTACGGCGACAGTTTTGGCTGTAGATCTCAAGAGGCTCCAATAATCAGTAAATCAGTAAATCAACATCTCTATTTCTTTAGGCTTTCAAAATAAGAACTTAGACAAGTCAAATTTAATAATATGGTACATTATTATCAAAATAATATAAGAAATAAAGTGATGAATGATTTTCAGTTCGCTTCAATCTTTTGTCCACACGTGGAAGAAGCGAAATAGATATGCAGGTCTCAACAGAGCCATTACATTTAATATGATTGGAGGCCGTGATTTCTGGGTTTGAAAAATTATCTATTTATATCTATATAAATTATCTGGTAGTTTGACTCATGATCGGAGAGCTGTATACTGGTGAGTTTCTGACGCAGCACATGCATTGCCATACAGCGGAGCAGTGCAGTTAGTGTCTTGGGAACGCTTCTGACTGATTAAAATGGATCAATTGAGCTACCTCTAGACTGTTTGCAATTAGCTCAATTGCTTAAATATTACCTCTAAACTGTCAATTTTAATTTGTTTCTTTCTTTGATTGTAATTTTTCTTTGTAAATAAATGTATTTAATTACTTCTGCAAATGGGATAGGCTTAATGTCCGTTGACCTTTACCTCATTGGGCATGCATTGTGACTCTTCATGAATATATTAAGTCTTATCAGCGCTATCAACATGAGTGGGTGCCTACCGCCCCCTGCAGTCCCCGCCAAGCTTAGTCAATGTTAGCTGTTCTTTAAAATTAGATGTTTTAACTAAAAGATTAATTTAATTTAAATTAGCTATCATTTCTTAAAAGTGTTAGTAATGTGTGTGTAATATCTAATCAGTTTTGAAACCCCATAACAAAATCTTATTAGAACTTTTTACAAAACTATTTTAAAAGTTGACAGTGAGATTTTCCCAATATAATAATTCCGTCCGTCCGTTCGTTTTCATTAATAATTCCGTCATCACATCACAAAGTTTATTTGTGTACAAGAAAACCTCAGAATACAGAACCCAGATTAATAATATAGTACTAGACAGAACAAACAAAAAACAGTAAACAGAGCCATTACAACAAGAATTGAATTGATTGAAACCATTAAAACAAAATTATGAAAACAATAAGTGTTCAACAACCATTCAATTTAAAAGTTGTTCGTTTCGAACTTGACTTCAGCTCGCTTATAGCAGAAGAGCCGGCTCCAGTCAAAAACACGAAGAAAGTTAAAATCCCTACAGTCAATTTCAGAGCCAAAAGGAAAACCGTACCCACACCACCACAAGTTGGAAATAAACAGGTAAATTTTATAAACTGTAGGAGCTAGTCATACTATTGAATTCGCTGTCCCATTATCTCTTTTGGATGCTAGAAACAGAAATATATTTTCCCTTAACCTAGGTATTTACTTAAGCTAAGGCCGAACGAACCCACAATAAAATCCCTCATATTTTAACTTCTTTTAAACAGGGGAAACGTACTGCCCTACCTGCGAGGCTATAAGTTCTAAATGAACTTAAATTAATATAAAAGGACATTCCTATTAAATATTTGAACTTTAAATGAATTGCACTTAGAGATATTCGAGACTAGTAATGTCTGTGTTTATTTGTTACCAGAAGAGAGATATAAAAGAGTTAGTGGAGGAGCTGCTAGACGATCTGTACGCAGACCAACGAGACTGGAGCGGCAACAGTGTTGCAGAATACAGCAGAGGGTAGCTTACAAAACTATAATAAATAAATAATGCTGGACAATCCACATAGCACCATCTAGCCCCAAAGTAAGCTACTCAAAGCTTGTGTTATGGGTACTAGATAACTGACATATTTAATACATTATATATAACATAGACAGATATTTTTACTATACATATTAAACACCCAGACCAACGAAACAAATTTCTGCAGATCATGCACAAATTTGTTTCGAGGCGGGAATCAAACTCGCAACCTTCTGCATCGTAGGGGGACCTTCGCCCACCGCGCCACATCGGTCGTCGTCTATAATAAAAACTAGCAGCGCGCCGCGGTTTCACCCGCCTAATTCCCGTTCCCATGGGAATTTCGGGATAAAAATATATAGCCTATGTGTTATTCCAGACTATAATCTATCTCTGTGCCAAATTTCATCCAGATCCGTTCAGTAGTTTTTGCGTGAAAGAGTAACAAACATCCATCCATCTATCCATCCATACTTACAAACTTTCGTATTTATAATATTAGTAGGATTTATTTATTTGCCTCTTCACAATAACTGAGTAACCTTCTTAAAGTTAGTTAGCGACATCACTACATAGTATAAAACAAAGCCGCTGTCTGCCTTCCTGTCTGTCCATCTGTTTGTTTAGATCTTTTAAAAACTTTAAACCGATTTTGATACGGTATCTTTTAGTAGATGGAATGATAGAAGACGAAGGTTTATAAGTATAATACAACCGTGCAAAGCCGGGGCGGGTCGTTAGTAAACAATAAAAAAATCAATAACAAGATCATTCAAGATAATTTCAGTGTCATAGTTACTATGTCTATATTGACTTGAGCGCATAATACTGAATAGAAAGAAACCCAACGAAAAAAAGTAAAATAATTCTGGACAATCCACACAGCATTTAGCCCCAAGCTAAGCAGAGCGTGTTCCCTAACACCCTTACTAGATGACTGAAAGCTATATCTAAGACTATACATGGATAGATATGTAGATTTTTTATTATACGTAGATATTTTTTGTATACTTAGATAATGCTGTGTGGATTGTCCAGAGTTATATATTTATTATTTACACCCAGAAACAATGTTTGTGATAATTTCATTTATTTTTCTAATTAGTTCCACGTCAGCAGCATCGTTCACATCATCGCATTCTAATTATGGAGAGCAAACTGAAGCAATCGAACGAAGTTATTTGGAAACCTTAGGTAAGGTTTTAAAACGAGTATATGATGTTTCCTTGTAATAATTTGATGATTTTTTACAGAAACTAACGACTGCCTTTAAATTACACACATTTTTAAGGATAACTAGACCACGTCATGATATGTATTTTTAGAAAAATATCCAATAATACGAGTACAAATACTCTGCAGTAGTTCATTGCTGTTGAATTGGTTATGTATCTTCTGTAGTACTCAGTATTCTTATAAAGTATATTATAACATTTCATGATGTTTGAACTCAAGCGTATATTATAAGAGCTGAGGATTTGGAATGATGATAATATCTTTTGTGCCATGTATATTATATTGTGCTAGAATTATATTTCAATCTTGTCATACGTACAATGTATTTTGTTCAAAAGCTTTGCCAATTCCCCAGGTAGACCACAAAGATGATGGGAATAAAAAAGTAAGGTGTTGCTGTTTTGCACAGATCTACCCTATCTCTAAATCTGTTGTCAAAATGGCAATAAAAACTTGCCAAGTGCTAGTTAGATTCGCCTCAAAGGGTTACGCCACTGCGCCTCATCACTATATAGTATAAAACAAAGTCTCTGACCCTATGTCCCTATGTATGGAACCCCTTAAACATTCATTTTGTCCTGTTTTTTATAGAAATACAACACCTGTGAAAATTTCAACTGTCTGTCTATCTCGGCTAAATGGACAGCGGATTCTTAGTAATAAATTCTTGGCAGTAAATATACCTTTGATAGATAAAATCCTTTATTACAAAGCCCAAGTAAACATTCGTAGTTCTGAAGTAAACTAATCCTATACTTATATTGAAAGGCAATGGGAATAAGTACCTACCTAATACATTTGAGTACGGAATCCTAAAACTGATCCCAAAATCTAATGTTCTGTAACTGAATTTTTTACATTTTTTACTAGTAACGCAAATAATTATAAATCAAAGAATAGTAAAAAATTAAACTAGTATATATATATACAATTGAATTATTATCATCAGCCCCTATTAGTCTACTGTTGGACATAGGCCTGCCCTAATGAGCGCCATAGCGCCCTGTCTTCAACTTGACGCATCCAGCATCTGCAGTCTTTCGCAGATCATCATCCCACCTAACCCATACTTTTATCATAGATAGATAGATAAAGATTTTATTTGGACTTCAGACACACACATACAAAATACAACAGTTAAACATTACAATAGTAGAAAAAGACAATAATAAATTTAATTTAACTAATAACTACAAACAATATAGATAACACAAATCAAGGTATAATGTCTATGTGTACAGCAGTACGTCAAAAAGGCCTTGGCTCAGTGTGATATTTTGCCAAACAAGCAAAAGCACTGATTTCAGCGATCATCAATTTAGATAATAATTTTGATAGACCTGTTGAAGCTTCGGGAGCAGGCGGTGGAATGGCAGCACCGGCTGATGGCGACGGGCGAGAGGCTGGCCAAGACCGTGCGGGCCCGAGACCGCATGCGACGCCAGCAGAAACGACTCTGTGGGGCCTTCTCGGTGCTGCTTCAGCAAATAAGTGAGCGCTTATTGTCTATAATGTTAATTTATTTTAAAACTAGCTATTCACCCGCGTAATTCCCGTTCCCGTGGGAATTCCGGGATAAATTATTTCATTCATATCCGTTCAGTAGTTTTTGCGTGAAAAAGTAACAAACATCCATCCATCTATGCTTACAAACTTTCGCGTTTATAATATGTTTTTAAATTTTAATAAATTTATAATACTGGACAATCCACACAGCATCATTTAGCCCCAAGCTAAGCAGATCTTGTGTCATTGGTACTTAACATGTAATCAGAATTAATAGTTTACTATTGTCTAACAGCGGCTTCTCATGCGTTGTTTCGTTTTTACTAAGGAAATGTTAAAACCTATTCATAATTTATGGGATATTTCGCTTCTATTTCCGGTTTTCAGCATAATGTAAACGTTATATTTGATATCGATACATTCAGTAGCGTTGTAATAAAGAAGTAAGAAACATCCACCTATTCACCTATCAATCCGTCCAAACTTTCGCTCTTTTTAACGCATAATTTTCTGTTTCTACCTTATAATCATTTATGCTCTATGTACAGCTTTATATGCTTCTTCGTGTGTTTGCTAAATAGATACGAAGATTTTGAGTCACTGACTGATATTAAATTCATAATTATGTAGCGATATAAAGGTTACTCATTATGAAAACCATTCAATATTATTTAAAAGAAGGTTTTTCAATCTATTATCAAAACGACTGATAACTAATAAACAATACATAAACTTTTCCCAATGGAGCTTCTACGCTCCTCACTTGTGTAAAAGTGATCCTAATTGAGTATACATTTAAAGCGAACTGTCAACTCTGATTATCAACATTGAATCAAACGGAACAATAGGGCTTCATTCATAGGGGCTTATAATAGAAGTACGCACATGAAAGCGGCTGAGTTAGGTAGATATCTTCCTGCCTGCTTTCGTCAGTGACGCGCACGAAGCCACAGATTAACTCGCGCTGCCAGCGTTCAATCGATAGTCGACGCACTCAGACATCCTGCCTTTGTGCCAGCGCGCATGCCCCCGCCTACCACGATACTCCCTGACGATACCGCCTGTCAACTGACGCGTTCTCACTCTTCGACAGAGCTGTTACTTGTCCGTGGGCGGAATTCCTATGCAGTACGGTAGTACAGGGTTGGAGGCCTCACAGATCTGTTTCATGACTCCAGTAAACAGCACATCAGCTGGCAGACTGCGTAATCACAAATGCTTGCGAGATATGGATCTTAAATTTACTCATTATTTACGATCGTTTATTGTTTTCGGAGTGGGTTCGATGACGTATAGTTATGGTGTGAGGTTGTGTTCGACTGCAACGGCACTGCATCGCTGTTGGCTGGCTGCTCGTTAGCTCAGTGCTTGGTGCAGTAAGGATATGCTTTCATTGTCCAATGCTTGCCATAACCAGGACAGATGAGTGCACTTCTCAACTCTCTCAGGAGCTTAACTGGGTCCTCTTCAAAAACTACAACAGGTATGTTATTGTAAAATTACGTACTTTGAAAAATTGACATACTTCTCTGGTTACCCGCGGTCTACAGAGGTGACTAAATCATTTGATACACTTTAATTTAATTATTACTACCCGCAGCTAAACAGATTACCTCCGAACATAAAGAGGAATAAGGCCCTATTAGATATATTACCTGCCTAAAGTGCACGTGACTTCTCCATTTCCATGTCATTAACCTTAATAATAGCTGGCTGAGTAAGCTACAGCAGGGTTTCGGCTTCGAACCATGGTTACGTGGTTCGTTCCTTAGCAAATTTAAAAATATCGTTGTTCGAATTCATACAATTTTTTTTATAGTTATATTTTAATAAGCTTATACATTAATCGGAAACCTAGTTTTTAATGAAAATCGGTTTAATATATGTATTTGTTCAAAAAAAATCAAAGCTGACCAACAACATATAATAGGTACCTGCTAGGTTATGTGTTTGGTTTCTTTTCTATTTATTGTAGTGTAAATCAACTTGAAGGCGTACCTAAGTTTAGCCTTGAAAAGAAAACAATTTATATTTTTGTGTATTACCAATCATCTTGCATTTCAAACTCACAAGACAGGTTGCCTTACAAAGTTGGATCTATCTAGTGCTAATCATATTGTTTATGCTTCGATAAATCCCAAGAATGTTTACGATTCATCGGTTTACGGCGTGTAGGTACTCTGATCCACACTTTAGTCTACACCAGAAGTCACTGACTGAACGTGCTCAGCTCATTTCACGAAAAATGGAAAAGCCTCAGACTAAAATTTGTTTTGAAATATTGTGATATTTCATAACATACAGATACATAATAACTATGTACTCGCGAATAGTACCTAATGTACAATATTTATATACCACTGGTAAAAATGTGCAGTCAAGCCAAGCACAGCAATTATAAGCAAGGGTAGAATAGGGTAGAATATACAAAAACAATATTGAATAGTCGTCCGTTGCATAAAGTATTTGATACTAGCTGCGCCACGCGGCTTCACCCGCGTATGAATTAATTTAAATAGGCCATGTCTTATTCAGGGCCAAGAACTACCTACTTCGATTCAAAATTTCGATTCAGTAGTTTTGGCGTGAAGAGGTAAAAACATCCATCCATCCAACTTTTGTATATTTATAATATCAGTGTGCTTATTTACTATTTCTACTTCAATAATTTACGCAGCGCAGTATACAGAATTTTCTCTTATCTAGCCTAGACGAAAAATTGTAATCTAGGAGGCTGCTCGACCAATGGCATGAAGTTCTTCTATTTCTTTGTTATATGTGATAATGATGGTGAGTTTATGACGACTAATGTGGCGCGGCGAGCGAAGGCCGGCTGCGTGCGTGACGCAGGAAGACAAATGTTTGTGCGGTCTGCAAATTCCGGGGATCTGGGTGTTTTCTATGTATAATAAAAATGTTTAACTATTTAATAAAAAATGTTGTGTATTATGTATATCAGACATCTGGTACCCATAACACAACCTCTTGCTGTGTGGATTGTACATAATAATTTATTTATAATAATTAATTTAGAATAATTAATTTAGAATAATTTACTTAAATTGATAAATTATACAAATACAAAGAAATACAAAATATTTATAAAAATAATATGTATTACAATGGAGTTGGAATACTGTCACGTATGGTAGCTACAATGTAGCTGTGTTACAGGGGACAGTTTCTTCCCCTGAGTATTAGACACCTGTATCTTAATTGTCGAATAATTGAGCAATGCTGCCGTTAGCTATGTCGTTAGGGGCATGCCTATGTCCAGCTATGGACTAATGATGATGGTGATTATTTTATTAATTAGACTAATTTAATATTTTATTTTTGTTTCTATTTTTATTAATTAAGTACACTAATTTACACTTATGATGATGATGGTGAATATTGAATTTTATAGTTATTACTAGAGACCCGCCCCGGCTTCGCAAGGTTTTATTATACGTATCAACCTTCCACTAGAATCAGTCTATCTATTAAAAAAACCGCATCAAAATCTGTTGCGTAGTTTTAAAGATTTAAGCATTCAAAGGGACATAAGGAAATAGGGATAGAGAAAGCGACTTAATTTTATACTACGTAGTAGTGATTTATCATGTATGTTTTGTTACAAAACTTTTGTAATGTCCGTGGTTGGTTGTAGCCGGTGTGAGCGGAGCCCGGTTCGGAGTGACGCCGTGCGGGGGCGAAGGCCCCGGCGAGGGCGGCTACGCGGAGTGGCTGCAGGCGATGCGGCTGGTGGCGCGCCTGCCCGCCGGAGTCCCACATCATTTCCGAAAAAAGGTAGCATTTACAATTTCTGACTAAGATTCCTGAATACTTAGTGAGAATAGTATCTCAGCCTTCATTTTTAGAGTACCGAGCCCTCGTTTTTAGAGTGTCGAGCCCTCGTTTTTAGAGTACCGAGCCCTTTTTTTAGAGTACTGCACCCTCGTTTTCAGAGAACCGATCCCTCGTTTTTAGAGTATCGAACCCTCGGTTATAGAGTAATGAGCCCTCTTTTTTAGAGAACCGAGCCCTCGTTTTTAGAGTACCGAGCCCTCGTTTTTAGAGTGCCGAGCCCTCGTTTTAGAGTAATGAGTCCTCTTTTTTAGAGAACCGAGCCCTCGTTTTTAGAGTACCGAGCCCTCGTTTTTAGAGAATCGAGCCCTAGTTAAATTGATAAGTTTTCTTCTGTTTTCTTTTGTTGTGCTGTGATGACCTTTCGTTCCCGCCTCGGAAAGATTTTGTGTACAATCTGCAGAAAAGTGTTCCGTTGGTATGGCTGGGTGTTTTCTATATAATAAAAATATCTATCTATGCATATAATGTATTAAATATATCACTTATATAATACCCATAACACATGCTTTGAGTAGCTGCTTACTTTGGGGCTATATGGTGCTGTGTGGATTGCCCAGCATTTTTTATTTGTTGTGCTTTTTTTTGTCGTGTATTATTGAAACCAATACAACAAAATTCGTAACAGATTTTAATAATATAATACCTACATCTAAAAGGAGAGGATACACTGAAACACAAATTACAAATTCTGTAGTAGAGAGGATTTATTTATGGTGTATTTGTAATCTGAACAACTCAGAGGTAAAAATAATGTTTCGCTGGAAAACCACATATGTTCTGACGAATATTGATTTTGGTTCTTTTTGTGGTTTGTCGGTTCATGCTCTTTGTTTAGGCAGTAAACAAATTTAAAACCTACAAACCTATTTTTGAGACTGATTCGGAGTAAATGTTGGTTTAGTTAGACTATTGGTATGTTGAAAATGAAAAAAGTCAATTTGAAAATAAAAAAGACCGGTGATGACACCTTTTTCTCCTAACGTAGGTACTCCATAAATTATCCCAATTGATAACGAGATCAAACAACACGATTTTGCAAGATGTGTTGATCTAAATCTATACTATAATACAACCTAGGTTCCTGGTGGTTTCTCTATGGATTTTTCCCTCACAGCTATGGCTGACTTTGTCGGAGCGACACCTGACAGCGAGAGGAGTCGACTGGCCGATAGCGGAGCGCGCTTGCTTCAGGGGGACCGCTCAGCCCGACGACACCGAGCTTGGGGCACAAATCATCAAGGTAACCCATGAAAACCCCAATCATATCCAGTTTAGAATAATAATCATAAACGTTTATTTCAGGTTTTAACAGTAACTATATACTCGTAGTGGTCAGACCTTGTTACTGTCTAATAACAACGAAAATTACAATCAAGGAATAGAAAAATTTAAACTAGTATAGGTATTCGATTGAAACCATTGAGCTAACTGCAAACAGTTGCCTAGTTGTTTAATCTTCGTTTCAATCCCTCGCTCCAAGTTCAAGACTTGTAATATTTAAACTTGTCTGGAAGATATCAGTCTGTAAGTTATAGACAAGAGTCAAAAGTCAGATAACACCGTTGAATGGCACTTCTTTTATAATTCTTTATTTTGTTGATCGAATAAACGCATGTAGAATATAGTCGATTGTCGTTGGTCGTTACGCTATCAGACTTTATGGCGAGCTAGTCCTGTTTAACGCGATGTGATCATAACTGCTACCTGCTGTATTCAAATCAAGATATATAAAACATTATGTGTTTTATAAAATATATAAAACATATTCTTTGTTAAATACTACATTATTTTCATCCAGCACAGGATCATCAATACGAATGACAACTTAGACAACATTACACAAAAATTAACCGCCGAGTTCTTAGTTGGTTGGTTTATAGGTATATACCAGACTGTATAGATAGACAGTATTAGCTTGCTGGTCAATGCAAATGCGCACAAACTAAACTTGCCCAAAAAATATTTCATATAGGTAGTTTCGCAAAATTTCTTTGTTTTCCTATAACTTAATCTACCCTTGTACAAAGCAACGTACCCCACGCTTGCCAAGTCCACCAGGCTGTCTAGACGTAATTGTACTAAATCTTCTACCATTTATTCGTAGTAGCAAAATATCTAGGTCAGTCACGAATATCCTAAACGTAATTATATGGTACGCTACGACAGATTTTATAAAAACGTGCCAAAATTATTGAGTTCTGATAATTTCATTTATCGCATCTACCAATTTGTTTTTTATGTCAAGCTATAAACCGTTTAGATTATTAAATGGGTAAGCAAAGTAGGCAGGCAGACATTCTTCTACAACTTGATATGAGCAATTACAGTACCTTGTTTTTCAATTATAAGTCTACCTCTATAAGTATGGAAGATTGCTTTAAATTGTATAGCGGATAGAAAGCTAATATTTTTGTGTTATGATACCACCTCAACCATTATAGAAAACTCCTTTGACAGTGTATCTTTTCAAAGGTAACAAAAGCTTAAAGCTTGTGTTTATCTAAAAAGTATTTTTATGCATGTTTGCGGCATCACTGTTTCTTTTATGTGTTACCTCAGAACTTTTAATAACGTGAACCGATTTTGATTAGGTATTCTTTTTATTTGAAAGCTGATGCTTTTTATGTGGTCCATATAAATTTAATCAATAAATGATCAGTTAGTTATCCTTAATAATTCATATTTAATTGATTTCGACTACATTGATACTTACTCATTATTGATTTCAAAAAATTAACATGGTTTATAGTCTTAATATTAGATTAGTAGAATGTATTAGATTAGTTGCTAACTAGACTCTTTGCAGTCTCTTTGTCTGCAGTTAGCTCAGTTATTTCCATTATAAATAGAAACCATTTCGAACATGTTTATTTAAAAAAAGTTCAGTAAATTAAGTGAATGTTAATAAATTATTAATTACTGGCATTATCTTGCAGGATCTCCACCGCACTGGATGTTCTTTGTTTTGCGGAGCAGAAGCCCAAGAAAACCAGGGGATGTTGCGTCGCGTCTTGTTAGCGTATGCAAGGTAAGCGACTAAGACCTTTAACTTGCCTTGGCTTTAACATGCCTATAGCATAATAGATAGATCACATTCGCAAACATTCAATAAGTCTATCATTTTGTTGAGTATAATAGGATCTCTAACCTTAGATTTAAAACAAACATATATGCTTGAATGAAATATGCTTGCTATGAATGAAAACACAATCATCAACAATGTATAACCGCAAAAGCGCAACAAAAAAGTTTCAATTCAAGTTCAACTACATAAGGCGGGAATCGAACACACTACCTCCAGCGT
Source organism: Eupithecia centaureata (assembly GCA_944547425.1). Taxonomy (NCBI): domain Eukaryota; kingdom Metazoa; phylum Arthropoda; class Insecta; order Lepidoptera; family Geometridae; genus Eupithecia; species Eupithecia centaureata. Next base: position 6,762,717 of record OX155681.1, on the reverse strand, counting down.
CGCAGGCGGACCTTCGCCTGCCACATCGGTCGTCAAATTAATAAGTACATTGTTTGTTCTTGGGATACCTTACCTAGGATTTTTCTTGTTCTTTTCAGATGGAACAAAGACGTCGGCTATTGTCAGGGTTTCAATATGCTGGCTGCTATTATTTTGGAAGTCATGGATAAATCAGAGGCCGATTCTTTGAAGGTACCTGTTATTTGTTTCTCTTGTTAACCTTTCGTCTTGATATATAATAAGGAAAACCATGTACTTTCCTACCTTCTACATTCGTTTTTTCTGTATCTATGATAAGTCGATGATATTTTCTGTTTTCAAGAATTTGAACTCGCTAAAATACTCCAAATTGTATTTTAGAAACTTACAATTATTGCAACAGGACGCTATGGCACTAGGGAAGGTCTACCTCCAGAAGTATAGGTTGACGGTGATGGTTATTGCATGAAACAATATTACAACCTTGCATACAAACTTGCAATATCAACTAAGCATGTAACTCGTGGCTGTTGGTGATGATTGTATAGAACAATATTACAACCTTGTATATAAACTTGCAATATCAACTAAGTATGTAACCCGTGGCTGTTGGTGATGATTGCATAGAACAATATAACAACCTTGCATATAAACTTGCAATATGAACTAAGTATATGCTTCGTGACTAGGTGATGATCTACCTGGTTGAAGCTGTACTACCAGAAGGTTACTTTGCTGATGATCTGCGAGGGTTGTCTGCAGACATGGCCGCTTTCAGAGACCTACTGAAACTGCGTCTACCCCGCCTTGCTCAACACATGGATTACTTACAGAAAATATCTAACGGTAAGCCAGTTGTCATTTGAAATCTAATCGTTTGTATTAATTTAAAACTTTGTGGCTGTAGGTTCGATCAAAAAGTACTTATTGGATATTTATACTTTTAATACTAGAAATTAATTAACTTGTTTAGTCTAAACAAGGTAAATGTATCTTCAAAGGGCAACGCAAAAGTTCAGAAAAAAACTCTAATGCAGTTGCAAAAATTATAAGTATATAAGTTCATTTCAAAACTGTTCCTTATAAATAGGCTTAATATCTGAGAAACTAGAAAAAAAATAACTTTGTACGGGTTTTGTTCCAACACAAAAACTAACAACACACGGTAAAGATTTCTTGTTCGCTTTTAACTTCATCTTAAAAAGCAATGAAGTGAACAGAATAAACAAAGTAATCACATTATTTCCTGGTTTTACTAGTATAATTTGAATTGTCCTGTCCTGGAAGTTGTAAAGGAAATAAAATGGCGTTACCACAAAAAAATAGTTACGACTTAGACACGTGTTTAACAGTTGTTTAACATGGTTTTGCAGGATGACTTTTGCTAAACAACTGTTAAACACGTGTGTAAATCGTGATTTTGTTTTTTGTGATAGGCCTGTATGACTTTATAAATGTGACCTGTTTTCAGGTGGTGGTGTAGAGCCGCCTCTACCCGACGTCTTCACCATGCAATGGTTCCTGACACTCTACGCGACCTGGCTGCCGCGCGACTCTCTCCTCAGGATATGGGATCTGGTGCTGCTGGATGGAAACGAGGTGCTGCTTCTGACTGCGCTCGCTATTTGGGACTTACTGCAGGAGTGAGTATTGTAAACAAACTAAGAAGCCTCAGATAATAGGTAGGTACTTATAGGTTGCATCCTTATTAATCCTTTCCTTTCCTTACCTTACTAATATTATAAATGAGAAAGTTTGTTTGAATGCGTGGAATTAGCTATCACGTGGAATTATGTATGTATGTATGTTTGTTCTTCTAGAGGAACAAAAACGCAAAAACTACTAACAAAGGATCGGGTTGAAATTTGGAATAGATGTAGTTCTAGCCCTGGAATAACACAAAGGCTACTTTTCATTCAATAAATAACGGGCTATAAATAGTCTTGAAACGTTTCCATAGAAACAACGTGTGCGGAGCCGAGGCAGATGCTAGTCTAAAATAAAGATAATCTGCACTGCTGAGTAGCAAAATGAGTCTAACACAGCCTTTTCATCAATATACATATTATCAAGTAGTAAATTTATTGGCTGACAGACCATGCACAGACTAGACCCCCGGGCTAAGAAACCTGACATTTCTAGTGTTTGTTCCTTTAGTCAGGTTGTACTAAAAAGGAATTATGAAATATTGTATCCTAAGGGTTCCCAAAAAGGAGTGAGTGCAGACAAAAATGCTGTTTTCTATAGCATTTTTGTTTCATCACCGTCAAAATTTTACATGCAGTTTCAATATGTTAAATACCAAGCAAGCCCTGGATATTATGATAACCTTGTACAAAGTATCACTTTGCAGGACACCTATTCATTTCCTATTCATTGCTCTGCAACATTTTTCGTGCAACATTTTTCGTGCAACATTTTTTGTGCTAATAAAGAGCCTTCTATTTTTTTAACCCAGCCGCATCCTCTCAGCCCGTTCTGCAGACGAGTTCTACAGCTGCATGGGCGGCGGGGTGGGCGCGGTGTGGGAAGCGGGCGATTCGCTGGTAGCCCGCGTGGTGGCCTTTGGATCCGCGCCAGAGCTGCCCAAGTTGAGGAGCTTCCACCGGTACCGCGTGGCACCGCCGCAACCCACCTCACAACCTTCCACGGTACGGATATCACTTACCATCCCGTGTCATTTCGTCACCTCTTGCTGTATACCAGCTATGAGAGAGAGAAAAGCGTACTTACAAAAAGTGTTCATTTATTTTACAAAATCTGCAGCTGCCAGTGTTTTTTTCTACTTCATCTCCCCCTGTGTCTGTTCTCACACTTGCATCATGTATTGATGTTAAACTGACATGTTAGTAAATTATTGACTAACATCAATACTAACTTAAGGGAGGTGACTATCATAATAGATTGTATCTCGCAGCATCTGTGACTAAAATTAACTAGTAACAGAAGCTTTACGTAACGCGACCCACACGCGCAGTAGAAAACTTATGTAGCCAGCCTATACGCGTAGACAAATAATACATTTTGGACTTTTCTAAAATTTGTATCTACTCTTTTATCTATGAAGATGTGGGTCTCTATTATTTGGTCAATAGCATTTTGCCGTCTTGGTCTCCGGACCTACAATAACATCGAAACATTTCTGTCTTTACAGATGCAAGCAATGACAAAACGTGGTCTAAGATTATTTTATTCAGAAGACGAAGGAGACTCGAGCGATGACGGCAACAAAATGGCCCTAGCAACTGTAAGGCAATAAAACTTTATTAGCCCATCAACTTTGTAACGCTCTAACTCGTACTGTAAATCTATATCGAGTAAACTAATACACAACATTGTTGTAGCCGAACATACTTTATTATAAATTATGTTATTTCTCATTTTAATACGTATAATAAATTCTTGTTTTATAACTATAATCTAGTAATTTTGGCCTTTATTGATCAAAATTGATATGTTCACAGGTGATACCAAGAAGAGAGGATAGAACCGAGACTGGAGACAGGCTCTCGTTAGACATAGGTGCATTGAAACGTCAATACGCAAGGCTGCGCGAGCGACAGAGACAGGCTCATGTCATTCTGGCAGCTGCTTGCGCAAGACATGCCGCAGGTACCTACTAATTTAGATTTTTTACCTAGGTACGGAAATCCTTCACTTTACGTTTGATTGAGTGATTAAAAGTATTATCTATATTTTTCTTTCAGTTGGTGTGCCCACGTCGCCTACATCATTGACGGTGAACAATCTCCTCTTAGGAAAAAGTGCGATAGTCAGTTCCCGCGGCAGGAGGCTCGGCCCCCCGCCCGGAGCTGTCCCCCCCTCGAGGCAGTCGCGAAGTCACGAGAAACCCTCCTCGCACGCTCGAGTGCACTCCAACGAAACAATCAGCTGGCACGAAGAAAAGAGCCGCAAAACGCTAAGTAGACGCAACTCCGTTAAATGGAAAGATATCAAAAGCGATAAGTCTAAAGGGAATCTCAGAAAAGCATCTATCGACTTCGATGAAACTGGCGATGGAACGATAGTGTCAGAAATAGAAGCCAATCAGATGCTCGCGTCTCTAAGATCAAGAAGCTCCAGTGAAACATCATCATATTCGTCACATTCAGACTCAAGTACAGATACCAGTTTGTGCGATGAAAATGAAAAAGGCAGTGATTCCGACACAGATTTACTGGATGAAGATGCAAAAAATAAGAATCTGAAAACCAAGACTAATAAATTGCCTATTTCACCACGTCCGAAAGAGAAAACACTAGCATATTCTCCGATTGTCGATAATTTGAAGGAAACAGAAATCACAGCAAGTGAAGCAAAGGAAACCACGCTGAGCGTTGTGAAAGATATAACAGATTACCTTGATTCAGCAGCCGGAGAGCCGCTGCGTACGTATATTGATGAGTTTGATACTAAGTCGAACAAACATGCCGTATCCGGAGAGATCGATAATTTTGATCTCCAAGCTGCTCTGACACCGGCTCTTCATCAAGGTAAGAAATCTTTCAACAGCAATCAATATACAGATTATTCAAGAGATATGCCAGTGTCTCCTTCCACCCCTGCATTAGTATCGGATTCTCATAGCATTGGAATGTTACTATTGTCAAAATCTCCTTCTCCTAGATCGCCTGCACTGTTTGGCAATCCTCGTCCAACAAAGTCTAGTTCATCACCCATAGATATCCAAAACATTTCCAGAATACCGCCACTAACACCGACTGAAAAAAAAATGTTACCCACTGAAACAAGATTGTCCACTTCACCTGAAATATCGCTTTTCTCAAGAATGCCCCAAGGTACGCTATCGCCCACATCACACAGTACACCAGAAGTCATGCGGAGACTAAACATAAGTAAGAAACACGAAAGTGAAACGATACGACACGAAAATATTCACGAAACTTCAGTATTCCTAAGCCCTATCGCTATAACCCCTAGTAGCTGTGATTTTAAATTCAACTTGATGAGTCCTACTCATGTCACTCACATTACTACTACTACTAGTTCGAGACCCCCGGATATAATAGATAGTCTAACCATGTATGAAAACTTTGTTCCTGATATAGATTTGTCAGACAACACATCTCCAGATCCTGGTAGTCTTCCACGGAGTCCCGACAATGAGAGCATTACAGTAAGTGAGGATGAACCTCCAATACAACTTAAAATTGATAAATATTTTGAACACAGTCCAGAGTTTTTCGGCGCTCGAGTAACTGACCCAAACAACACTGATATACCAAACCGCCGATCAGCAAAAAGATTATCTCGAATACCCAAAAAACCAGAGTCTTTGACGTTACAATGTAATCACAGTGATAAAATATTCAAAGAAGAAGTGGAAAGAGCATCATCGCTGCCTCAAAGTCACAGTTTTACAAAGACTATTTTGAGTGAAGACAATTTTGAGTCTGATGGTCCGCCTCCCAGGTCGAGTACACCAGAAAATAAAAAAGAAAATGATTTGATATCTCCAAAAGATATTATTTTGAGCTCTGGACGAAAAAACAGTGAAAGAGCGTTACAAATAATTCAAGAAAATTCTAAGATATTAAGTAGAATATTAACTAAACAAAATACAGCTGATGCAATCGTTGCTTCTAGTAATAATGCTGTAGCAAAACATACAGATTTTGACAATTTAAAATTTGGTTCTGCAATTAGTGAAAAATCATCAGAAAAAACAATACTAGAATCCCCTATACTAAAAGAATCCACGTCTGACTCGTTGATCGGGTACAAGAAAAGAAATGCCAGTGATAGCACAGTAGAAAGTCATGACTTCGTCAGAATAAGGCCAATATCTATAGATGATCCTTTCTCTCTGGAGTCTCGCAAAACGATCCAAAGAAGTGAAGAATTTATGAAAGCAACTAAAAGTCCTAGCACGGATTGCTTAGGTAATAAGACGGATACTTACGGTTGGGTGAACAAAGCTTTTCAAGCTAAATGCGAGCGACCACTATTATTAGAAACAAAAGAAAAACGGTTTGATTTTGACTTTAAGAATGAAAGTACACATGCTGATGAAGATTGTGTCTCTGAGTTGAAACCAACAGCTTCGTCCGAATGGGCTAGGCATTCATTTTCAGGTGAATCAAGGACTTCAGTTACATTACCATCGAAAGACCCAAAAGATACACCATCGTATGGAAGGCGTTACACTTTAAGCGATGGTAATCATCCACTTTCCAACAAATATAGTGACTATGTCCTATCGGCAGCAAGTGACCTATGTCGGAAAACAATCAATGAAGAACCTAAAGTCTGCGATACTATTCAAAAGACTGATGAAAGCCAAGCTAGTGAGTTTACACAAAACGTTACTTCTTCTATCAGTTTCACTTACGAACCTTCAGTGGACGACGATTCACTAACCGGAGCGAAGAGTAACTCTAGTGATACTCTATGTCAAATCATGTCTCTAGATCAAGTATCCACTCCTATATCGCCTAAGATATTTATCAAAGAGACGCCGACGTTTCCCAAGGATTTTATAGAGAAAAGTGATAAGTTGAGATTTGATTCGGACGACACGTGCAGCACGATCACTTCGCTGTACGAAACTGAAACAGTTTCGTCACTGTCGTACCCCCGTAGTCCATCGACGGGGTCCTACCACCCCTTCCCGACACGTCCGGTGATGCGAATGCCAAAAGAAATAGGTGTTAAATTGGGCTTGTACCCCAAAGATGCAATTAATTCCGCTCCAAAATAAATCAGGCGTGCAATAATCTAGTTTGATTCACTATTTATGATATACTTGATTTATTATCAATCTTTATTGCTGTAAGCTATTGTTAGTATTTTTATACCTAAGATTTTATGCTTAAGAGAGCGATTTTGAACTAACTGATTAGAGAGAAATGTTATAGATTACCTACTTAATTCTTATAATTATTTTTTATTAGCGTTTTATATTGCATCTTTTCTGTCTACTTAAGTAGATGAGACTGTTTTTATGCGAAAGCTGTTTAATCTTATCTTCTACTAAGTCGTCTTTGTTAAAATATGCTGTTAATATTATCTGCTTCGTATTATAAACTGACATTTCTCTATTTCGGAACACGGAACGTTTCATTATTATAATACTAGGTAGGTAGTAATTTTAGATGTAACAATTTACATTGTTGTGAAATACGAAACTCTAGTATTTCCGTAACTTTAGCAAATACAAAACAAACGAGTTGCCTTGAATCCAAATATTAGTTGTATGCATTACCTATTGCATACAAAAACATTTAGATTGTACTTACGATTCAAATAATGATTAGGGTTACTGTTCGATGTCAATACGTATAATAAATATTGTATCTATAAAATGATAAAATATAGCAATGAAATTGTAACTTAGCAAACAGATAATGAATGCTATGTGAGTCTATTTCTGCGAAATAAAATAATTTTATTTGAAAATTGAGTTTTTTATTACAAGATTGTGTATAACATGCATTAAATACTTAAAATACGTATCAAAAATTTAACTTAACCTAGAAATCATCTAGTACAGGAGGGCATGTGCAAACTAGATGCTTGTCGCCATACATGTCGTCGATGCGGCTTACTGTCGGCCAGATCTTGGTTTCTCCTTTCACGAACGGCTGGAAGGTAAAAAATACTACGTCACGACCCGAAAGAATGGTTTTTTTGTTAACCTATGATCAGAGGAAACGAAGGTTTGTTAATTTATTATTTAGGTGTCTGGTAAATTTAACGTATCGATTATGTCGTAACATTCAACTAAAGTCAAAGCAAAAAATGCGCTGTCCTATTGTATTGTTCGATAAAAAACACATTGCTTCCAATAAAATTCTTGCGATTGCCATCTAAATTGGCAACATTTTGGAGATTACTTTAACCAAACAGAATTTCCAACATCATTTTGTAGTTGCCAAGACAGAAAATCTAGGATATCTAGGAACTTTTCTAAACTTACCGCGGGGAAAGCGGCTTGCTCTCTTGTGTAAGGCCTGTTCCAATCTTCCGAAATAACCTCTTCTTGTGTGTGTGGGGCCATCTAAAACAAGTCGGATGAAAATCACACAGCACCATATACCCAAGATAAATAGAGCTTATGTTATTGATATTAGATAACACTACATATTGCCATACATCGTTGTAATGCAGTCAGCGTCTTGGGGACGGTGCTGGTATTGATATGGATCAGTTGAGCTATCTCTAGCTAGACTGTTTACAACCGTCTCATAGCTGAATTGTTTAAATACTAGTTTTAATTTGTTTCTTTTACTTCAATAAAATTACCTTTAATGGGTTCAATCTCTTATCAATGAGTCCGTCTTCAATGTCCTTGATTTCCTTCCTAATGGTGATGAGTGCTTCGCAGAACCGGTCCATCTCCTGAAGGTCTTCGGACTCAGTCGGTTCAATCATCAGGGTACCGGCTACAGGCCACGACATCGTTGGTGCGTGGAAACCTGTCCATAATTATAATGTTAGGTATTCGGGTAATCACATAAATCTTTACTTATGTTATAGATGCGAATATAACTAGCGATGGCAAAATTGTATTATTAATAAATGCTCTAGCATACTTTCTTAAATGGTCTAAGCTAGGACCTACCATTGCGGCGTACTTTGGGGAAAGTAGAACTCTCACCATATTTATGAGCTAAAAGATCATTTCTTCAGAAGTTCTACAAGATTTGACTCAGTTTTTGCATCTTCAGTTTTACGAGAACAAGTTCCCTCCGAAAATTACCATAAACAAAAGCTGCTTTAGCAGACTTAAATTTTCATTTTAAAAGAGTTAAAAACTTACTAACCTTATATGAAACTTATTCGTTTGTAATAAAATCTTTTAAACTTACCGAAGTCCATAAGCCGTTTGGCAATATCCCCCGGTTCAATATTTGCAGTTTTCTTGAGATCTCTTACGTCTATGATGAACTCGTGGGCGACCAAGCCGCGATCTCCTTTGTACAGCGTCTTGTAGTGCCCTTCCAACTTCTTTGACATGTAATTTGCGTTCAGGATTGCTACTTGAGTAGCACGACGCAACCCTTTGGGCCCCATCATCTAAAATTGTTTAGGAATGATGCTTTGTCTTTCTTTGGTTTCTCGTAGTTTGAAAAGGTATATTTAAAGTCATTCATTTATGTTGATGAGAAAGTGTAAGAACATAAAATGAGAACGAATACGAAATTTCATGACCTGTAATGCTGCATGCTGCATTATTAACTAATAAATAAAAAACTCTGAACAATTCACACAGCACAATTTAGCTCTAAGCTTTATAGAATTTGTATTATGCGTACTAGATAACGTATACATTTATACTACATAAATATATTTAAGGATATAACTGTATCTTGGAGAAAAAGCGCTGCATAACATATACCGATTAAACAAGTCGTATTCTTGTTCTTCGTGTTCTACATAATCATAGTCAAATGAAATGGCGTTTTCTCACCAACATTCACTTATTTATTTACCAAAACACAGTATTAAATTAGGGTAGCGTACCTTAATATAAGCCCAGGATATGGGTAAAATAGCGGAGGATCCATAAGGGGCTGCACTGACTGATCCGAAGCTGTGCGCGGCGTCGCCCATATCTGCCAGTGGATCTACCACTGGGTGAGACGGTAGGAACGGCGCTAAATGGGCTTTACTAATAACAATAAAGAATTATTTATTTATTTATTCAGATAATTTACAGTTCAATCTGTTAGTAAGCTTATAACTAAGCTTAAACTAACTAACTGGGTAAGTACTTAAACACAGTGATATTGTCGCTTGAATCAATTTATAAGTATAATAAACAGTACCTATAAGTGTTTAAAATTTAAGTGTGAAACTGACTTCAAATTCCAATGTTTTTTTTATTTGTCCGCAAAACTTAAAACGCAGTTTACTAAAACAGCGTGCGAGGCAGCGGAGCGGAGAAACAAGGAAATATTAACCAATAGGATTGCCACGCTTTTTCATACAATCCTATTGGTTAATATTTCCTCGTTTCTCCGCTCCGCCAGCTCGCTCCGCTCCAATGGACTGGCACCCTAAGGGGGGTTTGCGGGTTACTAATCCCTCGGGATTTATTTTTATAGGGCTACCCTAGTATTCTCGTTAGTCTATCAGGATTAAACTTAGGATATTGCGTCCTTGCTGGGCAAAGACCTTCAATCATAGCAGCCCAACCTATACAAACTAATGCTTCTCCTTCTTTCACGGCCGACATTACATACAATCTAAGTAAATACTTACACTCCAATTGGCCCCATTCCCGGGCCGCCCCCTCCGTGGGGGATACAGAATGTCTTGTGCAAGTTCAGATGCGAGACGTCACTGCCGTAGTCTCCGGGACGACATAGTCCAACCTAAATATAGCAACATTTGCAACTCATTTATTCACATACTAATGTAATATAAAATCAACCATAAATAATCCGAAGTTTCGCAGGCTTTGTTTCTATAGAAACGTCTCGAGGCTATTTATATTCCATGGGTACTGATTTATGGGATGAATAAAGCCTGTCTTATTTCGGGGCTAGAACTAAGTCTATTCAAAATGGCAGTCCAATCCTTTCAGTACTTTTTGCGTGTAAGAGGAACAAACATCCATCCATACAAACTTTCGCGTTTATAATGTTAGTAAGAATTTATCAATTTCAAAATGGCAACTAATAAGCAATGGTGCCTATCTATAATAATATAATATATCAACATCAGGCCCGAAATGTTCTCATCGATACCAGTGTCTTACCTGTGCGTTCATGTTAGCGCCACCCAACTAGACTTGTCCGCCATGCGCATGAACAAGTGCGTAAACATCGGCGGCCTTCTCCTCACACCAAATGTGCTTGGGTATATCAGCACCAGGCACGAAATGTTCTGTTTTACCTGTACGTTCATATTAGCGCCGTCCAAGTAGAATTATCAGCCATGCGCGTGAACAAGTGCACAAACATCGGCGGCGTTCTCTTCAAACACACCAAATGTGCTTGGGTATGACAGCATCAAGCACGAAATGTTTTCACCGATACCTTACCTGTGCGTTCATGTTAGCGCCGTCTAAATAGACTTGTCCGCCATGCGCGTGAACAAGTGCGCAAACATCAGCAGCGTTCTCCTCGAATACACCGAATGTGCTTGGGTATGTCAGCATCAAGCACGAAATGTTCTCACTGTGCTCTTCAACCTAACAACAAAACATTTTTCTCTATCATAACATTTTAAAACATTGTTGTACGTATAATTTACAGTAGGTATAATTGATAGTACAGACAGACGTACAGTGGTTGTGTCAATTATGTGGGTATTAAGATATGAAATCTGTCTTTTCTTACTGTGAGCATGCGTTGTAAGGCCTCACCTTATCCTTAAGATGTTGCATATCAATCTCCCCCTCAGGCGTGACGCGTATAGCACAGACGCGCATCCCGGCCATGTGCGCAGACGCGGGGTTGGTGCCGTGCGCTGACACTGGGATCAGGCAGATGTTGCGCTTCAAGTCGCCGCGGAACTCGTGGTACCGCTTTATGGTGCGGAGACCCGCATATTCTCCTTGGGCACCGCTGAAAACGTACAAAGTAAAGAATAGATAATACAGAAAGCATCTTCTAGCCCCAAGCTATGCAGCTTGTGTTATGGGTACTAGATAACTGATATACTTAATACGATACATTTATTTAAATTATTTTACACTTGAATATAATACATGAAAAATATTAAAATATTAACACAAAGTAAACCCCAGAGGTTTGTAAAGGAGTGTTATTAGAGAGTTAGTAACTATCGACAAGTTTTACAGTGATGATAAATTGAACTTATTACATAAATTATATAGATATTTAACTATTGATAGGAAATACCAAGAACTCCGTAACAAATATTTGATAAACATTTGTCCGAAGGCAGGAATCGAATCCGCGCCGCGCCACGTCGGTCGTCATTTATAGGATAAAATGCTGTGTGGATTATTAAACATTATAACTACCTATGTATTTATGAATTAACTAGCACCGCCTCACGGTTTCACTCGCGTAATTCCCGCTCCCGTGGAAATTCCGGGATAAAATATAGCCTATGTATTATTCCAGACAATATTCTATCTCAGTTCCAAATTTCATCCACATCCGTTCAGTAGTTTTTGCGTGAAAGAGTAATAAACATCCATCCATCCATACTTACAAACTCTCGCGTTTATAATATTAATAATAGGATTTGAGGCAAAAAGCTTCCTTTTCTCATTCGACTCATCGCAATTTATGTCATAAAAGGCCACGATGAAAAATGTGCGTCAAGCTCGTCAAATCTTACTTGACCTTCGTCGTCAAATTTATCATTTGATAAGAATATTTTCTCACCTGTTGGGTTGAAAAGATACTCGATCATATCCAGTAACAGCACACAAATCATTCGCTAGCTCCTCGAATAGCTTGTGATAGCCTTCGCACTGATCTAGAGGTGCGAACGGGTGAATGTCTGTGAAGTTCCGATATGAACAGGGCATCATCTCGGTTGTGGAGTTTAGTTTCATTGTGCAGGAGCCCTGAAATAATAAATAAGATATAATTACACAAATATAACAGAATGAAATAAGATGGTTGGTTTTTTTTTCTATTTATTGCTTGCAGTGCATTGAAATGTGTGTCATGTAATATTTTAGCGAGAGCTCACGTCGCATGGTGAACTGACGAGATTCGCGTGTTTAGAATCCAGCTATACCCAGCAGAAGGTGAAGTGGGATTGAGAATGATGATTAAGCACTTACCAACGGTATCATGGAGTGCACAAGCGAGATGTCCTTATTCTCGAGCCGCTTCATGTACCGAACCAGCCTAGTCTCCGAATGATGCATGTTGAAGACTGGGTGCGTCAGATAGGGAGATGTTCTTCGGTAGGAACCGTGGAGGATCGACCGAGATTTGATGTCATCCGATTTCATAACCTGTCAACATTTTAAACCTGCTTAGCCTATGCATTAAAATAAATTAATATGAAACGTGTTTAACATATTATGAATGTAACGTTGTAACCGCTACTCAGACTATAACGTAGCAGCCTACAGATTATTACAGTTACAGTTCAACCTTCATAATAAGCACGGCCAGAGAGTGGAATGAGCTCCCTGCGTCTGTTTTCCCGCCAGAATACGATAAACTCATAAACACGCTACGACGTAGCAGCTTCACAAGCTACGACGTAGCAGTTTCACACGCTACGACGTAGCAGCTACACAAGCTACGACGTAGCAGTTACTCACGCTACGACGTAGCAGCTACACAGGCTACGACATAACAGTTACACACGCTACGATGTAGCAGTTATTTAAACTACGTCGTAGCAGCTACACAGTACGTGCGCTATTACACATTTTCTTACCTCATCAACTTTCTCAGCATCAAATATCCACAGCAAGTCATTGACATCGTTCATAGTGGTGGTCTCATCAAGGGCCACGCCAACAGCGCCGTCCTCAAAGTACCTGAGGTTAATCTTCTTCTGTTCTGCTCTGGTTTTGACAACAGCTGCGTCGTGTTCTGATAGAGGGACCACGTGGAGTGTGTCGAAGTAAACGTCGTTAGATTGTTTGTGGCCGCGCTTCCTTATTCCTATGGCAGAGATATTATGATCATTATACTCGAGAATGCAGAAGCTTTCTGCCTGAGTGGAGGCGATTAGACAAGCAAGAGTCCTTAAAGACACTAAGTTCTTTTCAATTTATATTTTATTATTATTTATATTCATCAAGGGTATTTTCAGAAGTTCAGACCTACATATACGGTTTTCGGTACCCAGAGCGGTAAATTTCAGCCAGATTACTCTCGATTTCGCAAGGTTTCCCGCCAGAACTCAGAGCGGCATCGAAAGCCAAGTGGGCATGTCGTAATCCACTCACTAAAATAAGTGATTACGGCATACCTACTCGGTTTTCGATGCCGCTCTGAGTTACAATGACCAGAGGCCATTTCTCGCTAAATCACCTAAAAATAACTTCAAGTTCTCAAACGAAGAGACCTTTAGAAAATTTATTACGACGGAAATATATTTATAGTGATGTTTTCGTTACTTTTTGGAACTTATATATTTCAGAGACAAGCTTAAAAGATCTAACCATGATCGAGCACAAGCGTGGCGTTATGGACCCTCGTGGCTATATCCCTCAAGCCCTGAGGCCCGTGGTACACCGCGAACATCGCCGACATGTTGGCTAGAAGAGCTTGTGCGGTGCAGATGTTGGAGGTGGCTTTGTCTCGACGAATGTGTTGCTCTCTTGTTTGTAGCGCTAGCCTGAAGATCACGACATAATTATTAATGTATGAGAATGTATAAGATTTTCCCACTCATTTCGTAGTTGGTCTAAATGAACATACCTAAAATATAATCCTTGCTAAGAAATTGAAAGAAAAAGACAGGTGCTTTGTCCTGTAGTTACGGCTTACGCATAAAACAGTATTTCGAAAAAAAAATGCGATGAATACAATATGTTTTTTTCGGCGAAAGACCTTCATTTGACCACAATCTCACGATCACAAACGTGCATTCCAATAAATGGTGACACCCCAAACCGTTGAGACGTTCTTATCACTAGCGTTAGTACTCTAGCTTACCTATAAGCATCCCTTCCAGCAGCGTCTCTTGTGACTCCAACCATCCGGCCCGGCATGAGGCGAACCAGCTGGTGCTTGGAGGCGAAGAAGCCAGCGTGAGGGCCGCCGTAGCCCAGCGGCACTCCGAGCCTTTGAGACGTTCCTACCGCGAGGGCCGCTCCGCATTCCGCCGGCGGACGGAGCAGTGCCATCGCTAACAGGTCTGTCGCGACCACCACTAACGTCTGGACAATAAATGGGAACAAAGATGAGTATGATAAATATACAAGTCTGCAATTTGATATGCAGTATTTTGTTTGTTTTAAAGTGCGACACAGAAAAAGAAAACACTACATACCTACTTATATACACTAATGCTCCGAAGCAGATATGGACATTGTACAGTGTACTTGTCCCTAGAGAATAAAAATCGGTGCTACAAATAACTTAGCTCATCAGTATTACGGGCAACTAGCGGTTTGTAAATACGTAAAAGAGTTTAGTATTCGAATTCCAATTGAATTTTAAAGTTCATCTTTCAACTTAAGAATTCAATTGGAATAATCACTCACGCTTGGCAAACATGACCAAACAGTAGTTGATCACCATCTTGGTGTTACTGTCTTATTCGGTATTTCTCATCTCGGACTAGTCAAGAGGACACCAGTTAGTAAAACAGTTGAAAAAATCATAGAAAAACAACTTTGCCTGCTCTACTTACCCCATGTTCCTGCGCATTGGCCGCTAAATCCGAATAGTCATAAATCAAGCCCCTAGTATCGGGGCACTGTAGTAACACCGCCGATATGTCTCTCTGAGCGAAGTCAACATCTCGTACATCTTTCACCACGTCCACTTCTAAGCCCAGGGCTTCGAGGCGAGTTAGCACCACGGCTAGGGTCTGTGGGTGCGTGCGCTCTGATACCACGAACTTAGTTCTTTTGTTGTGTCTGGAAAATTACAATAGTACACTTTGTAGATGCAATTTCCCAGTTACAACAAGCAAAGGATGAGCAAGTTATTGCGATGTTTGCAGGTAATTTCTAGTAGGTAAACATATTATGCAAGTAAAAAAGTTACTTGCATAATATGTTTACCTACTACGTCTTTTTCCCAGTTGTACGAGATCGGGAAACGATAACCTGCTTTGTTATCGTTCGGCGAATTTACACTTTAAATAGATTTCGTACATAAGTTATTATACTTATATTTTTTATTGTGACAGTAACATTGGGCTGTAATTTATTAGTTAGGTTATCTTTCTTATGTACCTACTTAATTCATTTGATATGCATAATGAGATGAAATTTAATAATTTCAGTTCAAGAAAAAGACATGCTCATCTAATTTTTAAAAAGTAACCTCTGAAGAGGTTAAAAAGGGGTTGTAAAGGTTCATGAAAAAATATTATCCCTTGGTTCGATTCACTCAAAACTCGGTATAAGTAAATTTATCAATAAATAAATAAACACCTACCGATGGCAAAGCGACAGACCCTCAGCCGCAGCTGTTCCCTCGTCCAAGAGCGAAGCATTCGCGACGTCCAAGCCAGTGAGGTCACTAACCATGGTCTGATAGTTTAGGAGGCTCTCTAGACGCCCTTGGGCCACTTCGGGCTGGTAAGGTGTGTATTGGGTCGTCCTGCAAAAAAGGTTCAGTACTTTTAGTCGAGTAGAGAAGTTACAGATTTGCTGATCTTCGTAGCATAAACGAATAGAACTTACAATCATCTCAGTAGATACCTTCCAACGAAACGAAAATATTGGACATTCAAAACAGTTTAAACTTGTTGCATAGGTACCTACGCGCAACAAAGTGCTACACTAGGTTACATATGAAGTGAAACGGCATTGTTATGAGAGTTCCGCGTGATGTGCTACGCCAGAGCTACGTTTAGAGACCTATAATATACATATATATATTATACGAGGCTACGAATGATGTAGCTCGCAACTGCAGAGAACTACGCATCTGATAGGTACCTACGAGAGCTAATCTGGCTAGTATTTATGTTATATGCTTGCTTGTGACACTAACATAATGGATACTTGAGTGAAAATGAAAAGGTTAAATTGTTTAACTATAAGATTGTTAGTAAGGAATAATCTTTGGAACTACTAGTCGGATTTGGAAAATTCTTACATATAAGTACAGAAAGTAACATTATCGCTGAGTGACATTGGCTTTGTTTAAAGCAGGTACTTCGTGAGCGAAGCCGCTAGCAGAAGCGAGTACTCTTACCATCCCGGGTTCTCAAACATATTTCTCATTATTGTATGTGGGACGCAGCAGTTGTGGTACCCCATTCCGATATACGAGCGCCATATTTCATTTTTCTCGGAATAGTTTCGTATTCTTTCGATGAGTTCGTATTCGCCTGTAATTATTTAAACATTTAAAATAACTTATAAGGGAAGAGGAATACCGAAGAAAAGATATCCATCTTTTCTTTCGATTGTGTGAAAGAGGAGGTGTGAATACGGAGTTGACGGATAACAGAGGAGAATGGGAGAATGGAAGAAAAATACAAGTTGTACCGACCCCACTTAGCGTGTGATAAGATCCGGGAGAAGAAGTTAAAAAAGGTTTAAATCAATTTTGACGACTGAAAACTAATAAGTACAGCAAAATGATAGGTAAGTATTTATTTGAATACCGAGACGACAGAGATGCCTTTAAATAGTCCAGAAGTGGGAGC
Source organism: Eupithecia centaureata (assembly GCA_944547425.1). Taxonomy (NCBI): domain Eukaryota; kingdom Metazoa; phylum Arthropoda; class Insecta; order Lepidoptera; family Geometridae; genus Eupithecia; species Eupithecia centaureata. Next base: position 6,745,485 of record OX155681.1, on the reverse strand, counting down.
AGTTACAATGATTGATGATGATTAGGTACTAAAAAGCTACTCACTGACGGGTTCATTGATGTCCATGAGACCTTGGAACTGTATCTTTTTAGGTACTGCATCGTTAGTCAATTGGTCCAAGCTCTGAAAACAAATGAAGAAAAATTACGTACCTAGGCGATTTGTGCTTGTTTCTATTACGCCAGGAAGTATTTAGGAACTTAAATAGAATTAGGAAGAAAAATATAGTGGAACTACCTTATACCCCAATGAGTCTAACATTGTCACTATATCCTGATCTCGAGGACCGATGTGTCTACTAGGAAAGTCCACCTTTTCTGGAAACATACTCTCCGGTTTCGAGGTCTGACTCATCAAACACCTCGCCCCCTTTAAATATATCCACTCTTTTGAAGCACATTTCGATAAAGTTAAGAAAGATTTTGTACTAAATAAACCACGATTGATTATTCTATTCATTTTAATTTTGTTAATTTAAATTATTTTAACAATTGATCATTCTACTTCACGCCCTCGTACGGAATGGACTAAACAACTGATACTGGGGTCAAAGCATCAATAAACATCAATTATTATAAGCGTGAGATAATGAGCAAATATTATTTAAGATTACAAGGGGATTGCTTATTTCAATGACCCTTAATGACGAGAGATATCTACCTCGTTACAAAATAAATCGAATTTCAAGAAATGAACCTAGCAATAACATATAGACATATATCTCAACCTACCTAAAGGTTGAGATAATTTAGTAAGTGGTAGGTAGATTTTTAATTATTAGTATTCTACTTACTTATACTTTATTATCTAGTGCTTACCTAACACGATTCGACTTAGGTAGGTAAGGTACGTAAACGGACCAGCATTGTTAAGATTGTACCTACTTACATACAAGCCTAAGTTCTAATTTAGTCTAGGTTTATTGAGGGAATAAAACCTATGTCTGATTTGAACGTAAGCCAATTTAGTATTTATATTGTTGTATGTAATAAATAATACATTAGACTAAGTACATTATATTAGATAAATATGTTATTAATTGGGTAGGTACCTATACCTACATTGAAAACACCTGGAACAAACTTCTGCAGATCGTACAAATATTCAAATATTCCCGCGGCGGGAATCGAACCCGCCACCTCCTGCGTCGGAGGCGGACCTTCGCCTGCTGTGCCACTATGTTCCTCACTTTCCTCATCGGTAGGTTCATGTATGTTACCTACCGAAGTTTCATAATCTTAGATATCCCGCTAAATACCGGGAACGAATCCCCTTGTATTTTAAGAGTAGTATCTACCTACCTACTGCCTTTGACATTTTTTTTCTGACGAGAATATCTAGCTTTTCAGTTTTAGGACATTTAGCTATATAATATGAACCACAGATTTATAAGTAGAAAGGAAAACTTGGTACCTACCTACTGTCAAATAACCAAATCTTATCCTATAAAACATTGGATTAGGTAGGTACCTACCTACTACGGTAGGTTGATAGTTGATACCTTCCTATCTCTTTCATTCACTCACTAACCAACGCACAGACTATAATTTGGTCCCGTGTTTTAATTAAGGAAATTATAAATATGATTTAAATTCTAACAAAACTTTTATTTCAATAAAACGAGCTGTACTAAACGAAACCCATGAGTTAAATTACACCAACAAAGTTCCTTGCACCAACATTTTCACGGAGTTGCCAACTTCGAAATGAGTGGCTTTCAAATAACGTAGGGGAAGGGCGGGTAGCCCCGGACAAAAAATTAAATGATTTTTATAGGTACAATTAACGAACTCTTAACGATGTTTTTTTTTCATTTCATTTGAGAAATCTTACAATTAATCATAATTTCTATGAATTAAGTTATATTCATCATTCATTAACAAAAAACTTCAAAATCTAAACATCTAATAATTGGCAAGCCGTAAAAATGTCGGGTAGCCCCGGACACAACCTTAGCGCTGACCCAGTCGCTTGGCAGACATCACAATAATAATAAGCAGAACACGCATTAAGGTCTAAGCAAGGTTCATGGGCCAAGACCTAAACATATTTATCATTTAATACAGTTTCACTCTCATGTCACACCACATTTTAAATTTTCTGGTTCAGCCCGTCATTTCTGAACAAGTCTTTGAAATTTTCTTTACATTTTCGGGGTTTTTCACATGAGGAGCGTTTTTGTTTCTCCAAATCCTCTGATCGCTGTATTTTTTAGATATCCTCCTGAGAGCAAGTTTACCCTTATAAACTTTACTGACTACTTCTCTACTGTAAAGCTCTTTCCAGTTTCCTCTATCCGTGGTTTTTTCATTACTTTGACCATGTTATTATAGTCTACCTGAATTAAATATGCGGGTACATCAACAAAATAACACTATCAAATTAATAAAGCTCTTCTAAAAATTACAAAACATACATTGATAAGTGTCCGGGGGTACCCGCCAAAAGTTTGTCCGGGGGTACCCGACCTCCCAAAATCTATGTTTTTAACCACTACATCAAAAGTATCAAACTGATTTCAAAATAACTTTTAAAATCTGATTGACTCATCATTTATCTATGGGAACATAATTATATTAAGTCAAAATACTAACGTTTAGTAACATTAAATAATAACAACGATTTTTGCATTCAAACTTTCTAAGGAGCAGCGTAAATAGATTGATCCGAGATAAAATCTGTCCTCACGTGAGAACCGTTGGCCTGACACGCCACCACTGAATAGATTCTTTGTTCATATTCCACGCGTCATCTTAAACTTTAATTGTATTCTAAGTGAGCTTAATCACCTTGTATTTGAAGTGTCCAGGGGTACCCGCCGTCCGGGGCTACCCGCCCTTCCCCTAACTTCAAAAATAAATACCTAACTGTATTATTATAATTTATAATTATTATTGACGTTTATTCAAATGTTGAGAAAACTAAACTAAATTAATTTAACTGGGCTCAAATGTAGCCGTCTGATTTGTCACAATAAACAATGACAGTTTTTTAGTGGTTGAGTTTTATAAACATAAAAATTCGACATTAATAAAATTACAATAAAATAAACTAGATAAACAAACTAAATAGTTAAAAACAAAAAAAAACCTATTTAACCAAATTTGACAGTAACAATGATAATCTAGCCAGTGTCCATTGGAGGTAATCATATCTTGATATTATTTTGCCTCCCTTCTAAGGAAAGTGTAGCAAAGACCCTAGCCAAGTTCATAGTAAAATTTTTGCAAACAAACTTGCCGTACATATCATGAGAAAAATTAATTTTGTTGACACGTAGTGTAGGTATTTTAAATTTTAATACCTAGGCAATTTTATTTTATTTAAAAAAAATAATGTTAGATAGACATGTATTGTATTAAGTACATCCGTCATCTAGTACCCATAACACAAGCTCTGCTTAGCTTGGGGCTTGATGATGCTGAGTGGACTGTCTAGAATTATTTATTTTATGCTCAAAATTTACATCACGCACCAAGCTAAGCTTTTTTGTTGTGGTTTATATCATACAAACATTTCGTATTGAATATGGATTGAGCGTCTGGTCGATGCAACGCGTGACCCGAGAGCTGTGAATATCTGGCTCAGCGCATCAGCATTGCAATACCTACAGCGTGGTAATGCAGCCAGTGTCTTGGGGACACTTCCGACTGGTATTGACATGGATCTATTGAGCTACCTTTAGACTGTTTGAAATCGTCTGCAGTTAGCTCAATGGTTTCAATTGCATACCTATTGTGTATTTATTGTGTATGTTGTATTTTTTCTATTCCTTGATTGTAATTTTCTTTGTTTATAGGTATGGCTGGATATTCAGAATTTAAGAATTTTTTTCTAGCGAATATATCTTTTACTCAGTCGGAAACATTAAATTCAAGGTCGCCAACGTCAACGTCAAGTCTTAGTTTATAGTAGGGGATTTCCTCTCTCCGTAATGCTTTGCTTTTCCTTCTCCATAGTGCACTAAATAACAAAGTGATTTAGTAAAAACGATAACATGACTTTGTCTGATTTTTCTCAGTTAAAACAACAATTCATTCGAATTTTTGTATCAAGTGATAGTCACTATGATCAGTTTCATACAATAAAGGAGCTATTCAGAGAAGGGATAAACTCAGTGCGAAGATTTGAAAAAATCACTACCATTGGAGAGCTGCTACAAATCCTGGAACTTAGAGGTATTCTTTCGGAGGATAGTGTGGAACCTCTGAAGAGAATAGCTAGAAAAATAAACAGCAATGAATTGCTCTCAGAAGTGACTAAATATGAAGAATGTCACATTCCAAGAGAGTATGACAAATACTATGGTAAGTTATCTTTTCAGGTCTTAAATATTCTCAGCTTGCTCATTGGAACTCACTCGGTTATACATATTTATATAACTAAACGATACAGAAACGCTAAGTTTGCATTGCTAGTTTCTGTTTCCATTGTTACCTTTAAAATTATTACTACGACTACATAGGTAGTTTGAACTGTAGAACTTTATAAAATAACCAAAATGCTATTTTATTTACAGTTTCTGAGAGAGTTGCCTCTCCTCCACTCAATAAGACATGGCCTTCTGAGCTGCAGAATGGTAACTCTTGTCCAAATCCTTTGATCATAAGCCAAAAGAAAAAAGAAAGAATGGTAAATACTGTTGCAGAAGAAGTCGGCACATTCTGGAGAGACTTAGCGAGGAGATTGAGAGTTAGGGAGTGTGAAATTGAAGACATTGATAGCAGCAATAAATCTATGCACAATAAGATATTGAAAATGATGGAGAGATATGATGCCAGGGTGAACCAGCAGAATTGGTACTTTAACTTGTGTGATGCACTGGACTTGATACACAGGAAAGACATTGGCCGCTCATTGAGAGAAGTCATGATGATGAACATTTAATGTAAACAAATATTTTTCAATATTAATGAATTTATATTATACTTTTATTTTATGAATAAAAATCGAGCTTTATGTAACAACTAATTTTATTGCACAAAATATAATAAAATGCACACAATTTATATATATATTTCATAAAACCATAAGCAAATTAACAGTCTAAGGTAAATTACTGATAGGTGGAACAATTGTCTTTTGTCTATTTGTAAAATTAACCTCTTAATCAACTTTTCGTAAGGGTGATGTTATCGCTAAGCAATAAAACCCAATATTAAAAAGATAAAGTAGGCCCCAGTATTCAAGACAATCACACCAGCTCTTAGTAATTTTCCTATAAACAATATACTTAATTTACATACAGTAGAACTCCAATTATCCGAATTAATGGGGACCGGGACCCATTCGGATAATCAAATATTTGGATAATCGGATTTTTTTAAAAAAATTGCCATTGGAGAGAATAAAAGCTACGTTTTGATATTGCACTTTTTTTTTATTGAATTAAATGAAAGAAACATGAAATTTTCACTTGTTTTAAATATAAATAAAAGGTACTTATGTACAAGTTTAGAAATAAAAATCATTGTTTTTTAAACATCTCCGTCAATGTAAGCTGTTTTACGGTCTTCAACCGTTTTCGGGCAGCCAGGTCACGCATTCGCTTGACGGTGAGCGTTGCAAGTGGTCACACTCGGGCTGACGACGCAAGACTCGGCAAGACTTGTTTGTGATTCGGATAATCGGCGATTCGGATAGTCGGAGTTCGGATAATTGGAGTTCTACTGTACATACATACTTATTAACCAATTTACATTGCCACGGAATGAAAGTTAAGTGAATTTATGCAACAAAATTGTAAATAACATGATGAACTGTATGTCAATTGTATAACATCAAACTCAATACAAGCAGTTGCAAGGAGAATTCCTTGGAAGATGCATGACCTTCTTTTGGCTCATATTTAGTAAGTTTGTTAAACAATTCACATAGTTAAATGTGATGTAATAATAATTAAAGGCAATGCAAATTGAGTATTCTAAGGAAGTAAATCAACATCTTTTTAAAATGTAAATACAAACTTGATTTTTTTAACAATTTGATTGCATGATGATTGATGGCACTACCATAAATATAATCTAATCATAATTCGAGAATTTGAGATTTAAAGGTTTAATAAATGTATTACAATCATGCATGCATTAAGATATTGTCACATTCTTTGAATGGAATGGTACATACTTAAGATAAGCTTTACTGGAATATAATGGAATGGAAGTTTTTAAACTTTGTAGATCTAAATACAAGTTCCAGACTGAAAAAAATCTTTCACAGCTTGAGACAGACAATTTTGACACTTTCATAATGGAAGACTGGTCACATAAGCTTACCCTGCAGTTTGGCTGTGAGCATTGGTACGAGACACACGTGTTTCATTGTTTGTCGCGCGTGCTCAAACCGGTTTTTCCCAGACGTGTTTTGACGTGCACTCGATTGTGCACGTTATGCACTATGGCGGAAGACGCAATTGTTGAAAATGTGATGAATGCGTCGAATGAGGAATGCAATGATGAAGTGCTGGCACCTTTACCTATCGACCTGGAAGGACTGGATGAAATTACGGAAGAGATTTTAATAAACTCGGAGGAAATCGTTGTTACGAATTTGCTTGGTAAAAGAGGACATGAGGAGATTGAGGAGTGCGAAGAACGATGGATCCCAGTGGTATCCAAGAAAAATGCTAAACTAGCACAGAAGACCGATGTTTACGTTAGTAGTTCAGAAATTTTGCCTAAACAATTCGCCATGGCTAAGTTAATGAATACGTACAACATTCAAAACATTTGTCGTGTAAAATACCTAAACCCGTTCAAGGTATTTGTACAGTTCGACGACTCTGAGAACGCCGAAAGGTTGATAGGATGTAAAGCGTTACAAGACTTAGGATGGAGAATGCAAAAACCACTGGAAGTTATTATCTCTTATGGAGTAATTAAAAATATAGAAACAGATTTACAAGAAAAGGATATGATGGAGATTATTAAGAGTGAGGCGGAGTTAATGGCGGTGAAAAGGTTGAGGCGCAGAACACAGGACAGATCAGGATGGGAAGAGAGCGAATCGGTTCGACTGGCCTTTCGGGGTCCGACGCTGCCTACAGCAATATACATATACGGGATGAAGATCAATGTTAAGCCGTATGTATTTCCAGTCACTCAATGTTCAAGGTGTTGGAGATTTGGACACTTACTACGGATGTGCCCCACGAAAAACATATCATGTCCCAAGTGTGGAAAGGGACACGCTAACTGCGAATCTACTATACATAAATGTATCAACTGCGCCGGTAGTCACACGGCGCTAGACAGGTCATGCCCCGTGTACCAAAAAGAAAAATGTTTGAGGGATTTGATGGCAGAAAACAATTATTCGTATCGTAAAGCTTTGCAGATGTATATTCCTCCGGAGCCCGATGTTTTATGCGAGGAACCTGTAATTATACCCACATATGATTTGCCTGAGTGCGCCCCTGCCCCAACGATACAAACAAGTTCGTATAATTTCTCGTATGCGAGTGCAGTAAAGACAAAGTCGTCTAGAGATAATTCTCAACGTAATATCGACTTAATTTCCACGAATACTATTTCGCAACCAAAAGAGAAGGATAAAAAAAGACAACTAGATAATGATCGAGTGTTCAATTGGGATGTTTCGTCGGAGTCTGAATGTGAGAAAGATATCCTATCAGATAAATCGGAAGAAGTAAAGAGAACTAGAAGACAGCGAAAAGAAAACATAGAGGATCGTACGTCTGCCATGAGTTTTGCACAGCTCGTGACCAAATTGAGTGTAATAATTTTTTCTGAATGTGAGGATGGCATGAAGGGTAAGATTAATAAAATAGTGTCCTTACTTATTGAATGGCTGACATCGGCGGCAAGGCAGTACCTTAGTGACCTGCCTTTTAAAAACTTGTTTGGTTCATAATGGATTTAGTTCAAATGAACATTTTACAGTGGAACTCACAGAGTGCTAAGCCTAAACAAGTAGAACTAGAACAGTTTCTGTGTAGTGAGAAAATTCACATTGCAGCGTTAAGCGAGACCTGGTTGAATTGTGAGATTGATTTTAAAATTACTGGTTATAATATTTATCGCCAAGATCGATTCGATTCTTATGGAGGAGTGGCAATTTTAGTTCATAAGTCAGTAAAAGCACAACTTGTACCATTTAATTTTACTAATAACCCTGGAATAGAAATGGTCTGTATCAAAATTTTTAACTGTTCACACATTCAATATTTAATGTCGGTCTATTGTCCGCCATCAATTCGAACTTCTCTTGGCGATTGGAATGAAGTGTTCTCATTTAAAACTAGTAAGACATTAATTCTGGGTGATTTTAATGGACATCACCCTAGTTGGTCTTGTAAGACTGACCTGACAGGGAATAATATCTTTGATTCTCTAGTTGAAAATAATTTTGTTTCTCTAAACGATGGCCGAGTTACTCGTTTTAAATGTGTAAATGGAATTCTACAGGAATCTTCCCCAGATATTTCTACAGCATCTTCCGACATAGCTTTATGTTTTGATTGGAATGTCACTAATGAAACATTAGGTAGTGACCACTTATTAATTAAAATTAGAATTTCGTATAGGAATAATAATTCTCAATGTAGTAGGAAGCGCAATTTCAAAAAAGCTAAATGGTTGGATTTTAGTAATTCTGTTAAGCTTAGTTTATCTAATAATTATCCTATTTATGATGACCTGCAAAAAAGCTATGATTCGTTCCTTAATGTTATTAACGAGGCCGCTGATGTTAATATTCCTTCTTTCAAAATTAGTCACGATCCATCTCAACATTTTAAACCCAAGAATTACTGGAATGCCGAACTATCTAGGGCAGTTGCAGAAAGACGTCTAGCTCTTACTATTTTTCGAAGGAATCCGACCCCCGATAATTTACTTAAGGTTGTTCGATTCGTTCGATCGTTCATACGTTTGTATTTTCCCAAATATGAGCGATGTGGACATAATTTAACAAATAAATAACTGTTTTTGGCTTTGTTATTCGTCATTATTTGCGGCAAATTGTGTTTGATTCATGAAAACACTCGGTATAATTAGAAATAACGTGAAAATTTTAGGCCATTTCTATCAATGCGTGAGTGAACACGGATAGTGTCGTACGCCCGCTTACTTGAACATGTGAGTGTGATGGCGGCGACGGAATCGCCATCTGTGTGCTATCTAAAGAATCATCTAATAATACCATAGTCTACCGTTCTCAAAGGGTTTTTCCATCGTCCAAGTATTTATTCCTATCTATTTTTGCTGCATGTCAAATAAGATCTAGGAAGCCTACGTTCCATTTCCATGACAACAATAAATGACACTATGTAAACAGATAAAATGTTTGCTTATAGATACCAGTTTAGAGAGTTTTACGCTGGGGCCACACTACCTTACCGTCTACCGGGCTGTTACCGCAATAATTATGACATTAAATTACCGTTTAAATTACTGCATGACCTGGTGTGGTTACACTAGAGTTTACCTAGATATGTCAATAAATAAGGCGGTAAAAATATCACGTGCGTCGCCGGTGAGCTCATATTGCACACTGGACAAACGGTAGTGGCCACAAACGCATTAATTACTGCGGTAATCTTCTTTGATGTGCGAAAAAAGACCGCCGCCGTAGCTATTGTCTACCGCCATTTGCCATATTGATTGGCATTGTAAAATTATGGCCATAAATCGTGGTTACACCTAGGTGTTGTATAAGTTATAATTAAAATAATTATCGGCATATCACGGTAGTGTGGCCCCAGCATCAGACGTGTCAGATTGTATGCAAAGCATTTCGATCATTCATCAGCGACAACCGATGTGGCGCAGTGGGCGAAGGTCCGCCTGCGACCGGTTGTGGGTTCGATTCCCGTGTCGGAAAAAATTGTGTACGATCTACAGAAATTGAACATGAAATTGTTCCGTTGGTCTGGGTGTTTTCTATGTATTTATAAAAAAAAATCTATCTATGTAATGTAGGTATTGTATTAAAATTATCAGTCAACTAGTACCCATAATACGAGCTTTGCTCACCTTGGGGCTAGATGATGCTGTGTGGACTGTCCGGAATGATATATATATTTTTTTTATTGGACTAATCGTAATTTTTTACAGAGAGCCAAAACAAAATTTTGGACATGATTTTATTGAAAAGTTAAATTTTTTCTTTTTTAATATTAAAACATCATTGTTTTCGTAATTTTTTGCTCTATTTTTTAAAATAATGGTCGCTGTTATAGCTATCACCCAACTTGATAAAAACTACAAAAGCCCATTTTGCATTAAAATTTTGAAGCAAAGTTAAGATAATTATCCCAATAAAAAGAAATAAATATTTAAATTAAACTAGCTTTATGAAATGTTCTCAAAAGAAAATATACTTTATCAGAAATAAAACCATTTTCTAAATTTTTTAAATGTGGCCGTTTTGCATTCAATGAGCGATTTGTAAAAATGCCTGAACTTAGCTGGCGTAAGAGCTAAAATAAAATAAAAATCAGTTGGTGTTGATAGTACATAATTGTTTCTTTTTATTTTTGTCATACCGTTAGAAACGAGGTCAGGACCCTTTGTGGGATGTACCTACGCAGAACAGTCTACCAAAGTTTTATATAACAATCAAATAGACTTAGGAAGGCTTACAATAAGTAATTTATGACAAATATGAATTTGTTTGTACTAGGTCTATGACATTGTTCAAAATATAAAGAATAAAAATGATAAAAATCAAAAATTTTGGTAGTGTTGAAGGGATTCGAGCCCGTACTAACGGGATGTATCAAAATTTTGTGGATATTTTATTTTCAAAAAGCAAAAAGTAAATTAAATTTCCGGTGGTTTTGAACCCAGGTACGACTATACATCGTCGCACCCACCCGACTGTTCAAACCGCTAGTCCAAAGTGAGTTATTGAAATACTGTGAAAATTTGTATTACTTTTAATCTTTTATAAGTGGTCGTAAAATCGGAGCTAAAATACCTAAGTACACAAAGAACAGCGTCAAAAAAAGTGGAGACTTCCTTACGCTAATAATTTTAATGTAATTTTATTATAAAATTGGAACAACTTTCACAGTGAGTACATTTAAAATTAATGATTGTTATTGTGAACTTATTTAAATTATTTGTCAATTCCAATGATTTAACGAAATTAATAAATAGTATGAAAAGTATTTTTTTTTACCTATGATTTGTAAGATATTCTTTAGCTAATAAGCTAGTTTGTAAATAACATTACCCTCTGCGCCTTTTTACTTAAATTGTTCAAAACGATAAAAGAAAATTACCTCCAATTTTTTTTTTAATTTAAATAGAGCCTGTTTTTATTCTTAAAAAAAACAAGAGTCGAAAATTAGTTCGTTAACTAGTAGTTTTATTGAATTAATTTTAGATGTAATTTAGTAATGTCCCGAAAACGGAAATATTGGTCCGAAAAATATTTAGTCCTAAGGCGTCTCCAATTATCTCTGTTATTTTTCGAACAGTAGTTATTTTAGTTCCACTGAATTTATAGGGTTTGCCTGTGTGAGTGACTCGTAGCGGCCGATCACTCACACAGGCAAGATCTTTTTTTGTGTGAGTGACTCGTAGCGGCCGATCACTCACACAGGCAAAATCTTTTTTGCTCTTCCCAAATACAAGCTCCATAGATGCTTTCAACACTTGAAAAATTGCTTGGTACATAAAAAACAACATCCCATTTGCGGCAAATATATTACAATTAAACAATTATGCACAATTTAATAAGAAAATAGTAAAAAACTTCAACATAGAAAATCAGCGCCATCTAATAGCGGAGCTATGCTTAGTCCTGGACCAGAAATCACCTTAAATTAAAAGATAAAATCAGAAATTCTCAACTACTAATAAGACGAGCTAAACGTGACAGTTTTTCTAATTTTTGTTCATCTATTGACGAATCCACTACAGTTCCTGAAATGTGGCGGAAAATGAGGTGGTTAAAAGGATCTAAAAGTCCTACTTCACATACTGATGAATCCATGGCAAATCAATTATTACGTAATTTGACTCCGGACTTTGTTTGCAACAAATACCCAGTTTTTTCTCCACGTGGTTCCCATAGTAAATTAGAGCGTCCATTCTTATTGTGTGAACTAATGAGATGTATAAAATCAAAAGATACGTCACCTGGAGTGGATGGCATTTCATATTCAATGATCAAGAACTTACCAGAGATTGCATTTAACGTTCTTCTTAGATTGTATAATCAGTTCTATTCGTATGGCTTTGTGCCTAACCAATGGCGCGAAATACGAATTATACCAATTCCTAAACCAGGACGTGACCTCTCTGTTTCAGCTTTAAGACCAATTTCGCTTATGTCTTGCCTTTGCAAAATTTTTCATTCTATGATTACTAAAAGACTGGAATGGTTTATGGAAAATGGAGATTTTTTCTATGAGGAAACTACAGGGTTCAGGAAAACGAAATCATGCTTGGATAATCTTACCAATCTAATAACTAGAATACAGTTAGGTTTCTCGAAAGATCAGATTACCTTGGGTTGTTTTGTTGATATACAAGATGCGTATAATAATGTTGATGTTACGGTCTTACTTTCTATTTTGGACGAGCTGGGTGTTGGCTCAAAGATATGTACATATTTGTGGTCTTTTTTGAAGGAAAGGTACTTAAGCATTAAAACTGATAATAATGTAATTTCTAGAAGTACAGGTAGAGGTTTGGCTCAAGGGGACCCTCTATCACCATTATTATTTAATATTGTGACCTATAAAATTTGTAAGAATGTTAATAATGTTAAGATTTCACAGTACGCAGATGATTATGCATTGTATATAAGTCATAAGAACCCTAGTGATGCATCAAATGAGTTACAAATCGCTCTGACTCATCTATGTAAGATGCTTAATGATTTAGGATTAACAATATCACCTTCTAAATCAAAGACCTGTATTTTTAAGAAAGGGATAAATAGATATCCTATACTGATTAATTTGCAAGATAACCCTATAGAAGTAGTCGGCGCTGTGAAATATTTGGGGATGTGGTTGGACCGTTCTTTGAAATGGAATAAACACATTGCTGAATTATTAGACAAAACTTCAAAATATTTAAATATTTTCAAAATTTTAGCGGGTTCGGGTTGGGGGGTACATCCCAAACATCTAAGAAGATTATATATTGCTATTATTAGGAGCCGTCTTGACTACGGAAGTTTTTTATTTAATAATTGCAGTAAAAATTTAACTTATAAACTAGACAAAATACAGAATCAATCATTGAGAGTAATTGGAGGGTTCATTAAAACTACTCCCATACATGCAATGGAGAGTGAACTCTGTCTTCCTCCATTGCATGTACGAAGAACGTACTTAGCGGGCAAGTTCATGTTGAAAGCTAAATCCCGTAAAAATAATGTAACAAATGATTTGTTAAGTCAGTTAACTCAATATCAAGATAACAGGTACTGGCGTAACAAAATAAAGCCGTTAATTTTACTCTCGTACGTATACCTTGCTGACACACGCGTTCACGCGTGTCGCCAGTTGGAGGTGTTTGCGATGAGTACTTGGGTTAGTAGTGTAGATCTGGATAACGTTATCTGTTGCAACATACCAGACATCGATAAACCTAAACGGGATTTTACTAGTTATAGCTTAAAGTCGATTTGTCAGAATTTCATAAATCAACAGTATGGTATTTTTCACAAAATATTTACTGATGGTTCTAAGGATACATTTGGAATCGGCGCGGCTTTCTTGGATCCGCATTGTAATCTTAGTCAGCAATTTAAGATAACTTCTTTAAATATGTGTATTATGGAGGCTGAACTTATTGCCATCAGCGAGGCTTTGTCGTATGCGATGTCACTTGATGCGCACAATATAGTCATATTTACGGATTCCCGAAGTGCGCTCCAACATGTGGTTCGTTGCACCACGGGAGTCCGAGGTACACCTATCGCCTACACTGTACTTAACAGTATTATTGACTTAATATCTACATCAAGATCTGTCATTCTACAATGGATTCCCTCTCATTGTGGAATTGAACATAACGAGCGAGTTGACCTATTAGCTAGGCAAGCTACCAGCGAGGGGGTAGACTATCACATACTTCCATTTTATACTGATTGTATATATTTAATTAGAAAACAGTGTTATGATTTGTGGAAAGAGTATTTTGATCTACGTTCGAAAGAAATTGGGATTTGGTACAAAACGATCCAACCACAACCTCTTCGAATTCCATGGATTAATAATAATGAGATGCCTAGAAAAGATATAGTTGTGATTTTGAGGCTTCGTACTGGACACATTCCCTCGAAGAAATTCGCATTCCTTATGGGAAAAGTTCCTTCTCCTAACTGCGATTTGTGCGGTGTTCTGGAGGACGTATTGCATGTTCTCATGGAGTGTGTCCAGAATGACACCTTCCGTACAAATAACTGTAAATATTTTTTAAAAGAATTCGCTGACTGTAATGTAACCCTGTCAAACCCAGAAACGGAAGAAGTTAAAAATCTAGTGAAATTGTACAACATTAAGTTCAGCTCCGATCAGACTGATGATCGGAGCTGACTTTAATGTTTTTACTTATTTTGACAGGCATTTGTTTCTATTTAGTTTTATATAATTGTATGGTGTTTTGTTTGTATTTTGTTTAATAATTAGAGCGACATAATCACAGAGTGATTAAGCTCTTTAAATAAAGACTTCAAAAAAAAAAAAAAAGCTTACCCTGTTCATACAAAACCTTATATAAGACATTATCACATTCTTGGAATGGAAAAAAGGAATGGTACACACTTAAGATAAGCTTTACTGGAATATAATAGAATGGAAGTTGTTTTAAATTTTATAGAACCAAATACAAGTTCAAGAATGAAAAAAAATGCTTTCACAGCTTGAGACAGACAATTTTGACACTTTCATAATTGAAGACTGGTCACATAAGCTTACCCTGTTCATACAAAACCTTATACAGTGGACCCCCGGTAATCCGGCCCCTGTCTAATCCGGTGCCCCCTGTAATCCGACATGCCTATCACTGTTGAATTTAGTTAGGTAGGTACACAAACATTATTTTGGCAAACAAACGAATGAGAAGTGTGTTGTTTAATTTACTAAATTCGACAGTTCTCTAAACATTGCTGTATGATTGTAGTTCAGATACCTAGAATTTTAACATTTTGATTTGGAAATTGTCGGATTACGCGCTTCTTTTCAAAAATTCCGGGCTCTAGTCTTAGGCAGTACTCTATAATCCGACAAATTCGATAGTTCGACACTGCCCTGCAAAACGTTTGTCGGATTACCGGGGGTCCACTGTATTACCTAATATTACTTAGAAGTAGGTATACATATAATTTATTATTTTACTTATATAGTAGGGGAAGACTGTTGACACACATTAGCCTAATTAATAATATGAAACCCTAATGCTTAGTGGCCCATAAGTAAGCATTTTGGAAGAGCCTCTTCCAGGGTGAAGCTTGGCTTGCGGGGTTGGCGGGGCGCGGGGAAGCGGGAGCTGGTACGGGGCACTGCCAACGAAGCACGCAGCGCTCTGGATGCGGCATCATTGCGACGTGGCGACCGTCGCGTGACGTCACACCCGCTAAGCCCTCTGAAACAAATGAATGTTATCAGAATCAATTTTAGTAGGTTTCTGTTGATGCACAGACAGCGACCCAAGATGTGGGTATTTATATTAGGTTTGAGGGTGAAACACATTATATAACGCACAGGATGATACCCTTCTATGCGCGATGTCAGTGCAACAGAATAAAAAAATTCAGGCCGGGATGTCTTGAATCCAGCGCACCCCTTTCGCATCTTCATTTAGAGAATGAAGATGCGAAAGGAAAGGAAGGAGGAATTAGAGAAATTCCTAATGAATAATTTTGGTCTTACGTTTGTATAAGAATTCATCCTTCGGAGGGTTTGTTACGCCCAGATAAAGAATAAAGACAACGCGAAGGAATTTTCGGGGATGGTCGAGGTATAAATGTGAGCTGCTACAGGTCCTAAATCTACCTAACTGTTCCAAGAAAGGTTTACCTGGACTGCCGTTAGGGTTCATCGGATAAACTTCAGTAGGCGCCCCGTCATCGTCCACATACTGCAAGGCTATCTGGTTGTTGCTCTTGAGCTGGTCAAGTAGCTGTGGCTCGGCGACCGTGAACCGGCCCTCGCCGTGCGCCACCCACACGCCGAGCACGCTGCCGCCCATCCCATTGAACCAGACTGGGGAAGCTCGCTCCGAGACTTTGACTGCGCTCCAGCGGCATTCGAATCTGTTCAAGAAATATTTATAGAATTAGTAAAGTAAGAAACATTTATAGAAATCTTACTGGTTTTGAAGGTCCGTCATATTATTTCCTCCTTCTTGATCACTCTTCTATTAATTAGTTATAAGGTTTATTATACTTATTCCACGTAACGTGTGTACTAAACCGAAAAGGGGGTGATTCTGGCACCTAAGTGTATCAACTTCTGTCAGTTCAGTGTATTTAGGGTTCCGTTCCCAAAGGGTAAAAAGTCTTAGCAATACCTGGGGCGCCGTCTGTCCGTCCGTCTGTCTGTCACTAGGCTGTATCTCAAGAACCGCTATAGCTAGACAGTTGAAATTTTCTCAAATTATGTATTTTTGTTGATGCTATAACAACAAATTTAAAATAAATAAATATTTAAGGCCCATAAAACAAACATGATTTTTTTGCCGTTCCTATTCGTATTATTTTACACGAAGTCTTGCAAATTTTAGCTTGTTTTCAGTAAAACCATTATTTCGCCCAAAAAAATTATATAGCTGCTTTGAAATTTTAAAACACTAATGATTATGTAAGAATACGCGTATTAAACAACTATATAAATTTCAGCAATGTAAAAAAACAACGAGTATTAGTAATTCAGAAAATCTTAGAACAAAAGTTGATTGATGGAATGAACTATTCTTTTCAGAATCTACCCCTTTCGGTTTACTACACGTGTTACGTGGCAACCTATATAATATTGTTTACCTCTCAGACTGGTTATGATCCAGGAACACCTGAGTCCTGTTAGCGGCTCGCTTACTGCTGTCCGGGTCGACCCATCCAAGCAACGCCATCAGTTGACATCCGTTACAAACGCCCAATGAGAATGTGTCTTCACGGTTCTTAAAGTGTGCGAATTGTGACGTCAGCGAATCTGAGAATAGGATCCCAGCTGCCCAACCTTTGGCGGATCCTAATGTATCTGTGGCAAAACATTTCTACGTCAGATAAAATACACTATTATTGGAACAAAACACAACAGCACACCACAACACTATTAAAGAAGACTGTGCAAGAAGTAATCCTATGCTAGTCTCAATTTATGATAGGCCCAAAAATCAAAATTAATAATGTTGATTATTTTCTTCACAAAAGGTATTTCTTACTTTAATACAATGCAAGTTTCAAGACAAATGTTTGTATAATCTGAAAATATTTGTTTCGGGGTCCTGGGTATTTTCTATGTACAATAAAAAAATCTATGTATTGTTTTGTATAAGTATAGATATAAAATATGTTTTTAGTTATTTATTTTTTGTGTATATTAAGGCGCAAACAAGAGATACACTAGTGTCGCCACTTATTTTATCCTGTTATTTAAAGGAATTTCCAAGAATCAAACATTCACACATTTTTTTATACCTGTCATAAGCTTTTTTTAATGCATATTACAGATGCACTAGTTTTATTTTGTCTATGAAAAATATACAGATAATTCGAAAACAGAGTTTGTTGGCATCCAAGAGCAATTTCGTATCTCTTATAATATAAGAGTTTATAATATAATATACTAGATGCGCCCCGCGGCTTCGCCCGCGAATATGAACTTTATACCATAGCAATAAAGCTCAAATTGACTACGTTTTAGTTACAAATCATTTGTATGGGAAAAAGAAAAGTGCTATTTTTAGGGTTTTTCCAGCAATAATTCTAATTTTTCGCCGTAAAAACCATCCTTGAACTTCAACGAACATTTTAAAAAAAGATTTGGCCAAATTGGTCCAGGCGTTGTTGAGTTATGCGCTTACCAACACATTTTGCGATTCATTTTTATATTATAGATTATATTATATAAGTGTGCCGCGTGTAACTTGATATTGCCTTAAAGAAAATAACAACGAAGTGTAATAATCACATGTGTTTAATTATTTTATACCTGCATAACTAAAGCCTCCGGGGAACACAAGCCCCTGGAAAACGTCTAGCGTGATCTTCTTGTTCTGCAAATCGCTCATCGTCACATCAAACACCTCGAAGTTTGCCATCATCAATGATGCAATCATTTCACGGTCGCCATTCGTTCCTGTAATTTAGAATTACGTTCAATTTCATGAAATACAAATCCAACATACTAATATTTTAAATGCGAAAGTTTGTATGGATGTCGGTTACTATTTCACGCAACTTCTGAAACTTCTGTAAACTTGTGAACGAATCGGGCTGAAATTTTAATAGACGTATTTCTAGCCCTGGAATCACACACAGGTTACTTTTTATCCCATAAATCTGTTCCCATGGGATGCGTGACAATAGAAACAACGCGTGCGAAGATACTAGTC
Source organism: Eupithecia centaureata (assembly GCA_944547425.1). Taxonomy (NCBI): domain Eukaryota; kingdom Metazoa; phylum Arthropoda; class Insecta; order Lepidoptera; family Geometridae; genus Eupithecia; species Eupithecia centaureata. The sequence goes on along the minus strand of OX155681.1, from coordinate 6,726,943 downwards.
ATTATATGAAATAATGACGATGGTATAAAATAAATCATATAATCTAGTTTGAATGACCATGAAGCTGACATTAATAATACGATTGATGACATTATAGAATGGCTTGATATAAATAACTTGAAAATAAACCTAAGTAAATCAAAATATATTCAATTTAATAAATCAAAACATGTAAAATATAACTTTAATCTTAATATAACCAAAATAGAAGAAGTCGCGGAAGTAAAGTTTCTAGGCGTAATAATTGACGAAAACATGAATTGGAAATCTCAAGTAGAATTAGTAAGTAAAAAAATAAACAAATTCGTATACGCTCTAGGGCAAATAAAAAAGGTGACAAACATCAAAACTGCCATTATGTCGTATCACGCGTACATAGGATCGGTACTTCGCTATGGATTAGTAATGTGGGGCAACAGTACGGATAAAATTAGAGCATTTTTAGCCCAAAAAAAATGTATCAGAGCATTATGTGGAATCCGGCCTGATGAATCCTGCAAACCGTTATTTAAGGATCTTGGTTTGCTGCCTCTACCATCGCTTTATGTTTATGAAATATCAAACTTTGTAAGAAATCATGGATATTTATTCGACAAAGCAGATGACAAAAATCCTAGGCAATGTAGAGACCCGAATAGGCTTATTCTTAAAGAAACCTCAAAGTCAGCGAGACATCAAAAAAGCTGCTTGACAATGTGTGTAAAAATTTATAATAAGGTACCTAATGAATTTAAATTACTTAATGACTATTTATTTAAGAAGAATTTATTTAACTGGCTAAATGAACATAATTTTTATGACATTGATGAATTTATTAATTTTAAGTCATAATTGCATGCTATAGAATAGTTAAACATGAGCTCATAAATCATAAACCACCTTGTACACCATGTTTTATGCAATAAAATTTCATTTCATTTCATTTCATTCATTCATTTCATTTTGAACTTAAAATCTAGTGGGAATTACCTTCTTCGCGAAGCACTGCTACTTTGACAGACTTAGTTTTAACAATAGCAGCTGAGGGGTCGAACGAAACGCTATACTTCACACCTTTACGCTTTTCAAGTCCTGTCAACAAATACAGAATAAACCTTTATTAATTATAAATAATTCTGGACAATTCACACATCATCATCTAGCCATAACTTAAGTACAGGTATTTTTGAAGTTTAAAAGTACAGGTACCTTACCTATATTTTATTTTTTTACAAAAAGGAACAACGAGTTCAAGAAAACTCGAAAAGTCACCTCGCCCACCTCGGGATCGTTCTATAGAAAAATTATGCATTATTAAGGAAATAAAAAAAATACTTCAGAGCTTGATTATGAAAGGCTACTAATTAAACAAGCTTCTTTTAAATAGCATTATTAGCCTCAGAAAATATAAGTAACCTTCTAAATTACTAAGTCGGCCACAACCAACGCGCGTCTGAATAACAGTATCTCAGCCACTAGTTATCTTCTATGTAAGCCACTGTAAATATAACTCAGCACGGTGGTTATTTTTTAGCATCTTAATTTGTGGCATGCATTCAAATAGCAAACTTCTAAAGTATTAATATATGACACCAAAATAGTCTTTCTATTAGCTTCTAATTTTATAATTTAGTATGTTTAAAATGTAAGTCATCCTACATTTATCGATGGATAAATTTACCTAAAATTGTCATCATATAAAATATTAAAGCCACTATTATTACATAATGAACTATTGTTTTATAGTTTTTTTGGGTCAAGGTAATTGACCTTTGACCTAAAGTTCAATGACCTTAACAAAAGTGACCTTGAGGTCATTATCCTCAAGGTCAAAAACTACCCCGAGGTAGGTTTTCATGTTTTTTTGGTTCCATCGCGATTCGCCATAGCTCCGGCGCTTCGGGAAGTGCAGCCTCTCCGCCATTGCGTAACAAGGGTCAGGCACCTGTCCCTTGTTACGGCTGGCGGAGGCTGCACTCCCTTCACGCCTCCGGCTTATTAAATACACTCTAGGGGCGCCACGCACAAGACCACGTGGAGTCGGGGTACTCTGTGTCGGATCCGTCACTCGAATTGAACCTAATCAACTCATATCGGAATGCTCTGAATCGGGGTAATTCTTCATGTGTTTTTTGAGTTCATTGACCTCTAACGCTGAGGTCATTTAACTTTGGGGTCAATCACCTGAACCAAAGTTGGACCCCTAGTGATTCTCTTCACGATGTCATAAACATATATAAATGAAATACAGATGAAACTATTGCAATACGAACGCACGAACAAACACAATAAACAAACACGGGCGGGTCGGTAAAAGAATCGAATGGCGCTCTCTGATTGGTGCAAATTGCCGGTTGTTGTCATGTCGCTAACTCGCGCCAAATCGTACAGAGGCTATTTTCAAGATAAAAGAATATGAAGTATTATTTTACATGTTAAGAAATAATTATATGATGTTGTCTATTGAAGCTTGAATATATAATATTTGAGGACCTTGTATTGAAGCTGTAAAACGTAAAATGGTGATGAGTTGCAAATTCCGTGGCCGACTTAGTAAATTAGTGGGCAATGTATAATCAGAAGGACAAGTTAGAATAATTGTTGATATTGACTTGACGCTTTCTTTAACATTTTTAGTTGGCGTTGTAAAGAAGATGAATTAGTTTATTAGAGGCTATGTCAATTTCTCGATGCTTAGTTATTAAATGAGAAGTTTGGCCACGTGGCCAAAAAAAAATTCTGTGGCCGGAATTATTATTTCTCATTATGAAATGGACCAGAGGAGAAGCACCAGCTTACTAATTCAAAAAAACCATCAAAATCCCTCCACCCAGAAAAAAAATATGACATTATAAAAAAATAATAAAGTGGAATTGAGAACTTCCCCCCTTTTTGAAATCGTTTTAAAATTAGGGACTAGTTGAGGTCGCTGGACACTGGCTGCCCACAGCACTGGACTGGGGAGACTTTCAGCCGTGGACGACACGTTTGGCAACTTTAAATAGTAGCAACAGTTGCAATATATTTTTTAAGTTATTATTAATGAGCTTACCTTAGTACTTATTAGAAAAAGGCTAAAACTACATAGTTAAAGTTACCTCTCCATTCCTGCTCCACACATTCAGTATTCGCCTGGAGGCACTCCAGTCTGTAGCTAGTTTCTTCCCACATCTTGAATACATCAATTATTTGCGTGTCTAAAACCCTTTCTTCGTTCAAAACGATGACCACCTGTTGGAGACAAAAATATGTTATTGAATGAATGCTTTCTTGTACTTGAAATAAACATAAAATGAAGGTTGTGTTCACTTTGAAATTATATATCCAAACGTAAACGAATGATGATGATGGATTTTCACCAATATAATCCTACTAATATTATAAACGCGAAAGTTTGTAAGTATAAATAAATAAATAATTCCGGACAGTCCACACAGCATCATCTAGCCCCAAGCTAAGCAGAGCTTGTGTTATGGGTACTAGATGACTGATATACTTAATACAATATACTAAATAGATAGATATTTTTTATATGGATAGATGGATGTTACTCTTTCACGGAAAAACTACTGAACGGAAATGAATGAAATTCGGCACAGAGGTAGATTATAGTCTGGAATAACACATAGCTTAATTTTTCCCGGGATTCCCACGGAAGCGGTAATTACCGCGGGTAAAACCGCGAGGCACTGCTAGTATAATATATTTGTGAAAAATCCACAACATAATACTTATAAGTACTTATTCTTAGTTTGTAGTTTGTATATATATTATTTTCTTTATTTGTGTGGTAGGTTTAAGTATAATAAAGAGTTTTCATTCATTCATTCATAATATTCTAGCACAACTAAGCAGAGCTCGTTTTTTGGGTACTAAATAACTATATGTACTAGATTATGATCTGATTATCGACCAAATATCAATACTTACTGGTGCGTTCATTCCATATTTCCCAGTAAATCCGATATCCGTAGCAAACACTCCGTTTTTCTTGTACTCGGCTAGTACGTAATTCAAATTTTGTGGCCGCACTTCAAGCACTATTCCCAATTCTTCGTTGAAGAGGGCTTCCATTGGCGACGCGCCTTTGAGGCGGATGTTTAGATTCAAACCACGGACGCCGGCGATTCCCATTTCTAAGACTGTGGTTATGAAGCCACCTTCACTTATATCGTGGCCGGAGAGAAGCTTCTTTTCTGAAATATCAAAATATATCATGAAATTGGAGAGGCGGGGCGTCTAGATTTTTTTTTAATTAGTTTTTTACAAAATAATCAAATAAAAATTCACATTCCTCGGGATCATTCAAGAAAGTGTGCATTACTAAAGATTACTCAAAAAGCATGTCATATCTTGTTCAAATCAGACTGCACGGGAAGAGCCAGCTTTCGAACAAAAATTAATCATCGAAATCGTTCCGCTCAGAAAAAGTTACTTTATAAAATACACTGAATATTCCACTGTATTTTAGAGGTTGATTTTTTTTAAGATTCTGTGGCGTTCGAACACGCTCGCTTTATCAAGTTATCACAAAGTAGACAGGACAAGACAGAAAAGATTGTATAAAAGAGGCGGTGAGTACTTAGTACCGTACCTTTGAGTAATTTCTGTGTGACCTTGAATAACTTCTTGAGCTCTTCAGGATTGTCTAGATCAGGAGGGTTGTTGCCCAATTGTTTGTAACACTGAGCTAAGGCAGATCCGCCAAGTCTGTAAAGGAAATTTCATCATATTCCTTGCTACACATGATTCAATTTCAGTGGTGTCTATTGACTTATCACATTGTGATCACCATAGTGAGGGGTATAATATAAAGATTGTATTTTCCTAAATGATTGCAGAACCGGCCCATCTGGCCCACATGCCCGGGTTTTTTCGATTGACAGTTGATATCGATTCATTGTATTTTTATCAGATGTTGTTGACACAACCGAACGATCTAGGATTTGTTATCTTTTTGCTTTTTCTGATGTAGTTTGGAATTTGTCTTAACGCCCCTTAGCCGAAGATTTCCGAAGTACTTAGGTAGCTAACTAGCTACAGTTGGTACATAAATTACCTGTATTGGCCGGGAGAAACGCGGACGTACACCAATGCCGATCCTTCTTCTTGAAGAGCTGGGTCGATCTTGACTGTGATGTCGGGGCACGGAGCGTAGGTTGATATAACTAGCGTGCCCGGTGATTTCACTGTGAAAAAGTACTTTAAATAAATGACATGTACAAGGTTTTCACCCGCGGTTTTTAAACCTATCACATCACACATGTCTACCACCGTAGAAGTGATAAATATTTGAAGGTGGTATTTTAAAATTTCATTGCAATTAGCATACAAATCTACATAAAGATATGTAATTTAGAAAATATCATCATTATTGGACGTCAGGGTGAGACTTTCATGAAAAATATCAAAAACTCCAATATCTCGAAGACGCTTAACTTTAGACCAGAGTACCTCAGAGTCGAATATGTGTGTAGAGAATGAACCATACTATCACGCCCCGAAAGGATCAGATTTACCTACAAGTAACCCTGTATATCTATGTAATGTACTATATTATGTATATCAGTGATCTCATCACACATAGCACAAGCTCTGCTTAGCTTGGGACTAGATGATGCTGTTTGGATTGTCCAAAATTATTTATTTATTTATATTACTCACGCATGAACTATGTATATAATATCAATACATAGTTTAAAACAAAGTCGCTTTTTCTGTCCCTATGTCCCTATATCCTTATGTCCCTTTGACTGCTTAAGTCTTTTAAACTACGCAACGGATTTTGATGCGGTTTTTTTTAATAGATAGAGTGATTCAAGAGGAAGGTTTATACGTATAATAAAACCGTGCAAAGCCGGGGCGGGTCGCTAGTGTAATATATATATCAGTTATCTAGTACCCATAGCACAAGCTCTGCTTAGCTTAGGACTAGATGATGCTAATTGGATTGTCCAGCATTATTTATATTATACACTCAAGAATAGAATCTCTGAATACGGTCATGAATCCCCCTGTACCTACCTCTCTCTCCCTTGATCTGCGCACACATAGACAGCGAATCCTTCCCTCCGTCTATCGCCACGCCGAGCGCGCTCATGGCCGTGCACAGCGCCTGATACGCAACCACTAGAGTGCCTGAATCCCCCTGTACTTACCTCTCTCTCCCTTGATCTGCGCACACATAGACAGCGAATCCTTCCCTCCGTCAATCGCCACGCCGAGCGCGCTCATGGCCGTGCACAGCGCCTGGCACGCCACCACTAGAGTGCCTGAATCCCCCTGTACTCACCTCTCTCTCACTTGATCTGCGCACACATAGACAGCGAATCCTTCCCTCCGTCAATCGCCACGCCGAGCGCGCTCATGGCCGTGCACAGCGCCTGGCACGCCACCACTAGAGTGCCTGAATCCCCCTGTACTCACCTCTCTCTCACTTGATCTGCGCACACATAGACAGCGAATCCTTCCCTCCGTCTATCGCCACGCCGAGCGCGCTCATGGCCGTGCACAGCGCCTGATACGCAACCACTAGAGTGCCTGAATCCCCCTGTACTTACCTCTCTCTCCCTTGATCTGCGCACACATAGACAGCGAATCCTTCCCTCCGTCAATCGCCACGCCGAGCGCGCTCATGGCCGTGCACAGCGCCTGGCACGCCACCACTAGAGTGCCTGAATCCCCCTGTACTCACCTCTCTCTCCCTTGATCTGCGCACACATAGACAGCGAATCCTTCCCTCCGTCTATCGCCACGCCGAGTGCGCTCATGGCCGTGCACAGCGCCTGGCACGCCACCACTAGAGTGCCTGAATCCCCCTGTACTCACCTCTCTCTCCCTTGATCTGCGCACACATAGACAGCGAATCCTTCCCTCCGTCTATCGCCACGCCGAGCGCGCTCATGGCCGTGCACAGCGCCTGGCACGCCACCACTAGAGTGCCTGAATCCCCCTGTACTCACCTCTCTCTCCCTTGATCTGCGCACACATAGACAGCGAATCCTTCCCTCCGTCTATCGCCACGCCGAGCGCGCTCATGGCCGTGCACAGCGCCTGGCACGCCACCACTAGAGTGCCTGAATCCCCCTGTACTCACCTCTCTCTCCCTTGATCTGCGCACACATAGACAGCGAATCCTTCCCTCCGTCTATCGCCACGCCGAGCGCGCTCATGGCCGTGCACAGCGCCTGGCACGCCACCACTAGAGTGCCTGAATCCCCCTGTACTCACCTCTCTCTCCCTTGATCTGCGCACACATAGACAGCGAATCCTTCCCTCCGTCTATCGCCACGCCGAGTGCGCTCATGGCCGTGCACAGCGCCTGGCACGCCACCACTAGAGTGCCTGAATCCCCCTGTACTCACCTCTCTCTCCCTTGATCTGCGCACACATAGACAGCGAATCCTTCCCTCCGTCTATCGCCACGCCGAGCGCGCTCATGGCCGTGCACAGCGCCTGGCACGCCACCACTAGAGTGCCTGAATCCCCCTGTACTCACCTCTCTCTCCCTTGATCTGCGCACACATAGACAGCGAATCCTTCCCTCCGTCTATCGCCACGCCGAGTGCGCTCATGGCCGTGCACAGCGCCTGGCACGCCACCACTAGAGTGCCTGAATCCCCCTGTACTCACCTCTCTCTCCCTTGATCTGCGCACACATAGACAGCGAATCCTTCCCTCCGTCTATCGCCACGCCGAGCGCGCTCATGGCCGTGCACAGCGCCTGGCACGCCACCACTAGAGTGCCTGAATCCCCCTGTACTCACCTCTCTCTCCCTTGATCTGCGCACACATAGACAGCGAATCCTTCCCTCCGTCTATCGCCACGCCGAGCGCGCTCATGGCCGTGCACAGCGCCTGGCACGCCACCACTAGAGTGCCTGAATCCCCCTGTACTCACCTCTCTCTCCCTTGATCTGCGCACACATAGACAGCGAATCCTTCCCTCCGTCTATCGCCACGCCGAGCGCGCTCATGGCCGTGCACAGCGCCTGGCACGCCACCACTAGAGTGCCTCCCTCCACGCCCGTCTTGCCGGCCCACATCCAGTTGCCGGAGCATTTTATGTCTTCTAGCTCTGATATGCCGGCGAATACCTGTTCAAGTGCATTTAGTAAAGTTAGTTAGGTAAAGTTAATATTTTTATTTTATGATATGCTATCCGGGTAAATAGTTTTACAACATTACCAAAGCTTCCAATTAACGTGAAAGTCAACGCTTATTCTAGCTCGAAGTTTGGTTATAACGTGATAATTATTTAATAAGTATATATTTTTTAATTGGTACCGATGACACTCGTTGGTAGCAGTAGATAACCCTAACCTAAGACCCTAATCTAAGACAGTGATATTCAACTTTGGAGTTCTATGACCTCGTACTGGCAATCAATAGCATTCCAAAATCACTAAATCCTGAAAATCCGCAATTTTAATACCTATCTAATGTTCTTGGCTAGGAGGGTTGTAAAACTTGAAGAAATAGAACGTATTTTTGTTACCTTTACACGACAAAACTACTGAAAGGATCGGGCTGAAATTTTGAATAAACTTAGTTTTAGGCTTGAAGAAAAACATAGGCTATTCACGCGGTTAAAGCCGCAGGGCATAGCTAGTAGAACATACTTACCAAGTTAGTCAACGCCTCTCCTAGAGACAGTCGCGCGCCAGCCGCGGGGTCCAACAGACCCTTGATGTTCTGAGTGCCGATGGAAGTGGCCGAACCCACGAGATCGCTGTAGCCCAGAGCTATGACCGCGCAGTCCGCTAGCGGAGTGTGCAGTGGACCTACGCACTGCTGTTGCGCTACCAATCCTGTCACGCAACGATCCACCTGTAGGCAAGTTCAGTGTTTTAAAACAATATAAATCGACTTTTAATTCTTTTTCAAACAATGCATTTTATTAATTTTAGACATCACTTTTCATAGTAACATTACACAATCGATATCTAACTAAAAATAGTGTTAGTTTTATTTTTCAAAACATCCGGTTTCGATTCCCGGACTTAGTACAAGATTTTTTAAAATGTGTAAATGCAGTTTTTCTTGTCACTAAAATCGATGACATAGTTCCTAAGAAGAGATCTTCGTAAGTCTTATAGTTTCAGACTTTCCCATACTGACCGATTTAAATGTTACACCCTGTATATTAGATAGTGAATTCGCGTCGAATTTGAGTCGATAAGGGAAATTCACAACATCATCATCACGTGGGCTAGGAAACAACAATAGGTGGTCTATTGTTTAGGAACATTAAGCAGTTCAGCAGTATAAAATAAATATTTATAAACTTCAGAACGACCGACGTACCTTGTTGGTCAGGTATCTCTTGCTAGCTACGTTGACCAACCTCAAAACCCTGTCCAAAGCAGACTTGACCGTGATATCTGCAGGCAGTGACAGCGGCTGCAGTGTTCTCTTCTCTCGCTTCAAATCGAATGTCTTTCTTGGCATGTTTCCTGGAAAAGAAGTTTAATCAAGCACGATTTCACTAAAGGTTCTTCACCTGACTTATAATGCCTTTACAGGAACAATAGCCGTGATTGCAATACAGCAGTACCGCCATCATCTAGTCCCAAGCCTATCAGAGCTTATTATAAATACGAGATAGCTGATATAGAAAACAATACATAGACAGATATTTTTTCTTAAACGAATACGAAAAACGAAAACTTGGTGTTTTCTACACACGATAATTATATTTAAAACGACCGATCTGGCGCGACGAGCGAAGGTCAGCCTGTGACTCAGGAGTTTGCGGGTTCGATTCCCGCCTTGAGAAAATTTTATGTACGCTGTAGAAATATTTGTTCCGGGGTTCTAGATATTTTCTAGTTTTGGTATAGTGAAAATTTTTATCTCTGTAATAAATTGTATTAAATATATCAGTCATCTAGTACCCATAACACAAGCTCTACTTATCTTGCTGCTAGATGATACTGTGTACTATTTTTTCCAGATCGGAAATTGAACCCGCAACATCCTGCGTCGGAGGCGGACCATCGCCCGCTGCGCCACTGAGGTCTTCCTCAAAGATGATAAGATGATGTTTACATGGATAATTAAATTATATATATATATCGCTCGGGGAATATCTAAGAAATTAAATAACATCGAATCGCAAAAATTTTTAAGACCCACCGAAATCGATTTTTTTAGCGATGTTATTTAATTTCTTAGATTTTTTTTTTTTTTTTAATTTTTTAATTTGCATGGTTAAAGCTACCTAATACAGCTTCCAAATGCAAGTCGTAAGGCAGTTTAGATTTCATTTCAGGTTTGAGCCTTGCATCTCTGCCTAAAACCTTGTCTGTATAGGACTCTTCCACCAAACTCATGTAACCGTCGCCAGTTACTTCCCCAACGAATGAAACTGGGCACCGTTCTCGCTTGCAGATTTCTGAAACAAATAAAATATAGCGATTACTTTTTTTTATATTCAAAAACCCTGATTTTCAGTATGTAAATCAACCTAGTTAAAATAGTGATAGATATAGTCTTATTCAAGTAAAAAATATGGTATACCTTACATTTTATACACTCATCTGTAATATTAGTTTGTAAAATATCATAGTTAATTATTACCAAGGAACTGATACCCAATCTGGAATGTGAACAAGCTGCCGAAAAGCGGTCCGAGGGAGAAACCGCTTGGAGAGCCCTCTGTCCCTTTCATTATTTGTTGTGAATGGATCACCATTCACAACAAAATATGAATATGGCTGACGGGCTGCCAGTCTAACTTATATTATATTCTACTTATAATCTTTTCTTTTTTATTGATATTTCAATAGTGTCCAAATTATTGCTAAAAAACGTTATAATTCTAACAGATACTTGAAAAATATTAGGAAATATAAAGAACGAAATTTAATGCTTTTTAGTAAGACATGTCAAATTTATTTGTTCCTACCACTTCTACTAAATTCGGGATAATCCGCCTGGCAACACTTTAGAAAGGGACACAGGGCTCTCCGAGCGGTTTCTCCCTCGGACCGGATTTCTCTTTGACCTAGTGATTGTCTGTAATAGACTTAGGGTCATACACATAAGGTTTATTTTATACTAGCTGAAGCCCGCGACTTCGTCCGCGTGGTATTATTTATTCCTTCAATTATAACAATTGCAGATCGAAATACCTTATAATGCTTCTTTAGAGACAACATTCGACATAAACTGGTTCGGAACAATGGTTGGCCGACATACACGGGAGGAACCAACATAAAGCTTCACAAAATTATAAATTGCCAATGCTCATTCCAGATTGGGTATAAGTTCCTTGATTATTACTCATTGTTTGATTAAGCACTTGTTCAGGCTAAATTGTTATACTAGCTATATTTAGATAAGAAGTGTACCTCTTGTTTTAAAATTTCTACAAGTTTTGAATAAAAATTTATAATTATGACACTTAATTTATTTTCCTGCTCGTTAAAAAATACATTTTTGACTAAAGAATAATATTATAAAACTATACTACGGTAAAAAAATATCAAAACGGTGGATAACCGGCCGCGAAGCTAGGCTCAAGCAGCCGGTGACTGACTATGGTTGCAGACAGTGGAACTTATTATTATTATGTTTTTTAAAGTGTTCTCTAACTACTAAGTTTGCTAAAAATCTCACCTTCAAGGGTTGACCGTTGTTCTTTAGAGCACAGCAAAGCGTCATTCTCTTGATACTCCGCCCCCCACAGCTCGAGGGTCGTAATGGTGGGATCTCCCAGTTGGAACTCTTTGGTGAAGACCACTCCGCCTTCCGGTTCCACTAACTCCTTCAGTACATTGCCATTTCCGCCTGCACCTTGGTCGTGGATAGCTGAAGGAAAGTTAATGGAATAAGTGGTTTATTCAGACAATTTAACTATACTTAGCATAAAACAGTCGCTTCCGGCCGTCTGTACGCTTAGACTTACATTCAACAGGATTGATGTCAGCCTCTAGACATCCTCTTACAACGCGATTTAGACGATTTCCCATTTCAGCGTCACCTAGAAGTAAAATAATCCAATAAATACATACAATAAACAAAGATTTCCTCTTTGGAATAATATTGAAGAATAAATAATGTTGGATGCCAGCTTCTTGATACAACTAGAAAGTTTTAGATACAGACTACCGATAAATAATAGGTATTAGGTTTCCCGATTCTACAAAGATTGCATGGCACATCAATTTGTTTTCATACGACTTTTATTTTGTTGGAGCTCATCAGAGCATATATCACCAGCAGACACCTATTTACCCCCAAGAGGTCACCAAGATACAACTTTATCCTAATTTGGGGACCAATGAATAATATTAAAAGGGGTATTACACTACACGTTATTCAGGGACCCTAACCCTAACTAAGAGTGGTATAATAAGATTTAGGGTCCCTAAGGGACGGACCTGGCAAGCCTTGCTCCCTAATCGCCCTAACAACCGGGCCCTGAATAACGTGTAGTGTAATACCCCTTTAAAGCTAAACAGCTATAAACGTTGTTATGATTAATCACCGAGTGTTACCTCTTTGCACTGCTCCAAAGTCAAGAGCGTGGTCGCGAGAGTCGCCGCCCTGAACTGCCACCGATGACGCGGCGCCACCACCTACCCCAATCCTATAAACTGGACCACCTACTTTCACCATCAGCATTCCTGGAAACATGAAAGCTTTTAGCCAAAGATAACCTGTAATGATGTTAAGATTAATGAATAAATAAATAAATAAAAATAAATAAATAAATAAACCTTTACCATTTTGTCACAGTGTTGTCTTAGTTAGTTAGTGGTCCTGTTAAATCGAATCTTAGTCCTTAGTCCTGTTAAACCTTAGGCTGCGTTTCTACCAGAAATATTTTTAGTATTGGAACTAAGTTCCTTATCGCGCGTTGTGAAAGGGGGCTAGACGGAAAAAATTCTTACGAAAAGTTGTCACGACACTTTTTGCTAAACAAAGGAACTTCGTTTTTTTGGAACTTCGTTTGTTTCGCTTTTTGTAAACAAAGGAACTTCGTTCCATCCGGGTGTCCCTTGACACCTCTAAATTTTTTATTTATTTTTACTATAGATTCACATGGAACACTTAGTCACGTCAAAACATACATTTCAAAATATACAAAAGGATAACACAAGAAAGATTCGTAGCTGCAATAGCATTGTCGTGAGCCACGTGAGATGTGCGAGGTAGATAAATAAATAATGCACACAACACCATCTAGCCACAAAGTAAGCTACTCAAAGCTTGTGTTACGGTACTAGATAACTGATATATTTAATACATTATATTACATAGATAGATATTTTTTATTACACTTACGTGGGATATGGAATCCCATGGGAACCGATTTATGGGATGAAAAGTAGCCTATGTGCTATTCCAGGGCTAGAATGACGTCTATTTAAAATTCCAGCCCGACCCAATCGATCCAAAAAAAGTAGTTTTTGGGTGAAAGAGGAACAAAAATCCATAAATTCATACAAACTTTCACATTTATAATTATTAGTAAGGATTAGCGACTACGTTAGGTTAGTGTGATGTGAGTGATAGTGGTGATTTTAGTGTAGACTAAAATGAAGTGTTAAAAAAGTGGTGGAACTAAACTAGCTCAGCTAGGTAGTTAATCTTTTTTTATTTTTTCTTGTTTCATCTGCGATCAGTTGTTTCATCTATGAGCAGATTTTATGAGCTTTGTATTTTATTTCGAGTGAAGCACACTCCTGCACTATCACTTGTGGGTCTTGTGGACCTTTAATTAGCTAAAGCTAGTTAATTAGGAACATGTTTTTTTTTTAAATAAGGAACATTTTTTTTTATCAAGTTACCTTTCTCAGGTTTGTTCTTCTTGATCATAGAATGTGGCATGTACCCGATTCCACCACTGAACATAATCGGTTTGACGAATTCCTCTCTCGCATTGAAGCCGTTCTTCATTCCGTAGGACTGCACAAAACCTGACAAAAAAGCAGTTTTATACAAAGCACGAATAACGATATAAAATAAATTAACTAGTTGTGAGCGTTGAATCAACGAAACCGAACGATTCAACAGTTTTCTTTTTACCCCAAAACTATTTGATTCTGTCAACTGGTTAATCAATTCAACAATAAGTATACACTAATTAAAAACAGGAACTGACCATAATTCTATTCAACTGCCCACTCAAAGAAACTGAATTAAAAATAACAATAAGTCGTATTTTAGATTCAGTTGGCTAGTTGGTTTTACAACATTACTACCTACATAGTTTAACGCACAGTTCATTTTACTACAGATTACGTTTCTACGAATCAGTTAATTGTGTCAACTGGTTTTTGTTGACCATTTATAGAAAACGATTTCGTTTCGGTATCGCAAAAATATTCAACGATCAACCACTACCTTGACTGAATAGATGATAATACTGCAACCTGGCAGTGCTCTATCGTCTATGAAAAGTATGACATAGATCGATAGACCGTTCATAGAATATAGAGCGCCACGAAGCTACAGCTCCCTCTTTTCTCTCTGGTCGAAAGATTTTTTAACTTTTTTTAAGATATTGAAGACATCTAAATTACCTGTTACCACTGGCTCGCCGAACTTGTTTCCATAGTCAGAAGCGCCGTTGCTGGCTTCAATGATAATTTGGAGGGGTGAAGCGAAATTGTTGGGGTACTCCCACCCTTTTTCTTCCCATGGTAAATCATAGCCTGAAATATTAAAATAATTAATAAATTGCTATTATATACATACAATATAGATGCATACTAATAATAGGAATAAATAAATATAAATAAATAAAGCAGGAAAATTCACATAGTTAGCATCATTTAAACCCCAAGCTAAGTAGAACATTTGTGTTATTGTTATGGGTTTGTACCACCATTCGTTCTTTTGTTCATGCCATAAATTCATCATATTCATCTGTTGATTTGCTTGTATTATGGGTACTACCTTATCAATGACTGGTATATTTATTACTACATTAAACATCCGCAGATCCTACCAAAAAATGTCCGGAAGCAGCAATCGAACTCGCAACCTGCGTCGCGAGCGGAAAAGAACAAGGATTGAGAGACATCGCAAAAATTTTGGTTGGTTGGAAGGGCCGCGGGTTCAAGCCTTGCCAAATTCGAAATTTTTTGCTATGTTATCTCACTTCTTAGATATTCCCCGCGTGTTAGGGCTTACGCACTATAAATCACTACATAGTATAAAACAAAGTCGCTTTCTCTGTTCCTATGTCCCTATATCCCTGTCCTTTTGTATGCTTAAATCTTTAACACTACGCAACGGATTTTGATGCGATTTTTTATAGATAAAGTGATTCAAGAGGAAGGTTTATACGGATAATAAAACCGTGCGAAGCCAGAGCGGGTCGCTAATAAATTAATAATCCAAAGCTTACGGAAGAACTGCTTAGTACCTACCTACCTTCTGTTTAGGTGTGTGTGTTTTTGTTTACTATGTTTCCCGTAGGTACTTAAGTAGTATGTCTGTCTGTGTAGTTTATCATGTTTTATTGTAAAGTCTTAGTTACCTTTATTTATGTGTGTGTGTCGTATATTCTTATAAATAATTTTCTTTCTTTCTTTCTAACAAGGATAAACTGAAACCTACCAGGTATATGCAAGTTCCCAACACTGTACCCCGCGGTGCCAGCCACCGTATGGCCCCCCCTCCCGACCCCCTGCACGTCTCTGATCCTCCCCCCGGTGCCGGTGGTGGCGCCACTGAACGGCGCCACCGCAGTCGGCATGTTGTGAGTCTCAGCGGTGAATATTATATCGGACTCGGTCTCTTCTTCGACTATTTGAGATGGGTCACGGACGTTACTTGGTCGGAGTTTTTTATGCTTGAAGCCTATTATGGCACTGCAATTAATACAAAAAATACAAAAATACAAAATATTTTATTTCTTTAACTTAATCTAGTACATTTCAGTGGTATGGGACCCTCTTTTAAGTAATGTTATACCTGTGCTAGAGGGTCTCGCTCTGCTGCGCGGCTATCTTAAAGAAATTAACTATTAAATACTGTGAAAACAAACTAATATTGACTCTACCAAAACTAATCTAACATACAGATTAGTTTTGACGTTTTAAACAATAAAAAATGAAATTAAAAGTAAGTTACTCTAGTCAGTAAAGACAAGAAGTTAATATGTGAAAGTGTGTTTGTTTGTGTGTGAGTGATTGTGTGTGTTGAGTGATTGTGTGTGTGTGTGAGTGATTGTGTGTGTGCTAGTAATTGTGTGTGTGTGTTTGTTTAATATAAATTAATAATAATATTAAAAGTAAAAAATGTATTTTAACGAGAATTAAAATAAATAAAGTGAAGTAATAATAATAATTCCTGACAGTCCAAACAGCATCATCTAGCCCCAAGCTAAGCAGAGCTTGTGTTAAGGGTACAATACATTACAAAGATAGATATTTTTAATTAAGAGTATTTGTTGCAATAGTAGATAAAATAAAATGGAGAATCTTTATAAGTAGTTGGGTAAACTAAAGGGTTACAGCAGTAGCCTATACCTGTCCAATGTATGAGTTAATACACACAAACGTACATTTTCAACCAACTTGTACCGCGATTCAAAAATACAGAGTTTTTGTAAACAAATGAGTTACAAAACCAAAGTAGTAATTGATGGAACATATTTTACGACACTGGTATCATCGGAGCAAGCTGCAGGAGCTCCAAAAATTTCGTAGTTTTTACAGTTTTCATTCATATTTCGATTGGGCTCTCATTGCATTCGTTATCGAATTCGATTTTTCATCTTTTTCTCTGTGCTTGTGCGTTGTTCAAGTTTTTGTTTTGTATCTTGGCTGCAGATCTCATTATTGCAAGATTAAGTTAGTCTTGAAACACGCAAAGTACAAGTAATATGCTTTTGTTAATGCCACATAAAAATACAATACTTCAAACTTTTATAATAAACATAAAACATTGATAAGATTTAGAATAGCTTGCTCAACTAGGTAGTAAGCCGAATACATATCAAGAATTAAATTTTAATTGATTGTTAAAAAGGTTTTTGTTTCTGAGCACAAGAATTTAAAGATAATGAAAATATATACAAGCTGCGCCCCGCGGCTTCACTCCCGTGAAAATAGATGAAATGTTATTCTTTTATTCCAGGCCTAGAACTATGTTTATTCAAAATTTCAACTCAATCCATTCAATAGTTTTGGATAGGTAACAAACATCCATCCATCTATCCAGACTTTCGTATTTATAATTGTGATTTGTGTATATTTGTAAAAAAGTTTGCTGTTACGAGTACAGGAGGTTCAAATTAGAGGGAAGAGAGAATAAAATGTACCTGCTATTATCTCCAAACTTGATGACATTGTTTTTATTAGATGACTTTTGAGTAGAGGCAACCATGTCAATAAGGGATTCATCTATTTCTTCTCCATCTAATATAATTTTTCCCTGAAAGTTAATTAATAATGTCAAAATATTGTATAATTCATGACAGTTTACTGTTTCAAGGTCAGTGATGATAATACTTGCTCTGCATACATTCATTATTCATATAAATAGATTGGATTGTCCAATAAATAAGGTACATAAAGTTATTAATTGAAGTTTACCTTGAAGAACCAATGGCGGGAATGCTCGCTGTTGCTCTGAGCAAGGTCAAATAACTCAACACTGGTTGGGTCTCGTTTCAGTTTATTAACAAAAAGATCCATGTAGAAATCCATATCCCATGAATCAAATGCCAAACCTGTAAAGATTTAACATGAGTATTTATGCCTAGTTTCAACTGTACCAAAATTACTGTAACAAAATAAAATAAAAAATAAATAAATAAACTGCTTCAACAAATCAATAAAGTTTCAGTTTTTTTCTAACTAGCTAGAAAATAAATAATGCTAGACAATTCACACAGCATTATTTAACCACAAGCTAAGCAGAGCTTGTGTCATTGATAAAACAAACCTGTAAAGATTTTACATGAATATTTAAGCCAAGTTTCATCTGCACAAAGTTGAAGTTTATTTCCATGCAATGAAATAAATAACATAGTATCATTTAGCCACAAGATAAGCAGGTCTTTTTTTATATATGAAACTAAAAATAGACAGCCTTACCACAAAAAAAGTTACGACCTAGACACATTTAACAGTTGTTTAAAATGATTTTGTAGGATGAAAACAACTGTTAAACACCAGTCTAAGTCGAGAGTTAGTTTTTTGTGGTAAGGCTGAGAAAGTTTAGAAATCATACCTAGTTTCTTATTGACAGCCTCCATAGCAGGTCTTCCTTCTTTCTGCAGGGGCACTACATACCAGGGCTCCAAATCTTTAGGTAAACCTTCGTTAAAGCTATGCCGAGGTAGGTTTGCCTTGGTGTAGATGCACTGTGTCATTCTATCATGAAGTAATGCAGCCAGGGCTTGATACTGGTCCTCAGAAATCTTTCTTGGATGTTTGAAGGTGATGAGGTATCTGGTTGATACTTCCAAACGGACCACATCATGCAAATGAACACTGGCACAGATCTGTACTGAGTTACTGGAATCTGCTGTGGAGAAGTTGAACCTGAAAAATGTAAATGTTCAGATATTTTCCACTTAAAATTGGAATTAACCATAGAGTTCTGGCTTAAAATGTTCATTTCTTCCTGCGAGTGCCTTGGGAGTCTCAACTTTATGTTTATCTTCAGGAGAGCCAATCAGGCAAAGATAATTGTAAAATAACAATGTTAGAAGCTTATATGAAGTCTTTAAAGACATACCTTGGTCCAATTTCTATCACAATCTGGTCAGTTTGAACAGATTTGTAGTTAGTTTCATTCCTTAGAGCATAAGGTTGTAGAGGAGAACTAAGCAGCCACTTCAGAATCTTTATTTGATTAATATTGAGATAGTCACACCCCTCACTCAATTCCACATGGTAACAATGCTCTGTTGATAATTGTGAAACATCTTGATCCACTGCTTTTAGTTTACTCAGTATTTCTTTAGTTTTGTGAGAACTAAACGCCTCAGATGAAAAAAATCTTAAAAGAGTCATCTTTTAAGGAAGTTTTTGAACAATGCAATGTTAATCATGGACTGGAGTCTGGAATATAACTGAATTGATGAGCAGATTGTAATGATGAGTTGTTACATCAATGTCAAAGATCATACACTATCAGTTGCGTATGACACCCAGCCACAATCTGAAACAAATAAGAACAAACAACATGGGCTTATGCAATGTCAATAATAATATCAAAATAGGAGGTAGGTAGGGACAGTCATATATAGTATACCTATATAGATGTTGTGTTAATTATTATTTTTATTTCCAATGAAGTTACATTCAAATACTTACCTACCTATGATCTCAGACTATAGAACTTATGATAAATTTTTATTCACAAAGAGCATGAAGATCATCTTTGCCAATATTTAGAGCAGTAGTTAGTAAAGAATGCTAAACTTGTAATAGGATTTACTGTTTTATAGATTATGTATTAATTAGGTATATATAAAATTAACTAAATGTGATTTATGTATTATTGTAATTCCTTTGCTTTCAGCTTAGTACTCATTTTACAGTAGGCTGTATAATAATGCTGGAAGCCCTTTAAGTAAGGGAACACATAGTTCTTAAGTCCAATTTATTTTGATGTTTGTTTTCTTGTATTGTGATTCTTTTGTTGGGTTTCCATAATAAATAAATAAATACTATTATTTTTTAATTTGCACATTATGGCTTTTTTGTTGTATAGTATTAGCAGCCTGCCTTGGCTTCAAATAGGAACTTGAAATTTGTCTACTGCAATATACATGTATTCAGCTTTGTTTTATACCATAATACATTTCATATTACAAAAATAGGGAGTTAATAAACTAAGTGGGGAACTAAACTGAATTGAAGAATTGAAAAGGTTTGTATTCCCTATTTTAAATGTTATTTTAACTGGGAAGATTTGAACTAAATAATACATACAATGTTTTTATTATTATTCAGTTCAAATCTTGCGAGTTAAATTTCTACAACTTTGTTTAATCACAACCTTGGAATTTTGAAGCTAAAACTAGGTACTACTGAATGAGTCAACCTGAAATTTTGCATAAAAATAGTTCTAGTTATAGATAGGTAACTTTCTAGTGTGTCTATTCTATTTTTTTGTTTTAGGTACCTACCTACTTTGGTAGGTACCTACCTACCTACTCAATGACTTGTCTGATTTTGTTATTGTTTACCTAATTGATGTAACCACTTTAAATTAGTTGAGCACAAGCGCTGTGAACCTCATATGTGTAGGTATATAAGTACTACCTACCATATTGTGATGGTTCAAATCTTAGTTCAAATGAATAAAAATGATTAAAAAACATACATGGAATAACCTAAACGCTATGCCAGACCGGAAAAAGGCGTGCTAAGTCTCGGGCTGAAGTTACTCATAGCCAGCCAAGCCATAGTTGACAATTAATTCTCAAGTTTCTGGCAAGTTTCTGGCTTTGTTCTAAATTCCTTTTTTTATTCCGTGGGAACTGAATCTTAGGAATGCGGCCGTAATGTGATACATTTCAAACCATTTTTTCCAAAACGGAAACCAATACATAGGAGAGAAACCAGACTACTTACTTCTACGACACGACACAAGCACAACCAATGAGTAGATATTACTTTAAATTCCTATAGCCGAGATAATATTATATCTTGGACCCGACATCACTTGCATCACACACACATGACAAACAATTCAAAACAAAACAACAGAACAGACAGACAGAAACACCCTTTACCTATTTCAACTCCGTGGAAACGAAACACTTTACACCAGCACCACAGATCTTTTGTGTTGTGGCCAAAGATGTTGGTTTGGTTGTAGTATCCAACAGATGCCTCATTTAAAAACGAAGCACTGTTTTGACTTCTTGCTCTTTGAGAAAAAAAGAAATATATAATTCTTTTAGTTACCTACCAACTTATAAACCAAAGAACATACGTAGAATAATACTACATACTTACATTTTAAAAACACGTAGGTTATTTACCTTACCTACCGACCGGTCGGTATTCTAGTTCTAGCTAGGTATCCCAGATTATTAGAGAGAGTAGGTTACGTATGTAGGTACGTCGGTACATAATAATAATACCTCTATAGTGGTCAGTTTCATTCTTGTCTGTCATATGGTCTGTCATTCTTCTGAACTGTCAAACCAGTGATGTGAAAAACAAAGTAACCATTTTAGCTCAAGCCAAGATTTTCATTGATGTGTTGGTTCAATTTTATTTTTAGTAGCATTGGCCCCTTTTGACATAAAAGTAGCATTAACTCGGTTTTTTACCCTACAAAATTTCAATGTTATTATCATTTTAGGATACTCTTGTAATGGACATGTTTTCGATGTACATGGCATCTTAGGTTTCCTTATCTTTTTTTTTAATAACAGCAGCTCAAACTTTGCATAATAATATGAAAAATAAAATTTTATACTTTAAACTTGCCTAGAAAGTTACTGGTCGTAGTTACCTAAATATTTCAAACGGTGTTAAAAAAAACTGTTTTTCTTTAGTTTATTCCTAAAACAAAAATTTAAAAATTATTAAAATTGTGGGCACAGAGTCCAAAAATATGAAAAAGGTACAAATTTTTCCAAATTTACAAAATATCAAAGAAAAAAAATATCGGATTTTTTGTTTTTAACTTGCATGGCGGGGTTGGTAATGGTCTTAGGGTGCCTATTATCGTAGAAAAAAAATCAAAGGCCTATAGATTTTGAGAAATAATATATTGCTCACGAGCAACACTGCGCATTCCTGGGCAACTTATGTATGTTGCTTGTAAGCAACACTGCGGCTTACATAGAAAGCTTACCTAAGATAAAAAAACAACAAATATCAAAGACAACCAGTTTTTTATTACTTATGAAATTAACCAATTTGTGATGATGTAGAATCAATTTTTTTTCTATAACATCCAAAGCTGTATTCCGCTATTTGTGCATTGTATGCTCATGGAGTCAGCTCCTTTTGCTCAATATTTGCACCTTCCTTTAGGGACAAATGCTAGAAGGTCTGGGGTAGAAGGCCCCAGATTCTCGTACCATACAGAATCTAGTAGCCTTGAAGCAACAGGAACCTTGAATTTTACAGGTGTTTCATTTTCTATTGAGGTTTTCTTTCGGACTCTGTTTTTGCAGGAGCTCTCTTACCAAAATGGGATTATATCTACATCCGATAAAATTCGGTTGAATGGAGCTGGTGAGGTGTTAGTTTGCGTTATACAACAGGCCACCTTAGCTTCGGATCTTCCATAAATATGAATTTATTATTTTTAAATACATATAAAAATAAAATTTATTATTGCTGTCTAATGTGCAGTGTTGATTCTTAGCAACACTCATCGTCCTAAGTACTTTAGAGAGCACTTCGCAGCGTTGCGCCTCAGCAACATACATGTTCACAAGCCGATTGTCAGTTATTTTATGATAATAAGAACATGCTTTTGACTCATACCTTTTAGGAAAATATTTTAGAAAGAAATGCGAATGAAAACTAACCTACTTATAAAGTAAAAATCAATAAAATCAATTAATAGTTACCTTCGATCTACAAGAAGCAGGTGGCACCGGCACCATTTTGCGAAAAAGAACTTTTGAATGGTCTGGGTTTTCAGCTGATATATTTTTTTTTAGGTTTCTGTTTGTTTCCTCTATGATATCTTTTGGTCAAAAGTTACAAAACTATTAAAAAAATTGAGTAGGATTTTTCTGTTTACTATGTTGCCCATAATCAACACTGCGAATTAAAGGGTTAAGACCGAAAATAGAATGACCGTTGCTCACTCAGCTGAATGTAGTCTAAAGGAGGAGATCGCTCCCGTAGACTTCAATCAATCATTCATCCACTTTCATCACAAAAGTCACTGATATAACACAACATTTAGCAATAAAACTTGAAATTAATAATTTATTTAGCAATAAAACTGCTGTTCTCACTTACTGAACAGGCTCTATTAATTTAGATTTTTTTTATTTTACTCGGTTTTTTCTGATTTATTCGATTTTGTGAAATCGAACTTTTCGCCCCTCCCTTTACCGTCGTTTGGTTTGGTTGGTTTTTTTGGTTCGAAAAAAAAAAACAAAAGCAAAATGGCGTTCTTTTCTGCTGAGCTGAACCACATTTTGTTTTAGGAGATTTGTGAAAAAAGTGAAACGATTAGTGATAAAACTGACGAAAATATGAAGAAAAATCTATTGTATCGGAAGTTTGATATTTGAAATTGTTTAGGAGTGCGAAATATTGTTGGTAGTTTCGATTGGCGTCCTCACGCCTCGGTCTTGAAGGCCTTGGATCTTCTAAAGCAACGGAGTATTGATTTTTACGGCTTTCAAGATGATGATGATGTATTCGGTAAATCACATGAAATCACACTTTATACACTCTTCTAATCTTCAACATTTGAAGAGCAACTCTCATCAAACCATTTCATGAATTTGCTCATAAAATTGGGGTGTAGCTGGTTCTGATAACGATTTCTTGTTTCAGGGTACGAGTACGGAGCAGGACACGCGCTTCAGCGACAAGGAGAAAAAGCTCATGAAACAAATGAAGTTTGGTGATTGCTTGACTCAACAGGTTTGATAACTTACCATGCCATGCCTAGAATACTACTGACTGCCTGCTGTTTATTTACTTACTGTTGATTAAAGAAAATACTCCATAACCTATTATATGCAGGATGTGTTAGTAACTGCTAATTTCACTCCAAACATTAAAGAGCAAGCACTTCTGTTAATTTTTTTTTGTATTTTGTAGTCCAAGAAGTAACACAAAGATCATCTATTTGATAAATGTCAAAGATAAGTTTGTAATTTTGAATCTTTATCACTAAAACATTTATGCATTTGTGGGTTATGTTAGAATATTATTTGTTGCCATGGTAATAAAGATTTTCATAGTTGTTCCATTGTCACAGTACCTAATTATTTGTCTGGACGCTTCTCTGTAATTAAGCCAGATCCTTTTTTGTGTAGTTGATGGTGGGTAAGGGTTTGAAATTTTCAAGATAAATATCTTCTGATGATAATTATCTTACCAAACAAAAAAACAATACCTATTCAATGTGAAACACAACGCGGGGAAACTCCCCGCTAACAGTTTCGCAATTGAAAAATTTAAGAGGCAAATTAGATATTTCAGATTATATTTATCAAAGATAATTATCTCTTTGAACCCTGATGGTGTGATGGTCGAAATACCACTAAAAGACCTCATTTTTTTAAAGTATTCCATATGTGTAGGTGGACATGTCCAAGGTGAAGCTTGATGTACTGAAGCCATGGATCACTCAGAAAATCACAGACATTCTGAAGATGGAAGATGATGTAGTCATTGATTATGTCAACAACCAGCTTGAGGAAAAGGTATCTAGTATTTTCATTTAATTTTTATCACACTTTAAAGAGCAGATGTAATCAATGCAGTTTCTTAGCAGAAGGTTTACTATGTCCCCATGGGAGTGACATAGTCAATTTGACAAAACTCCTTTAAAATAAATAAAGAAAAAAAGCTTTACTAAATAAGTTTGAAGTATATAATAATTAGCTTAAATCTCTGTTGAAAGAAACTGCAATTGAAGATATGTTGTAAATGTATTTTGATTGCGTATGGACGTTTCTATGGTCTCCACCGGTTAGCGCGCCGTCGATCGTCGCCACCCGCCCGCCGCACCCCCGTGACCTGATGCTGCCAACCCCAGCCCGACTCTGTGGAGGCACTAGGCATACTCGGTATTTACAGGGAAACTTTCTTAAACAATGCTAACATTCAAATAGAAATGTGAGACAAGGAAATCTAATTTTCGAAAACAAGCGAAAAAGTACCTTAATTTTTTTTAAACTAAACTGAAGTCGTCAAGGGTTATGCTGACTCAATGTAGGGAAGTTCCCTGTCGTAGGATTTTCGTTCAGCATAATGGTTGTGTTGGCAACACCCTTACAGATTGAAGAAAGAAGAGGCTGCTGCATTCTCCTTCGGCGTCACCGCGGAGCAGAGCATCGCCGCAGCCGCCGAGCAACGCAGCATCTCCAGTCATCGTCGCCTCGTCATCGCGACACGCTCCCTCATCAAGAACACTAATCATTTGATGTACTATTTGTATTTTGATGTTGTTCACTTCCCTACTTGAGTCATCTCTTATCTGACACAAGAAACATTTAAACCTTTCACATGGGCGCCCTTGACGACTTTCATAATTGAGTTTCAAAATCAAATCATCCCTGCAAGAAAGGTTAGGGTGTTTGTGGAGAGAAAGATGATGATTAATAACCAGATATTGTTTCTTCCCGATCCTGTTTCCGCCAATTCTAGTTTCCCTGCCCTAAGAAAATGCAGATCAATCTGACTGGATTCCTGAATGGGAAGAACGCGCGTCTCTTCATGGGTGAGCTGTGGGAGTTGCTGCTGAGTGCTCAGGCCAGCGAGAATGGGATACCGGAGTCCTTCACTCAACAGAAGAAAGAAGAAATAAAGAAGAGGATGGTATGTTGGTTTAACACCTAAATGTGAAGCATGTCAAGTGCATCCTAACTTCTGAATATCGCTTTCAAGTATTTATTGAATGATATCAGCCTAAAGTTCATACCTAGCCATAATTTAAGGTTGGTATTTTTGGCAGAGAAGGTTTTTGGTCAACTAAAAAACTTGGCAATTAAATATAGCCTTGAGGCACCTAAAATATCAAACTCAATAAAAAAACTGATCTGGTGAGCAAATAGTTTGCTTGGTTGTTTAATAATGCCACAGTACCTAAAATAACAATGAAATGCTTAACTTAGGATATACTTTATAGGAAGAGCAAAACAGCAAGGAGAAGGAAAAGGATCGCCGCAGGTCGCGGTCTCGTTCGCGCTCGCGGAGGCGTTCCCGGGAAAGGCGCCGCTCGCGCTCCAGGTCACGTGATAGATCAGGCGATAGGAAGTAAGTATCACTTTTGTTACTACCTAGTAAGTGTAACCCATCTGGCTTTCTATGTGTAACAAAGCATTCAAAATATTGATTAGCTGCCCGCAAGGTTAGCTAATCACAATTTTGCTGCCTTCCTGCCATGACTCCGAAGCTAGAGACATTTTACAACCATATTTAATGTTATTTCAGCCATAATTATTTCGCCCAATTAATTCATCATCTCACTACTCCCCTTAGAGCCAGTCCACACGGCGCGTTGCGTCAGCGTTGCGTCGACGCAGCGCTACCGTTGCGTTGTTTTACATACAAATAACCAAGGTGTTCACACGGCGCGCTGCGTCGTCGCAACGCACACATGACGGACAGCAGCCCCCGAGACGAAGCGGGAGGGGGTGTGCGTCGCCGCTGCGCCAACGACGGAACAAGACTGCATCGTAGTAACGCTGCGATGGCGCAGCGCCTGTGTGGCCGGCTATGCGTCAAAATATTTGCGTTGCGACGACGCAACGCAACGCAACGCGCCGTGTGGACGGACTCTTAGAGTCCGTACACACGGCGCGTTGCGTCAGCGTTGCGTCGACGCAGCGCTACCGCTGCGTTGTTTTACATACAAATAACCAAGGTGTTCACACGGCGCGCTGCGTCGTCGCAACGCACACATGACGGACAGCAGCCCCCGAGACGAAGCGGGAAGGGGTGTGCGTCGCCGCTGCGCCGACGGAACGTTAAGGCTGCATCGTAGTAACGCTGCGATGGCGCAGCGCCTGTGTGGCCGGGTATGCGTCAAAATATTTGCGTTGCGACGACGCAACGCAACGCAACGCGCCGTGTGTACGGACTCTTACTTGTGTCATCTTTGACAACATCTAACAACATGCATAATCATAAATTCGGCCAATTTAAGCGAAACCTAATTAATCATATCGACACTCCCTACGTATAGTTGTGTATCTGCAAAACACAAATTTTACAGGAGAGCGTTTTAAAGATTTGAAAATGTTCAAATGCTTATATCTGGAGCCCTTTTTGAGATATTTCTGTGAAAATTGGTGAGATGCTCTTACTGTAGATCTAGTTTATGATGGATACTTTTTTTTAATTCAATCTAAACTGGTTTAGATTTTATTACACTTACATATTTTTACGTGGTGCTTATAACCTCATAAAATGCTCTATGTGGCACATACACACTTTTTCGTGGAAGCTTAGAAGAATGACAATTTCGTAACTGCCTGTTGCACGGTTATACTTAGTAGATCTATTTGAATAATTCTGTTTAACTGGTGCTTACATGTTTAAACGTTGGAAATTGTATAATTTAATAATATGCATCTACATATTTTGTTTCGACAAATTAGCCCTGGTGACCAGTACCTAATACAGGTCGCCAGGCTCTAATTGCCGAATATTCACTTGCTTACGAAACTAAGCCTATTTTAAGGTAGGTAGGTAATTTTAGTAGTACCTAAAATGTAAAACTATTCGTGAATTGGGTTTTTCCCACTTATCTTCTTATTTTTTTTCGCTAATATTGGTCGTTCTTATATTATTATCTTTAATAAAACAATAAATAAAAGAGCTTAAAATACCATTTATTAGGGAAGTAGATGCTCACCTAATTATTATAGTACTTCAACCTAATTATTATCAATATGTGAACACATAATTTTTTTTTTTTTTTTTTTTTTAATTCCGGACAGTCCACACAGCAATATTAATATTATGAAATAGCAAACTTGACTATGTCAACATCTAACGCCCGTAATAGGCCCGCATGGTTATGGAATCAGGAATGTGATTCCTGATTCCATTGGGGGCAAATGCTTGTCAACTTCCTTGAGAAAGAGGGACTGTTATTAATGAACTCCTTCTTTAAGAAACAGCCTCAAAGGAAGTGGACGTGGCAAAGCCCCGACACTGTGACTAAAAATGAGATCGACTTCATCATGACGGATAGCAAGCACATATTCAGAGATGTCTCAGTGATCAACAGGTTCAATACCGGATCTGATCACCGAATGCTCCGAGGCACTCTGAATATCAACTTGAAGCTTGAAAGACACCGTCTGGTGAAGTCAACGCTCCGACCAAATCCAATCCAAATCATGGCGGGCACCGAGAAGTTTGAGCAGCTACTCGGAGACCGATTTGTTGCCTTGGAACCCACTGATGACGCTGACGAGGGCCTACACAATCTGGTCGAAACGTTGAGGGATGAGGGCATCAAGTTCTGCAAAAAACAGCGTACTGGCAAGAAGTCCAAACTCTCGGATGAGACTCTGGGGCTGATGACAAGAGGACGGGAAACCACCCAAGAAACTTCATCTGAGAGGTCAGATCTGAACAAGCGAATTGCGAAGATGGTACGGCGCGACCTTCGGAGCTCCAACACACGCCTCATTGAAGAGGCGATAGAGTGAAACCGAGGGTCCAAAGTATTCACTCAGAAGCTTGGCAGGAGCTTCCTGACGAAGCTTAAAACGCACGACGGGAGGACCGTACTGTCGAAACCGGAGATCTCAGCCGAGATAGATTATTTTTATGGCCGTCTGTGCACTGCACATGCCCCTCGTTCCCGACCTTGATTCCAGAACCACCCTGACACGTCACTATACCGACGAACTGCCAGACATCAGTCGAAACCGTGTTAGCTTTGAGGCAGATTAAAAATGGAAAAGCCCCCGATGAGGACGGTATTACTTCAGAGCTTCTGAAGGCAGGAGGAGCCTCCGTTATACAGGAGGAGGACGACATTGAAGAGGTGTTGTAACCTCTTCAAGCCGTCCTCCACAGAGTTTGGTGGTGCTCTTTTTTAAGAACAGTGATAAAACTGTCCTTAAAAATTACTGACCCATCACACTCATGAGCCACATCTACAAGCTGTTCTCACGAGTGATCACGAATCGTCTCGCCAGGAGACTTGACGAGTTCCAGCCACCAGAACAGGCCGGGTTCCGAGGAGGATATGGCGCCATAGACCACATACACCCAGTGAGGCAGATTATACAGAAGTCCGAAGAGTATAATCAGCCCCTGTGTCTCGCTTTTGTAGACTATGAGAAGGCCTTTGACTCAGTCGGAACCTGGGCTGTTCTGGAATACTTACAGCGATGCCAAGTTGACTATCGTTACATCGAAGTGCTGAGGTTCCCTGTGTCATTGCTGGAGCCTCCACCACAAGCTTGCAAGGAATATTGTAAGATATGGGAAGCTGGGGCATGCGATTCAGAAGATGTAGGACTATCACCGTTAGTGTTCGCAGAATGCAAGACGGAAATGCGCGGTGCAAGAAAAGGTTCTTCATCGCTGGCAGATATTATCTCACCCATTCGGCTTAGGTCATCCTCAGTAAAATGTTCTGAAAATGGCATTGGAGATACATTTGAAAAACAACAACAAAGAGCAAAATTAAATTTTTTATGAAAATCGACTTAAATTTCTGGGGAGAGAGCACTTTGCACTTTTGAAGTGCATTTCTGATCATAACTCTGAAGATCCTCAGTATTTTAATGGGGCCACCCTTGGAATTATCTTCATTCCGACAAAAAAAAGAATCAACAAAATCGGTTCACAAACAACGAAGTTATCCGCGAACAAAAAAATACACATTGGGATTTTTTCAATTGGTTAAAAATAATTGTTTTTATTAAAGTAACATGAAAACACAAACACATAACTATGTAAGTGCATGGGTTACTATAACTTTAATTCAATAATTTTCCTATGTAAAACTATGTAAAAGTCAGTTACTGAATTTTGATTTAACAACTTTTCGAAGTATAAATATGTAAGTGCCTAGATACACCTTATGATCATAGTGAATCCCGATGTATAAATATGTATGTGCGTAGTTACACATTTGTACGTAGGTTATCAAAAATTTTGGGAAAGTTTCAAAATGTACTTACTTATAAATTGTCTATTTAGTCAGCAATGAAGGCAATAACACACAACTGATTCAAGAAACCTAATAAATATGATTGAACAACAAAAAGTACAAAAAGTTGGTAAATCATGAATTATGATTTACTTACCTGGTCTTGTAGTAGATATAGCTGGGTCTAGGATATCTGCTTTTCCTTTCTTAGTAGCATCTGCTTTTAAATTGTTCAGGAATCGGAAACGCTCACTTGTCATTTTGGAGCAATCAAATATTTACGACTTACACACGCATTCTATTCGTTGTCCGCGCAAGAACTGTGCAACGGGCAGTTACCGCTACCCGCACCTCAGTTCCCCCGCGTCAAAGTGTGTATGTGGAAGATACAGCATTATATGGCGGGAAAATAATGAAGTTGGACAGTTATACGATTAAGAAAAACGTACTTAGAGTAGACTTTTTTGATTTTTTGTAAGTTATAATGATAGATTGGCATGTGTAGATGCCAAAAATGCATCAAACGTATAAGTGTGTATCTGGCAGTTACACGAAGATACGTAGGGAGTGTCGATATGTAAACCTTCTCTGTTAGTATAAACCGAAAATCCTTGATGCTATGAACAGACAGTTATTTTTCGAATCAACAGATTTGCATCTCGTTTTTGATAAGTAACTGTCGGTGTAGTATTTCATTATACTAAGTTTTAAAACATAAGATTTTGGATGGAGTATAAGAAGATAATCCAAGTTCAAACCAATTGTGTTTTGGAATTTAGACTCATTGCACTCCATAATCATGTAAATAATGAGGTATGTTTGTATCGCAGGCATCGCAACGGCGGCAGCCCGCGGCGTCGCGAGTCGCGTCGGCGCAGCCGTGACAAGACCACCCCATCAAAGACATCTCACGAAGACGTCAAATCTGAACCAAAAGGTGAGAATTATAAATAAACTCACTATAAACACACAATATGATAATAGTGTTGATAGTAAAATGAGAATAGTATATACTCTAATTGAATATATTGCAGTAGAATATATTGTAGTAGAATAGTAAATTATTGGTGGGTATCAAATTTGTTACAAAGATGGACAAATGTTTTTCAGAAAATGGCAAGTCTCCTGAAAATAAGCCTGAAGCCGAGGATAAAGAGAAGAATGATACAATTGACACAACTAAGGAGTCTGTCAATGATGACAAGGATGTTTCCACCAAGGAAGATGAAAATGAAGATGATAAGAAACCAAAGTCCAGATCAGCTTCGCCTGCCAAGTAAGGGTTTAAATGTTTTGTCTATTTTAGCAACATTTTATTCACTGCGCCTCGCTCCATCAGGTGACTTTAGGAAAATCACAACCTAGTCCACTCCCAGCGAGTATACATCCTACAGCTTGTCTATATTTTAATATAAATCTTAGTAAACTGCATATAAAATAAATGAATTTATATTTATTTAGAAAATAAGTTTGCTTTGCCTTTATCCCATGCACTATTATATTGTCTTTTCATGCTGCATGGTTAGTCATTGACTAAGCGCATTTATCGAGTGAATTTTAGAATGAATTATGAAATTACTAAACTATTTTTTTATAAGGTCAACCAAAGGCAAGAGCTCCGACGATAAGAAAGACAAGTCGCGTCGGTCATCCAGTGCAAGACGATCTTCGTCGGCATCCTCTCGTAAGTAGTTTTTATTAAAAAACAATGACTTTTTTTTTTAAATTATTTATTTCCTGAGCTTTGACTTGAAGTGTGGAATGGTATTATTTATTTGAATAAAATTATATTATTTTCTATAAAAGGTGGAAGTTTGAAGAAAAGAGAGTCCTCGGCATCACACAAGAAGCGCCATTATCGCTCCAATCGCGATTCATCCAACAGCGTTAGCCCTAGACGCAGTTCCCGCAGAGAAAGGTAAGAATATATAATCTATTATATTAGATTAAAGATTCCTTATTGCTGCATTGTAGTACATTAAGCTATGCATCATAATTGGTTTCTACCAAATTAACTGAAATAAATCTTAGCTACAACTTTCACTCCCTTTTAAAATCTTAATTGTATATTGAGACCCAAAATCATTACAGAAGTAAGTCGCGTCGTCGCAGCAGTCGCCGTAGATCGGTAGATCGCCGTGAAAGAGAAAGAGAACGGGAACGCGAGAGGGAAAGAGAGCGCGAACGTGAGAGGCGTCGTCGCGAGCGAGAACGCAGAGACCGGTCAGTAACAGTCTTCCATATTATATTTCAGACAAGTACTTGTAACGACTGAACCAATTTTTAAATATAGCTCAGGTGATAAGAATATTGATTGAAAGTAAAGTTACATTAATAAAATCCTAAAATCCTTTTTGTCCATCCTTTAGTGGAAATGGGAGTATAGTCAACTCATGACAGTTTTTATAGAAAATATTTTGCAAATTATATTTTAGTTTGCCTGTTGCCTGGCTGTATAATGTAATATTATAATTAGGAGCCTTTACGATAAGGATTATGTTTGACGACATTGCATTAGTTACGTGGTTGCTAGGTCGCGCGAACGTCGCCGATCGCTTGAAAGGCGTCGCCGGACGCGCTCAGTTTCACGCTCTCGTCGACGTTCAAGGGACAGGTAATTTTATTTACACTGGTATTTGTTGTCTGCATGGCTTTTTCTTGCCTTTAAAGTGCACAATGATTAAACCATAAGCATCGTTCATTGTAAACCAATCATCTTAATACCACAAACAAATATAAGCCGATTCAATAAAGAAACGAATCTTAAATGGCGGCACTTATCATGGCCTCTCGCTTGCACACTAGTGCCGTCTATACTCACTCACGCGCGTACAGTATGCAGAAAAAAAAGTCTTGATTTGCTTTCACGCTGTCTTGATGCGCCTGGTGATCTGAACTGTTACGAATTTGTTGTTATAATTTTCTGTTATCTTTCCGTTGTTACTTGTTTGTTATTGTTATTCTGTTGAGTTTTCGAATGTTGTCTTCAAAGAAGCATTATAAGGTATTTCGATCTACAAATTATTATAATTCAAGGAATAAAAAAAACACGCGGATGAAGTCGCGGGCATCAGCTAGTTTGAAATAAATACGACCCGGTCATGTTTTTATTATTTATAACTTGAAAAATTCTTTGATCTGAAATTTTGGATGCTATCTGTACTATCTGTCAACGCAAGTACAAGTCGCCATTTTAGATTCGTTTCTCTAATGAACCGGCTTATACACGAGGACAACCTCCATGACGCGGTGGGCGAAGGTCTACTTGCGACGCAGGAGGTTGCGGGTTCGATTCCCGCATCGGGACAAATTTCTGTATGATCTGGAGGTATATGTTTAGGGTGTTTTATTTGTACAGTAAAAAAAACTTCCTGTGTAATGTATTGTTTATGTATATCAGTTATCTAGCACCCATAACACAAGCTCTGAGTAAATTTGGGGCAAGATGATGGTGTGAATATTCCAGCATTATTTATTTATATTTAATGAATCATGAACATTATAAAGGTATAGGATCTGTATTTGGAAAACCAAACACTCACACTAATCACGGTAACCATAATCACGCTTCACATCAACACAAATCACACTTTGAACTGTAATATAACTGCAAACATTTGGATAGGGATGGATGATATCTTTAGTCAGAATAATCAATTTATTGGTAAGATTTTAACAGTTACTTCTTCACGCCAGAAGTACACAATGAATTGGGTTTAAAAATTGCATGGATTTATGTCTAAACTGTAAAGCAATGTTTTATATATGTATAAATTATCCCATAAATATACTGTTTCCATATTTATTTACATCTTTATTGAGTTGGAATAACTTTTGTATTCCCCTGAGGTTCACTTGTATATGATGTTGTCTCTTGTTTTGTCATTTGCAATTATGGTACACAGTGAATAAGGAAGCACCACAAGGGATATACCGGAAACAAAGACTAGCATGGTATACAGGTGGTTAGGATAAGTTTCCATATTATAGGACATCAGTAAGCGAATTGACCCTCCATAAGCCACTTCATTCATGCAATCACTGTTGATATTTGTCAATATCTGATAAGTACGTAACTGTGTTTTATATGCTTGCTTTGGCACATTGTTTTGTTATTAAATATCTCAGCTTGTATTTTTTATATTTTATTCTCTCACATACATACAACATATTTCTTGTGTGTAGGTCACGTGACCGTCGTCGTTCGCGCTCACGCAAACGTTCGACTTCCCGCCGCCGCTCCGGGCGCGCCTCTTCGGTGCGTCGCTCTAGGGATCGCCGTTCCAGAGACAGACGCTCCAGATCCAGGTAAATACACGATCCTCCCAACACAGAGTTCAAGGTGTTCCCTCATCATGAACATTCTTAGTTATCTAGCCTGTCTTAATAATCAAGGATTCGATTTGAGCATTCTTCTAGTCTGAGGTGATCATACAAATTATATTATTTTTTTAATTTGTTTAGCCACTTTCAGTTACAGTTTTCCTCTGTCCTCACTGAAATAATGCTTGAATCTGAACTGCTATATTTTTTAATTTAATTGCGTAATTGTTTCACGTAGCTTTTCTTTTTCTGAATTGACCTTGTTAAACATATGACTATTGAAAATTTGTGTAATGATTGAAGCAAATTTAATTTTAGGGATAGAAAGTCAAGAGACCGCTCAGCCAGAGACAGCAGAAGATCAAAGGATAGGAAGTCCCGTGATAGAAGGTCCAGTGATCTCATCAAGGAACGCCTGGAGAAATCTGTTTCTATACCAAGAAAAGGTAAATATCAATTTTACTATATTTAATTGCCTAACAATTGATATATGAGCTAACATATATGATAACATTGATAATGTGTTACAATGGTTTTATTTTTGCCTTTCAGAAAATCTGGATAAGTTCCGTAAGAAATCCGTGGAGCTGGTTATACCACGAGCGGAATCAAAAGAGCGCATCATCTCCAGCACCAGCCGGGAGTCATCAGTCGCCAAAGAAAAGCCCCCACCACAAAAAGAAAAAGAAACCGAAAAGAAAGCGCATACTTCGGATGACGAGGAACGAGCTGACTTCATACCCATACCAACCTTACGTGAGTTTTCAAAGAGTTTATCACGTACACCATCTCCTTTCCTTAGAAAACATGAGATCGAAAAAACAAAGAAGTCCGAAAGATCCGGAGACGACGCGTCAGGAAAGGAGCAGGTCGACGAAGTCAGCAAAGCCAAGGAACTTAAGAAAGGTAAGCGTAAAACTCATCGCTCAGAATCTGAGAGCGCGAGCAGCGAAGAGGTCGCTAAATCTAAAAGCAAAAACAAACCTAGGCGCAAAGATAAATCGGGCTCAAAAAAGAGCAAGAAACCTAAAAAAGAAAGCTCGTCATCTGACAGTGAGTCCGAAGATTCTTCCTCCAGTGACTCTGCTGAGGATAGAAAAAAGAAAAGCAAAAAGACCGCCAAGAAAAAATTGGCCAAAAAGTCTCGCAAGAAGAGGTCGCGCTCTTCTAGTTCAGAGTCTAGTTCAGACGAAGAAGTCAAACAAAGGAACTCCAAAAGGCAGAAGAGCATTCCAGAAGAGTCTGATGCTGATAAGAAGAAAAAACGAGGAAACAAAGATGCTAGTATTGATCGCTCACGGTCTGACAAAGTTGATGACAAGAAATCTAAAATAAAGAAAACTGAAAAAAATGAACATTCTGACGATTCTCACGATGAAAGTTCGGACTCGGACGAAAAATCTACCAAAAAGAAGACAGGCAAGCGAGATTCATCTAGCTCTGAGAAAGAAATAAAGCGAAGCAAAAAAGTTGATGGAAAAGAAAGAGCGCCTTCAGTTGAAGGTAAAACAAAGAAAGTGGATGAAAAAGAAAAAGCAGTAAAACCAAAACACGCGGAAGAAGTAAAGCCCAAACCGCGAGAAGAGGGTGACAAAAAGGCAAAGAAACGAGAGAAAGAGGCCTCTTCTTCAGACAGTGATCAGGTTTCTAAAAAGAAAATGAAAAAGAAAGTTTCTGAATCGGACTCTGAATCGGAGAGTGATGAGCCTAAAAAGTCAAAGAAGGCTAAGAAACATAAGAAGCACTCGAAAAAACATAAGAAACACAAGAAACATAAGAAGGTTTCTAAAAAGAAGGATGACTCATCAGATAGTGATGAACCTGAAGAAGAAGAGGAGGAAGGGAAAGTCAACAATGAAGATTTAGAGAAAAAACTCCGCGAAAGAGCGTTAAAATCTATGAAAAAACAGACTAGCGTTTCTGGATCAGACTAACATGTCCACTGCATCGTCCGCTGCACTTTGAACGTTACTGTGCTACGTGTTTTAACCATTTTTGTCGTATTTCTTCACAAATTTATTCTAATATAATAAGGTATGAATTATTAGCACTGAAGTCTTGTATAATAGAGATCAGTGTTCATTAGTGATTACGCGTGTGATGTCACATTGTTAGAAATAAAGTTTTAAACTAATGGAAAATGTTTTAATTTAATCAAAAAGATACTTGCTAAATTCACACAGATAATTCGTAATACTATATCACAGACTACTATGGTAAACCTAAAAGGCCTCAAAATATGTATGTAAGGAATGTTATGGATTCAAGTCCCGGTGACGTAGATTTTTAGTTTAGAATTACTCTTGTTAGGTGCATAAAATAACTTATAAATCCTACTAATATTATAAACGCGAAAGTTTGTAAGTATGGATGGATGGATGTTTGTTACTCTATCACGCAAAAACTATAGAACGGATCTGGATGAAATTTGGCACAGAGATAGATTATAGTCTGGAATAGCACATAGGCTATATTTTATCCCGGAATTCTCACGGGAACGGGAATTACGCGGGTATACTCGAAATACCAATCCTGCGCAGACGAAGTCGAGGGCACCAGCAAGTAACTTATAAATGAAAGTACATACAAAATTAAATACAATTCCCATATATTTGCATTTAGGAGTTATTTTTTATTAACAGTTTAGCTTTGGAAAATACTTTGGTAACTAACTTAAAGATAAGTTAATTTATTATTATGACATTGTATTCCTGAACATAAATGGTAATATCTTAATTCTACTACATAACAATTTATTTTCTTGAATAGCCTCTGTACCCAGTGACTAAACTGGGAGTGATGCCACTGTTGTAGATGTTGCCGTAACTAGGTCTTTTATTGTAGTAGCCGTACCCTAAATGGCCATTACCTTGGTAGTTAGGATTATTGTACCCATAATATGAGCTAAGTCCTCCATTCCCTGTGTAACCACCGTAACCGCCATAACCGCTGCTGCCGCCGTAATTTGAAACACCGTAGCCGCCATAGCCGTAACCTGCGTTTCCGTAACCTTGATTGTATCCACCTCGATACCCATCATACCCAGAATACCCCGGGCCGTATCCACCCGCTCCGGAATATCCATCGTAACCGTAACCTCCGTAACTAAATTTATCGTCTATCGTGCCGTATCCTGTTACTCCTCCATAAGCACTGCTGGGATACCCACGCACTCCGGAATCTCCATAGCGATCATAATCTGAAGAAAAAAAAGATTTGATTCAATTTGATTTTATATTTTGTTGCTCGTAATATTATGAATGGGTCCAGACCAAAAGCGAACGAGAGCGAGCGTATTAGAACGAGTGGGATTCGACGATCAGTACAGCACCTTCACTCGCTTTCGCTGTTGTGTCCACAATAAGCTAACGCATATGAACCCCAGCGAAAGCCAGCGACAACGGAGCAAGGCCGAAGGCGAACGAAAGCCCTCACTTGCTTTCATTATGATTGGGAAATATGGGAAAATCGGGATATGGGAGCACAACAGAAACGCAGTGTGGTTCATGAGAAGACCGAATCATTTATTTTTACAATGTAGGTACCTATTCAACATTGTAGCTAGGCCTACCCACATTATTATTAAAACACTACAATGATGTCCATACTGGTTCGTTCAAGTTCGTTTGTTAGCCTTTGATCGCTCTCGTTCGCTTGGTCAGCAGGACCCACCATTATTTATTTTATAATATTTCGTTAAACTCACAAGTACTCGCGTCAGTCTTCAGATCAGTATCATGATTTGCTCCTGCAGTCACAGCCGGTGTCTTTGTTGCCCCCACTCTTTCAGCAGGCGCGGCGCTGGCGCACCCAAGTATGAAAAGTGAAAGCATTCGTAGCGCCATCTGCAAGTTCAGAGAAGGTAGGTAAGCAGTACATACCTCATTTTCATTAACTTAAAAGCTATGTTTAAATGATTTTCCTAGCGTCAGTGCAACATGGAATTAAGGGCTCCCACACAAAACTGCGAGCTCGCATCGCATCGCAAATATCTGCGAGCTCGCACGATAACGTCCGATCTCATTTGCATCGCGCATTCCTGCCATATTACGTCATACTTGGTGACCCCCCTTTTAGTCCGCTCTGAGACAACTTTAGAGAAAGACGCGCGGCGCTTGGGCCGCCTTCTTTGTGTTGTAAAAAAAATATCTGCTCCAGTTCTCAACCCAGTACTTTCGAGTAAAATAGTTTCCTTCAGAGTTCATAATCGTAATAAATGGATGAACCCAGAATCTTCTTTTTCTTTTATATACATATATTTAACAATAACAGCAGTGCAATTATCTTTTTGCGATCCATCTTATGCTTCCTATAAACATGTCCAATACGGCTGAAGATGACTTATAAAGGATATGGACAAACAAGTATTTGACGACTGTCTGCGTAATCGTATGGTTACCCTACCAAACGGTTCACCGCACAAAATCGCATCGCAGAAATTCGCATTTCAAGTTCGTGTGACATCGCAGCACATCGCATCGCATCGCATCAAATCGCAGTTTTGTGTGGGCGCCCTAATAGTACATTCCCCGTTGCTCGCTAGTGTACCTACCTATTCAAGTGTATTCGAGTTCAGTGACTGAATCGTTCGGAATTATTGTGAACCAACGATTAATTATACTTTATCATTGGGCCGTTTAAAGTCCGGTTCACACAATTCTTTCAGAAGATCAATTCATGAATGTAGGTAACTACTTGATAATGGAATATGTAAATAATAATGAATTGTCATTATATTATTGTAGTTAATGAATAAATGAGAATGGTTAAACAACAGTGCATCTTTATGGAAAGAAACAAACTATAAATCAGTGAGTTATCTGCTTACTGACTCACTGATTTACGTCTTCATTAACCTAGCCTAGATTTGTGCATGGGTCGTAAGGTGTGGTATGACAATCGTTTTGTGACTCAGTTGACGTCAAAATATAGGTAGGTCTATAGAAAACTTCTGGTTTGTTCCAAAAAAAGGTAAGGAAATTTTTAATATGTAAAGAAAATATTTGGATGTTCGAGGAAAGATCCGAAAATACTCCCTTAGCTCTAAGTTGTTAAATTAACAAGTTCCGTACCCAAAGTAGGGTTACCATATGGAAAAATGAAAATTCCGGAGATAAGCCAGATTTGTATTGGAAATTCCTGAGATTTAGTCGTAATTTCAATTAAAACGTAATGGATCTCTACAACCTATATTTACAATAAAAAGTCAAAATTTTATAATTTCTTTAATCACCTTACCAAATACACGCGACGCGCCCACCTCCCGCCGCCCATCAATCAGGACGTTTACCTTAGATTGAAGTCACACAATATTGGTCAGAGAGACTAATGCGTATGCGGTGCCTTCGGTCAACATTTAACTGGAGAGTTTACACGAACGAACTAGACATGGTCTGCCTTAGTGTTGATTTTATTTGTAATTTTAGT
The DNA here is from genome assembly GCA_944547425.1 of Eupithecia centaureata. Taxonomy (NCBI): domain Eukaryota; kingdom Metazoa; phylum Arthropoda; class Insecta; order Lepidoptera; family Geometridae; genus Eupithecia; species Eupithecia centaureata. The sequence goes on along the minus strand of OX155681.1, from coordinate 6,687,451 downwards.
TGATCTCTTTGATCTCTTAGTTTAAAAAAAACTGCTAACTGTTTGATCTCTTAGTTTTTAATAATAATATATTGACGATTTGCTAGGTTTTATTGAAAATTCCTAAATTCCGGAGATCATACGACAATTCCGGAGCTCCGGAGATTGGTCTAAAAGTCCGGAGATCTCAGGACAATTCCGGAGATATGGTAACCCTAACCCAAAGGGGAAAAACGGGACCCTATTACTAAGACTTCGCGAACTGTCCGACCGTCTGTCTGTCACCTACCGATGCACCTATCTCAAGAACCGAATATACTCCCATTCTAAAAATTACTTAACATAGCTCTAAGTTGTTAAATTAACAAGTTCCGTACCCAAAGGGTAAAAACGGTACCCTATTACTAAGACTTCACGGTCTGTCCGTCCGTCTGACTGTCACCAGGATTTACCTATCTCAAGAACCGCGATAGCTAGACAGTTGAAATTTTCAAATTATGTTGTAAGTATTGCTGTTGCTGCTATATCTAATAAAAAAAACTGAAGGGGGTTCCCATTCAACAAACACGTTTTTTTTGCCGTTTTTATAGTGTTATAGATACGGAAGTACATACGCGTAGTCCTTGCGTAGTCGATTTTAATATTCTTCGCGCTTCGTGTAGTCATCCCGCGCCGCCCCGCCCGGCGTCCATCATCATCGCCAGGGAATATCGAATAAGGATTTAGCATTAAGGACCTTCGTTGTTCATTTCGTATGATAAAGTATAACATTCAAGTGCAAATGATGTACCAGGCTTGTAATAGTGGTAATAGCCACGGTAGCCTATGACCCTCAAAACAATAGTAAACAGTTGTTAGACTGATGTTATTCTCACGCTGCTAGATACCTAACGATGTTTCAAGAACGAGGTAATACATGACAATATTTTATTATTAGGTCATTAGGATACCTAAGCCTTGCTTTTGCATTTATCTTACAAGCAAATTAAATTTAAAAGAGCACTTATTGCTAAGTGAAGTTATCGGATTTCGTCGATTTTCAATTTGTTATCAGATAAGCGGAGTGTTGTTTAAGTTCGGGGTTGAATTCTAGACTCATGTTCAATATGTTCTATTTTTTTGCCGTATTTTTATGGTTTCTATTGATTTGGTTTTACGAGTTTGGCTTTTCGATCCTGAGTTGTTTTTTCCCAAAAACTTAAAAAAGACAAAAAAATAATATTAAATCAACAAAAGACAAAAAATATCAGAATCTGGGGATTTCAATTTAAATTTTGGATGGCGTTGGGAGACATTCGATGCAGGGTCCTTGTTGTCTAACTCAACCTCTGGTTTCGAGCACTCAACTGATACCTAATTGAGATCGATTCATTTTTGACATTTGAAACCTAGCCTGGACTTCGATTGTACCACTGGTAATCTATTAGATTTTGACTAATAATCGATTTCAAGTTAGACAATAAAACAGCTGGTTGTAACTCTCAACCTCTGATCTTTTAGAATCGAACACTTCGTTTTTCGTATCCTGGTACCTTATACCCTTGTACGTCATGTGCTCAGCAGTAATATCGTAGGTCACTAAAAATATAAACGTCGTCGCGTATGTACAAAGCGGAGTTTTTGGACGGGTCAGTGGTATGGGCTGATCAGGTACCTACATTAACCGGTACAGGAAAATCGTCTTGATATTCCATTATTTTAGACACTAATAATTATTATTAGTCATTATTAATGACTAATTATATCACCCTGATCAAAAATTTACATTGGACCAACTGAGGATGGAGTACTTAAAAGGTCAGAAATCGCATAAAACTTTGCCCATTTCCTTCATATCATCAACCTTCGAAAATACTGTGAACCTAAACTACTCGTAGTAAAAAAAACAAATGACAGCCTAGTTAGAATAACACACATTATTTTTTGCGATATCTGACTTTTTTGTACTTACTTACCTCAGTAGGCCCGCTATAAATTTTCATCAGTAGGTTTGGAATAGAAAGTAGTAGGTACCTAGATTAGAAAGAAAGAAGATTAAAATATAATAACATAGTACACTAAACTTACAAAAAAAAACATCACTATCACTACATAGTATAAAATAAAGTCGCTTTCTCTGTCCCTATGTCATTGTGTCCCTTTTTTGATGCGGTTTTTTTAATAGATAGAGTGATTCAAGAGAAAGGTTTATACGTATAATAAAACCGTGCGAAGCCGGGGCGGGTCGCTAGTTTACGTATAAAAATGAGGATCGAATAGCATAAAATTTTATTTATTAGGTAAGTATATTATGTCAGTTTTCTTGCTAACATTTTTGAAAATCTGTGAAATTTCTCTAGAAAATATGAAGCCGAGACCTGTAGGTCCTACATCTTTATGATAGCTACCTCCTTAATGCCCCGCCCAAAAATCGAATAAGTACCTAAATAATAAGTACAGTACAAAAGGTACTATGAGCAACGAATACTCTAAATTTGAAATTAGATTTTTACTTACAGTTGAGATCAATGCCAAAAGCGTGTAAATCCCCTCGATTCCGGTATAGCACAGACACGAGCTCGGTCCAGCGGATTGTGTATATGAGCGGAGATGCGCTCTGCGTGAGTACGCATACGGACAAACCTTTATAAACCGTGGGAGTTTTTGTCTTATAATTGACAATGGTCACTGGGAGGTAATGAGTCCGTTTGTAGTCAGAGCGTCCTTCTTTCAAGACAAGACTATGACGCATTCGCCCGTACGATGCAATGGTTATCACCTCACGAATAATAGAACTCCCAGGAGTGGTGCTATTGTGTAGAGACGACTTCAATTTCCGGGGTCTAAAATAGCAAAGGAGCTCTTTGTCTGGAGTGGTTATGTGAGCGTTTGTATTGTAATGTTTAAGGGTAGTAGGTGTCTACCTAATTATTTCTAAAATAAGGAAACCTTATAATCTTTCAGCACTATTTGCACAGTAGAACAAATTCGCCTAACCGCCTTACTACTACGGTACTGCTAATTTGGGTAGGTACATTCATAGGTACGTTGACTATGTTAGGTGAATTTATTTTACTGTGTAATATATTTTTTATTTCCACATCTTTATCCAATAATTTATCTCAGCCGTTCTAGAAAGTACTCTTAAAAATAATGCCCGCTCTCCCCGCTCTCCCTCCGGCGATTTACGCTTGTTTTGTTTTGTTGCAGAACCTTTTGTACCGTTATTTGAATTCGGGTAGCATTGCATAATGCATGACAAAGAACAAATGCAGAAGATTAAATTGTAAGTAAGGTAAGGATTTGGTAGATTATTAGGTAAATGCTTCAGATTTAGTTACCTTATGCTTTTTAAAAGGCTACAGTGGCCATAAGTAGGTAGTACATAAGAAAGTAGTTACTTATGTAGTTAGATTCCTTCTAAGTAGTCATACTCAATGAATACTGACTTGTTCAGTTATCGGCCAAGAAGTTGAGGAGGTAAGTATGACGGAACGGGAAGTATGATGTAAGTATGGATAATTTCCAGTGAAATTAGTGTAATGTGAGTCTTAATGTGAATCTAAGGTAAACGCTTCGTTGATCCGGTGGAGGCCATCACGCAAGGTCATAGATTTTTTGATCAAACTTATCTACTATTCTACACATAGCTTGGAGACACGTCGGTAAGTGAGACTTGTCGGTTTTACTCTACTTCTAGTCTCAAGATACGACAGCAATGACACATGGATTAAATATTGTAAATCATTCAATCCAAGTAGATAATCATAGCACAAGTAGGTATTTCAAAATATTGTTTAAGATGCATGAACATTGTGAACGAATTAAAAACATTTGTATAGGTCCTTATTTGTATTTGTAAAAAAACATTCATCTATTTTGGTTCGTAGCGAAAATAGAACTCGCTACTACCAGGGGTCCTAATCGGAAAATAAAAATCGAAGTTTCTGATTCGTTTCCATACAAAACATACTCTATGTCACCTACATAAGAGAGCGTTTCCGCACAAATGAACCTGTGACATCGATTTTCGATTTCACGAGTATAGGCCCAGCTAGACCAGACCTCTTAGCTCACTCCTCAACCAGAGGTTGTTACAACGTGTCGCAATAAAGCTTTTAATGTGACAAGGTGCGGTAAAAAATGGTTATACCTACCATTTAAAATTTCATCATTGTCTTAAAATCTAGTATAATGTAGGTATGCATATTCATATGCGATCATCAGTTTCTGAAAATAATAAACACGGAAGTTTTAAAAATTGTATGACCTCAAAGTTACAACTAAAATGGTAGAGACATTAAGGACAATTCTTTATACAAATTATTGTTTTTGTTTGGACAATGCGGACGATGTTTGTGAAATCATTTGATTTTTTTAGTTAATGCGACAATTTAACATGGTGTTCTCAAGGTAACCATCAAGTTAGAATGTTCGACCTGTAAGTACAGTATTCTGTCTAGTTCTTGCGTCTCAGTTTAGTTCATAATGTTTACTATGAAATTTCAGGCTACAAAACTTGTTAGATACTCGAACTAGTTCTGATTCATACTACCTGATTACTCATTAGTATCAAGTGTTAATTAGCATTAACATGTTCTTGGAGACCACGTCTCGGCAAACGTATTGTAGGACACTCCGGTCGGCTGGGATCACTGCAGGCAGATGCTGATTGAGGCAAGCTGAAGACAGGCCGGTATGGCGGTCATGAGGGAGGCTAATGTCAAAGCTGTGGACTAGTGTATAGATTGATGATGATGATGATAAACATGTACGCGTATGTACCTAGTAGGTACTTACCTTTAGATAAGAACTATTGAGTGTACCTATGTATGTGATCTTAGCTTCATCTTCGAGTTTTCTTTTTCCATAGGTAGGGAAGTAATTAACTACCTATTTTCGACCAAGTTAAAATCAGTAATGTAATACGAAACTTTCGGATTACAGCACTGATAAGCTTGTATTGTTCAAATGTAATTGTAAACCGACTCCGAATAGTCGATCTTTCATTTGCCGCTGCGACCTACCTACCACAAACGCAAAACAAAGATGCAGTACTAACAGATTATCTGTCTCGTCGATTAAGGACCAATGTTAAGCACTGAGCCCGACCCCTAGTATCACTGTACTGGTGTACTGGTGAGCTGGAGTGGACTGACTTTTATTTTAAAATATGTAATTACCTTACATAAACCTAAACCCGTGCGTTCTCGTCAGCGCGATTTAGCGCTAGGCTCTTTTTACTAGCGACATCTAGCTTAGACATAAAGGTACCTACTAAAACGCCTGTAAGTACTAGACTGAACATTACTAGCGAGATCTAGTGGCTACTAGACTAAACATACATAATAAAATATATACTTAGTCTCATGAGAGTCTCAGTTATTATTTTTTCTTATCACTTATTGTAGTTTTGGATGGTCAACCTCAAACAGTGATGTGAATGTGGGTAATACCATAGTAATACTACTACCAACGTTTGTATGGAAATATGAGCGGCGATACATCAGGTGACAATTACCTACCTACCAATCTGCTTGCTGTCTGACGTTTGTAACTTAGAGATGTAGGTATGTGGCTCGCAGTGACCCGTGACGATGCATTTGAGTCACGGCCAGGCCCCTACATAAACAGACAACTTCATGTGTAGTACTTTACCACTACAAATAAGGGCTCCCACACAAAACTGCGAACTTGCATCGCATCGCAAATATCTGCGAACTCGCACGATAACGTCCGATCTCGTTTGCATCGCGCATTCCTGCCATATTACGTCATACTTGGGGACCCCCCCTTTAGTCCGCTCTGAGACAACTTTAGAGAAAGACGCGCGGCGCCTGAGCCGCCTTCTTTGTGTTGTAAAAAAAAAAATCTGCTTCAGTTCTCAACCCATAGTACTTTCGAGTAAAATAGTTCCCTTCAGAGTTCATAATTGTAATAAATGGATGAACCCAGAATCTTCTTTTTCTTTTATATCTATTTAACAATAACAGCATTATCTTTTTGCGATCCATCTTACGCTTCCTAAAAACACGTCCAATACGGCTGACTAAACCTGAAGGTATGGTTACCCTACCAAACGGTTCGCCGCACAAAATCGCATCGCAGAAATTCGCATCTCAAGTTCGTGTGACATCGCATCACATCGCATCGCATCGCATCGCATCGCATCAAATCTCAGTTTTGTGTGGGAGCCCTAACAGAGACGTTGTTATCCACGCTGTCAGTTATCATTTATTACCAGCTGTGCCCGCGACTTCGTCCGCGTGGAATGGCGACTTTGGGCAGTCACATAACCCTTACATATTTCCCTACAAACTTGCATCCCTATTATTATTTTACCCCTTAATGATAAAATTTTTACAATCTTTGACGTCATATTTTTTTAAATCTAACCATAAGCCTAAAAATTTGTTTCAATCTTCTACAAAAATGACGATATATTGTAACTGCCACCGTCTATACCTGTTGTTCTTTTATATCCAGTCCATCCTTTCGCCATCGCTTTTAGCGATAAGGCCGCCCTTTATACTTAGCCTTAGTTTGTAGTATTTTATGTATTATTTTCTTTATTTGTGTGGTAGGTTTAAGTATAATAAAGAGTTTTCATTAATTCATTCATGACGAAACTTCCATACAAACTTTCATCACCTATTTCAACCCATTACAACCCTTTTTTTGCTCTAACTAAACTGTAGCCTACGTTCGTTCCCAGGCTCTAGCCTACCTCTCTTTCGCATTATTTTATAATAGATTTAGTATAGCGATATACATACATACATACATACGTAGTGTAATAAAACAGTACTATATTATATTTTAAATAAATTTATACGTAAAAAATCGAGTTACTGGTGTTGACTTTAACAACTTTTCTTTAATTTACGGCATTATACATAGTACCTGAAAGGTACTGGATAATATCTAAAACTAATTATAAATAAAATGACGTTTAATTAAATAAATACCTATTCATAAAACGTCATAAATTAAATTTCGAGATCGTCCAAGATCAAAATATCGGACAGTCCCAAAATTGTCGGCTACTTAATCTATTGAAAATCTCACTGGTTGAAACTTAAATACTTTTCATCTTTTTACGACGCTGGTTTCTTAAATTTCTTATCTCCTCGTAGACTCGCCATACCGGCGGACAATCTTCGCATGCCCTTCCTCGAGGGTCTTACAGCGTTCTTCAAGAAGTGTTCAAGCTCTCCTGGAGAGCTGATCTTCTTCAACTCTCCGAAATCCACGCTGCGTCCATTGTTAAACCGGCTAAAGTAACTATTATTATCTCGGGCACCTCCTCCTTGCTGGCACTGCTTACAGGAATATGGCACTGAGACGGCGTTGGGGAAGTTTTCTTGAGCTGTACTCATACCGCCGTTGTGTCCCGGGCAGTAAGGGACGAATAGTACGGGGACGTAACCAATAATGCCATAGGGGGCATAGGTTTGCCCGTGGTTTCCAGGCGATTGTCCTTGAGGAGACTGTCCTTGAGGAGACTGTCCTTGAGGAGATTGTCCTTGGGGAGACTGTCCTTGGGGAGACTGTCCGTGAGATGTCGTTTCGTTGCCAGGATTAACTAAATAGCACGGGCACGATCCGGGGCTTGGTACAATCGGCAATGGGTATGGTATAATAAAGATTGGGAATGGCGGCATTTGGTATGACGGGTAGTAGGCTGGCGGCTGGACTCCTGTACCGGTAGGTTGGCCGACGGAGTCTGAAAAGAAACAAAAAATAATGAGGAACTTATTCTTAATTGATTGCTGATTATGACAGACTACAAAGGGATGAATGAATGAAATGCAAATAGATGAGTTCTTACCAGGGTAACCGGGTTGTTGGCCCGATGGAGGTTGGCTTGGCTTCTGTGGCTGCCCTCCAGGTTGGTAGCCAGGTTGACCGCCAGGCCCACCAGGTCCTCCTGTGCCACCTGAACCTCCAGGGCCGACAGGAGTACCGGGTTGCGTTCCAGGTTGGTTGCCAGGTTGACCGATGGGACCACCAGGCCCTCCTGAGCCGCCTGGACCTCCAGGTCCTCCAGGTCCGCCAGGTTGCGTTCCGGGTTGATAGCCAGGTTGTTGAGGATGCCCTCCAGGTTGGTTGCCAGGTTGACCGCCAGGACCACCAGGCCCTCCTGAGCCGCCTGGTCCTCCAGGTCCACCAGGTTGCGTTCCAGGTTGATAGCCAGGTTGCTGTCCTGGCTGTTGAGGCTGACCACTAGGTTGCTGTCCAGGCTGGTATCCAGGTTGGTTGCCAGGTTGACCAGGTTGACCGCCAGGACCACCAGGCCCTCCTGAGCCACCGGGTCCTCCAGGTCCACCAGGTTGCGTTCCGGGTTGATAGCCAGGTTGCTGTCCTGGCTGTTGAGGCTGACCACTAGGTTGCTGTCCAGGCTGGTATCCAGGTTGGTTGCCAGGTTGACTAGGTTGTCCGCCAGGACCGCCAGGCCCTCCTGAGCCACCAGGTCCTCCAGGTCCACCAGGTTGCGTTCCGGGTTGATAGCCAGGTTGTTGAGGATGAGTTCCAGGTTGTTGTCCAGGCTGTTGAGGCTGACCTCCAGGCTGCTGTCCAGGCTGGTAGCCAGGTTGCTGTGGTTGACCGCCGGGTTGCTGTCCAGGCTGCTGTCCAGGATAGAAGCCAGGTTGCTGTGGTTGACCGCCGGGTTGCTGTCCAGGCTGGTAGCCAGGTTGCTGTGGTTGACTTCCAGGTTGCTGTCCAGGCTGGTATCCAGGTTGGTTGCCAGGTTGACCAGGTTGACCGCCAGGACCGCCAGGCCCTCCTGAGCCACCTGGTCCTCCAGATCCACTAGGTTGCGTTCCGGGTTGATAGCCAGGTTGTTGAGGATGACCTCCAGGTTGCTGTCCAGGATGGAAGCCAGGTTGCTGTGGTTGACCGCCGGGTTGCTGTCCAGGCTGGTAACCAGGTTGGTTGCCAGGTTGACCAGGTTGACCGCCAGGACCGCCAGGCCCTCCTGAGCCACCTGGTCCTCCAGGTCCGCCAGGTTGCGTTCCGGGTTGTTGAGGATGATTTCCAGGTTGCTGTCCTGGCTGGTAGCCAGGTTGCTGTGGTTGACCTCCGGGTTGCTGTCCAGGCTGGTAACCAGGTTGCTGTGGTTGACCTCCGGGTTGCTGTCCAGGCTGGTAGCCAGGTTGCTGAGGTTGACCACTGGGTTGCTGTCCAGGTTGGTAGCCAGGTTGCTGTGGTTGACCGCCAGGCTGCTGTCCAGGCTTTTGAGGCTGACTTCCAGGCTGTTGTCCTGGCTGGTAGCCAGGTTGCTGTGGTTGACCACCGGGTTGCTGACCAGGTTGGTAGCCAGGTTGCTGGGGTTGACCGCCAGGTTGCTGTCCAGGCTGGTAGCCAGGTTGCTGTGGTTGACCTCCGGGTTGCTGTCCAGGCTGGTAGCCAGGTTGCTGAGGTTGACCACCGGGTTGCTGTCCAGGTTGGTAGCCAGGTTGCTGTGGTTGACTGCCAGGTTGCTGTCCAGGCTGTTGCGGCTGACCTCCAGGTTGCTGTCCAGGCTGGTAGCCAGGTTGCTGTGGTTGACCACCGGGTTGCTGTCCAGGTTGGTAGCCAGGTTGCTGGGGTTGACCGCCAGGTTGCTGTCCAGGCTGGTAGCCAGGTTGCTGTGGTTGACCTCCGGGTTGCTGACCAGGTTGGTAGCCAGGTTGCTGGGGTTGACCGCCAGGTTGATGTCCAGGCTGTTGAGGCTGACCTCCAGGTTGCTGTCCAGGCTGGTAGCCAGGTTGCTGAGGTTGACCACCGGGTTGCTGACCAGGTTGGTAGCCAGGTTGCTGGAGTTGACTGCCAGGTTGCTGTCCAGGCTGTTGAGGCTGACCTCCAGGTTGCTGTCCAGGCTGGTAGCCAGGTTGCTGTGGTTGACCTCCGGGTTGCTGTCCAGGTTGGTAGCCAGGTTGCTGTGGTTGACCTCCGGTTTGCTGTCCAGGCTGGTAGCCAGGTTGCTGTGGTAGACCTCCGGGCTGCTTTCCAGGCTCAGAGCCAGGCTGTTGCGGCTGTCCAGCAGGTAGTGGGGGACCGCCTGGGCCTCCTGGGCCTCCTGGACCACCAGGACCTCCAGGACCTCCAGGACCACCTAGAAATTAGAAACAAAGCACCCGTTAAAGAGATTGATTTCTGACTTGATGACCGTGAAATAATAATACCCTGATTGAACGATGCATGCATACATGCATCGATTGCTGATGCGCTAAGATCTGATCTGTTGCTTTAGTAGCTTATAAGCTTCTCCTAACTTGGAACAATAGCAAAGCATTGTTTGCGTCGTTAGACTGTTGACATTAACATAGTAAGCCTGAAGAGAAAAACACTACATGAGTAATAAATCATTTTGCTTAAGAATTTTATGAAAGGGTTTGTGGGGACAGCAGTTACGTTGATATACATGTCAGTACGTACCTGGTCCTCCTGGACTTCCAGGAGCGCCGGCTTGAGGTCCACTCGGGCCGACTGGAAAAAAAGGCGAATTTTAATACCAGCCACAGTATCATTATAAGAACAGTTCTTAGGCATCACTGGCAAAATGGCAAACAGCACTTGCAATCCTGTGGGCCCAGATGTTTAGGAGCAGTAACCGTGATATATCGCGAAATGGACGGAGTATTTGGGGGTTTATGTGGTTGCTAAAAGGAGGCTCCCAAATCATAATGTTTGTGATAAAAAGGCACTGCAATAACCTCACTTGCTTATTTTTACCACTCGATGGATGGAGGCGGCTCGGAACTGCTTTTTGTGAGGTCGTTCGAGCGAGGCCTATTACAAGCTGTGTTTGTGGGTGGACTGATATGATAACGATGATGAAGATTTAGCTACTACTTTTTCCATACCAAACAGGTCCTCATTAAAATTGTAACTCATAAACTAAATAATTTTTTTCTGTGCAGCAGTTCCCAAAAAAATGTTAAGGGTAACAACTCACCAGGTCCGGTAGGGTAGTGTCCGGGGGGTCCAACAGGTCCACCTGTTCCACCAGGAATTCCTGGGCTGCCTGGACTACCAGGTGAGCCAGGACTTCCAGGAGACCCAGGAGCACCTGGGTAGCTGGGCGGATATCCAGGCTGGTGAGGCTGTCCACCGGGTTGATAACCAGGCTGTTGAGGTTGTCCACCAGGTTGCTGGCCGGGCTTTTGAGGTTGTCCACCAGGTAGGTATCCGGGCTGTTGAGGTTGCCCACCAGGTTGATAGCCGGGCTGTTGAGGTTGTCCACCAGGTTGATATCCGGGCTGTTGGGGCTGTCCACCTGGTGGATATCCAGGCTGTTGGGGTTGTCCACCAGGTTGCTGGCCGGGCTGTTGAGGTTGTCCACCAGGTAGGTATCCGGGCTGTTGGGGCTGTCCACCTGGTTGATATCCAGGCTGTTGGGGTTGCCCACCAGGTTGCTGCCCGGGCTGTTGGGGTTGTCCTCCAGGTAGGTATCCAGGCTGTTGAGGCTGTCCACCGGGTTGATAGCCAGGCTGTTGAGGTTGTCCACCAGGTTGCTGGCCGGGCTTTTGAGGTTGTCCACCAGGTAGGTATCCGGGCTGTTGGGGCTGTCCACCGGGTTGATAGCCAGGCTGTTGGGGTTGTCCTCCAGGTTGGTATCCAGGCTGCTGTCCACCAGGTTGATAACCAGGCTGTTGAGGTTGTCCACTAGGTTGCTGGCCGGGCTGTTGAGGTTGTCCACCAGGTAGGTATCCGGGCTGTTGGGGTTGTCCACCAGGTTGCTGGCCGGGCTGTTGAGGTTGTCCACCAGGTAGGTATCCGGGCTGTTGGGGTTGTCCACCAGATTGCTGGCCGGGCTTTTGAGGTTGTCCACCAGGTTGATATCCAGGCTGTTGGGGTTGTCCACCGGGTTGCTGGCCGGGCTGTTGAGGTTGTCCACCAGGTAGGTATCCGGGCTGTTGGGGTTGCCCACCAGGTTGATAGCCGGGCTGTTGGGGCTGTCCACCTGGTTGATATCCAGGCTGTTGGGGTTGTCCACCGGGTTGCTGGCCGGGCTGTTGAGGTTGTCCACCAGGTAGGTATCCGGGCTGTTGGGGTTGCCCACCAGGTTGATAGCCGGGCTGTTGGGGCTGTCCACCAGGTTGGTAACCAGGCTGTTGAGGCTGTCCACCAGATAGTGGGGGCCCGCCTGGACCGCCTGGGCCTCCTGGACCTCCGGGACCACCAGGTCCTCCAGGACCACCTTGAAAAAAGGATAGTGCAATCGTCAAACTTTCGTCAAAAAACATTGTTTTCAAAGAAAGGAGATCACCCAGCTCCCATACATTTTTGGGCTAATTTTGAAAGTGCTGGCCACCTGAATTAAACTTAATATTATAATAGAGTGTTACAAAATGAACACTTTTTATTACTAGACTAAAGCTGTAAGTCAAGTCTGTGAGATAATATTCTAACTCAAAACATCCATTATATTTGTGTAGTAAAACCTAATTTTTATTATATTTCTTGTAATAATGTGCAAGTTAGATATAAAAAAGGCCCGACCTGGCCGCCTCGCTATTCCTGGCTATGGTAGTGGCCATGGTAACGGCGGGGCAGGGGGTGCTAAGAATCACCGGCCTGCAGGCTACCACACAATTCCTAAACTGACCCTGGTAACGTACAACGGATGCACTCTGAGGCTTGACAATCATCTAGCGCAGTTGGAAGTGGAGTTAGAGAACATTAAATGGCATGTTCTAGGGTTGTGTGAAGTCCGTAGAGAAGGGGAGGACACCGTAACCCTAAACTCGGGCCATCTTCTCTACTTTCGCGAGGGTGATAAAACATCCCAGGGTGGCGTAGGTTTCCTCGTCAATAAGGCCCTCTCTAGCAACGTTCAAGAAATCTCCAGTGTGTCGACCAGGGTAGCGTACCTGATCCTTTGGCTATCTAAGCGGTATAGCATGAAGGTAATTCAGGTCTACGCACCGACCTCGGCACACCCGGATGATGAAGTGGAGGATATGTACGAAGACATATCCAAAGCCTTACACAACACCACTAAGGCTCACTTCAACGTTGTTATAGGGGACTTCAACGGCAAGGTGGGAATCCAGACTAGGCCCGCATGGTTATGGAGTTAGGAATCACAGGGGGCAAATGCTTGTCAACTTCCTTGAGAAAGAGGGGCTGTTCTTAATGAACTCCTTCTTTAAGAAACAGCCCCAGCGGAAGTGGACATGGTAAAGCCCCGACACCGTGACAAAAAATTAGATCGACTTTATCATGACGGATAGCAAGCACATATTCAGAGATGTCTCAGTGATCAATACCGGATTCGATCACTGAATGCTCCGAGGCACTCTGAATATCAACTTAAAGCTTGAGAGAAAACCGTCTGATGAAGTCCACGCTCCGACCTAATCCAATCCAAATCATGGCGGGCACCGAGAAGTTTTAGTTTTGTTTTTTTTAAGACGGTATTACTTCAGAGCTTCTGAAGACAGGAGGAGCCCCCGTTATACAGAAGCTACAGAACCTCTTTAATACCGTCCTTCACAGTCGGAGAACTCCTAAGGCGTGGAGCGGGAGTTTGGTGGTGCTCTTTTTTAAGAAGGGCGCTAAAACCCTCCTTAAAAACTATAGACCCATCACACTCCTGAGCCACGTCTATAAGCTATTCTCGCGAGTGATCACGAATCGTCTCGCCAGGAGACTCGACGAGTTTCAGCCACCGGAACAGGCCGGGTTCCGCTGAGGATATGACACCATAGACCACATTCACACAGTGCGGCAGATTAAACAGAAGTCCGAAGAGTATAATCAGCCCCTGTGTCTCGCTTTTGTGGACTATGAAAAGGCCTTTGACTCCGTCGAAACCTGGGCTGTTCTAGAATCCTTACAGCCAGCGATGCCAAGTAGACTATCGTTATATAGAGGTGATGAGGTGTCTCTACAAAGCCGCCACTATGAGTGTCCAAGTACAGGGCCAGCAGTCTAAACCCATCCAATTGCGCAAAGGAGTGAGGCAGGGGGATGTCATATCCCCGAAACTGTTCACGAGCGCATTGGAAGATATGCTTAAGACTCTGGACTGGAAAGGTAAGGGCATAAACATAAACGGCAATTACATCTCACACCTACGATTCGCTGATGACATAGTCTTAATGCCGGAGTCGCTAGAGGAGCTGACCCACATGCTGGACGGCCTAGCATCAACCTCGCGACGCATCGGTCTTGGCATGAATTTGGAAAAAACCAAAGTCATGACCAATTGCCAAATTGATCCGGGACCGGTAGTCGTAGAAGGCCACCTTCTCGAAATCGTTTCCGAGTACTTACCTTGGGCAGATTATGCAGTTGGGTTAAAACAATTTCGAGAAGGAGGCCAAGAAGAGGATCCGTTTGGAAAACTACGTCGAGTCTTCTCGTTATCCATATCGCAATGTTTTACCGCAAAGACTGCTGGCAGATGCTGGATGCGTCAAGCTGAAGACAGGGCGCTATGGCGCTCATTAGGGGAGGCCTATGTCCAGGAGTGGACTAATATAGGCTGATGATGATGATGATGATGATGATGATGATGATGTTAACGGAAGAAGAACTTATTTTATTTGCCCTTGGTATATACCAACTCAAACAGGCACGTAGTTATTATGCAGAACATTTACAGGCAACTGGTAGGTTCATCATTGAACTCGGAGGACAATATCAGGGAATGGACTTAGAACTTTGGTGTAATAATAAAAAATGTTTGTGATGCTGAGTTCTATTCAAATCAACCTTTTTTTTTTGTTGGCCGGCAAAATAAATATTAGCCCAACCTGGGTGATCTCCTTTGACGGCTTACTACTGAAGGTTTATGAAATAAAGAGCATTTTGTTTGACAATTCACCCAATTTTTACCCTTTAGAAGTGATAGTAATTTTTAAAATTCCTTTTAGTAATTTTTAAAATTCAGAGACTGAGAGAAGACCACATAACCCATCATGTTTTAACCATAAAGAGAAAAGAAGTAGAGACTGCCCAGCTCCACAGCAGTCCACCTGGACACAAACTATTCTAGTTCATGATAGGTACGGTTATTGATTGACTATCTGATTCAAGAGAAAGGTTTAAATGTGTGGATACACCCGTTCGATTACGGTGTTGGTCGCTAGTTTGATTTAAAAATTGTACTTTATATTACGTTGCATAGAATAAGTCAGTACCTGGTCCTCCTGGAGTTCCAGGAGCGCTGCCTTGGGGTCCACCAGGGCTGACTGAAAAAAATAAATTAAAGATTAAAACTGATTACCAAAACAGACAATTAATTGAAAGTTAAGAATCGTCAAACAGCTGGCTAAATAACACAACTCAATTCATTCAATTTCTATAATGCTTCTAAGTTTAACTTACCAGGTCCGGTAGGGTAGTGTCCGGGGGGTCCGACTGGTCCACCTGTTCCGCCTGGGCTGCCAGGACTACCAGGTGCGCCAGGGCTTCCAGGAGACCCAGGAGCGCCTGGGTAGCTGGGTGGATTTCCGGGCTGTTGGGGCTGTCCACCTGGTTGATAACTAGGCTGTTGTGGCTGTCCACCAGGTAATGGGGGGCCGCCTGGACCGCCCGGGCCGCCTGGACCGCCTGGACCACCAGGTCCTCCAGGACCACCTTGAAATAAGGAAAAGGCAAGGTGTTAAAGTACTGATTTTGCGGTTGGTGATCGTAATTTTTTGGTGTCTGTCTACTTAAATTTTAAGTTATGATATTTTTTATGAAAAGGGAATACTATGAGGACTTATAATACTTGGCAGAGAAAATGTCAGTACCTGGCCCTCCAGGGGTTCCAGGAGCGCTGCCTTGAGGTCCACTCGGGCCGGCTGAAACAAAAAACGATTTTTCAGATACGAGGCTACATTTTGCCGAAACAAACATTTTATTGTACGTAACGAATCGTCCTACAGCTGGCCATTTGAAAAACAATACTCTATCAATATCTGTCAATCAGCTTCTAACAAGTTTAAAGGTCAACTCACCAGGTCCGGTAGGATAGTTTCCGGGGGGTCCAACTGGTCCTCCTGAGCCTGGGCTGCCAGGACTACCAGGTGCGCCAGGGCTTCCAGGAGAGCCAGGAGCACCTGGGTAGCTGGGCGGATATCCAGGCTGTTGGGCTTGCCCACCAGGTTGCTGTCCGGGTTGATTACCAGGTAAAGGTGGACCACCTGGACCTCCTGGTCCGCCTGGGCCGCCAGGGCCTCCTGGACCACCTTAAAAGCAATTTGGTTTTAATTGCTGAGAATTTTAAAATATACAGTATACCAGCCATCTGAGCTTTTGTGCCTGAATGACAACGACTATCTAACAGAAAAAAGCATTTTAACTAGATATTCATATTTGTCAGTACCTGGTCCACCTGGAGCTCCGGGTGCACCGTCTGTAGGGCCGCTTGGTGAACCTAAAGCAAAAGATTTTGTTTGAAAATTATCTACCTAGTTATTCCTTATTAATAATGGTGTTGGGTAATTTAAGAAACTATGTAACTTAAGAGTAGTTTGTTAATGCTATAAATAAAGATTTTCTTATTCTTTATGAGTTTGATAGCAAAAATAATACTTACTAGGTCCAGTTTCGGGGTATCCGGGAGGTCCAACTAGGCCACCAGGACCGCCGGGGCCGCCGGGGCCGCCAGGAGCACCAGGTGAACCAGGTGAGCCAGGGGAGCCGGGTGATCCATGGCTGCCAGGTTGGTAGCCGCCTCCGGGGTAGTAAGCAGGGGGTCCGTTGGGGCCTCCAGGGCCTCCAGGACCACCGGGTGAGCCAGGGGAACCAGGGGTGCCTGGAGATCCAGGGGAGCCGGGAGATCCAGGGCTACCAGGTTGGTAGCCGCCTCCGGGGTAGTAAGCAGGGGGTCCGTTGGGGCCTCCAGGGCCTCCAGGACCACCGGGTGAGCCAGGGGAACCAGGGGTGCCGGGAGATCCAGGGGAGCCGGGAGATCCAGGGCTACCAGGTTGGTAGCCGCCTCCGGGGTAGTATGCAGGGGGTCCGTTGGGGCCTCCAGGGCCACCAGGACCGCCGGGTGAGCCAGGGGAACCAGGGGTGCCGGGAGATCCAGGGGAGCCGGGAGATCCAGGGCTACCAGGTTGGTAGCCGCCTCCGGGGTAGTATGCAGGGGGTCCGTTAGGGCCTCCAGGGCCACCTGGACCGCCGGGTGAGCCAGGGGAACCAGGGGTGCCGGGGGATCCAGGGGAGCCGGGAGATCCAGGGCTGCCGGGTTGGTAGCCGCCTCCGGGGTAGTATGCAGGGGGTCCGTTGGGGCCTCCAGGGCCTCCAGGGCCACCAGGACCGCCGGGTGAGCCAGGGGAACCAGGGGTGCCGGGAGATCCAGGGGAGCCGGGAGATCCAGGGGAGCCGGGAGATCCAGGGCTGCCGGGTTGGTAGCCGCCTCCGGGGTAGTATGCAGGGGGTCCGTTAGGACCTCCTGGTCCTCCAGGGCCACCTGGACCGCCGGGTGAGCCAGGGGAACCAGGGGTGCCGGGAGATCCAGGGGAGCCGGGAGATCCAGGGCTGCCGGGTTGGTAGCCGCCTCCGGGGTAGTATGCAGGGGGTCCGTTAGGACCTCCTGGGCCTCCGGGGCCACCAGGACCGCCGGGTGAGCCAGGGGAACCAGGGGTGCCGGGAGATCCAGGGGAACCAGGGGTTCCAGGTGTGCCGGGAGATCCAGAGGAGCCTGGGTAGTATCCACCTCCAGGGTAGTATCCACCTCCAGGGTAGTATCCGGGAGGTCCGTTGGAACCACCTGGCCCTCCAGGACCGCCAGGGGTGCCAGGGGAACCGGGGGTGCCAGGTGAGCCTGGAGAACCGGGGCTGCCGGAAGAACCTGGATATCCAGGGTAGCCTGGGTAGTAGCCGCCGCCGGGGTAGTATCCAGGGCCGCTAGGACCTCCTGGACCACCTAAAATTACAAGAAAAGAAGAATTCAAATTTTTGATTATTATAATTAAGAAATAAAGACTAGTTCTTTATTTCTTTTTCAGTTTATTTTTAACTTTAAATTACCTGGTCCGCCAGGTGAGCCGGGGGAACCAGGTGATCCTGGTGAGCCAGGTGAACCAGGGGATCCTGGTGAACCAGGGGATCCAGGAGCGCCTCCGGGTCCGTAGCCTCCACCTGGATGAGACAGAGAAACATTTATTTCCAACAACATGATACAAAAAAAAAACTTTTATTAAGCTTCAAAAAAGAATTTTATTGCGCTTGTTAAGCTGAGTTTCATATAAATACATAATTAGATAATTCTGGTTATACTCTTTCATAGCCCATGTGATTTACATGATATTTTATATAACGTAAAAGGAACACTAAAAGTACTTATTTTGTTTTTTTATATATTTTATAAAGAGAGAAATGTTGTTATTTGCACTAAAAAGATAAATCAACTAAGGACATTTAAAGGTTTTATTGTGCTCAGCAGAATTTATGCAGATATGGCCAACTTCGTGCTGGATGAACACTGCAGTGTGTCCACCCAGCGCTGGTTTTCAGTGAAGGCTAAGGGCATGTAACGTCACAACCAAAAGGAGTTATTAAGTGTCAGTAGGTATTTAAATAAATAAATAATGTGGGACTATACACACAGCATCATTTAGCCCCTAGCTAAGCAGAGCTTGTGAAAAGCCAATAAAACCATTCTTACTTTTGCTTTACATAATTGTATCTTATCTCAAATTTGTGACGTGACAACTTTTAATGTTTTAAATAAAGATACTTATTCTTAGAATTTCTGCTTACCTGGTTGTACTGCTGGGCTTGGATTGCTGGTCTGTCCAGAACTATCAGGTGCCGGCTTAGGAGGCGAGGGCTTTGGGGGTTTCGGAGGACCAGGGGGCAGGGGTTTTGGGGGGACGCCACCAGGGGTCCTACCACAGCCTTTAGGGAAGAAGAGTTTATTCCACGGAATAATCTGACCCGGTTTCGATGATTGTGGCTGCTTGTCGGCGCTGAAAGTAAAATAAAGATAAGATAAATCATTTTCTTATTGCAAAACTAATGCAAAAGCCAAGTATTCTGGTATAACGGGTCCTAACGGAAGACTAGCGCTGGCTTGGTGCCTTTCGGGGCTAAGCCAGCTTTATGCTGAGTTGACTAATTTGACAGCTCTAACTAAACATAAATCAATAAATAATGCTGGACAATCCACAGAGCATCATCTTCAAGATGTGCAGTGGGTATGTACTAGATTACTGATATATATAATACAATACAGATAGATATTTATTATGATACATAAAAAACACCCAGTCCCGAACAAATATTTGAAGATCGTACAAAAAAATTCTTTTGATTCAAGGCGGGAATCGAATCCGCAAATTTCTTCTGCTTAAGTTCGTAAAAATAGGTACCTAAAGGGACAGTTTTCGTGCTTTCAATTTATTATTTGTGTAACCATTATCTGGAACTATCCTATCACCCGATAATTTCCAGCCATGTTCATAGGACTTACATTTCGTCATATTCGTATTTGTCATCGGGAAAAACTTCGACCGGTTTCTCAGGCTCGACTACTCTGTAGCCGTGGCTGTCAGCGACGTAGTGCGTAGCGCGAAGGTAGTTTTCTGTGTCGACGTATCCGTAGCAACCGTACGTAACGCCATCGGGACCTCGGTTCTCGTGATGGAACTGACCGCTGGGACCGACGTCGTATCCGAAACCATATGCACCTAACAAGATAATAAAAATTAGTACCATTATCCAATAATAATTATATGGTAGGTCGGTTTCATCTGCTTTTAAGCTCACTCTCTGACTACTACGGTTATTCCGTAATCCCGGCGAATGCGAAATAAAGGGAAACTTAAAACAACTCTTATATGAATAAATATTATCGTATTTTAAAACCCAAAGCATTATGGAAGGTCTGAGTTCGAAATATTGCAAACGATTCTCTTCTTTTAGTTAGATAAGAGTTTATCTAACTAAAAGAAGAGAATCGTAAATGTATTAAGGTAGGTACATTCTCTTGGTGGAACCAAACCATCAAACCTCCAAAGGCTGCCTTACTTTTTTCTCAGAGCAAGCATACAAAAATTCTACTAAAAAATTACGGAGTCTAGGTACTTACTTGTATCATAGTTGGTTTCATAGTATTGTTGCTTTTCGTCATCTACAATATCGACTACGACATCATTTCCAGATTGCCCTTGATAGTAAGGGAGTTGACGACCTTTTCGCGCTTCAAGGTTTTCTTTCACCTCTGCTTCTTTCGCGTCTAATTTCGTTAATTTTGGGGGATCCGCTTCTTTAATTGGGGCTTTCGTGACATCTGGTATCTTACTGCTTACGGCTATAGGTTTTGTGTCTTTCTTTGGTACATTTTCGCTAGCTTGTATTAGCACTAGCGATGCCTGGAACAAGTAAACAATTTAAAATTAGCAGCGTATATAATTTATATTTTATTATAATATATTGAAGACATGTAAAAACTGAAAACACTTCTGCAACTGAGGTAAGTTATCTTTGTTTGTAACTAATTTCGTTACTTTTTCCCTTGATAATTTTATGTGAATGTTTTTGCTTTCTAGAATGTCTCGCATACTAGTTAATTAACTACACATGATCCTACCCATCAATAAACATTTTCTATCCAAAGTACGGTGTTTTTTTTTTTAATTTGTATATTATTGATATTTGAAACAGATGATTTATTATTTATCAGAGATTTGTAGTGAGACCTATACAAAGCTCTTCGCACATGATAGGTATTCTATTTAGTAGATAAAATGATGCGCAAGTAATTCTGTCGTTTTCACACCTGAACCACAGAATAAATACAGGCTGAACGGAATCTTAATGAAAAGCAAAGATAAATGTTGTATCCCATGAAAGACATCTGTATCTCATATTTGATCTCAGAATAACGCACGCAAAACCACGGGCAGAAGCCATATAATATATAATTGATATTTCGGCTTCTGTCACGGAGCTAAGAATCCACAAGGTGAAAGATTCCGATTGGTAAGAAAATAAATTTCATCACTGCAGGGTATTTTATAGACGAGAATAACTATTACTTAGGTGTTAAAGTGACCATCTATGTATTTACACCCACAAGGCGAGGCGACGATGCATTAGTATAATCGTGATGTAAGTAGGTATAGATATTTATTGCAAAACTTTCAAGGTATCTTACAGATTCTGATGTGTAGGACCAAATCAAAATTAAATAAACATAGTATATAGGACCTAACCTCCTGATTGTTGTTAAGAACCAACGCAGTCTCAATGCTCAAGTCTCAAAGTTGTCAATTAAGTTTCCTTCCAATTTTTAAATCTCTTACATTTCCTACACAGTAATAAAAGCTTAGAATTATATAAAAACTTTGCGTCAAATTACCTTAACGGGGGTAAGAACTTCAAGGTCTTCTTTCATTTCAAACTTAGGTCATTATGAAGGAATTACTGCTTTTACCTAAAATTTCGCTTCATAGATTGGACTAATTAGGTCCCCTAATTTAGGAGAAACCTAATGTAGAGATTATTGATACTACAAGCTCTACGGATGTACCCTGAAAATCCGATTGATGTAGGTACCTGTAGTTTTGCAAAAACGATAAGGATCAACTCGGTCAAAGTAAAAGGAAGTTCTATTCAGTAAGTGTTTCGGCTTAGTCCAGATTTTATCGGAATCAACATGCAGTTTGCGTAAAGTTCAAACTTTAGCGATGTCCGCAAACCGGCCGCGACCGTAACCCGCATAACTGCCGGATTATGTTTCAATCTCACGTACCAGACAAGCATCAGAAGTAAATTGTATTTTGATTTAGGTCATCAACGCTTCGAGCGTTTGTAAAAAGTCGCATTTAATTCGCAAAATTCGCAAACAATGGCTACGGCCTACAAACAAATTGATCCACTGTCTCTTCGGACATGGCGGCGCATATTTTAGTTTTAACTTTTGTTAAGTTAGGTAGGTTTTCGACCGAATGAATGTGTTCTTTAGTACTAAGTAATGAAAAACCTATTTTTATTAGACTGTTATCTTAGCCGGTGGTAGGTACAGATTTAAACTACAGTTCCTAACAGCACAGTTAGCTAATCTTAAACTAGCTAGACCGAATGGGGAACCATTTTCCGAGTTACTAGCAACACTTCCGCCAACGACTTGGTTTACTTAGTAAACTATAGGTTACCTACAAAAATAACTTGGCCATTTAAGACAGATAAATTGTAAAAAGCATGACATACTTTGTTAAATATAACTAGCTACAGTTATGTTCAGGACATCTCTTAAATGGCAATGATTTTCTATTTTTATTACTCAACACCTACTCATCATGTTTGACATCTTACAAAGCACTGCCCTTGCCCATTGTCATTAAACATAATGTTTAAAAGCCTTCAATAAAAATCTATTTTTAAGTACCTACGTATAGGTATTTACAAAAAAACTTGTCCTATTCTATGATATCATCGTCAAATTTCTTGTTCGACTATTTTTCCGAATATATACCTAGTACTACTAAATAACTATATTATATATTAATTATACATAAGATATCGGATTAGACAGATGAATTTTATTGGAATGATAAGATAAATTACATTATAGAAATGAAAATTGCGACTGTATAGTTATCAGTTGGCCTTTGTAGAAAAGGTTTAGGCATAATTATATAAACCTGCCTGATTTTGAGGATTTTTAGATTTATGTCTTTGATGACAGCTTCATCTGTCTTTCTATGAAGTGTATTAAGTAATGAGGTGTGTCAAGGTGCGGTCGCTTGTATGACGCCACTGGTTGGTGCCACATTCTCCGACGTCCAGTCTAGGCGTTAAGTAGCATCGCATACTATCGAAGGTCGCACGCATCCGTGATCATACGTTAAGTTACTATGAAAACGAAAGTGTTCCCCTGTTTTTCACTTTTATTCCTACACTTTTCATAGTTTGTATGTATAGATGTATGATATGCTTTTACGAAAACTGAAGAGATCGGGCTGAAAAAACGAGGTTCGAACCCTGGAATAAAACATAGGCTACTTTTTATCCCATAAATAAATTTTTATGGGATAGAAATAGCCTTGAAACGTTTCCAGAGAAACAACGCGTGAAAATCCGTGGGTAAATACTAGTATATATTTGAGGCTGAAGAATATTGCGATTTATACTTTTGCTTAAGCTCAGTTTTTGCTATCCAAAAACCTTTTTAGCTTCTTTATCATCGTATGCTATTCCGTCGTTTCTTAGTATAACCATTCATTTTGAAATCATTCTGCCAATCAGCCACTTTTGTTTGTGTCATCCGTGTATCGATCAATCATTTCAACCCATATGCATTTTGATTTAGTAGATTTTGAGTAATACTTTAGGTTGTGTCTGTATTGTGTAATATTTATTTATGAATGTTTGATTCGTGCTCATCTGACGGAATTGAGTTGCACGATTAACCTGTCTTTGGTTTACCTCATAGGTCAGAAAGCTAGTATGAGGAGTTTATGTAATAAAAAAATAACAATTTATCTATTTGATTTCATCCGACTCAAAAACGCAGAAGGCAATTCCACTGCATTTTTTTGTGTCATACTTTTTTGGGCGGACCGATTTTGATGATCCTTCTTTTTATTTGAATGCAGCTCCTAGTGTGTTCCCATTTTAGTGTGATCAAGATCTGACCCGTAGTTATAGCGAAAGATTTCAGTTATGTTCGAAATTTGAAGACTATTGTCATTTTAAAAAAACATGAATTATTGTATAAAATAAAATACTTTTCGATTGTGATCTTTGTACCTTCATAATATTCGTTTTAGGAAAAACAAATAAGATTATTAGTGTACCGTGAGAAAAAACGGCTATTGCTTAATCTTTAGGATCACGATAAACATTCCACCCATCGTGCGCACCTCACTCTGATTAGTCTTTGCCTAACATTGTCCAGCACAATTCAGCCCAATAAAGGTGAATGGGGCAAAGAAATCGAGAGCCGTTTCGTGAGAATAGGGACAAATTGGCTAACTGTCCCTGAAATATTTAATCCATTTGCAACGACCCCTAGTCCTCCTGACATTTCAGAGGCTTCTCTTCACTTAATTCTTGGAAAATCTCTTGGATGTTGCTAAAGAATTTCGTTTGAAGTTAAAAAAATAAAGATAAAAGTACAATAAGAAGTACACAAATCAAAGCAAAACTAATCACGTAAGTGAATTAGTTCTTACAGTCACTAAAGTATCAATTCAACCCAAATCTGAATGAGGATTACTTAGTTCGGCTTAGCATAAATCATTTAGGTAGCCTAGCGTTGGAGAGCATTTAGATTTATCGCATAGCTACGATTAGATTAGCAAGACATCTAGGTATAACCTGTATTTTTCATCTACTTATCAAAGTTTATTTAGCGAACGTTTTAATAAACATTCCTCATCGGACTTTTAAATCCATTTAATTGAAAAGGTTATTGTGCAGCCTTCGTTTTATCACGTTTAGATTAAATTAGCTGAGTGTTTGTTACATGCGGAATGGTAGAATGTTGGTTTTCAGCCGGCACTATAGTGCATCCTGTTTCGAATGCAATTTAACTTCGACACGTGCAATCGCATGAGGTTGTAAGGCACAAAAATAGTATTAGATCTCATAAACCTTCTAGCAAGTGAGTTAAAAGGTTAAAGGTTATTGCGTCATAATCATGACCCGCGGTATAATGTTGAACTAGCATCCTCAACCTTTAAACTATTATATTATTCATTCTTAGCATATAAATTCTCATGTTAATATATAGGAACACTCAGTTTAACAACCGGTATTCCAATAAACAAAGGACACAATAAATATGTGCGACCTATCTATAAAAGTCCCTACACATAATGACTCTTACACAGTCATATCCTTTAAGGTCACCTGTATTTTTTGTTTTATTAGGGATTCCTTCTGCGCTCCATCATCTGTATGATAGTAGACTAATGATGTTTTTAAGCGACTTTTTAAACATTTGGCTAGGTTCTGAGGATCCCCATTAATGACAGGTTTTTATAAATGTGATTATGTTCTGGTGCATGTTTAGGATGCTTCTTTACCTATGTATCCCACCCACTCACATTTAAGAGTATTGATGAACTGATTGGCAGGACAATGTACTAAACAAATCTCATTTTGTCCAAAAACCCCGCCCATTCATGGTTATTTGCAAATTGTTACCGACAGTGATCTTTCAGCTTTCACATTTATACATATTTAACGTATAAAAAAGTTTTGATCTCCTTGCGTATTTCAATAGCAAGTAGGTAGGAAAATAAAACAATCATTTTGTAGGTACGCAGGTTTCCGATTCACATTTCGAATCTTAACAGGTTTAAGTTTTTTAATTTGAAACTCTAGAAGGTCCCTCAGGAAATTTATTAAGTACATTTTTTGACTGCCAGAATTCACGGACCAAACTTATTTAATCGAGATCCTTGCGTAGTTAATTAATTATATAATTAGGTAATGATCTGCTTCGTAACAGATATAATATTGTGTTCTTTCCAGAATTATCTAAACAGACTTCAAAGATAACATAGTAATGTTATCTTTGAAGTCTGTTTTGGCAATACTATACTCCAATGCCATATACCTACTACTATTAACTCCATTTACTCCGAAAGCAGGTCCTTCTAAATTGTATGCTTTACCAGTGTTTGCTCTCAAATATCATCATCTCTATTATTATTATTATGCCCTCATAAGCAAAGCAGGCACCGACGACGGCCTGTTTTTCACGACAATGCAGCTTTTGTTATGTAAACCAACAATGTGCTCAATGTTAATGCCTGCCCGATTATCGTAAAGAGAACAACCCGGTTTAAAACTTTTGTCTTACGGACTGAATGAAGTTCTTCAAAATCATTTTCTCGGTCATGATTAAGTGACAACTTTCTGTCTAGACATAATACAATGACTATTAAAGAAGACCATCTGAGTACAAACGATTGATGAAATAAAACATTATTAGTAATGTTCGGTGATAAATCACACTAAACATATTGTTACCAATGCATTGAGTTAGTTTTCTTTTACAATGGAATAGAAGACGCTGTTGCAGGCTCTAGTTACAGATTGAAGCTTAATAACCTTAAGTTTATTCATTCGAAGAGAAAATAATAAAATATTTTAACGAGGTCAAACTTTTCGTGCTAAAAGTACATCAGCCCACGAGCAGCCCATAATTAAGGAACAAATCCAGTTAAGTGAGAAGGGGACTGGGTTTGTGAAATGGCGAGAGAATTTTGCAGTGCCCACTTCCGCGAGCTTTAGTACAAGTGTTATTGTTTTGAGCTCTACTTATAAATAAATAAACGTTTACGCTATGAATTCCAACTATAAATAGTTCCGTCATAAAAATATATTCGCCTATAGGGCTTCGAATTTGTCTATTAATATTCGGAGCGTGTATAACAAATGGACAAACGAAGGTCTGATATGGAATTTTTGATACTGCTCTATGTATCTACTGCTAAACGGAAGTGTTCTGTCTAATAGTCAATTCAATACATAATACAGTTATAGTACGCACTAATTTTGACTGCTAAGAGGCAGTTTAGTGCTGGTACAATTATTTATTCAGAAAAACAGCGTGAAAAGTATATACAATTAAAACAAACTCATAAAGATCTAAGCCGTCACCAGAAGGCAGAGTACCCAGAATGCTGGCAGCTTTGCCACGTCGAATGGCAATGCTTTTTCGTTGACCGAAATCACAGAAATAAAAGCCAGCATTCCGATCTCCTGTGGCCTTTATGAGAAATTTGGTAAGGTCTTTAAAAATTGAGTGTGACCAAGGGTTTCCACCCCAAATGGCTCAAATAGGTAACCTAGGTCAAGATGTTTATCTGGCTCAGCGCATCAGCATTGCCATACAGCGTGGTAATGCAGCCAGTGTCTTGGGGACGCTTCCGACTGGTATTGACATGGATCAATTGAGCTACCTTTAGACTGTTTGCAACCGTCTGCGGTTAGCTCAATGGTTTCAATTGTAAATACTAGTTTTAATTTTTCTATTCCTTTGCTTGTAATTTTCGTTGTTAATAAAGATGTATAGATGTTTAGTGCTTATATATTAGGTAATGATTTTGCAGGGGGCATGCAAATAAAACTTGATTGACTACCCCAACACATCGCTATCATCACTACATAGTATAAAACAAAGTCGCTTTCTCTGTCCCTATGTATGCTTAAATCTTTAAAACTACGCAACGGATTTTGATGCGGTTTTTTTAATAGATAGAGTGATTCAAGAGGAAGGTTTATGCGTATAATAAAACCGTGCGAAGCCGGGGCGGGTCGCTAGTACTCATATAAAACCTGTTGTTAGTAGAGATTACTGAATTGGTGCATAATAATTACGTCAGTTCTGAATGTTTAAATTCGTAGGACATTCAACTCTACCTTTTAAGTTGTGATTGATTGTGAACCAGATTGTTAGCTTGAACATGAAAGAGGCGTCGGATACAATACAATTAAAATTGAGAAGAACATTGCACTCCTAATCTATCAATGATAGAATCAATCGTGGGCGTGTTAGATTAACTAAAACAATTGACAATATGAACATTAAGAGAAATCAGATCAAAATGCAATATTACATAATTGATTCCTAATTTATTTCAGAATAACTGCGATCCGTGTGTCAATGGATGAAAGTAGCCTATGTTTTATTCCAAACCTAGAACTACCTCTATTCAAAATTTCAGCCCGATCCTTTTACTAGTTTTTGCGTGAAGAGGTTACAAAGATCCGTCCATCCAAACTTTCCCATTTATTCTTGGTTTGATTATGGTTCTTAATTTATTTACGATTATCCATATAAGGCCAATCCAGGTAAGGCCAATGTGCCAATTGTAGCTTCACTACATAGTATAAAACAAAGTCGCTTTTTCTGTCCCTATTTCCCTTTGACTGCTTAAATCTTTAAAACTACGCAACGGATTTTGATGCGGTTTTTTTTTAATAGATAGAGTGATTCAAGAGGAAGGTTTATAATATGTATAACCATGCGAAGCCGGGGCGGGTCGCTAGTAACTTATAAATTGTTTCTTAATTTTAAGTGTGAATTTATATAACTTCGACAATGTCCAACTTGTCCAAGATATGAATATGAATAATATGAATAATTTTATTATTTTGTCGTCATCATATTTATTTTAAGTTTAACTGATTAAAGTTATATATTATAAATGTGGAAGCGCAATTAGCTTCAGCGCCTTTCGACCATTCAGCTTTAAAAGAAAAGCTTTGTTACCTGCAATTTTTTTATGTATCTTTGATTTATTCCCCTAGATGTTCCCAACAAGGCCCATAACGTGTTGCACTACTAACTTATCTAACACTGGACCCACCCCGGCACCCCGGCTGAAGCCGGGGCACACGTACAAACCTTCCTCTTGAATCACTCTATATAATCAATAAACCGCTTCAAAATCCGTAGCGTAGTTTTAAAGATTTAAGCATTCAAAGGGACATAGGGATATAGGGACAGAGAAAGCTACTTAGTTTTATACTATGTATGTAGTGATAGTGATATTTGGCATAGCATTGGTTGATGTTTCCTTAGGTACATTTTCAGGCATATTGCAACTTTTCAGGAATGTGGCTAAACACTCAACCATTTACGATAAAAAAAGTAATGTTTTCTGATGTAAGTTTTCGATTCTTGTTAACTTAATAATGTAACTCTTAGGATTGAATTTGATTTTTGAAGATGATTAATTTGATTTAATAAGCTTTAGGTGTTAACAAATATTAAAAGCATACAAAGCACGAAAGTTTAAAAATTCGCGTTTAAAAATCGCGGACCTTTTGTTTTAGACGAAACAAACAAAAGCTACACGATAAATACCCGATAGGTAAAAAATCGGTATAATACTTTTAATTATGTTGTATTAATGTGTGGTTCCCTAAAAGTGGGAAGTACTTACCAAAAAATAAAAGAGTATTCCCGGCGCCATGGCACGGGCGACGTCCCTCGGGACCCTCGTTTGTAAGCACGGCAGCTGCTTCCCGTCAGCTCCGTTCCTGACGGTCAAAACACAAAGCCTATTCCTCTCGTTTTTCGCAAAAATCCATAAACATGACCCGCCCGCTCGACCGGCTTTTGAAACTAAAATGTGCAAACTCGAAGATGTGCGTCTTATATTACTTCTGACTTTAAAGGCGAATACCGCAACGTATTTCGCATATACGTATATAGATTATATGTGTGCGTGTTTTTGGCTGCGAAGCCTCCGTGGCTTGATATATACTTTGTGCCTATGTGTGCGGTTCGAGTCCTTTTACCATACATTATGTTGGGATAAACTCTAAATTCTCTGACTGATTATATTTTAATAGGTTCACTCAAGCCTCCCATTAGTAAATGATTTTAGTATAAATAATCAAAAAAGGTTTTCGGTAATTTTTCAAATAGATTAGGTGGGATTTTTTACTGATTTATTCCCTCGAGCCAAGGAATGCTTTTAATGTAAGAATTTAATTGAATTTTGTAAGAAATGAATTTTTCCTTAGTGGATACAAAATTAGGTATAGGTACTCACATTATACTATAAGGTTATTGCCTAATCTCAACCATTAAATTGAAAATCTGATTGTCATAATGTCGGTATGTTAGAAAAACTTTATTTTATATTCAAAAGACATGATACATACTAATGTATCATGCGAGACATTTGCCTGGATGATATTTGCATCTTTTGAAATCGTGATAAAGCATAGAAAGATGATGATTAACGTTTTCTGACTCTTAGTTTTAACTTGCTCTATTGTTTATACAGGGTGCCACGAAACATGTGTATCATGAAGAGTGGAGTGATTCTGAACCCCGAGAGCATCTACTTCTGTTCTAAGTTAGTTCTTTTTTTAAATGATTCAAAAAGAAAATATGTTTTGTATTATTTAACGCGTATTACCTACTTTTTTTTTAATTATAAAAGGATCTACTTATAAGGAAAAGATAATATTAATTTCGTGCCAAAACATTGGTTTCGCTATAAAAAATACAGAAAAAAACACACTAACATCATTCATGTGAAAATTTGGATGAATGGATGTTTGTTACCTCTTCTCGCCAAAACTATTGAAGGGATCAGGCTGAAATTTTGAATAAACATGTTTGTTAGGAAAATAAATGGGCTTCTTTTTGTCAATTTTCATACGAGTGAAGCTGCTCGGCGCAGCTGCAGCAATGTTAAATAATGCAAATCCCTACTTATACTATTATCACTACATAGTATAAAACAAAGTCACTTTCTCTGTCCCCATGTCCCATCCCTATGTCCCTTTGTATGCTTAAATCTTAAACTACGCAACGGATTTTGATTCGGTTTTTTTTAATAGATAGTGTGATTCAAGAGGAAGGTTTATACGTATAATAAAACCGTGCGAAGCCGGGACGGGTCGCTAGTTATATTATATAAGCGAAAGTAGTGTCTGTCTGTCTGTTTGTCTGTCAGTATGTTACGCTTTCAGCCCTAAACTACAAAACCAATTTAAATAAACTTAGGTACTGAAATAGTCTAGAGCCAGAGAAAGGACTAGGCTACTTTTTAATTCGAAAAAAAGGTTGTAAGGGGCTGAAAGTTTCGTCAGTTTTGAAGCTAGAAGCTTGCAACTTATAGGGGATTAAAGTTCGTATGGAAATATGAAGGTAATGTTTATGTGACTGCCCTAAGTCACTTACACGCGGACGAAGTCGTGGGCACAGCTAGTATTAAATTAAATACGAGTAGAAAGAATCGAATCCTACATTACCCAAAAAAATACCGAAATTCGAAAAAAAAAACTAACTTATTATGTTCATATTAAGTTGTTGATTTTATTTTTGTCTCTCAGTGTACCCGAATAATAAAGTATAAAATTGATTTTAAATCGTAGCTGACGAATATTATTGTAATTAATTGGTATATTGAACCTAAAATAACGGAAAAGTTAGAAGCGGACTTGTAGTGATAAAATGAATACATTAATGTTCTCGAATTTATAGATTATGTAGGTAGCGAAGAATTTGGTCTCAAGATTGTCACAATAATTTAATTTATCCTGCCAAAGCAATGATCAAACGATGATGATACTAGGAAAAAAGTTAGGAATTCCAGGTAAGGTCCAATGGTTTTGGATCGGGCTTATTTTATTTCAATGTATCTTGCATATGGGCGTTAGATGTTGATGCGATGAACCATGCAATGGAAAAATTAGCATGGCTGACACTTCTGATTTTACCTTACCGCTATTGATTTTACTTTATACTGATGAATAGAAAAAGGTCTTTCGATTCGATTGATTTTTAGGTATAAACATTATTTATTTGTAGGCTCCTATAGTTGATGTAACATTTTAGTGTCACTAATCTTAAAAAAAACATATAGGTAGTTAATATCGAAACATTTAAACATCTAGTACTTACCCATAAAACAAGCTCCTTAGCTTGGTGTTTATAATGTAGTGTTTTTGTAATTTTGTGTGTAATTTTTGTGGGTTTTTATATATTGTATTTTCATACTTTTTGAAATATAAACAATAATAAAATCTGCAATGTATAGAGGATTTGTAGATATGCGTGTATATTTTACAGGAACAATATAGAGTAGTGTGTAAGTTTCAGAAAAAAAATCAAAATCCGAACTGTCCCTTGGGTGGGCTACTTTTTTAAGTGGGGTAACAAATTAATATCTATAATATAATGGACCATGGCTCAGCGCATCAGCATTGCCATACAGCGTGGTAATGCAGCCAGTGTCTTGGGGACGCTTTCGACTGGTATTGATATGGATCAATTAGGCTACCTTTAGACTGTTTGCAACCGTCTGCAGTAAGCTTAATGGTTTCAATTGATTGTATATCCTAGTCGTAATTTTTTCTATTCCTTGATTGTAATTTTCGTTGTTAATAAAGTTAAGATGTGTCTATAGTATTATATGGGCCATCCATATAACCTACAACCTACATATCACAAAAGTTTTTGTTTTTTTTAGGTTTCATACTTTTGATAATTTGAAGTCCATTGAAACAGACTTTAGAGTCCAAAATTGACCTTAACCAAATATTAGGCAATATATAGTAGGTTCGAAGTTTGCAGAGTGATTCATCTGAAAACTTTGTACCAATTGCTTTTAGACAGTCATCACATCAGATACCTAGCTAAAAACAGTTGGCATTTCTAGTACGATGTATTCCTAGTCTTACTAGTATCTATAGTAGGCTTTTGTATAATTGACAAAAATTCGAACCGTGTGGCATTTGCACTCTACAAATTTAATAGGAACATTTATTTTAAAAAATAGGAACAGTTTGTAAAGGCGTATATAATACTTACGTACCAGGCTTCAGAGATAAATGGACGGGAGGAAATTATAGGGATCTAAACATTGGGGGGCAGAAACAAATAAGTACTATACTATAAGCTTTATTTACCAAAATTCACACAAAACTTTCCTATAAATTTATACAATATTTTACCCAATAAGAAGATAATACAATCCCATCAAATAAATGCCTCTTATCATCCTTCATTTTATATTCCTATCATGCGTGAATATGAAATAATCACCTAAATAAAATGGTGCGTGACGTAGCGTAATATTTATTTTTGGATACTGAGGTAACGGTATTTTTGTGTGAAAATCTGCGGTAAATTTTGGTCCACGTCCATTCTTGCAAGGTATTCGGGGGACAAGAATTGCAAGATTCGATGAATTGAGTTTTTTTTCCTTGATTCACAGTTCATTGAACTGGTTCTGTCTCTACCACGTCTCTACCATATTGAAAAATGTAAAGCTCTACCTAAACCTTGCAGAGCAAACAAACGCGTAAAATTGAAATGGAAAATTCAGTAAAAAGATGATTATAAGGATAAGGTCACTGAGTTTCGGGGTTTGAAAATAGCAAATGGTGGCAAAGATTCAACATCTTGGATCCTAACGAAACAAGAGTTCTCTTGAACCGCTATAAATACTTCTGGGCTTTTTGGAAATTCGCGAAACGCAACACAATGTCTTCGCAATGTTTGGCAAAGGCTTAATGCACCAGACCTTGGTTGCAAGAAAAACAAAACCTTATCGTACAGTGGCTTTCTTTCGGATGTTCCGAGAAATGGTCGCTTTAAGTGCATGAACTGATTATCTTTGGTGATCAAGGCCACCGTGTGTGGAATGTTGAATAAGATAGTTTATAATGTTCAAGTGGTTACTTACATGATGTAATTATATAAACAACGTGATATCTATATCTTATAAATATCACGTTTATCTTATATAGATATCTTATATATATATAATTAGTACACAAATTAAAGGGCAGCTTTTATTTTCTAAATAGGTAGGTATGTAGAATTCTCTCCTAATCTTCAAGACGGATAAATGTTTAAAGAAAACCCCCGGTGCATTATGCACGATACTGCTTACATGCATTCAAAAACAACAAGCGTTTTGGGGTCAAACGGTTTTATTGAAAAAAGTAGGTGGGAAGGTAGAAATGCGCATTTTTGTGACCACTTCACTGATCACCATGTTCACTTTCGACTAGTCTTCACAAATTTAGCATTTCGTACATAAATTAGGCATTTTATTACAATATTTCACTCCAAAAAGTGAATTATGCGACATCAAAGGACACATTTTTAAATCTTTGGATCCATTATACATATTTTATTATGAGGTAAAAGAGCAGGAATGTGCTAAAACTACCGTTAGGGAACACAGATCGCTTGTTTGCTTAAAACCTGTTGAAATTGTTATCTGTAAATATTGTATCCTTCTCTTACGAGTTTTTAATCTTATGTTGACAATCAAAGCTCGTGCGTTTACTTTAGTAAGACTTTTTAAATATTATTGGTTTGTTTTAACGAAACGCATTCAAAGATCGTATTTTGTAGTTCGATTGCCAATGAAATAGTTTTACGGATTCGATTTTTATGACAGTCCAATAAATAAAATAGTATTCTTTTGTTGTTTTATTTATTTCGTGCTTCAGCCCGCGGCATTACACGCATTTTCCATGTTATAAAGTAAAGATATCTATATCTTCACTATCACTACATAGTATAAAACAAAGTCGCTTTTTCTGTCCCTATGTCTTTATGTCCCTTTGAATGTTTAAATCTTTAAAACTACGCAACGGATTTTGATGCGGTTTTTTTAATAGATAGAATTATTCAAGAGGAAGGTTTAGGTATATACTTATAATAATACCGTGCAAAGCCTAAAGGGTTTCTAGTTTATAAAATAATATTAAAACTTTTAGTGCAAAATAATCTAGAATAATAATTTCTTGCATTCTTTGTCGGCTTGATAAAAATCGTAACTTTCGTACGTCTGATGTTTTTTCTAGTGGACAGATTCGCATCTCTATTTGTTTTTTCATGAGTAACTGTATCTTTATTAACATGTTTGCTGACATTAGTCTTCATTCACTCATCATCAACCTATATAAGTGATACTCGTTGGCCAGAGGTCTCCTCATGTCTATAATCTCTAATGACCACCATAGCTTCCTGTCTTCAGCTTGCTGCATCCATTATCTGCCTGGAGTATTTCACAGATCGTTATCCCGTCTTGCCGGAGGGCGTCCTACATTACGTTTGCCGAATAGCGGTCTCCATCTCCATTCAGGAACATGCGTACCTCAGTGATTGTCGGTTCTTCGTGAGATATGGCCGGCACACTGCCACTTCAGCTATCTAGTTAATTTTTTGATTTACCTGTTTATGATTAGGGAAATTCACAGTCATGCATGTACTGAAAGGAAAATAAGATCTAGGACGGAGTATTATAAAATACACTAAAGGTCTAAAAATAGTTCCAACCAATTGAAATGTAGGTATACTTAAAAGTTCTGTAAAACAATATTTAAATAAATGGGTCAATGAAAGTGTTGCTAACACTTTTCTACGGACTTCTCAAACGGAGAAAGTTCTCAATTCGACTGTTTTTTTATTGTTAACCAGTTGTTATTTTTGAAAAAAACACCAAATTTTGCACCAACCAACATACATAATTTTCAAAGAAATTCTCAAGTAGGCTGCAAAATTAAAATCTGAATTCGTGTTTTCCTTATTTTTACTTTCTTTTACAAATAAACGGCAACTTCCGAAGAAGTGACACCGATAGGAACAGCCCACCCGCAGGTACACCAGACCCTTTAAATGGTTACTTATTATCTTGATGCCTCTAAATTATCACCGAAAAATATGTGGGGCGCTCTGACACATGTTTGTGATATGTATAATTATATTGCAGGGTTCAGATACCTTCTCACTTTCTTCGATATCCTCAAATCGTTCAAATTGTCCTCCCTCATTTTGATACAAATAATAAAATTGTACTAGACGTACACATATGAAAATCTCGGTTACATTCTTCATCGGCCAATATGCATCTATGAAAGATGACCAAAGTTTTGTTTGTTCTATTCCAGTTTTAACAAATGAAACAGTCGAATTATCTGCAGAATGATTTAATAATGTAATAGTAATGTAATGTGATATTCAATCTAGAGATAGCAAGTGATGCAAACCAAAAGGTCCCAATTTAAGGCTTCTTTATAATCTACAAGCTAATCCACATTATATAATGTTAATAAAAGTTGATTAAAACATCCCTCTTTATGCCAAAGATTACAGCCATACTCCACTTTCATCGTTTTCCAGTTTTATTGATAAACGTACGCGTGTCAATTTATTTAAAAAATATTAAAACTAGAATCCACCAATTTAAT
Source organism: Eupithecia centaureata (assembly GCA_944547425.1). Classification (NCBI taxonomy): domain Eukaryota; kingdom Metazoa; phylum Arthropoda; class Insecta; order Lepidoptera; family Geometridae; genus Eupithecia; species Eupithecia centaureata. The sequence goes on along the minus strand of OX155681.1, from coordinate 6,651,862 downwards.
TGTTTCTACAAATAAACAGAAGCGCAGAAGTAGTAAAAAAAATTACCGACCGGTTTTGGCGTATCGAAGCTCAATCATAATAATTAGTACCGTGGGTTACTGCGGTTAATATTAGGTCCTTACATATGAAATTGGCGTTTTTCGTACTGGCCACTTTAATCACAAATTTCTCCTCTTTGGTAAGGAATTCCAAATTCAAATTTGTACAGCTATAGACTCATGTATTTGTGCTTCGATGATCGTCATTCATTTGTTTTTTTTCTTCTGTTTTTTTCTGTTTGCGTCACTCATTTTACAAAATGGAAAACTTAAAATATCGCATTATTTACGAGTACGAGTTCCGCCGTGGCACTAGTGCTGCGGAAACAACTCGAAGGGTGAATGATGTGTATGGCGGTCGTGTTGCAAAAGAAAACACAGTTCGTTTTTGGTTCCAACGTTTTCGTTCTGGAAATTTCGACTTGCAGAACAAGCCCCGTGGACGGCCTGAGACTCAAGTTGATAATGAAGAGTTGAAGGCTATTGTGGAAGCGGATCCATCGCAAACCACGTCCGAGTTAGCTGCAGGCTGCGGTGTTAGTGATAAAACTGTTTTAATTCACTTGAAGCAAATTGGGAAGATTAAAAAGCTTGAAAGGTGGGTACCTCACGAATTGACTGAAGCAAACCGGCAAACGCGCGTCGACTACTAAATTAGAAGAGCTTCAATTGGAAAGTCTAAGACATCCTCCGTACTCCCCGGACCTTGCTCCAACAGATTACCATTTTTTTCGAAATTTGGATAACTTCTTGCAAGGGAAAAAATTCAACTCCGATGGGGCAGTCCAAATCGCCTTCAAAGATTTTATTGATTCCCGTCCGACTGGTTTTTTTAGTAAAGGGATCAATGAACTACCTATAAGATGGCAAAAGTGCATAGAAAATAATGGTTCATACTTTGATTAATTAAATATATTATATTAAAAAAAATTCGACTTTTTGTTCCTCCCATACAAAACGCCAATTTCATATGTAAGGACCTAATATTATATTTATTTCGACGGTGACTTGTAATTTCACACTAATTTTATAAATCCAAAAGTTGGATGGATGTTTGTTATTTCTTCTCGCTGAAACTACTGAACGGATTGCTCTGAAGTTTTGAATAGACGTAGTTCTAGGCCTAAAATAAAATATAGGGTTCGTTTTGTCCCAAAAACCAGTTCCAATGGGAATAAAATATATTAGACACGTTTCCATAGAAACGCGCGTGTGAAGCATTGGGCTGATACTAGTAAACAATTTAAGCTGCCAATTCTATTGCTGTTTTCTCAAATTTTGTTTTAAAACGCGTTACAGCTTCGAATCGAAAGAAAAAATCATACATTATCTATTTTATTATTTATAAATTAATGTATCGTCTATCTTAGAAGTCTCAATAGTTAGGTTTATTCTGATCTACTTCTTATGTCATCGATTCAACCCACGCAGTCTGCCTAATTACATAGCTAATGAACGATTTGTACATTGATTTACTACCAGGGTATCTCTTAAAATAATGGAAACGCCGTGTTCATCAATCAATGCCTCTTCCACCCCTAGATAATGGTTCCTTTAAGGCAGGTTCCAAGTCAACAGATTCTTAAAGCTTTGTACAATGCCCATATGGTTCTGTTTTCTTATTATTGAGGTGTCTGGAGAATTTCCTTCGTTAGTCTTCTTTATTTAACGGTACGTTGGAGTGCATAAAAAGTAAGTCTCAATACACGTCATACCTTTATCATCCTTATACCTGCATGTTCTACCATCTCTTAAAAAACCTAAGTTTAATCTTAAAATATCCCCATTCTGACTCATCATATATACTATATCATACAGGTGATGCTGATATGGAAGTTTTAATTTATTAAGTTAATGGAAATAAAGATACGTATTCCTTTTTTGTATTTTTAAATAGCGTCCAGGAATATTTGACCCCATCGTAAGACCACAACTCAAATGCGTTCGCATGTTGAGAATGATAATTTTATGTCAATTTATCTCACTTCGAGTCAAGCCGAATGAAAACGGTTCGATGACTCAACTTAACATACCAACCAACGTATGTTAAGAAATCGATTCGAACGTGCAGAATTCCTATTCATTATATCATCCAGTAACGGATTTCCATAGATATATTTTGTGACAACAAATTAAAGGGATTTACTAATCCAATATTTCAAACGTTTGACAAAAATATCATTATCGTAACCTTCCGTACAAATAATGTAGATGATGTACTTAAAATGTTCGAACAGTTCGTTATGAGGGTAACTCAAGTCGTCTCTAATGGGAAAACTTTTCTCAGAATGTTTTTATTAAAAAGATATTAGATGTGCCGAAATTTATAATCCAGCGAGTCAAACTGCCGACGAGGAAGATTAATGACGACGAAGAATGGGAAGACACCTTTGCAGGTTAAAAACACATCAAAACGATGTGTGAGGACTTTAATAAAAGCTCCATCTTACGTATTTTATATCAGTCAGTGTACAAAAAACACATTACGTAAAATTTAATAATGTTGATATAAATATAGATAGATAGATAGAATTTTTATTAGAAACACACACAAACAGCACAGGAAGATTAACAAAAGAAACATTTCAACAAATTAGGTAAATGGAATTAAGTCAGTACAGTAGAAAAACAGGGAAAAAAAAACAGGTAGGTTTAACACAATTAAAAAAGAACAAAGTAAGAAATAGTAAAAAAAAACAAAACACAATAGCCAATAATATATTTGATGCCAAGAAGAGTTTAAAAAGAATATTTATAAAAATGGCTTTTGTCATCAACTCTTTGAAAACAAGGTTCTTTATTTAACATGTTCATTAATAGCAAAGTCTATGTAGAAGCTACTAGAAGACGGCTAAACGGGATTTGTACAGTCAACGCCAAAATTTAAATATATTTTAAAGGAAAAACTAAATTACTGTCAGAAAACAGACTGCGGGGTCCAAAAAGGGGTTGGATGTGAAACAAAAGGCTCTCTATTTCAGGAATCGAACGCGTGTGAACCCCAACGAAAGCCAGTGAGCTCGGCCGAAGGCGAACGAAGGCTCGCTTTCTTTCGCTTGCTTTTGCCAAGACGTTCTCACTGGTTCGTTCGCGTTCATTTGTTAGCCTTCGCTCGCTCTCGTTCGCTTGGACTGGACCCACCATTAAGTTGGTTCCTACGACACCCTATTGCTGAGTTTTAGGGGTCCGTTCTAACGACAAAACCAACAAGTACGAAGTGCAACTTGGGCCCGTTCACTGTACATGCCTGAAAGCTTTTACAAACTTTGCTTGGGCATCATTAAGCACATTGTACTTGTTCCTAAAGTAAGAATATTGTGCGAAATACAAATTTATCGATCAATCTAAACACATAAACAGGTATTTAAGCTAGTCCTGGCAAATCACTTCTAGTCGTAGATTTATGTCCCATTAACTGGTTGTATTCGTTGAATAGTGAAGTGAACGACCTATAAATGAATTTAAACATTTTAGTATGATATGTTTCTATATTTTTTGTAAACATTATATCGGGCGGTTAATTTTGTCAATTGTATAAAGATATTAAAAATCCCAAGCTTGCAACTTCCAGGATGCAAGCTGTCATCAATTGTAAAGATAAGATCTAAGGAGGAAAATGTGTTTTTGCGGTTACTTTAAGTATGCTAAGGTTTAGATTTTTTTAGATTGTTCAAACGGAGTTCTAAACTTACTGAGTAGAAAAGGAAACCTTGCTTTCGAATAATAAAATATCACAAAACTTCCTCATAATTTAAAACATATTCTTATGGTGTGTGAAGTAAAGCTGGGTTAAAATTGTCGCACTACACGACACAATAATTTAAACCTGACATTGATCTCACTTATGGATTCTGATACGTGTTTATTATCCATATTAAAAAAAGTAAATTCAAAAGTAATTGTCTCTCAGTCTGTCTGTTACCTTTTCACGCCTAAACGGCTGAACGTATATATGAAATTTGGCAGGGAGATAGACAGATTTCGGGGGCGGACACTAGGCTAGTTATTACTACTTAGTTATTAAATATTTTTTTTTTACATAACATCTTTATTAACAACGAAAATTACAAGCAAAGGAATAGAAAAATTACAACTAGTATTTACAATTGAAACCATTGAGCTAACCGCAGACGGTTGCAAACAGTTGTAACATTAAATATTTTTAATGTTACATCACTACATAGTATAAAACAAAGTCTCTTTCTCTGTCCTTATGTACCTTTGAATGCTTAAATGTTTAAAACTAAGCTACGGATTTTGATGAGGTTTTTTTAAATAGATAGAGTGATTCAAGAGAAAAGTTTATACGTATAATAAAACCGTGCGAAGCCGGGGCGGGTCGCTAGTTTATAAATAATCGACACCTACGCTTGAAATAACAGTGGCGTCAAGTTCATGATTTGTTGATGGTTAAATTGCTGGTCCGGCAATTAAGCAGCCAAGCGTGTAACGGTCTGATACCCGTTTCAAATTATGTTCACGACCGGAAACTAATGGAACTTTTATTTTTGTACCCGGATGCTGGTTATCAATAATGTTCACAGAAAACTTTTCTTTTATCGGAAAACTTTTAACTATTAATTAAATTTCATGGATAAGGCAAACAGCTTCAAATTATTGTAGAAATTCCTCGAAATTCTTAGGTTTACCATGGACATTTATATAAATAAACTGACGAATAAGTCTTGAAAACAAGATAACAATAAAACTTGCTAACTACACCGTGCTCCGGTGGTCACGGAATCCCTTATTGAAATTTACTCAACTACGAATTAGAATATTGGTAAAATTTACCTAAAAGTACCCGGAACTTTAAGGCTGTATATAATAATCTTTTAATTTTAACCAGCTCAAGCCGGGCTTTCTACACCTACCTACACTACCTACATTACATCCAAAGACAGCAGGATATCAGACATTCTTTTAAATCTTTGTTTATCTAAACGGTGACTTTTTAGGTTAATGGCTATTATTTGAATTTTAAGAGCAGAAAGACCGTTATATCAGCTTAGGTTGCAACCTCAAACAGCCATAAAACTCCTCGCATAAGATTAGAAGTTCAGGTTTTGGCAACTCTGGCAAAATTATAGCATACCCCGTTAACATGAAGTAGGTATCTATTGCACAGCTCTGAAGCTCTCATTTAATTTTATTTATGTAAAAGCTTATCGATTTTATAGTGAAAACCCAAGTTTCATCTCTGGTTATCCGATGCCGTTGCGATAAATATTCATAATACTGATTTTGCAGTTCATGATCGTTTGTCACGGCTGTTTGCGTTAATATTACCTATCGATGATATTGCATTTTCAGCACTTGTGCTCTGTTCACACATTTATTTTCTTTTTGATAGCTCGAGTGCTACAAGTGCTATACCAAATCAATATTTATGACCATCTTTTGTTTATGAACAAGTTTTAATCGTTTTTGTTGAAGAGTCAACTTATAATCTTCCTAACATAATTATCGAGTCGATAAAATTCTCAACTTTTGCAAGTCCCGGTATTATACGAGTTGTTATTAAAAAAAAATGCTGTTGTTGTAATATAATGTGATTTTGGTATACCTTTTTATTAATTGAACAAGCCTGGGTATAGTTTTGTTTTGAAACTAGTACTATTTTAGAATCATTTAAATAATAAAACTGACAAAGTTTCCCAATTTAATAATGTTTAGACAGATATTTATCGGACACCTAAGCCTCCATGTAAAATGAGGAAATAGACCAATTAGGTACCCAGTCAATTTGATCTAGTATTTATGCATTCATACATATCAACTAAAAGTATTTTCCGCATTATGTGATCGTCACTTAGATGCTAAATTCTAGCATAGATCTGCTTATAGGTATATAATAGGAGTTTTGTATTTTAAGGTAATGTATCTTTAACACTTCTCACTTACAAATCATTTTGGTCATTTTGGCCAATTAACCATTATGGCCTTCCTACATTTAGAGGCATGCATATCTATATGTGAGAAAAAAATTACCATCTTTCAACTTTAACGTTCGGTTTGTAGCCGAATCTAAAAGTTGAAAAGATGACGACATTAACTGACGACTAAGACAATAATAGACTAACATTCCCGTGTTTGGGGACATATTTACTATTTACTCAATTAGGAAAAGACCCTTAAAAATTTGTGAATTAATTACAAAAATTGAATTAAATGTATTAAAGTTATGTATTACTTTCAATTAATTAAGATTACAACAACATCTATACTTATAATAAAACTGTAACAGGTCCAATTCATTGAAGATATTTTGAAAATTTTTTTTGGAGGGCACTCTATTATCTATACTCAAGCCAAAACTGTATTTTTTTTCATTCATGTCTGTCTGTCTGTCTGTCTGTCTGTCTGTCTGTCTGTCTGTCTGTCTGTCTGTCTGTCTGTCTGTCTGTCTGTCTGTCTGTCTGTATCGTAAACGCGCATCACGCCGAAACTACTTGATGGATTTAAATAAAACTCGGCGTGATTATAGGTCATACTACGAGGAAGGACATAGGATATTTTTTATCCCGGAATTCAGTAAGGTTCTCATGGGAGAGGGTATGAAAGTTAAATTCCTTTACCGCGCATCACGCCGAAACTGCTGAATAAGTTGGAATGAAACTCGGGACGATTTGAGTTCATACTACAAGGAAGGACATGGGATACTTTTTATCCCGGAATTCGGTAAGGTTCCCCTGGGAGAGAGGGTGAAAGAAAAATTCTTTAACCACGCATCACGACGGAATTGAATGAATTCGAATGGAACTCGGGACGATTGGACATAGGATACATTTTATCCCGGAATTCAGTTTGGTTCCCCTGGGCTATACGGGTTTTCAAAAATATCTCACAGCATCTGAACGACGCGTGTGTACGCGTCGTTCAGATGCTGTGAGAAATTTTTGAAAACCCGTATAGCCCAGGGGAACCAAACTGAATTGAACTGATAGACGCGAAAGTTTGTAAGTATGAATGGATGAATGTTTGTTACTCTTTCACGCAAAAACTGCTAAACGGATCTGGATGAAGTTTGGCACAGAGATAGATTATAAGCTGGAATAACACATATATTTATTTTATCCTGAAAATCCCACGGAAAAGGGAATTACGCAAGTAAAATCGCGAGTACTCGAAATACTAATCATGCGCAGACGAAGTCGCGGGCACCAGCTAGTTGATAATAAATAGGACTGTAAAGTCCTACTGTTGGGTAAAGGCATCGCTATTCGCTCTGATCCATGTATTACGACTTTGGATTCGCGCTTTATCAAAGCAGTTCGAGTGTGGATTTTCCAGCATTATTTATTGTATATACATATATAATTGTATTTTTTATTTCGGTGCACCGCAACGCCTTACGCTGTTGGGATTCAATGAGTGGTGATTAGATTAGATTACAAAATACTAGCACATTATATTCATTCTGGCTTACAAGCTACTACTGTTAGATTGGAACATTCAACTTGATAAAAAACTATTTGATACATTTAGCGTAAAAACCAGACAATAACAAACGGAACTTTAGTGATTATGTAATATTTATTTTATTTATTTACTTTTGCCTTGGGCTTGTATAATGTGGCAACTTAATTATCACGTATCTGACAATTCTTCTGTAAAATTTGGTTGTTGTTTATTTAAAGCTGTATCATGCGGATATCATAGTTTTGACAAGGACCATGCACCTTACAGCCTGTCCAGATAGGGCGCTTTACGCGCGTAAAGCGCTGGACTCTCGACTCGCGCGTGCTACGCGCGTGCTACGCGCGAGTCGAAATACTCGGGCGAACAGTGGAGCGCGCGTAAAACGCCGCATCTGGACGCAATATAAATTGAAACGCGCGAGGGCACTCGCGCGTAAAGCGCGCGTAAAGCGCCCTATCTGGACAGGCTGTTACACTTAAATTTTTTTGGTAATCATTGAAATTATAAAGCAAGAATATACATAACTAACTTTCAGATCGCGGCTTCGCTTGTGTAGACTTTACGATTTGTACTGCTCTCAATGTAATAGAACTATAAATACTCGTATATGAAAATTTCAAGCAAATTGGGTCACTGTTCAAAGATACTAAGTAACCTTAACGTCAGCTCCTATTTTACCCCTTTTTAGGTTTTTGAAAATCCTGAAACATTAAATCTCAGAACTTATGCATCCTACTTTAAAAACTTAAAGACATTTCAATACGGATCTCCAACTTTTAACCCGTTTTACCCTATTTTCTGAAGTTTTATTAAAAATCGCGGAACACCTGTTCCATTATTTTATATATCTATATGTGTAAGTTTCAAGAAAATCGGGCTACTGATTAATGAGTTACAAAAATACTAAAATATCTTCGACCTCCCCTTAGGGGAGGAATTTCCAAGAATCCCTTCTTATCGGTTGGACCCTCCAAATTTCAGTTTTCTTTCTTCAGCGGTTTGGCCTGGGCGTTGTATCCAAAAAATCGCTTGTTCTACTATAATTAAGATTATATCAATATCAATTTCTGCCAGTACGATCATGTTTGCAAATGCTACACACACTTATAGACACAATGGTCGCAATGGTTCCCAGTAGTAATTTACTAGAGTATTTCATTACGCTTTACATAAAAAATAAAATATTTCTTTTATTGATAAGAATATTTACTCCAAGTAAAGCCCTGGATGAATAAGTTTCAACAAGAACGGATATTTTACATTATCATTCAGAGTTTCGTACTCTGAGCACGTTCATTGGTACAGCTACCAGGCGTGTAGTAAATATAGCAAAATCTGAAAGTTATTTCAATGACTGCTGCATATTTTAGAATTTAGAATTCTGGATAAGGAGGTATTTCATAGTATTCTTTCATAAGTATTTCTAACGAAATGTCCGTGACGCAGGAGGTTGCGGATTCGATTCCCTCTTCGGGATAAATGTTTGTGCACTCTGCAGATATTTGTTCGCATGTTCTGGAAGTTTTCTATGAAGTATATAAAAATATCTATTCAGTATAGATTTTTGAGACGAGACAGTAAGAGTAAGATACTTTTACCATTTGAGTTATAGAAAAACGTTCTTAGTCGTCCCTTCATAACTTTTTTAGTTATTCTGAACTGCATTCACAGATTTTGGGAAAATGTACAGTCAGCGGGTACTTTTTTATTCAAACCTTAATCGATTCAGTAGAGCCTTGTTCCGTATTAGAAACAGGATCAATTAATTTCAAACTTGTTTTTATGTGAAAGAGTAACAAATCCATAAATACAAACATTCGTTTGCGTTGCGCTTATAATAAAACAGTAAATTATAAAATAAGTACCTACTCAAAATCTTGCTTTACTTTGGAATTTGTTTGTTGCCAATAGAATGATTATTATCTGTATTGGTTAGGGTACCTACATCTTGTCCGAATGAAAACTCGAACGCGGAAAAGTTGTCGTCTTCACTTTTAGATTACGGTACAACTCGTCCAAGTCCCAAATCTCTTGATTTTAGATTTGGACGAGTTGTTCGATCCAAAAGAGAAGTGGACAACTCGTCCGCGAGAACGTCGTTCCTTTTCAGGGTTTGTAATGGAAATGTTATAATTATACATTCATTTTATAAGATAACCAACGGCCTCCGCTCTTTGGAAACATAAGTTGGAAATATTTCGTAAACAAGAACTCGCTAGGGATAATTTTATTTGGTTTTGTCTTTCTTCGTTCCATCCTTAGTCGAACTTGCTAGCCATGTGTTTGTTTTGCTCACACATTGTTCCCGAAACTCACTCAAGTTTTTCGAAGTTGTTGGGTCTAAGCTTTGATCACGTGCCGTGTTTGCAGGTTATATTAGGCCCACTCACAATGTAACTCCTCAAAGGAAATACTTCGTAACAACCTAACTTTATGCTGATTGTTGACGTACGTATGTACATCTTATAAACTGACTTTCCATGCTAACTTGGCTCAGCTCAGACACGCTAATAAACAGCGATCCAAAAAGAAATGGTCGAATGGTCTGATAAATTATTTTTTAGAGTTTTCAGTAAGCAAATAGCAAAAGTTTTTTATTTACGCATTTTAAATTGAATGCGTTGACTGATTACAAGTATTTTTAGTTCCGGGTATGCACGATTTTCGGTAAAATTTGAATTTAATCCATAAAAATAAAATAAACAAATTAAATTAAAAAAGTCAAAGCACGCTATAGTAGTATGAAGTAATGTTTTTTGTGAGGTGGCCTTTGTCGCAACACGTCATTTAATTTATTTCAGATGTCTGATCCTATCTTAGGGCCCGCAATAAAGAGGACAATGCCTCTGAAAGTTAACCGAACATGGGTTTTAATTAGCTCGCAGGGGATAGCATTCTTTAGCTGTCAGTGAAGAAAGGCAATAACAATATTGAATTTGATCAACCACGTTTTAATCGAACGGTATTAAAGTATCTAGATAAACCAAAAAAATTAAAAGTCTATCAAGTAATTTTACTTTAAGTGTGAGATTATAGATATACAATCCTGTAGTTATTCTGAGTATTTATTTACACATCACCTTAAAATCATCATCATTATGCTTAGCAAAATAATTTTTTACTAAAACGATTTAAAATTTATAAATCTCAAAGCCTGATTTTTCATCTTCTAACGGAGCATCAACATCATCTACGTGTATGATCTTTTCTACGTTTTCATTAAATGTTACAACCGATTTTCTATGAGGCCTTCGTCTTTCTCCGTACTCGTCATCAGATGAATCATCTGCATTTTTCAGTTTGTCTATTGACTGTATGACTATAGATGCACTCGGGTCTTGTGGAGTCGGCATATTCAAAATAGATTCTTTTCTAGTAGGAGTTGGTTCCACTGTGACTTCTGGAATAGGTGCATCTAGCATTTCTTGCAGGCGTCTTTCACTTTTTTTCAACTCTTCAATATTGAGTCTAGGCTTCGTAGCAATCTCCAAAGGTTTCGGCAACTGTTCTGACGTATCAATCCTCGACGCTAAACTACTCGCGTCACTGAATTGATCATAATTTCTATTCTTTCTCCTGTCAACAATAAACTTAGTAAGGACAAGACTTTTTTTGGATTAACTGTAAAACAAAGCTATCTTAGTAATAAAATAGAAGGAATGTAGAATTACGGTATTCTTACCATCTTAGGAAAAACCATACAAGTATCACCACTAGTATTATAAAGAGGAGAACGCTGAGGGTAATCGTAGCAGCTAACAAGCCTGTGTCACGTCCTGAGATGACGCATATCTCTTGGTCAGACAGATGATCTCTTAGCGATACTGTGCTAGCTACGTTGACCTGCGCTATTACTGCGTTAGTAATGTCGCTGAAAATAAAATATACCTTATTAATAGGTATGGTGTTCATTCGAAATGGTTACAGATACATGATGGAATATTTACGTAGTTAATCTTTCGACGGTGACAGGTTCCCTTTGGATCAGGCCATACACATATAGTTGTAGAGATGCTCCAGTCGCGCTAGTGACGTCTCGTTTCTTTCTTGTAGGTTCATCAGTTTCATCGTCCGAAATTACCACAGATCTGAGTACTTTAATTTCATATCCCACAGATGCGCTCAGTCGCTCTAGGATATCGCTTTCATTGTTTAAGAACGCGTCTCTGATTGTCACCACAGCTATGTTACTTTCGTCCAACAGCTTTACCTTTAAAAAACATGAGTTTTATGAGGTTAATGCTCTCTAGTTCGTTGTCATATCATAAATAGGTATCTAAACTTTTATGATGTCTGAAATAAATTACTTTTATTTGTTTATTATTTATGAAATATCTATGTTAATGAATAAAATAAAATGATGTTTTAAGATTTTATGTCCGCATATCGTGATATAATTATATACAACATATTATGTTTTTTGTTAAGCAGATGACAAAGGATTAGCGGCGTTCTCTTCGTGATTTGCATATCTTTATAAACTAGGTAGTATAGTTTTTAACTTGTTAAAACAATTTATGTTGAGCTAACTGCGTATAAACAGGATGTTGTCTAATCCGGCACTCTTCACCGTTATCTAGGTAAAATACGAACATACTATAACATGTACTATATACAATAATTTAGGCATTGACGAGTGGGGATCATAGCTTATTTTTTGGTAGCTTATAATACAGAAAAAATCGAGCTAATCTACCAAAAGCTACCAAGCTAATCTACCAAGCTAGGTTAGTTTATTATAGTTACTTCCATAGTATTATGTCCTATGGTATTTTGCTTTGGGGACAGGCAGCTGATATTCAGACTATCTTTGTTCTTCAAAAAAGGGCGGTGCGTGCAATTTATAAATTAAAGCCACGTGACTCATTGAGGGAATTATTTAAAGAAATAAATATTTTAACTGTAATTTCGCAATATATTTATGAAAATTTAATGTATACACACAAAAACAAGAGTAACTTTTTGAAAAATTGTGATGTTCACAATAGAAATACACGAAACAAGAACAAATTACACATTCCTTCATTTAGATTACGAAAACTGGGGAAATCATTTATGGGTAATTGTGTGCGCTTCTATAATAAGCTTCCATCTGAAGCAACTGAACTTTCTATTCGTAGATTTAAACAGTACATAAAACTAAATCTTATCAAGAAGGCATATTACTCCATAAATGATTACATCAATGACGTTAGTGCTTGGCCAGATGTCGCTCAGTTCCACATCGACAATAGTATGTAATTATTTATAAGGCAAACATGTATTAGACACATAAGTTTTACACATGCTAGTGGTTTCTATTTCGCCTCTTCCACTAGTGGACAAAAAATTGAGGCGAATTAAATTTGACTTGTCTAAGTGCTTATTTTGTAAGCCTAAAGAAATAAAGATATTGATTATTTGATTATTATTTATTTGATTAAAACCAAAATGAATAAGCAAGGTGACATATACGGTGGTCATAAAAGCCTTAACGAGTTTTAAAATTCCTGCCTTAGTAGACATAAACACAAATACTGTTGTTGGCACCTTGAAAGTTCAAAGTGAGTCACGTCACGTGGCGTGCCGATAGATTTAATCAATTTTTTAACATAGACTTCTTATTTCACGACATTTTGAATGTGACAATGATGTGTATGTTCCGGATAAGATCCGGATCAAGGATATATAAAAAAAACTGAACAAATAAACAATCAGTAAAATGAAATTATCGAATTCTAAGAAAACAATTAACGTTAAAATAAGTCACCCATGATTAATTTATTACATCTCTGGAGATCACTAACCCGCAAAGCTGGTTTATATTTAGTAATTATAACGAGACAAAAAGTACAAGTTCGTGGGATCTAAAGAGGTTTACTTTTTAATCTCTTTTGGAACTTCTGTCATTGATCCCAGTTTATTAGCAAGATGTTCTTGAGGGTAAAGTTGGAATTTGTATTTATTTTATGCCACTTCCAAGATCCCTTTACAACCATTATAGATCGAACAAAATGTTTAAAAAGAAAAAAGTCTGCGATTGAATTGTTGAATTTCGATAAGGATCTTCGTCTTATCGTTACATAAATCACAAGCCTCGCCTCCTTTCTACAGCCTACAACTATAACGGTACATTGTCATTTCAGTATTCACTTGGCTTGTTGGCTTTTTAGGTTTCTTTTTACCTCTCATATGAGACCATTAAACGTGTCGTGGAATTTTCATATAGGTAAAGAAATTTGCGTCATTAGGTACCTACTATATTTTTTGTCGTTTTACACTTTTACAGTTACGTTCAAGAAGGAGCTTATTCCTCCTTCCTTGCATGTATATCAGGGACGTCTTTATCTTTGTCAAGTAATATACTCAGTATTTTAAAACTCATGCTAAAGTCTTGACTCAGACATACAAATCATAAAAACAGATTATGCCTATACATTGTAGATTATATATTGTTAAGTGGAACTCCTTCCATCATGCCATAACTATCTACAATAAACTACTCAATAGTTTTAATTTAAAGAATAGCCTTTGAACCTGTTTAAAATAAATTAAAGAACTGGCTGTTGGAACAAAGTTTTTTCCTATGTAAAATAATATTAGAGACTTGTCATTCAATTATCATATTGTTATCTGTGACGTTTATTAAATTTTTAGGTTCATAAATTTACTTGTTTAATAAACTTTTTGTAACAATATCTTTTTAAATAGGAATCAAATGTGTCAAACACTTTAGTATTAGGTAGATTATAATTGGACGATCATTGATATGTACCTTGTTGCATTTCATTTCATTTATGACCACCATGCTTGCATTTCATTTCACTTATGAACTTTTGCGTGTAACGTTCAGGCAGATAATCGATTATGATTACGATTATTGATACTTACTAAAATATCGATGGATCCAGTCAGACCGTCCTCATGTCCGTTTCTATCCGTGGCCCTAACTGTGAGACGCGCGTCGTGTTCCAGAGTGGCTGTGTCCCTCACATGAACGAACCCAGTGGTCGGGGCCACTGCCAGCACTGGCTCGCTACTCCAGTAGAGTAGCTCTGCATTCTCTCCTATATCTGCGTCCGTTGCCTGTAATAATCACTTTAAATAAGTTTTGAAGATAGATATCATTATTGAAGAAAGATAGAAATCACTTTAAGCGATAATGCCGGCGATTTTACTGCTTTTCTCTTATAAAATGTTTTATTTAGTTACTATTTATTACTCACAATTTTTTTAATGAGGCAATAAAAGTATTATCTATCTATCATTGTATTAAGTACCAGCTGCGCCTTGCGGCTTTACCCGTCTAAAATTGAAGATATCACGCGCACGTTTTAATCCAGGTCTAGATAAACTACGTATATTTAAATTCCAACCCGATCCGTTCAGTAGTTTTGGTATGAAGAAGTAACAAACTCCCATCAATCCATCCATCCAAGCTTTCGCGTTTATAATATTAGTATGATATCAGTAATCTAGTTTCTTAACACAAGCTTGGCTTAGCTTGGTTCTAAATGATTTTTTGTATATTGTCCAATACTATCTATTTGCTTCTAAAAATAAACGCAGTTATAGGAAAACTCATCGAGGTTATTGATTCGTCATGAAACCCCGCATGACTCAACCTATGCCATTTAGAATTCAACAACTTACTACCAAAGTCTAGTTTCACCTACTTAACTATTACCATGTTTAATATAGTACCTGAAGCTCAGCTACCGATCGCGGCAGCACCCTCTCCTCCAGCTCTTTCACAGGATACCCCACAACGATCGGCTCTTGTTCTTTCCCCACAAACACCGGCGGGTTGTCGTTGATATCGTGCACGATTAGATTCACTAGACTACGCCTCGAGTTGAACTCGATCGATTCTGTCAAAACCCATCTACTGGATCCATATTCGGTTGAGTCTGGTCTTGTACTGAGAGACCTTTTAGTGCGAGTCTCATCCGCCTCGCAATGCAAGGTTATCTCGACCTGCACTTGCGATACTGCCATAAACGCAATAGAGGCGTCTTCTCTATCGATGGATGTTGTGTGAAGTCCCGTCTCGTCCACGAAAAGCCACGTCTGATTCAAGGGCCAACGGTTGGTTAGTGTGAACCGACAACCCTCATTTGAGTTTAACAAATCGTAGTGTGGTTCCTCTTCGTCGCGCTCTAAGACAATAAGCGGCGGCATTACTATGTCACCTTCGCATGTAGTAATTGCTTCTGATGTAAGATCAATCTGAAATTATAAAGGTACTATAACTTTGCGAAACTATATTAGAATATTACTTTATTTAAATCATTCAACACTTTAGTTGTATTGTACTTTTGACTCAATATTCCTTGTTTTAACTTTTTTGTTTTTAGGAGATGGTTAACGAGCTTAGTTAATTAAGGCTTAAAGCAAGTTTGCTCGGCAATATTATTTTAAAGGTCAATGTCAAATTTGCTCATCATCTCAAACATAAGCACTAAGCACTCTCTGCCATTATAGCATGCATGATACACGATTACAACATTGTTAGCCTATGCACTTACAATGTTGCAATTGTCATCCTTAGCAGCATCGATGGATATTCACACATCTTTATATGTTAAAAACATGACACAACACAGAAATAAGAATGGAAAATAAAAACACATCCTTGAATATTATAGGTAGCTATACTGGTGGGTGACGTTATTTTAATTTAATTCTAAAAACTATATATAATTTATTTATTTATATAGTTTCTATTTTTTTTTTAATTATCTAATTTCTAAAAACTATTTCACGTGTAGTTACATCTCCAGTTTAATTTAAACTTACTAGATATGTGTATTTCTTCAATAAACTCAAAAGATGTAAGTTTATATAACGTCCTGGATTTTAAAAACTTAAAAGTTTTTTTAAGAGTTTTTACGCATGGGATGTAAATAAATGAAAAAAATTACTAAGAACTTTTTAACTTAATAAAGGATTATTTATACCCCAGGTATTGTATTTATCAGTGGAACTCTACTTACCAATGCAGTTGCCGTTTGTAGTGAATCAACAGAAGTGGCGACCACGTGGAATGTGTACAACCCCGGGCTGACAGGGGCCGACAAATGAAGCTCACCAGCATCGTTTATACTGACCCTTTCCTGGAGGTGCCCTAAAATAAAACTCACTAATAAGATCTTCTGGGAAAAGGTAAATAAATCTTTTTTCAAAATGAACAGTATAATAAACATATGAAATAAGTACCCACTGTAAATTTTGCCTTCGTTATTCCAAGAAAAAAGTACCTTAATGATTTTTATTTAACACAAGTAAATATAGCCTATGTTACTTAGGTTCAGTAGTTTTTGAGTTTATTCGTTACATACATACATACTTACAAATCTTTCCTCTTAATAATTTATAAGTATATTACGTTTTTGTAATACGGCACTTTGCACGAAAAGGCCTTATTTGTTGTAGAGTCAATATCGGTATATAAAAGCCTGCTACTATAACAGCAGCTGATGAGTCCACTTGCTCGTAAAAATGAGTAGGCGTCAGAATTACGTAGGTCAGATAAGTAGGTACTTTTGTATGAACACGAGCAAATATATGAACAAAGCCGCGGCAAACATAGCTTGTGAGAGTTACGACCAGTGTTCTAAGCGAGTGACTTTCTGCCCCAAATATTCCCGTGGGACAAATACCAAACTAGTTTCTTTGAAAGTATTCGCAAACATTTTATTTATTGGTGTAGCAAAATAGTTTAGTTTACACAAAGTGGTACAAAAATGTGTTATAAAAGCCAAAAGGGCGTTAAAACGGATCCCAGGGGAACGACATTTGTTTTCATACGATTTATTTATTAAATATTTTTAGGTTAAGACCTAGTATTTTTTTGTTAAATTTCAGATCATGCTTCATCATCATTTCTTTTTCTTTTTTCTACTTTCATTGATATAATCCCTTATAATTATCTTTTATAAAGTAACTACCTATTTTTTTATGACGAATTTATCAAACGCCAGCATATGTGGTTTTGTTATAAAATTATTATTGATTTTGTATAAATAAAAAATAGCCAAGTACGAGTAAGACTCGCGCATTAAGCGTTCCGTAATATTCTATAAAAACGTCAAAAATACAATGTCTGTTGTTTGGGATCCTCCTTAAATATTTATTTTATTCTGTTTTGTAGTTGTTATAGTGGCAACAGATCTGTGAGAATATCAATTGTCTTACTATCATGGTTCATGAGAAATAGCTTGATTACAGACGGACGGACAGACGGACAGCAATCTTAGTAATAAAGGTCCCGTATTATCATTTGGGTACGGAACCCTAAAATGGTATCAAATTAGAGGAAATGCTAAGTAGCTCTACTTTCTGTACATATTTTACACGTTCTCGGTCTGCCTATGACAAAATGTTATGTTATGTTAATTCGCATACCATTGTTCAGCTGAAGTGAATAACGTATGTCTTCTCCGTTGTCTGCAGAAGCCTCCACGTGTCCCACAAGTCCCGTGTCTGCGATCGTCACTCGGACGGCATAGTACGGTGAGGTGAACAAGACCACTGCTACTGGTGTGGGAATATCTGTGAATATCATAAAAAAGTAAATATAAATAAAAAAGTCCGGATAATCCACACAGCATCATCTAGCCCTACTTAAGTTTTGAAGTTTCTGCTTTTTCTATGATGACACAATTTCACAACTCTGAAGCTAATTAAAGCTAAATACTTATTGCCACTTACTGCCATTAATATGAATTTTGCTTCTGACCTTCGGCAATTGGTAGATAGTAAATTTGTGAATATAGTTTAGCTTCATATTACACTAAGTAGAACATAGTTTTCATTGGTAATAATTAGCAACCGTATTTCAATATTATAAGTATGGATCTAAAATATAAAAATTGTGAAAAAGAACAAGACTGTAATGAGCATAATGAGTTTCGTGTAATATTTTATCGAATATAATTATATTTTGATAACTCATCTAGCTAGATTGTAATGGGCATACTACAGTCTAGATGAGTTCCTTGTTGTTCACTAGTATTCTCCTCAGTTTTAGTGAACATTGCCATCGACGCCGTTAATTATGAAGTCCGGCAGTTTAGTTTATATTTTCACTTTTACATACCTAGTAAATTTTATTTTTGTCAATCTTATTTTGGTTACAAGGCGAATAAACCTACCATATTATTCTGACCAAGAATACTACGACCTTTCTATCCTCCTTGACAAATAACGAAATATTCAGATGCCACCAAATCTTAACCGAGCGGTTTCAGCTCACTCAAGAGGACATAAAAATATATGAGCCATGATCGAGTCAGTTGGATGCCATTGTTGGTTTTTATTTAGTTGTTAATGGGGTAATGTAGTATCAACCTTAAGTACATGTATTTTAAGAAGGTGAACTGCCTATAAAACTTACTAGACTGTTCGACGCGTAGTAAAAGCACTGCCCTTGCGGATCCAGCGTGAAGTTCAACAGCTAGATGCGTTACTTCGGTTGGAAGTGCCAGTGTCCCCGTCGCTCTGATGATCACTTCATCGTTTGAGACCTCAGAACTGAACAATGCTGCGTATTCTGAAATAGAACTTATATATTCACTGGTTGTTTTGGAAAGAAGTACATAAACGTCGTCATGTCCTTCATAACCGACTTTAAAAAAGAAGGAAGGTCTATTTTCAGCCGTATGTATATT
The DNA here is from genome assembly GCA_944547425.1 of Eupithecia centaureata. Classification (NCBI taxonomy): domain Eukaryota; kingdom Metazoa; phylum Arthropoda; class Insecta; order Lepidoptera; family Geometridae; genus Eupithecia; species Eupithecia centaureata. The sequence goes on along the minus strand of OX155681.1, from coordinate 6,632,750 downwards.
TTTTAAATGTATTATGCTGTTGTGGCTTAATTTTTTATCGTTTTAGACGTCACGATGACGTTTCGATATTAACGTGGAATTCGATATTAACCGAACTCATGCCTCAGATCAAGCCTTTTTAAATCGTATCGATGAAAATATATTATTTCCCACCTATTGACAAGAAATTGCCGTTTTAAATTTCTGAGGCATGATGCGGTAGACAATATTAATAAATAAAAAGTAAGCTTACCTCCAAACAATTCAATACTGGGTCCCGTAAATCCAGTAATAGTGATAGTTTCATGATCGACCACACCGTTTACTATGACTCCTTCAAATAATACTTTATCGAACGACTCATCAGATCCTGTTTCCGATTCTGAAAAAATAAAGATATTAAAACACAAAGTTTTTCTCATCCCGATACTTATAACTAACTTATTGTAGGTACCTATAGCCTATTTTCTAATACCTAACCCTAAACGAGAACCACAGTGTCTAAAGCTAACTAAAAAAATAAAGACTTTCTTTTTATTTTGATTGTTAATCTAAGGAAGTGGATAAACGACTAATCGTAGGTAATCCAAGTATGAATGCTTCTATGTATAATCTTATCAAGTAAAATGTTATTTGATAACATTAAAAAATTCAAAATTTCAAAATTCAAAATTCAATATCTTTATTTCTTTAAGAAAGAAACTTCTAAAGAAGCAGCTATATTAGAGGTAAGACTTACTCACTTTTAATACAGGATGTTTGTTAGAGGAGTCTATGTATGAACATAAATCGATCAAACAATGTCAGGGGTTATCGATTTTAGCCCCCATGTATGTGCTGTTTTTTCAGTTTATACGAAGAGACTTTTCATGCTGATTTGTCATCCGTAGGTGTCTCAAAAAAATTAGCTTTGTCAAATTTCCCAAAACTATTGCAAAGTTCGAATAAAACTTGGACCAACGAAATCATCCTCCCTCTAATTCGGGAAGGAGAAATTGTAATTTATTATAATAAAAGTTCTAAATTCCCACCGTCTATGAGCAACCAATACTTTGAACATTTTCCGAACGCCCTGGAACTACTATAGGTACTTACTTAGGATAACACTTAGTTGATTGTTATCTAAAGTACCGATACTTATGGAAAATATCGATAAACGTCTTAATCTATTACTTATAATAAAACTGAAACAAGTCCAATTCTGTTCATCAATATATAGGTAGGTATTATTAGCTGCCACGGGGCTTTACAAGATTGGTGAAAATTCCTTTGGTTTATTCCAAGCTAATACAGACATCCATGCGTACATTCAAATTTCGCATTTATAATTAATTAATGACGACCGATGTGGCGCGGTGGGCGAAGGTCCGTCTGCGACGCAGGAGGTTGCGGGTTCGATTCCCGCCTCGGAACAAATTTGATCACGATCTGCAGATATTTGTTTCGTTGGTCTGGGTGTTTAATATGCATAGTAAAAATATCTATCTATGTATATACCCATAACACAAGCTTTGAGTAGCTTACTTTGGGGCTAGATGGTGCTGTGTGGATTGTCCAGGAATATTTATTATTTATAATGCGAAGTGTGATAAGAAAATTAGGTGTGCCCCGAGTCCGATCATGTGGTTCTTAGCTAATTATAAAATATTTTACTTCTGAAGCCAAAGAAGTACCTAGGGGCGTACTAGGACCAAAAACAATTTTATTTTCTGAAAGAATTAAGACATGAACACGCAGGTGACTGCTAATCGCGCGAAGAAGAGGGACGAAATGAAATCCAAGAGTCCCCACTCTTTCTTTCGATTTAAATCAATTACTCTAAAGCTATCTCAGTAAGGTAAGTGTAGTGGTATAGGATAACTCACCGTTGACTGGTAAAGCGATAACTATTGTGGCTCCGGTCGTGGTGCTCCCTGTTCTATGTGCATTGACGACAAACACAAGCTGTTGGTTATTCAGTAGAACCGCTGTTGGTATGGGACTTGACAAGATCAGCGTCCGAGAGTTGGCAGATCCTTCTAAAGAGAACCACTGCCCTTGATCTGAAAGTTTAAGTTCATGTTTTATGATTAAATAAATTTAAAAATTACGCAAATACCGAAGAGCACTGATGTGCTATGCTACTTACCTCCTTCTATGACAAATTGAACGTTTTCATCGTATCCAGTAGCGAGCGATATAGGCGTTGTAAAGATAAGGCCAGCATCTTCTGTGTAGGACCCGGTGTAGTATGTCTGCGCAAAGATCAGTTCCACTGCAGGCGTAGAGTCGACATGTTCAAACACCAAAGCGGCGAACGCGGACACCGATTGCGGAGCTGATGCTTGCAGGTCGAGTACTATGATTCGATTGGCAGGGATCGACTGCTCTGGGATGGGAGTTTGTAGTGTCACTATCACTGATGTCTCTTGCGAGGTAACTCTGAAGTAATCTTGTAATTCTGAAAACAGGTTGAGAAAGAAATAAAGATTCAAACATTCCGTCAATTGTGGTTTCATTAGTTAGACACTCATATATAGAACGGGAAAATACCTCCATGCAATTCAAAGACTACGCCTGTCACGTATCCCTCAATCAGTGTTATAGGACCGATATTAGTCTGGTCGTTCTCAATGGAGCCAACATAAGTCACTTGGTCGAATCCAAGAACTAAGTTTTCATTGTGTTCTGGAAAGGAAATATCAATCCAGAATTATAGATACAATGTTTCGAAACACTATTGTTTCGTTTAAATATCTAAATACCGTCTGGAAGAGTGATGACTATCGTTGCTCCGGTCGTGGTGCTGCCAGTTCTCTGAGCGTTGACGACAAACACCAGCTGTTGGTTATTCAAAAGAACTGCTGTTGGTATGGGACTTGATACGATCAGCGTCTGAGAGTTGGCAGATCCTTGTAAAGAGAACCACTGCCCTTGATCTGAAAGTTAAAGTTTATGTTTTATGTAAAAATAAAATTCAAAAGTTACTCATGCACTATAGAGCACTGATGTGCTATGGTACTTACCTCCTTCTATGACAAATTGAACGTTTTCATCGTATCCAGTAGCGAGCGATATAGACGTTGTAAAGATAAGTCCAGCGTCTTCTGTGTAGGATCCGGTGTAGTATGTCTGAGCAAAGATTAGTTCCACTGCAGGCGTAGAGTCGACATGTTCAAACACCAAAGCGGCGAACGCGGACACAGATTGTGGAGCTGATGCTTGCAGGTCGAGTACTATGATTCGATTGGCAGGGATCGACTGCTCTGGGATGGGAGTTTGAAGTGTCACTATCACTGATGCCTCTTGCGAGGTAACTCTAAAGTAATCTCGTAATTCTGAAAACATGTAAGTTAATCAATATATTAAGAATCGAATATGTCGTCATTTGTGGTCTCATTAGTTAGATACATAGATATGAGACGAAAAAATACCTCCATGCAGTTCGAAGACTACGCCTGATACGTATCCTTCGATCAGTGTTATAGGCCCGATATTAGTCTGGTCATTTTCAATGGAGCCGATATAAGTCACTTGGTCGAATCCAAGGGCTAAGTTTTCATTGCGCTCTGAAAAGTAAATATCAATCCAGAATTAAAGATACAATGTTTAGAAACACTATTGTTTCATTTAAATGTCTAAATACCGTCTGGAAGAGTGATGACTATCGTTGCTCCGGTCGTGGTGCTGCCAGTTCTCTGAGCGTTGACGACAAACACCAGCTGTTGGTTATTCAATAGAACTGCTGTTGGTATGGGACTTGATACGATCAGCGTCTGAGAGTTGGCAGATCCTTGTAAAGAGAACCACTGCCCTTGATCTGAAAGTTAAAGTTTATGTTTTATGTAAAAATAAAATTCAAAAGTTACTCATGCACTATAGAGCACTGATGTGCTATGGTACTTACCTCCTTCTATGACAAATTGAACGTTTTCATCGTATCCAGTAGCGAGCGATATAGACGTTGTAAAGATAAGTCCAGCGTCTTCTGTGTAGGATCCGGTGTAGTATGTCTGAGCAAAGATTAGTTCCACTGCAGGCGTAGAGTCGACATGTTCAAACACCAAAGCGGCGAACGCGGACACAGATTGTGGAGCTGATGCTTGCAGGTCGAGTACTATGATTCGATTGGCAGGGATCGACTGCTCTGGGATGGGAGTTTGAAGTGTCACTATCACCGATGCCTCTTGCGAGGTAACTCTAAAGTAATCTCGTAATTCTGAAAACAGGTTAGGTAATCAATAAATTAAGAATCGAATGTATCGTCATTTGTGGTCTCATTAGTAAGATATATAGATATGAGACGAAAAAATACCTCCATGCAGTTCGAAGACTACGCCTGACACGTATCCCTCGATCAATGTAATAGGCCCGATATTGGTCTGGTCATTCTCAATGGAGCCGACATAAGTCACTTGGTCGAATCCAAGTACTGAGTTTTCATTGAGATCTGAAAAAGGAAATATCAATCCAGTATGAAAGACAATGTTTCGAAACAATCGATTGTTTCGTTCAAATGTCTTAATACCGTCTGGGAGAGTGATGACTATCGTTGCTCCAATCGTAGTGCTGCCAGGTCTCTGAGCGTTGATAACAAACACAAGCTGTTGGTTATTCAGTAGAACCGCTGTTGGTATGGGACTTGACAAGATCAGCGTACGAGAATTGCCAGATCCATCTAAAGAGAACCACTGCCCTTGATCTGAAAATAAAAGTTGTTTTTAATGTAAAATAAAAAATTTAAAGTTACACAAATACTGGAGAGCACTGGTGTGCTATGCTTCTTACCTCCTTCTATGACAAATTGAACGTCTTCATCGTAACCAGTAGCGAGCGATATAGGTGTTGTAAAGATAAGGCCAGCGTCTTCTGTGTAGGACCCGGTGTAGAATGTCTGAGCAAAGATTAGTTCCACTGCAGGAGTAGAGTCGACGTGTTCAAACACCAAAGAGGCGAAAGCGGACACTGATTGCGGAGCTGATGCTTGCAGGTCGAGGACTATAATTCGATTGGCAGGGATCGATTGCTCTGGGATGGGAGTTTGTAGTGTCACTATCACCGATGCCTCTTGCGAGGTAACTCTGAAGTAATCTCGTAATTCTGAAAGCGGGTTAATTATAAAATAAAGATCTGAAGATTTCGTTAAGTGTGGTTTCATCAGTTAGACACAAATAATATAGATCAGAAAAATACCTCCATGTAGTTCAAAGGCTATGCCTGTCACGTATCCCTCGATCAATGTAATAGGCCCGATATTGGTCTGGTCATTCTCTATAGAGCCGACATAAGTCACTTGGTCGAATCCAAGGACTAAGTTTTCATTGAGATCTGAAAAGGAAATATCAATCCAGTATGGAAGACGATGTTTAGAAACAATCGATTGTTTCGTTTAAATGTGTAAGTACCGTCTGGAAGAGTGATGACTATCGTTGCTCCGCTTGTGGTGCTGCCAGTTCTCTGAGCGTTCACGACAAACACCAGCTGCTGGTTATTTAATAGAACTGCTGTTGGTATGGGACTTGATAATATCAACGTCTGAGAGTTGGCAGATCCTTGTAAAGAGAACCACTGCCCTTGATCTGAAAATTTAAGTTGATGATTTATGATTAAATGAAATTCAAATGTTACGCAAACACTGAAGAGCACTGATGTGCCTCCTTCGACTTACCTCCTTCTATGACGAATTGAACGTCTTCATCGTAACCAGTAGCGAGCGATATAGACGTTGTAAAGATAAGTCCAGCGTCTTCTGTGTAGGATCCGGTGTAGAATGTCTGAGCAAAGATTAGTTCCACTGCAGGAGTAGAGTCGACGTGTTCAAACACCAAAGCGGCGAAAGCGGACACTGATTGCGGAGCTGATGCTTGCAGGTCGAGGACTATAATTCGATTGGCAGGAATCGATTGCTCTGGGATGGGAGTTTGTAGTGTCACTATCACCGATGCCTCTTGCGAGGTAACTCTGAAGTAATCTCGTAATTCTGAAAGCGGGTTAATTATAAAATAAAGATCTGAACATTTCATTAAGTGTGGTTTCATCAGTTAGACACAAATAATATAGATCAGAAAAATACCTCCATGTAGTTCAAAGGCTATGCCTGTCACGTATCCCTCGATCAATGTAATAGGCCCGATATTGGTCTGGTCATTCTCTATGGATCCGACATAAGTCACTTGGTCGAATCCAAGGACTGAGTTTTCATTGAGATCTGAAAAAGGAAATATCAATCCAGTATGAAAGACATAATGTTTAGAAACAATCGATTGTTTCGTTCAAATGTCTTAATACCGTCTGGAAGAGTGATGACTATCGTTGTTCCAATCGTAGTGCTGCCAGTTCTCTGAGCGTTGACAACAAACACAAGCTGCTGGTTATTTAATAGAACTGCTGTTGGTATAGGACTTGACAAGATCAGCGTCCGCGAGTTGGCAGATCCATCTAAAGAGAACCACTGCCCTTGATCTGAAAGTTAGTTGTTTTTAAATTAAAATAAAAAATTTAAAGTTACACAAACACTGAAGAGCACTAATGTCCTAGCTACTTACCTCCTTCTATGACAAACTGAACGTTTTCATCGTATCCAGCAGCGAGCGATATAGGCGTTGTAAACACTAGGCCAGCATCTTCTGTGTACGATCCGGTGTAGTATGTCTGAGCAAAGATGAGTTCCACTGCAGGCGCAGAGTCGACGTGTTCAAACACCAAAGCGGCGAACGTGGACACTGATTGCGGAGCTGATGCTTGTAGGTCGAGTACTATGATTCGATTGGCAGGGATCAACTGATCTGGGATAGGAGTTTGAAGTGTCACTATCACGGATGCCTCTTGCGAGGTAACTCTGAAGTAATCTTGTAATTCTGAAAGAAAATTAAAAAAGAAATAAAGATTCGAACATGTCGTCAATTGTGGTCTCATTAGTAAGACACTCATATATAGGACAGAAAAATACCTCCATGCATATCGAAGACTACGCCTGACACGTTTCCCTCGATCAGTGTTATCGGCCCGATGTTGGTCTGGCCATTCTCTATGGAGCCGACATAAGACACTTGGTCGAATCCAAGGTTTACCATATCAGCGTTTTGTATTGATATAATAATCGTAGCTCTTGTAGTTGCAACATTTGGTATATTTGCTACAACTTCAAATATTAATTGATTACCTAATAGGTTTGTTGGTGGAATTGTGTCTTTTAAAATGAGCTTTACTGAATTTTGTTCTCTTTCCAAGTCAAACCAGATAGCGTCCTCTCCTTCTAAACTAAATTGGACTGTATCAAAGTCAACATCGATAGTCCTTATTGAATCTTCAAATGCAAGTCCAGTTTCTGTACTATATGATCCAACGTAATATGTTTTCTCGAATGTTAGGACATTATTAGTGAATGCAATTTCAAGTATTATAACAGTTCTTATTCTGGTATTCCCGTGCTGGATTTCTAATGTTAAGACTATGACATTGTTTTCTTGTAGAACTTGATCAGGTATAGTATTTCTTAATTCCAGTTGTAGGTTGCCATTTACATTTATAACCTGAAAATAGTCCGAGTAATCTTCAAAAAACTATAGTTTTATCTTTAAGAATTTGAAAAATAGTATGATTTTATAGATTAAATTTTAGCCTTACAGCCTGATAAAACAGGAACAGTGGTTTCAGGAATAATATAGTTATCTATACTTAAGGGTTCCAATGTTGGGATGCCTTCTGTTACGTGTCCTTTGTAGTAATCTTGGGAGAAGCTGAGTGTATTGTCTGCAATTTGTATACACAATAAATCAAAGTAAGACTTACATAATACTATCCTTATCATTACTAAAAATTTAAATGCGCAAGTTGGTATGGATGAATGTTTGTTCCTCTTTTACATAAAAACTACTGAACGGAGGTACATAGGTCTTAAATTTTGAAAAGACTTAGGTCTAGCGCTGGAATAACACATAGGCTACATTTAATCCCATAAATCAGTTGCGATGGGATAGAAATCATTGAAACGTTTCTATAGAAACAACGTGTCCGCGGTCGTATACTAGTTATCATAATTTTATTACTTTCCTCCGGTTTTGAATTCAATTTATCTAAAATAGGTAAATTCTTTAGAAATTTTACCTTAACATCTACTTTTTTTGTTATAATTTAAATAAACATGACGCGATATTTCTTGTCACTAATGAATTATAATAAGAAAGTAGAATAGTAATTATTATATTTTTATTATATAATTACCTCTAGTAACGTCTATGGATATAACTGATCGACCAATAGCTCCGTTCATGTTTAGAGCTAATATAGAAAATATGAGTTGATTATTGTCATCTAGAATTGCCTGAGGAATTGGAGTGTCCAAAATTAATGTAACCGAATTTCCGATATTGGTAACTCTAAACCACGTAGATTGTTCTGAAAAACAAAAAAAAAAACATTATAATGTATTATTACATTAATACATTCCCTTTATGAACATAAGGCATTTAAAGCAGCAGTGCTCCCTTGCAAATCGCGTGATGACTTATAATTATAACACTCTTACCTCCTTCTAGCACAAATTGAATTGTTGCCTCATAACCTTCTAAAAGGCTAATATTTTCTGTGAATTCCAATTCATTTTCTTCATTGTATGAGCCTCTATAGTATGCTTGATTAAAAACTGGAATTACAAGATCATCTTTTACAATATCAATGATCACAGTCGTCATGACCGAGACTGCTCTTTCTCTTCGTGCTTCTACAGTGAGGATTATGAAGTCATTGTCGGCGATGATTTCAGGTGGTAAATAATTAGTATCATTGCTCAATATGAGGACGTTGTTATTCGAGTTTGTTATGATGAAATGGTCAGCATGGTCTGAAACGAGAAAGAGTACTCAGTAACTATATGCTTTGAAAATTAGAAAGTAGAAAGATAATCCATTAATTTGGTCCTTTTTCATCCATAATAATTATATACAACTATACACATTCAATACAGAAACAAGAAAAAACACAAAAAAATATAAACAGTCATGTCTCAGCAGCACCCTGTCTCAGCATGGGCCTCTACAAGATGCATCTAGTAGCGGCGCTGATTTTTAGCACCTGGTGTGGTGGCACAAAGGTGGCAAAACATATCTTACTTCTTACTATTATAATACATGGGAAAGTCCCTCATTTTTTTTTTGCATTAAGCCCACCCTCTGTACTTAAGTGCAATAAAGTTTTAAATAAATAAATAAAAAAACAAAAACCAGTCCTAACTAAAAACTTTCTTTTGAAATATCACTATTTACCTCCATCTAGCACAAACTCGGTTCCGGCTTCGTATCCTGTATGTAAAATGATGTCATCCAATACGACAGTATTTTCTTCATATGCACCAACGTAATAATTTTGTGAAAATTTCATGACTGCTGGCTCTGTTAATTCTGTAAAGAAAAAACAAGGTTTTAAAAAGGAAATCAACACTTACCTTTCAGTGTAGTTTACTAATTAAGCTCAGTAAAGGCAACTTCAAGTTTGATGATGCTTTTAGAGAGCTTTAAATACATTTAATCGTAGTTTTTTTATCTTTGTTATTTTTATACAGGGTTTTAAAAAATATGCCACCCTTGTGACTAAATCTTTAAGGTTACCTACATTGTTCGTTAGATTTTGGCCTTTCATTAATAGCTACAAGATATATTTCTATAAGCGCCCTAGGACACTGATTCCGAACGGATGCCATTGCAGCCTCCAACCATCCAAGAAGATATGATGACAGTCAAACAATCTTCGACGTTTTTCTCCGCCCCATATTCGTAGTTAAATAGATTTTCCGCTTTGCCTCATACCTTCGACAGGAAACATGGCTTATATAGAAGCCGCGCTCACTTCGGATAGGAATTTGTTCGCACGTAAACAAACGATCAATGTTCGTATGAATGGCGTGCTCACACTGAATGTTTTTTTCTATAAATAAGCAGTACCTACGCTGACTTTGGGAACGAATGGTAATTCATATTAAATTTACTTAATATGAATCTAACTATTTCGTGAGATTTGAAATTGGTCTACCGAAAATAAGCCATATTTAAATAGATAAATAATGCCTGACATTACACACAGCATCATCTAGCCCCAAGCTAAATAGAGCTTGCGTTATGGGTACCTACTAAATAACTGATATACTTAATACTACCTATAAATGGATACATATTTTTTATAGTAAATTGGAAATAACCAGAAAACCCTGAACAAATACATGTAGATCGTTTATATTTTTGTCCCGAACCCAGTGGACTTTCGCCCGCTGTGCCACAAATCGTCAATTTTAGTTCCTATTAAATTTTGTGCCCTAGTAAGTGCATTAACATTTATTATGATTGCAAAAACAAATTTAAAACGCTCACCTGTGGGGAATCTAATTAAAACAGCCGCATTGGATCCTACTGTTAACGCCTTGTCAGCTAATACGCTGAACAGCAGAACCTTTTCGTTAAAAATCACATGTTCCGGGATTGCGGTTCGCAGTATTATCGTAGCTGAGTTCCCTGTGTTGATTACGTCAAAGTACTGGGCATGAGCTGTAATTTTTCATTAATGCAATTAAATTATTGTTAAATAATTAAAAACAACCAAAATATACTTGCACAATGTTAATAGCCCTTACCGGTACCATCGAGCTTAAAAGATACGCCATTATCAAATCCTTGTGACAAATGTATGTTTTCTATTTCGAATTCCGATGCTCCCCTATATGTTCCGTAGTAAATGTTTTGACTAAACACTGGAGTGGTCGTGTCCTCTTTTATTACATCCAAAACTACACTTGTGGTGGTCGTTATAGCATTTATTCCTGATGCGGTAAGGGTCAGAATAATGACCGTGTTTTGTGTAATTACATCTTCAGGGAGAGGACTCTGTAAATTTATGGTTACTTGGTTTTGTTCGTTACTAACGTCGAAGTAGGTTGAGTGGTCTGGAAATTAATGAAATTTCTCATTAGGTTGGCAGTCAAAAGAAACACACGTTTCTTGCCTATATGTATCTTGTCACAACTAAAGCAAATTTCCTCTAAAAATTAGGTTTACGAGAAGTAATATGTATGTAAAAAATAAAAACGTCCATTTACATTTCGGCCTCGCGCACGAAAGGTTCCGTACCATAATCTACAAAATCTGCAATGTCTAAAGTATCGGAGCCTTCTTAAATATGTATTTTGTTCAGATTTTTAGAATTTGTACGGAACCCTAATAATTGATTAACTTTCGATTCAAGCAAAACTATTTATATTGCTCACCCAATTACGTTTTGAATTATTTCTCTTGAAATCTCTAGCAAACAAGTTTTAATAAAATACGATTTTATTGAAATCTATATAAGGAACGTGTGTGGAATGTGTGTGTGTGTTATCAAAATAAAACTTACCCCCACTAATGTCAAAACCCACGCTGGTATCGTAGCCCGAACTTAACCATATGCTTGGGAGCGTCAATGTGTCATCTTGTATGGTTCCTTTATAAATATCCTCTTCAAAATCCATTGACCTGGCTGTACGAAACAGTGTTAAAAGAAAGAATAAAGAAAGATAGTCCCATAAGTCGTATTAACGGCCTTGGGTAGGATAAAACAAGATAACTGAAGATTTATTGCGTTGAAGAATATGAGTTTGCAAAGAAAGATTTAGTCAAGAAAAAGAAAACAAAGATTTATAAATAAATTACCGGAGCTGAGATTTTGTTTATTGGAAAGGCGTTATAATTATTTCAATTAGTAGTAATTAACACTCAAAGTCTATCATTGTATAGTTATATAGTGTTTATTATGTAGGTATAAAATTAATTAATATACATAATTCATGTAGTGTATATTATGTATATTAATAATTCTTATATTAAAAATATTATATGGTGAGAATACTGATTATCGTGTATAAGAAAAGATAGATACAATATAACTTTATTACATACATGAGCATAATGCTAAATAGCATTCTTTACCTGGTCACCTTTGGGTAGAATGAACGAGAATTGAATAGGTTAGATAACAATTCATGTAAAAATACAATAACACTTAATATTAATAATGTATTCATTTAAACATAATAATAATGCTGGACAATTTACACAGCGTCATTTAGACCCGAGCTTGTGTTATGGAAAGGAAATTACTTTATTTTTTTATTTTTTACTTTATTACTTAACATACTTTATTTGAAGTCTTGCCCCAAGCTAAGCAGAGCTTGTGTTATGGGTACTAGATAAACTTAATACAATACATTACAGATAGATATTTTTGTTATACATAGAAAACACCCAGATAAACATCGGAACAAATTTTGTAGATTTTACAAACATTTGTCTTCAGGAATCGAAACCAAAACCTCCAGCGTCTCAAGCAAACCTTTGGCTGTCACACCAAATTGTTCGTCAAAATAAAATGTAACATTAATACATACATACCTACATACCAATACTTACCTTGAGTTTTTCCTTAATTGTAAGTATTTACTCCTAAAGAACTTACTAACTTTACCTACTGTGGTTCTCGTTTGAAACTTAGTATACGATTATTAAATTAACAAACTATAATTACGATCATTAGTTGCATACATTGCTTCATACATTAAATCATCACTTACGTAAAGGCAAAGAGATGATGATAGCAGCATTAGCACCCACGGTTCTTGGTTTCGAAGCGACTATCGAAAGCGTGATGCGTTGCTCCCCAAACAGTTCCGGAGGGATGGTCGAAGACGTAAGACGAATGATAGGTCCGATCTCATTTAGTTGGAATAGGTCTCGATGCTCTGCAAAATAATAATTTGTTTAGCTTAGAAAATTTAAACTGGAAATACAAGGAAATAAGCTACGAGCTTTCTTCGATTCGGGGTTTCGAAGTTTTTTATTCGTAGCTGTTTGAATAAACTAATGCGTTATATAAAATAGAAAAAAGGTAAATAAAACACGAAATTTCTTACAGTAAGGTATATCGTAACGGGTTACCTAACTTCCGAACAAAATTGAAAAAATATGTAAAAATTAACTCCACAAAATTTCCCTGCACTATGTTGGTATTTGGCTAAATATATTTTACACAAATTATATGAAAAAAGATACCTCCTAAAAGATCAATTTCCACGCTTTCATCGAAACCCTGTACGAAAGCGATTTCCTCTATAGTCAAACCATTAGTTGGGTCGTATGATCCAGTGTATATCGCCTTATCGAAGGTTGGAGTCACGCTGTCTTCCTTTATTATCTCGAGAGTGACTATTGTAGTGGCCTGACTCCGACCAGTTGAGGCCACAACTTGTATTGATATGAAACTATTAGCTTCAATAATTTGATCAGCGAGTGAGGCCATTGTTACAATTACTAGGTTTCCTTGGACTGTTGCTGCAAAACTCGTAGCGTACTCTGAAAATGTATTCCCATTAAATAATCATACACACTAATGATGACCATAAACTTCACTCAAGTCATATACCTGTAATTTAAATAATTGGGTAATAACGTGAATTAATTTATTTAAATTATTTGTCGTGAAATGATAATGTAAACACAAGCAAAACATTGTAATTTTAGTCAATTAAGAGAGGCTCTCTATGTGACAGGTCTACCTCGTAGCTTAGTCCGTGTTAAAATTCATTAATTTATGTAGATTCCAAACAAGGTCGCAAAGTTTGATAATCCTGTCTTTCTGCTGTCGTAAACACAAGCGCCTGAATAATAATAATGTCCAATAATGTATATTTACCTCCGACAACTTCAGCAGAAACCGTCACACCTGTGGACCCTTCGCTCAGAACAAGAGGCGATAACTGTAGAGAATTATCCACGATTGACCCTCTATAATGTGCACTTTCAAACGACAAAGATGTCACTGAAAATATAAATTATGTTATGTATACAATCCCTAAACCAATAAATAATTATTTGTCAAAAATATGTTCTTTAATGTAATAAATGTAAAAACAAAGTATCAAAAATACCTTCAGGAAGTCGAATTGCGATTGTAGCGGAACCGCCACTAGTGAATTCTTTATCAGCCCTCACTATAAGGTAAATGTCTTTTACTTCCAGGGTGTCTAGCGCCAGTGGTGTTCTAACAATAAGCGTCACTTGATTGCCGACTGGACTCAAATCAAAGTTGTCTTTATACTCTGTAATAAACAATTAATGATCTTAGAATTCATTTCACAACAACAATTATTTGGTGTGATCAGGGTCAACTGTCACTAGCATAGGCAATATGAACAAACAATAGCCTTTCATACTCGAAAGCCTAAGAACTCGATTTAATGTCCGTGTAAGTCTAACCGCAGGCAGGAAAAATATAATTATTTTATTTTACGAATCACAGTAATAAATAAGAAAGTTTGGATGGATGGATAGATGGATCGATGTTTGTTACTTCATAATATACTCTTCATTCCAAATCTACTGAACGGATCAGGCAAAGATTTTGAATAGGTAGTAGCTCGCTAAATAGTATAATTAAATCAAACGATTTCACTTATAAGGGCCAAGTATTAATTTTCTTGAAATGACAAATGTAAAAATGTATGGTCTATGTGTAAGATGCTATGTACCTGGAAATAAAATCCTTACGATCGAGGCTTTCGATCGTTATCGTTAGTATAAATGTGATTTTTAAAATACAATTTGGGGGTTTTGATTCCCGATTCAGAGAAGCGAGTATTCAAAAATCATTGAATGGAGTTCTAATGGTTTTTGAAATCAAAATGAAGTCTTCTTTCAGTAAAATTTTCTATCTACAATATTGAAGATACTTTCCCTCCATGTGGCATGGCTGGTTACGCAAGGTTATGTAATAACTGCTTACTTGCTATGTTTCATACCTCCGTCCAAATTAAAATTAACATTTTCATCAAAACCCTGCTGTATTAAAATAGGCTCTGGTACAATCAATTGATGATCCTCTGTATATGTGGCAAAGTATAATGTTTGACTGAAAACTGGCTCCTCAGGAAATTCGAATTGTGGGTCCCCTGATATACGAATGGTACCCGAAGTTGATAGCGGAGGATCGGACGTTGCATCCACATCCTAAAATACAAACAAATATACAATTATATATTCAAATAGGTGGATTTTTTGCGGTTTTTTTTAATGGATAGAGTGATTCAAAAGGAAGGTTTATACGTATAATAAAACCGTGCGAAGCCGGGGCGGGTCGCTAGTATTTTATAAATGCGAAAATGTGTCTTTCCTTCATACCGTAACCAAGCAATCAATCGAATACATTGTTGGCATAGAATTAGTTGAATCTATGAGTGATACGCTACTTTTTATTATTTTTGTCCTAAAACATAAAATACACATGGGAGATCAAATTATGAAATTGGAAGTTGAAAAGCGAAAGCACAGGAAACAGCTAGTAATAATTATACAAAGAATCTTAGAGGAAAACCGAGTGTGAGCGTTTGACTTATTCAGTATCAAATACTTTGAAGTCGACTTCCTCGCTTTCTCAGTCTGTTTATCTACTTCAATTAGAATACCATATTAATACGTAGGTATACTTGCCGTGGCTGTTACTCTCAGGGTCATAGTATCTCTGAAGTTTCGTATAAAAGTCAAAGTTCTGAGCCGAGCTTTGTACTGTTTGACTCCAGGCGCCGGGCAAGGCTCTTCGTCGTATTCAATTTGAAAGTACGGGTTGTCTTCTATTTCAAAAGTTATAGCACTTGTCGTAAGATCAATGTCTCTGACTATGATTTCATTGAAACATCCTGTCAGAAAAAACCCCGGTGGCGCTGGCGCGGTCAAAACAAAATCAAATGTGTTCGTTGGTAAAAACTCTGGATAGTTGTTATTGGTATCCGTGATGTGGATTATTAATGTCTGGAAGAAAGTAATTTATTAAGGCTATCGGTGTCCATTATTAGGTACTATTTACGCTTTGTATATTGCAAGAACTAAATAACCCTAAATGGGGAAACCCATTTCTTCTATTTATCACTACATTTACGTTTTAACGTAATCAACACAGATTTTAATCAGAAAAATAAAATAGAATGAGTTAATTGTTCTACCCCAAAAATAAAACAGGTTTACAGCCCTGAAATATTAAAAAAAACATCAACCGCTTTTCTGGATTAGCATTTAGATTAATATTCACCCGCTACCAAATCAACCACCCATAAAAATTAAAACATTGAGTGCGAATCAAATTAAAGTGTAGTGTAAGAGTAAAAACAGATTGTAAACTTTTTTATTATTTACAAAAACAAATACCTACTTTCTATATAATTTTTTAAAAGTGTAGAAAAACCTTACCAGCCATGACGTACTTCCTCCCGCGCATTCAAAAATGAGGTTTGCAGAAAAGTTTAACACAACCTCGTTCGCTTCATACTGTTCAAATGCATCGCTCGTTCGAACTATAAGCTGATTATTTTCATGAGTTATAGCCAAGTATGGTTCTGTGCTTACCAAAGCCCCTCCATAAGTCACACTTACTAAACCTGTACAAAATATTGATACTAATTACTAATGATCATCTTATAGTAATATTATTGTATTTACGATTGTTATTTTTATTCAAGCGGGCAATAAAATGTTTTCTATCTTTCTATCTATCATCACAGACCTTCCGAATTGATTAAATCGGTATAATTAATGACAAATTCACATTACATTGATAACTTTATCAAACTAGATAAAGGTCTATGAAGTAACCAGAAAAGAATTTCATGTTTGTACTTGTGTTGGATAGAATGAAGCAAACATTCTAAAATAACTATTGAGTAGACTATAGGTAATCTATTTCTTAATAAATACGATTTCATACAATACAAATACACATAATACTCACGTTGTATATCTGTAGTCGTTTCACTAAGCACAATCCCTCTTAAAGTATCAAGAATTGTTACATGATGAGGTACAGGCCCTATAGTCACCCCTCCGCCAATTTGGCATCCTGTAAGGACACACATGTTACATGATGTGACTATTTCGTCACATAGACGTGCTTTTATGAACAAAATAAACAAACACAAGGTTCAGTATTCTTGAATAGATACTATTGAGAGTTATCATGAGATAATTGAAGCTCAAAGACAATCTGATAATATAGTAGAGCTGATATGAAAGAGAGTTTTCAGTAAACAAATATGGACAAAGGAAATAACTACTGCAGTGAAGTCCTATTATGAAAAACAATATGTTAAGCAAAACGTGTGTTCTATCATCGACCTACGGGTTCCAAGGCTTTGGAATTTTATCCGCAATTTAGACATGGGTCCACATTCCTTTGAGTTGTAGGATTCAGGCTACCTATGTTTTATTTCCCGAAAAAATGTGTTTAATCTATAATATAAAAATGAATCGCAAAATGTGTTGGTAAGCGCATAACTCAACAACGCCTGGACCAATTTGGCCAAATCTTTTTTTAAAATGTTCGTTGAAGTTCAAGGATGGTTTTTACGGCGAGAAAAATATGATATTTGACAAATAAATAAATTTCCCCGCGGGCGACGCTGCGGGGCGCAGCTAGTGTATAATAAAAATGTTAAGCATAGAACTTACCATTGCTTAGTTTTAGAACACCCAAAAAAAAGAAAATTAGTAGTTTTAATAATCTTTTATTGCCCATGTTTAATGGTATTAGTAGGGCAGTCACATTCCTAAAAAGAATTATCATATTAGCATAAAAGCGAGAGATATTTAGAATATCATGAATTAAAAATAATATTTCTTACCGAAAATCTTGTTCGAACAAAAATCCAAAAATTATCCACACTGCACTATAAAGAACTGTATTTATTTATTTAGAACAAACTCGAAAACTCCAGCACGTTTGATTATCGAAAATATGAACACTGAAGTGAATAAACATGCATGCCATTATGACGATTATAATATTATCAATAGATTGTTATCTTTGCGAGGAAATTGTGATAAGTACACGATATCCCTAATCTAACCATATTATCACTCTTATAGCTACTTGTGTCTCATACCAATACGTCAATTACCTATCAAATTCACTCAATTAAAACAAAAGTACTCAGTTACAGAATCCTATATTCTTTTAAGCAAAGGGTTAACAAATACAATGAAAATTAGCTAAAAATACATTTATAGACTGGTATCAAGTATGCAAATTTCAGAAATTTAAGGAATTCAACATTTCATTCGTCTTTCGTTCATTTTCGAACTCTTTTTTTCTCTTTACGCTTTTGCGTACCAAAAGGTTGTTGAATGTACATGTACATACTGTACATTCATAAATATCTATGTTGATACAAAAATCTTGGATTCTAGAATCAAGTTAAGGTTATGAAAATAAAATGTTTTTCTTTACCCTTCTAAATACTACATTATAAATTTAACAACCTATAATATTTATTAACTATGTAGACTAAGTTTTTTTATAGCTTTTCTATCTGTAAATATATGCACACTTACCCACTTTACAAATTGACTCTCTCCCAATATTTTTGCTGGAAGAGAACTTTCCCATAACCTGTCTAGTTTGAAGTTCTACTTGTATTTGTTTAATTTGTCCATTTAATATTCTACGTTACGTAATTTAAATTTTATACGTAGCAGATTGCAAGACAAAGCATATTCCTGAATACAAAAAAGTGTTCACCCAGTACTGTTACTCAGCGGAGACCATAAGAATCGTCACAAGCTTCTAAAGCTGCCTTAAAAATAAGAGAAAAGCACCTATCTAATATGAACATGTTATTCTAGTATTTTATTAGAATGTCCTCTATTGTTTTTTAACGTTTGATTTTATTTGATACTTGTTTCATTCCACGACGTTGAGATTAAAAGGAAAGTACGTAAAGCTTGTTTTCTAAACTCCATAATATTCCATTCTTGGTAAGTATTGGCAGCTGTCAGTTATGTCTCTTTGCTTTTATTGGGAATCGGAATGGAGTATTGCGCTTTTTCTAACCTATGTTACAAAATCTTTACGTAAAATTACGCTATTTGATTCACTGACTCTAAAACATATTTAGTTTATTTAGGTCTAACAATAAACAAAGAGATACCTATTAATGCAACGCCTTTAATTCTGAACAGAAGTTGAAAATCGGATTCCTAGGCATTCCAAAAGTAATAACTATCGCTATTTTTAAATCTATATAAATGACGGCCATTGATAATTATCAATCGATTAATGCTTATCTTTTGAATAAAAATAATGGGTAATTGTTATTTTATCGTATCTATACTTTATTTTCTACGAACTGATTAGCATAATTTAGTTAATTTGTTATGGTTGAACCTAACACATCAATGCCATGTATCGATAGTGGTGACGTCATGGTTCTGCTCCATGCTATCCTGAGGTTTTCTATTGACAGAAACGTTGAGCGCCAAAAGCTGCTGTATGGGCAGACGAGGTGACAGATTCACCATGCTTGCCCATTGGCCCGAACATAGTTCCGGAAATTTGAGCTTTTTCAGGAAATGGCCCTCTAAGAACCACGGCGATACACATGTTGGGGAATAGTCCCATATTTTCATCTCGTTGAGACGTACCCACCTGAAATTATAGGCACCGTCAGGTCACAATTCATATTGTCAAAGTGAAAGATCAGATGTTTGTTACCACTTCACGCAAAAAAAAAATGTTGGATTCAGATATAATTTTACATTGATGAAGTTTTAGAGGTGGAAAAACATATTGGCTTCTTCTTATCTCGAAAAATCATGTGCGAACCGTGAGCAGAAGCTATTCGATGATAATACACTCGTGAGCAAAAAAATCGACTCAGGCGACACACCTGCAGTCGCAAGTCACTGGCAAAAAAACTTATTTTGACGAATTTACTAACTTACTTACTTAATTAATATTTTGACGAATTTAAGCTGGTATTTTCTTTACTGTTAATTATCACCCTTTTTCATTGCTTAAGACTCCTTCTCATTCAGTATTTTTTCATTACCAAAATAAAAATGTAAATAACAAAGTAGACCACTCATTTTAAGGTTAAAACTAACAGCTTTGAGATGTTAAAATCAGAAATAGAATAAAAACTTCAGATTTTTTGCCAGAGTTTTTTAACCGCGGGCGTGCGTCCTGAGTCGATTTTTTTGCTCACGAGTGTAATATGCGATGCTTATGACCTTATAGTCCAAGGAGCTGTATTATAACGTAATTTTATCCTGGAATAAAACAAGGGCTACTTTTCATAAATTGCATGCAAGTGAAGCCGTGGAGCACAACTAGTCATTTATAACTTTAAAACTACACCCGTTCATTTCAATTACCTACAATCTGCATGCAATTGCTAAACTTCTGCTAAATTACACGTAAGTTTCCGTCGGCCAGATGGTATCACGAAACGTCGACCTAACTTAAGATACAAGAATATGCAAAGCTGTGAGCCGGAAACGAGGAAACGAACCCAGTGCCTCGATTTACTTGACCCAGTAGCTCAAGAGTAGGTTATAATAAATGAAATGCTAAGCTTATATATCTTTGCTTTGCATATTGAATTTCGCAAGCAACTTTGCTTGGATAATCCCTTCACTGGTACTTATAGATCCAGCGGGCTAGCAAATGAAAAATAATTTCACTTGCTTGACTGAGCAAGTCGTGAATCTAACATACAAAATATAGGTTGTTATTTTGCATATAACTATAGTACAAATTAAATATCCTTGACCCGCGGTTCCTGGCTTCATAGTGCTCTACCCGACCCCTTTTTTATTGAATATATGAATATACTTACGCCGAAATGTAGAGAGCATGACAATCGCAATGCCAAGGGTTGCCAGATAATTTTACCATGGCCAATTTTGGCATGTAGTCCAATGTGCGGGACGGTAATGATGGAAACATGTTACCATCCAAATATCTGATAAGAAAAAGAAAAGGTTAACAACCTGACAGTGATATCTTCATCCCTCCAAAATTAAGAAGTTGAAAAATATTTACATTTCATCGTACTATTGAAAAAATAAGACTTCATTTCATTTGAGCAGGTATGTTAATCATCATCATATAAGCCTATATTAGTCCACAGCTGGACATAGGAGTCCCCTAATGAGCGCCATAGCGCCCTGGAAGTGCGCTTAGATATGTTGAAACTGCTTTGAAATCAAACAAATACCACAATAGAATATAAAGTAGGTAAGTACCTATTTCAATTTAATAATTTCCAATACGCGATTTCAACGCAATACAGGTATGTCAATGAAATCTAATTCTGTGCAGTTAACCTAGTAGTTGCAGTTAACTTACAGTTGCAGTTAACATAGTAGTTAGTTGTTACCTAGCCAAATAAGTATTTTTGTTGGCAACTTGTATATTCCCAGGGATAAAAAGATTTTATTCTAGTGAGAAATTAATTATGTAGCTTTCACTTATCAATAACTTACAATGTCGTAAGATTTTTCAACGTAGAAAAGGTTTTAAAATGAACTTCATATAGTTGGTTTTCGGTTAAAAGCAACGACGTTAAATTGTCCAATTTATGAAACGCAGTTACGTTTATAAAACGAAGATTGTTCCGAGATAAGTCAAGCTTTTCTAGACTCGAGAGGTTGGTAAATATTGTGTCTGGGAGCTCCGATAAGGCATTTTCCTTTAAATCCAAGGTGCGAAGTAATTTCAGCCTTTCGAACTCTACTCCTGAAAGCTGAAAGAAATGTTTTATTTTATTTACCTGAGCCTATCACAATAGGATGACAGGGCTCAATGAACAGAGCTCTCGTCTAAAGTGTTAGATTTAATTATAATGAAATAAATAAACATACTCACACTCAACAAATTGTTATTCGAAAGATCCAGGAACGTTAAACAGTTCAGATTATGAAATAATTTATTCGGTATGATTTGTAAATTATTCCGATCCAATAATAATGTTTCCAAGGAAACTAAGCTCTCGAAAGCTTTTTCGCTTATGTTCAATATTTTGTTATCAGAGAGTTTTAATATTTGGAGGGTGTTTATGGAAAATGTCCCATTCTCTATTCTTTGAATTTTATTTTTTGAGAGATCCAATATGATAAGGGAATCGAGACCCACGAAACTATCCGAAGGTACATACATCACATTATTATTTGAGATGTCAATGGTTTCTAGAAAGGAATTATTTGAGAACAATCTCTCCGGGAGCATGTATAGGAAGTTATTGGACAAGTCAACGTGAAAAAGGTTTTTTGTGAGTCTAAACGCTTCACCATCAATTTCTTCCAAGTAATTTCTTTGGAGGCGCCTGTAATGGAAAATGCCGCATGGTCAAACAGTACATTACAGA
This sequence comes from Eupithecia centaureata, assembly GCA_944547425.1. Lineage (NCBI taxonomy): Eukaryota > Metazoa > Arthropoda > Insecta > Lepidoptera > Geometridae > Eupithecia > Eupithecia centaureata. The sequence goes on along the minus strand of OX155681.1, from coordinate 6,610,585 downwards.
AATAAAACACCCTGTATAGCCTTCGTAATAATAGATAAAAACCTTGGGGATCTCATTTGGGATTACTTTCAGTCAAAGTATTAGGTTTTACACTTTATTGATCAAATTTATTTGGAGAATTAAAATTCCTAGACAAGAGACATCAGACGAATCCCAAGGCATCGAGCTCGAAACTTGACACCTTGGGATTAGTATTACTGGTTGTTCAGTGAATTAAGTTTTCCAGACAATAATAGTATTTCATTCATAACAAGTTTAAGTTTAAAATGATCCCAACAGCAAATCAGATTTTAATTTCCATTGTATTATTACTGTAAGAAGTGTTGTGCATGCAACCATGAAAACAAAAATACGCCCTGTACCAATCAACCTTTTTTAAGCAACTAGGTATCTGTCAGCTAGCGAACCTAAAAAGGGTCCTAACAAGGTCACACAACACGATGCTTTATGTAGGTACTTACAGTATCCTCAAATTGACTAACGAATCAAATATCCCAGCGGGTAAGTATTCCACGTGATTATCGAACATGTCCAGTTCCACCAATGATCGCATGCCCTTGAATGTAGTTTTGTGTAGAGTTCGTAGTTTATTCGTTCCCAGGTCACTGAAAATAAACTTCTGGTCAAATTATTTATTTTTACTTAATAAACATATGAATACACTTACACACAATTTGTAAAAGTGAAGAGAAAATCAATTTGATAACAGTCAGGACAAATTACTCGTACTACGAGTATATATATATACTAATATCAAACTCCTAAAAGCCGGCTCAAGCAGGCATAGTGCCGAGATGCTGGCAGCATTACCATTTTATTGAATAATTAGTTTAAAATAAAATTTGTCTAACAAAGAAATAAAGTTATTGAAATCTGATTGATTCTAATAGACAAATAGAAAATACCTATTTTGTACCACGCGAAGACAGGAAACAATATAGACAAAATGGTGTTCGTTCACCTAATAGCTGTTTTTTTAAATTTCTTATAGCATTGTCCCTTGAGTCAGTAGCATTCCTATTGCTAATGTAAATTTCTGATGGAAATTATTTTTATTTACCAAAATTGAATAGGTAGGCTTAACCTCGAAGTGGCTATTAGGCCCAGAGAAATGGCAGGCGCTTAGGCCAAGAAACGAAAATGAAATGGTATAATCTACGTTGAAGGTATATAAGCTTTTTACGGCAAAATGAAATAATTTTTATCGGCAGTGTGGCACTAAGCCAAATCACTTAAACTTTCAAAACCCACCTTATTTAATAGACTAGATAATTATGAAGTGATTCATATCACTTACATAATCATAGCTAGCAATAAAATATTTCTGAATTATAATGAATAAACAAATATAAACAAGTCAAAATACAAAAAAATAATGTTATAACGTTTTTTTCGGCATCATTATGTCTGTTAAAAATATAGGTGGTCTGTTACTGGTACAAACTCGTATTATAGATATCACCAGTAACAAACCACTGGTCTACAACAGGAAAATTGTGGATATTGTAAGATTTTTTTAAAATAATGAATACAGTGTAATTAAGTAAACACAAATGTAGAAGAAACAATAAACAAATTGTCAAAAAGAGAGCATCCAGGAGGTGTCTTTGATGATGGAGAGCATCCAGGAGGTGTCTTAGATGATGGAGAGCATCCAGGAGGTGTCTTAGATGATGGAGAGCATCCAGGAGGTGTCTAGGATGATGGAGAGCATCCAGGAGGTGTCCAGGATGATGGAGAGCATCCAGGAGGTGTCTAGGATGATGGAGAGCATCCAGGAGGTGTCTAGGATGATGGAGAGCATCCAGGAGGTGTCTATGATGATGGAGAGCATCCAGGAGGTGTCTTTGATGATGGAGAGCATCCAGGAGGTGTCTTAGATGATGGAGAGCATCCAGGAGGTGTCTAGGATGATGGAGAGCATCCAGGAGGTGTCCAGGATGATGGAGAGCACCCAGGAGGTGTCTTTGATGATGGAGAGCATCCAGGAGGTGTCTAGGATGATGGAGAGCATCCAGGTGTCTAGGATGATGGAGGGCATCCAGGTGTCTTTGATGATGGAGAGCATCCAGGTGTCTTTGATGATGGAGAACATCCAGGAGGTGTCTAGGATGATGGAGAGCATCCAAGAGGTGTCTTTGATGATGGAGAGCATCCAGGAGGTGTCTTAGATGATGGAGAGCATCCAGGAGGTGTTTTTGATGATGGACAGCATCCAGGAGGTGTCTTAGATGATGGAGAGCTTCCAGGAGGTGTCTTTGATGATGGAGAGCATCCAGGAGGTGGCTAGGATGATGGAGAGCATCCAAGAGGTATCTTTGATGATGGAGAGCATCCAGGAGGTGTCTAGGATGATGGAGGGCATCCAGGTGTCTTTGATGATGGAGAGCATCCAGGTGTCTTTGATGATGGAGAACATCCAGGAGGTGTCTAGGATGATGGAGAGCATCCAAGAGGTGTCTTTGATGATGAAGAGCATCCAGGAGGTGTCTTAGATGATGGAGAGCATCCAGGAGGTGTCTTTGATGATGGACAGCATCCAGGAGGTGTCTTAGATGATGGAGAGCATCCAGGAGGTGTCTTTGATGATGGAGAGCATCCAGGAGGTGTCTTTGATGATGGAGAGCATCCAGGAGGTGTCTTAGATGATGGAGAGCATCCAGGAGGTGGCCAGGATGATGGAGAGCATCCAAGAGGTATCTTTGATGATGGAGAGCATCCAGGAGGTGTCTAGGATGATGGAGAGCATCCAGGTGTCTTTGATGATGGAGAGCATCCAGGAGGTGTCTATGATGATGGAGAGCATCCAGGAGGTGTCTTTGATGATGGAGAGCATCCAGGAGGTGTCTAGGATGATGGAGAGCATCCAGGTGTCTAGGATGATGGAGAGCATCCAGGAGGTATCCAGAGGATGATGGAAAGCATCCAGGAGGTGTCCAGAGGATGATGGAGAGCATCCAGGAGGTGTCCAGAGGATGATGGAGAGCATCCAGAGGATGATGGAGAACATCCAGGAGGTGTCCAGGATGACGGAGAGCATCCAGGAGGTGTCCAGGATGACGGAGAGCATCCAGGATGTGTCCAGGATGATGGAGAGCATCCGGGAGGTGTCCAGAGGATGATGGAGAGCATCCAGGAGGTGTCCAGAGGATGATGGAGAGCATCCAGGAGGTGTCCAGAGGATGATGGAGAGCATCCAGAGGATGATGGAGAGCATCCAGAGGATGATGGAGAGCATCCAGAGGCTGATGGAGAGCATCCAGAGGATGATGGAGAGCATCCAGGAGGTGTCCAGAGGATGATGGAGAGCATCCAGGAGGTGTCCAGAGGATGATGGAGAGCATCCAGGAGGTGTCCAGAGGATGACGGAGAGCATCCAGGAGGTGTCCAGAGGATGATGGAGAGCATCCAGAGGATGATGGAGAGCATCCAGAGGATGATGGAGAGCATCCAGAGGATGATGGAGAGCATCCAGAGGCTGATGGAGAGCATCCAGAGGATGACGGAGAGCATCCAGGAGGTGTCCAGAGGATGATGGAGAGCATCCAGGAGGTGTCCAGGATGACGGAGAGCATCCAGGATGTGTCCAGGATGATGGAGAGCATCCGGGAGGTGTCCAGAGGATGATGGAGAGCATCCAGGAGGTGTCCAGAGGATGATGGAGAGCATCCAGGAGGTGTCCAGAGGATGATGGAGAGCATCCAGAGGATGATGGAGAGCATCCAGAGGATGATGGAGAGCATCCAGAGGCTGATGGAGAGCATCCAGAGGATGATGGAGAGCATCCAGGAGGTGTCCAGAGGATGATGGAGAGCATCCAGGAGGTGTCCAGAGGATGATGGAGAGCATCCAGGAGGTGTCCAGAGGATGACGGAGAGCATCCAGGAGGTGTCCAGAGGATGATGGAGAGCATCCAGAGGATGATGGAGAGCATCCAGAGGATGATGGAGAGCATCCAGAGGATGATGGAGAGCATCCAGAGGCTGATGGAGAGCATCCAGAGGATGACGGAGAGCATCCAGGAGGTGTCCAGAGGATGATGGAGAGCATCCAGGAGGTGTCCAGAGGATGATGGAGAGCATCCAGGAGGTGTCCAGAGGATGACGGAGAGCATCCAGGAGGTGTCCAGAGGATGATGGAGAGCATCCAGGAGGTGTCCAGAGGATGACGGAGAGCATCCAGGAGGTGTCCAGGATGACAGAGAGCATCCAGGAGGTGTCCAGAGGATGATGGAGAGCATCCAGGAGGTGTCCAGAGGATGATGGAGAGCATCCACGAGGTGTCCAGAGGATGATAAAGAGCATCCAGGTGTCCAGAGGATGATGGAGAGCATCCAGGAGGTATCCAGAGGATGATGGAGAGCATCCAGGAGGTATCCAGAGGAAGATGGAGAGCATCCAGGAGGTGTCCAGAGGATGATGGAGAGCATCCAGGAGTTGTCCAGAGGATGATGGAGAGCATCCAGGAGGTGTCCAGGATGACGGAGAGCATCCAGGAGGTGTCCAGGATGACGGAGAGCATCCAGGATGTTTCCAGGATGATGGAGAGCATCCAAGATACTGTGATACTGAGCTTTTGCACCACTCTGTCAAACGCTTCTTGGGATCAGGTATTACTCGCCGTCGATATAACCACCGCTACAGAGGCTTTCTATGCTACTATCTATGAAATCTTTGATAAGTGTTTACCGACAAAGAGTCGCAGGAATACTAATACAAGGCGATATCCCGTCTGGTTTACCCCCGATATTATAACGGATATCAGGCGAAAAGGGAAACTCATGCCATTTGGAAGAAAACTAAGTCTGACGAGAATTATAGGTTATTTTCAGAATTAAGAGCGTCTCTTAAATCTCGGGCAGCTAGTGCTTATAATTTGTACCTCAGAAATATTGAAAATAATCTAGCTCTGAACCCACGCGAATTTTGGCGGCATATCTCTAGTTTGCGAGCTAAGGGCGGGTTTGAAGCAAATGTTACTTACAAGGGAGAGTCGTGTTCGGGTGTTGCCGCAGCTGAAGCGTTTGCCAGCTTCTTTGGAAGTGTTTTTCTAGCGGATACTCCAGCGCTAGACGCTGAAATTATTAATAGCCGGGACCAGAGCTGTAACAGCAACTATGTTAATATTGCTGAATTTACTCCGACAGATGTGCTCTACGGAATCAAAAAGTTAAAAGCTAAAAGCTCGATAGGGCCGGACGCAGTACCACCGGCTCTTATAAAATCAGTCTATAAGAGCATGGTATCCCCGCTGTATCACATTTTTAACTTGGCATTGCGGACAGGTAGGTATCCAGCACAGTGGAAGGTTTCAAGGGTAACACCGATCCCAAAAACCTCAAATAAACTTGCTGTCGAGGAATATCGTCCGATCGCCATCTTGTCTTCTCCTGCTAAGGTACTAGAAATTGTCTTACACAAAATCATATACGCACAAGTCAAAACCTTCTTATGCAATGCACAGCATGGTTTTAGAGATAAGCGGTCGGTCAACTCAAATCTCTTGACACTAGTAGAGTACATCTCAAATAACTTAGATCTTGGCTGTCAGGTGGACGTGCTCTACTTTGATATCCAAAAAGCGTTTGACAGAGTCAATAACGACATACTGCTGGCCAAATTAAGCGCCATAGGCTTCGCGCCTGATCTTCTCAGACTTTTCGCCGACTATCTGCGCGATCGCCAGCAGTATGTTAAACTTGGAATTTATGAGTCTGCACCCTATCACACGCGGTCAGGGGTAAGTCAGGGGTCCATCTTAGGTCCCTTACTTTTTAATTTAATGATCAATGACTTACCAAACGTAGTGGAGCACGCGGAGTGTCTATTGTACGCCGATGACTTGAAGCTCTACACTGTTGTGCGTTCCATGGCAGATTGTGAGGCGCTTCAAGTTGACGTTAACGCGGTTTGTCAATGGTGTCTCGACAACAAGATGGGGTTCAACCCTTCAAAGTGCTCTGTGATGACTTTCGGTCGAAAGAAAAACCCGTTATTCTTTGATTACTCGATTCATGGTAACATGATCTCTAGAGTAACGGTAATCAAGGATTTAGGAGTTACTTTTGACCGAAAACTCACATTTCATGATCACATCACTACGGTCGCCAAGCAGTCCTTTCAAAGACTTGGCTTTGTTCTAAGAAACGCCCGAGACTTTCGCAGTGACGGTGTTGTGCGGCTTCTATTCGGGGCTCTCGTTCGGAGCAAGCTAGAGTCAAGCAGTTCCGTCTGGAACCCGCATGAAAAAACGTACGCATTGTTACTGGAGAAGGTTCAGAAGGCGTTCCTCAGGTCTCAGTACAAGCGAGAATTTGGGTATTACCCATATATGTACCCAACTAGGTTCCTTCAAGGGTGTCTTGGGTACAATTCCTTACAGACCAGAAGAGCGTACGATCAGATAACTACAATGTGCAAGGTGCTTCGCGGTATGATCGACCTTCCGGATCTCCACAACCTTCTGTTTCGGCTCTACCTCCCTGATAATTACGTTCGAAACAGAAACCATAGACTTTTCTCTGTGCCCTTCAGTAGAACCGTGGCTCGTGCCAACTCTCCCCTGCCTCGCACCCTCGCTGGACTCAACAGACTTCTCGACCAGAACCCAGACTGCGATATATTCGCAGATGAATGGAAGAGCTTAATGTTGGTATGCTTGAGGTTTTGCGAGAGTGAAGAATGAAAGGTTGCTTGCTTGATTTTGAAATTATTCTAAATTGTATTATTATTTTTATTGAAATATTATGAAAATCTTACTATCACAATATATTCTATTTTTCTTATATTAATTTTAATTTTGTGGATATAAATGTAAATAATTATTAATCTTAAATTTCTGTAAACTAATGTAATTGGTTAATTAATCGTATTAGTTACTAAATAAATAAATAAATAAATAAAATAAATAAGAGGTATCTTTGATGATGGAGAGCATCCAGGAGGTGTCTTAGATGATGGAGAGCATCTAGGAGGTGTCTAGGATGATGGAGAGCATCCAGAAGGTGTCTAGGATGATGGAGAGCGTCCAGGAGGTGTCTAGGATGATGGAGAGCATCCAGGAGGTGTCTTAGATGATGGAAAGCATCCAGGTGTCTAGGATGATGGAGAGCATCCAGGAGGTATCCAGAGGATGATGGAAAGCATCCAGGAGGTGTCCAGAGGATGATGGAGAGCATCCAGGAGGTGTCCAGAGGATGATGGAGAGCATCCAGGAGGTGTCCAGAGGATGATGGAGAGCATCCAGAGGATGATGGAGAACATCCAGGAGGTGTCCAGGATGACGGAGAGCATCCAGGAGGTGTCTTAGATGATGGAGAGCATCCAGGAGGTGTCTAGGATGATGGAGAGCATCCAGGAGGTGTCCAGGATGATGGAGAGCATCCAGGAGGTGTCTTTGATGATGGAGAACATCCAGGAGGTGTCTAGGATGATGGAGAGAATCCAGATGTCTAGGATGATGGAAAGCATCCAGGAGGTATCCAGAGGATGATGAAAAGCATCCAGGAGGTGTCCAGAGGATGATGGAGAGCATCCAGGAGGTGTCCAGAGGATGATGGAGAGCATCCAGAGGATGATGGAGAACATCCAGGAGGTGTCCAGGATGACGGAGAGCATCCAGGAGGTGTCCAGGATGACGGAGAGCATCCAGGATGTGTCCAGGATGATGGAGAGCATCCGGGAGGTGTCCAGAGGATGATGAAGAGCATCCAGGAGGTGTCCAGAAGATGATGGAGAGCATCCAGGAGGTGTCCAGAGGATGATGGAGAGCATCCAGGAGGTGTCCAGAGGATGATGGAGAGCATCCAGAGGATGATGGAGAGCATCCAGGAGGTGTCCAGAGGATGATGGAGAGCATCCAGAGGATGATGGAGAGCATCCAGAGGCTGATGGAGAGCATCCAGAGGATGATGGAGAGCATCCAGGAGGTGTCCAGAGGATGATGGAGAGCATCCAGGAGGTGTCCAGAGGATGATGGAGAGCATCCAGGAGGTGTCCAGAGGATGACGGAGAGCATCCAGGAGGTGTCCAGAGGATGATGGAGAGCATCCAGGAGGTGTCCAGAGGATGATGGAGAGCATCCAGGAGGTGTCCAGAGGATGATGGAGAGCATCCAGGAGGTGTCCAGAGGATGATGGAGAGCATCCAGAGGATGATGGAGAGCATCCAGAGGATGATGGAGAGCATCCAGAGGCTGATGGAGAGCATCCAGAGGATGATGGAGAGCATCCAAATCTGAGAATAACATGTCAATACCAAGGACAACCAGCTGTCACATTCTATGACAGTGACGTATTTCCTCACACATGCTGGTAATGATTATTCTGTTTGTTACACTTTTGGTAGTTTTTAGTTTATGGTATATTCTGTATGTTCACTCCTCGTCCGGGCCCTACCTGAAAATCAGCGTAGCATCCGGTCTAGCCGAATGCTACACAATGCTGAGGCAGGGACCCTTTTTTACCCTTTTTTACGTATTTTATTACAATTTATTTCATTTTATTTATTATGTATAAATTTTTAGTGTAAGTTAGGTATGTACTTAGTCTGTAAGTTTCTTTTTAATTGGGTAAAAATAAAAATTTTCTTTCTTTCTTTCTTTTCTTTCATCCAGGAGGTGTCCAGAGGATGATGGAGAGCATCCAGGAGGTGTCCAGAGGATGATGGAGAGCATCCAGGAGGTGTCCAGAGGATGACGGAGAGCATCCAGGAGGTGTCCAGAGGATGATGGAGAGCATCCAGGAGGTGTCCAGAGGATGATGGAGAGCATCCAGGAGGTGTCCAGAGGATGATGGAGAGCATCCAGGAGGTGTCCAGAGGATGATGGAGAGCATCCAGAGGATGATGGAGAGCATCCAGGAGGTGTCCAGAAGATGATGGAGAGCATCCAGGAGGTGTCCAGAGGATGATGGAGAGCATCCAGAGGCTGATGGAGAGCATCCAGAGGATGATGGAGAGCATCCAGGAGGTGTCCAGAGGATGATGGAGAGCATCCAGGAGGTGTCCAGAGGATGATGGAGAGCATCCAGGAGGTGTCCAGAGGATGACGGAGAGCATCCAGGAGGTGTCCAGAGGATGATGGAGAGCATCCAGGAGGTGTCCAGAGGATGACGGAGAGCATCCAGGAGGTGTCCAGGATGACAGAGAGCAGCCAGGAGGTGTCCAGAGGATGATGGAGAGCATCCAGGAGGTGTCCAGAGGATGACGGAGAGCATCCAGGAGGTGTCCAGGATGACAGAGAGCAGCCAGGAGGTGTCCAGAGGATGATGGAGAGCATCCAGGAGGTGTCCAGAGGATGATGGAGAGCATCCACGAGGTGTCCAGAGGATGATAAAGAGCATCCAGGTGTCCAGAGGATGATGGAGAGCATCCAGGAGGTATCCAGAGGATGATGGAGAGCATCCAGGAGGTATCCAGAGGAAGATGGAGAGCATCCAGGAGGTGTCCAGAGGATGATGGAGAGCATCCAGGAGTTGTCCAGAGGATGATGGAGAGCATCCAGGAGGTGTCCAGGATGACGGAGAGCATCCAGGAGGTGTCCAGGATGACGGAAAGCATCCAGGAGGTGTCCAGAGGATGATGGAGAGCATCCAGGAGGTGTCCAGAGGATAATGGAGAGCATCCAGGTGTCCAGAGGATGACGGAGAGCATCCAGGTGTCCAGAGGATGATGGAGAGCATCCAGGAGGTATCCAGAGGATGATGGAGAGCATCCAGGAGGTATCCAGAGGAAGATGGAGAGCATCCAGGAGGTGTCCAGAGGATGATGGAGAGCATCCAGGAGGTGTCCAGAGGATGATGGAGAGCATCCAGAGGATGATGGAAAGCATCCAGAGGATGATGGAGAGCATCCAGAGGATGATGGAGAGCATCCAGAGGCTGATGGAGAGCATCCAGAGGATGATGGAGAGCATCCAGGAGGTGTCCAGAGGATGATGGAGAGCATCCAGGAGGTGTCCAGAGGATGACGGAGAGCATCCAGGAGGTGTCCAGGATGACAGAGAGCATCCAGGAGGTGTCCAGAGGATGATGGAGAGCATCCAGGAGGTGTCCAGAGGATGATGGAGAGCATCCACGAGGTGTCCAGAGGATGATAAAGAGCATCCAGGTGTCCAGAGGATGATGGAGAGCATCCAGGAGGTATCCAGAGGATGATGGAGAGCATCCAGGAGGTGTCCAGAGGATGACGGAGAGCATCCAGGAGGTGTCCAGGATGATGGAGAGCATCCAGGAGGTGTCTTTGATGATGGAGAACATCCAGGAGGTGTCTAGGATGATGGAGAGAATCCAAGAGGTGTCTTTGATGATGGAGAGTATCCAGGAGGTGTCTTAGATGATGGAGAGCATCCAGGAGGTGTCTTTGATGATGGACAGCATCCAGGAGGTGTCTTAGATGATGGAGAGCATCCAGGAGGTGTCTTTGATGATGGAGAGCATCCAGGAGGTGTCTTTGATGATGGAGAGCATCCAGGAGGTGTCTTAGATGATGGAGAGCATCCAGGAGGTGGCTAGGATGATGGAGAGCATCCAAGAGGCATCTTTGATGATGGAGAGCATCCAGGAGGTGTCTAGGATGATGGAGAGCATCCAGGTGTCTTTGATGATGGAGAACATCCAGGAGGTGTCTAGGATGATGGAGAGCATCCAAGAGGTGTCTTTGATGATGGAGAGCATCCAGGAGGTGTCTTAGATGATGGAGAGCATCCAGGAGGTGTCTTTGATGATGGACAGCATCCAGGAGGTGTCTTAGATGATGGAGAACATCCAGGAGGTGTCTTTGATGATGGAAAGCATCCAGGAGGTGTCTTTGATGATGGAGAGCATCCAGGAGGTGTCTTAGATGATGGAGAGCATCCAGGAGGTGGCTAGGATGATGGAGAGCATCCAAGAGGTATCTTTGATGATGGAGAGCATCCAGGAGGTGTCTAGGATGATGGAGGGCATCCAGGTGTCTTTGATGATGGAGAGCATCCAGGTGTCTTTGATGATGGAGAACATCCAGGAGGTGTCTAGGATGATGGAGAGCATCCAAGAGGTGTCTTTGATGATGGAGAGCATCCAGGAGGTGTCTTAGATGATGGAGAGCATCCAGGAGGTGTCTTTGATGATGGACAGAATCCAGGAGGTGTCTTAGATGATGGAGAGCATCCAGGAGGTGTCTTTGATGATGGAGAGCATCCAGGAGGTGTCTTTGATGATGGAGAGCATCCAGGAGGTATCTTTGATGATGGAAAGCATCCAGGAGGTGTCTAGGATGATGGAGAGCATCCAGGTGTCTTTGATGATGGAGAGCATCCAGGAGGTGTCTATGATGATGGAGAGCATCCAGGAGGTGTCTTTGATGATGGAGAGCATCCAGGAGGTGTCTAGGATGATGGAGAGCATCCAGGTGTCTAGGATGATGGAAAGCATCCAGGAGGTATCCAGAGGATGATGAAAAGCATCCAGGAGGTGTCCAGAGGATGATGGAGAGCATCCAGGAGGTGTCCAGAGGATGATGGAGAGCATCCAGGAGGTGTCCAGAGGATGATGGAGAGCATCCACGAGGTGTCCAGAGGATGATAAAGAGCATCCAGGTGTCCAGAGGATGATGGAGAGCATCCAGGAGGTGTCCAGAGGATGATGGAGAGCATCCAGGAGGTGTCCAGAGGATGATGGAGAGCATCCAGGAGGTGTCCAGAGGATGACGGAGAGCATCCAGGAGGTGTCCAGAGGATGATGGAGAGCATCCAGGAGGTGTCCAGAGGATGATGGAGAGCATCCAGGAGGTATCCAGAGGATGATGGAGAGCATCCAGGAGGTATCCAGAGGAAGATGGAGAGCATCCAGGAGGTGTCCAGAGGATGATGGAGAGCATCCAGGAGGTGTCCAGAGGATGATGGAGAGCATCCAGGAGGTGTCCAGAGGATGATGGAGAGCATCCAGGAGGTGTCCAAAGGATGACGGAGAGCATCCAGGAGGTGTCCAGAGGATGATGGAGAGCATCCAGGAGGTGTCCAGAGGATGATGGAGAGCATCCAGGAGGTGTCCAGAGGATGATGGAGAGCATCCAGGAGGTGTCCAGAGGATGATGGAGAGCATCCAGAGGATGATGGAGAGCATCCAGGAGGTGTCCAGAAGATGATGGAGAGCATCCAGGAGGTGTCCAGAGGATGATGGAGAGCATCCAGAGGATGATGGAGAGCATCCAGGAGGTGTCCAGAAGATGATGGAGAGCATCCAGGAGGTGTCCAGAGGATGATGGAGAGCATCCAGGAGGTGTCCAGAGGATGATGGAGAGCATCAAGGAGGTGTCCAGAGGATGATGGAGAGCATCCAGGAGGTGTCCAGAGGATGATGGAGAGCATCCAGAGGCTGATGGAGAGCATCCCGAGGATGATGGAGAGCATCCAGGAGGTGTCCAGAGGATGATGGAGAGCATCCAGGAGGTGTCCAGAGGATGACGGAGAGCATCCAGGAGGTGTCCAGAGAATGATGGAGAGCATCCAGGAGGTGTCCAGAGGATGATGGACAGCATCCAGGAGGTGTCCAGAGGATGATGGAGAGCATCCAGGAGGTGTCCAGAGGATGATGGAGAGCATCCAGAGGATGATGGAGAGCATCCAGAGGATGATGGAGAGCATCCAGAGGCTGATGGAGAGCATCCAGAGGATGATGGAGAGCATCCAGGAGGTGTCCAGAGGATGATGGTGAGCATCCAGGTGTCTAGGATGATGGAAAGCATCCAGGAGGTATCCAGAGGATGATGAAAAGCATCCAGGAGGTGTCCAGAGGATGATGGAGAGCATCCAGAGGATGATGGAGAACATCCAGGAGTTGTCCAGGATGACGGAGAGCATCCAGGAGGTGTCCAGGATGACGGAGAGCATCCAGGATGTGTCCAGGATGATGGAGAGCATCCGGGAGGTGTCCAGAGGATAATGAAGAGCATCCAGGAGGTGTCCAGAGGATGATGGAGAGCATCCAGGAGGTGTCCAGAGGATGATGGAGAGCATCCAGAGGATGATGGAGAGCATCCAGAGGCTGATGGAGAGCATCCAGAGGCTGATGGAGAGCATCCAGAGGATGATGGAGAGCATCCAGGAGGTGTCCAGAGGATGATGGAGAGCATCCAGGAGGTGTCCAGAGGATGATGGAGAGCATCCAGGAGGTGTCCAGAGGATGATGGAGAGCATCCAGGAGGTGTCCAGAGGATGATGGAGAGCATCCAGGAGGTGTCCAGAGGATGACGGAGAGCATCCAGGAGGTGTCCAGAGGATGATGGAGAGCATCCAGGAGGTGTCCAGAGGATGATGGAGAGCATCCAGGAGGTGTCCAGAGGATGATGGAGAGCATCCAGGAGGTGTCCAGAGGATGATGGAGAGCATCCAGAGGATGATGGAGAGCATCCAGGAGGTGTCCAGAAGATGATGGAGAGCATCCAGGAGGTGTCCAGAGGATGATGGAGAGCATCCAGAGGATGATGGAGAGCATCCAGAGGATGATGGAGAGCATCCAGAGGATGATGGAGAGCATCCAGAGGCTGATGGAGAGCATCCAGAGGATGATGGAGAGCATCCAGGAGGTGTCCAGAGGATGACGGAGAGCATCCAGGAGGTGTCCAGAGGATGATGGAGAGCATCCAGGAGGTGTCCAGAGGATGATGGAGAGCATCCAGGAGGTGTCCAGAGGATGATGGAGAGCATCCAGGAGGTGTCCAGAGGATGATGGAGAGCATCCAGAGGATGATGGAGAGCATCCAGGAGGTGTCCAGAAGATGATGGAGAGCATCCAGGAGGTGTCCAGAGGATGATGGAGAGCATCCAGAGGATGATGGAGAGCATCCAGAGGATGATGGAGAGCATCCAGAGGATGTTGGAGAGCATCCAGAGGCTGATGGAGAGCATCCAGAGGATGATGGAGAGCATCCAGGAGGTGTCCAGAGGATGATGGAGAGCATCCAGGAGGTGTCCAGAGGATGATGGAGAGCATTCAGGAGGTGTCCAGAGGATGACGGAGAGCATCCAGGAGGTGTCCAGAGGATGATGGAGAGCATCCAGGAGGTGTCCAGAGGATGACGGAGAGCATCCAGGAGGTGTCCAGGATGACAGAGAGCATCCAGGAGGTGTCCAGAGGATGATGGAGGGCATCCAGGAGGTGTCCAGAGGATGATGGAGAGCATCCACGAGGTGTCCAGAGGATGATAAAGAGCATCCAGGTGTCCAGAGGATGATGGAGAGCATCCAGGAGGTATCCAGAGGATGATGGAGAGCATCCAGGAGGTATCCAGAGGAAGATGGAGAGCATCCAGGAGGTGTCCAGAGGATGATGGAGAGCATCCAGGAGTTGTCCAGAGGATGATGGAGAGCATCCAGGAGGTGTCCAGAGGATGATGGAGAGCATCCAGGAGGTGTCCAGAGGATGATGGAGAGCATCCAGGAGGTGTCCAGAGGATGACGGAGAGCATCCAGGAGGTGTCCAGAGGATGATGGAGAGCATCCAGGAGGTGTCCAGAGGATGATGGAGAGCATCCAGGAGGTGTCCAGAGGATGATGGAGAGCATCCAGGAGGTGTCCAGAGGATGATGGAGAGCATCCAGAGGATGATGGAGAGCATCCAGGAGGTGTCCAGAGGATGATGGAGAGCATCCAGGAGGTGTCCAGAGGATGATGGAGAGCATCCAGGAGGTGTCCAGAGGATGATGGAGAGCATCCAGGAGGTGTCCAGAGGATGACGGAGAGCATCCAGGAGGTGTCCAGAGGATGATGGAGAGCATCCAGGAGGTGTCCAGAGGATGATGGAGAGCATCCAGGAGGTGTCCAGAGGATGATGGAGAGCATCCAGGAGGTGTCCAGAGGATGATGGAGAGCATCCAGGAGGTGTCCAGAAGATGATGGAGAGCATCCAGAGGATGATGGAGAGCATCCAGAGGATGATGGAGAGCATCTAGAGGATGATGGAGAGCATCCAGAGGATGATGGAGAGCATCCAGAGGCTGATGGAGAGCATCCAGAGGATGATGGAGAGCATCAAGGAGGTGTCCAGAGGATGATGGAGAGCATCCAGGAGGTGTCCAGAGGATGATGGAGAGCATCCAGAGGATGATGGAGAGCATCCAGAGGATGATGGAGAGCATCCAGAGGCTGATGGAGAGCATCCAGAGGATGATGGAGAGCATCCAGGAGGTGTCCAGAGGATGATGGAGAGCATCCAGGAGGTGTCCAGAGGATGATGGAGAGCATCCAGGAGGTGTCCAGAGGATGACAGAGAGCATCCAGGAGGTGTCCAGAGGATGATGGAGAGCATCCAGGAGGTGTCCAGAGGATGACGGAGAGCATCCAGGAGGTGTCCAGAGGATGATGGAGAGCATCCAGGAGGTGTCCAGAGGATGACGGAGAGCATCCAGGAGGTGTCCAGAGGATGATGGAGAGCATCCAAGAGGTGTCCAGAGGATGTTGGAGAGCATCCAGGAGGTGTCCAGAGGATGATCCAGAGATGGTGAGCATCCAGGAGGTGTCTCAGATGATGGAGAGCATCCAGGAGGTGTCCAGGATGATGGAGAGCATCCAGGAGGTGTCTAGGATGATGTAGAGCATCCAGGAGGTATCTATGATGATGGAGAGCATCCAGGAGTTGTCATTGATGATGGAGAGCATCCAGGAGGTGTCTTGGATGATGGAGAGCATCCAAGAGGTATCTTTGATGATGGAGAGCATCCAGGAGGTGTCTTTGATGATGGAGAGCATCCCGGAGGTGTCTTTGATGATGGAGAGCATCCAGGAGGTGTTTTAGATGATGGAGAGCATCCAGGAGGTGTCTAGGATGATGGAGAGCATCCAGGAGGTGTCTAAGATGATGTAGAGCATCCAGGAGGTGTCTAAGATGATGGAGAGCATCCAGGAGGTGTCCAGGATGATGGAGAGCATCCAGGAGGTGTCTAGGATGACGGAGAGCATCCAGGAGGTGTCTTTGGTGATGGATAGCATCCAGGAGGTGTCTAGGATGATGGAGAGCATCCAGGAGTTGTCTTTGATGATGGAGAGCATCCAGGAGGTGTCTTTGATGATGGAGAGCATCCAGGAGGTGTCTAGGATGATGGAGAGCATCCAGGAGGTGTCTTTGATGAGGAAGAGCATCCAGGAGGTGTCTTTGATGATGGTGAGCATCCAGGAGGTGTCTTTGATGATAGAGAGCATCCAGTAGGTCTCTAGGATTATGGAAAGCGTCCAGGAGGTGTCTAGGACGAGTTTAGTTTTTAGCTATCCCGGACGGGAACTCTTTAATTAATCAATTATCCTATATGTTGTATGTATAAGCTACCACCATACAAAAATTCCTTAGAATCGGTCCAGTAGTTTTGGAGATTATCCCGTACAAACAGACAGACAAACAGAGAAATAAGAAAATTGAAACAAAATGAAATCAATTGTATTATACTTTTTACATCTCCCTGACTCGGTTTATGGCATTTTTTTCCATTGTACAAGAATTCGACCTCTACAATTTTATTATACATATAATAACTAACTAACTGGTGCCCGCGACTTCTTCTGCGCATGATTAGTATTTCGAGTACTTGCGATTTTACTTGCGTAATTCCCTTTCCCGTGGGATTTTCGGGATAGAATAGCATGTGTTATGTGCTATTCCAGCTTTAAATCTATCTCTGTGCCAAATTTCATCCATATCCGTTCAGCATCCAGGAGGTGTCCAGAGGATGATGGAGAGCATCCAGGAGGTGTCCAGTGGATGATGGAGAGCATCCAGGAGGTGTCCAGAGGATGACGGAGAGCATCCAGGAGGTGTCCAGAGGATGATGGAGAGCATCCAGGAGGTGTCCAGAGGATGATGGAGAGCATCCAGGAGGTGTCCAGAGGATGATGGAGAGCATCCAGGAGGTGTCCAGAGGATGATGGAGAGCATCCAGAGGATGATGGAGAGCATCCAGGAGGTGTCCAGAAGATGATGGAGAGCATCCAGGAGGTGTCCAGAGGATGATGGAGAGCATCCAGAGGATGATGGAGAGCATCCAGAGGATGATGGAGAGCATCCAGAGGATGTTGGAGAGCATCCAGAGGCTGATGGAGAGCATCCAGAGGATGATGGAGAGCATCCAGGAGGTGTCCAGAGGATGATGGAGAGCATCCAGGAGGTGTCCAGAGGATGATGGAGAGCATCCAGGAGGTGTCCAGAGGATGACGGAGAGCATCCAGGAGGTGTCCAGAGGATGATGGAGAGCATCCAGGAGGTGTCCAGAGGATGACGGAGAGCATCCAGGAGGTGTCCAGGATGACAGAGAGCATCCAGGAGGTGTCCAGAGGATGATGGAGGGCATCCAGGAGGTGTCCAGAGGATGATGGAGAGCATCCACGAGGTGTCCAGAGGATGATAAAGAGCATCCAGGTGTCCAGAGGATGATGGAGAGCATCCAGGAGGTATCCAGAGGATGATGGAGAGCATCCAGGAGGTATCCAGAGGAAGATGGAGAGCATCCAGGAGGTGTCCAGAGGATGATGGAGAGCATCCAGGAGTTGTCCAGAGGATGATGGAGAGCATCCAGGAGGTGTCCAGAGGATGATGGAGAGCATCCAGGAGGTGTCCAGAGGATGATGGAGAGCATCCAGGAGGTGTCCAGAGGATGACGGAGAGCATCCAGGAGGTGTCCAGAGGATGATGGAGAGCATCCAGGAGGTGTCCAGAGGATGATGGAGAGCATCCAGGAGGTGTCCAGAGGATGATGGAGAGCATCCAGGAGGTGTCCAGAGGATGATGGAGAGCATCCAGAGGATGATGGAGAGCATCCAGGAGGTGTCCAGAGGATGATGGAGAGCATCCAGGAGGTGTCCAGAGGATGATGGAGAGCATCCAGGAGGTGTCCAGAGGATGATGGAGAGCATCCAGGAGGTGTCCAGAGGATGACGGAGAGCATCCAGGAGGTGTCCAGAGGATGATGGAGAGCATCCAGGAGGTGTCCAGAGGATGATGGAGAGCATCCAGGAGGTGTCCAGAGGATGATGGAGAGCATCCAGGAGGTGTCCAGAGGATGATGGAGAGCATCCAGGAGGTGTCCAGAAGATGATGGAGAGCATCCAGAGGATGATGGAGAGCATCCAGAGGATGATGGAGAGCATCTAGAGGATGATGGAGAGCATCCAGAGGATGATGGAGAGCATCCAGAGGCTGATGGAGAGCATCCAGAGGATGATGGAGAGCATCCAGGAGGTGTCCAGAGGATGATGGAGAGCATCAAGGAGGTGTCCAGAGGATGATGGAGAGCATCCAGAGGATGATGGAGAGCATCCAGGAGGTGTCCAGAGGATGATGGAGAGCATCCAGAGGATGATGGAGAGCATCCAGAGGATGATGGAGAGCATCCAGAGGCTGATGGAGAGCATCCAGAGGATGATGGAGAGCATCCAGGAGGTGTCCAGAGGATGATGGAGAGCATCCAGGAGGTGTCCAGAGGATGATGGAGAGCATCCAGGAGGTGTCCAGAGGATGACAGAGAGCATCCAGGAGGTGTCCAGAGGATGATGGAGAGCATCCAGGAGGTGTCCAGAGGATGACGGAGAGCATCCAGGAGGTGTCCAGAGGATGATGGAGAGCATCCAGGAGGTGTCCAGAGGATGACGGAGAGCATCCAGGAGGTGTCCAGAGGATGATGGAGAGCATCCACGAGGTGTCCAGAGGATGATAAAGAGCATCCAGGAGGTATCCAGAGGAAGATGGAGAGCATCCAGGAGGTGTCCAGAGGATGATGGAGAGCATCCAAGAGGTGTCCAGAGGATGATGGAGAGCATCCAGAGGATGATTGAGAGCATCCAGGAGGTGTCCAGAGGATGATGGAGAGCATCCAGGAGGTGTCCAGAGGATGATGGAGAGCATCCAGGAGGTGTCCAGCATGACGTAGAGCATCCAGGAGGTGTCCAGGATGACGGAGAGCATCCAGGATGTGTCCAGGATGATGGAGAGCATCCAGGAGGTGTCCAGAGGATTATCCAGAGATGGTGAGCATCCAGGAGGTGTCTAGGATGATGGAGAGCATCCAGGAGGTGTCCAGGATGATGGAGAGCATCCAGGAGGTGTCTAGGATGATGTAGAGCATCCAGGAGGTATCTATGATGATGGAGAGCATCCAGGAGGTGTCATTGATGATGGAGAGCATCCAGGAGGTGTCTTGGATGATGGAGAGCATCCAAGAGGTATCTTTGATGATGGAGAGCATCCAGGAGGTGTCTTTGATGATGGAGAGCATCCCGGAGGTGTCTTTGATGATGGAGAGCATCCAGGAGGTGTTTTAGATGATGGAGAGCATCCAGGAGGTGTCTAGGATGATGGAGAGCATCCAGGAGGTGTCTAAGATGATGTAGAGCATCCAGGAGGTGTCTAAGATGATGGAGAGCATCCAGGAGGTGTCCAGGATGATGGAGAGCATCCAGGAGGTGTCTAGGATGACGGAGAGCATCCAGGAGGTGTCTTTGGTGATGGATAGCATCCAGGAGGTGTCTAGGATGATGGAGAGCATCCAGGAGTTGTCTTTGATGATGGAGAGCATCCAGGAGGTGTCTTTGATGATGGAGAGCATCCAGGAGGTGTCTAGGATGATGGAGAGCATCCAGGAGGTGTCTTTGATGAGGAAGAGCATCCAGGAGGTGTCTTTGATGATGGTGAGCATCCAGGAGGTGTCTTTGATGATAGAGAGCATCCAGTAGGTCTCTAGGATTATGGAAAGCGTCCAGGAGGTGTCTAGGACGAGTTTAGTTTTTAGCTATCCCGGACGGGAACTCTTTAATTAATCAATTATCCTATATGTTGTATGTATAAGCTACCACCATACAAAAATTCCTTAGAATCGGTCCAGTAGTTTTGGAGATTATCCCGTACAAACAGACAGACAAACAGAGAAATAAGAAAATTGAAACAAAATGAAATCAATTGTATTATACTTTTTACATCTCCCTGACTCGGTTTATGGCATTTTTTTCCATTGTACAAGAATTCGACCTCTACAATTTTATTATACATATAATAACTAACTAACTGGTGCCCGCGACTTCTTCTGCGCATGATTAGTATTTCGAGTACTTGCGATTTTACTTGCGTAATTCCCTTTCCCGTGGGATTTTCGGGATAGAATAGCATGTGTTATGTGCTATTCCAGCTTTAAATCTATCTCTGTGCCAAATTTCATCCATATCCGTTCAGCAGTTTTTGCGTGAAAGAGTAACAAACATCCATCCATCTATCAATCTATCCATCCATCTATCCATTCATACTTACAAACTTCCGCGTTTATCAGTTCAATTCAGTTTGGTTCCCCTGGGCTATACGGGTTTTTAAAAATTTCTCACACGTCGTTCAGATGCTGAACCAAACTGAATTCCGGGATAAAATGTATCCCATGTCCAATCGTCCCGAGTTCCATTCGAATTCATTCACTTCCGTCGTGATGCGTGGTTAAATAATTCTTCTTTCACCCAGCAGTTTCGGCGTGATGCGCGATAAAGGAATTTTACTTTCATACCCTCTCCCATGAGAACCTTACTGAATTCTGGGATAAAAAGTATCCTATGACCTTCTCTATAATCATGCCGAGTTTCATTTCAATCCATCGAGTAGTTTCGGCGTTATACGCGTTTACGAAACAGACAAAATATCTTTAATGTACAGAATTGGACCTGTTACAGTTTTATTATAAGTATATATAGATGATGATTATGGGCATTACCCCTTAATGAAAAACACAGCCAAAAATCGGCCCCTAGTTCCCGGCCGCCTCGCTATTCCTGGCCATGGTAGCGGTCATGGTAACGGCGGGGCAGGGGGTGCTAAGAATCACCGGTATTCAGGCTACCACACGCTTACTAAAATGACCCTGGCAACGTTTAACGGACGCACTCTGAGGCTTGACCATCATCTAGCGCAGTTGGAAGTGGAGTTAGAGAACATTAAATGGCATGTTCTCGGGTTATGTGAAGTCCGTAGAGAGGGGGAGGACATCGTAACCCTAGACTCAGGCCATCTTCTCTACTTTCGTGAGGGTGATAAAACATCCCAGGGTGGAGTAGGTTTCCTCGTCAATAAGGCCCTCTCTAGCAACGTTCAAGAAATCTCCAGTGTGTCGACCAGGGTAGCGTACCTGATCCTTCGGCTTTCCAAGCGGTATAGCATGAAGGTAATTCAGGTCTACGCACCGACCTCGGCACACTCGGATGATGAAGTGGAGGATATGTACGAAGACATATCCAAAGCCTTACACAACACCACTAAGGCTCACTTCAACGTTGTTATGGGGGACTTTAACGGCAAGGTGGGAATCCAGACTGGCAATGAATCCCGAATAGGCCCGCATGGTTATGGAATCAGGAATCACAGGGGGCAAATGCTTGTCAACTTCCTTGAGAAAGAGGGACTGTTCTTAATGAACTCTTTCTTTAAGAAACAGCCTCAAAGGAAGTGGACGTGGCAAAGCCCCGACACTGTGACTCAAAATGAGATCGACTTCATCATGACGGATAGCAAGCACATATTCAGAGATGTCTCAGTGATCAACAGGTTCAATACCGGATCTGATCACCGAATGCTCCGAGGCACTCTGAATATCAACTTGAAGCTTGAAAGACACCGTCTGATGAAGTCCACGCTCCGACCAAATCCAATCCAAATCATGGCGGGCACCGAGAAGTTCGAGCAGCTACTCGGAGACAGATTTGTTGCCTTGGAACCCACTGATGACGCTGACGAGAGCCTACACAATCTGGTCGAAACGTTGAGGGATGAGGGCATCAAGTTCTGCAAAAAACAGCGAACTGGCAAGAAGTCCAAACTCTCGGATGAGACTCTGGATCTGATGACAAGAAGACGGGAAACCACCCAAGTGTCTTCGGCAGAGAGGTCAGACCTGAACAAGCGAATTGCGAAGATGGTACGGCGCGACCTTCGGAGCTCCAACACACGCCTCATTGAAGAGGCGATAGAGCGAAACCGAGGGTCCAAAGTATTCACTCAGCAGCTTGGCAGGAGCCACCTAACGAAGCTTAAAACGCGCGATGGGAGGACCGTACTGTCGAAACCGGAGATTTCAGCCGAGATAGAGGATTTTTATGGCCGTCTGTACACTGCACATGCCCCTCGTTCCCGACTTGATTCTAGAGCCACCCTGACACGCCACTACACCGACGAACTGCCAGACATCAGTCAAGACGAAATCGTGTTAGCTTTGAGGCAGCTTAAAAATGGAAAAGCCCCCGGTGAGGACGGTATAACTTCAGAGCTTCTGAAGGCAGGAGGAGCCTCCGTTATACAGGAGCTACAACACCTCTTCAATACCGTCCTCCACAGTAACTAAAGAAAACTCTCCTTAAAAATTACAGACCCATCACACTCCTGAGCCACATCTATAAGCTGTTCTCACGAGTGATCACGAATCGTCTCGCCAGGAGACTTGACGAGTTCCAGCCACCGGAACAGGTCGGGTTCCGCGGAGGATATGGCACCATAGACCACATTCACACAGTGCGGCAGATTATACAGAAGTCCGAAGAGTATAATCAGCCCCTGTGTCTCGCTTTTGTGGACTATGAGAAAGCCTTTGACTCTGTCGAAACCTGGGCTGTTCTGGAATCCTTACAGCGATGCCAAGTAGACTATCGTTATATCGAGGTGCTGAGATGTCTCTACGATGCCGCCACTATGAGTGTCCAAGTACAGGACCAGCAGTCTAAACCTATCCAATTGCGCAGAGGAGTGAGACAGGGGGATGTCATATCCCCGAAACTGTTCACGAGCGCATTGGAAGATATGTTTAAGACGCTGGACTGGAAAGGTAAGGGCATTAACATAAACGGCGATTACATCTCACACCTGCGATTCGCTGATGACATAGTCGTAATGGCGGAGTCGCTAAAGGAGCTGACCCACATGCTGGACGGCCTAGCTTCAGCCTCGCGATGTATCGGTCTTGGCATGAATTTGGATAAAACCAAAGTCATGATCAATGGCCACATTGTTCCGGGACCGATCGTCGTAGATGGTCACCTTCTTGAAATTGTTTCCGAGTATACTTACCTTGGGCAGATTGTACAGCTAGGTAAAAACAATTTTGAGGAGGAGGCCAAGAGGAGGATCCAGCTAGGCTGGGCAGCATTTGGGAAACTACGTCAAGTCTTCTCTTCATCCATACCGCAATGTTTGAAAACGAAAGTTTTCAATCAGTGCGTCCTACCCGTAATGACCTACGGAGCAGAGACGTGGACACTCACGGTAGGGCTGGTTCACCAGTTCAAAGTCGCCCAGCGAGCTATGGAAAGAGCTATGCTCGGAGTCTCTCTGAAGGATAGAATTCGTAACGAATACATCCGACAGAGAACCAAAGTTATCGACATAGCTCAAAGAATTAGCAAGCTGAAGTGGCAATGGGCCGGCCATATCTCGCGAAGAACCGACAACCGTTGGGGTAAACGTGTTCTTGAGTGGAGACCGCGACTCGGTAAACGTAGCGTAGGACGCCCTCCGGCCAGGTGGGATGACGATCTGCGAAAGACTGCTGGCAGATGCTGGATGCGTCAAGCTGAAGACAGGGCGCTATGGCGCTCATTGGGGGAGGCCTATGTCCAGCAGTGGACTAATATAGGTTGATGATGATGATGATGATGATGATATATAGATGGTTCGGCTGGTAGTCTACCTATTAACGTATTTCGTGTCATACGTCTTAAACGCGACAATATAGGTGATGAAACACATTTGTGTATATTTGTTATTCGCTGGTGGTGCAATTACAACTTGTTTGCAAGCAATGTTTGTGAGTTTGTCAACAATGACAATCATGTTTATGAGCACTCAACAATTTCAAGTCAGGTTCTTCGTCTCATACGAAGATAAAATAAAGTTTACATAAAAGTAAATTTTATCCACCCAGGTGAATAAGGTGAGCTAAAGAGGATTTAATGCACCTAGGTAAATAACCTCAGGTGAATTAAGTTTACGTAAACTGACGTCACCCTATTCTGCATTCCCTATTCACCGTGTCGGTAAGCATTTAAGCACGCCTAAGTTATCTTTTCACAATTGTAGCTCCTGCCATATAGCACCGATAAAGCTTTTTAGATTGCTTATAGAATTTAAGAGGCAAAAGAATATATCATTGTTTTTAAAATTAATATATACAGCATTTTTCACTTAAACACCACTGGGACCAGTTTAATATTTGCAGCTTATTTGAAACATTTATCCCTTGACCTATGATAATCAATCAACCGTCTGCGCAGGGTAGACCTTTTTTGCCAGTGAGACAGCCTGTCCTATCATTTGCATGTTAAGATTAACAACACTTACATAGTGACCAGATCAGCTGGAGCGACCAGATCAGTAGTCAGGGTCGAGAGCCCTGACCTCCAGCAGTTGAGCGATCGGCGGGTGGAGTCGCACTGACAGCTCTTAGCGCACTGGCGCCAACGTGATTGACTGAAGCTTATCGTCCAAGCTACACCAAATGCAGGGTATGAGTCATTAGTTATACTCCGTTTATAATTCGCAAAGGCCTTTTATTTAAATTTACTTATTTTAAAGGCCTAGGTATACAATGATGACGGTACCTACATACTTGTGTTGGTCAAACTCATAGTGTCATAATTCCTTTAGACTTAACAGGACTCTAGACCATATCATATCTTAGTTTAATATACTTACGTAACATAATTTATTTTCTGTTAAGTTAGAAAGAAAGTAAGTTAAAAAGTAAGTTAAGTAAGTTAAAAGTAAGTTAAGTTAAAAAAGTAAGTTAAGTTAAGTTAAAAAGTAAGTAAGTAAGTAAAGTAAGTTAAGTTAAGTTAAAAAAGTAAGTTAAGTTAAAAAGAAAGTTAAGTTAGATTTTGTTCACCATTATCTTTTTTATTTATTCATAATTTTCAACTCACTAGGAATTTTGTTGTAGCAAACTAGGTAGGTACCTATACATTGCCATTGAAAGATACAGTCTAGTTGTGGTCACAGTAAGTTTATTATTATTTCTTGTAACATTAAGTAACTACCTGTATCGCTATTTTTAGGGAATCGGTTAATATAATACAACCTGGTGTACACTCGTAGAAATATCAATCGTAATATCTACTGACTGTAAAGACCGAAATGCGAGAGAATCCCTCGGTCGCATAAGCTCCATATGTATCAGGGATGAATAGAAATAAAAATATTAGCTAGTTAAAAAAAACTACTACTACTTTAAAACATAGCCAGTATCACTCGGAAAGATGTACGGCTTCTAACGATACCCGAAACATCCAAATCTGTTCTGGCATTTAAAATTAATGGAGGAATTAAACATGAATCGGGAATAATGAACTGTCCTTTTTGGGCAGCCGTGTCATATTAATGTTTAATAAGGCTTTGTAAGAGGATATCTATCTATCTATTTTGATACATTTACTTCAGGCACCTATATAAAAGGCGCCGTCTATCATCTTAGCAAAGTAATGTTGTTTGACTTAGGATCTGAAAAGTAACCTAAAGTCTACGATTTGTTTGACTTATGACTAACTTAGAGAAGGGGCAAAAATTAAGTTATCCAAACATCACTGCTTGTACTTTATTCCAATTTCAGTTTTGAATAGGGTACTCGCTCGGTTTGCCTTTGATAAACTTTATCTTTAGATTCAAAAGCCTTTTACTTATTACCTGGAATTTTACATTGACCTTTAAGGTGGGTAAATGTTTCTTACTAGATTGTTCTATAGCCCGCAATCGGCGATCTAGCTGCCTCCAATATAGGTCTGAGGTACAAGACACGGGTTTAGGAGTCTCTTCGTTCCGATGTCCATGTACCAGCATCTCGAATACTTCACAGGCGTTGATGCTGCATTGGGATTCAGGTTTAGTACCTGGAATGAGAATTTGAAAGCTACACATAATTGTACTAACGCGTCGAACTATGTAATACAGCTTCTGTAGCTCTTCTGCATTTTATATGGATGCTGTATGTAGGTATTTGTCAAATTTAGGTAAGTCTTAAGTTGTACGTACGATAATAAACGAACTCCGGTTTTTGAAAAAGAAGGAAAATATTCTTATTCGCATTGAAAAAAAGTTCTATGCTTATAAAATTATAAAGTACTGAAAACAAATAAAAAATATCATCCGTAAAAATTAAATTAACACTTGCGTGGGTCATTATTTAAAAGGAATTAATAAAGGAAATAAATTTATTCAAACTTTTTGTACACAATACAAAAACAGAACCAAATGGCTGAGCGTTAACTGCAGGCAATTTAAAGACTTTTTGCTGCAAAAATGAAAGCATATAAATCTGTGCAAGAGAAATGAAATGGCAGCATTTGTTTGGAATAGGAAAACATTCTAACATTGGTATCGGTTCAAGTTACAGCCTTTCAGGGGACATCTTTCCATAAAGATACAAGTACAAGCCACATATAGCGCGCAGAACGACGGTGATCATTTGTTCCCCGGATGTAACATAAGAGCCTTCTGAGGAGCCGCCAAATTACTATCTACCCGATAGTAATTTGACGGGTCCTTCTATATAATAGTTGCCTGATTAAGGAAGTTTACAATGGAAGGGCGTTCTCCTTCACTGATATGCTGTTATCTGACTGAACTACGTGGTCGATTTGGGATTACATATTGAGAGATTAATTACTTTATATGGATTTGGATCTGGAACCTTAAGTTTCTTTCGGACGATTTCCCAGATTTCTACTTTTTTTGTTAATCTCACAATTTAATAATGGATTGACACAGCATCATCAAGTCCCAGCTAAGCAAAGCTTTTGTTATGGCTAGATGACTGGTATTGTTAATACAATACATTGCATAGATAGTTATTTTTATTGTATTATATAGAAAACACCCGGAGCCCCGGAACAAGAATATAATGTCCAACTATTTGCAGATTGTACAAAAAATTGCCCCAAGATCTAAGCAATAAGCATATCTAGTATATGTTGTCCGAAATAAATGACTTTATTATTATTGTTATAGGTATCTAGAGGTACATAGGGAGAGACAGACAGATAGCTGGAAGCAACTTTGTTTTATACTATGCGGAGTCAACATTTTTCGGAGTGTATGTGTATCTATTTTTTAATTTAATTGTTTTGAGCCAAAACTGCTCTATAAACAGTTATCGCACTAAGGGAGCAATATAATTATTAATAGTTCCTATAGATGAACACCTAGGCAAATTGCTGCCTCGTCAGGGTAAATTATTTACGCCTTAGTTCCCGAGGTCTTTGTTTCACCGGAGGTTTATAATCGACTCCACATCAATCTGCACTGTACCGCTTCATTTCTAAAGATAACTTCTTGCTATATATATTTACCAAACTATTCATATATTTGAATAGAATATGACCTTTCACTAAGCTTTAAAACGTGATCACATAAAAGGAACATAAAAGATCACCGGTCACACGAATACGTGTTCTATTCAGCAGTAAATTGTGTTCGAGGTTGCTCAATTTCTACACCATGGTCTGCACAGGTCTTAACCCATTTATCGTGTCGATGCCAGTTAACAAATTTTTAAAGCTCTCGCCTGAGAGACGGTGGTTGCGGCAGTTAGTATACTTATACCTACTATATTGTTAATGTAAAAAGTTTTATCACTATTATGAATATCAGAAAACCGCAGTGTTCGTGAATACTTTTAACACGACCAACCATAACTTTTCACCTAAATAAAAATTATGATTATGTAATAGATTCAATGTTTCGGAACTCCAAGTTAGATTAAATTTCGTTCGATTTCACGGTTCGCAGTATGTAATAAAAGGATTAAGCACCAATTTATCGCTACAAGTTCGTTACGAGTACAAAGGTCCTATTTCGTTTCTTTTTGAGCATTTTGTAATAGGCTACCTATGTAGGGGAGACCGAGGTAAGTTGACAACATGGGTGTTAACAATGTGCTGTTTCTCGGAAACTAGGACCGTTTGCGAGATGTTGATTGTATGATGTTATTGAGTAGGTATATGGGAAAAGCTCCAAATTGCTAGTAGGGACATATCCACTTTTTTAAAAAGGCTTTCCATTCAGTTTTTTTTTATATTTGTCCTACCAGGAGCACAGAAATGACTTTGTAATGATGCAGATTTCATATCACTACTATTTTTATTTTTATGCGAGGTAATTAATACATTTTTAATAAATAGATAAATAAATAAATATGCTGGACAATCCACACAGCACCATCTAGCCCCAAAGTAAGCTACTGAAAGCTTGTATTATGGGTACTAGATGACTGATATATATTTTAATATACTATATACATAGATTGATTTAACAAATTTCTGCAGATCGTACATCAATTTGTTCCGAGGCGGGAATCGAACCCGCAACCTCCTGCGTCGCAGGCGGACCTTCGCCCACCGCACCACATCGGTCGTCATCATTGTCACGTCGTCACGTCACGTCACATTGATTCAACTCTCCTCGGTCTCCCCTAACTGTCGCCTGTCATAGCACGACGGCAACCGGTGACACAGACGCAGAGAAATGGTGAAAAATAAAATATTGTGGCGATAAATCTCTTGTTGGACACACACGTCCCTCGCTTGACTGGAGTGAAAGCCCCGTCATTGTTGGTAAAGATACAAAAATTGATCCGCCGCCCATCCGTTGGTACTCGACATCAGTATTACATTTTGCCATAAAAAGTGCCTACTAAAAATTTATTTGAAAGCGTCCTTACCCTATTTATGGCTTTCTCCACATCATAGTTGACTAAAAGTTCCTATGAAGAGAGAATAAAGTTGATTTAGCTCTCTACCTTAAACTTACTTAGATAAAAGGGCAATGTGAATAAGCAATTAATTTACCTAGGCAATTAAAACTTCTGATTCGATTTTGCAATGGCGAAAACTTTATAATTAAACTCAAAATTGGGCGTTGTAGTCGGTATCCTTACATCAAAAGGATACTGACGGGTTCGATTTCCTATGTAGTGAGGAGACAATTTAACGCGTCTTAAGATTTTGAATTTTACCTTTGATTTCCACGGCTGCGAGTAGAATAACTAAAACGAGTAATTCCATATTGTATGCCTCGTTATTTGTTGGTGCTTGTCGATAACGGCGCACGAATCAATGTTCTCTAGCTTTGTTTTAGTCGCCTCACCCACATACAGAATCAGCTTTATGTAAAAGTGAACAATCTTTGTAATGTATTATTTTCGAAGAGTATATTTTAGAAGCAGGAAATATAAATGGTGGCAGTTATTATATTTCTAAGGGATGTAGGTTCGTTTCTTATTCAATTTGGTCAACGTACTGAAATCTTAAAACATATTCAATAAATCTTAATAGTTTTGTGTCTGTAGCGACAAAAATAGAATTTCGTTGTTAGAATGCAATATGGAAGGTATGTATTCAAGCGTAAGTGAATAAAAGTAAAATTTAGTAAAATTGAAATACTTCTACAGATAAAATATTCATACACACGCTGACCGAGTTAGGCTGTGTCCCCAGTAGGCAAACTGTGAGCGGCGACTGAGTGAGCTGCAAATTTGTGGCGAACATCTACAAACTCAGATCAGTTTGCGTGCGTATCGCAAGCATTGGAACCTGCGAGTCGACCGCTAACTGAGACAGTCGGTGCACGTATCGCTGCAAACTGCGTGAAACTGTCAGTGTCAGTGACCGCAAACTAGCAAACTGTGAACACTCAATTTAAAATATATGGAAGGGCGTTGATACGCCGCAAACTCAGTCGGCTGCTCACCGTTTGCCTACTGGGGACACAGCCTTATATCCGCAGACCGCTTACGCAAACGGGTAAAAAAGTATAACTGCATACCCTCTATTATGTTTGGACATATATTTTTTTATTAATATTTCGCTCGCGGCTTCGCTTGCGTGGACTATACGATTTGTCCTGCTCTTCAATCATTCTTAATTTTAAGCTTCTTATGATTTTTTTAAAATTCCTGAAAACTTCTTTTTATTTATGCTTTTATCAGTAAAACCTGAAAATATCAGGTCTTATCCATTCTACATTAAAAAGTGAAAGGCATTTCAATGCGGAGCCAAACTACGAATCTCAAAGCTTTATAAACCGATTTACCCCATTTTCAAAATTCCCTAAAAATCCTGAATCACATATATAATTTATAATAAGTATTATTGTGCTCTGTAAATTTCCAGAAAATCGGACTACTGGGTAAACAGTTACAAAAAACACCTAAATAACTTTATACCCCATTTTCATTCACATTGGCATGTAATTTCCAAATTCCCTTCTTAGTTTGTATAGTATAAAAAGTTAGGTACCTTTTTATACTATACAAACTAACCTATTCCCAAAATTTCAGCTCTCTAGCTTCAGAGGTTTGGGCTTGGCGTTCTCCAAAAAATAGCGTTACTTTTAAAGTATTTACCCAGACATTCTATTAAATACCTACGTAGGTTCCTATAAATATGAAAATATTTCATTTTTATTTGACATTCAACGATGTTTTTTTTATTGGTAAAAATGTTAATGTTATCATAATAAAGCTTTAACTAGCCTTTTATTAACATTTAATTAAATATCCAATAATTATTGTTTTTAATAAAAATAAAACATCTTAAGCAGATTTATCTGTTACTCACTTAGGATTTACGTAAATAAAACCATTTATTCCACATGGGAATTACTAGACCGAAATCCTAGTTTATGTCCCAAAGAATTGAATCATATCAGAACAGAAGGCAAAAATGTAAATATAAATCAAAGGGTCTTTGTTACATAGTTCTATCCATTATTTTACTAAAGACAATTAACCAGTTAACTAAATTGATAATGTCCGTTGTAGACTGGGTCCCTTTGAAAAGCGTCGAATGTTAAATTAATTTAGCCATCATCTTCTATAGAAGAGAAGTGGTTCTTCAGCAATGCTTACTCACTTTTGACTATTTACCTTTAATTCATAATAGGACCATACTTAGTTATAGAATCCAACATATTCTTTGGTAACAAAGGCAATATAAAAATATAATGAGCAAGCTCTGCTTAGCTTGGGGTTAGATGATGCTGTGTGGATTGTCCAGCATTATTTAATAAATTTTATAGTTATTCGAATGAAATGTTTCAATATACTGCAGGACAATACAATATAGATTTCCTTATACTTATTGTCTTTTTGATGTGTTCCATTTGATTGTATTCTGTTTTGTGTGCCAATAAACAAATAAATAAATATCCATAAACGTTCAAAGGGATACCAGTAACCCTGATACCTTCATTCAAAGCGAAGTTTCTTTGGAGGGGTTTGTCTCTCATAGATAGGTAGAGTGGTCCTGAAGTTTCACTTTACACGAAGCAAATATTATATTCAAACTGTTTCCTAATAAGCAATTTAAGGCCGCTTTACACTTATCAGTAAAGTCACAGTTCAGTATGAGTGAATATTCTATTTGATATTATTTATGGACCGTTGACGTATCGACAATATTCTGGAACTGATAAGTGTGAAAAGACCTTTATTACAGGTGTGCTTTCAGTACACAATTGATAGAGGTTGTATCAGATCCAATACCCATTTTGTATAGGTATCTAGTTACCGTAAATTCTATTTGGTAAATCGATTCCGTGAAACTATTATGTTGCGAACCTTAAATGGGTAGGTAAAGTTTACCTTTCACTGAGACTATCTATCCTACTGTTAGTATTTGCTATTCTACTGTTAGGATTTTTTTTCTCTCTTTAAGGCCACCTTGTTTCGAAGATTTAGGCCTGGAAGATTTTTCGAAGCCCGCGAGCGTCGCGCCGCTCGCGGGTTTGTAGGTGTTATAGGAAAATAACAGTACAACATCCACCTCAGCGATTTGTACTAGAAAAATGATTTATCTAAAGATTGGTGTAAAAATAAGGTCAATAAGTTTATTATTTTAGGCACAGTATTGAAATTGTTTTTTAAAAAGAGGCAACTTTGGTATTTTTTTCTATCGAGCAAAGTTCATCTGATTGTGTAAATGTAAGCGAATTGTACTCTGTAAGATCCTCAACTGACATACTTAACTATATTTTTTCAGAAATTTACGTCAATTTTTGACTGATTCATATTGATTTTAAAATGAACATTTGCGGTATAAGGAACCCTTAAGGTTCCGAGTCTCTCAAGGAATCCTTTAAGTCGGTCAGTCCTTCATCTGTCCGTCATCTAATGAAAAATCGGTTTCTTGTCTGAGAAAAGTACACGGGCTCTGCCGCGTATTCAGTAGGCCTACATACAACGTTGTTATAAAAGGGCCAAACTAAGCAAACTAACCAAATTTTGCCGGAGTTGAAACTGACAAGTTTCTTTTGCTTTGCTCGCTCAGTCAGTGATACTCCGTGTTTTCAAAATTTTTAATACAATTTTATATATTGGATATTTACTATCGATATATTGAATCAAAATATATCAGCATATCGATGTTGGAATTAAAAATTTCAATATTTGTCAACATTACTTGTATAGAATTATTTAATAAAATCAAATGTTAACCAACCGCTTCTTGGTGACAGAATACCATTACAACTTTTGTTTTAATTATCCTACATAATAGTTAAGCATTAGTTGCTATAAAACCTTACCATACATAATGAAGTTGTGAGCATCAAAGTTTCTTTTATTATATTATAAGGGGATGATCACGATGGTGAGGTGTTTGCTTATATTATGTACCTACATAATATATAGTTTTCTCATTGCATTACTGATATAAAATCAATGTCTTTGATCATAGTTTAACATTGGTCAATTTCAACATCGATAGTCAGTTTCGTTCTCAAAAAATCTACAAAGTAAACTAAATAATTGAATCACGGACTGGACTGGACTGGACCAGGATTATAAAAGGATCAAATGAACTCACCTAAGTGAAATGCGATCCAAATAATCCTGGTCCAGTAGGAAAGGAAATCTAATCTATCTAATCAAATCTAGTCTTTGCGAAAATCAATTCCAATTAGTTCGTCTTCTTTTTTTGGCGCTACCAAGATGGCAAATAAGCATGCGACCCGCCTAATGGAAAGCGGTTACCGCAAGCTATGTATGCCTCAGTGACATTACTAGCGCATATAATTAAAAAACACCTATGTATGTAACGTATTGTATTTAAGCTTGGGGCGGGCTAGATGATGCTGTATAACTTTTAAAACTATCATGGTTTTTAACACTAAAGTCATTGAATACGGGATATTTACCATGATTTGTTTTCTTTTGAGTTTTCCGATATTTTGGCACGGTTTGAAGCGCCTTGAATGAAACCGCCGGTGGCAGTGGTAACGTTCGTAGCAAAAGACGAAAAATGAGGGTAGATCGATATTTCTGCCAATAAGAACTCACTCGCAGTGACCTCAGTTATTTCGTGATCATAAATTTTCATCGAATTTGTATGGGGCTGGGACTTAAAAAAAAAATTGGTCGAATTTGTATGGAGCTTGGACTTAAAAAAATTTCAAAGAAAATAATAAAAATATGTTTTTTTTTTTTCACTTTTTATTTCTTTAATTAATTAGGAAGGTAGTGTTTGACCGTTTCATAGGGGACCGAAAAAAACGTTATTTTTGCGCTCAGACGCACCGTTTTCGAGATATCACGAGAAAATGTTTTATATGAAGCTGGGCTGAAAATTTTGATCGATTTTGTATGGAGCTTGGACTTGTAAAATTGTTCAAATTACATTTATTGGGTGTCGGAAGAAGGGTCCCACGCTTAGAAAATTTTCGACATGTATTTTTTATATATATATATATATAACATATATTTTTTCAGGGGGTCACTAGGGGTGCAACTTTGGTTCAGCTGATTGACCCCAAAGTTCAATGACCTCGGCGCTAGAGATCAAACTGTGTCCGATACAGATACAGATACCGATACAGAGCATTCCGATAAGAGTTGATTAGGTTCAATTTGAGTGGCGGATCCGACACAGAGTACCCCGACTCCACGTGGTCTTGTGCGTGGCGCCCCTAGAGTGTATTTAAAAAGCCGGAGACGCGAAGGGAGTGCAGCCTCCGCCAGCTGTAACAAGGGACAGGCACCGCGTGAGCCGTAGCGGCTGAGAGCTGGCTGGACCAAAAAGCCGAAGCTCCGGAGGTGAGCACTGGTGCCTGGCTCTTGTTACGCAATGGCGGAGAGGCTGCACTTACAGTGTTGTTGCAGCGCAGTACTTACAAAAAAAAAGAGTTCCTTAATATTAATCTTTGTTATCAAGATAACAATACAAAAATCCACCGATCAACAACACTGTATTATTAGTACCTATTTAGCTGCGTATATTTAGTTCTTGTATCAAGTATGCGTAGTTTGCTCTAAATCAAATCAATAGTCTACTTGGAAGAATATAAAATTATGATAAAATATGTTAGATCTTTATCTTAGGTTTCCTTATCTTTTTTTTTAAACACAGCAGCTCAAACTTTGCATAAAAATATGAAAAATTAAAATTTTCTTCTTTAAACCTGCCTTGAAAATTACTGGTCCTAGTTACCAAAATATTTCTTACGGTGTTCAAAAAAACTGTTTTTCTTTAGTATATTCCAAAAATATTTTTTTTTTTTTAAATTGTAGGCACAAAGTGTGAACAAAGGTACAATTTTTTCCAAATTTACAAAATATTAAATATTTTCAGAACAAGTTAGAAAAAAAATAAAAATGTTTCTGATTGGCCTTGACTTGGCGCATAAGCACCTTTCAGGTTATCCACTCATTATGGGACACCCTGTATATAGGACACATAACTTATAAGCGTGCTAGTGGGAATTTTCGTTCCTCCACTTGTGGACAAAATATATAAGCGAAGAGAGAATCAATTAACACTAAATTTCTTATATTATTTTGATTATTATGTAACGTTTAAAATATTACTTGCCTAAGTAAGCCTAAAGAAATAAAGTTATTGATTTACCGATTACTATCGTAATTGTATCCAGCCTCCACGCTAGTGAACATCCGGTGTTTGACAAATATCTCATGCACTCGGGGGTTGAACTGTAGTCACAGCTGTAGTAGTAAGTATATTTTATTTTTTAATTATTTTTAAATAGTTTAAAATTTGACTTGTCCAAGTGCTTATTTTGTAAGCCTAAAGAAATAACGTTAATGTTTTACTAATTATCAATGATATGATTTTGACTTAGGCTAGATACAATTACGATAATAATATCGTAATTGTATCCAGCCTCCACGCTAATGAACATCTGGTGTTTGACAAATATCTCATACACTCGGGGGTTGAGCTGTAAAGTCGTGAGGCGTAGAAGCGCCGCGGCGGCGGCGGCCCGCTTTTCTAGTGTTTGGCCATTCGCTGACGAAGGCGCGAGCAAGCGCGCGGCTCTACCGCCCTCCTGAAAACAAAACACGCGTCGTTTCAATAAACATTCTAACTATTTCTCTAAGGGACGATCCCTTTCAAAAAACAAAAAAACTACTCCGCTAGTTTCAAATATAATAGAAAAAGTTTAATGTATGTTTATATTATTTATAGTATTGTAAATAAAATCTTCTAAGTCATCTAACTTTAATGTAACTTTTTCACTGTAACTAAGTGATTAAATACTTTGATTACTATTCGACGAGTAAATGTAAAAAAATAAAAAGAATTTTTGAGGTTTTATTTCCTTTAAAAAGTTTTGAACTTTTTGCAGACAGAAACTTTTAAATAAAAATGTGATGTGATGTGTGATTAGCATAGCCGTCATTGTCAGCCGTTAAAAACATCCTATTCGATGATTGTGATTTATAAAAATAACCACTAGAATAGTTGACAAAAGTAATAACAAAGTGAAGGTTAAAAATCGGTGGCTAAATACGCAATGTCAACTTCTTCAGTAGTAAGAACAGGCGTGATAATCACTCTTCAAACAAGTTCTGTCGGCGTTGAATTGTGTTCTCGGTGTATACCGTGTGTGTTAACATAGTGAGCCAAGAAAACCTTGTTGTAAAAAGAACAAAGGATACTATTATCAGGAAGCCCGCTGTCCTGCTGCGCTATACGACTTTCTTCATCATGGATGCCAGGCAAGTGGCCATTAAAACTACCATAAACACA
The DNA here is from genome assembly GCA_944547425.1 of Eupithecia centaureata. Taxonomy (NCBI): domain Eukaryota; kingdom Metazoa; phylum Arthropoda; class Insecta; order Lepidoptera; family Geometridae; genus Eupithecia; species Eupithecia centaureata. The sequence goes on along the minus strand of OX155681.1, from coordinate 6,574,579 downwards.
TAGATAAGCTAATTTTAATTGATCATTTGCAATTAATAGTTTAACTAGGTACCCAAGGAGACTCTAGAAAATTTAGTTGTTTTAAATGCTGATACATTACCTTGTACTGAATTTACGATTTCAGATCAAAATCCTTGACTATAGGTAACTTTTACAGTAGTGTGCAGTCCACTGAGAATGAAAATAAATATTTGTACTGAGATTTGATAAGATCACGAGATGTGGATGTTTACTTAATAATTCGAATCACCTCCGTTCCAGATTATGATTTCAACCGACTTCAAAATATCTCCAATTTCGAAGGATGTATGTTTTTTTGATAGCCTAGATATTTTCCGATAGGTAAAAACGATTTAAAAAATAAGTTTCGATTAAAATAATTAGAAATTTGCTTTCTTCTTGGTTTTTTTTCAAATGAGCATTAATTAACATGTAAATATTTGTCTGATCTGCAAACATTTATTTATTAGTTTTCGAAATGGAAAATTAAAAAGTTTAAATCTGTGTTATGTAGTGTTTTTATATCAATATAAGTAATATCATGATCATCATCATCATCAGCCTATATTAGTCCACTGCTGGACATAGCCCTCCCCTATAGTCTTTTTCACCTAGGAAGCGTTCCGTGACGTTTCAGTTTGACAGTTATAGAAATGAGCTAAGTGTAATCGTAAAAATTTGATTCGATTTTTGACTTGATTTAGTAACGAAAATCGATTATTCTAAAAATATTTTCATTAATTTTAATTGACTTTTACAAAGTAAAACATTGAATTAGGTCTATATAAATAAAAACAATTGGAAAAATCTGCATTTCCAATAGGTAATGCGTCATAACCTAGAAATAAGACAGTAATAATATCCGCAGATAGGTAGGTAATTGAAAATTAATAACAAATAATCAATAATAATCATAGGTAATGTACTTCCGTGATAAAATTTTAAAATGATGATGTAGAAAGTTACGATTTTGATTTTGCGATAATCGATTTATAGATTTCCCGGAATAATATTTATTTGCCTCCACTCTATTACGTTCCGTTCTATGCAAAACAAATTGCCTCGGATTTCATAAAATAATTGTTTTCTATTTTTTATTACGCGTGGAGGCTAAAATAAATTTATTTTTGGATAATTTGTGTGTCGTACTATACTTCTGTAGCTTAATTAATATGTTTGAAATGAAATAAAAATTGTTTGGATTTTCGAAATTTCAATTTGCCAAAATCCTAGTCAATTGAAATGAAACGCATTCCATCTGTCAGGGAACGCTTCATATGTGAAAAAGACTATAATGAGTGCCATAGCGCCCTGTCTTCAGCTTGCCGCATCCAGCATCTGCCAGCAGTCCTTCCAAATAAGTAATATATAGGTATATATTTAAATCAGTCATCTTACATAACATAAACTTTGAGCTTAGCTTGGGGCTAGATGATGATACTGCGTGGATTGTGCAACATATTATTTTTTCGAAGTGTAATTTGATAAATCATATTTCATGTTTTTAAATTCTTAAATAGTAAATAAAATTTAGTATGAGTGCTATGATCTATATTTCTTGTTAAACCTTTAAAAAATCCTTCCCTTTTCTGTGATTCAATCTACTGAAACCTGAAACGTAATCTTATTTCTTTCAATTTGAATTGCGCAGGTTCTCATTCCAAATTGTGATTACTTTAGTTCTTTTCCGGTTTAAGGTGGTGTCATGAATAGTAATTTACTGGTACCCCTATAACTTAACCCTTATAATCACACTTTCCAAACAGGTACGATTGAAGTGTTATTTATTTCAACCTTTAAAGTAAACTCTTCTACTCAGGCCACGGCGTCTCGTCTGCATAGCTTACGAGCTACCTGCATGCTTAAGTGATGGTTTTTACCGAATTTCTCGATTCGTTAAAGTATGTAGAAATTAGAAATGTTCTCGTTATTCGTGGTGCCGTTTTCTCATAAGGATCTAAGTGTATCAATCTTAGTTTTCTATATAAAGAAATTTTTATCGATTAGGTTAATCTATTATAAAGATAAAATGTTAGCCAATAATGAAAACGTAAAGTATAAAATAGTAATTACGGTTTTATTTACTAAATATTTATTTAAGTTATTGTTGCCTATTGTTATAATAAAAGTTATGTTAATTTTATTGCTTTTATTTGTATTATTTTATTGATTTGTACAGATATTTGTTACAAACTTCACGGACCTGAAATTTGGAAAACGATGCAAAAATTTAGGTAAGACTTGGCTCAGCAGAGGTATACATAGATAACATTTAGTGTATCACACAAGGACAACAAACAAAGTATTTTTTTTTCTAAATGTATGAAGCTAAGAAGAAGAAATGGCTGTGTTGACTTATAATAAATATAACAACAGTACCTACCTACCACAAGAAGCAAAATTTTGAATACATTTTAATAAGGTGTCACCATCATAAAATAAAAACAATAGATTTATTACGATGCGTAATGTTTGGAGTTAGTATATCATTAATGATTATGTAATATTAAAATTTTGCTAAAATTTATGAATGAACTCACGGTTTATGAAGACCCTGAGATGTAGAAGTTATTCCTACTAAACTGATTAACATTTCATAGGTACACCTTCTGCCGCTAAAGTTTCCAAATCTTTCTTAAACTTGTGGGTTTACGAGTGGGTTTGGAATATAAGTAAACATTAATCTTCGTAAAACTTCAGCTTAATCCTGTATTAATGCTTCATACGATCCTTTTCCTTAAAGTTGGTAGCTTCTTGTGTAATTAAAATTTTATTCAACTTTCGACTTCAATACGTTCACGCACCACCGATCGTCTTTGGACTTATTTTCTGTAAAGAGTTAACTTAAATATAGAGTTTTTTTTATTCTAAAAATACATAATATAAATAAATAATAAATTGAGAATTCTTTATCCAAAAAACTAAAATCTAAAATAATGAATCATCATAATCAGCCCGCTCATTCATTGGGCAGTTTTAATGACCCATTATGGGTCATTGATCCTTTGCAACTGCTTTATTAAAGTTGGGTATAAGCCTCTTCATTTCCTCCAGCCCACTAGGTCCTATGAGTGCCGCATCTATGAGTCCTTGCATCATCCTACTGACACGCACCGAAGGTCCTCTCAAAAAACCAGCGTTGCTCAACTTTATGTAGAGCAACATGCTGAGACGGGATCTTTTGGTTGCTGCGTACACTTTTCTATTCTTTGCTTTTCAGATATAACTAGTAAGTTTATTTTTTAAAGTTATGTTTTCATATATTTTAATAGCTGCAAGTTGTAGTGAACTTATAAAAAACATTCTTTCTTTTCTTTCTTATGGTCAGTCTTTCGGCCTCCCCGGAAATGTCATTTCTAATAATACTAGATGGTTGATCTAGTACTAGAATCTTCAAAATTAAAATGTCAGGGCTATTACCCTGCAAGCAGTAAATAAAAATCTTGATATTAAATAAGTTAGTATACTTACTATGTGTTTTAAGGTCAACTTCAGCATACATCGAAAACCCACATAAATATATCAATTATGAATAATGTAAATGGAAAAATAAAAATAATGTAAATTCAGCTTCGTCGTCGACCTTTGTTAATTAATTTTCATTGTTTGATGGGCTGAGCTATTACTTGTTTAGGCATAAAGAAGTTCGTTATGATTTTTGTCTTTATAATTACCGAATTGGCGTAGCCAGAGAATCTGGAAATGATTGAGTATAAAACGCCTCTATCAGTCGGCTGGTCAGTGTGGCTATCTACATCGAAAGTAATTAATGTCTCTTTGTCCCGCGGTTAATAACCGACTACTGTTTATTCTGTAACATCAAATAGAAATGACTGATGAGATGTATTTGTCACCATACGATAGAAGATCTGTGAATTTATAATTTTCCTAGTAAGTTTATAACAATCAAAAGAACTGCAGTAATTACAATAAAAAGCATACACGTTAGTTTATATTTTTTTAACTTATCTGAAAGATACTAAACGGTTCGTTTTCACGTGTTTTAATGTAAGAGCTACGGGCCTATTGAAAATTTTATAGGCCGACTAGGAAAGTTATTAAATTACGGATCTTAATTCCGAATACTCAATAAAAAATGGATCTCAGACGTCAGTACGTCTCAAATTGCGATTTATTGACAGGTTAAATTCACTTCTGTCAAAAATTCAGAGGCTTTGAGAACTTATTTGGTCCTAAAACTACAATAATAATGAAATTTGAGATCCGTTTTTTATTGAGTTTTTCCTGAGATCCGTTTTTAAGCTCACCATTCAAAGCTTGTCTATATGTCAGTATGTGGGTTACGAACCAAATGAAATATCTGGGATATATTAGGTCCTTACATATGAAATTGGCGTTTTTCGTACTGGCCACTTTAATCACAAATTTCTCCTCTTTGGTAAGGAATTCCAAATTCAAATTTGTACAGCTATAGACTCATGTATTTGTGCTTCGATGATCGTCATTCATTTGTTTTTTTTCTTATGTTTTTTTCTGTTTGCGTCACTCATTTTACAAAATGGAAAACTTAAAATATCGCATTATTTACGAGTACGAGTTCCGCCGTGGCACTAGTGCTGCGGAAACAACTCGAAGGGTGAATGATGTGTATGGCGGTCGTGTTGCCAAAGAAAACACAGTTCGTTTTTGGTTCCAACGTTTTCGTTCTGGAAATTTCGACTTGCAGAACAAGCCCCGTGGACGGCCTGAGACTCAAGTTGATAATGAAGAGTTGAAGGCTATTGTGGAAGCGGATCCATCGCAAACCACGTCCGAGTTAGCTGCAGGCTGCGGTGTTAGTGATAAAACTGTTTTAATTCACTTGAAGCAAATTGGGAAGATTAAAAAGCTTGAAAGGTGGGTACCTCACGAATTGACTGAAGCAAACCGGCAAACGCGCGTCGACTACTAAATTAGAAGAGCTTCAATTGGAAAGTCTAAGACATCCTCCGTACTCCCCGGACCTTGCTCCAACAGATTACCATTTTTTTCGAAATTTGGATAACTTCTTGCAAGGGAAAAAATTCAACTCCGATGGGGCAGTCCAAATCGCCTTCAAAGATTTTATTGATTCCCGTCCGACTGGTTTTTTTAGTAAAGGGATCAATGAACTACCTATAACATGGCAAAAGTGCATAGAAAATAATGGTTCATACTTTGATTAATTAAATATATTATATTAAAAAACATTCGACTTTTTGTTCCTCCCATACAAAACGCCAATTTCATATGTGAGGACCTAATATTAGAAATATTTTCAAGGCATTTCCTAAAAAGGTGAAACGAACCCGAATTCTTAACCTAACTACGTACTCTACCCTATTAGATGCTTCGTCTACGACGACGTTAACGAAATGTATGAAACAGCGGTTACCTTTATGTTACAGTATAAACGTAGGTAATTCTCTATAAAACTTGCCAACATTTGCCGAAATATCTTAGAATAGCCTAATAAGCTTCCATATTTGAATATTCCTAAATTTTAAGCGTCTAGAATTTATTAAGGTGGGATGTTAAGTAACGAAAAAAATTTGCAACGTACCTATGATTTAAAATAAGATATATTTTTTTTGTAAATAATGGCGTGCACGTATGAAAAATTTACAAAAACTAATAACAACTACCGAAAAAAGCAGTGTAAGAGCAAGGCAACAATAATAACTATAAACTATATATTATTGCATATATATATTGCATAAGCACAATTAGAAAAAAGCAGAATCTTTTAGCAATTTAAAAAACGAATCGAATGGTAAAAGCTGTCAAATCCACGAATTGTTTGGAAGTTGCTTTGATGACACCACTGTCGTCAAATATTTAAAACCAATATTTCTTTTGTTTTGTAACTCATTTGGTAGGTACAAAAATAATCTAGGTTTTTAAATCAAAGTCGTCGAAGTTATCTTATCTTCATAAGGAGCTTCTTCTAAAATATAAACTTTTTGGTAAGTTTTTGTACACTAGGTCAAAGTCAACGCTAAAAAAAGCTAATGATTGATCGATTGTCATATACCCTTACTCGTTAGAATAATGATTGTATGTAAAGATGATCCTAGTGCTTCACCAGAATATCTAGCGATATATCTGCATAATGACGCTGTCACGTGACGCGGTATCCTGTTACTGATGTCCATCAACGTTCTTTTATTAGTTCACCCACTGAGATTCCCTACGAATAGAATGAGATACCTAGTCTGTATACCGTTTTACTAAGGCACATATTTTGCAGAGAAAAACTATGTTAGAGGAAAATCAGGGTTATTCCAACGTCTCGCGTGAGTCGTGCTCATTCCCAACGTCTCACGAAAAATCACCTACTTCCAAGACCCTCAATCATATATAATATAAGAAATAAATAAATAAAACCTTTATTGCATTGGAACCTACGAAGAAATAAGCAGTATCCTACAATTGGCGGTCTTATCCCTTGTAGGGTTTTCTTTTAGGCAATAAAACAATGTTATGTAAATATTGTTATTAATAATATATATAGCTCGTCTTGTTTCGCGCGATTTCTTGCTATATTTCTTTGCAGTATTTTTTTTTTAATGCAAACTTACGAAATTTGAGGGCAAGCTTTTTTAATAGTCTTTTTAGAGATTCTATCAGGAAATGTAGCTGCGCCCTGCGGCTTCATCCGCGCCGTGTGAAAATCTGTTCAAAATTTCAGTGAGATTTGTTCAGTAGTTTTGGCTTAAAACATCCATCCATCCAAACAATTCCAGTGTGATTTAAAAAAAAATCCATTTTTTTTTTCTTTTATCGAAATTCTTTGCTCGTATCTGATATAACTACTACGACTATGTACCTATTACCTAAATATCTCGCCCAATTGCAGCTGATGATTTTACAGGTTACATTTTTCACATCGCAGTTGCTGCTTTTAGATAATTGTGCGTGTTTTTAAAAAGTATCGACCGACTTCAAATTCTCTATAGCAAATTTAGAATATCGTTGATTTAAGTCGAAGTCAATAAAATACGTATTATTAGGTATCACTCAAAAAGAACTCGTCAGAACTTGATCAAATTTCTATGGGACCACATGAGAAGCGCCAGCTTTCAAATAAATATACATAATGGTTAAATTCGGTCCTTCTAGAAGATATTTATCGTTATCATTAATTATTATTAGGTAATCTATAAGAAAACACATAAGCAGTATTATAGGTACCTACAGTCGAACTCTCTTATTTTGAAAATTTTTTTTTTTGATTATTAGTAAGTATACTTTAAAATTTGACTTTTCTAAGGGCTTATTTAGTACCTAAGTCTAAAAAAATAAAGTTAGTGGTTTACGTTTTTGAATTCGGATAAAAGTAGATCTTAAAACTTACACGTTCCTTAAAATAAATGTAGTAACAGATGCTTATGTAGGAATAAGAGCCGACCCTGATTATAGAAAGTCCCAGAATTCCAACCCCTTTTTTGCCAATTCCCGAACCTTTATTGTTTATATGTTTTCAGTAAACAAAGAAGTTAAGCAATTATTTAGTCAACCTACGATTATATGTATTTATGCTTGTGAAACTAGTGATGAATTTTCCGCCAATAACGGCCTTATTTCTTAAAGTGATTTGCGGTATCAGATTTCGATACGGAAAAATCCATTCTTAAATCACAATATCTAATTTTGTGATTTAAGATCAACAAAAAACTGTCCAAAGAAAAGTCTCACTTATTATATTTTTTACTATAGAATTCACACAGGTACACTGTACGCATAGCTCACACAGTCATATCCAAACAAACTGTGCCACCAGCTTATCAGTCGTGTAGAGGCTGATACACAGATGGTGAAATTGATCGCGGATTCTGCTGCTATTTGGTCCATACCTATTGGATTACTGTGTGTTATGTGATAAAGGCCTATATTACTTTTTATTACTTTTATTATAATATAAATCAAGTCCTGTACTTTAATAACTTCCCTTTCGCTCCAGGAGGATGTAGACAGATTGATGATGATTCAACTCACACACAGTTACTTTTGTGCTACGCTATGCATGTAGTCTATTATAATTTATGTACTCACAAATCTAGTGTTGATTGATTAATTGCTGACAAGTCAATAATTATATAACAATGTTATCTGTCAGCTTGATTGAGTTAATGCCGTCTACGTGATTTGTGGCTTCACACCGATTAACAGGACCAACTCAAACGTAGTATAATATAGGTGCAACGCTTGCGAAGCCGCGGGCAGATGATAGTCTTTTTTAATTCGTCACGGGCTTCTGCGGCGACAGAGTTGGCTGAGAAAATCAGAAACCACTCGTTTGCTCCCCTTGGAGCCGAGACCCTAGATCCGAGGGGTGCCCAGGCTCTCCGGGTTTTGAAAAAAGTATCTGAGCGTCTAGTCGATGCGACGCGTGCGCATCAGCATTGCTATGATCATCAACCTATGTATATCAGTCCACTGATGGACATAGGCCTAATGAGCATTGCTATACAACTTGGCAATACAGACAAAGTCATGGGGACGATTCTGACTGCTATTGACATGGATCAGTTGTGCTACCTATAAACCATCTGCAGTTAGCTCAATGCAATAGTAAATACTTGTTTTCGTTAATTTCTCATTTTTGGTTCTAATTATCTTTTTCTTGTTAACAGTACAACAAGTGCAACACAAGACGATGATGCAGACTGGACCAGAAACTCATCTATGGATGAGTACATGATACAAAATGTCACAGCTGAAACATTAGGTAAGCAATTTATACCTCTCGTCAGAGCCTTCGCATTTGCTCCCCTTGGAGTCGAGACACTAGGTACGTGGGTTACTGAGGCTCTCCGGGTTTAAATAAACTATCTGAGCTTCTGGTCGATGCGACACGTGACCCGAGAGCTGGTGAGTATTTGGTGCAGCGCATCAGCATTGCAATACAGCGTGGTAATGAAGACAGTGTCTTGGGGACGCTTCCGACTGGTATTGATAATGGATCAGTTGTGCTACCTTTATACTTTACCTTTACACTACCTTAAATATTTGCAACCTGCAGTTAGCTCAATTGTATCAGTTGTTTATACTAGTCAATTTTTTCTCATCCTTGATTGTAATTTTCGTTGTTAAAGAAATAAATATCCTAACTATACTTTATACTAAAAAAAATTAGCTGGGTGCCTAGAGTACACTAAGGCACACAGCTAAGAGGTATCTAATACAGCGTCTCAAATTTATGGACCCAAACAAATATTTTTTTCTTTCCTTCAGTTTCAATTTCTTCGCAATTGATAGTTGATGTTTCTCATTGGTAAACACAAAGTTATCTGGGATACCTAAACTCTAGTAATAAACAAACTTATCCTTAAATATAACGCCGTGAAAAAGGTTCAATGTTAACTTAATTAAAATCATATTTTCCTAATCAAACATTTGAAATTGAATATCGGCCCCTTGGCCAGTAATTAAAGCAGCTCTTGTCATATTAACTAGGTCGACTACTCTTAGCGAAGTGCTCTGGAATAAATGAATTTACAAATTCTGGTACGACTTACATGATAATGATAACAAAAGTTAGTTTTAATATAATGAAAATGTTTTACAGTTTTTTGCAAAACATTAAGTATTTTTAATATAACATAATTAGATCACATAGCTCACTAGTATATACAATTATAACAAACTCTTAAAAATCTAAGCCGTCACCAGAAGTTTTTTGCTAACTTAAGTAACTGTTAACTAACTAACATTTTAAATAATAGAAGTTAGTTTAAATGAACAATATATTAGGAACATATATTAAAATGAAATGGATTTTGGTTACAAGTATAATGGAAAAATAACTTACGGGATATTGAATAGGACCAAAGGCTCTGGAACATCTGCTATCAATTTAGTTGCAGTTTCAATATACCATATCATTAGGTATCGATCGAGTGAAATGCCTTGCGAACGGGGTCTCCATTTTATCTATTCCTTGTTATTTACTCGGGCGGGAATATTAACCAAACCAAATTCGAACGATCAAATTGTCTAGGAAAGCGTGTCAAAAACTATAAATATAGTGTTATTCAATTTGAATTTGACAAAAAGTGAAAGTGATGATGAAAAAGAATATTCGAAATCTAACTAACACTTTCATGGCCCATGATGATGTTCTTAGACGTGAAAAATTTGAGATCTAATTACCATTTTTGTAATTGTATCGTCTTCCGGTTCCGTTATCAGTCTACTGGGCAGTGGAATGAAAGTCTATTATTGACGATTTTTTCGTCAACTAGCGACCCGCCCCGGTTTCACACCGGTGTTAGCGATTTTGATTTGATAGACTATATTGTAGTGATAGACTGAGAGATGGGGGAAAACATAGACAAGGAAAGCAGAAGACAAGAAAAATTGCTTAAAACTGGAGGAGGCCTATACCCGCAGTGGGGTCCTTAGCATAAGGTTTTTTTATGTGTCACCTTTATTCAAGATTCAAATAACTAAGGAATAATGAATTTATTGTAGTGATAGACTTTCGTTTCACCACAGTCAATCTGTTGAAGATTGAAAGTGACGACATAGTATTGACACAGATAAACTATCAGCACGCATAGCTACAGTATCAACATCTGCCCTTCTGACCACAAGCGTGCTTCTGAACATCTCATGAGTCAAAGAATAATGTTTCCGGACTCTAAATACAAAACCTTTTACTACGTCAAAGCTATATCCGGAGCTGGATTAAAGGATCTGCGTTTCATTCCCTTTTCAATGATTTAATACAGTTTCAAAGCCTGAATGAATTATTTTCACACATTTGCCTAAACTATCGTAGTTTTTCTTCAAGCGTAACATTTTGCCACCTCGTACTGATATAATATGTGTATATTATTGTAGGGATCGACGTCCACTTTATTGTATGTAATATCAATACATAGTAAAAAACAAAGTCGCTTCCCGCTGTCTTTCTGTTTGTTTATTTCTTTAAAATGTGCAACGGATTTTGATGCGGCTTTTTCAATAGATTACACCTGTGCGAAGCCGGGGCTAGTATTAACTAATTGTTAAATAATTCTAGATCGGATAGTTCTTTCTTTTCTTTAATTATCATTATAATCCCGCTATCATCTTAAAGTGATTAACTATATCCGAGAGAAGAAAATTTAAAAACAGCACTGCTTGCATAATAATGCATCACAACAGAATGCTGAATTTATTCATTTTGCCTTAGTTTTGTTTAAATAGTAAACTAAAAACTGTAGCTGGTTTTTTTAAATCGCTAATAGATTATTTTTGTATTTCTTTTATATCTTGGGATGGCCTAAGCACGAAAGTTGCAATAATTTGTTTGGTGATGTAAATCTTATAGATAAATTAAAACCTATAACTATACTCTCCTACGATAAAACCTGATGAATATTCAATAAAATAAGACGGATGAATTCAACCCAACGTTATACCGTTTATCTACACAGTGAACCTTAAAATATACCTTTTCCACTAATGGATGGATTTCCACGATTCCTACATGCGAGGGAACCGAGAGTACATCCATTAGCCTTAAAAATAAAATACCCTTTCGGTTACATAATTGATTGATTATGCTTGTTTAGGGTCACATTAACAATGGAAACGTAGGAATTTCTTCTAGATTTTTTTTGGTGTCTGTCCATGTTTTTATTTGGTTGCCATGACGCACATAAACATGGCGACCCATGAAACGGTATAATATAAGGAGCTGAAGGGTAGCCCGCCTTTGCAAGGAGCACTGCGAAAGTTTGGTAGCAAATAAAATTGACAGCCAATTATTATTTTACTTGCTTTTTTAGTCAGTCTATTTTGCCAAAGCTATATACGCGGATATAGCGTCCAAACACACGAGCAAAAGATAAAATTGTTTTATCAGAAGGAATGTGTTCTGTTCTTCGTTTTCATTGAAAAATCATCTTCAGCGATGAGTTTCATTCATAGATGAATGAATAGGTACGTCAAAAAACAAAATTGTCGAATTTGGGACGATACCAATCCAAATGAAATTAAAAAGGCCAAATCCATCTCCAGAAGTTTCAGTTGGGTGTGTCGTGGGACTTGCTTTCAAAACGATATTAGTGACCACGCAGTCAACCGCAAGCTATGGTGTTAAAGATGATAAATATTCTGGTAGAAAATATTTATCATCTTTAAATATAAATCGTTGTGTATTACGATTACGAACTCCAAAAGCGTGGTTTTAAAGTTAAAATAAAAATATCGCATCTGTTGAGTAAAATACTAACTTTCTTTTATGGCTTAGAAGCGTCGCACAGCCGGTAATCGTTGTCAGACAAATGATGTTACGCGCTAACTCTCTTTCACTCTACCTAGAATATTTATCATCTTTAACAGCAGCCAACCCTTATTTGCGGTCGTATTTAATTAGGCAATACTTTATGATAATAAAGAGAAAAAAAAATGCTTTTATTTGATATATAATTCATGCATTTATGTTATGAACGTAAAAATCTTTCGAAATTACACCTATTTAAATCTGGCTGCGAAGAGGTGCGGCCAAGTGAGCAACGGCAACCGTGATTTTTTAGAAACTTTACATAAATTGCCGTCATGTAGATGTTATTTTATTTAAAAAATAAGTAAACGTAAGTTTCTTCCAAAAATCTCTGAAACATAAATTAATTAGAAATACTTGCGGCAAAATTCTGATAGGCAACCTAGCATATATATATTCTCCTAGTTACAAAGATTCATAAAAATTTAGTTTCAAGCAAAAAGGGATGAGCGGGCTAATTCTGCAGTCGGATCTTAGACCGTTCATGCCACGTTAGAAATGTTGCTTGAGCGATTTGAGGTAATGATCATTACACATTGAGGTGATGTACCTACCTACACTGGCCACCGTGATCGTGTGATTTGACTTCTTCTTGGGGAGTTTTTTTTTCTTTGGTTGCAGTTATATCCGAAAAAGCCATTAAACTACAGCGGCCCTCAAAACCTACATATAGGTACCATGCCATTAATCAAATTCAGCATTATGAATGTGTCATGTACATTTAGAATGAGCGCCACCCAGAGAAGTCGCGGCGGACATTTGAACGATGTTATATTATCATTATTATCTATGCAGTGTCCACATTTAGGCTGTGTCCCCAGTAGCCAAACTGTGAGCGGCCGACTGAGTGAGCCGCAAATTTGTGGCGAACAGCTACAAACTCAGATCAGTTTGCGTGCGTATCGCAAGCACTGGAACCTGCGAGTCGACCGCTAACTGAGACAGTCGGCGCACGTAACGCTGCAAACTGCGTACAGTGAGCGCAAACTAACAAACTGTTGACACTCAATTTAAAATATATAGAAAGGCGTACTGAACTGATACGCCGCAAACTCAGTCGGCTGCTCACAGTTTGCCTACTGGGGACACAGCCTTATGCATGCAGTGTCCATCTAAAACTGAATGTAAAATTAGCTTTATCTATTTAGTGTGTATGTTATTTAGAAGAATTATAGTAACATCCACTGATAGATCAAATAAACAAAAGAAAATTATCAATATTTCATAGATACTTTTGTTATCGATAGACCTTTCATACGAATAAAAACATTCGAAGATATCACACTTTGTTTTTTATAAATTTTATGATAAGAAGTGCTTAGTGATTAAGCCTTTACCTACCATTTCCGTTGTACCTACGCATCAATATTGCATGACCTTCTCTAACAGATTTCCCAATATTTTCAACAACATAAATTGTTTCAGACACATTATACGACGTGCCCACGGGGATGATCGTCCTCCTATCAGTTCTGTACGGCTCAATATCGGTGCTGGCCGTGGTGGGGAACTTCCTAGTCATGTGGATAGTGGCCACGTCGCGCCGGATGCAAAGCGTCACTAACTGCTACATAGCAAATCTAGCGCTAGCCGACATAGTCATAGGTTTATTCGCTATACCATTCCAGGTACGTTATAAGTGAATTATTGGCGTTTTCGCTCGCGGCTCCACCTGTGTAAGCTAACATATCGAGCACCTATGGATTGGAATATTCGTAGCTATGAGTTTGAATCTCGTTGGTATTGCTAGTTTATGTACCAGAAAATATTCCAATCTGATTTTCATCTTTATGGCGTCTATTCCTTCTTCCTAAACTTAAGAGTCTTTATTTCAGACCACTAATTTCCGTACAATTAAAATTTTGGAAACTTAATTTTAACTCGTGGAAGTCGCTTTTGTGTTCAGTGTTTAATAATTTTAGTCTAGTAAAGTTAAACTGGAATTTAGGTAAAACAAGGACATCGTTATTTATTACTTTCGAAGGCTTAAATATGTTTTAAATTATGTTCAAAGGGTTGTAACTGAAATCTACGTTGTATGATTTATTTTCTTGCAAAACAGATGAAAGTACCTTTTTGTGTCTATAATAAAATTAGTTTCTAAATTTATAATCAGATAAATCGATTGATTCTTCTTAAACCAGATATCTTCGTTATTTAAAAAAAATATTGATGGCAGGTTTTATAGAATTCTTGTTATTATTTGAAATTGTTATAAACCAAATCGCACAGCAACTATTATTATTTATATTATAAAAAACACAACGCTGATACTGTTTTCCTGCGGTCTGTTTATGTACACACTATAAGAGAGAGCTATAGTGAATAAAGTGAATATATCTCAGCAGCAAATTATATTCATACAGAGAATTATAGTGAATAACATTAACATAGAACTAGTAAACAAATTGTAAAACTAAATAAGTTAGTATTGTACGTGTATGGAAAATACAAAAACAAAATTAGTTTTTTATTCAACAAAAGTTTATTATAATAATTAAAGTAAGTCTTTATTTCGGATACAGAGATCCATAATTTACTAACAAATATTTAAAATAAATATGCAATTATAGCTCATAGACCAATCAGACTTATGCCAAGAAGACTTATGCCAAGGCAAGATTTCCCCGTAAAATGGTTTGAGTTTTACCCTAAAACTCGTGGTCAAAGCAACTTACCATAAAAATGATTGTTGAGTAGACACTGGCACGGAGCCTGAGCTATAGAGGTATAGTCTATTTGGCAGGTGTCCGAGCTACGGCTACCAACACATCAATTACGTTTCTTATCTCCTTACAATATTTGCACATACACAAACCCTGTACTACCTGAAATGGGTTCTATTTAGCATGAGCTTGCTTATACGATCTGTAAACCTTATCATACAGGCTATTATGATGCTTATCATAAAGTCAATAGAGACTGGTATCTCGTACATTGTTAAAGCGGAATCATTCTTCGGCGATTAGCAGCTCACACAGTGGCTTTGGCGTCATGAAACATGTAAAATGAATTAGTGGTGACATGGAAATTCATTACATTGATCAATCACTGTTGATTTGTTGTGAGCTGGATCCTATAAGCCTAGCTGTCGAAGTTATCACACAGAGTATCAATCAAGCTTCTATTCATAGGAAATAAAATCCCGCTTGTTTTAGAATTCAAAGGATCATGGACATAAATGTCAGTATTCAGCCGAAAACACAAACAACACGTGATATAACACAGATAAGATAAATTAGTCGATCGTTACCGGTTTAATATCCGGCCATAAGATTCTGAAATTAACTATGTACCTAATACATGGAAGTTATTTCGAAAAATAAATAAGCGATGTCCTTATTTCTCTAATATACTAAAGAATTTTTAATTGAAAATGCCATGAGCGCAAATTTCAACTACTTTTAGGTATAGCCATTTTCCTGGATCAAAGAAAAATATATAAAGAAACTAAGATGGAGTCGTGAGCGATTCCCAGAAAACAGAACTTAATTTGCGTTTATTCCGAATCTAAGTTGTTTTATCAATATAATTTGTTGAATATTTGTATTTAAGAATAATAATGATCTGAATCTATAATAATTTTGTTTTAGTTTCAAGCGGCGTTGCTCCAGAGGTGGTTATTGCCGCACTTCATGTGCCCATTCTGTCCATTTGTCCAAGCTCTGAGCGTAAACGTTAGCGTGTTCACACTCACAGCCATAGCCGTGGACAGGCACAGGGCTATTATTACCCCTCTCAGGTAAGATATCAGTGTATGCTTGCCTTTCGTAGAACCAGGACAAGATCTTCAGGCACCGTCGAACGACATTACTCGCGACGAATAAGCACGAGACGGTGCTTATTCTACCGCTTACTGCTTATTTTTTTAAGAAGTTGGGGAACATTTGCGGCTCGTTTTTATTTATTTTGGAATGTATTTGTTACTGTAAAAGCCCCGACTGCGGTAAATCTCATGATTTACCGACTTATTATATCTTTACTTTAAATGAACCTATGAAAAAAGCGGTCGCTCCCTTGTAGCTTTCATGTGACAGTATGTTTCTTGGGATACAAGCTATCGCTTAAGTACGCGCAGTAGGTTCATTCAAATATATACACCTATTTCATGTAGGTTAGCAATTAGCAATCACTGTGAAAACAATAAATTCAGTGTTCTACCATCAGTCAATGGACTCGGTTATTTTATCTCTACGGAGTTTCTTACCGCCCTCAGCTAGCTAGCAACCCTTAGTGTTTACCCCCAGCTTAGCTTATTAGACCGGGTAGATAGGTTTTTGAAACAAATAAATTAATAGTAGGATCAAACCCATTGGAAAATGAGGAGAATGTAGGAAAAATAATTTACGGCCGATCTGAGGTCGGGAAGATGAATATATATGTTTACACCATCGGAAAGTAGAGATTTCAACAAACAGAAAACACACCATTTTTTTAAAAGCTGATATTTTGACGGGTGAATTTACGATTAAAAATTACCCATATTTTTCAATATTTAGGCCAAAATAAGATGAAAAAATGTATACTTCAAATTAAATAAATTATATGTATTTGAGACATAAAAAGGTAAGTTCCTACCAAATTTCGTGAAATGAAAACATTTATTGTAAAAGTTGAAATAAAAAACGAAAAACTTGGTTTTTTGAATTTTTCACATATATTTTGAGGTTATGTGAAAAAAGTGTTGAGACGAAAATTGTAGATTTTTTTATTACCTACAACTTTGCCATTTTATTTTTTTCCATAGGACTTGTAGTTTTGCCGGAAATCGAGATTAACAGTTTTTTACCCTAAAACACTCACCCCTTCCCGACCTCAGCCCGTAAATTACTTTTCCTTAAATTTTTACAACATTCGAGAAGAATGTTTTCCAATGGGCTTCATCCCACTATTATTTTATTTCTCTTTTCATTATTTTGAAAGGCCTAAACCCCGGTCTATAATATAGGTGGTAGCCCCTTCAGGTTTGTTTTAAAAACAACGATTTCGTTCCACATTGACTGAGGTTATGAGGGAAGTTAGTAAAGATTGATCAAAATTTTAAGGTAAATGAACCATGATATCAAAACAGTTCGGACGTTTACCAACTCATGTTGGAAACTCTTAAAATTTACCGCAGTTCGGACTTTTACTGTAACATTAATACGCAGCAGATAACTCCCTATCGAAAAAGCTTCGCATTTTCCCCCGAACCTATTACATATTAGGTAGGTACAATGTTTTTGCCACTTTCTACCTCTACGCTAAGTAAGGAGTAAGTCGACGTATGCACAGGCTCTCTAATCTAATAGGCTTATTGTGGAGGTAGAATATTTGCTCCTCTTGTTTTGGTAACACGTTGACATTGATAATTAAATATTTATACGTACTCAGATATCTACACTGAGATCGTACATCTATTCATTTTGCGAAATATACAGTCTTTGATATAAATAAACTTAATATGGATAATTTTATATAAGTACACAGAAAGTCAAATAATTATCAAAACAAGTGCTATTTACTAATCTAGAGATAAAAATAAGTCAAATAAGTAACACTAACATACTTAACGATGTTTGCCAAAACTACTCAACGGATCGGATATTTTGAATAGACGTTATTCTAGGCTTGGAGTAACTTTTATTAATTTTCAAACCTGTGAAGCCCGTAGATCACAAAGTCCAAAATATCTAAGGCTTTTCGAAATAAGTCGACATTTCGTAAAGGAGCATTCATTTGTCTTTTCTAAATGTTACTTATATTAAAAAATAGCTCCATTGTATTTTCCTGGTATCAGAAGATTACTAGAAATAATAGTTTAAAATAGAAATTAAACAATATGGAGTTCG
Source organism: Eupithecia centaureata (assembly GCA_944547425.1). NCBI lineage: Eukaryota > Metazoa > Arthropoda > Insecta > Lepidoptera > Geometridae > Eupithecia > Eupithecia centaureata. The sequence continues at coordinate 6,556,492 of OX155681.1, read as the reverse complement.
TGGTAGCGTGCACTCACACTCCATTATTGTACCTACTGTTGCTGTAGACAGCAACTACAGTTGAGTTGTTTCATTTTAGACTTTACTGTTTACGTTGAGCACTAAAGTAACGATCGAATAAAGTCTTAGGTATGTTTTTTGAACCAAAGGGATCTTGTGACTGCGTAATTTGAGATATTTTTGTAAAACCTGTGTAAAATATAAGGGTTTTACAAAAATATCGTACCTATAAGTATATAAAATATCTGATAGGCACTATATTGAAATGGTACTAGGCAAGCAAATTTATCATCAAAGTGATGTCTGTATAAACACCTGCCTAACTAACATTTTCCTCAACTTATGTTTACTTGTTCCGTTGACATTTCCCCAACGCAATTAAATATGTAGTTATTTTCGTCTATGTTAAGGCAAATTTTATAGTCAAAGCTTTGCAAAATAATGTTTATTCATGACTGAGTCCCAACTTTCACAACAACTAATAGACTTCGGTTTATGTTAATTTCAGAAGGTTGACAAATAATTGTTAGTAAAGCAACAAGTGGTGTTGGTCCTTCTAAAATTATAAGTTTAATAGACTGAGATATAAATTAAAAGTCGCATTTTAAAATCAATACGAAAACACTAATATACGTTGACAAAACAAATTGCACGAGTGCTGGACAATCCGCACCACCCCAAACTAAGCAGAGCTTGTATTTTCTAAATCAATATTTATCAACTTCTAAAATTACAATGCAATCTAAAGTGCATGTTTTAATCTGTCTCAGTAAAGTCGAAGTTACTTCTCTCCAGTGGAGCAATGTGGCCGAGAATGCGTTTTCTTAAAAGCTTTGCAACAAATCACTTCCCGAAGAGTCCTTTAGTTTTTTTACTGTAATCTTTAATGAACCTTCCTTTGATAACAATCTCAACAGATGGTAAAAGTTTCGTTTAGCAATATGTGATTGAAAATGATAGCATCTTTCGTGCTTATACAAAAATTTTATCCAATAAGAATTATTTCTAAGCATGAAAGACGTGGTCATTTTCAATCCGAACCTTAGGTACGCGATTTACAACTTTAGTATTAACGTACCAGAAAACTAGTAGCAACATTTTAAATTAATTTTATATAGATTAGCTTCTGGAGTGCTTAATCTTGCATTTCATAGCTAAAATTTTCCAACCGCGACATCTTTTGTTCGAATAGAGAAACGATGTGGTTATAAATGTGTGAAAATGCATGAATTAATTCAAATCTACATAATTACCAGTATCATAATATGATGTTATGATTTATCAACACTATACGTTCTCCCAGAAATTTTACATTAATTACGGAATTCCGATTCATAGCTTTACTTGTTCTATTTCGGCAAGCGTTGATAATGTGTATAATTAATGAGCTCAAATCATTCAAGCATGACTTCTTTGAAACTTTAAACCTGAAAGGTTTGCTAACGAATACCACAAATTAAATATCTCGTCATCTCTAATTTCTATGCCTACGACAGCGCTCAGGTCTACGCTGAATTAAATGTGAAAGTTACACAAAGGTGGCGGCTGTCAAAGGCCATTCAAATGAGCTTCCTAGCATTAATAATACAGATAAACAGATGTTTACTCTCATTCCTTTAGGAACAAGCAAAGATTTGTGAGGGTTGTTTAATTTTAACTTATACTAATTCGCTCGAATAAACTCTGACTTACGCTTACGCTAGACTGCCCTATCTGGCGAACGAACATACCTACTGCAAATGCTGTATAAATTTATATGTATAAATTGATTTTTGAATAGTATCTGCCCGCGGCTTCGAACGCTTGAGTTGCCTTTAGTTTGCTGGCATCAGCAGTTAGTTGTTTTTTTTGTAAATGTATTTTCTTTCTATCCTTTGAATTTGAACTTTGTTAGTAAGAATTATTGTTTGAAGTAAGAAGTTTTGCTGTTACTTTGACATTACAAGCAGTCAGTTTAATTAAATTTATTTAAATAGATGTATATCTTGAGCTTGTTCGTAGAATACTTCCCTAATCGTTTCTTGATATTTCCACAGTGCTCACACTTCAAAGCGAGTGGCAAAAGTGATAATAGTGTTTATTTGGGTGCTGGCGTTCTCGCTGGCAGCGCCCATGGCGATGTCTTGGGAGGTTATCGAAGAGGATGAACAGGATCCTTGTAAGTCATTGTTTTAATTACAAAAAATTAACTAGATGTGTGCTAAAAATGTGGAAACTCGATTTTTGACTTTTAATATTTCGAAGCAAATGGTATATTCAACTTACACTTACTTACTTACTTTAAGTAGTATAAACGTGTTAACTTTATTTTGGTCTTTAAACACTTTGAAGCAACGGGTCTTATTATAAGATATTTGAAATGAAATAACAGGTATCACGAAAATTTTATCCAGCTGCGAGGGATATCCACTATAATTACATAATCCTACGACAACTGAATTCAGACTTAGAAGTAATTTACGAATAACAATTAACTTCATCTGCAGATGCAAAACTAATATTAACTAAATGATAATTTGTTCAAAAAGGAGAATGGTCGGTCTAGATTTTTGTTGTGTACCATTTGTTATTATAGTATAGTTACTATTTTCGAATTGGATAAGTAAAAAAGGAAAGTATTTATTACAGTAGTAGTTATTTCACATTTTTAACCTCATTTCTAAGTTTTTAGAAGAAAAATAGCAACTAAGTATGTAATGCACAAAGCCGTGAAACCTTCGTATTGTCTGTTGATTTCTTCTTTTGTGAGATAAGGTTGTTCATACCTACTTTAATTAGATTGAAGACCTTTACTTTACTTATGAATGATGTGCTCACTTTTAAAATAAAAATGTTATTTTCTTATCTTCAAATAATTAATCGTAAAGGAAATAAAGAAGATATGTACCTAGAACTTGAAGTTTGTATGATATGCCATTTTTTTGTACATTCTATAGTTTAACTTTTTTTTTGCAGTGACAAAAGTGATATATAAGAAACCGTTTTGTGCAGCGAGCAATTTCGGAAACCATTCCCTCGCTATTTACCGCCTACTTCTGTACATATTTCAGGTATGCATTCACCCTTTTGACACATTTATACGACTAGGTATATTACTTGTTTTATTTTACAGGTAATAAAGGTTAATAAAATATAATAAAAAACGACATAAACGGTTTACATTTAAAACTCTGAGTTTTAAATGTAAACCGTTTATGTCGTTTTTTAGTTTTTGTACTTACCAAATTATTATAACTTACCTCAAAAAAGAAATTACAAACAATTAAAAGGTCTACTAGACTCTAACTTACATAAACAGGAAAAATCACGGGAAAAATACAAAAACAGTGGATACTAAGGCCCCTTTGTAAACTTGAGCGTTCGATAAAAAGTAGAGCTTCTATGGATATTTTTATGGAATTACAGATAAAACGAAATACAAAGAAGTGGCATTTGGAATCCTTACTAAGTTACATAAGCTATAAGAATTTTGCAAATGTTTTTCCGGCATTTTGGTTGGTTTGCCTTTCAAAGAAGTAATAAAGGATAAGGTTTGATGACATTCGTGTACATATTTAACATATTATGAAGAACGAGAAAATGAAAAGGAATTTATCACACTGCTAGTATTTAAAAGCGAAAGTTTCGATGGTTGGATTTGTAACCTCTTCGCGCCAAAACTACTGAACGAATCGAGCTGAAATTTTGAATAGAATGCTGTAAGCTTATAAAACAAAGACGGTAAAGCCACGGGGCGCAGATATTATAAATTTAAAAGAAAATATTTCAATTTTCTTTATTCGTTCTAATCTGCGTGTAAATAGTTCAGAAACGAATATTTTTTTAATAATAAGCCTCTCAGTAATTTATTGTTAATAAAACGCACCGGCTACGACCTTTATTAATTTTCTGCTCTTATCCAGCAGAAAAGTATTATCATAACCGATTTCTTTCTTACAAAAGAATTATTAATTAATCAAAATCTTCAGCAAACATAATTAATTAATCGGTATTAGGCTCCTCATTTAATAAAAAGTGCCCTTAAGCATACAATATTAGTAACTTATTTCGAGATCCCTTTTCAACTAAAAGCCTGATGGGTCTACGAGGCATTTAATGATTTTTTTACAAGAGCCTCGTATGTAATGTAAGTTATAACATCGTAAAACTTCACCCTAGCAATTACTTTCACTTTCACAAGGTACTCAGATTAAAAGAACGTTGGTGCTGTATGAGTTGTTGTACTTTATGAGGCATCTAGTTGCGCCACGCGGTTTTACCCGCGTGAACATTTATGAACAGAGTTTCAAATTTTTTATAATATTAGTAGGATATATAGGCACCCAGAATACACTAACCAAAATACAAATATAATTTAAAATTTATCCCGATGCGGTCGAAACCGCATCCTCCGTCATTGCAGGCGGACCTTTGCTCGCTACTCTAAGGCCCGGCGCCCATTATCGGCATCGGTACGACTGCACTCGGGGGATAGCTTGCCCTGCGGGGCGAGGGGAGGCATCCGCCATTTGAATCATTTGACTCACATTGATATTGAGACGCTTCGGCAAGCTACAGGACGGTGCGGCATGCTTAAGGACGCCTCGTCATTCCTAAGAACGTTGCAGCTTGCCAAAGCATAGTTTCCGACAGTGTGCACTTGCATGTAGGATGCCGAAGGATCCTTTTCCTTGCCGATGCCGATAATGAGCGCCGGGCCTAAAGAGGTCGTTATGCGAAATCCAAGCGAAGCTTACTACTACCGCTGTTGGTAGCGAATGCCGTGGAGATCATAACGTGCCTTAACTGTGATTTTTTTGTTGATGAAGAACAATAGTTAAGTAATCTGTTAAACTAGAAAAAATCTAATAAACAAAATATCACACGCCTTATCCGCAAACAAAGTAAAAACCATAAAGCTGAATAAATAAAGTTTAAATTACGCCAAACCCTATTCTGAGGTATATTTAAATAAGGTTGAATGATCGCGGATTCAGAACCACCCAATAAATCCTTGTTTGATTTACCCCAGCTAGAATGTGTAGGCACACCAAGGCCTCGACTCTAGTGGACGATAAACGATATTCGGGTCTATAATGGTATCGAATCTGTATATCTCAAGTCTGTAGTTGTATTCTTATTCCTTCTTTCGATCGTCGTTTAATTTTAGAATTCTTGAATATTCTAGAGATTTATTCCCACAGAAATGTAAATACTGTAGGTACATGTAAAATACTCCAGTAAATCAATATATTTTTTTCCTTAGGCTTACAAAATGAAATAAAAAAGCACTTAAACAAGTCAAATTTAAAATGATTCAAAAATATTATGTAAGTACTTACTAATATAAATCTTTTTATTGTTTTACTCTATAATTTTTTCTAAGTAGCCAATTTTTGCCAATGTTTTTTTTTATGACTACTGGTGCTTCTCACGTGGTCCCATATTTTTTTTTCAAATTATATAGAACGCTGTGTAAAAAAAAAAAACTTTTTTCGCAAGAACCCAAGAAACAAGGGGTCATCACCCGCGGAGGTAATGAAGCCCAGGCTCCCCTCCGCGCTCCCCGAAGGGCCGGAAAAAAATTCTAATAGTCTATTAAACAATATGGAAATTGTGTGTACTTACCTATATTATGTATATAGGGAAAGCTAAATCCTATTATTCCCAAGAGTCAGGCCCCGCTGAGCCTTTGTTGTTAAGTGTACATAGGCTTATGTTGCTTCTTACTACGCTTGGGCTTTCAGTAGGCAGCTTTATAATCTAATAACAAATTATTTTGTCGTGTTTGAAAAACCTATAAACAGCCTTCTAATTTGTGAAAGCAAAATTGAAAACATCAAATTAATTTTGTTGATGTCAATAAAATACGCATGATTAAGGATAACTAGAAACTACTGGTCAGGTCTTGATTAAATTATATAGGAATACCTACCTGGGAATCATCAGCTTGCAAATTAAAAAGCATCATCAAAATTAGATCACCTAGAAAAAAGTCTAAGGTAAAGCACAAAAAAAGAGTCAAATTGTGGTCCTCCTTTTTGAAATCGGTTGAAAATTATTTATCTGCTGTATAAGAGAACTTATGCGGATGTGTTGTAAATTTTGTTGTGATTTTGATATATTCTGCTCGTTATCTTTTGGTAGATGAATTAGTATAATGTTCATCGATAGGTAACCCACTTAAAATTTTTGGTATTTAATTTTAAAAACCCAAGTGTGCTGATCTCGAAAGTTTAAAAAACCAACTTGAAAAGTGCTGCGCAGTATGTACCTACGTTCATCGAACGCATTAATAATAATAATGATGGATATAACTAGTATGAAGCGGAGATTACTTAGAAAAGTAATAATAATAACGTTTATTGATAAAAATGTTAAACTTAAAATTAATAAATCATACCCAAAATAGGATAAACCTGTATCTTAGGGACCTCCTTCCTTGGGTTCTTTACATCATCACTACATAGTATATCCCTATATCCTTTTGTATGCTTAAATGTTTAAAAATACGCAACGGATTTTGATGCGTGTTTTTTTAATAGATAGAGTGATTCAAGAGGAAGGTTTATAAATATAATAAAACCGTTCGAAGCCGGGGCTAGTCGCTAGTAATCTTATAAAACTAACGATGACTTATTAAGTATAAAGTAGTAGGTTCTAAGTGATAATTATGTTTCAGTACATCATCCCCCTGTGCGTGATTTCATTCGCGTACGTACACATGTCGATGAAGCTGTGGGGGGCGCGGGCGCCGGGGAACGCGCTCGAAGCAAGGGACGCCAATCATATGAAGAATAAGAAGAAGGTAAACTCTTTTCTCCTCTCAAAATCATATGCACTACCAACCATAAAATACAATTATATCTATGGTTTGTAATAAGGTTGCCTGGAAGAAATTGCTTTGGGCAATAAGGCCGCCTGTTGTACTTTTATTATTTGATGATATTTAGATATAAGTTAATTTAAGTTCTTTTATATTTCAAAAGGTACAATAAAGTGTTAATTCATTCATTCATACATTCAAGGTAGGTACATAATATTTAGAATTTTTACCCTATTCACTTTAGCAGTTAGAATGGGAGCATGCGGCTAATCACGACCGCGATCTGGTCACAAGTGGTTAGGAATGCATGAATCCGCTAGGAATTTGAGCTCGGAGTGGCTTAAACCGATCTCGTCGGGTTAGTTCATTGAAATGCAGGAACCGAGCAGCCAGTGTCTTGGGGACGCTTCCGACTGGTATTGACATGGATCAATTGAGCTAGGTACCATTAGACTTCCTTCATTACGCCGGCGGCGCGGCCAAGCCGAGATTTGAGGCCAGTGCCTTAATTTCAGCAGTTGAACACGCGCGATGCTTGATTTTTGTACTATAAAGTTTGTATAATATTTCATAATCTAAAACTTTTTAAGCTCTCCCAAATTTTGTCAAAACGAGAAGGTCTCCTTTTTCTCTCCTTTTTTCCCTGTTTTGGACGGTGATTTATAATTTATTGAACTTCCATTTTTTTTTTACAATTAGATATCGAATACAATTTTATATTAATATTAGCACAATATTATGAAAATTTTATTTTATAAATCGTATTTCTATTTCTGTTATCCGGTCTTTGTTACGCTGAAGGGGTGAAATACTGCAGGTATTCTTTGTTCACTATATTGTGCAACAGTATTATAGCCCGGGCTTTTTATAATTAAAAATAATAGTAAGAAAATTATTTCAAGCATATTCCTCAATTTAGTATGTTTTCACTTTAGGCCATTCCGTATATAATTATCGTTTTTGAAGGTTTATTTGCCCCTGAATGAATTTGTTTGATGTTCCATTTACCCTGAATTATCTTCGTAACTTTATCTGAAAAACATATTACAGATTTTAATTAGATAAGAAAATTGAAATACAAGATACGCGATAATATTATCTTTAACATACCTACACAGAATGATAGAAAAATATTTTAAAGCTAGGTTCATATTGCTGTTTTGGGGTGTGTTGTGGCGCGACAGAACGCTATCGGTCTCATACATTTAGTATGACTAGATTCACATTAGCGACAGATCGCGCCACACCCCACCACAAGCTACTAATGTGAATCTAGTTAGTAGCGTTCTGTCGCGCCACAACACACCCCGACACAGCAATATGAACCTAGCTTAACACTATTCAACTTCAATTTCAACTTAGAAACAACTATTATAACTGCGCCCCGTCAAAGAAAAACAATATGGGTATCGAAGACTGAGAATAACTCATTTGATTTTGTGATGGGACGTTTTGGATCGCGAAAGAAAATTCGGGTTATTCAGACAACCTTGATATTTTTGAATCCAAAAATGACAAATAGAACTTGTTTTATAGCTCTACAATCCCCTTTAATAAATATAGTACTTAATTGTTAACAAATCCATAAGCCGGTTCTTCGCGAGATATGACCGGCCCACTGCCACTTTAGCTTGCTAATTCTACCGTTGTTGTGTGGGTGATCCGTAAAGTCAACATGTGGCTCTGACGGAATACCAGCGTTGGTTGCTAGCTTTCTAGCAACTAACTCAAGCTGAGGCAGAGCCATTTTGTTATAGATTTACACTTCCCATTAGTCTAAGTTTATCATGTAATTGTATAAAGTGTACCTACCCGTTGTGTTATTCTATAAACAAATAAAATATATTCCATTCTATTGTAATTCTTCAATGAAATTGGCAGGTGATAAAAATGCTGGTGCTGGTGGTGGCGCTGTTCGCGGTCTGCTGGCTGCCGCTTCAGAGCTACCTCCTACTTCAGTCCTTCCTGCCATCCATTAACGAGTGAGTATTCATATTAAACTAGTAGCGCCCCGCGGTTTCACCCGCGTAATTCCCGTTCCCGTGTGAATTCCGGGATAAATATATAGCCTTTGTGTTATTCCAGACTATAATTTATCTCTGTGCCAAATTTCATCCCGATCTGTTCAGTAGTTTTTGCGTGAAAGAGTAAGAAACATCCATCCATCTATCCATCCATTCATCTATCCATCCATACTTACAAAATTTCGCGTTTCTAATAGTAGTAGGATAAATAAAATTGGTTTATTTCAGGCTTAAAACCAAGAGATTCATACATATTCTCAAAAATATATCCAAAATCCTTACTAATATTATAAATGCTAAAGTTTGTATGAATGTATGGATATACTACTGAACGGATTGAGCTGAAATTTGGAATAGTCGTAGTTCTAGCCCTGGAATAACACACAGTATACAAACTTTTTATCCCATAAATCAGTTCCTACGGGATATAAATAGCCTTGAGACGTTTCCATAAAAACAACGCGTGCGAAGCCACGGGCAAATGCTAGTACAATATGAACATAAATATGTATACGGAGCATAAAGCTTCCTCATGGAGATCCAGGTAACTGAAAATAACGTGCGAGAGAAACAGGAAAAGGTTTTTATTCTTCACTAGCGACCCGCCCCAGCTCAGCACGGTTTTATTATACGTATAAACCTTCCTCTTGAATCACTCTATCTAATAAAAAGTACCGCATCAAAATCCATTGCGTAGTTTTAAAGATTTAAGCATACATAGGGACAGAGAAAGCGACTTTTTTTTATACTATGTAGTGATTCTGTGAAGGACATTTGATGATGATTAGTCCTCTTACTTTTTTTGTTCCTCTCCATTTTTTGACCACGGCGATCATAGCCATGTGCGCAGGACAAATATAGTGCACAAGTGTGTGCCCAATGACACGTGGCTTCAGGTGTAACAGGCTGCTGCAACTGCTGATGATGATAATATTTTCTATCAAACAAAAACGTATGCAAAGCCACGGCTTAAGCTAGTTTATATTCTTAGAGGTTATTGCCCCGGTAAAGGGACGGAGTTGGGCCTCTTAAAATATCATCTTACCATTTTGCTCGTTAATGGTGTCGAAAATACAATACAAAGAACCACTCCTTGTCAATATTATTACGTATTATAGGCATAATAGGGAAACTAATATGATCTCACTCTGGTTGTCATACATCAATAACTTCCTGTAAGAGAGTCACTTCCTAGAACATACGTAACTCTATCCCGAAGATTGTAGCATCCTACATTCCGTAGGATATTCCTTTAAATATAATAATATACTTACAGCCATATGCGTGTTACATTGTTATTTTGTTCTTATGACAAGATACTCTTTTATTTTCATCTCAAATGTCTATTTGTGTTACTCATTTACTCTCTGCGCGACCAAAACATAGCGCTTAATTTTTATTGGTACCTAAATGTAGTTTGAATATTCGATAGTAATCCTTACTTATTACTATGCGTAAGTTTGTATGGATAGATGTTTGTTACTCTTTCACGCAAAAACTACTGAACGAATCAGGCTGAAATTTGGAACAGACTTAAAGTAACAAAAAAAAAAGTGCCCTGAAGTAAGACATAAGCTACTTTTTATCCCATAATTCAGTTACCACGGGATAGAAATAATCTTTAGTTTCCATAGAAACAATGCGTGCAAAGCCACGGGCAAATGCTAGTACTGTTATAATTGTAATGCTGTTATATAGCTCATACGTAAGTGTAGGTATATCCATAGTGGTAGTTAATTGTAAAATATAAATACCTATACATCAGCCAAACTCGATGTAGAATGTTTGTAAACAAATCACCCATACTTAACCTAAAATACACTCTGTTGCCGCGCCTTTTTATACGCAATTTACATTACTTGTCGACTTAAGATCCTTCCTTCACTACATATTTCGTACACTCATATCTAAAATTCGACAGCAAGCAAGTGAATTTTAGTTTTTTGTGTCGTGGTTTGTTTACAAAAATTCTACATCGAGTTTGGCTATTGTATAGGTATAAAATAACAAATTACCAAACAAGCTGCCTCTACATTTATGGTCATCAATTATAAAAGCCGAAGCTTAAATTCTTGTGACATGTGGGGACTTTATGTCTAAGTTTTCGCAATAACGGCTTCCTCTATTATTATTCTGTTTACCTAGAGTTTTGGCAAGTAAGCCTTTCATAAAAACTAACTGCCTTGCGATGAACATCCTAGGTATTTTAACACGTAATTGCACTTAAGTTGATGTTGCCCAAAAGATAAATAAATTAGGCTGCTTCGGTTAACTAACAAATGTATGAAAAGTTGGACAAAAACGTCCGAACGAACTTTTCAAATTCAGCCATCTTTTGTAGAACTCGTTGATGAAATGATCTTTGCTAGATAGGTATTGCTAGTAAATAATAACAGGTAAGGTACCTGTTATTTTTTTTTCATATTCGTGATTCTTCCATAGATATATAAATTATGATTTAATATTATATTTAACTTAGAGTCTTTCAGACCCGTATTTTAAATAATAAACATACATATCCTACTAATATTATAAACGCGAAAGTTTGTAAGCATGGATGGATGGATGTATTTTACTCTTTCACGCAAAAACTACTGAACGGATTCGTATGAAATTTGGCACAGAGATAGATTATAGTCTGGAATAACACATAGGCTATATTTTTCGCGAAAGCCCCTCGGGAACGGGAATTACGCGGGTGAAACCGCGAGGCGCTGCTAGTACATCATAAATAAATGAAATAAAAAATAAAAAAAACACTAAACACGAAATAATTTAATTGCCACATCACTCCGTTGTGAGGCTAAAATAATTGAGATAACACCACTATCTATAAGGCTTATACCGTAGAAGTCTCTGATCACATCACTATATAGTATAAATCAAAGTCGCTTTCTCTGTCCCTATGTCCCTATGTATGCTTGAATCTTTAAAACTACGCAACGGATTTAGATGCGGTTTTTTAATAGATAGAGTAATTGAAGAGGAAGATTTATACATATAATAAAACCGTGCGAAGCCGGGGCAGGTCGCTAGTAGCTACTATAAATTAATTCTTAACGCATTTCACGAGTTAGGTAAGTTTACGTAACACAGTACCTAACTTTTTTAATTCCATAAAGCTTAAACCCTGGAACTTCCTTTCCTCTGTTTAATACAATGACTCAAGTAATATACTTACTAATTGTTAGAACTAGGAACTTAATTTATTTGAAACTAGCAGTGCCCCCGACTTCGTCAGCGTGGAAGTCACTTAAAGCTTACATATTATAATACAAAACTTCATTCCCTATTCTTATTTTACCCCCTTAGGGGTACCACTTTTACAACCTTTGAATGCCATATGTATTTATTATGTAATCAGAAGCCTTAATATTAATTTCAAGCTTCTAGCAAAAAAAAATGTCGAAAATTTTATACAAAGGTTCATCCCCTATTTCAACCCCTTTCAACTATTTTTCGCATAAAAAAGGTCTCATGTCCTTTCTCAGGCTCTAAACTATCTTTGTAATAAATTTCATTTAAATCGGTTCAGTGGTTTATGCAGACTGACAGACAGCCTACTTTTACCAACAATTACTTTCGCATTTATAATATTTTTTATTTTATTTAATTAGTTAATCTGAACAGTGATTTATTTACAGGTACCGATACATTAATGTATTATTCTTCTGCTTCGACTGGCTGGCGATGAGCAATTCATGCTACAATCCTTTCATTTACGCTATATACAACGTAAGTAAATAGCCTTACTCTATCATCTTATCTTATTTATCAAATCTTATAAGGTATACTCGCATTCATTGAAAAGGTACCTAATAGTTTCAGATTGCTCTATGATAATCTGTATAGAAGAAGGTAATAGACGAGTTTCGTATCTAGTATACACTGACGTCAATATATTTTTTATGATGTTCCCATGTATCAAAGTCAGATAAGCTAACGCGGAATCAATCTTTCCGCGAAACGATTGATTCAGTTCGATAACCAACAAATATTTGATGGGAACGTGTTATCATTATACATCAAAAGCTGAAACTTCATAGCGCGTGTTCCGTATCCAAATTATGTACTGGTTTTCGATAACTAACAAGTTCAAACACTGTTACAAGGTAACGTTGCGAAGGCATGTGGTCTGATAAATTGTGTAAATTGTAAATTTCTTGCTACTTACCAGAAAAGTACCTACGAATCGCGATAGAAACCAACCAGTTTATCTCATTTTTTGGCTGGCAAAAATAGATGTATTCCGTTTGGTCAGGTTTGACCCTAAGGGCAGATGAGAATTTTTTTTGCTCCAAACATATAAAAACCCTATTCCCGTGATAGCGATAGCTTTTCGCCGGGAAATCCGAAGTGCCTCTTAGGGAGGATGGCACAATGAGGGCTCAATCCGTTCCGGAACAAGTCTTGGGTATAATTTATTGGCCACAAAGGCTGTCCTGACGACGTAATATGTATTGGCACGTGTGCTAAAATAACGACCAAGCTCCAAGTTATAATTTGTTTCTGGTTTAAATCAGTTCATAATTTTCAGGAGAAATTCAAGAAAGAATTCAAACAACGTTTTACTTTCGGGAAGAAGCCAAGCAGATTCGCTAATGACAGCTACGAGGTAAGCATTAAGATTTCCTTTTGTTTAATTCTGTAAAAAAGGGATTCATACTTCGTGTTTTCCTTTTTCTCCGTTAATAGTTTGTTATGGAAGGCATATCGCGGTTGCTTGCAAAAATGATGCTAATACAGCGCTGTTGCTGTTGGTTTTTTTAGCATAATAAGCTCCTTTTGGAAGCGACGATATCGCAGTTTGCTAAAGTCGCCATATTACCACTACAAAAAGTTTGGAATCAATTTAAACTCACTTATAAAAAAAAATGTCAGAAATTCTGGGATAAGCTAAACTGATTTACTGAGATTTATAATGTTAAAAAAATGTTTAAAGTGCGAGTAGAAACTAACAAGCTAACTAAAACTTTTTGATTAGGCATGCGCTCAAACTTATTATCCAAATATTGTTTCTTAAAATCATTACAGGACGGACATTCATACCGAACAAGGATATTATCATTTCGCTCGACAAACGACAGAAGCAGCTACTCGGCGAGAAAGTCCATCAATTTATCGTCAGTAGACGGCATCAAACTCGGGAATAGGAACTCTTGTCACTGTTTAGCGATCAAGAATAAGGATAATGGATTTGATCGTGTGCAAAACAACGATTTGGATATACGTAACAAACGACATTTGAGTGTGAGGCTTGACAATAGGACTAAAAGGAAATCGTCACAACAGTATGCTATTGATGAAGCACCGGTTGGGGATGAAAGAGTAAGCGAGTTGTACATATTTCCCAACAGTAACGTGGTCGAATTTACAGACATATCCTACGATGAAAAAGTGTAAAAACTAGAAAAATTGTATAGGTTCCTTATTAGATCTTAATTACTTAAGTAATAAGTTAGTAGTTTAAAACTAAATGTGATGTTTATCTATAGTATAGTCTGTAATTTTTTTCTTGTTAAGTAGATGGAAAAAGTAAGAATTAAAAGACATCCAATCCCAAACTCCTGTTTTTATACTGCATTCGAAACTCGTCAATCTTCTTATAATGGAGGACTTCTTTATAAAATGATTGATGAGAATGATACACGACTTTCATTTTGTGTTGGTACTACACACTAAACATTCAATGATCCATAAGATTCTGAGCCAGAATAAATAAAACATCGAAAACAAACACAATCATGATTTCATAAACATTTAATTATTACCACCAAAAAGATGCATAAAACATTAAACATTAAATTTGACTAATAATAACACACAGGAGCGTTTTGACAAGAAAGAAGTGAGATAGTAATGTAATGGAAAGAACCAACATAATATTCACTGTTAACCTTCAATCCAAACTAGACCCAACAAATTTAGTTTACATAAGACACTGTTGAGTGGATGCACTTCCTTTGATTCGCCGGATGAAGCAACGAGGTCAACCACTAACTTGTTGAGTTATTCGTCAAATACACACGTTCTAAGCATTATAGAGATGATTCGGTACGGGTCAGCGTTTGCAGCTGGTCTTCGATCCTCCAAGTAACCCTTCTTGTCTTCTGAAACCTGACGCGGTATCCTCACGCAGCAAGTTCTGTTTGCGACACCTGCACATTAAATTAAACAGTATTAATTTATTGATTAAATAGCGACCCGCCCCAGTTTCGCACGGTTTTATTTTACGTATAAACCTTCATCTTGAATTACTCTATCTACTAAAAAAACCGTATTAAAATCCACGTAGTTTTAAAAATTTAAGCATTCAAAGGGACATTTGGACAGAGAAAGCGACTTTGTTTTAAACTATGCAGTGGTAGTGATAGGAGGCCCTCCGGGTACGTGAATGGATGATTTGCTGAATGTAGCCAGCGAAAGCATATAAATAAATAATGCTGGACAATTTAGCAACATCTAGCCCCAAGCTAAGCAGAGCTTGTGCTAAGGGTACTAGACGAATTTGATACTTTTTTTTTCATATACTGAAAACACCCAGAACTCTGGAATAAATATTTATAGATCGTATAAACTTTGTCGCAAGGCGAGAATCGAACCCGCAACCCCTCGGCCGCCGCGCTGCATCGGTCAACATGAACCCAAACAAAATATATGTCACAAAAAGCCAAATAAAAGTACATGTGGCCTATGTGCAGCAATCTCACACCTGTAAATATTATATTGATTGACTTATAAATACATTTTCAAATAGTCAGGAACTTTAATTAATTAATAAATTTCATAATAAACGCTCGAATTAGTTGGAAACAAAAGTTTATTAATAACTCAATAGCTTCCGCGCTAATGAAGTAGGTACATAGGGAAATGTTTATTTTCCCTAGCGAGGGGTTTCACCCTGATTGCTTGCGTGTAGATATTGTGTGTATTTTCATAATGGCTACAAATTAAGGCGAAACAGATAAAGATCCTACGGAAGCGAACTAAAATCACTTGCATAATAAAGTGCTCTCTTGATAAGATACAATTTATATGGTTTTTTACATTGGCGACCTCAAAGCGTTACTAACGAAGTACTCGGCAGTCCCGATGCTTTCTCGAGTATATTATAATAATAATAATAATAATTTATTTATTTCCTTTAACAATAGGTTTTCTTAAGATTAGGTAATTAAATTTATAGGGAGTAACATATAAAACCTGTATTGTGAGAGGCTGGAGCTTGCTATAGGTTTTTAGAAAAAACCTGAAACTGCAAGTCTCCAGGGCTCCCACTCCACGGATACTATACACTATACTACGTACTATATAATGTTTTATTATTTTGACCTTTCTTAATAATTTAACATCATTGTAGGAAAAGAAACAAACAATTTAAAAGAGTAAAAGATTATATTCGCACCACTATTTGAAAAGAAACAGATTCGCAATGTCTATGTATTGTATATAGTATCGTAATCGTTAATTTGCCTCCGTACGAATGTTTGTAAGATCTGAAAATGTTTGGTCAGGGGTTTTGAATGTTTTATTTTTGTATTTTCAGTGTTTTCAATAAAAAAAATGTCTATTTAGATACAGAATGTAAAATGTATATTAGTCATCTAGATACCATAATACAAACTCTGCTTATCTTGGAGTCTAGAGATATTACGCTGTGTATCCAGCATTTTCTTAATATCTGTCAACAATCATGGAATTTGCTAGGCGTATCTGTCGTCAATAAATAAAAATGTGTGGTGCGTGGACGAAGTATATAGTCGAAGAATTTAGTCGACGAAGTATATACTAAGTATTGGTAGCTTCAACATCACATCACGTCGTTCAAACTTCTAAAGAGCTCTTCAAGATGACAACATTTGAAAAAAAGCTAGGTATGTAGCATAGGTTAACTAACTAGGAAGCAAATATATTTCAAGAGTAAGGGACCTTTGTAGAGTTAAATATATGACTTGCATTCCCTCATAATGATGATTATTTTACGTCAACACTACTCTTCCGCCCAGAGTTGACGTAAAGCGCGTTGACGTCACTGTTTGCAAGCAATCTTGAAACCACTTTTTATTCGACTGTAAAATATCAATGAGCAAGCAGCTTTATTATTGTTGAATACGTTTTTAGAATCAGTTTCCGAAAACATTTTAATGTTAAAAGCAAATCCGATAAAGCAACAAACAGTGGTAACGAAATTTCGATATGTATCGCTACAACTGGCTTGTCAGACAGAGCTTTAAATAGCGCCCGGCTTAAGCTTTAGATACACAATCAGAAGATTTGAATCTGAAAATTAAATTGGTTTTTGCTTCGTAGATCGTAGAGCCAGGGGGTTACGTAATGTCGCTTCGTAGGTATACCTGGTATATTATTATTACTGATCACCTAACGGAAGACCAGCGCTGGCTTGGTGTCTTATAGGACCTAAGCCAGCATTATGCTGAGTTAGGGCCCTTTTATTATTTATTTTACACAAGGTACACAAATCTGGGCTCAGACTCGTCTCATGTAAAACGAGAAAGACAGCGCCTCTGCAAAATTATTCTCAAGTAATATTTCGTAAACCACAGTTAAAGTTAAATGAAAAAATTTCGTGGTTCCATTCCTTTCTACGTAACTCGTATGTTGATAGTTTAAGTAGGTATACTCTGCGAAGGTGTACGACAAGTAAACATAACAAACATTTTCTAATTACTTTCGTGACTTCGTCTTATTAAAAACTACAGGTATTTTTATTATTACATTTGTTTGGTACTCCTTGTAGTCTGCAAAAATTTCCAACCTGTTTTGTCTTCGAATTGCCACTAAAAGAGCTAAGTCGAAGCTAGACTTTTATTACCTACTGTGCATCTGTGCACCCTTAATAAAACTGTATTTGACTACGAATAGCTTCGAAAAACAAAACACGTACTTACGTTTGTATCTAGAAAAGATAGAAAGAAAGCTGAATGGTTAACAAATATTAGGTACGTTTACACAATACAATGTTAATTATTTTATCGATGCGATAAAATATATAAGTAAAAGTAGTGACTACAAATAGTAAGCAATTCGCTGCTTTAGAATTTCACTAATTAATAAATACATGATTTCATTAAATACAATATTTCATATCTTCACTAATCGTGTTAATTCTTGCAATAGAAACATCATATGACAGATTCGTGACATAATAAGTGAGCTTGTATTTGCAAATCGAGAAAATAATAATAATGCAGACAATCCACACAGCATCTAGCCCCAAGTTAAGCAGAGCTTGTGTTATGCCAACAAAATGTTATATCTAATATAGATATATTTTTATTATACATTATGAAAAAAACACTCAGAACCCAGGACCAATATTCGCAAATAAATTCGTAAATCGTAAAGAAATTTTTCCCAAGGCGGGAATCGAATCTGCAACCTCCTGCTGCGTCGCAGGCGGAACTTCAAACTCCACATCGGTCGTCAAGATATCAGAGTGTTAATATAAGGTATGTTTGTGCGAACAATGCTTTCCAAAATATAATTTATCACACTGTAATACGATCCACACTCGTAAAGCTAAATGTCACACTCGCGGGCTGCCTTTGCATAGCACTTCCGTGATATCAAAACCAATTAAAAAGACATAAAATTACCAAACGAAGCTACGTTGGCTGGCACTTTATGAAATGCCTCTAACATAACCCATTAGCCAGACCTACCCTTTTTTAACGACCGTTTTATGGGACTTTTTTTCATACCAATAGGAAGCCTCCGAAATTATCAATGATTTAAAAAATATATTTACAAAGATGGCATGTTCAAATTACTGAACAAACCCTTTATAAATAAATGATTTAAATATATAATGCTGGACAATTCACACCACATTATCTAGCCCCAAAGCAAAACAGAGCTTGTGATACAAGAGATAGTTGATGATATACCTATAGATAGTTTTTATATAGTAGGTAAATAGAGAACAATCAGAAAAATGGCTCCAGATCAGACAGATGTGTCCTGAGGCGGAAATCGAACCCGCATCCTCCTGTATGGCAGGAGAACTTTTTTTGAAATAAATATTTTTCTGTTTGATATTTGTATAATTTTCTACTAATGCCAAAGGTCAAAAATAAAAACGCCAATAACTAGCCTATATAATGCTCAAATGCTCAAGAAGTAGAAAGTACATTTTTTCAACTTCAATATTTTACCAGCCTACGTTTCACTATACTATTAGATTAATAGAGCATTTCTAACCATAGAATTAACCGTTAGACAAAGTTCTCTTGTCTACATACTTGTGAATTGTTAGTATAAAATAACACAGGCTAACAAAGGCTTGCATTGCCATTATTGATAAGCTCTTAAAACCAGGCTTATGCCTTTTCTTCCTTATTTTCATCCGCTCTTTATATATTCGTTGCAAAAACCCACATCAAAGAAGAATGTTGAAACCAATACCTGCAGTGAAGTCACGTAATTTGTAACATGTTATTTTTACCCATAAAAGAAAGTGTAATGTTGAAATCTATACCTGCAGTGAAGTCACGTATGTGTGGCATGTTATTTTTTCCAGTGAGGCGCCGCGCATTGTCCTCGCCGTTATGAGCGTCGTACTCGTTGATGTGAGCGCCATGTCTACGCGCCAGCTTGTCTATGGCTCGCTCTATCACACTGTACACAAATAACAAAATACATGCTCCAATGAGTACCCTTTTGTGAAACATAGGTTTAATAAATACAGGGACTGCTATTGTTTCAACAACACAACATGATTATACCTTTCGGATAGGAACAGTTCAGTTTGCGCCGACTTTGTTCCGAAAAGTAGTGTTGTCTTTTATTCCCGGAACTAAAATTGGATTTTTATCTGATCATAAAACAGAAGTGTGAAAAAAGAGATAGATGAATGATCTCGTCTATCCAAAACTACCGCACGGACTGCTTTGAAACTTTGCATACAAGTCGTTCTGATTAAGAATAACATATAGGCTACTTTTTTCACGGAAAATCACACTTGAATTCGCGAGTAGAAGCTAGCTTTTGAACAGATGTAATTCTTGGAACTAAATGTTGTGAAGACTTACAGAATGCCGTCATCCGATCGCATGTCCTTGGTGGAGAAGTAGCAGAAGCAGCCGTTGCCTGGCCAGTTCTCCACTGGCTGCGGCTCGAAGGTCGCCACAGTGCCGTACTCCTCGGCCAGGCGCGCCAGGATGTACCGCGCCATCCACAGGTCATCCGCAGCCCTTATGCCTGGACTGGGCCCAACCTTTGGTAGTTCCAAATAAGCTTAATTTATTTTATACTAGAGACCCGACCCCGCTTCGCACGGTTTTATTATACGTATAAACCTTCCACTCAAACCGCATCAAAATCCGTTGTGTAGTTTTAAAGATTTAAGCATACAAAGGGACATAGGGACATGGGGACATAGGGGCAGAGAAAGCGACTTTGTTTTAAACTATGTAGTGATTCAAAAATAACAAAAAATAAGACTATGTTTGAGTTGTGTTTTAAATGAAACTTTTCACTGACTCAATAATTTGTGAAACGTGCACAAACGTGTGTTTATTATTATTTAATACAACTTAAATAATAAACATAAACTTATAGGACACATGA
This sequence comes from Eupithecia centaureata, assembly GCA_944547425.1. Lineage (NCBI taxonomy): Eukaryota > Metazoa > Arthropoda > Insecta > Lepidoptera > Geometridae > Eupithecia > Eupithecia centaureata. The sequence goes on along the minus strand of OX155681.1, from coordinate 6,536,074 downwards.
CTTTGACTTAAAATCGATAGATTCTTCATAAAGCGGTCATTTTATTAAAGATAAATTAATAAACAATTCCGGACTATCCACACATCATCATCTAGCCCCAAGCTAAGCAAAGCTTGCGTTATGGGGATTCCTAGCACCCCCAGCCCCGCCGACCTACTAGATGACTGATATATTCTATACTTATAATAAAACTGTAACAGGTCCAATTCTGTACATTGAAGATATTTTGAAAATTTTTTTTGGAGGGCTCCCTATTATCGATACCAAAAAGGTATTATTTTTCATTCATGTCTGTCTGTCTGTCTGTCTGTCTGTATCGTAAACGCGCATCTCGCCGAAACTACTTGATGGATTGAAATGAAACTCGGCATGATTATAGGTCATACTACGAGGAAGGACATAGGATTTTATCCCGGAATTCAGTAAGGTTCTCATGGGAGAGGGTATGAAAGTAGAATTCCTTTACCGCGCATCACGCCGAAACTGCTGAATGAGTTGGAATGAAACTCGGGACGTTTGGAGTTCATAGTACAAAGAAGGACATGGGATACTTTTTATCCCGGAATTCGGTAAGGTTCCCCTGGGAGAGAGGGTGAAATAAAAATTCTTTAACCACGACGGAATGAATTCGAATGGAACTCGGGACGATTGGACATCCGGGATACATTTTATCCCGGAATTTAGTTTGGTTGCCCTGGTCTATACGGGTTTTCAAAAATTTCTCACAGCATCACTGAAGGACGCGTGTGTACGCGTCGTTCAGATGCTGTGAGAAATTTTTGAAAACCCGTATAGCCCAGGGGAACCAAACTGAATTGAACTGATAAACGCGAAAGTTTGTAAGTATGAATGGATAGAAGGATGGATAGATTGATAAATGGATGGATGTTTGTTACTCTTTCACGCAAAAACTCTGAACGGATCTGGATGAAATTGGGCACAGAGATAGATTATAAGCTGGAATAAGAAATAGGCTTTATTTTATCCCGAAAAACCCACGGGAAAGGGAATTACGCAAGTAAAATCGCGAGTACTCCAAATACTAATCATGCGCAGACGAAGTCGCGGGCACCAGCTAGTACTTAATACAATACATTAAATATATAGATACTTTTTATCATACATAGAAAACACCCAGAATCCCGGAATAATACTAGAATTAAGCTTCAAATTATAGAAGGTTCAGCCTGACCTGAAAGTTCCACTGTGAAGGCGTTGTCCCCGGATTGATTCCATTTAACTTGATACCCGCGAAGAGGCAACACCTGGAAAATATATAACAACTTTATAAACCATTTCTTTTTTATGCCTCTTATCCGATGCTAGCTTAAACTTTATTAAAACCGACATCGTAATGCCCTATTAAGGCACTGCCGTCAATTTATTTGACCCAAAACTCATCAATACTCAGCAAATTTTAATAAAGGGTGGCGTGACAGCAATCGAATTACCACGCGAAAACGATTTTATTAATAGGATTTGAATTTTACTACTTCCCCTTTCTTTTAGCCTTTTCAATCGCAGATTGTTTTCCTTTGTTGCCTCAACAATTTTGCACAGTTCCTAGTCTTCAAAAAGGTAAGTACAGTATTTGGATACAGTATTTGATTTGGGATACAGTATTTGTGTATTATCAAGCGGGGTATAGTCTTCAACGCAGCAGAGACGAGAGTGTTCATGAAATGCATGCAATCATGAAATGTTTGTGAGATACATCTCTCTATAATATATATAGATAGAGATCTAAATAATAATAATAAATAATAGTGGACAATCCAGACAACATCGTTTGGCCCCAAGCTAAGCAGAAATTTTGCTGTGGATGACTGATATACATTACATAGATATATTTTTTTTCTACTATAATTTCACAATAAGCCTGCCTTTAAACCTTTGTATCATGTCAGGAGGCGGGCGTGGATACCACGCCGCAATCTTTAACTTTTGTGGTCTCGTTTTTTAACATGTAACCTATCATCTGTGTACGTACTTCGATTAACGATTTAGATTTTTCTAATATTTGTATACCACCATCATTATCAGCCTATATAATATCAGTCGACTGCTATACATAGCCCTCCCCAAATGAACGCTATAGCGGTCTGTCATTAGCTTGCCGCATCCAGCAGTTTTTCGCAGATCGTCATCCCACCTGGCCGGAGGAAGTCTTACACTACGTTGCTGAGTCCCGGTCTCCACTCAAAAACTCGTTTATCCCAACGGTTTTCGGTTTTTCGCGAGATGAGGCCGGCCCACTGCCTCTTCAGGTTGCTAATTCTTTGTACATAATATATTTTGATGCTAGCTTAAACTGCCTTTCTTAAATTCACGTATTTCTTTCCACCCAAAGGTTGCCTGGAAGAGATCGCTTCTAAGCAATAAGGCCGCCCATGTTCTTTTTCTGGTGTACAATAAAGCATTTTTGTATTGTATTGTATACTCGATGCGGCCCGCGGCTTCGCCCGCGACCCAGAGTTTTTTTTCCATACAAATTTCAGAAATTTATTACTCAACCCCTAGGGGTTGTTTAAAAAAAATAAAAAATACGTGTTTAATTATTTATTTCATAAGTAAGTATTTTATTTAAACCGAGTTTTGAGTAAATCAAATAAGGAAAAATAATTTTCCCCACAAACTTTATCACCCCATTTAGAGGTTAAAATTTCCAAACTTTAATAGCCTTTATCCTATTGTAGGTGCTAAACTATCTACGTACTTACCAAATTTCATCTAAATAACTTAAGTAGTTACGGAGATAACCTATAACATTCACACAGACTTTCCCATTTATTTTAATAGTAAGATTTTGTACATATGAGTTACCTATACAAAGCTTCCATAAGATCTCTCGCGACGATCTTGTTCGCCCCGGTCGCGCAGTAATAAGGGCCGGGAGGGGCGGGGAATCCGCCAGGTGGCCAGCCGAGGGGGCGGCCGTCTGTCGTGGTTAGGAAGAACTCTTGGTTGAACCCGAACATAGGCTCTTCAACCTCCGCCTTCTCACAAATTATCACACAGTTTTTGCGGAAATTAGAATCTGTTAAAAATAAAAGTCCTTAAAACACAGGACGACTAAAAGTAAGATGTCTATTTGATTCATAATTTTTATTAAATTTACATAGCTAAAATAAATTATTAGTCACTAAAATGCTTTTAATTATAAAGGTACAGGTAAATCGCATACGTAATTTTGTGTTTTGAAGGCATGTTGGTGTAAGTATACAAAGGGTATAAACATCTGAAAAAAAACCTTTACCATTTTTTATTGTTGGCTCTACTTTTAAGAAACATTATTTTTTGCCACTCAAACTGGAGACATCATTCGGGGCGACGCCAAAAAGGAATTTAATTATTTCCTTGTAAGCCAAAAAGTATCCAGACAATTTAAAGCTCAAAGTTAGGATAGAAATACGATGAACGAAAGAGGCAATTGTTGAACTGTTGTGAAAAAATAAATTAGAATCCGGATAATAGAGGTATACTAGTTAAAATCCCTTATCAGTTACTTTAGATTTAGATACAATTACAATTGCTATTTAGAGATAAGGATATAGAATGGTTTCGGGACCTGGTGGTTGGCTTAAGGTACAACCCCCGAACTCAGCTTGTGCCAGCAATTCACTCTTTTTTTAACATTTTCACACCAATCCGCCTGCAAACCATAATACACAAAAAACAAACATGGCCTTGTTAAGGGCATGCTCAGCTGTGTGTGACGTTGTGTATGGCTATTTGTCAAAAAACCTACTAAGAATGCGTTTCGCTAGCTAGCTCATGTGCTTATTGTCAAAGGGACCTAACAAGAATACGTTCAGCTTTGATTCGAAAAAATTGAAATCGTAATCACCCGTCGGCTGATAGTTATGTTGGTAGGTGTCTGCCAGCACCAATATATGGTGGCCCCGCCTAAACGGATCATGGAAAATCACTTGCGGGAAAATATACGTGTCTGAATTGTCTGAGCTTGCCTGCTTCGTGTTACTGCCGTCAAAGTACCAGATTGGCAAATCTGGAACAATAAAACGTCTGTTTACGAGTAAGCCTACCGCAGTTGTTTGGTTAAGAGATCTTTGATTCATCAGCCGGTTGCCGGCGGAGCTAATGAGCGAATAGATTTGCATGTTGCAACGTAGTTGGAAATACAAGTTCTGTGTTGGAGGTTGATTAAGGATGGAAGTTTCTTTAAATATTACTTGTAATAATAAAAATAATGCTGGTCGATTCATACAGCATCATCCATCTAGCTCCAAATGAAGCGGAGCTTGTGTTATGGGTACTGTATACTGATATACTACATAAAACAATATTAACTTAGAAAATTACGATCAAGGAACTGAAACAAATTGAAACTAGTATCCTACTAATCCTACCAATATAATAAATGTGAGAGTCATATGAATGTTTGTTATAACGTATCTCCGTAACTATTTAACTTATTTAGTGGTATGTAGATAGTGCATATTTATTTTTTCCTCTGAGGGGTTTAAAAATGTTGATACAGTTTGTATGGGACTATTATTACTTGGTTCGATTCACTCAAAACTCGGTACAAATAAACTACAAAGACGTATTTAATTATGTTAAACAAGTATTTTGGCAAACGGTTTGCTTGTAAGCACCTTCCACTATTTGCTTTTTTTGTTGCCTTTACCGTCCCACTGCTGAGCAAAGGCCTGCCTTCCTTCCTTCCACACTTCTCTGTTTTGTACTAGGTTTTTGCTTTTTACTTTAATTTTATAGTCATTGTGTAGTGTTAGCATTGCAGATAGGGGGAGGAATATTGTTCAAGCACTTCGTTGCCTAATACCTGAGACTTCCCCTGAGAGCTATATGTAGTCTTGTGACTGTGATAGGAACATACAGATCTTCTGAACTTAGGTAACCTTTCTCTAGAGACGACGTAAAGTTTTAAGTGTAGAAACTCTGGCTTTTTAAGCTTAATAATATCATAAGACTAGTCCACCCCGTGAAGTAATCTTCGTGATTCCATATTCTATAAGTTAACTCAGGTACCCTGTTATGAGACTACGAGCCGGAATATTGAAACAAAAACTCAACAATAATTCTCTTTGTATGGTCGCTGGGTTCTTACAAGTAAAGGAGGACTGAAAACAATATCCCCGTAATTTAGCAATTCACAAGGGACGACACGAGATGCTTCAGTTAATTGATCCCTAATTTTTGTAAAGTGTCTTTAGGCGGTAAATACAAGTTTTTCCAAATTAAGAACGCGAGTCTCAAATATTATTTAAAGTTTTTAGGTTACTCTCGATGGTTATTTCGGGGTAACAAAGAGTGGCAGATCATTACATCGTCAGGGTCGCATTTTTTAAGGTTTGAGGTATGGATGACGAGAAGACTCGATATAGTTTGGATCTCGGTCTGCTTGCTTTGAATGGGTCATGGCTGAAAATCAGTGCTTTTGCTTTGCTTTTGCAGCACACTTAGACGTTAAACGTTGATTTGAAATAGATTGTTTGTTGTTATTTGTTAAGTGAATTTTGTTAGTATTTATTTTTATTAGTATAATGTTTAACTGTCGTATTTCGTATGTGTGTATCTGAAATTCAAATAAAATATTATCTTTAGTTTACCAAATGCTGCCCAATCGAGCCGGATCCTTTTTTTCTCGCTTCTCGATTTTTTTACCTAACTGCAGAATCGACTGCGGTCAGTGTACTCAGAAACAATTTCAAGAAGGTCAAGAAATCCATGTACGACGTCCTTTCTCGGATTAATGTGGTCATTCATCATTATCACTCTGGCTTAAGTCAAATTCTTATATAGCCGAAAATCATGAAGCCTTTTAAATGTCAACCGATGTGGAGCGGCGGCGGTCGAACGTTCGCCTGTAACGCAGGCGGTTGCGGATGCAATTCCCGTCTTGGGATTTTTTTTGAACGATCTACAAATATTTGTTATTTTTCATAATAAGTAATGTTTTGTTTTATGTATATCAATTATCAGTCGTCCCACCCATAGCACAAGCTCTGCTTTATTTGGTTCTATAAAAAAACGGTGGATCACCAGCCTAGAAGCTACTTGGATCTGGCCCTTGATCCAACTTCCTAGCGTTTTTCTACATTAACTATTCTTATAATTATATTATTTTAATTATAAGATTGGTGGTTTTATTGCACAGCTTTTCAGTGCATTTTGGCGTCATCAACGACCTAAAATCTAACAATTAAACGTCATAAGTAACGCTCGCCTTCAGTTATAATTATGAAGTACTAGCATCAAGACGCGGCTTCGTACGCCTTGTTTCTATGGAAACGTCTCAAGGCTATTTCTATCCCATGAGTGGGTACTAGGTAAGTTATGAGATGAAAAGTAGCCTATGAGTTATTCCAGGCTTAGAACTACGTCTATTTTTAATTTCAGCCCAATCCATTCAGTAGTTTTTGTGTGAAAAAGGATGATTCATACAAACTTTCTCATTTATAATATTAGTAAGGACTAGCGACCCGCTCCGGCTTCGCACGGTTTTATTATACGTATAAACCTTCCTCTTGAATCACTCTATCTATTAAAAAAACCGCATCAAAATCCGTTGCGTAGTTTTAAAGATTTAAGCGTTAAGGCACATAATGACATAGGGACAGAAAAAGCGACTTTTTTTTATACTATGTAGTGATGTCTAAATAAGGGTACAAGATTAACCTTTTGCATTTTTCGGCACGAATTCAAACGTGCGGTCCTTGGACCTCAGGTCGATCTTCGTTCCGTCCACCCAGACATAATTGGCGAGTATGGCGTCACATGGTACTTCAAGATCTTCATATTTGCGCATACTAGCCTTATTCAACGCGATTGGTACAGAATTCATGGCGAATCCTAAAAAGAGTACATAATACGTATAAAAACAGGACCAGACTCTTGAAAACTTTAAATTTCCTTCATCAAAGTTAGCCTCTGTCGACTAACTGTTGGGCTATTTGTCTCAACATTTTTTCGATTCGCTTTGATAAATTATTCTGCCTTATACAGAGAAAATGGTGAAATCATGAAAACATCTGTAACTTCAATACTGAAAAATTCGTTAAACATACATGTAAACATACACGGAGATAGGAAAACCCCGAACATTCATTTGGATATCATTTGAAAATCTAAGAATGAAACATCCTGTATACAACTATAAAATGGTTGGCTAAGGAAGTGTACCTAGCTAACCATATGACATAATGTCACTATTGCCGAATGTAGTTGATCTTCTTGGTCACGGTCATAATAAACTATCCTTACGTAAACAAGCCATTTTTGCCACATTACCACCGAAAGATGCGAGCATTATTGGTGAGTAGATAAGTTGGCGTTAAGAATGATCCAATGGTATTAGGCATGATGTAGGTGTACAATACCGTGTACTATTACAGACGTATGGTAGGTATGTACGTATGTACCTACATAGACTAATAAATAATGTACCTGTATATGTATATCCTTACGGCCATTCCAGGCTTATTCCAGGTTTAAACCTCGAAAAAAACCATGGTTTTACGTAAAAGTTATTATAGCACCAAACCATAGTTTTTCTATGGTTTAAAGATAAACCTCCGAGACCCCTAGTTTATCTTCCGGAAAGATGGCTGATCAGTAAAAACGTGTAATTTTACACAAAACATTTAAGAATAAATAAACATCAGACAAGGCAATATGGCTGTAATATGGCTTTAGCCTGTTCATATTAAACTAAAAAAAAAAACTAAGGTACTAACCTCAAAATTAAACAAACGTCAATCAATGCTTTGTTCGTTTTGTGAAGGTTTTATGACAAGACATGGCCTTCGAATCTCTGACTACAGAAACCATGGAGTCGGCCTAAGTGAAATCATAACAATGTATGCTTGAGGCTGGTTTGCCGTTTTAGGTTCTCATTGTAATAAATAAGTTAGCTGTCCACGCGAGTTTTGTTTGAAGTGTTTTGTGCAAAAAATATTAGAATTCGTGACTTTTTCTTGTGAATACTTATTACTTCTTATTTAATATGTGAAAGAAATCAAAAATATTGTGACAAAAATACTTGTTGTACTATAAATATATCGATAAAAATAGAGCAGCTCTATGGAACTGAGTTTTTGTTTCCTAGTAGGTAAGTTTAGGTAGGTACACTTTTATTTCGTAGTCATGCCATCTCCATGGTTTCTGTACTCAGAGCTTCGAATCGAAATGAACGAACTTTTTTAACAATGTTTTAGTTTTAATCTGTGGATATCATTCAAACCATGGACGATCTCTGATTTAAGAAAATCTTGGTTTCTAACGATTTGTAATAAGACACAGTTTAAACGGTGGACTAACTTTAGAAACTAGAAATCAAAAAGTTCTGATTTCATCCATGGTCTAAGTCATTTTTTGTAATAAGACAGTGTTTACCTATTTTACTAACATATTTGTATTTCTAGGAAACTTACCAGAAAAAGTTATGTTACAAGGAATTTCACCCAGAAGTTAACAGTCGCAGACTATAATTACATGCAATTTTAATAAAATACAAATATAAATTCACAATACAACCAAAATTTTCAACAGAATCAAATGCCAAATTTTTGTAAAAAGTACCACAGACAACCAAAATAAAATGAACCATCGAGAGAAAAGATATACTTACCTACTTACTCCCTAAGGTTACCTATTTGAGCCATTTGAGGTGGAAACCCTTGGTCTTTGCGGTCCTGGGTCACACTCAATTTTTAAAGATCTTAACAAACTTCTCATGGAGTCCACAGGAGATCGGAATTCTGGCTTCTATTTCGGTCCACGAATTAGCATTGTAATTCAACGTGGCAATGCTGCCAGCATTCTGGGTACCCTTCCTTATGACGGCTTAGATTTTTAAAAGTTTGTTATAATGTACTAGCTGTAAGTAATTAAATAAGTCATTTTGTAAAATAAATATTCATTACTCCCTGGTCAAAGCTTTCAACCTTTCAACATTATAAATATTTTACCTTTATGCTTTGAACCTTATTTACGCTTTGAATAAAGGCTCCAATAAACATGCTACTTAAAGCGGTATTACACTACACGTTATTCAGGGCCCTAACTACCGGGCCCTGAATATCGTCCGGGTCCGGGTCCGTCCCTTATGGACCCTAAATCTTATTACACCAATCATAGTTAGGGTAAGGGTCCCTAAATACCGTGTAGTGTAATACCCCTATTAGTTAACACCAAAGCATGATAATTTCGATTCGCTGCTTATAAAATACAGTTACGCCCAGATAATTAGATAATTAGTCCCTAGCTTGGGACTATTATAAGATATTTAGTCCCTAGCTTGGGACTAATTATTATCTATATACATACATATATCATTATATACCTACAATGCTTTCAGAGCCGAATAATTTTGAGGCATGTCATTTTGAAAGCATGTCTTTTCTGAATTCGTATTCACAAAACGAATTCAGTGCCTTTAGCACACCGATACATTCGTATCGAAACTTCTTCATACTTTGGTTTCAGTTCCTTGCCTAAGGGCTCCCACACAAAACTGCGATTTGGTGCGATGCGATGCGATGTGATGCGATGTCACACGAACTTGATTTGCGAATTTCTGCGATTCGAATTTGTGCGGCGAACCGTTTTGTAGGGTAACCATTCCTTCAAGTTTAGTCAGCCGTATTGGACGTGTTTTTAGGAAGCGTAAGATGGATCCCAAAAAGATAATTGAACCGATTTAAGCAAAAATGATCCAACCCACACAAACCTCATTTCGAGATAATCGATATTTAAGTTTGTGGCGGTATTTCTCTAGCTTTGTAATACAAAATGTTGTTATTTTAATTTAATTTAATGCTATGTAAACTCAACTTTCAAAACTTAAAATGCAAAAATGATTCAAAGTGTGATAAAAATTAGTAATCATTTTGTGTTTTAAAAGACAAAACAAACAAAATTGGCCCTACTCCTCGTCCAAATCAGAATAAGGTTCATCACATACATCTACATCGTCTATTATTGCAGCTTCCCTTCGGTTTCTTAAATTAATCAATGCAATCATCTGGTATCTAATATTATATCTGCTGGCCCTGTACTTATTTTATTTTATTTATCGTTAGAGTACGAAACACACAGAAGCCGGAGGCGTGGCGGAGGCGAAGGCGTGCGAGTTGTATTCTATGGAATCCTATGAAAGCCTACACACACACCGCAGGCCGTGGCGAACGCGGTGCCATAGGAAAAACCGGCACGCCTTCGCCTCCGCTCCGCCTCCGGCTTCTGTGTGTTTTGAACTTTATGGTTTATTTCGTTTACGTACTTAGATGGAATAGCAATTTCAAATATTAACTTGTCAAAGCTTAACTTGTTTTACATCATCATCATCATAATTAACCTATATTAGTCCACTGCTGGACATAGGCCTCCCTTAATGAGCGCCATAGCTCCCTGTCTTCAGCTTGACGCATCAAGCATCTGCCAGCAGTCTTTCGCAGATCGTCATCCCACCTGGCCGGAGGGCGTCCTATACTACGTTTGCCAAGTCTCGGTCTCCACTCAAGAACACGTTTACCCCAACGGTTGTCGGTTCTTCGCGAGATATAGCCGGCCCACTGCCACCACTTCAGCTTGCTAATTATGAATGGTGCTATTTGAGCTATGTCGATAACTTTGGTTCTCTTTCGGATGTATTCTTTACGAATCCTATCCTTCAGAGAAACTCCGAGCATAGCTCTTTCTATAGCTTTCTGAGCTCTTTGAACTGATGGACCAAAAAGGGGGGTCACCAAGTATGACGTAATATGACAGGAATGCGCGATGCAAATGAGATCGGACGTTATCGTGCGAGCTCGCAGATATTTGCGATGCGATGCGAGCTCGCAGTTTTGTGTTTGAGCCCTATGACAATACCGACAAGGACGCAACTATTTCATTTAGCCATGTGCCAGAGTGGGACATAGCGTTTCAGTTTTTTCGTTTCGTTCGCTGCCGCACCAATGCGTCGGTGTGCTAAAGGCATTAGCACGTCTAAACTAAAAGAGCATGCTTATGAAAAAACATGCTACCTAATCCGCAAGCAAGCCCGTATAATTTTTCGTATCTATTATTTTATTAGAACACGGGGTGAGGCGGGGGTGGACGGAGTTATTTGAAAGCATGTATTTACTGAATTCGTATTCTAAACACGGCTCTGCAAGCATATAGTAATGTATAATAATATTTGTAGGTATATACACTAGCGAGCTATAAACTGGAATCACTTCATCGCCGGTTTCTGCAGACCATATTTTACAGTTACCATGGAATAAACTGCAGATTGGTGTATACCATTTGAAAAGAAATTTTGTTAGCTTTCGAATGGTATAAAATTAAGTTTCCTACCTTCATTTAGTGAATTATTACAATAGGTCGAAGTTGTGGATGTTTAAATTAATAAGAAGTAATATGAAAATATCAAATTTTTACATAAAATCTTTGTTATTTCCCGCTTAATGTTTTGTATTGCCCCCCCTGGCCCTAACGACTGCTTGTAAACGGGTTTTCATTGACCTAATGAGTTTCCTGATGGAATCCTGTGGAATTTCCTGCCTTTCTTCGATAAGAGCAGTTTTTAGGTCTTCTATTGACGCCGGAGCTGGAGATCTTCCTCGTACCCGCCTTTTCAGCTCGTCTCACAGGTTCATGTCAGGGTTAGGGTTCATGTCAGGTCTGACGGCTGGCCAGTCTATTGTGGGAATCCCGACTTCTTCCAGGTACTGTCTAGTCGCACGAGCGGTGTGGCAGCGGGCATTGTCGTGCATTAGCAGGAAATTTTCGCCAATAAACCCGGCGTAAGGGAGTATATGGCCCAGCAGAATGTCGTTGATATACCTTTTTGCGGTTAGTCCTCCTCCCCGACCTCCACTGGGTACATACACACGTACACGTACACCAGCTCCGTTTTAGCTTCAATTGAAATCCCCGCCCACATCACAAGACCCACCCCCATATGCCACTGTTTCCGCTATACAGCATTGTACGTATCGCTCTCCCGGTCTCCTGTAGACTCTCCGTCGACGGTCGCTGCCATGCAGGCACATCCTAGTCTCGTCCGCGAACAAAACTCGGCTCCATTGCTGTATATCCCAATCTAAGTGATCACGAGCAAACTGAAGTCGGGCTTGTCGGTGGACAATTTGGGTCCCGTTGCTGGCCTTTTTGGGGTCAAGTTAGCTTCTTTGAGTCTTCGCCTCACTGTCCACTCGCTGACAGTTCTCCCTCGAACTTCTCCGAGCTCCCGCTGGACGTCAACGCCGGTTAGATGTCGATTTCGAAGAGAAGTGCTGACAATAAATCGGTCATCTCTCGCCGAAGTGCAGATCCTGGTCTTCGGACTAAGCTTGCAGTCTCTCTAAACCTCTTGTATACTTTGGAGCTTAGAATAATTACACACAGGACTGGCTCAGGTGAAGTTGTCGAGCGATAGTACGCTGAGAGAACCCTTGCTGGATTAGGGTGACGATTTGAGCGGCTTCTATTGGTGTGATTTCCATTTTCTTGTAATTCCAGTATTTTGAGTGACGTGACTGATTGGACTGATGACAAAATTGCATAAATTCCCAGTTTTTATAGGGATTCAGGAGTTTGAAAAAATTGATGTTTCGTTCCAAAAATTTATGTTTTTTTTTTCACGTTCCATGACATGATGAACATTTTTTTTCGCTATGATATCGAAAGAGTTTGAAAGCTAATAAAATTATCTTTAAAATAATATACCACAACCTCACTGACCTCTATATATACAAGTACAGGTCAGTGCACAACCTACAGTGTTCCGTGACGGAAGAGTTTCTTTTATCAGTACATAGTATAAAATAAAGTCGCTTTCTCTGTCCCTATGTCATTATGTCCCTTTGAACGCTTAAATCTTTAAAACTACGCAATGGATTTTGATGTGTTTTTTTTATAGATAGAGTGATTCAAGAGGTAGGTTTATACGTATAATACAACTGTGCAAAGCCGGGCGTGTCGCTAGTATGTTATAAAATAAAGTCGCTTTTTCTGTCCCTATGTCATTATGTCCCTTAACGCTTAAATCTTTAAAACTACGCAACGGATTTTGATGCGGTTTTTTTAATAGATAGAGTGATTCAAGAGGAAGGTTTATACGTATAATAAAGTTTTTCGCCCGGCTTCGCACAGTTATAATACAACTGTGCGAAGCCGGGCGTGTCGCTAGTTTTTATATATAAATCGTTGTTTTGTTCCTGATGATGATGATGAGTGGTCAATATTTATTTCTTTCACATACTTTAGGGTAGTTTGTTAATTTCAAAGTATGCACAATTTTGAGGGTAGGATCATGACATTTCTTTACTGCTCTCTAATTGGCTAATTGGTGGACAAGCCCCTCACGTGACCCTCGGTCGTCGAGCGGGCTACCTCGGAGTCCTCGGAGATACACAGAGACGCGTAGACGCATGCATCCGACATTGCCGTCCGCTCCTGACTTTGCTCGCGCCCTACCGTTAATACTGTCGAATCGCGGTGTGAATTACGGTCCTTCGTTTCAACCCTTATGTCCCTACATGGGTGATTCTACGAAAACTCGTTTTTTGTCTGACTTCTGCGGCACATTTTTTTTTTTATATTGCACATAATGATAGTATATTCTAAATGAAGATTTAATTTTGAATTTTTTGGTAGTGAAGGGAACTTTATTGGCATTATGGTTACGAAGTTATTCAATTTTAAAAATATGGTGTCCACGGAAATCAGAATTTATATCAAATATGGGTTGGTTTATCAATAAAAATATGTGTTTTCGGTAGTAAGTAGATTATTAAGCTTCTTAAAACTAAGGACCAATTATTTGACGTTTGTAGTTTCAATCAGTTTTTACAAACACACCTTTAAATTATTACGGTAAACATTTAGTTTTTAATCAGTTTATTAAATCACATAGGTTATATTATATAAGTACTAGGTTTTTCAAATATTATTTATATCCTGTAAGATGTAAGTTTATGTTCTATAGTATATCAATGAAAATTGAACTAAGGCAATAGTTTACATCTACATCGAGTTCACACAATTTTATAATCAGTCATGTTGCTAGGTTCTATTCTAAAGATGGAATTATAAATCAACTAATAATCAAAATAAGCTTATCCTATCCCACTCTTTTCTTTTACTTAGAGAAATAGGCGTATAGTATTGAGTAAACCTGGCATATGTTATTTTTTTAATGAGATTAAAGTAAATTTTTAACAAAATTCACACTAATAATGTTTATCTTTGTATTAAAAATATTATAATTATTCATTTTATATTTATTATAAACTTTTATCCTAAAAAACATTATAAAACATAAAAATATTATTATTCAGATGTTAATCAAGCCGCAAAATCCACGGAAATCAAAAATAATTACAAAATCCTAGAAATTTTCTTAATTTGCTGGTTTATTTTACATTGAAATATACAGACGAAATTAGGAACACATAAGGCATAAATTAATGCAATTATTATAAAAATAGGATACGTATGAACAAATTTATAGTCAACATGGTAATCAGAATTTCTAGATACCAAGCCACGGAAAGTGATTACGTACCGCAATAACAGAGTGACGTGGAGACATACATCTTTGTTGTACACACCACTGATGGGGCGTGACTGATAGTTTCTCTCAATCTAACAACTATTTACGCAGATATTAAAGTACAGTATTTATGAATGATTTAGTGCGCACCAGGGGAATCAGAGCTAAACGACGGACGCGAAGTTATCTCGTTGTAACTTGTCAACTAAAGCTTAGTTTTGCGTAGTAATAGCGTCAAATAAGCAAGTAACTATCTGGGTTATTGTGAACCTATGTAAATTAGTACTAGTGTTTTTAGGAAATGATATAAAAATTTATTAACACAGGAACATGAGGTCCGGACGCACCACGGAAGTCAGAATTTTCAAGGGTTTTATTTATTTTTACTTATTTAAAATAAGAATATTAAAAAACTAAAAAAGGCCTCCCCTATTATCTTAGTCTAATCTACTATCATAAAAAAAATCAAAGGGCTAGGGATACTTTTTGTATGATTTTTCGAGCCGGACATGTTTTTTTCCACCCTGGGAGAATCACCCACATACACCAATCTGAGAATCAGGCCAAACCAGCACCCGTGGAAGCTTCAGTGTCTAGGCAAACCATCAGTGGATCCATCTGAGTTGGAAGGTGCCGAACTGTATTCGTGAGGTAGGTGACTCCCCAATTCAGCCAACTGATTTTCCCTAACATACAGTTTATTGCATGGAAACTGTAAAATATGGTCTGCAAAAACCAGCGATGAAGTGATTCCAGTTTATAGCTCGCAAGCGTAGATAATAATTAGTCCCAAGCTAGGGACTAATTATCTAGCTCTATGACTTTAAGCATTAATATTAGTTTACTTTACTCTTTGATTACGAGTCTACTCTTTGATTCCCTATCTATTACTTTATGACTTTATTCTTTGATCTAGATTTTGTTTAGCAACAGGCTATTTATATTTATTGATTTTGGTTCACATGCAAGGACTATACAAATTGTTCTATGTATAAATCATGTGATCAGTGATATTCAATTAAATTTCATTAACAAGAAAGGCGATGATAAAAAAAACGCATACAAATCATGTTTTTGATCTCTCTCAAGGCTTTCATGCTTCTTTTTGCAATAAGCTGCTACAGTTCTTTGGTTTTACCAATTGACAAGAAAAACATCACATACACTAGAATTTACTACAACTCCAACAAAAATACCACTACTAAATTGCCAAGAACCAAAATCAACAGTCTATCACTGGGAATCAAATCTACACCCCCTGCCGTCGTTTCATTATCTTTGCCCCCTACTACATATACGAAGGAGTACATGCCAGTAACAATAAAGCAGAAAAAAAGATATACAAATAAACAATATGAAATCATCAACATGTTTTGGAGGAAAACCAAAATATATTTCGAAGTTGAAGCCACAAGTTCTTCAAAACAGGAGTACGACAATTCGACTAAAACAATATTTGATTTGAATGAAGAAAGTATTCCCTTTATATATTCTGCGGGCTCGCAAAATTCACAGACTTCGACACCAAGTAACATCGAGTTTTATTATTCGGACGAATACAACGATCAAACGAATACAAAAAATTGCTTAAATGGGAAATGCCAGCTCGAAGGTGATAAATATAATGCAAACTTACTCACTAAAAACTCATCATTTATAGTTTTTCGCATAAAACCTATGGCCAAAGCTGCAGAGAACCATACAAAAGCACAAATTATAAAGTCACACTCTTCTGATAATCACAGTAAATCTACTTTTTCGGTAAAACTTGAAAGAAAACATACGAAAAGATTTCAAAATAATTATACAACAAGACATGTTATCATGGCAAAAAGGTGCATGGCAGAAACAAGTAGTGAACAAACTACTGAATATGACAAAATAAAATTCTTTGAGCTCTACGATCAACACACTCCCACTCCAGTTCCCATAAAAAGTAACAAAGTGAATCAAGATAATGTAAGTCAAGTTAGCGATGATCACTATAATGAGACACTATTAAAACAAAGCTTCACGCTCAAAAAGCCCAGGCACGCAAAGAAACACATTACAGATAGTTACAAACACCAGGGATTGCCAGGTTTCAATAAAAAAGAAGCATACAATAAACCGAGCCTCTTCACTATGAAATTCATACCTGAAGAACAAAATAAAACGGATTCGTATACCACCACTAAAACTCCAGTGAAACTGACGTTAAAAAGAAAACAAAAAGCTAAATCTTTTACAAACAGATCTGTTTCCTGGTCTGAATACCCCTATGCGGCTGTGTACGTTTATGAACCTTTACAAGTAAGTTTACATGTTAAATATTTATAAGAAACTTGAGAACCGTACAAAATCATAGTCATCATCTGTTATAAAAACCCTTTTCCTATTAAATGTTAAACTTATGAAAAAGAGTCTAAAGTCGGCACAACATTGTTCTCTTCCAGTATACTTCTATCAGCCGTCATCTTAACTAAGCGAAAAATTTATATTGTGATTTCTTTTTTACGATAAATTACTATTTTCAACAACTGTTATAAAAGTAGGCCTTCTCCAATATTATACCCATAAATGGTATATTCTTCACAAACCAAGACAAGCCATTAAAATTTCATAGAATGATTCGTGTAGTAATTGATTGAATGAAATGAAAAAACATCTAATTTAGCTAATAATTTTTCCACGACGTGGAAAAAAAACCTTGTTTATGAATAAATAAATAATGCTAGACAATCTACACAACACCATCTAGCCCCAAAGTAAGCAACTCAAAGCTTGTGTGATCTATGAACGAAATTAGACTGTCCATAAACTTTTCAGGTGCATTGTGACGCTGTAAGTATAAGCGAGCACTGGTTGATTGCCTCCGGGGCATGTCTTTCGAGGCTGAGTAAGAAACCTTTACCCGGTGAAGGCAGGTCTGCCTACGTCGCGTATTGTGGTGATCGCTGGTGGTTGCCTGAACGCGTGTCTTACGTGAAGTTCAGCGGCGTTCATCCTTGGTACCATCCTACAGATCGGACAAGGAAACACCTTTACAACATAGGTGAGTAAAGAAAAGTTGTTTTTTATTATTTAAAACTTATAAAAACACGTGGCTTCGCACGCGTTATTTCTGTGGAAAGGTTTTAAGGCTATTTCTATCCCGTAAGAACTGATTGGGATGAAAAGAAGCCTATGTGTTATACCAGGGCTCTAACTACCTCTATTTAAACTTTCATCTCGATCCGTTTCGTAGTTTTTGCGTGAAAGAGTTGCAAACATCCATCCATCCATACTTACAAACTTTCGCGTTTATAATATTAGTAGGATAAAGTAGGATTTAATAGTAATGACTAACGAAAGCCTTTTAAGAATATGTTACTGAGTACATAACAATAGTTAAATGGTGATTTTCGTATATTGGTATCGAACTTCGTAGGTTCACGATATAACGTCGTAAATACAAATCTTTATTGGTGTAGATCTAAGGCTTTACGAACAATAGGGCTGAACAAGCTCTTCTATAACAAAATATTGCCACGGCGTTTTCCTATATTGATTCAATTTTGATTGGTTAACTAATAGGCGACTAACTTTACTGCTTTGTAATTATAACAATACTACAGAAACAGTAAACTACGTTAGCTTTGTTTGGGCTTCGGTGGAAATAATTAGTTCAAGTGTTCTTTGTTCCGGATTTATTTTTTATCATGAACAATTCAAAACATTCCTTACAATGATTTTACGCCAGCAACAGATGAAAGAAAAAATGTTAACGCACAGTGTAATCTACTGCAAAATTGTTTTTTGTTTTATTATTTTATAAATAGCTGCTACGCCCCGCGGCTTCGCCCGCGGAAAATCTAGAAATTCAAACGTTTTCAGAAATAAAAATAGTTACGCCCAAAAAAACAACTACGTTGCAAGTTTTCAATTAAAATCTGTCAAGAATAGTCACTTGAGAAAGAATTGGACATTTGCCTAAATCTGAGTGAAATTGATGAAATTGAAAGTCAATGAAAGTCCCGTCAAACTTTGTCTAACAATTTAGGAGCTTAATAAATATATGGATTTCCGGTTAATCAGGCAGAAAGAAAAAAATCCCGCAAGTGAACGCTTTTTATTTCAAAAATTATGTTCTGTTATAAGTACCAGGCTTTTTTCCTTTTAAGTCTAGATAGATAGAACGTGTGAGAAGCCGCGCACTGAAGCTAGTTATAAATTTATTCAAATGTCACTTGTTTATCTCAATATCATAATAATGAAAGTCCGTACATATTTCATCCATAACAGAACTGTTGAGTAGTTAAAATATAACGATGTAAAAGGGGGCACCTCCTGCGTTCTTTCACTGAATCATGGTACTGAGTGTGTGCGTCCAGTGCTTTATTAAAAACGAAGTCCGTATACAGCCTTCCAGCCATAATGCCTGGTTTACACTTTGTTCATTATTAAGTGCGAGTGGCAGTGTCAACTATTCAGGTAGCTAGGCTAGCTATCTACTGTGAAATATTGCGTAAGAGACGCAGGACTTTAAAAACATTCCGGACGCGCTACAGAATTGGGGCAGCTCCAATAGCACGCTGAATCCATTAATTATCCATCGGACCAAAATGATTAATACCTTATTCTGTGTCCTTTGTTGTCATGTAGGTGTCATTCAAGTGGTGACCTCGATGATGTCGGCTTGTAGCGAATGGGCGCCAGTATCGCTTATGTCGCATCAGTTCACCGCCAATCGAGGAGGATCAGAGGCCTTGGCTTTAGGTTGGGGCTTGGACAGGTATGATGTATCACCCGTCAGTAATGATTTGCGATTTTCGAGTCTTAAGGTGGTTCGTTTCGCATTGGCACCAACCATATTATTGAAATGAAACTAATGCTAAAGTAATTCGCGCAACGCCGTAAAAGTAAAGTATGTTATAACAAATCCGAATTCAATCGTACTTTTTAACCGATAAAAAATAATAGTAGGAGATAGACAGATAACCAATTTAGCTGTTTATAGGTAGATATGCTTTTTTTTGTTTGGATGTTACTCCTCTTTTTTGCCAAATGTGGCCTAATTTTGATATTTTAAAGTTAGACTTTTCAACTGAGTTTCAATAATTTAGAGTTAAATAATTCAATAATATCAGACAATTAAATATTTATTTATTCATACTTGACTTACAGAATTATTATAATCTTCCAAAGCGTCAAACATTATTAGTTAAGGAGGTACTCAAAATTTAACAAATATTATTTAAATTTAACATTAAACAGTAGATTATGTAATAAAATTAAATGTCACAATAAAATAGAAGGTAATTAGTAGTCAAAATAGTAAAATAAAGGTCAAAAAGTACAATTAATGAATGATTGCATTGAATGGTGTAATTTAGCGATGTTGTCAAAGAAAACGTCTAAATTCGTCAAAGAACGGCAAGGCCCATCTGCAATAATTGTGATGTTCACAATAGAAATACAAGAAACAAGAACAAGTTACACATCCCTTCATTTAGATTACAAAAACTGGGGAAATCATTAATGGGCAATTGTGTGAGTTTCTATAATAAGCTTCCATCTGAAGCAGCTGACTGAGCTCTCTATTCGTAGATTTAAACAATATACAAAACTAAATCTTATGAAGAAGGCATACTTATTACTCCATAAATGATTACATCAATGACGTTAGTGCTTGGCCAGATGTCGCTCAGTTCCACACCGACAATAGTATGTAATTATTTATGCAAACATGTATTAGACTTATTATAAGTTATACACGTGCTGGTTTCTTTTTCGTTTCTTCCACTAGTGAACAAAAGATTGAAGCGAAGGAAAATCAATTATCACTTTATTTCTTATATTATTTTAATAATTACGTACATACTTCATCATCATCATCATCATCAATCTATATTAGTCCACTGCTGGACATAGGCCTCCCCCAATGAGCGCCATAGCGCCCTGTCTTCAGCTCGACGCATCCAGCATCTGCCAGCAGTCTTTCGCAGATCGTCATCTCACCTGGCCGGAGGGCGTCCTACGCTACGTTTACTGAGTCGCAGTCTCCATTCAAGAACTCGTTTACCCCAATGGTTGTCGGATCTTCGCGAGATATGGCCGGCCCATTGCCACTTCAGCTTGCTAATTCTTTGAGCTATGTCGATAGCTTTGGTTCTCTGAAAGAACTTTGGTTCTCGAAAGTTTTCAATCAGTGCGTCCTACCCGTAATGACGAAATCAATATGAAGTGGAGGGTGGTATTTGTCATTGGAACCAATGCATCGGAAGCACACTCAACCGTTAGGTGGTCTTTATCCATCCTGCTGAGCATCAAGTCTATCAACCCGCCATATTCTTGACAACATCTTGAAATTGATATACATCACATGTTTCACAAAATAGGTCAAACGTAATCTTTACATTAGTGCTATGTACCTCTATGTATATGAATTCAAATTAAAGTATCTAGTAATATTTACATCTTGTTCAGAATATTTACTTAGTAAACTCTCAATACAATTAAGAACATTAATATATTGTTCGTCCTTATAGTTAGGCAGTAAATAAACAACACAGCAAATAAATTTAATATCTTTTTACAAATAAACAACATAGCGAATAAATTTAATATCTATGAACGAGATACGATCAATTAGAAGCTCCATTTTGCGCGTTAGGAGATCTATATTTAAAACAGGTCGTAGAAAATGGCTGTATCATATAGCTAGCATCAATATTTATGTCGCAAAACTCAATTTTGAAGGGAAACTAAGAGAAAATAAGAGATTTTTGACTAACCTTCAACATCAACCTAATGCTTCGTTAGGAGATCTATATTTAAAACAGGTCGTAGAAAATGGCTGTATCATATAGCTAGCATCAATATTTATGTCGCAAAACTCAATTTTGAAGGGAAACTAAGAGAAAATAAGAGATTTTTGACTAACCTTCAACATCAACCTAATGCTTCATATGTACCAAAGAATATAACATTTTGTGGTTCTGCGCCAAATTACTTTTGCCTAAATTTTATTCCACTGCTATTAAATAGAGTGATACAATTTAATCTTGAGCCGACACGAACCGAATCACCTTAATGGCTTTACACCACCATGCATCAAAGGGATCAAAGCTTTCATTCAACGGAACTTTTGAAACGGAGCGTTCTTCTGTAAATAGATTAACATTTCGGGTCCCAGATGCTCATCTATACATGATAACTATTGATTGATTAATATTTCCGTAAAAATTTAGAACCGTAAAAAACAAATTACGAAAGTTAAGGAACCAAGAAGCAAAACTTCACCGATACTGGTAATATTGTTTTGATGTTGTAAAGAAGCTTGAGGACTTGAAGTAAAAACAACTGAAAACTAAAAATATACATAATGACAAAAAACATATTTATATTTTTCAAATCATATTAAAGCATTTCAACGGGTAGGTTCAATTCAAGTTCATATAAAAATACTATTTGGTTAATAATAAAAAAATATGAATAAGGTTAAAGATAATCCAATCAAATTAAGTACACTTTTACCGAAAATTAAATAAAACATAAACATTACTAAGCAAATTAATAATTATTCACAGGTTCGACACGAGATACACATCTTTGGAGTTGCCGAAAATGTCTTTGATGGTTTACAAAGGATTAGTGTTTTCTGATTCTTGCCCTGGCAATACTGGATATGAGTATGTATACCTTCCTTCTTAGTTAGTTTAACTAGTTTTCTTCCACTTTGATAAAAATTTAAGCGGTGAGAAAAAATTAACACTTCTTGTGTTACTAGCTACGCCGCGCCTTGACACACGTGAAAATGGATGAAAAGTAGCCTAGTGCTATATCCCAACTACAAATATTCAGAATTTCAGACCGATCTATTCAGTAGATTTGGCGTAAAAAGGTAACAAACGAACACCAATCCCATCTTTCGTAATTATAATAGTTTGAGTTTATACTAAGAAAGACTTGTTTAAGTGCTTATTTAGTAAGCGTAAAGAAATCAAGTCATTGAGTCCTGAGTTCCTACGACCTGGTTAGTTTTACTTTGATTTGAAATTTCCTTTCTTTTACAACGTATTTTGAGTGTGTATTATAACTGTATAATACATTGAAATGCTTAATTATTATTCACAGGAACTGTCCTGTGAATAATAATTTAGCATTTAAATGTGTAAAATTCACCTTACCGTTGGCTAAATAATCCATTTTAATAAACCGTAAAAATGAGCGAGATCGTAGCCGCAAAATAAATTATCTCAATATACAACTAAAAAAACAAACTCTCAACTTTCAAACGATGGATCTTCAAAGGCTTAAGGAAGTGGTCTGAGGAACTAAGCCGCTTACTTCATTAAGGTTGTAGCACACATAGGCTGCGCGGCTTCCTCCGACTCAAATCATATTTACCACACGTTGCATTATGCACGCTGCAATAGCTGCAGTAGCAAGCTCGCTATCCATGGACGGTCTGCTAAGGGTCCTACGATCCGGTGTTTCCTACTTGCGCTTCACGCAAATACAAAGTGGGCCACTCGCTTAAAGCTTGTAATCAACAAGCCGTAAAAATTTTAGTGACTTGGTTCGGCAAGTTTGCTTACAGCCATTTTTCTGCTATCATTTGCTGCGACTTCTATCTTAAGATACATAATGTACGAGAAAAAGTTTTTTATGGTACGAATTTAAGACTATAATAAATGTGTAATATCGTTTTATAAGACGGGGTAAAATTTACGAGCAAATACCATTCTTGCCATCCGTTCCATCTTGTAAAGTTCTAACCATTATTCTGAAATAATATTATACATCTATTCATCTATTGAAGATACATTCTTGTTTGATAGATGGAACAATCTAATCATGGATCCACATCCATCTCAAAAGCTCATGTTTTGATGTGCTGTAGCAGTGCCTGATGTAGGAGTAGGCTTTATCCTTTATACTTACAATATTTTAAGTGAAATAACCCAATCTGTTGTTGTGAAGTAAAATGAAGCAGTTCGACGACGGAGGCGGCGTGAGTAATGTGTACTGCCTCTTACTGCCGCCTTACTCCGGTGAAGACAAGGACCCCGTTCACGGCAGCTTGCTTCACATCGGCGGGAAATTAATGGCCTTGTATTTACAGGTAAGGAAATATTTCTCAACTGAAAGCCACATTAATTTGCTGTCAAAAATACGATTTTCTGGTGACTGTGTAAAAGTTGCTAACTCTGTGAATAACTACCTATTGTGATGTGTTTTATCGATTACTCTATTAGTGATCATTTATTTTTTCCATCATCATTTTCATTTTATCTTGGTATCACCCACTGCTCAGTTTCGCTTTTGCCAGCTTTTTCTGTCATGTTCTCATCATCTGCTTATCTCGCATCTATGCTAACCTTATTCATTTTTGTACAGGGTCTTTAATACATGGACTTCGAGAATTTTTGGTAGATTAGAGGTATTGTCACTACATTAAATACAAGAAATTATCTTAAATTTGGTTAAAAATAAGAAACTAAAACTGCTAAATTTCAAAAAAATATAGGTGTCTTATCTACACTTAGGCCATGGGTCTATCAGAGAACACTAGAACACGGTTTAAAAAAATCTGTTGGTTACGTACCTAACACTTTGTATAAATCCGAGTTAGTAAATAATCCAACCAAATCAAAGATTCCATTGTCAAGTCGCTCTTACAGCTGGATTATACCATTCCATTGGTATAAGCATCTGAGTTTGATTTCCTTTGTGGAATTGCGTTGATCTAATTATTTCTAGAAAACTGAAGTCGAAGAAATGGAAAAACGGAAAGGAATGCTTAATCAAAATAAAAGCTTAACTCAAATCGTAGCACGGTCTCGTCTTATCGTGGCACTTAGCAAAAACCGTAGCAGTGCCGCACGCACGCACCACGTGCCAATATTTGGACATACGCGCTTGGCAAAAGTCATAGCGGCACCTACGTGCGTAGCAGAAATCGTAGCAACGCCTACGTTCTTAGCGGATGTCGTAGCAGCGCCTACGCTCGTAGCGGAAGTCGTAGCAACGCCTACGTTCGTAGCGGAAGTCGTAGCAGCGCCTACGTGCGTAGCAGAAATCGTAGCAGGACCTCACCCGTAGCATAAAAATCGTAGCAGTGCCTACGCTTGTGAGAATTTTTTTGTAACAAATTCCTATGCGTATAATTTTATTACTTTGGGGAACGCACAATGGCAACTTAATATAAATAAATAATGATGAGTAACATAAATAAAAAAACATGAAAATAAATTATATCCAGCTGTGGACTAATATAGGAATTTTGTATTTTTGCATTTAAAGTAAGCCACTGAAAGCTTGTGTTTTGTTTACTATAAAACTGATATATTTGATACATTATAGACATAGATATTTTTTTAATATACATTAATTGATTGTTGCATAAGCTGCCGTTCCAAGTAACACAACAGTATTTGATATTCAATAGTCATCATCATCAGCCTATTTAGTCCGCTTAGGCCTCCCTAATGAGTGCCATAGCATCCTGTCTTCAAACATCATTTCTATTGCGTATTCTAAATAGTTTGATTTAATTTGAATATCAAAGAATACTAAAAAATTGCGTAAAATACCAATACCTCGTGCATTTTTAACAGAAACGCAAAAAACGTCAAGAAATCACTAGTAATAAGCCTCTACTAAAAATACTAAAGTTTTACATCAGTTGTATTTGTTTAGGAGGAACGGCGGCCTTCGGGGGAACAATCTGCCCAGTACACTGGTATTTGGCGCCTAATTCCTTGGGTCATGGAAATAGCGAAGGAGCCGCTTGAATTAGATTCTGTTGAAATTTAACAAGGGCAATAAAGAATACGAGTTGAAGAATAGAAGTTGAACAACTTTTAAAATTGCAACTGTTTGTTGTTGGTCTTGTTTTGTGTTTTTATGAAACTTTTGTATTGATGTACAATAATAAAAACAAACTTTTTGTGTAGAGAGTCTTTATTTTCCTTATAAATATAATTCGTGGAAATGTTAGAATTCAAACACAATAATTGCAGTTACGTGGTTTTTCACAGACAGCGCCATACATCATTCTGAATTTCAATATACATATTTATCGACCGACATGGAATGAGCTAGATTATGTCGATGACTTACACAAGATTATCTAGCGTATTTTTTGGTTGCATATTATGTCTTTAAATATTTTAATATTCTAAAAAACTCCAGAGCTTTAAGAAACTCCTGAGCTCCAGAGCCACCGCCAAGTGCTAGAAAACTGTTTGAGTGAAGTATTTTAAATCAAACCCCTAAAATGGTGCAGGAAATATCTCAGCCCGGCATAATATTAAATGAGATTTGCATAAAATGGTCGTCCTTTTTATAATAAGTAGTTTTGTGCGTTGCTTTTTGTTCATTTACTACTCATTCAAAAGATATCAGGTTAGTGGTTCTTAAAATTGAAGTGACTTAGAAATGTGGAACAAATTTGATTATTTATGCTTTACGAACTAGTCCCTTTCCTGTCTTGATTTTTGTTTTACACAAAAAATTACGCACTTGAAAACAACTTCAAGGGAGTCCACCGCTAAAAGATCCAGTGTAAACAAAAGCTAGCGACTCCAGCATTCAATTAGCAAATGAATACATAATCTCGATATGGCTTGAGACCTCTTGAAACTAATCTCTAAGACGAGATGCAATCTCTGGTTTCAGTCGACTGATATAAACTTCTCAATTGCTGCGAAACGGAGCTATAGCATGACTGGAATGTCTTGGAATAATAAACTGTTTATTGAAGTCCTTTCATTAATTCTACGTAGTTTCATCAGTTGCTGAGATAAGTGGAACAAATTGTAATTTTCGATCGATTGTGGCTATTTTAGATTTAAAAAATGGGAAACTCCTACCTGATGTATACGTAGGTTCAAGTGTTCCCTTAGTAATTCAATTACTAGGCTTTTAGTATAAGGGTTGTCTACGTCAGATCACGAGAACACATTAGTGCCTGTAAAGCGTGCGGAACACAATTCCGTATTAAAATTAGTTGTTTAAAATGCTAGAAAACTTAAGTGCCGTTCACCATCGCATCGCATCGCTTTTTAATTAATATTCAAGTGATATCAGGACACTAAACAGAGAAAGTAGTACAGTAAGAAACTCATACGATTCCTCTATTTTTTCTACTCAAACGTGTGCTTGAGATATAATGCGTGGTGAAATAGGTCCTCTGGTAATTTTCCTCGTATCTTTATCTCGTAAAACAGAGAGCTCAGGTGCGTCTAATCAAAGTACACATTGTCCATGACACTTCTCATCCAGGCCACGTACCCCGCCGTCCTCGTGTAGATTCCATACTTCCCCCGCTTGCCGCAGCCATCTCCAAAACTCGTGATTCCCTGCAATATCAGGAAACCCGTAAATCACAATTCTTACCTTCTTTCATACGTGACCAGATTTGTGGGATCAAGATAACCTGGCCACCTGATTAAATTATTTATTTGCCACTCGTAACTGAGTAGGGTCTCATAATGAGATATATAACTAGATGCTTATCTATGTATGTTGTTAGCCAAGTTTTGATATTTTAAGTACTAGCTGCGCCCTTTGGTATACCCGCGGTGAATAAGTTTGTGTTTGATCATCTCTTAAAGATAACAAATAATCACACTTTAATTAACAATAATAATACATTAGTTAATTAACAATAGGTTATCTTAAATTGACTAAAAGTATAACCTGCCCCGTTATCCGTAATTTGCAATAAAAAGAGGTGGTTTAATGAAACATAGTAAGAATTAATTAACTATGCACATAAGTAGGTAACAAGCAAGTAAGTTTTAAAGTTAAATAAGCATGGCATTTTAACGGTTTAAACAGTTTTAACATGTTTATGCTGACATAGGTACGATTTAACGTTACAAGGTATTCGAGCCAAAGGAATAAAATAATTAAATCAAGACTCTAGCCAAAAGTGTAAAAGTGCTATTTCTAATCCCGATAGAAGCCAAGTTTGTCACGGGTGATATGGGAGGTAAATGTAAGTGTAACCTTGGTAGAAAGTTCATACGTAAGTGTTTTTTCTGCTTTTTCGTTTCAAGCCTCGAACTTTTCAAGTCATATTTTAAAAACAGGTTTTTAGAATTTAAAATACTAATGTGGTTGAAATGATGATATGTTTGAAAATAAATGTCGAGGTAACTCATTATTATTAAAAGTATCAAATTGAAATAATGAAAGTCTACTTTACCAAACTAATTGGACTCTGTTTACATTTTGTTATCATTAAATCGTACCTCTTTCTTACATAAAAAATATATTTTTGAGAGATAATGTGAAAATAGCTAGACAGATTTTTAATATTCAACGAAGTACTTACTAGGAAAAATACTTATATATTTGTAAGAAGATTTCAATAACAACGAGTCAGCCAGTCTTAGGTTCATCTTGAGCTAACCTTGCTTTCTCAGGGATTTAATGAAAATTTGGTCAGCTTTTTCATAAAGTACCAGCATTTTTCATGCGAGCGAGAGAAAGATTCGTACCATGTTGCTACTTTCAATCGAAGTGGTGAGTACTATTTACCCAGACAGATTTTTCTTGATTAACTTCACAAATGTAATAAAATGTTTCTAGAATCTGCCTAAAACGACTGCCTAAGACGTTTCTATTGGTGAGTGCAATACTTTTGCATTACAAGCTACCTAAATTGACATTGCACCGGGACCAATTTTGTTTATATCTGAATTATTTTCAGAGTTTTTATGTTTTATATGTATATTAAATAAAATATCTATCTTATAGTATAATATGCTTGGGGCAAAGCAGAGCTGATCCTGTGGAAATTTTCCAGCATTTTATTTATTATTTGACTAATAATAAAAAGGGAGAGAAATTATAATGTACAAAGACGTACATAATGTATCTAACTTAGCTAAATCGGCATATTTATCCTCCTACTAATTGTACAGTGCACAACTGACCGCGATAAAAACGTCTAGCGGATCATTTATTATCTGAGATCAATAAACTCTTTTAAAGTGTGGCATTATTTTGGTGACTATAGTTTTGCATTCGTACTTTACGATATATGTACAGTACCTTCGTACATATAGCAAGTAACGGTATATAATAATGTAAAATCCGTTTTCGAGTATGCCCTTATTATTCGACCACTAGTAATTCTCAAAGGTAGACTGTGGGTCCTTTTCAATTTTATTCAATGTGTTTCGTAGGCATGAGGCGCGACACAACGGTCAGATTTCCCAAGAGTTTCTTTTATAGTTATACTGATATTATTGTGTCCTGTTTATTTATCTACTATATTAATAATATGTAATTATTAAATACTAAAGTGGAGGTCTTATGTAGTAATGTGTACTATAGACCTAGGTAGGTCTTTATGCGATGTAGAGGCGATATAATAAACCACATAGTCAATCTACCAATCTTTAAAACCATGATAAATTTGATACGTTATCACTGAGACATACTTAACCCTCTATCACTCAAGAACTTAGATTTTTCTAATTTTTTGGTATTCAGGTTGATAAAAATAAAATAAAAAACACGTATTTTTTGATTTTTTGTTTTTCCGAATATATTTTAGAAAATAGGGAGTGTTGTTCGTAGCCAACATTGAGCAATCAGACCATTATTGTCGTATAAACTCAGGGTCCTCCTGGCTATCCTCGTCAAAATCCAAACAATCTTCACTGTCTGTGCCATCCTGAAACGCGTGGTCAATGTCAATATCTGCCAGAGTCCGCTTGGAGCCCTCCTGGAAAAAGTAAAAACACAAAAAAATAAAATGAAGGTCCACCATTTTCTACTACCAAATTACCTCCTATCGGTCAATGTAGGCGACGACCAACAAACACAAATTTAAAAAAAAAACTCATATTTACCATGAATTTACTAAAACTCATAATTATATAATAAAGTTGATATACTTACCGGTCCATTTTTTCGAAATTGCAGCTAAACACTCACAAAAACTATTTTTTTCGGATTTTTGAAATCGTGACTTGCATGAACTTTTTAAAATTACTGGCGGTAGACATTCGAATTTCATTTTTTGACAAATAATGCCATCTTTTGCAATTTCTTGGTACTCGGTCGTTACTTTGGTTTGTAGGCTACGACGTACATTGCTTTGTAACGAAATACAATTAATCATACCTATTTTAAGGGAGATCGATTGGTATGTTGTTTACAGCCTACACTATGATACAGAGGGTTAACTTAATAACAAATGTTTATTCTATTTCTTAAACCTTTTTAATGCGCACCTTA
Source organism: Eupithecia centaureata (assembly GCA_944547425.1). Lineage (NCBI taxonomy): Eukaryota > Metazoa > Arthropoda > Insecta > Lepidoptera > Geometridae > Eupithecia > Eupithecia centaureata. The sequence continues at coordinate 6,506,319 of OX155681.1, read as the reverse complement.
ATAAAATGGAAACACAACCCACAAACTAAGCAACAGTGGATTTGTCGCTCAAGAGCGATTTCTATCAGACATTTTTGAAGGGATAAGATTATTGTATAGTATAATCTGCATCAATGTACGCACATTGATTCAGATTGTGCTATGTCTGATAGAAATCGCTTTTGAGCGGTAAATCCACAAATTGTCGCCTACTTTATAGGTTGTTTAGTAATTAATTGTTTCCACAGTAAGCAACCTCCACTTGATAGCATGATTTATTCCACCGAATAATCGATCAATACCTATTAGGCGACCTTGTGTTTGAGATTATTATATTTAAAGCACCTCTGAAGTGCTTCTGAAATGCTACCGCAGACCCGCATCTCTTTTATCGCTATTCAATATTTCTATCATCAATGGTTTGGCAGTGAGACTTAGGTGATGATGAGACGATGGATGGACCTAACCTAAGCCTCAACTAACTAACTAAAGTTACTGTGATAACTAACTAACTAAAGTTACTAGATTAAGATTTAACATTAGTGTTTCGTACCGAAATTGAAGTTCTTTGTTTCGTTTCATTTTTATTTGTTACATTTCGCAAGATTTGCAGCAGCTATAAATAACACAGATGTATTTTAAGGTCTGGCTTGGATTGAAAGGCAGTATCTTCATGTCAAATGTTCCGCAAATTTCAAAAAACATCGAACAGAGCTCAATCAATATTCTTATTTTTATAATTGTAAATTTTGTGTATATGCGCGACTGTCAAAACGTGAAAACCTAGAAATCAGAAATCAATATCTTTATTTCTTTAGGCTTACAAAATAAGCACTTAGACAAGTCAAAAACCTAGGCTAACCAGTGCCCTAAACTATGTGTTATCCTAAAGTAGAGCCTATCACAGAAGCATCATCATCTCGAATCCAACGAGCGCGTTCATATTCATCATCATTCATTGAGATTTCAGGTGAGCTAAGGTGAGGTCTAAGCCCTGACTATTAGTGTATGTAAAAGTCCAAGTACTTTAAGTAAAATGTCTGTTAGTTTGAATCACTGTATCTGAAATGAAGAAGACCTAACTATTTTATAAAACAGTTAAACATTATTTTTTGCAATGGAATTCCATATTACAAAGATTGTGTGCTGGATTGTGTGCTGGACAATCCACACGACATCATCTAGCCTCAAAGTAAGCTACTCAAAGCTTGTGTTATGGGTACTAGATAACTGATATATTTAATACATTATATACATAGATAGATATTTTTTATTATATATATTAAACACCCAGACCAATGGAACAAATTTCTGCAGATCGTACACAAATTTGTTCCGAGGCGGGAATCGAACCCGCAACCTCCTGCGTCGCAGGCGGACCTTCGCCCACCGCGCCACATCTGTCGTCATATTACAAAGAATAAAATTAGTTTTACGTTCTATTCAACACCAGCACTGGTGAGTTTGATGTTCAATTCTCAAAGACGACAAACACACTGCAGATCTATATAGCTCCGATGAAATGAGATGGTCTTTTTTACGCAATAACTCGTGTTATTTCGTAAAAAAGACATTGAGTTAGAATATTATTTGGACATATTAAACACATGTCACATGTTACTTACGTTTAAGAAAAGAAATGTAATAAAAATCTGGAAAATGTCTCTTTACAAGTTATAAGATTGCAAGACAAATATTTTCTAAATTACGTGCTTTCATTTCTTTCATTATGGCTCAGAAATGTAATGTAATGAAAATAAATGAAATGAAAAATGGCACGGTTTAACATTGTGTTCACCAATTTCCCGGCAGCTACATATATTGCTTTGAGGGTGAATAATTTCATGAAACCCTCAATCAAGTACGTTTGAAAAATAAATTCTTTTAACATAAAAGTAACATATTACAGATTCAACATAATTTCTAATTTTCCTGTCACCGGCAAATACCGTGCAAATTACGTTTTAAGCTTGCTAGATCTAACTCACATTATTTTAGGTTTTTATCTCTCCTTCAAATACCTTTACATTTTAAGTTTGCTAGATCTAACATAATTTTTAGTTTTTCTCTCACCTGCAAGTAGTACCGCATGTTCCGGTCCCTGCAGAGTAGCGGCCCCCCCGAGTCGCCTGCGCAGGAGTCTCGTCGGCCGCGGCCCGCGCACACCATGTCGTCTGTTATCGCGTACTGCCAGTACGAACGACGACATACCCCTTGCTGGATTGTAGACACCTTGAGGAGTGGGAATAGTCAATCAGATTATTTATTTTAAAGTTTTCATTGGCGCAACGGGCGAAGTCCACCTGCGACGCAGGAGTTAAACCGACTTCTAGCTTGAAATTCTAGCAAGTGAAATAAAAATTATTTATTATTTATCATTAATAAAGTTGAAGTTAGTTAGATACGAATTTTTAAGGATAATTCAAAACAACATAGATCTTGATAAAAAAAAATTACAGTACCAGCTTTTAAGTAAAAAAGAATCATCATTTGTGATATTTAGACGAATTTAGAACCTCCTTCTTTTTTGAAGTTATTAAAAATAAGCTCATAGATAGGTAATATTTTTAACTTAATTATTATCAAATATGAAATACAGTAATAAATAAAAACAGGCGTGTACCGATGACGTTTTACGATCAGCTATGGTGCTTTCTGTTGACAGTTTGGTAATAAATCCGATTTGAGCGTCGTGTCGATACGTTATTTTTTCTAAGTATTAAAAATACTATCCAGGACTTTCGCTATCGTAGTCGTCACCAACGAGATATGGCGATAATACCCTTTATTCGGCATATCCCGAATATTATTGATTCTCTTTACTTTTTGCTTTAAATAAATCAGTTATATAGTACCTGTAACACAAGCTCTGCTTTATTTGGGGATAAATAAAACTGCAGATGCCTCAGTATTTTATACAGCTGCTCATCTCATTCTACTGCTGAGCTATAGTCAAAATTTTCCATTCACTTTATTAGACCAGTCTCAATTATCTCTAGATCTACAGCAACTTTCATGAAGAATACAACGGTTTCGTTAGGAACTTTGATAATATACGCTAGAACCTGGACAGTTTATAAATAAAATACATTTAACCCGTTCAGAAAATATTCTATAGCCAGGAAAACGATTCTAAAAAGGTTTTTTTGAAATGCTAAAACACTATGTTACATTTCCCAATTCGTTATTTAGATATGGTAAAAGCGTTGTTTATTAAACACATTTTTTAATTTAAAATTCAAAGACATTTTTAACATAACTCAATTACACTTTACAGTCATCATCATCATCGTCAAGCTGCTGATGATGAATTAGGTTCAGTTTACAGTACACGGGGTCTAATATAAACGTAATATTATGTTGTGCAAATGTTACCTTACCTTAAGTGTTCGTCCCTTAAGCCCGCAAGCAGTTTCTAATGAAAATGTTATCTGGTTGACCTATTCTGTAGGTAGTCTGAGTTCTGTATGTGGCTCTTCTGAACTTCGCTTGTGTACGACTTTTATGTGAAGTGATTATAAGTGCCTTTATGATTTGTTTATGTTGCCAACCCCCAATTAACCCTTAACACTAGTTCCGGCCATCAAAAATAGACGTTATCGTAAAATCAGCTCAAGTTAATTTAATTTAATGGACATATTATTTTAAGCGTCGATTTATGGCCCATAACGTTTATAACATCGTGCATAAATCAGAAGCTAACTCCGAAAGTCTGCTGAACACACTCGACGCACGACCGTCGTCTACCACTTGACTGTCACCAGCGAATCGTTCATTTAGTTTTGTTTCTTTTTTGTCTGGTGAAGATCTTTAAAGAATAAACTTAAATATTGGCTGATTGACGTGTGTTCTTATAAAATATTAAATATTAAATAATTATCAATATTTATTTTCAAACTAGCTGGTGCCCGCGACTTCGTCTGCGCATGATTAGTATTTCGAGTACTCGCGATTTTACTTGCGTAATTCCCTTTCCCGTGGGATTTTCGGGATAAAATAACCTATGCCTATGTGTTATTCCAGCTTATAATCTATCTCTGTGCCAAATTTCATCCAGATCCGTTCAGCAGTTTTTGCGTGAAAGAGTAACAAACATCCATCCATCTATCAATCTATCCATCCATCGATCCATTCATACTTACAAACTTTCGCGTTTATCAGTTCAATTCAGTTTGGTTCCCCTGGGCTATACGGGTTTTCAAAAATTTCTCACAGCATCTGAACGACGCGCGATGCTGTGAGAAATTTTTGAAAACCCGTATAGCCCAGGGAAACTAAACTGAATTCCGGGATAAAATGTATCCCATGTCCAATCGTCGAATTCATTCACTTCCGTCGTGATGCGTGGTTAAAGAATTTTTCTTTCACCTTCTCTCCCAGGGGAACCTTACCGAATTCCGGGATAAAAAGTATCCCATGTCCTTCCTTGTAGTATGAACTCAAATCGTCCCGAGTTTCATTCCAACTCATTCAGCAGTTTCGGCATCATGCGCGGTAAAGGAATTTTACTTTCATACCCTCTCCTATGGGAACCTTACTGAATTCCGGAATAAAAAGTATCCTATGTCCTTCCTCGTAGTATGACCTATAATCATGCCGAGTTTCATTTCAATCCATCAAGTAGTTTCGGCGTGATGCGCGTTTACGATACAGACAGACAGACAGACAGACAGACAGACAGACATGAATGAAAAAAATTACAGTTTTGGCTTGAGTATCGATATTATAGTGCCCTCCAAAAAAAAATTTCAAAATATCTTCAATGTACAGAATTGGACCTGTTACAGTTTTATTATAAGTATAGATAGGTATTTGATATTCACATTTTTACAAAAAAAGTAATTAAATATTTTATGACTGTGATTATATCTTCTTTTTTTAAGTCATTTGATATTTGTATGAACTTCGTTAATTAAAAAAAAAATTATTTCGGATAACCAGGATCCAGATTTTATTTGATTTAGATTTTTCATAATGTACTTAATTACATATTAGTTCAAGTAAGAATGTTTACCATAGACTTGTAAAAAACAATGTTAAAAATTAATAATCTGAATCTGAAATCCGTGTTTTGCAATTTGTGATCATGTTGAATTTTTCAAGAACCAAATTAAATAAACTTTGGTACTCTAAGAAGTATCTGTGTGCCTAAAAAACTAGAAAAGTTCCTACTATGAAAGGTTCATATCGGTTATAAATCAAAAGTTCCCTTATACTTATACCTACCCAAGTCTGGCATGTTATTATAATTTTATTTCACTCACACTAAGTCTTTTGTATTACGTATAGATAGACTCAACGTGTTTTTTCCTTTCTTGCTAATTTAGAAAAAGTAGCAAGAGCCAAAAAACTGAAAAATATTTGGTGCTTTAACTTGCTTGAACAAGGTAAAAAATGCTTTATCAATAAATAAAACTTTGTTGACGCCGTTTTCACGCACATATGATCCGTGAAAATCTATACTTTTACGAATAGATAAGAAACAACATACATTTTTCGATGTTTTGTGTGGCATGATAAAATATTTTTGTAAGAATTTCGAACAAATAAGCTGCATAAATATCCTATATTTTCCTTATTTCTTACCCTTTTTATGGCTTCAATCCTATCTTTGATCATGATTCTCCTCACGTTGTATGGCTATCGGTTCGTTAAAGGTAGGTATATAGTGACTAATCAATTGTTAACATCGAGATCTCGGTATAGACAATCAACCATTTATAAAATAATACATTAGTTTTACCTACTATTGCAATGAAAACAGTTTATAATTGGTTATATTGATTGTTAGAGGAGCTCAGTACGTACGTATTATTTTTAAAGCATTCAAAATTTATAATCATTGGTCATTAATAACGTGGATATTTTATTTAATATAAATACTCAAATCTCACGTTTTACTCAATATTTCTGTAGCATCTTTATGTGGGCGCTACCGAAAAATAGAAATATTAGGTTGTATTCTTATTCTTGAGATTTATTCAGACACCATGTATCAAATAAAAATAGGCTGAGAGATCTGGTGGAACTTTGTTATAAGAACCTCCAGGGGAAATCTTAGGTTTTTCTATCAAAGTGGATTATATTATATAAGTTCCTAACTTAGGAATTTCTAACCAAGCCTTCTCAGATAAAATGTAAGCAGCAGTTAAAACTTCTCACTTGTTTTAAGAGTCACATGCTCCCTTAAAACAAGTTGCCATCCTTTTGACGTACCAAGTTTACTTAATTTGGTTGCTGAAAGACTAAAACTTGCGAGTTTCGTTCGTGTGCTACAGTCAAGAAAGTCTCTTAAATTTTTATATTGTAAATCTCAAATAACTAGGTACAGTAGTGTTGAACTGTATATACCTACACCACTACATAATATAAAATAAAGTCGCTTTCTCTGTCTCTATGTCCCCTTTGTGTGCTTAAATCTTTAGAACTACGCAATGGATTTTTTTGTTTTTTTAATAGATAGATGATTCAAGAGGTTTATACGTATAATAAAACCGTGCGAAGCCGGGGCGGGTCGCTAGTGCATTATAACTATGAGAAAAAATATAATACTATTATAAAATTTCACACTTTAAAGATTGAGAAGGCTTTGAAAATCTGCAACTGTTAGAAGTCATTCGTTGCTGACTGTACCTAGTTTATACCAAAATACTTAACTTTGTATAGGTAATCGTTAACTTTCATGTTATCTACTTAATAGGTATAGATAGGTGTTATCTACATAGTGCATACTAAATACGAAAAAAGCGGACCAGTTTTTTTAAATTATATCATCAAAGAACCTATTTTCAATTACTTTCCAGGAATGAAAACAATTTATATCGTTTTTAAATAAAGTTTTTGTAAGGTCAACGAAAGATTTTCAACTTCACACTAATAGTATATAATAATGCTTATAATTTGAAATAGGAGGTAGTAGATGTTTGTTACCTCTTACCTCACGGCAACTTTGAAACATTGAAACGACGTCTGAAATTTTGAAAAGACGTTCTAGCCCTGGAATAACACATAGTCTACTTTAAAAGTCGCAGGAAGATGCTAGTAACTGTATATCTCAATTTGTATCATTTCTTGCAAATAAACATATTTCATTTCTATACATGCCATCTTTTTATACTTACTTAATAGCTGATGTAAAAACTGCCCAATAGGTATATATACCTATTGGGCAGTTTTTACATTTGGAATTAAATTAAAAAACAGCACGGATTGAAAAAGCTTAAATACACGTAAGCTCTAAGCAGAGTGAAATCACCACTAAGCTTATCGAATTTTAAGAAACTTTAAGCTGATCGACGACGCTACGTACCTAACAATAGTTCAATCGTTTTATAATTCATTTATTGGTAATATTGGTGGCTATCTTTAAATTACCTGTGCTTCATGCAAGATCCTCGTGCCATGCACATCGGTGGCTCTCTTCTTCCCCCAGCCGAGGATGACACAAGACGCGTGTGGTGGGAGCGGCTGGAACGGACGTGGCAGGCAGGCGACGCCGTGCCCGAGGTCCGGGCGAGCTGGTGAAGGTAACCTGAGGAGTGACTTCATCAGCGTTATCCAAACACGGGATCATCGTGAGCACTGAGATATGGCACGGTGGGGGATAGTCTGTCTACTAAATCACTTTTTATCCGGTAAAAAGCATGTAGTTCTGTGCACTTTGCAAGTATACAATCTATAGTGAAACTCCGTGCGCAAATTTCAAATCGGCCCAGATGGTGTAAGTTACCTAAATGTATTCTATATTAGTAGTTCTCTATTAGGAAATAAACCACAATTTCCCAGACCGGTTCGAAAGCTCTCTGGCGTCTTAGTCACAGTTTGATCACAACATCCTTGAGTAAGCTTTGCGGACATAGAAATTCAATTACCTGTGTTACAGTTTCCTGTGTAACAGAATTAGGAATTCAGTTGTCTATAAATTAATATTCACTAGACTGATCGATAAGCTGAGCCGCATTAAGTAATTGGTCAATTGATAGTGATTTTATTTGTCGTAAAATTTTTACTTGATGTTGTTAATGTTATTAAAATAAAATGTGTAACATCGAACAGTTTTTTCCTAAGTATATGATTTCAAGATCGTCATTTCATTACCATTTAAGTTTATGTTTAAAATAGATTACATATAAATTAATCAAATCAAAACAAAATAATTTATTTGACACAAATTAACATACAGGAATCTAAATAAGGCCCTAACAGGGTACATGTTATTACCTTTAAGCTAATTACCACCACAGCTAAATAATGAATAATGTAATAAGTATGCAATAAATGAATAAAATATGATCCATGAATATGAATCCATGAACTTCCAAACTAGTGAAAACTGTATTTCAGGATTCAGTGGCTTGTCCCAATATTTATATATGGTGAAACAAAATAAAAAATATAACTAAAATATTAATTTTGACATTCTGACAATGTTTCGGTTCGTCGTGATCACACATATTAAGGATGCCAATGGTCCTTACCTCAGTAATGCAACATCGTTGACGACAGTATCGGGGTCATACCGCGGGTGGACCACCGCCTCTGTGACCCGCATCTCGACCTCGCCTCGGTTCCGCAGCAGTAAGTCGTGCTCGCCGAGCCGCACGTACAGTCGCCGGCGCACGCAGTGGGCAGCTGTCACCACCCAGCGGATAGAGACTAAAGTTCCACCACAAAACGCTTCCTATGTTGGAAACACAATAAAAAAGTGAGTATGATATATATATTTATTTATAGAGGATGGAAAAAGATTTACTCTAGAAAAGTGAAGGGTAGCAATCAGACCTCGATTACAAAAAAAAATCGATAAAAAATATATTTCAGCATATTTTATTTCATTTTTGCCTAGGGCCACACAAGGAAAACATCTTAGTATAAATAAATCATTTAGAAAAATCAAATCATAAAATAAATAAATTTAAAAAATAGGAGCCATGTATTTCCACGGCCAAGTGAATGACATTAGCCGTTTTAAGGTCGCCACAACACAGCTTGAATAAAACCAATAAAATTGTTTTAATTAGGTACAGTTTAATCAGATTTTGCATATTGAGGTAAATTTTGCGATTACAAACGAACGGATATAATTTGATAAACAATATTAAAACACAATTTGCAATCGCTAAATTATTGTGCATGAAAATGCAATATTGTTACAAATATTCGTTAGACTGCAACTCTACCTTGCTTTCTTTGCTGGGGTAAATTCTGAGAAAAGCTATTAACACCATTGAAGTTAGTAATTTTCTTTATTTATATATTATATAAACATAAATCAAAAAGTCATACTTAACAAACTACTAGTGGATGTATTGTGTATTAAATATCGTAACACGATTTATACTTATTTAAAACGTATCTCAATAAATGAATGGGAGTCAAAAGACCAAACTACAGAGAAAAAAACAAAAAACCAAAAAACAGAGAAAAGCTTATCTCGGACATGTCTTATAACATGATTTATGCCGCTACCAGTGATCATGACGGGGAAAATACATGGTAAAAGAGTGGTAAGACGGAGGAAGAATAGGAAGTCTTCCTCCGTCTTACCAGAGCAGCTAGGAAGCTGAGCACAAAGAATGCAAAAGACTTATTTAGGCTAGGCCTGGATAAGGGTGCTTTTCCACCAGAGATGTGCTAGGACGCGCAGCGAGGTATTTACTTGTTAACCCTTGATATCTCGCATGAATAAAATTTGCGTGAACGAGGTACGGATCTACTGTTGGCGGGAGCGCGTTCTGACCAACATCAGACAACAGATGTGTGGACCCATGCGAGTAATTTTAAGGGTTCTCAGCTCAGCTGCTCTATTGATTTTTAACAAGTACATCATCGCTATGTATCATCTTTGTTGGAAACGTAGCCTTAGAAAAGGTTCATGAAGATGATCGCCGACTTTCAATGATGGAGGGACTTCAAGAAGAATTCTGTTTATATACATTGTCCGTTGCTATCTACACTTATTATTTCAGGCCTCAAAGTTCGGTACTGGCTCAAATCACTTAGTAACTAAGATATCGGATATGAATAGTCACGTAGGCGAGATAACTTGGTCCTTGGGTACAAGTTATTGCTCATCTGACACCCGAGCTGGTTCATTAGTACATGAGGTGTTGGGTAAACATAGCTCTAGGTTCCAGGCCATAACTTAGTTTGTGCTTTACATAAAATGTATTGTCTTTATAGGGAGCAGTTTATTATCTATATCGTACTTAATTGGTACAGAAATACAATATTAATAAAAATAATTGGCTTCGAAAGAGACAGGGCGATTACTTATCTATAGAGGGTTGGTACATCTAAGTTAGATAGGCAATTAATATTGATTAAGTACCTATTAAATAGGTACATAAACCAAATTTTGGTTTATGGAGCTTATCGCGTAATTAATACTTAATTCGTTTTTATTGTTAAAGTTAGAAACGTAAAAGCACGGATGAAAAAAATCATTGGGATTTTGTGTAAATAATTATTTACACAATTTCCCTGAGATTTTTTTATATAGCTTTATATTATATATCACTACCACTACATAGTATAAAACAAAGTCGCTTTTTCTGACCCTGTGTCCCTTTGAATGCTTAAATCTTTTAAACTACGCAACGGATTTTGACGCGGTTTCTTTAATAGATAGTGATTCAAGAGGAAGGTTTGTACGTATAATAAAAACGTGCGATGCCGGGGGGGGGGGGCGTCGCTAGTATAAAATATAAGGCAGTCTTTGATATCGATCAACTGAACTTGTTGAAGTTTAACCACAAAAATTAAATGATACCTCATAAATACCTATTTTAGAAACAGTCCTACACTGCTATAGGTAGCGCAGTAAGCTACGATATTGTATCCTAGCTTCGGCGTACAAAAATTTGACAAAACCAACACTTCGAGTCGAGACTCGTTTGCTATCTTATCTTAGTTGTTTTTTTTTGAGTTTTGTGCATCGGTCCATATATTGCATTGCATCGCAGAGGTATGGTAGAATTTTACCTTTCCTCTTACAATTTTTAGGATAAAATAATACATACATACACTTGATAAAATAGATGTTGTAATGAGAGTTTGGTAAACCTGAAGCAAGCATAATCCAAAGTTTGGATGTTTTGATGTTTATTACCTTTTAACGCGGTGACTTCTGAACAATGAATATGTATTCCACGTATTAACCCAGAAAAGGCGTTTGAAGCCACAGGAAAAGTTAATGGTGTATAATGCAGATAGGTTCCTATAGACGCATTCATTATTAGTATTTTGGATTGGTTTTCCTTATTTATTAATTTCATGAGCTTGGAAAAGTTTTAGTTACAGAAAAGCCATAAGTTAACAAAATGATGGAGCTTTTTCATTAATTAGCACTACCAATCGCAATTATGGCACTTTAAAAGCGAACACGCCCTTTTTTAAGCTAATTATATATTGTTTGCAATATATTTTGTGAAATGACAAGACAATGGTATTGGAAGATTTACTTCAAATATCCTTTTTTTTTTTTCTTTCACAATCAATTAGTATAGGTATTAATGTTGCTGATATTGTGCGAGATAGATGCCTGTTATAGGTTCACAAGAACTTTTACTTTGAGTAACCATTTCCACTCTCTGTGGTAGAATAAATAAAATCTTAATGACAATATAAAATACCAGTATCTTCCCGCGGCTTCGCACGCGATGTTCCTTTAGAAACGTCTCAAGGCTATGTCTTTTATCCCATGGGAACTGATATTGGGAGTAGCCTAAGTTTATTCCAGGGCTAGAACTACGTCGATTCAGCCGATCCGTTGAGTAGTTTTTGCGTAAAGAGAACAAATCTATACATTTTTACATCCATACAAACTTTCTCGGTTATAATATGTATTAGTAGGGATCAATTCTGTTTGATTCTGTTTGATAGTTCTTGGGTGCCAAACTTACTGAACTAGAGTTAAAAGTTTGCAAAAGTGTCTTATGTGATTTAGGAATGTATTTTGTATTTCCGACAGAAAAGTAAGTGTTTTGGTGGAATTTAATACGTAATTAATGAAATTCCAACAAACCTACCTAATAATTGTTTAAGAGAAATCCATTATTTAATTAAATTAAATGAGTGTTTCTCAGGTTAAGGGTACTTTTCAAATTATCTATCGAGATAAATTAGCAACAGGCGTTAAATTGCCAATCATCAACGTTGCTATTAGCAACGAGCCAGTCGCTATTGATATCGATTGCTGTAGGGTATGTCGGGATCAGTCGGGATTGACGCCCCAGGAAAGACAAGTCTAAAAAATGAAACGTTCTAAAATAGCAACGCAAATAACACCAAAGGAACCTATAGATCGATGAAACATAAAACCAATCATCTTCAGTCTTATTTTTACTAGCCTTATTAACTAGATTGGAACAAAGGATTAGATCCTGCAAACAAAAAAACTTTTTTGTTTATTTTAAAGATTATTAGTATGCATTTGTTTTCTTTGGAGTTTTTCGATATTTCGTTTTCAATGACTTAAGTGTGTAATCATGATAGTTTTAAAAGTTATATTATTAGTATGACTCACACATAAATGTATATATTACTCATTATATTATCCATAAAAAGTTTTCTGTGAATAAATAAGTAGAAATATTCTATTTCTTATAGGTATGTACCCTGAAAGTAAGCCTAATGTTAAATACTATTGAGATTTTCGAATGTTAGGATTTTTGGTAGTTGGGTACGTTTTAATACAAAGGTGACTTCCCTATTTCACCCTCATTAAGGAATGGCTGATAGTGAATAGCTTCGCGTGAAGCCGGTGAATCCATAAATCTATCTCCTGTAACGAGCTAATTGAAATTTGAAACGACGTGGTTGGCGGATACAGATAATAAGTTAACGTCGTAGAAAGTGATTCATATTCAGTTATCTTGTAGCAAAATGTTCTATTTAAAATAAGGAATTTGATACAGGTCTACTGCAGGTGTTATGCAGGTTTTAGTAGGTCATTTCTTGACAAATAAATTAATTAAACTAGTTACCTACACACTTCAATAATTTAATATTGATTCTCGTTCGCTTTTGACTTGACTGCCTGCTATTTCAGGAGAACTTAATTAGAATATTATACTAGGTAATTTTCGCGCCTCTTACGCGAAACCTGAATAAAATATTTTTTTCTCGTTTACCCAGTTTTTTCTCAAATCTGAACATGGTAAATATCCCCTTCTCAATGTTATTAACATGATAGTTTTAAAGTTCTTAGTTTTAAGATAATTTTTATTCTGATATACCTTTGAGTTTTTTATAAATTAAAACAAAACATTGTGTAAAAGCAGAAGGGGATTGTGTGTGTGTCCCTGCAATCATAGTCATTATATTTAATAAATAAACATTTCTATGAAAGTGTAATTTGGAACATGGAACTACCTAGTACAGGTTAAATTGTTCTAATACTTAGATGATATATTAAGACTAGCGAGCGACCCACCGCGGTCTTGCACGGCTGTATGTGTGAAGTCTAATAAACCTTTCCCTTTAATCACTCTATATAAAAAACGCACCAAAATCCGTTGCGTAGTTATAAAGATCTCAGCATACATAGGGACAGACAGCGGGAAGCGATTTTGTTTTACCTATATTATGTAGCTGAGTCGGACGCCAAATTAGTAGGTGCCTCACTATTTATGTAATTCATGGTGTTGGGTAATTTAAAAATTATGTAAGTAACTTCGTAGTAGGTAGTTTGTTAATGCTATAATAATTAAAGATTTTCTTATTCTTATTATTCTTATAATATGTGCAACTCTTGTTTTATAACTCTATATTATAAGTTTTTTGAAAAAACAATAAATTACATTATAATTACAATTTGTCTTGGGGACGCTTCCGACTGGTATTGACATGGATCAATTGAGCTACCTTTAGACTGTTTGCAACCGTCTGCAGTTGGTTTCAATTGTAAATACTAGTTGTAATTTTTATATTCCTTGCTTGTAATTTTCGTTGTTACTAAAGATTTTATAAATAATTTACCTATTTATTTATTGAATCGTTACCTTATACCGGTTGAGCACAGCCACCTGCCAGGGCCACTTCCCTGGCGGCGCGGGCCGGCCGCCGATGATGCGCACCATCTCCCGCATGCGCGCGCGCAGGCGCGCCGCCGCCGACCCGCGGTACCGGCCCAGCTGACCGCAAGCCGCCATCATGTTGTGCACAGCCTTTTAATTCATTTATTATTGTATATTTTAGATTACTTTGTCCAAAATGATAATGATGATGGCCTTCAAGCCGATTTCGGGTACGGCGACCGTGCATTTTAACTAAGACTTGTGACTTTTGTTCAAAATACACATGACACAAATTATAAAGTACCTATCCAAATTCAATATTATTTAATATTATGCCTAAAAAAATCAATCAAACGGAAAATTACCATGATAAAAAGCATTAAAGTTGTGAAGTGACGTCACGCCCTGCCTGGGACATTTCATAGAAAGACGTGACGTCACGAGCCTCCATTTTCTGTTTGATTGACAAAAAATACATGTCCAATATTTATCGAAATTCTTATTCACTGACTAAGTCCAATAATATTTTTCTTACCCAGTCATCTACCCTTAGACCCTCATAGCATTCCCAACAGGTAGGATATTAAAACTGGTGGACCGAACCGTGCGAACGGATCAAAACAGTCGCGCCGATTTTCATCAAATACAAATGCTAGCACAGAAAATTCGGTTTACCTATTTCGCAGCTAGATGAAAACTGGTTTGCTAAAACAAACAACCTTAACGTTCCTCGTACCACTACCATCTGATGTTGTTATAACAGATTTTTGTATCAGTCTAACTAAAAATATTTATTCTTACCTTTGTTGACAGAATTTCAGTGTCTTCCCTGTGAATCGCTAACGCTGGACTTTTCATCGTCTGTCTGACTGTATTGCCGGCTGCAAAGAGATTTAAATCACTAGTACAAACAGCAGTTATTATTTATTCTTATGCAAGCAATCTTTTATAAACAGTTTTCACTCCATCGTGAGACTTGACTTTGAAGACGATGAAAGATATAATTTATTTATTTAGGTGAGTCTTTCATTACCGAACGAACCTAATGACATTGCTCTGTCTTTTCATTTTGTTTCCGAAATTTTATGCTAATAGTTGAAAAAAACTCTTATCCTCCTGTAGACGTCTCTATCATTATCAAAAAAATATCAAAAATGTCACTTTTGAAAATAATAATCATTAAAGAAAAGTAAAGCTGTAACACGTAAATTTTCGTTTGATTAAAAATGTACGAAACCCTCGTTTCGCGAGTGACACTCACATTTGATGGGTCATGTTATAATATCTAACTAATGGGACACCGCACTATATGTTAGACTCTCAATTTCAACAATTATGTGCTTCATTAATATCAACCGTAGATTAATGCGGAAAATAATAAATTAACCAATGCAAATACACTGGCAGGCATGGCAAATATTTGGATCGTATTGCAATCACAGAAATCCGGCTTCATTGCAATTAACTGTTCGGGCGCCGGCCGGCCGGGTGCTAAAGTTAATAGCTTCCGTGTGAAGGCACCTACTACCCTACATAGAGCTTGCGCGCAGATTAGCTTATGTTACTCTATATATCTATGATTCTATAGGTCAGATCGTTGTAATCGAATAATCTTACCTTACAGAGAAATGTTTACTCGGAATCAAAATCATTTATTTGCAAACAACGGGTTACAGGTTGGTATGCTTAATAACTAGATAACATTTATTTTTCATTTATTAAGCTTAACAACTTTAGCTAACTTAAGCTTACCTATTGTTATTATTATCTGTGATACCAGTTCAAGGATCGAAATGAAGAGTAAAAGCATTTTAATTCTGAGAGGTTCCAAAATATTCTTTTTTCTAATTTTTATCTGCCGTAATTATTTCGATTAGTTATTTACGTAATAATATGTAAGAATGTAGACACCATTGTGGTGCTGTCCCGATAGTAAGTTGCCTGACATCTTATTCAAACTACACCCTTTTTTGGTGTTCAAATTAGCTAGCTGCTTGTCGTAGTCAACATAAATTTAGTACCTACTCCAACAAATTCTGAAAAGCTCCGAGGAAATACTTTCCGCGAAATGTTTGAAGACGGTTTCCTTCGAGTTGGCGAAAATTAACCCTTGAAGGTAACTAAACTCAACCACTGCCCAAATAAGACCGTCAAAATGTTTGGAACTTATTTGAACGGACCTTCTCGTCAGAATTTCCAAAGTTCTCATCGCGGTTGCTGAGTAAAGTTCATTGAAATCCGAAATCACATCAGGACGTTGCTAACTCGGTATCATAAACCGAAGTTTTACAAATAGCACGGATTAGTCAGGCCTCAGGACTTGGCAGTTTAAATTGCTTTTCGAGTAAACAACACGGTATCAGATTCTACCCATTTAGTGTCAGATCAAGCTGAAGTTTTCTGAATGTAGATATTCCTCTTCAGTTTCTGCGTATTTTTAAAGTTTTGGCGTAGTAGTTATTTTTTTTAGTTTATTATGTCAATTTAATTTGAACAGACAAAAGCCATTACGGCCATATTGCCTGGTCTGAAGTTTTTTTCAATTTTTTTGTGTAAATTTACAATTCTTTACTGGTCAGCCATCTCTGACGTAAGAGCATTAAAAGCCGTCACACATTAAAGCCGTGGTCGGGCCGGAGACGAAGGCTTTCGAGTTGTATCCTATTGAATCGAAAGACTGCACCTACACCGTAGGCGGTGGCGGTGCGGCACGAATCGGATACATACATCCGCACACCTTCGCCTCCGGCCCGGCAACAGCTTCAGTGTGTGGCGGCTTAAAACGAGGAGGTGAATAAACAAAAAGGTTACATTGTTAGTGCTGGTACCTATGTGCAAGTTCACCTGGGTCCTTCCGGCGCTGCATCTTGGCCCTGATCCACTTTTGGCAGAACGTGCCCTCCATGTAGCAATACGCTGACTGCCGCACTACCTGGCGGCCGCAGATGTCGCGTCGCATGCAGTGTCTGAAAACCAAATGATGAACTGAGAGTTCTCGTTATTAGTCTCCTCTATCGCCCCGGTCTAATTTGTACTACCTATGTTTTCATGAGCATTGAGACCGCCAATTGTCGCTTAGCTTATAAGTTGTTTTGTTAGCAATTTTTATGTTGGTAGGTAATTTTTGTTAAAAAATGACATTCCAAAGGAAGTGCAAGGAAGTCGTAGATTATGCCCCTTGTCTTGTTATATAACTTCGTAATCCTATTTCCACAAATAGTTTATTATCTATACAAACGTGTTTGCTTCCCCTTTTGTTTCGAAACTAATGACCACTCGGTTTCAATACTTGTACTTTATCTACTATTCGTACAGTGCTACTTGTCTCCTTTTTTCTAGAGCATGGCCGACCCAATACCTTTTTCTGCAACCCATAACTCAGAATAGGTAACATCCTGGTAACTAGGAAAAACCAATACAAAACATCTTTTTTTCTCTCTTCCCTACTCGGTCTCGTCGTGAAATAAAGGCTATTAGTCTCTGTCCATGGCTTAGTTTACGTGGTACCTGAATAAATCGTAAGCTTAAAGCAATTAAAATATAGCTAACAATTTTTTAAATACTTGTTCTAATATTTTAGTTTGGTTCAAATAAACATTTTAAATCTGATCGTATTTTTACTACATGATATAATATCTACAATGTAGGTATATTAACTCCGGAGGATCCCGAACTAGACTAAGAAAGTACGATTACACACCCCAGGGGTTCTCTTAATAGTTAATAAATATTGTGCCTAAAACACATTAGAGAAAATAATAAAAATATGATAAAATAACCATGAACTGCATATTGCATAGTGCAGCAATAGTGTTCTATATGTACTGAATTTCACAAATTATGTAAGTAAAGAACATACCAAGTAAAAGAAGTAAAAGATTGCAAGTAATAGAATTAGGCACTTAACAAGTATGAAATCAAGCCCCCGAAAATTCAATAGAATAATTCTTTAAATACATTTATAAAATCATATAAAAATGAATTTGTATATTATTTTAGGAATGTTGTGGTAGGTTAGAAAGCATTTATTTCTTCAAAATACTTCGTAATCATAGTTTTTAAGTCAATTTAATAAAGTAGTACCTCCCACACACATTTTCAAATGTCATTCATAAATTGTATGCACAGTCAGCATCATTCCATTAAACGTAACTCAACCAAAAAATAAGCAGTTTCTTCGTAGCGAAACGTAATAAATTAGTTTTCAGGTAAGCGCTTTAGTTGATTTACATTTTACATTTTGCATTAAATAAGAAAGGAAGCTATTCATGTAGGTATTCATTTTCAGGAAAATGTCTTCTATGCTAATGACGTAGGAACACCGAACAATGTAGGTAATTGTATTTTAACAATTTATTTTATCAAAATTGCATGATTTTAATGAATAATATCTTTGTTTATTTAGGCTATATTGTCTTGAAAATCAATCATCAAAATAATACCTACAAAAATACGTAGTCACAGGATCGTTAAGCGTAGTCATAGGACCTCTGATTGATTTAACGTAGTCACGGGATCGTAGGATTAAATAACATCGCAAACATTTTTGATTTCGGCGGGACTTGAACCCACGATCCTCCTTCAGTACGGTAGCGCTAACCAACTGTGCCACGAACTCAAGCTATTCCCTGAGTGCGTGGGCTTACGGCTTACGGTCGCTAGTAATTTAATAATCCTTCTTCATAGGTACTTTGACTGAAACTTAGTCATAGGATCTTTGACGCTCGTAAGTTTGACGTGTCTGACACACGCTTCGCGTATGGGTCATACAAGGGGGAAATGGTACAAGCTAACCTCTTCCTCACTGTGGAACATCGTCGCGAGCAGTCGCTCCAGCCGGTCCACGGGGAGAACCCCCGGAACCTTTTCTGCACTTCGTCGGTCTGCAGTTGACGGGTTTTTGTCTGGAAATAATAAAAAAGTATAATAATCAAATAATCAATATCTTTATTTCTTTAGGCTTACAAAATAAGCACTTAGACAAGTCAAATTTAATACAGGTAAGTACATAATTATCAAAATAATATAAGAAATAAAGTGATAATTGATTTTCAGTTCGCCTCAGTTTTTTGTCCACTAGTGGAAGAGGCAAAATAGAAACCACTAGCATGTGTAAAACGTATGTGTCTAATACATGTTTGCCTTATAAATAATTACATACTACTGTCGATTTGAAACTGAGCGACATCTGGCCAAGCACTAACGTCATTGATGTAATCATTTGAAAGGTACACGATAGGTAAACTGGAACGAGACTTTTTTAAACTTAGTGATTTATATAATGTAAATCCTTTATTGGCTGTAGGTTAAACTATAAGATTATAATGTAGTCTCTAACAGCTGTGTATTTTGAAAAGAAATAAAATGAAGAAAGTTTATCCGTTACCGATTTTGAGGGAGACAATCAAGTTTTATAAAAAAAA
This sequence comes from Eupithecia centaureata, assembly GCA_944547425.1. Classification (NCBI taxonomy): domain Eukaryota; kingdom Metazoa; phylum Arthropoda; class Insecta; order Lepidoptera; family Geometridae; genus Eupithecia; species Eupithecia centaureata. Next base: position 6,486,899 of record OX155681.1, on the reverse strand, counting down.
ATCAATAAATATAAAATTTAAAAAGAAATAATATTTTTTTTATGTTTTTTCTTTTGATTTCAGGTCTATACATTTGGTAGCTTTGGCCTAAAGAAGTAACAAACATCCATCCATCCAAACTTTCGCATTTATAATATTAAGTGTGACTACTGCTGTAGGTAATAAAAGCCGTTTAATATTTATAAAGCATGAGAATATCGTTAATGCTAGCAGAGGTACCTACGGACGACGGAGAATGTAAAGAGGACGAGTAAATGTATTCTGCCGCCACCTCCGCCTCCACCACTACCACCTCCTCCTCCAGAAACACCCTCACCGCCTTTACCACCGCCTTTACCTCCGCCTTTACCACCGCCTTTACCTCCGCCTTTACCTCCTCCAGCACCACCTAAGCCTCCAGTACTACCAGCAGTACCAGCACCACCACTAGCACCAGCAAAGCCCTCAGTAGTATTTCCAGCCTCAGAAGCTTCAGAGACTAATAGTGAAAGTAGACCGATGGGGAAAATAGACCGATGGTTCCGGAGGGAGCAAAACGCACAAGAAACCTGAGTACACATTACAGTTATTACAATATAACGGATGAGACATACCGAAAATAGACAGGTATACTGGGAACGGATATATTAAAAAGTGTCCTATCTGGAAGTGGTCAAATCAGGAAAAGACATATCAGGAAGGGCATATCAGAAAGTAGACATTTAAAGAATTGTTCATATCGGGAAGTGGTCACATCAGAAATGGAAATATCAGGAAGTGGACATTTCAAGAAGTTGTCATATCGGGAAGTGGTCGCATCTGGAATGGAAATATCAGAAAGTTGACATATAAAGAAGTGGTAATATCGAAAAGTGGGCATCAACAAGCTAAAGGACGTAGTGTTGTGAATGAAAGTGAAGGATACCGTCGAAAGTGCGAGTGGATGGTTCCACTTTAAGGATTCTATTGCGCCGTCTGTGTCCCATTAAAAAAAACTTAATTTGACTATGCTATGTGTCATTCTAGGTCCTAAACTATCTACATACCAAGTAGTTACGGAAATAAGTTGTAACAAACATTATCTCCGACTGTCGCCAAATACCTCAATTTTATGGATTATGACGAATATTGTAGGTAAGCAAGAAACGTAAAAAAGTATGTAATTAGGTAACTAAAGACCTGAAATCAGATCATGTAACATTGCGGTGGCTGTTCCACCAGGTACGATTCTGCCGTGATGGATGTTCCACCTGGATATGATGACTAATTCATCTGGCATGATGGTTAATCCATCAGATTATGATGACTAATTCATCTTGCTTGGTGGTTGTTCCATCTGGATATGATGACTAATTCATCAGGCTTGATGGTTGTTCCATCGGGTACTCTGGTTACTCTGTTATTATTTCTTCGCCTTCGCGACACCGACTTTCATACTTATTATTATAAAAAGATTTTATTATTTTTACTAGGTCAATCATTGACTGGGTCCTCCCTCAGTGTTGTTCCGTCATTATGGAGTGTAAATGAAACCGGAGGTGTAAATCTGCCTCATTAAAATTATCAAGATGTCTGTACAAATCATTAAAAATAATTAAAGGGTCTTTGTTTTTTAGATAGCATGGAGATATGTAGTCATAGCTAACAATTTTGTTTTGTTGGCTTTTCTATTACATCTAGTACCTATCGATCCTGTAAACTATGTTGAGAAGTAGTACTACTACCTCTATATAAGAAATATCACTACATAGTATAAAACAAAGTCGCTTTTTCTGTCCCTATTTCCCTATGTCCCTTTTACTGCTTAAATCTTTAAAACTACGAAACGGATTTTATTGCGGTTTTTTTCAATAGATAGAAGATCCAAGAGGAAGGTTTATACGTAGAATAAAACCGTGCGAAGCCGGGGCGGGTCGCTAGTTAGATTATAAATAAGTCTAGAGGTGTATAATGAAAAGACTGTTTTGCGGACTGTAATAAGTATATTGAGTGAAAAAACGTAAATTAATTGAGAGCACAATACATTCATGGAAGGGCTACGAACAGAAGAGGAATTGTCACGATGACAGATCAAAATGTGACAGCTTATAAATAGTGTTGCCATACATTTTATGTTGATTATTTCCAACATAGTTGGGCCGGGGCCGGTTTACCGGTTTACAAACATTTTGTACTTAATGAAAGTAATTATATTTTAAATTTTTACTTAAGAGGTAATGGACACAACTTACTTAAGAGGTAATGGACACAACTTTCTGTAAGACCTTGTAAAGATCTTTTTATTTGACATTTGTATTTGTGCTACTCTAACATGACCATCTGGACCGGGGATGATCTTATGGATCCTTGCCATTGGCCAACTTAAAGGAGCAGTATTATCACTGCGCACAATGACAAGATCACCTTCTTTTAGATTAGGTTGGACTTGTTTCCATTTGGGTCTACTTTGTAACTGAGTCAGATAATCCCTAGACCAGACAGACCAAAAATCTTGCTTGATTTTAGTTAAAATATTCCAAAACTTTAATTTATTAATAGACACATGAGTATGGTCTACTTCAGGAAAAGCAGACAAAGCATTTCCAACTATAAAATGCCCAGGTGTTAAATATTCAAAATTAGATACATCTGAGCTCAATGGCAAAAGAGGCCTTGAGTTTAAAACAGCTTCTATTTCTACAATTACAGTATATAGAGCCTCAAAGGTCAATGCAATATTACCAACAATTCTTTTCAAATGATATTTCAGACTTTTTACAGAAGCCTCCCAAAGCCCTCCGAACTCTGGGGAATAGCTTGGTATGAATTTAAACTTAATATAGTTAGGTGCACAAAAATTATGAATAGACTCTACATTTACTTTAGAATTAAACATTTCATACAATTTATTCAATTCATTGTCAGCACCTTTAAAGGTTTTTGCATTGTCACAAAAAATAGTGGCAGGCATACCACGCCTAGCTATAAACCGCTTGAGGGATGCTAAAAATGCTTCTGTTGTAAGATCACTTACTAACTCAATATGGACAGCTTTAGTTGAAAAGCAAACAAAAATAGCTATGTAACCTTTAGTAATAAATGGATTTCTTTTCCTATGATTTTTTATACTAAAAGGGCCACAAAAATCGACTCCTACTGTGTCAAAAACTCTTTGTTCACTAATTCTTTCTGATGGAAAAGATCCCATCAATTGCCTGGCAGCTGCAGCTTTAAGACGCGCACACTTGATGCATTTATTTACTATCTTTTTGACTTCACGCAACGCACTGATGAGCCAGAACCTTTGAGAAAGGGAGCTTATGACGAGTTTTGCACCAGCGTGTAACAAACGCAAGTGTTCTTTATGAATAATGATATTAGTGATATGACAGCCTTTCGGCAAGATAATAGGATGTTTCCTGTCATAAGACATGTTTGTAGCATTTTGAAGACGGCCTCCTACACGAAGCAAACCATCTTTATCAATGAAAGGATGCAGGCTAGATAAACCTGACTTTATGAGAGCATTATTTTTAAGCAAGCTAATTTCCTTTGCAAAATATTTTTCTTGACAACTACGTATAATTATCAGAAGAGCACCATCCAGCTCTTGTGGTGTCAAAACACCAGCTTCTTTTATTTTGTTTTTATTCAAGTTGCAGCGAAAACGCATGATGTAAGCTACAACTCTTTGAAGTTTATTTATATTAGAGAACCTTTCAAAAAGGTCTTTATAGAATGAATCATTGAGATTGGGAGACGAATCAGCCTTATCACAGCTGTTTACTACAGGTTCACTTTCCTCTAGAGGAATAGGGAAATTTACTTGAGATGGGTTATGTGTATAGTCAACACATGAGAGGTCACTTGGACCATGCCACCAGATTTTTTGTTCCTGCAGTTTGTGTGGATCACATCCCCTGGACAGAAGGTCTGCAGGATTGTCTGCAGTACTTACATAATGCCAGCTGAAACCCTGGCTCAATTCTTTGATTTGATTGACTCTCTTGGAAACATAAGAATTAGTTTTTAAATTTTTAGATTTAATCCAAGCTAACACAATTTGTGAGTCTGTATATAAAAATGTTTTATGAGGAAACCTGTTCATTAAAACTTTACTAACCCTACATGATAGCTCTGACAGCAGTACAGAAGCATTCAACTCTAATTTGGGTATTGTTAAAGACTTATTCAATGGGGCTACCTTTGACTTGGAACACAAGAGGTTAACATGAACCGTTCCATCAGTGTTAAAATGCCTTACATAAAGGCAACAACCCAGTGCCTTGAAAGAAGCATCTGCATATCCTACCAGCTCTACTCTTACATTGCCAATAGAATTTACACATCTGGGTATATTTATGGTTCCCATTGACTTTAAATTTTCTAAGTATTTTTTCCACAAAACAAGGTCTTGGTGGGGTAACACAGCATCCCACCCAATTTTTGCTGACCACAATTTTTGCATGAACAATTTTGCTGTAACAATGATAGGTCCTATCAAACCTAGTGGATCAAACATCTTTCCTATGAAACTTAATGTTTTTCTTTTAGTATTGATCTCATTTACATCAATTGGTGGAGCTGAAAAGCTGAGTTGATCCTGCAAAATGTCACATTTAAGACCTAACGTCTTGATAATATTATTTTTATTTATATCAAGTTTTTCAAGATATTTAACTTCCTTTGGAAGTTGATCTAAGAGTTGGGGGCAGTTGGATGACCACTTGTGTAGAAAAAAGCTGCCTTTTTGTAACAAATCAATTAATTGATCTTTTAGCTGATGAAGCTCCTTCATGCTGTCAGAGCCACAAATTATATCATCGACATATGTACTTGAGCGCAGAGCTTCAGCTGCAAGTGGACAAGAAGTGCCATATCTATCAGCGAGCTCTATTAGACACCGTGTAGCCAAGAAGGTAGATGCCTTTAGGCCATAGGAAATTGTCTGCAACTGAAGACAGCTGATTGGTTTTTGAGGGTGATCTCGCCACAATATATTGGTGAGGCTAGTTTGCGAAGGGTCTATTGACACAGATCTAAACATTTTTTGGATATCACATATGAGAGTGAAAACGAAAGTTCTCCATTTGATTAAAATGTCAAAAAGATCACTCTGGACGACTGGCCTGTTAAGCATCATATCATTCAAGGATGGTCCAGTAGTAAATGATCCCTTTGTCCCTCCTGATATTGCTCTAGACTTCATACTGCCATCAAAAACCACCCTTAATTTTGTGGTTAAGCTGTCCTCATTAAAAACAGCATGGTGAGCCATGAAATAAGTGGATCCATCAAATATATTATATTGACAAACATCCACAGGTTTAGCATGCCCCAACTTCAAATATTCATCAATAAAACTTTTATATTTTTCTAAGAACTTAGGGTTATTTTTAAATTTTCTCTCCAGTGATAAAAATCTTTGTAGTGCTACTGAGAAAGAATCCCCAAGCTGCAGCTCTGATTTTTCAATTAAAGGCATTTTGACAGTAAACTTTTGATCCTCTATTTTTACAGATTTTTGAAAGCAATCTTCAGCTTTTATAAATTCATGTGAATCTTTAGATGCAGTATGGGGTATTCTTTCAGATAGCCAAAACTGCTCCATCACATTTTCTAACTTATGGTTATCACAAATGGCAAAGTTCACAACCTTATTTGATAGTGCACTATGTTGCTCAATAGAATTTTTGGGAATGTTCCCAGCAACTAGATACCCAGACAGAGTGTTTTGTAATACAGGACCACTATTCAATTTAACCTGACCATCCAACAAAATGTTGAAATATATTTCAGCGCTCAAAAGAATTGATATAGTTTCAGAGATATTAAATCTTTCATCTGCCAAGCAGATATTTTGAGGAATTTTCAGCTTTGAAACATCAAAAGATTGTTGGGGTAGTTTAGAAGTGATGGAGTCAACCACATTGCATGTTACATCAAGTTTGATATGATTCACTGGAGAGTGTATGGTTAAATCTACACACTTGTTTATTTTTATATTATTGTTACCAATAGCAATGACATTACTGCTTTGTTCTTTTATTTTTAATCCTAACTTAGCCACTAGATCTGTGGTTACAAAGGATATTTGGCTACCTGAATCAAGAAGCCCTTTGACAAAGATCTCCGACCCATGTCTGTCTATTAATTTTACCCTGATAGTGGGCAACAAAACATTCACTGAATTGTCATGTGAATGCAAGCTAACTGATTGTTCAGCTGCTGGAGCACTGTCTTCATGCAGGAGGGTATTGTGCCCTGCTCTACAGACCTTGCAAGTAAAATTGTATCTACACTTACCGGTGTGATTTTTTAAACACATTTTGCATAAAGCTTTTTCTGTGACAAATTTGGTACGGTCTACTATAGGAGCCGTTTTGAAGCCAGGACAGAGATGTATAGCATGATCTGTCTCAGCACAATATGAACATTTAAATGTTTTCTTTTTATTATTTTTAGTAACAACATTGCTTACTTTATTAGAAATTTGCCTCTTAGATTCAGGAGTTGTTTCCTCAAGTGCTATAGCGCGCTTTTCCAAGAAGCTCAAAAATTCCTCCATTGTTGGAAGGACATCTAAATTTCTATCAAGTTGATAAGCTCTACATGTGTACTGATCTAACTTCTTAGTTAGAATTGTTATTAATAGCATGTCCCATTTATCTATGGGTTGCTCTAAATTTTTAAGCGCATGCAACTGTTGTTGCAATTGCGATATAAATGTCCTAATGTTCGCAGCAGTACCCTTCTGCATTGCCGGCAGTTCCAGTATTATATTTATATGGGTAGAGATCAGCCTAGCCTTATTGTCAAAACGCTTCCTTAATAGCTCTAAAGCCTCCTTGTATGATTGATTCACAAGTGGCAAGTTTACAATGACAGCCAGGGCCTCATCCGTTAGATATTTCCTCAAATAAAATAACTTTTGAACATCTGATAATGCACTATTGTTGTGAATGAGTGCTGTAAGTAAGTCCATAAATGAGGTGTACTTTGTGTAGTCTTTACCGCTGAATTCAGGTATTTCCAAATTTGGCAGCTTTGAGCATGATGAATTTGTACTAGTACTGCAAGAGTGCACCTCTGCTTTTGTTACAGCTTTTAGAGCAGCATTTATTTTTGACATTACACTAAAGTATTTGCCTTCCATTATAGAAATATCTTCGGTATCTTTTGGATCTATTGCCAGAATGTCAAGCTGAAGAGATTCATAGTTTTTGAAAGTTGAGATTAATTTATCACGCCGGACTTCAAGTATCTCTGTACTAGTGGGAGTAATATTTTTACTTTCGTTAATAAAGTTCTCTATTCGTGTTACAGTACCTTTGAGCTGTGCTCTGGAGAGCAACAACTTCTTCAAGTCCTCCATAGCTACGTACCAGGGGTGCTTTGCACACTATATGCACACTTTAGGGGTAACACTTGCACTGTAGGGTCAACACTTTTAACGCACGCGCACTGAAACTTGACTGAAAAATCGATTGTTATTGTTTTGATCGATAGAATGAACGAAGCGTCCACAGCTACCGCAATGGAATGAACTCGAACTTGACTCGAACAATCTCCGAAGAGTGAACACGATGAACGAATGAACGATGATTACTCGAAGACAACTCCCATCAAACCGGAACTTGATAACCTTGATTGCTACTAGGGCTGACAGATAGATGTGACAACCTTGCCGTCGAGTTTTGCTTGCTAAACTCCCGCGTCTCCCGCGTTCAATCAAATATGGCCGTTCGTTTTCTGCTGAACTTGCAAATTTTGCAATTTGATTTTGATGATTTCTTACAGGTGACGGTCGCAATCTTTGCTTTTTGCTTAGGTTTCTCAAACTCTCGCTCTCGGAACACTGATGTAATGCCAGGCAGGCCCTAGCGAAGCTCGAAAGCAATGGATGGCTTCGAGCTCGCGCCACACCGGCAGAGAACAATTTGCTTGTAGATACGTTGATTTTCACCGCACAAACTCCGCAGAAGGACCACACGCGCCTATGTATAATGAAAAGACTGTTTTGCGGACTGTAATAAGTATATTGAGTGAAAAAACGTAAATTAATTGAGAGCACAATACATTCATGGAAGGGCTACGAACAGAAGAGGAATTGTCACGATGACAGATCAAAACAGTGTGACCAGATTATTTTTTGCGAAAATACCGAGGCACCTCCAGAAAATACGGAAATATACTGACCTATGCAGGGCAAATATACCTATAAAAATACTGATTTTCCTAACATATTTATTGTAATAATCGTCATCAATCTTCGCTATAAATATTATTATTAGACAAATTTATTTGTTACTGAAAACATTTATCAATTTTAAATCTTCGAAATGAATGCGATATAGATAAATCTATTAAAATTGATAAATGTTTTCAGTAACAAATAAATTTGTCTTTTTTTTCAATTCTTCGAAATGTTATATCTATTAAAATTGATAAATGTTTTCAGTAACAAATAAATTTGTCTAATAATTTCATGAGATTGAAATGACAAAAGTTAACGAAAAAAAATTACAAAATTCTCAGTATTTTTTTCTTACACTGTAAAAAAATTTCTTTCACAGGTGTTTTCTCTTTAGTCTGTCCAAAATAATATAACATCTTACTCCGACTACTGTGATCAGTGTCATCTAGTGAAAAATAGTTAAAAAAAATAGGTTTTAATTTTTATACAGTTTTAACATCCACCTCCACCTCTGTGGCGCGACGGGCGAAGGTCCGCCTGCGAAGCAGGTGCTTGAGGGTTTGATTCCCGCCTCGGGACTTAATGTGCCTACGATATGCAGATATTTGTTCAGGTTGTTCTGGATGTTGTCTATGTATAATAAAAAATATCTATCTATGTAGTGTATTATATTAATTATATCAGTTATCTATTATCTATTACAACACAAGCTCTGCTTAGCTTGGGGCTAGATAATGCTGTGTGAATTGTTCAACATTATTTATTTATGTATGTGTAGGAAATATCGAATTCGATGATATCAATGTCAAAACATCGATGTTTTCTAACTACTAACATATCGATGTTAATTCACCATTGATGAATGTCGATCATCTCTAAGGTAGACTGAATCCGGGGTTTGTTTAGATAGTTGATGTTCACGGGATTCCCCGAACATTGATTCGCGAAGACCAACGTTCGCGAGGACCATTGCTTATGGTGCTACCAACTTCATTACCAAAATATACCCAAAAATACCGACTTCCGGCAATATACCTACAAAAATACTCATATTCAAAATAATCGACAAAATATACTGAAAAAGTATTAAAATACTGAATCTGGTCACACTGGATCAAAATGTGACAGCTTATAAATAGTGTTGCCATACATTTTATGTTGATTATTTCCAACACTAGAGGAAACATGTTATTTTAACATTATTTTAACCAATAACTTATTCTCATTGTTATTGAACTTTTTATAGTTTTTATGAGAAATAAAGCTTCTTTAACCTTAATGGCGCGCGGGTATTCCGCCCGTTGAGAGAATTTCTTGATACTGCCCCTCTACGTTACTGAACATGTACTTGTACCTATAGTATTATCAACACCATCCTACAGATAATAGATTCCATTAAAATTACCCCTGAAAAACCCCTTTCTGTACAAATCCAAATTCTTTCATCATCATGTTATAACTTTATTTATCTAGAGACTCAACCGCCTATTTCAATTCGTGGAAGATCCTTTTTGTTATGTAGGGGAACACTAAGGGAGGCCGGTTCTTCAACGTTAACCGCCAGTTCCACCACCGGCATTGCTAGAGCCACCTTTTCCACCTCTGCCTCCTCTGCCGCCACCTCCGCCCCCGCCACCACCACCTCCTCCTCCAGAACCACCCTCACCGCCTTTACCACCGCCTTTACCTCCGCCAGCACCACCTAAGCCTCCAGCACTACCAGCAGTACCAGCATTACCACCAGCACCACCACTAGCACCAGCTAAGCCCTCAGTAGTATTTCCAGCCTCAGAATCTTCAGAGAAACTTGCATTTTTCTCTCTCTCTGATCGGCCTGTCTTCTGCTTAGTTGTATTTTTAGGTATAGTTCTTTGTTTTAATTTGCTCATGGTGCTTTTTGAAAGTATTGGAGACATAGGTTCAGGTTGCATGTTGGCTGCCATTTTTTTTTGTACTGTATGTAACTTATTTGCCATTTTAAGGAGGACCTCACGTAAGAGGTTTTGGTCTACGGTATTCGCCTAAAAATACCAAACAGAGTCAATCTTAATTGCTGTGTGTTGAATGTCGAAGTAGGAAGGGGAGATACGAGTCTGTGACCGTATAACCATGTTTTAAGTATATGGTATACCTCGGTATCTATAGCTCTGTCTATCATTGGCTCTAAACTCAATATACTCGAAGTTTTAGACAATCCCGATTTAGATTCCGATTGATGAGATACACATGACTTATCTGGTAAACTTGATCTACTCTTACTCTTTCTACTTTTTGCTGAATGTGTATATGAACTGGAACGAGTCGGTATTAATTCTTCGGATGACATGATTTACGTTGAGGTGTACAAAAAATCTAATAACAAGATTATCCCATGAGGAACTTTTTAAAGGAGAAAAACATTCACCGCAACCATGCAGCAAGATCAAAGAGTAAAGTAATTAATAGGGAAAACAATATTATAAAAACTGACCTCCATTATGTTATAGTTATTGTATAATTTAAAATATTACTTTACTCTTTAATAATGAATCATAATGTTTTTTTGAGGTATCAAAGAGTAAAATAAAATCACAGAGTAAAATATAGAGGTGTAAATTCAAAGATTATTCTATGACTTTTTTTTTATTATGATGGACGGACAATGACGGACATGTTGGATAACGGTACATAGATAACGCTATGACGCTCATTAGGGGAGGCCTATATGTCTAGCAGTGGACTAATATAGGCTGATGATGATGACATAGATACCCACGCAGAACACCCGAAACAATTATCTGGAGATCATCGTACAAACTTTTATCCCGAGGCGAGAAACAAAATTGAGTATTCTGGTATATCCCTTAGATCTCAAAGCATGATGTAGCAACAATTTCGGAAAATCCTCGGTGGTGTCAAAAGAAAGGATTTCACTTTTATTACAATACAATAGGTACACTTTATTGCACACCAAGAAGAACAATAGAAAAATATAGGGTAAGAGAGATAGGTAACAAAGTTGCACAATGGGCGACCTTATCGCTAAGAGCGATCTCTTCCAGGTAATTTTGGGATGGACACGAAGCTGAACTGAACAACTATAGACGGTGACTTCATACTTACATCTAACTAATGTTATAAACGTGAAGGTTCATAAGTATGGATGGATGAATGTATGTTTGTTACTCTTTCACGCAAAAACTACTGAACGGATATAGATGAAGTTTGGCACAGAGATAGATTATAGTCTGGAATATCACATAGGATACATTTTTACCCGGAATTCGCACGGAAACGGGAATTACCGCGGGTGAAAACGCGAGGCGCTGCTAGTATACCATAAATCAAATAAAATAAATACATATCCGTTTATTAATGATAGTAAAGATGTTTGGAACGAGTTTTTCTCCAACTCGAAAACTAACAACCCGAGTTTACAAAAATCAAAGTGAGCACTTTATTTTCTAGTTTTAATTAAAATTTGTAACATCAATTTTGTGACGTGTCCAAGAGTCCTGTAACGTCTAAGGGCCTGATCGACGGACGAGTAAGACCGCGGTTTTATGGCTCGTCGGTAAAGCTCGCCGGTGTATCATTGCAAAACCACGGTTTTAAATACCGCCGAGCCTGGCTCGCGGCTCGTCGTCGTGCTATATTTTTTACTCGGCTCGCCATGCAAAACCGCGTGTCGATCACGGCCGGCGAGCCGAGCCGTCACTTTTCGGCGACAGCGCTAGAGGACGGATGTGTGCCAGAAGAGCTGTGTACCTACCTACTACAAACTTCGTAACGTGCGTGCTCAGTCCGTGTCACAATAATGGATCTACTACATATACGCTATATGTATATACGCTATGGCGCTGATGAGGGGAGGCCTATGTCTAGCTGTGGACTAATATAGGCTGATGATAATGATGATAAAATTTACAAATAGCGGGTTTTCAGTACTGATGACAGCTACAATTACAAGAGCGACTGTTTTGCTTGCTAATCGATCAGCACCAGTCACTCGATTTGGGCGTGGAATCTCCTATGTTATAGTGAATCAACCCCAGGTAGTAAACTGGACTAACTGTCAAAAATGAAGTCGATCTCGATTACCAGTTGATTTACACAATAAGGTTGTCAGATGGAGAGAGGTAGCGGAACGAATAGAACGGGAATGGGTTTGGTGGATGTATTCAAATCGTCCCTTAAGATTACGAGGAGTATTGGGGATAAAAAGGATGGAGTATAGAGGGAGCTAACGTGTGCGTCCGGTATTACAAGTCGATATTAAAAACTTACATTAGGTACCTATGACAAAAAAGTGAGGCGAACTGAAAATCAGTTATCACTTTATTTCTTATATTATTTTGATAATTATGTACCTATAGTATAACAACTTTATTAACAACGAAAATTACAAGCAAAGGAATAGAAAAATTACAACTAGTATTTACAATTGAAACCATTACTACCTATAGTATTAAATTTGACTTGTCTAAGTGCTTATTTTGTAAGCCTAAAGAAATAAAGATATTGATTATTTGATTATGAGATCAGGTATGATCTTCTTTTGAAATGATCCGTACAACGTTTATCGTCACTATTTCGGTTAGTAAGCGATTGTTTATGTAAGAATGTTTATTTAGTTAATGAAGGCTGCTTTGTATAATAAACACAATCCGATAGAGTTCCTAGTCAGATTATCTTCTAATGATTTTCTAAAAATAGTGGTAATTCGTATATAGTTATTCTTTGGTACGGTGTAGGTACCTACTTATGTGTGTATTTACCTACTAACATTATTTCTTTGATGCTTCTTTTCCCTCTTCGCAGACTAAAATAATTTGTAAACAGTATTTGAGTAATTTTGACGATACTTACGGAATAAATGTTTTCGTTCTCAGTTTTCTTTGATGCCTTCTCGCTCAATCTGTTTTCGCCATCTTTACAACTGTAAGTAAGTAAATAAATTCGTGTTTAATTTGCTAGCGCGATCGTAATAGGTAGTGTACGTGTTAGATAGATTCTAGTTAATCTAGATTCTCACTATAAGGTACATATATACATGGTAACATTTAGAACACTTCTTTCATCTCATAAAACCAGGGAGCAGTACCATCATCATCAACATGCATGTTGCATTCACAACATTGTGTTGTCTTTTATTATTTATAATTAAGTTAAAAATTCTTTTATTACTAACATTTTATACGCAATCCTACAAACTATTGGTGGATTTCTATTTATATTAAAAGTTCAATTTGGCTCTACCGAGTTACTAGTGTAGGGTTAAATTTAATTGCTTTTTACCATCGATCGGTGGGTGGCCTTTTCTTCCCATAAATCAGTTCTTACGGGATCTCAATAGCGTCAGTTCTTACGGGATGTAAATAACGCGTGCGAAACGCGTGAATATTAAAAAGATTTTTATTTGAGAGTTACCTTGCTACTTCGACTCGCAATGAATCACCACAGATATGCCTCCGCAGACAGTGCCGTCTTCGCGTCTGTTGGCCTCCCGCACAGTCACTCCATGGACTCCATTTTGAAAATGTTGGCCTCTCTGCTTCTCCTGAAACATAATAGATCAAATATATCACTGAATATGTATTTGAAATGCGATCTTTATCGGCTGTGTGGTGCCAACATAGAATTTATTCAGTGGGAAGATTATGGGCATTATCTACCGATGCATACAGGGTATGGCGTTGAAAATATCTTTAAGAATTAAAATTGTAATCAAGGAATAGAAACAAATTAAAACTTTTACATAAAAGTGAAACAATTGAGCTGAAGACGGTTGCAAGCAGTGTAAAGGTAGCTCAAACGAACCATTTTAATACTAGTCGGAAGCGTCCCCAAGACACTGGTTGCTTGCCACGCTGTATTACATATTGACAATGTTGATGCGATGATACTCACCAGCTCTCGGGTCAAATAAAAATTCAACTCAAGCTTAAATCAATGAATATATAAACATACTATACAACTCATGCTTATATCTATCAACTAGCGACCCGCCCGGCTTCGCACGGTTTTATTCTACGTTTAAACATTCCTCTTAAATCACTTACACAACCTTTTAAAAAAACCGCATCAAAATCCGTTGCGTAGTTTTAAAGATTTAAGCACACAGATGGACATAGGGACATGAGGACAGAGAAAACGACTTTTAGTTGTTGTTTTATACCATGTAGTGATAAAATAAACAGTTGGCTAAATGTACGAGTACGATTTTATAACTTGTTATCATTATTATTTTCTACTTTTACTTTATATTCAACCTGAGTGGCTTGCGAGGTTACAGTAATATTAGATATTATACATAAGTCAATAAAGCTTAAATCAGAGTGAAATTTGCGTCTAGCTGTGTACGACCTGCTCTACCAGTTTAAGCAGTAAATATCTTCGATCAAATTATTGTCGTCAGTTTTCAATCTCTTTGTAATGGGACCTTCGGAATGCTAATATCAGAGAAAGAATTAGGTTTACTTATTTATATCGCTGTTACAATATTGAAAATCGGATTCACTGTCTATTTCTGATACATCTAACACTCGACCCGAGTTCACCAATAAGGTTAAATTTTAAACAGTAGTTTGAAGCATTGTTATACAAGTTTTTAATCATTAAACGTCATGGTTAACCGAGTAGGCTACGTACAGAACATCGAACATGAACATCGGCCCAAGACTGGTATGTGAAAGACTGGCACTCTTACTAGTTGTCAGAAAAGCACAAGTTACAATGATATACTGGTTTATTTTTCATTTTTTTTTAATAAAAATAAACAATGCTGGACAATCTACACCGAATCGTCTAGCCCCAAGATAAGCAAGGCGACGACGGACAAACTTTCTTCAATTTATAGTATCTTGTAAATAGGAATAGAAGTTACAACATTTGGTTGATAAATACAATACTTACTTCAAAAAAGCTCGAGTAAGATAATATCGTAAAATTTGGAGTGCCAAAAACATGAAACAAACGTAAAAACACTCACCTTTGTTAAAACTTTCGTACTCTGGCTTCGAAACAACAATCATATTATTTTGACTCGTGCCCGCATTAGGATTCGACTCGAGTGGAATCTGAAATCACAACAACAAAGCCTAGTATTGTCTGCGAATAATAGAATAGACAACATCAATAAATTCACCATTGATACAAGTAGGCCAAATCTTTTCAAAGGTTATCTACTTCAAGCACAATGGCTACAATCAGTTGATAGAGCAAGACATTTTTCAATTTGGCCGAAAGCCAGACGTTTTTGTGATCGATGCATTGTTGCAACTGCAAATAGTTCCATTTCAATCTTTATACAGCTCAGTAAGTATCTACAACTGATACAGATTGATTTGATTCCATGAACCAGCACATGTTTGTACCTACTAACTAAATAATATAAAAGTTTAATCTCAATTCAAATACTAAATTGGACAAGCATAATCAAGTAGACTAATTTCCCTGTTGCTCTCTACTTTAACGTTGCCATAAAACTTTCAAAAATCTAGTTTCTAACCAACATAGCTCTCAGAACTAGCTGAAGGCCATAGCATAGCTCACATAACCGATAACCTTTGGGGTGTAAAGGTTATTAAGTTGCAACCACGAAGCATTGCAAAACGGTGTGTGGGAGGGAAGACTTATCACACGATGGACCTATGCCGGTTGATGGGAGTCGAAATATGGAGAATTCTCAGCACTGCTATACGTGGCGTCATTTGAAGCCCATGTTCGTTCAACCGTGGAGGTATATAATGGCTTAAGGCGCAAATAGGAGGTACCAGGGTGCCACCAAGAGCAACTTTATATCTCTTTCTTAGATAGACAATAGAGGTTGCTGTTGGTGGCCACCAATCTCTGTTTTCTTTAATAGACAAAATAAAACTAGTACAGATTGATTAAAACATTTGAAAATTCCTTTTTTTAACGTAATCTATACTTATAACAAAACTGTAACAGGTCCAATTCTGTACATTGAAGATATTTTGAAAATTTTTTTTGGAGGGCACTCTATTATCGATACTCAAGCCAAAACTGTATTTTTTTTCATTCATGTCTGTCTGTCTGTCTGTCTGTCTGTCTGTCTGTATCGTAAACGCGCATCACGCCGAAACTACTTGATGGATTTAAATGAAACTCGGCATGATTATAGGTCATACTACGAGGACTTTTTATCCCGGAATTCAGTAAGGTCCTCATGGGAGAGGGTATGAAAGTAAAATTCCTTTACCGCGCATCACGCCGAAACTGCTGAATGAGTTGGAATGAAACTCGGGACGATTTGAGTTCATACTTCAAGGAAGGACATGGGATACTTTTTATCCCGGAATTCGGGAAGGTTCCCCTGGGAGAGAGGGTGAAAGATGAATTCTTTAACCACGCAAAACGACGGAAGTGAATGAATTCGAATGGAACTCGGGACGATTGGACAAGGGATACATTTTATCCCGGAATTCAGTTTGGTTCCCCTGGGCTATACGGGTCTTCAAAATTTCTCACAGCATCTGAACGACGCGTGTGTACGCGTCGTTCAGATGCTGTGAGAAATTTTGAAAACCCGTATAGCCCAGGGGAACCAAACTGAATTGAACTCATAACGCGAAAGTTTGTAAGTATGAATGGATAGATGGATGGATAGATTGATAGATGGATGGATGTTTGTTACTCTTTCACGCAAAAACTGCAGAACGTATCTGGATGAAATTTGGCACAGAGATAGTTTATAAGCTGGAATAAGAAATAGGCTTTATTTTATCCCGATAATCACACGGGAAAGGGAATTACGCAAGTAAAATCGCGAGTACTCCAAATACTAATCATGCGCAGACAAAGTCGCGGGCACCAGCTAGTTATATGATAAAATAAGTGGTGGCACTAGTATACCTCCTGTTTGCGCTTTAAGATGATTCTATTTGTTTTTTTATCAACAATATACTTTCGTTTGACCACAATCTCACCCGATGGTAAGTGACGATGTGGCAGAAGATGTATGACGAATGTCCAGAAGTGTCTAGAAGACTCTCGACTCGAAGAGAATCGGGTTGTAGTTAGCCGGGAAAACAGAAGCAGGCAGCGCTTTCCATTCCTTTGCGGTAAGAATGATAAAGGTGGAGGAGAACCGCTTAGTTTGAGTGGATGGAATATGGGGTTGCAACATGCAATCAATTTTTTGATTGTTTGTATAAAGACTTACATCACTTAGTTTTGTCTGACTGATGACACTACAAATGCTGATCAGACACAGCCAAAGCCTCGTCATATTCTTCGAGCCTCAAAAGGAATCTTCCATCAGATCTCGGCATCTGAAACAATGGAGGGTTTCATTTTATTATTGCTGTAGCTTCGAGTCTCACAAGCGAGTCTCATTTTCCAATGGCTCTTCATTCTGCTTTGAATCTTGATTACGACGCGATATTATAAGTACTTAGCGGCTTTAAAACCGTGCCGATATTAGGTATGTAGTGAGTGATTTATACTCTAGTATTTTCTAATAATAATTGTTTTAATATTTTATATATTGTATACACAAGAATGAAGACAAGACTTTGTCTTTTTTTTTATTGTCTAAGTTCCTATGTGATAATGCCGCCTACTTTAGGTACATATCACTTATATAAAGTGTGTTTCTGACAAAGATTCTATGACTACGTTTGGTTTCTGTGATCTTATTGAACATAATGTACTTTTTTCACACAAGTTTTGATTACATTTGACTTCAAATATGACCAACGAAGCAGACTAATATATTAATGTGTATGTTGAACAGAGTTTATGATAGAGCTACACTTCAGAAATATGTAAAAAAATATACATCCATGAAAGTGGGACCACAAGCTCAATATTTTACTACTAGTATCAGCCCGCGGCTTCGCATGCATTGTATCTATGGAAACATTTCAAGGCACCATTATCATATGGGAACTGATTTATGGCATGAAAAGTAGAAAAAAAGATGCCTTAGGTTTTTGGCTGCCTTATTCAAGACCTATACATATAATTCATAATTATTATATCACTACATAGTATAAAATAAAGTCGCTTTTTCTGTCCCTATGTCATTATGTTCCTTTGACTGCTTAAATCTTTAAAACTACACAACGGATTTTGATGTGGTTTTTTTTAATAGATAGAGTGATTCAAGAGGAAGGTTTATATGTATAATAAAACCGTGCGAAGCCGGGGCGGGTCGCTAGTTTTATTATAAAAATGTTAAATAAAATTTATATAATATGAATGTGAAGCTAAGACCGTTGGTTCTCCTAACAATGTTCAATTCAGTGGTAGGTCCAAGATAGAATAGAAACCAAGATATGAAACCGCCAAACGAAAATACTTTATTTGACTGTTTCTACCCAGCTGTTTAGCTACTTACCTACAATTTGAAGAAGGCGTGGTTGTAACATACAACCGATAACCAAATCTAAACACATGGACATTTAGTTGCACGGTCAATTAAGTTACCAACATGGTGCAACTCTTTGAACAATGGCTCAAGAACAATGCATTTAACACTTATCTGAGGACTTTTGTCTACACTCTCCTTTTATAGAATTGATTGCATTTTGATGTCTATAGCGTCACGCCCAGCACCTTAATTATTAACTAGGTCAAGACTTAACCAGAAGAGAAAGGATGTGAATAAGTAGGTATAGGTAGAGGGTAATATATTTTCTGTGGTCGAGGTAATACTAAACTACATGCAGGGAAGTAAATTCTCTGTTGAAATCGGACGCCTTTTATTCCTTGGAAACTTTCTCCTACGTAGGTAAGGTGACAAATTTGCCTACAAAATGGCCTTGTGTATATGTAATGAAATAACATTTATTTATATCTATCTACGTATATAATGTATCACTATCACTACATAGTATAAAACAAAGTCGCTTCCTGTATCCCTATATTCCTAAATCCGTATGTTTAAAACATTTTTTTTTAATAGATAGAGTGATTCTAGAGGAAGGTATATATTAAGTAAATAAAATCATGCGAAGCCGGGGTATCGCTAGTATTCAATATAACAATTCGTATAATGTATACTAATTACTAGCGACTCGCCCGGCTTCGCACGGTTTTATTATACGTATAAACCTTCCTCTTGAATAACTCTATCTATAAAAAACGCATCAAAATCCGATGCGATCCGATGATTAAAGTTTTAAGCATACAAAGGGACATAGGGATATAGGGACAGAGAAAGCGACTTTGTTTTATACTATGTAGTGATAACATTTGCTTAGCTTACTTTGGAGCTAGATGGGGATGAGTGGTTTATCCAGCATAATTATTTTATTTATAACAACGACACAAACAATTCACTTAGGTATAAACAGGAAGTAAATACAATACAAACTAGATATAAAAGCGCCCTAACTCAGCATAATGCTGGCTTAGGCCACATAAGACGCCAAGCCAGCGCTGGTCTTCCGGTAGAACCCGACCCTTTTGCATTGATTGAATAGGTATGGCAATACAATTTAAGTACCTATTTAATTATAGATTCTGCGTATTTCAGACAAGTATCCGAAACTTGATTGAAAGGGTAGATTTGATACAGTTGTGTGAGCTTGTAGGTGACATAGAGGTCCTTTCCAAAAGCTTATTACAAGTGACATACCTACTACCTGAAGGTTTGATGTCCTTGATATAAATCTATCTCATCATCACTTTCATCAACCTATATTCGTCCAATGCTGGACATAGGTATAATGAACGCCATAGCGCCTTGACTTCAGCTTGTCGCATCCAGCATCTGCCTGCAATCTTCCACAGATCGTCATCCCACGTAGCTACGTTTGCCGATCTATCAACAAATCTTTAAATTTATATAAAACTTGTATCTATTCGCCGCTCGTATGCATTTTTTCTTCTATCCTATGGGAACTGATTTAGGAAATGATAAGTTGTATGTTTTCTTCGGGGCTAGAACTACGCCTATTCAATTTCACCCTGATCCGTTCAATAGTTTTTGCAAAATAGTTTTTGAATAAACATAATAGATACATACAAATAAATAATTCTATGTTTATAATACACGATGAAGTCGAGTTAGATACAATACGTCTTAAGAACTGTAGGACAGGTTTTGTCCTACAGTCCTACAGTTCTTAAGACGTATTGTATTATGTATATTGATATTGTCAATTCCGCCCTTTTTGCATAGAACAAATGATTTGTTATACCGCGTATATGATCTTGAATAGTTGGATTTGTCTCCGTCCAAAAAAAAAGAATAAATCAAACAAGACCGGAAATATTAAAATAACACGTTGACTAACCGTGGGCACAGCTAGTTAGGTAAGAATATAAACTCTCACCAATTATTTTACAATTCCAACATCAAGAAACTCTTTACAATATCGCAAAATTTAATTTTAAAACAATTTACTCGGGCAAATATTTACCTTCTAAGCGAGAATCTTAAATTTCCTTCCTATTTTCTTCAGACTTTGAACAGGTGGCAATAAATATTGGGCTTAGTTTTTATTTTTTATTTTTTTTACTGTATTATATACTTTATTAACAACGAAAATTACAAGCAAAGAAATAGAAAAATTACAACTAGTATTTACAATTGACACCATTGAGCTAACTGCAGACGGTTGCAAACAGTCTAAAGGTAGCTCAATTGATCCATGTCAATACCAGTCGGAAGCGTCCCCAAGACACTGGCTGCATTACCACGCTGTATGGCAATGCTGATGCGCTGAGCCAGATTTTTGCTTAGTTGAATAGATACCTATCTATCTTCCTACTTAGCATGTTCTGTGATGAATTCGTGACACTATCTGCAAAATGGATGGCGCTAACCTACAGCTACATTATACTGTGTTCAATCGTCCGTAGAGAAAACAACAGAGAATATTTCATAATACCTACTGCTCTACCCTACCCATCCGAAATTGTTTTGCTATCTGATAAAGGAAATGATTGGTCGTAAAATGAAAACAATATTTTGTTTTACTCCCATGGGATAATCCAAACAAATGTAATATATGTTGTCATAAAAAAGAAATGCATCTTGCTTGTGTCCAAATGCTCATTTTCAGGATAAAAATTATGATTTTTGAAATTATTAATCTCTTTTATTCAATCTTCTGCCGTGATATCGTGGTACCATCTCTCATAGTAAGATAATCAGATGCCTAGAGGTATTTTGTTAGTGGCAATACTAATTCGTTGACCGTTGAATTAGTATTGCCATTCAACGTGGTAATGCAGCCAGAATTCTTTATAGATAGGCGCTCTGCCTTAGATTTGTAGGAATTTGATAAAAGTAGTTCTTTCTACCTAGTTGTGATTCTTTGTTTTGTTGTTTTTGATAAAATAAATTACTAATAAACCTTACATAAGTATTGATTGACTATTGAAACAAACACCAGAAATTCGATAGGTTTTAGATAGGAAAAGATGGCAAAAGCCTAAAATCATCAGAGCCAAAATTAATTATATATCGTTGTTGGGGCAGCAGCTCAATATCGAATTGTTTGTTATTTATTTAGGTACCTAAAGTCAGCAATAAAATATCCGTAAAATCCTGGTAAAACCCAATTGAGTAGTAACATAAACTCCTTGTTGGTTCCTTACATCGGATAATGTTAATGCCAACGAGGTACTTTGCGGGCCCGGAACGGCAAGCGACGTGGCTGTTGTAGCGATAAATATGGAACAATCGCTGCGGCAAGCATGAACACATAAAAACGCAGATTTTGGCGTTGCGACAAACGGCGATGCTATACGTCTTTGCGAAATTTCAGTCTTCTCAGACATGATAGGTGTAATTGTATCGCGTCGCAACGCTTATGATATGTGTATCGAATTGAAACAACGCTTGACTGAGGCCCCTATGTGATCGATGCTTATGTTATTTTGCTTTTAGATACACCTGTAAATCTATTGTATAATCCTAAACAACATTTTACATATTGGTTCTAAACCAATCTATCCAGGTCAAGTAGGTACAGTCAAGCGTAAAATAATTTATTACTTTTAAAAATATCTCCGTACTATTTTTGTTAAAACTTGCATGACGATAACAAAGACAACAAAAAAATAATTACCGGATTTGGTGCAGTCGTTCTGAAGCTACTCTTTTTGGTTTTGCGACGATTCATTATGTTCTATCTTTTGCACCCTAATCCAAACTTCAGCCAAATCAGCCAAATAAAGGCGTTGAATGTTTCTCTAAACTTATTTGAATAAAGAAAACTTTCATAACCCGCCAAGAACATTGGCACAAACAAAAAGTCCCACGAAACAAATAAAAAGAAGTTAGCACTCGAGACCTAACTCGCAATCACTTCACACAGCAACAAAACTGGAACAAAAGATGAGAGGAAAATACTCCAGGGAATAACCTCGGGGCACTGAAACACTTTTTCCGGATGTTGCTATGACTGAAGAGAACAGGGAGTCTGTAAGGACCTACTACCAATGTATCTATAAATCTTGATAAACGTTATTTTTATTTACTTAATTTATTATTATTTATTTAGGTACAAAGTACACAATCTAATTTAAAATAGTATTTAAAATGTTTTTCTATGTATAATAAAAAATATCTACATATCTATGTAGACTATGTACTGTATTGTATTAATTATATCAGTCATCTAGTACCCATAACACAAGCTCTGCTTAGCTTGGGGCTAGATGATGCTGTGTGGACTGTCCGGAATTATTTATTTATTAGTTAAAACAACAATCTGTTGTAAACAATCTAGAGAATATTTAACTGTAAAAGTTCCCCAAGGCTTAGAATAATTAAGGTAGGAGATCCAACTATCAGGATTATTCAGGTTTTTTTACAGGATTCATAAGAAAACATAGCCCACTGAAAACTGTTACGAATTATATGTATACTGAAAACGCGACGAGGTATTAATAAATTGACAAATGTTCGTTTGCCGGAAATTCCAATCGTTAGTTATTGTACTCGAAGTGTACTCGTATATATAGGAAATGCCCTTCGTTTCGGCTCATCGAATGCGAAACGACGGCGGTAAACACATTTTTATAGCTACACTATAAAATTATTGTCTTTTTTATGGCCTCTTTCATAAGTTTTTTTAACAGTTTCAAATTAGCAAGATCAGATTACAGAGTTAACAGACGCACTCTCTATTTTCTAACGAATCTCCGTGGGCGATGGTTAGCCTGCGACACTGGAGGGTTGGATTCGCGACTCGGGACAAATGTTTGTACGACTGCAGATATACTATATAAAAATATATTTAATTTTGTTATTAACACACCCTGAACTATCTGTATCAAACTAATTGTAACTCTACAAATAGTAGGTACAAACATTGTCCTGAGACGGAATCAATGGTTTCGGCAGAATATCAGCGCCTATCCACTCTTGAGTGGTAAGGCATTTAATGCTGAGTTGAGACCTTTTTGCTGCTGTGACATACAGTACAGTTGATTTCTTTTTTTTATTTGAAAATAAATATTAATATACATTATTTTGTGTTGTTTTTCTCTGTATTTATATAATTTTTTTATTTTATTTTCATAAAATGTGTTAAAAAATATGTTCTGTATTGTGTGTTAAGCAGTTAATAAATGAATGTCTATGTCTATGTATCGAAAACGCAAACTCCTATAACAAAGCACCACTTCACCGGCTGCGCCACAAGTATGAAAGAAAAAACTAATAAATTTCCTTTCTTAGCTACAGTAAATTACAAAAAACAAATCTAAATTTTAAAACTTAATCATAATAACAGTAAAAACTACTTAGTTATTTATGGTATTCTTAAAAAATTATCCAACGAATTGAAGAAGAGAATGTCTCCTCCTTTTTTGAAGTCAGTTAACAATTAAAACCGTATCGAATCAATCACTTTATGAGTTGTCATCTAGAGTTTATAAACCTATCCACTCCAATTACGCGAAACTTTATGACCCCGTAATTGTAAGATTACGCAATGTAGATCTTTGACTCCAAGAACCCATTCACAATGAATTCCGGTTAGGTGGCTTCTTGGATACTGTATAGAATATTCTGCGAAATAGCTACCTATTTTAAACTAAAGCTTGTAATTTTATAGAAAGACCAAAGCTTGTAATTTAAAATTTTTGAAGCTTGTAGTTTTATAGAAGTATCGCCCACGGCTGCGCACGCGTTGATTATATGGAAACGTTTCAAGACTATTTTTCCCATGGGAACTGGTTTGGCCGCATTCAGCATCTGTATGCATTTTGTTTTTTACGTTTCGGAATTTCATTCATCATGCAGTTGCTTCCGTATCAGTAGTACTACCTACTAAGAAGTACAACTTTGCGGATATACTATAATATTATTTCATTGTAGGTAATTTATCTCTTTCCTATCAAAATAAAAGGGTGACCTACCTATAATTGAGCTACCTTTAGACTGTTTGCAATCGCCTCCAATCAATGGTTTCAATTGTATTTTTTATTTTTTTCTATTCCGAATACGAAAACTACGATCAAGTTTTCGTTGTTAATAAAGATAAGTCACGTTAAAAAAGGGTGACCTTATTTAGAATAAACAGGGTTAGGGTACATCGTCCGAATGAAAATACAGGCCTTCCCAGCAAATTTTAACTTTTAAAAGTTATTAGGTTACGCATTGTTTCCCATGGGAACTGGTTTATTGGATGAAAATTATTGGCTTGAAAAACTAATAAACATCCAAACTTCCGCATTTGTGCCATTAGTGCCATAAAATAAATAAATAAATAATAAATAATTCCGGACAATCCACACAACATCATCTAGCCCCAAGCTAAGCAGAGCTTGTGTTATGGGTACTAGATGACTGATATACATAATACAATACATTACATAGATAGATATTTTTTTATTATACATAGAAAACACCCAGACCAACGGAACAAATTTCTGCAGATCGTACACAAATTTGTTCCGAGGCGGGAATCGAACCCGCAACCTCCTGCGTCGCAGGCGGACCTTCGCCCACCGCGCCACATCGGTCGTCATAATAAGTTAAAAATAAAAAAAAATGCCCAGAGCCCTAATTAAGTTAACATACCTAAGTCACCGGGATGCAGGCTATGTTGCTTACAATATTAATTCAACTCCGAAATTTCGCACCAACCCGCTCGGTTATGTCGCCGACTTAGCTGTGGCTCGTTCACATCCGGCATCGGACGATCCGCAACGGATTTTAGTACCTATTCCGTGTGTGGTTTTCCGACTGATCACTATCGCACGGTACGGATTGTCGACAATGCCAGTGAGCATTCTCGAATGGACACCCCCTGATATTATATTCTAAAAAGTCGTCTGATGCGTTTACTCCCACCTGTTCTGTTGAGTAGTTCTGTTGACAAAACTACTGGGATTTTTTCCCCCATTAGTTTTGTGACTTAAAAGACTATGCTTTACACCTGACTTTTATCTCTACTATTCCCACCTTCAATTAGCGCGGATTGTCCAATGCCAGCCTGTGAACGCGCACCTTATGGCGCAAACAGCAGTAAAGGTACGTAGATCTGTTCAACATCGTGCGATTTTGTGGAAAGCAACATGTTGAAAGCAACACTGTTGCCGTGTTTGTGGAATGAGTCTTTCAACAGAACGTCGACCGTTCTACAAAATACGCCTTGTTGAAACGTGTTGCTCTTGTACCCACATTTGATTGATTCATTCAACATTATTGGCAACTGTAGAACGTATGTAAAATGAAACTGTCGAATCAGTTGCTGCAACAGATGTTGAACATTGTTGAACATACAACATTGTGGAACAGTGTTGCGTGCGACAATCCGTTGCTTCAACGAATGTTGAACAGATCTAAACTTACCTTAATGTGTGTGACATGTGGTGGCGCTAGTGTTGGTACTCGCTGTTTGCGCCTTAAGGCAAAAAAAGTCCTTAGGGAAAAATAGATAGCATCACTCTCCAAAATCAGAATTTCCATTATTTCGTAAACCGTCAACAAGCTCGGACCTGCTTTCACTCTCGGAGCCTAGACCTTGTATCGGAACAATAACTGGCCATAGTGGCCATTTTATACATTACTTAAATTAATCGCCTCCGAAAAGGCCATAACAGACCAAAATTAATTTATGCACCATTAAACAATAGCTATCGTCATCTTACAACATTATTCTTCAGTTATTATGTTATGCCAAGATAGGCTGAAACGACTGGGCAATGTCGACTAATTGAGCATAGCGGCTCTGCCTTGTTTATTTCTACATTCTGCCCGCGGCTTCTCTTGTTTTTGCGAAAACGTTCCGTTATTTACATCCCATGGAGATTAAAATATGTCTAATAAAACGGGGGTTATTGGCATTTCGTTAACTGTTATGCAAATTACAAAAAAATTGTGTCATTTCGTACACCGGCTTCTTGGACAGTCAAAGAAAAAAGTTTTCTACTCCATATATAAATTATTATTGATAAAAATTACAGGCCACGATGAATAAGTACTTACTACTTACAAATTTGTTTTCCGTTACCAAATATGATAAATTAGATTTACTAACTACATCCGTTTTTTTATGAAGAGTGTTTGAATAAATTAAGTCTTTGTTTGAGCAATAATCAGCCTTTATTAATAAAAACCTTTATAGGTAGCTATATTTAAACAAGTTATAACAAGTTTAAAGTCTTTGAGCCTAGAACAACCTGTAAGCTAAATTTCAACCCAATCCTTTCACTACTTTTAGCGTGAAGAGCAACAGACATCCATCCTCATTATTATTTTGTCAAAAAAGATGTGGACTGTTTATAAAAACATTATGTGGTATATTTATTACCAGCTTTGCACCCTTACGAAGCCGGGTGGGTCGCTGGTTATATATATAACTAGCGACCCGCCCCGGCTTCGCACGGTTTTATTATACGTATAAACCTTCCTCTTGAATCAATCTTTCTATTAAAACAGGATCAAAATCCGTTGCGTAGTTTTAAAGATTTAAGCAGTCAAAGGGAAATAGGGACAGAAAAAGCGACTTTGTTTTACTATGTACTATGTAGTGATAGAACCTAAGTATACATTTTGCGAATACAGAACATTCTATGACATTTGTAAGAAAGTATTTATGTCTCAATGTTTAAAGCAAAGTTGGTATAAGTAAACAAATATGTATAGGGAGATATGTGTATGATTCTGAAAGCCTCTCGAAGTTTTCAAGTAAGCTATCCTAGCTATGTAGGCCAGGCATGGTAATTCGTTATTTTGTTTATATTTAGGGAATGTCAGTGGCGCAGTGGGCGATAGTCCGCCTGCCAGGTTGCGGGTTCGATTCGGATAAAATGTTCGTTACAAATAGCTACGAGTCTAGGTGCTTAGTTTCATCAAGTAAGTATCTAACTACCAATAAAGTTTATTAAACTTATATGGATGGGTTTATTTTATATTAATATCACAAACAAGTTCTGCTAAAATGCGGCTAAAGAAGATGTTTTAAGACACAGCATTAAGATAAATTCCCACAAGTCTCATACTATTTCATAAATTAAATAAAAATTAATATAAATATAGGATTATAAAAATATATTGCCCAAATTAAGCAGTTTAGTTACTATCATTTAGTTAACTCCTACTATGTGCTTATATTTAATTTCTTCAGTATTTTACTAGGTTTATCAACCTATTACTAGTCTACTAGGACATAGGCCTCCCCAAATGAGCGCCATAGCGCCCTGTCTTCAGCTTGCCGCTTTCAGCATCTGCATGCATTTTGTTCTTTACGTTTCGGAATTTCATTCATCAATCGTTGCGGATGTTTTTCACAGTATTTCATTGTAGGTAATTTATCTCTTTCCTATAAAACTAAAAGGGCCACCTACCTATAATTGAGCTACCTTTAGACTTGCCTGCAGTTAGCTCAATGGTTTCAATTGTATATTTTATTTTTTTCTATTCAGAATACGAAAACTACGATCAAGTTTTAAGTCACGTTAAATAAAGGGTGACCTTATTTAGAATAATCAGGCCTCACCAGCAAATTTTAACTTTTAAAGTTATTAGGTTACGCATTGTTACCTCAATTAAAATCTATCTCTAAAAACTCCAAGTCCAGCCACATTCATTCAACCATCGTTACTCGTTAGCAACGAAATTACTCGCAAGCAATTACTCAAGCCACAAAGAGTTATAATAATTCACAATAATTGAATTCACAGAGCAGTGAGAAATAAATCGAAACAAAAACCTGATTTTTCTTACAAACAATTTTTTATTCAACCATATTTTTCTCGAGTCGAATGTTACATTACATTAGGTACCTAATCTGTAAGTATACGAAGATATACTATCACTCACTGACGAAGTAATCTATTTCTATTCCAATATTACAGGGAAGTAGAAGTGGGCTAAATTCTTACTTCCTTACTTGTTATGTTTGTTACTCTTTCACGCAAAAACTGTTGATAAAGGATGAAATGATAAATTTTATAAGACCTAGTACTAAAACAGAAACTACTTTTACCTGGAATGAAAAATAGGCTACTTTTAATCACATAAATGGAAGTTTTCCTGGGATGGAAAATATAAAGTCGTTAAATTATTTTTTCTTCATACCACTTTACGCCAAGGCTGGACAAAGGTCTCCCCTATTTTCTATTTTTTTATATTTAAATTCTATCCCCGCCATGCTTTCAGTTCAAATAAGCAGTTAAATTACTTTTAAGAAACCCTTTTTACGACCCCAGGAATTCGTAAAGGGTTTTACCTAACCTCTTAAAAGCATTTCAATGACATTTTATTATGTTTAAGTGAGTTTGGGAAAAGGGATTGGTTTAAATTCTATTTAATTCAAATTTCTGAATTGTCCAGTAATATCATTATTATATATCAGTCGGTATAAAATTAATACCTGCATGTTTCTACTATATTGCTTACCTAGCCGTAGGACTAATACCTAATTATTTTAGACAAATATCAATAATTTGAGTGTAAACAAGCAGTAATATAATTAAACAAGGCTTACCTCAGACAAACCGGTGTTTATTCAGCGATGTTCACGTCTATACAAACTATTCCGGCGTTCGCGTGCTCCAGCGGAGTCAAACTGACGACTGCGTATGCGCAGCTCTCTCACGTCTGCGCTAATACTGGCCTATATTACCAAATCTTTCAGAGATGAACTGAGTATATGCCTAATCTGTGACTCAGCTTAGGCTCATTCAATTCAACAAAAATGGTGTACAACTAGTATCTTCTGGCGGTTTCGCACGCGACGTTTCTATGGAAACATCTCAAGGGTATTTCTATCCCATGCAAACTGATTTAGTGTTTGTCCAGGGCTATGTCTACTTTCAGCTCTATCTATCCATCCATCCACACCTACATCGCTTAAATATTAGTACGGATAGTAAGGATAAGAAAGGATCATCACTTGAGAAATCTTTTCCTTGTCCTATTTTTTGGATGGGCTTATTTAAGTAAATTAGGGAGACGCTTTTATGCTGGTAAATAAAATGTTTTTTAGACACTTTTGTTTCTCAAAATTGACTCTACCCACGTTTCTTAACGTCAAAACTAAAGGATATTATGTTTTTAGATGAGATTGAATTATTTGAAAATTCTTTCAAGAAAAATAAAATTCTTAAAATTAAATTTCTGTAAAATATCATTTTGTTTGAGTTGGTTATAACTAAGTTGAAGTTATTTCTTATCTTTTATTATGATAATATTAAGAAAATGAGACAGATAAGCGGGTTTAATTAATAATCAAAATATCAGGGTTTATAAAAAAACAATCCTAACATTCAAGGAAAAGTGAAATAATATGGGAAAGAGGATAATTGAGCCATGGAGCAGCTACCTACTAGCTAATGGCTATATAACATGTACCTAAGTTATGATTACATTGTACTAGTAGGTACCTATTACTATTCCATCTAAATAGGTAAGAATTGCCGTGTGGTGCCGGCTTAGAATTTGCACTACCCCAACTCTTCCCGCGGGTGTCGCGTCGTAAGAGGCGACTAAGGGATATCCACCGGGGGGCGGGCAGCAGCGCCTCCTGTAGAACCATTCTACCACCGAACTGCGATCCCCAACCCGCATGCCCAGCGTGGGGATTATGGGCATTACTCCCATATGATGAGTGCCAATGAGGCGCTTATCATGGGAAGACCTGCGTCCAGCAGTGGACCAGTAAAGGTTGTAGATGAGGTAAGAATTTATGAACATAAACTTGTTTTTGTCTATTCTTATGGTTAGAAATTGTACTTACACAAGGGGGACAATTCAGGAAAAATGATTCAGGAAATTTAAAGTCGGTATTTAATTATTGACTTAATTTTTCTTATTATTATATGTTACATTATTTTATTATAGTATTTATATTATATTATTTATTATTATCATGAGTAAAGCACATCTCAAAATGTGACTTTAGAGCGTAAATTCCGGAAAGTCGCCCGCGATTTTAGAGTGAAAGAACTCTACCTAGTCAAGTATTTTTAGTGCCTAATACAGAAACTGCTAAATAGGTAGATACATTTTAATTTGATACGCACACTGTACCCGTTCCTACGCATTTTACGTTAACATACAAATTATTCCGAGAGTTCATTGATAACGGTCGGATCAATGACCTACCGAGTCTAATCAAATATCAAATATTTACTTCTTACCGACACTATATTTCGTAGGTTTATATATCGTAACCTCATAATAACCTAGGACTAGGAGGCAGGGTGGTTCTTAGTATTTTTAGGTACAAAAAAGTCATTATGTTTAACAATCGTTATGTTTAATATTTGTAAAGGAAAATTAAATGAAACCCCTCTAAGCGATAAGGGCGCCAACTATTTTACCTTCTATGGGATTAAACAAGAACAACAACGAACTGTTTTAGAATTAGAATACAATTATAAAATAATGAATTATCCATCTCAATTATCTGGAGCGTTAGACCCTTTCTAGCGTGTTTGTTTTCGTCATCGAAGACGGAAAATGGTACCTACGTACGTACCTACGTCTTTTACACTCCGTGTGTGGTATGGCGCGAGTTGTAACTCGCGTAAATGACGCTTATTATAATATTGGATCAAAATGATCTAAGCGAGACAGCATCAGAGAGATTTTAAACCCCATTAATCTTTATCTACGTGAAATGTAAGAGTTATTAACTCTAAGGACCGCGGATTGGCCAGGATACTTTTTTTAAAGTTAGGGTTCAACGTTATAAAATGAATAATATTAATTTCCTGACGTTTATTATGTTGCAAAGTTTAAGCTATGCGCGATTTCGTAAAATCCATTAGTTGTTTGGCAGGTGAGTTACGAAAGTTCACTTAATTACCTAATATCTGCATTCACTGTGGCTAGCTAGCCTACGGACTCCAAACCCGTGGTTTTTGAGGGATGGGAATTTAGGATTCCACATACCTACGGTAGGTACCTATTCATGGGTTATACAAGTAAAAATTTAAATTGAAGAAATATCTCCGTTGACGTTCTACTGAATACAAATTCATTCGACCCAGTCACATTAACCAGTTATTGAACCACTTTCTTTCTGATGAAAGAGTCAAAATCAAAATATTGACTCTCTCATCAACCACCCTAATGTAAAACTAATGTTGGCACGCCAAACCAGTGTCAAAACATGTGTTTTTCAAACAATTTTATAATTTGTACAATGTCAAAATTGTTTTTATGTTTCTAGGAAATGCATCTGCATTTCCCACCCTTTGTACTCTACTCTAAAGCTTTGCTCTATAATAGTAATAAATAAATCCCATGGACCTTCAACCACGCAATCTTAGATAGAAATCTCTTTAGCCTAGTGGTGGTGTGGGCTACACTTCACTATACATACCTACTAGTCACAGATTTATACGTAAAGTACTACATATACCTATATATAATACAGTCTACATGAATCACTATTTAATGGGCTTTACCTTTTTGATACTATTAAATAATAACCAATGACATAGAAACTTTTCCCACAGCTAAAAATTTGTATTTTCGAATATCATCATCGGTCATATTTGAAAATTATTTACTTACTTGCGTAGCACCTTCCTAACACCTATTATTCGTGTCTTTATCACCTAAGCTTCGAATCTCTACCGACTATAGGTACTTATCCGGCTACCATCTGCCAGCGTCTTAACAGGATCTTTTCAAGTATTCTCCGTCCGTTCCCGGGATATCGTTTATCACCCTGCCTAATTACATTATGATCCGCTTAGCCGTTTGGGCGTGAAAGTCGTTTGTCTAGTACTCACAAGATTTGTCAAGTACGTATGTGACTCGCTCGCCTAGGGTTTACGGACTTTTAATAGGTACCATGGGGAGAGTTAGAGACTCCGCTATCCGAAGAACAACTATATAAAAATAGTTGGTTCATACATTTAAGATGGATCACACGAATAATTTTTAAACTTCGCAGATTAATCCTTACTAACATTTTAAGCACGAAAGTTTATACATGGTGTAACAATATACATGTACTAAGCGAAAAGCTGGGTATTTCTACCCCCCTAGGGAACAACTTTTGTTCAACGACTTTTCTAATTTCGATTGGTATCTCTGAAAAAACTAAAACAAAGTTTTCACATGGCCAGCTGATTTTTTACGAAGTGACAACCCTAAAATCTGCTGTTTCTTATACTTGCGACGATGACCTCAGTATGGTCACAGAATAGATGTAGAAAAGAGTGACAGATTCATATTCTTGAAATAGAAAAACGCCTACAGCATCATTGAGGCAAATTGTCGTAAGTCATGGCTAAAATCACATTTCAATTTGAAGGTTGAGTTACGTGTAGTTAAACATACGAACTAAACTACGCTAACACAGTTATGTCTTTTTCTAACTGTTTGTTCTTTCTTGTGTGTTGATCTAATCATAATAACCTACTGACTGAATACACATTGATGTCCACTACTGAAAAGAGCTGTGAATCTGGCGGGTATTGCCATAATCACTTGGCTGGGGATTGCTGATCAAAGAAACGGTATAAGTAATTCACACAATAAAAATGCTGCCTTTCATTTGGCGAAGCCCCTTGGTCGACTTTTACGACATCCGACATACGACGAGCTGAGTTGCAGGGGTCGGTTAACTTAATTAAAAACTTTACCAAATGACTCTTTCCGTCATTATGTAGTTTATCTGTCCGTTCTGTACCTACATTAATCTTTGACACTTGTATTTCCACAAAGGAACGCGACTAAATTTTATTGGCTGTAGCACTATGCAAAACCATGGCAACCAGCCAACCGCCAATCATAGACAAGTTAGAGAACCATTCATTCATTCATTTCCGCTAATTGACTGTCGGCATCTATCAACATGCGATACACCACATGGCGGTGATGTATTTGCCAAGCGGGCCGAAATATTTTTTACGGGTTCCGTAATTTTTTTAATACCAAAATTTAAAGAAGTTCGTTTGTTTAAAATCATAAAATCAAAAAAAAAAGCTTAAATCCTTTTTCTACGGGATTTTGTATTAGGTATACCAACTATCAGAATTCACGCAAAGTGAATGTGTGTGTAGCAGGTAGGTACCTACATTGTGAAATACCTATGTAAAATAAGACCAGGTACCTACCTACGTATTCATACAATTTTCTACCACATACCTATTATTTCACGACTGTGATCCTAATACCTCCTACTCATGTTGCCAACTTGGGATTTATTAAAATTGAAAATGAACCCTAAAAATTATCCATCTTTTCGGCGAACGAAATCAAAAGAATGAATGATGAACTATTTTAGTGTGACCTTCGTCGCGGTGCCGTGTAGTGCTATAATTACAATTTTTATCTTTCGTGCCTAAAAAACAAGTAACTAGGACTTAAGAATACCTTAAGGGTGTGGTGTATGCATCGGAGTGTCACAGAGCTGAAGAGATGAAGAGGCGTGTGTTGGAAGCGTGTGCTTACTTCCATAAAATGTGTGTTGTTTGGAAGAAGGGAGGCATATCGAACCTTACTTACATGCATAGGTATCGATACCTACGTCATGCATGTGTAACTTACTAACTAACTAACCTAACTAGTGCTAAAGTGAGTGAGACATGTTAATGCCTAAAAAGAAACCTACCTTGTGCTGAAGTGTGTGAATTGTCTGTGACTGTGTACCTACAAGTGACCTACCAAAACATACATAAATCCCTTCGTAAGAAGCCATCTACACAGCTGACAAGCGAGAAAATATGAGGTTTGTAACTTGTACCTACACTTACAACTTTCCTAACTCAGCATTTTAAGATTTTCTCAACACTACCTAGGAACTTACATACTAGCATCTTATTATTATCACGAATTTATTAGCTCGTCTAGTAATCTCCCGCCATAGCTGAAATCTACGAAGATAAATACCTACCTACATACCTGTAAAGTTAGTAGGTAAGTACAGGTTGCGCGAATAGGGTTGTAACTTTATTTTGGCACTAGGAAATGAAAACTTTTTGTATGGGAAACTGAAAATAGGAATTTTTAATTATCTCCCCCCCACAACTGATCACCATGGGTTCCTGAAACCCCCCCCTTCAGCTTAGTAGGGGTAATATGTTATACCTTGTATAATAGATGTATGTACGGATGTTTGTTCCTCTTTTACGCAAAAACTTCTGAATGGATTGGACTGAAATTTGAAATATACGTAGTTCTAGCAGATCTACCTCAAACGATTTCAAATAACATATACGAAATAACACATAGGCTTTTCATGCTATAAATCAGTTCAAATACTCAAAAAGTACTAGTCGTCTTGATCAAATATGGGACCACACGACATACATTGGAATTGAGATCCTCCTGCTTTTAAAAAGAGATCTAATTCCTAAAACGTTATGGAGGGTAAAGGAGGATCAATCAAAAAAAGTTCGAGACTTACGGTAACATTAAAACTTGTGAGCTTCATTATATTTCACGCCAGGAAAATTCAGGAAGTTTCCTTTATTTAAATGAGGTTATACATTATACATACATCCCCCAAATACATTTTACACAACACCTCTCTGAGTGACTTGATTTCTTTCTGATAAGTGATAAGGGACGTCTTTCTCTTCTCATCATATCTATTTGATAAGCTTTTCTTTTGGCTAAAGCATCTTTTAAATCCTTTGCGGAAATGAAAACAATTTACCTAATGTCGTCCGCAAGCACTTTAGCTGATGCTATATGGTTTATCCATAATTATAAATTATTATTATTATATTGATATTATATTGCATTTTTCCCTCCAAAGTATCAATAAGTTTTTCGGTCATAATTTTTGACTTACCTCCACAGCACAAAGGCCACCAATTCCATTGCTTTTCCTTAGGATAATTTTAATTAGGTACCGAATGCTTTATAGCTATAACGGATTATTTCTATCTAGGTATAATAGATACCCAATACTTTATTAACAACGAAAATTACACACAAATTAAAACTAGTATAAACAATTGAAACAATCTAACAGCAAACAGTTTAGAGTTAGCTCAACTGATACGTTTCAATAACAGTCGTAAGCGTTATAAGTTGGTTGTTTTATATGACATAAGGTTGATTAGCACCTTGATACCTCCACATTCAAAAGATTTATTTCTCCCTTCTGTAGTAATTTCGGAAGCTTACGAACGGAACGAATGGGAAGCTAAAATAAAATAGCAGTATTGCAATTTAATACCGACATATCAACATTATCGCAGAGGCGGCCGCGGGCAAGTTTACACGTCATGTTGGTAATATAAAATGAACATTGAACATTCAGTCGCTCGAGTGGGGATTTGCTACTGTGTGTGCGTACATAAAATGTTACAAAAGACGTTTTTTCCAGCGCAAGAAACTCTCCATACACAAGTGCGATCTGGCATGGAGTACTGTTGCCACCTTTGGGACGGCCCAATAGGTACGAGCTTCAAACCCTGGACTCGATTGAGAAACGCGCAGTCAGGCTATAAGTAATGACACATAGAGGCTAACCTACAAAGCCTCGAACACAGACGGCGCGATGCCAGACTGTCAGTGTTCTACAAAAACCACTTTGGTGACTGTAGATGACTTTGAATGAGATCGTGCAAGCAACCTATCTCCTCCCTTTTACCATCAGCTTCCAGCTCCTGTTTGCCCACCAGATTACGATCTCAGAATCTTCAAATCCAGAGCGCCTGGTGAGTTCTATCTTAGGCCACATCATCCTGGCCAAACGTTCGAAAATACACCGAAAAAAATAAGGTGCAGGAAACTTAGGCCCCGACTCCCGGAAGTTTTTTGTTTTCTTTGGATATAAGTACCTACCTAGTCATCATCTATTCGATTACCATACAGCTCATCAGTAATGTGGACCAGTATGTGACTTAAATTGAAGCATAAATTTAACACAGTCCTAAATAAATGCTAAGCACTTCCCGACCTACCGTGGTTGCAGAGATTTATAGCCACCTCGGTGCTTTAGACAAAATATAGCAAACACTTTAGGATAAGCCTGAAGTGTTTTAGACCTTTATCTTTAGTTCAGAGCGTCTAGTACCTATGTCTCGTAAAGTACCAAAACGTCACTTGTTTTCAAAATGTTGAGACCAGTTCCCTATAATAAAAGTACTCTGTGGTTTCTTCACCAGATTCACATCACTTCGCAACGAGCAGCTCAAATGGAAGCCATGATCTAGGGACCAAAAAGTAAATGCTTGGGATGCTACAAGAATAAAGAATTTATTTATAGCACACGACACATGCTATACACTAATATGATTCTAATGGCTTTACCAATTTAAAAAACAAAATTTTATTAGCATGTTGAGTCCCAAGGGTGAAAAAGATTGGTATTTCCCTATATGCGCACCTATACAGGTTTATCGTTCGAAAATACGATAGAATTCGTATAATGCTATTGGATCGCCGCGCCTTCATACTGAAAAGAAGTTCCTTTCATTATCTAGTAAGGGCGCTGAAAGGAGCTGCTAAATTAATAGAATCAAACTTTCATAAACTATTCAAAATGCTAAGGCTCCACAATAATATTAAGAAGTTCTATCGAATAAGAAAATTGTTTTTTCACAATAGTTTTGCCTTCTTGTTGTTGACTGAAGCTCTAGTGTCAAACTTAAAAGTTAAAGCCTAATTTTTAGTCTAGCCACTGATTAAGTTTGTAAGTCTTGGTTGTCCTTAAATTATACAATTAGGTAACCTTCTACTAAAGCAATCATTACTTATAAAGGCATGATCATAAATACTTGTGAGAACGTAATTTGGTTAGGTAAACGACTCTCTAGCGAATTACGCTTCAACGTAGATAAGCTATCAAGCTAGACATTATGGCTTGTTATGGGTACCCTACCTGATGTAAATTTTGAGTTGATTTGAGTATCTGAGACTTGTATAAATAATGCTTTACAATTCACACAGAACCATTTAGCCCCCAACTGAGCAGAGCTCGTGTTATGGGTACCTACTAGATAACTGTCATGCTTACAAAAATATTTATTTAAACCATGTAAAAAGTACACCCAGAACACCCATTACAAATAGGTATAGGAAGATCGTACAAACATTTATCCCGAGGCGGGAATCGAAACCGCAACCTTCTGCGTCGGCCTACCGCGCCACACAGGTCGTCAATTTACTGTACAGTTCTTTGTTCGTTCGATTTCCGTACGACCTCTACGGAAATCGAACC
This sequence comes from Eupithecia centaureata, assembly GCA_944547425.1. Classification (NCBI taxonomy): domain Eukaryota; kingdom Metazoa; phylum Arthropoda; class Insecta; order Lepidoptera; family Geometridae; genus Eupithecia; species Eupithecia centaureata. The sequence continues at coordinate 6,449,186 of OX155681.1, read as the reverse complement.
AACATCGGCAAATTTTGGGAGCTTCCGTATAAAGTATGTAAGGCGATTTTGCTAATTTTCCCATCTCCTCTTGGTATGATTTCATTCGACAGCCAACCCCTACCTTAGTCCTATGTAGCTTGCGATTTTTAAAAACGTGTTAGTAAATAAGTCTGTGTTTGATTGCTTTGCATGAAATGACTTTCTGACGTAGTCTAGAATTGCAGTGACAAATATTTAAATAATAAATATTTGTCACTGCAACTCGCTCAGTCACTGCACTGGCGCTAGTTTAGCTCTTGTTTGCGCCTTAGGGCGCTACCCAAAGAGCGACACCGTAAAAAATTCAATTTTTCGTGGCACCGTTAGCCGTACTGCGACATATTACAAGCCCATAAAAAATTCAGTGTATAGTCAAATGTATAGAAAAAAGACTTATAAAAAAAAAAAACATGAAAACGATCTAGGATTGTGAAAAAAAAATCACAAAAAAGAACAAAAATAAACTTTTCCGTCTCGAAATGCTCAATATTTTGAGTGACAACCATTAATAATTTTAATACCACATAAAAGGAAATTTTATCAACTAAAGACATGTAAAAAAGTCTTAACAAACTTAACAAACACTTAAATTAAATTAAAACTGCAAAATAATCATATTGCCGAGCAAGAGATTCAACTAAAATCAAACGCATCGCCATTTTCAACCTTATTTGTATAACACGACGAACTCCCTAAAATATCTAAATATTGTCTTCATACCGCGCCTTAAGTAGGAACCACTAAAATTCAACGATAAAAATTTGGTGAAATTTGCCCGGCCCTTTTCTGATTTGTCGGCGCGGCAGCGGCGCGACATTGGTATGCTCTGTACCGAAACGATGCTGTAGTATTCTGAGTATTAAACGTCACGGGCGTGTCGGATGCACTGACCGGCTGGGGATGGCGCAGCCATTCGCCTTGCGGCGGCGGCGGTGCGGACGACAGACGCGTGTCTATAATTAATATCTGTGTTTTATTGGCATTTGACCCTAACCTGGTACAAGTGGCGACCCTGCCAGTGACTAAAAAATAAGAGGTAAGTGCCAATAATTCCAAATAAGCAATTGGTAAATCAACTGACGGCCTAATCTGAGTTGCAAACAAATGCTGGTAAATAATCGCATCGTAGTAATGATTACCTACATGCTTGATGATTCGCCTACCTTGATAAACTGTAAACCCTGTGCCTACATAAATACCATAGTTGATAAACAACAAATACATTATTCGCCGTGCCATTTTGGCGAAAGTTATAACTACCCTCAAATAGGTTAGAAAGATACAAAATTACTTTGTTAGCAAATTTGAGTAGGTCTAACGAAAAGATGATCACCTACCTAAATTGTTAAAAAGAAGAAGTTCTGGAATGCTAATATCAGTACCTAAGTAATTAAGTTTATATGTAGTTAGTTATGCTTTCTGAGGTTCTGAGGACTTCCCCAAGTATAAATATTGCAAATCTGTTTGTGACTCAGTTGGGTGACGGAAGTTGGTTGGTACCTAAAAACCCACAATGATAAGATCTGGCAAGAGGTAGTTCTAACGAACGGTACCTAAAAACCCACAAAGATATGATCTAACAAGAGGTAGTTCTAATGAACGGTACTTACCTAAAAAAACCTATTATGATAAGATGTGATAACAGGTAGTTCAAACGAACGGTACCTACTAATAAATATTTGCATATCAGACAGATATAGTAGAGGTACATAAAGATTTTCACCAAAAAATATTAAATAAAAAAAAAGATATGGTACCTAGTAAGTATAAGTTCGATAAAATTGAACGGATCCAAAATTTATTGACCGTTCTAGCAATCAAATACATGTGGCTTACAGTAGCGAATTAGTTTAAAAAGTACATTTTGTACTAAGTAAACATAATAAACATTCTCTTTATGTGAATGGATAATATATTATTCTCTGAAAAATAATGTAATTAACGACAAGTTGACAAGTAAACAGATTGGATCTGAGACTTGTACTTATAAATTGTTTATTTGAGAAGAAAAAAGCTCATAATATTTAGATATCAATAGATTGTTAGAATAGAGTAAACAAAGCTAAAGACTTTCCAATTATAGTTTGTATATTTATAAAGTTTTTGAAATGCATTAATAATATAATACTTGAACTATTTAAAAAATCTAATTTAAATTACAAAGAAATTAAAAGTTCCATGGCAGTTTAGTCTGTTTTGATCAAATTAGTACTAAATAATGGTAAATGATAAAATGTGGTTAGTTATCGAAATAGCTAACAGATGGTAAATAGATGTTATACTTTATAAGCAAAGATAATTATAATTAAGGGGAAGAAATAAACTTGAACAATTAGATCGGTTGGGCCGGCTGCAGATTGTTACGAACAATCTAGAGGTAGCTCAACTGATCCGTAATCGATACCAATCGGATAAGTCCCCAAGACGTATTGCTCTGCTGCATGGCAGGCTAGATTAAGAGGTAGTTTTGGTGTAAATCGAAACGGTACCTACCAAAATATTTGTCATTGGCACAGATAGTGTATAATTTTCAAGATTAAAAAAAAAAATTGGATTTCCAAGATCAAAAGTATTAAGAGGTAGTTTCGGTGAAAATCGAAACGGTACCTGGGTAAGGACCAAAATTTTTGCATGTTTGCACAACGGAAACGGAGCAAATGTAGCACAACAGAATTTGTTAAGGTTAGTGTACATGGGTCTAGAAATGATCACACTGGTATAGATTATTTACATTCTTATTGTTTCTTAACCATTGAAAAATATATAAAGGTTTAGAAAAATATAGCAAATACAAATATATTATACATTAATTTAATAACACGTATTATAAGACCTAAACCTGATTGAGAGTTAAAATCGTTAAGTAATGTTGTATACCTATCTTTACAAAATTCCATTGTAACACGTCACACAATCTCGTGACATTCGTCGCATACAGGAAAAAAAAACCACATGACACAGCATTCAAAAATTCATACTGAAGAAATTAAACACCTTTATGAATACACATCAGAACTATTCAATAGTAGACAAAATAAGCTACTAGAATTAATAGTAAAAAGTAAGAAAAGTTGACGCAAAACACTTTAAAAGTCTTACAGAAAATCCAAATTTATAATGGTACACATGCACCTTCAACACGTTTTTGCAAATGAGCGCAAAACAACGTGGCGGAATTGGCCTGAATTTAGTCACAACTTAGATGACGGTGTAGCCTTTGCAACAAAACATTATTTGTTATCCTATCTTGCCATGTTCTCGATTTATGCTGTCGCACAACTGAGTGACACAACGGAACGAAATTTGGGACACGCTTTTAGATTAATATTATAAATTAACTATAAAGTTTAACGAGACGGTAATAATAAAAACGTGAAGATAAATTCATGGTGAATATAAATAAATCAAAAAGTCTTTGAAAAGTTTTTTAGTTTTAGAATAAAATTGCAAAAACCTGGAGGAGTCGGAGATGTGCCATTCACATTTTGTATGAAAAACGAAAATGGATTCAGTATCCTTATTTACATAAAATTAATTTTAAAAAAACCTAGTGAAAGAATTTTAGATATGAATAAAGCACAGGGTGCAAAATAAATTCAGCTATAATAATCAAGTATTAATATTCACATAAGTTAACAATTTTTTTTTATATGTTGATTTGAAAGTAATGTGCCATCGTACTCACGCAAAAAGTGCAAAAATTTTGGTCCTTACCCACCTACCAACAAAACATAATTGTTATTAGTACAGATAGTACAAAAAATGGTACAAGTATCAACATTAATGAAATTCTTGAATTGTCAAGAACTAAAGTAGTTAAGTAATCTAACGTGATTAAGAGGTAGTTTCGGTAAAATCGAAACGATCCCTTCCCACCAAAAATAATTGTTATCAGTACAGATGGTACAAAAATGGTACAAGTGTCAACATTAATAAAATCCTTGGATTGCCAAGAACTAAACTATAGGTTAAGAGGTAGTTTCGTTGAAAACCGAAACGGTACCTACCAAAAAAAAATGTAATTAGTACAGATTGTACCAAAATAGTACAAGTGTCATCATTAATAAAATCTTTGGATTGCCAAGAACAAAACTATAGAATAAGAGGTAGATTCGATAAAAACGGTCGAAACGGTATCTATCTCCCAAAAATAAATGTCATTGGTACATATAATACAAATATGGTCACAAGTATAACATCAATTAAATCTTTGGATTGTGACAAGAAAATGAAGACCCATAGAGGTTATTGTTATATTTAATGCAACAGACATACAACACCTCTCGCGAAGAGGGTAACGCTTTTGCACATAAGCTCTATAAGATATCAGAAGCTTCATAAAGGATCAATCTTTTGGATCGTGAGGTTTGCAAAAAGTAGATGTAGGTGTATGCATCTATAGTTATTTTTCACCAAGACAAAACAAATTATCTACTTAGTTCGTAGTGAGAAGAAATACAATACGTATTATGTACGTAATATTTTACTTATTAATGGTCAAAAGAGTACTTACAAATGTCAAAGGGTTTAAAAGTATTCTTTCGTATAAGTTCTAAATTGGGTACTGGTGAAATATGGGTAAGGACCAAAATTTTTGCATGTTTGCACAACGGAAACAAAGCAAATGTAGCACAACAGAATTTGTTAAGGTTAGTGTACATGGGTCTAGAAATGATCACAAAGAATGTAAGTAATCTATATAGATTACTTACATTCTTATTGTTTCTTAACCATTGAAAAATATATAAAGGTTTAGAAAAATATAGCAAATACAAATATATTATACATTAATTTAATAACACATATTATAAAGACCTAAACCTGATTGAGAGTTAAAATCGTTAAGTAATGTTGTATACCTATCTTTACAAAATTCCATTGTAACACGTCACACAACTTCGTGACATTCGTCGCATACAGGAAAAAAAAACCACATGACACAGCATTCAAAAATTCATACTGAAGAAATTAAACACCTTTATGAATACACATCAGAACTATTCAATAGTAGACAAAATAAGCTACAAGAATTAATAGTAAAAAGTAAGAAAAGTTGACGCAAAACACTTTAAAAGTCTTACAGAAAATCCAAATTTATAATGGTACACATGCACCTTCAACACGTTTTTGCAAATGAGCGAAAAACAACGTGGCGGAATTGGCCTGAATTTAGTCACAACTTAGATGACGGTGTAGCCTTTGCAACAAAACATTATTTGTTATCCTATCTTGCCAAGTTCTCGATTTATCCTGTCGCACAACTGAGTGACACAACGGAACGAAATTTGGGACACGCTTTGAGATTAATATTATAAATTAACTATAAAGTTTAACGAGACCGTAATAATAAAAACGTGAAGATAAATTCATGGTGAATATAAATAAATCAAAAAGTCTTTGAAAAGTTTTTTAGTTTTAGAATAAAATTGCAAAAACCTGGAGGAGTCGGAGATGTGCCATTCACATTTTGTATGAAAAACGAAAAGGATTCAGTATCCTTATTTACATAAAGTTAATTTTACAGAAACCTAGTGAAAGAAATTTAGATATGAATAAAGCACAGGGTGCAAAATAAATTCAGCTATAATAATCAAGTATTAATATTCACATAAGTTAACAATTTTTTTTTATACGTTGATTTGAAAGTAATGTGCCATCGTACTCACGCAAAAAGTGCAAAAATTTTGGTCCTTACCCATATGGCTAAAATAAATGTACTGAATATTTAATTGAATAAATAAATTTAATACCAATTCAAGCAATACAAACATAATTTGTTTAAAAAGATAATAATGGAAGATATTTATAAAAAAAAAAAAATGATATTTACTTATTTAGAACATGGAAAATTTCATGTGTCAAAATCAATCAAAGGCGTCCAGCTCAGCAAGTATTCTGGAGGACAGACCCAGAAGGTGCCTCCCATCGCTGATTATTTAGCTGCATTTCCTAAATAGACTACAAAAATAATGACCATCTTAGGTTAAATACTTTTGAATAGTACTTCAAATAAATCATTTTTGTAATTAAAACAGCAACAATAACGAGATGGAAAAGTTTCGTTTCTGTAAACATATACTATTTTGTTCGACTACCGAATATTCTGAACTGAACTAAGCTAAAGTAAATGAGTAAATTACATGAGAAAACAAATAAATTACATAAAAGAAAATAAAATAATATTACATAAATTAATTGTGAAATTGAACAAATAAATTCATTTAAAGTTACTATTTTCATTGCCGCGTCCCTGGGGGTAAAACTGCAGAGGCTGGGCAGTGAATAGGTTAGTAAATATGTACCTAATAATCTACAATTGAAAGTTGAATGTCGAGTTCCGACCGATATATACCTACCGATATAAAACAGATGTATTTTAATACAATATGTCTTAAGTATAAAATGAGGGTGAGCATCAACAACAACCTTTATTATGGTTTAATGATGCACAATTCTATCTGAAAAAAGAGAAGCGACTGAGAAAGACACGGATTAGTGTCAAAAATAATCACTGGGAATGGCTAATAATTGTACCTAAATTATTTGCAACAGCACAAAATGTTAGGGACCATTAATGCTAACGTTTGCGTGGGATCCACATTTTTATTAAAGTACCATAAAAGTTTAAAATCAAAAGCTCAAAAGTGGAAACATACACAGCCGTGGTTACTGAAAATCGACAATGATGCAGAACTCAGTATCATGAGATTTGTTAAGGTCGTAATCTGGTATTCACACCAAACCCGTGGTATGCAATGAGAAGGCCAACTCTTTCAGTTCAGCCTTGAGCTGATGTACCCAGGCATTCAAAATTTGCTGGGTATGGAAGGCTGTTAAAACGCCACACAAAAAATTTAAAACTACTAAATGACCATACAAAATTCATATAGGTACTTGCTATAAATTTGCTTAGAGAAATATTTTCTCGGTTAGACACACCAGGTGGTAGCTATTAGGGCATGTAAAAACCGGGTTATTTATAAACCGGTTAATTCGGTTTTTCTGATTTCAAAACCGGTGAAAACCGGTTTTTTCGGTGATTTCGGTTATTTTCTACAAGACGAATTAAAACAATAAAATCTGTATTAAAATGTACTTATATTTATCTAAGGACTCGTTAACTTGACTTAAATCACATTTCTTATAAATAAAACATATAATGTTGTCGATAGTAACAGAAATGTACCACCTACAGTATTTTTTATACCACCAAGGTAGCAAACAGCATGCGGCCCGCCTGATGGCAAAAGGTTACCGCAGCCTATGGACGCCTGCATATCAGAGACATTACACGCGCGTTGCCTACCCTTGTAAATGTCTTAAAAGACTCTTTTTTTCATCCTTTTTTTCACCCTTGGGACACAACCTGTCACCATGTTCCATCTGTTCGTCTGGTCGGACCAAAGATCTTACGCAGCACCTTACGCTCAGCCACGAGGAGTTTGTTTTCTTGTTTCAGCGTCAACGTCCAGGCTTCGCACCCGTAGATCAGAATAGGAATATAACAGTTTTATATATTCGGATTTCGGTGCTTCGACTCAGAAGTCTGGACGTCAACACTTTATGAAGCGCTGCACTGCACCGCAAGGTGTTCTGGATGCGAATGTTGATTTCATCTTCCCTAGAACCTGTATCTGTTATATTGCATCCCAGATATTTGAAGCTTGCAGCACCCTTATACACCACATGTCCCGCATCTAAGTCTTTACGTTTAACACGGGTGTTTTTGTAGCGCTTCATGTGGATGTATTCAGTTTTTTCGTGGTTGATTGCAAGCCCTACAGTTCTAGCCCTTCTTTCTAACTCCTTAAGCTAGAGATTGATTAAAATACGCTATAGTTCATTTATTTCAATCAATCTGTCAATCGACTATATTTCTTATCAATCGTTAATACCGTTCCTTTATGTCTTTAAAACATTTTAAATCCTTTCTCCTGCTTCTACACTTGCGACCTATAAACTGGAATCACTTCATCGCTGGTTTTTGCACACCATATTTCACAGTTTCCATGGAATAAACTGCAGATTGGTGTATACCATTTGAAAATAAATTTTGTTAGCTTTCGAATGGTATAAAAATATTATATATTTAAATTTAATTAAGTTTCCTACCTTCATTTAGTGAATTATTACAATAGGTCGAAGTTGTGGATGTTTAATTTTATGTTTAAATTTATAAGAAGTAATATGAAAATATCAAATTTTCATTGACCTAATGAGTTTCTTGATGGAATCCTGTGGAATTTCCTGTCACTCTTCGATAAGAACAGTTTTTAGGTCTTCTATTGACGCCGGAGCTGGAGATCTTCCTCGTACCCGCCTTTTCAGCTCGTCCCACAAGTGTTCGATAGGGTTCATGTCAGGGCTGACGGCTGGCCAGTCTATTGTGGGAGTCCCGACTTCTTCCAGGTACTGTTTAGTCGCACGAGCGGTGTGGCAGCGGGCATTGTCGTGCATTAGCAGGAAATTTTCACCAATAAACCCGGCGTAAGGGAGTGCACACATGGCCCAGCAGAATGTCGTTGATATACCTTTCTGCGGTTAGTCCTCCTCCCCAACCTCCACCGGGTACGAATACCAGCTCCGTTTTAGCTTCAATTGAAATCCCCGCCCACATCATACAAGACCCACCCCCATATTCCACTGTTTCCGCTATACAACATTGTGCGTATCACTCTCCCGGTCTCCTGTAGACTCTCCGTCGACGGTCGCTGCCATGCAGGCATATCCTAGTCTCGTCCGCGAACAAAACTCGGCTCCATTACTGTATATCCCAATCTAAGTGATCACGAGCAAACTGAAGTCGGGCTTGTCGGTGGGCTGTAGACAATTTGGGTCCCGTAGCTGGCCTTTTCGGGGTCAAGTTAGCTTCTTTGAGTCTTCGCCTCACGGTCCACTCGCTGACAGTTCTCCCTCGAACTTCTCCGAGCTCCCGCTGGACGTCAACGACGGTTAGATGTCGATTTCGGAGAGAAGTGCTGACAATAAATCGGTCATCTCTCGCCGAAGTGCATCGCTGTCGTCCAGATCCTGGTCTTCGGACTAAGTTTCCAGTCTCTCTAAACCTCTTGTATACTTTGGAGATACAGGACTGGCTCAGATGAAGCTGTCGAGCGATAGTACGCTGAAAGAACCCTTGCTGGATTAGGGTGACGATTTGAGCGGCTTTTATTGGTGTGGTTTCCATTTTCTTGTAATTCCAGTATTTTGAGTGACGTGAGTGATTGGACTGATGACACAATTGCATAAATTCCCAGTTTTTATAGGGATTCAGGAGTTTGAAAAAATTGATGTTTTGTTCCAAAAAATTATGTCTTTTGTTTTCACGTTCCATGACATAATATGATGAAAAAATTTTTTGCTATGATATCGAAAGAGTGAAAGCTAATAAAATTATCTTTAAAATAATATACCACAACCTACAGTTTATTGCATGGAAACTGTAAAATATGGTCTGCAAAAACCAGCGATGAAGTGATTCCAGTTTATAGGTCGCAAGTGTAGAAGCAGGAGAAAGGATTTAAAATGTTTTAAAGACATAAAGGAACGGTATTAACGATTGATATGAAATATAGTCGATTGACAGATTGATTGAAATAAATGAACTATAGCGTATTTTAATCAATCTCTAGCTTACGGAGTTAGAAAGAAGGGCTAGAACTGTAGGGCTTGCAATCAACCACGAAAAAACTGAATACATCCACATGAAGCGGTACAAAAACACCCGTGTTAAACGTAAAGACTTAGATGTGGGACATGTGGTGTATAAGAGTGCTGCTCGGAAGTGTAGATGAAAATACTTTTCTTCAATAATCTCTATCTGGTAAGATTTACATATGACAATCTTAAAATGTTATAAAATAGTTAGATGGATCGTAATATTATATGCATACACTGCATAATAACACTAAATAGTTTTCTTTACGACTCAATTTTAATACAGATGAGGGACAAATTCTTGAGTTAGAAGAAAAAAAAAATAACCGAAAAAACCGGTTTTCCTGACCAAAAAACCCGGTTAAAAACCGAGGTAAAATCAGTCGGTTAACCGGTTTTTCGATTAACCGAATAACCGGTTTACATGCCCTAGTAGCTATACAGGAGGGTAGCCTAACAGTTGAATTATCATCTGATGTTGACCATTAGGTCAACAGTTCAAATACGCAGGTAGTTTAAACTAATTTGCAAAGAGTTCGGTATTTGACTATTTCTTGGTATGTTCCTATAGATGATCAAGTATACTCTACACAGATAGTTTTACTATTTTACAAAGAGTTCGGAATTACACTGTTTCTTTGTATAGAACTACTACTTTTACCTAATAAAGAATAAAAGATTCAAGATTCTTTCAAGAAAATATAAAAATATAACTAACTATTCCTAAACATAGAATTTGCTGTTCTGGAAACTAAAGACAAAAATTAATATGCATCTAGAAAGAGATAAGTAACAGAATCTAACAAGGTTCAAAAAGTCTACATAATGAGAAGCCCACACTAAAGAAAACATACTGCCTCCTCTATCAAACCTCTATCCAATTATATACTTACTACACACAGTCGTCTACAAGATGGGATATGATATACTAGATTGGAAACTGAAAAATAACTGGAAGATACTTACACGAGAACAACTACGAAGAAACACTCATCATCATCATCAGCCTATATTAGACCACTATTGGACATAGGCCTCCCCTAATGAGCGCCATAGCGCCCTGTCTTCAACTTGCCGCATCTAGCATCTGCCAGCAGTCTTCCACTGTTCGTCATTCCGCGTGGGCGGAGGGCGTCCTACAATACGTTGCCAAGTCGCGGTCTCCACTCAAGAACACGTTTATCTCAACGATTGTCAGTATTTCGCGAGGTAAAGTCGAAGAAAACATATGGGAAGATTGCACAGATAAGGACCGGTGATCAAAACGATGACAAATAAATGGTTCAAAACAGATTTATCCATTTCGGTTTGGATTAAGTAGTTAGGTAAAAGGTTGTAATAAAGTATCCCTTTCAAATTTAATAAATTATAAGTAAGTCATTTCTTTTGTAAAGAAATAGGTGGAGATGTGATATAGGATTCACTAAACAAAATACGGATCATATAGATTAATGAAGCACCTATCTTGTTAATTAAAATTGTACCTAATAGTAGATATGGTAGGTGTGGTTGTAACCAACCTAAAACTTGTTAGAACATATTATGTAAATTACATGTACAGGTTTAGCATTTTCCAAATAATATTTAACTATCTGTCTGATCTTAGTTGTAATAATTATTGTAGAAAAGTTACAAAAAACATTTTGTTTATTCATTGTAAAAGGTAGATGTAGTATTCTGAGTATTAAACGTCACGGGCGTGTCGGATGCACTGACCGGCTGGGGATGGCGCAGCCATTCGCCTTGCGGCGGCGGTGCGGACGACAGACGCGTGTCTATAATTAATATCTGTGTTTTATTGGCATTTGACCCTAACCTGGTACAGATGCTGCATCGCTTTCGTCTACTAACTTATCGGTATGTTCTCGGCATAAATTACTGCAGTACCGCTTGTATCGTCGCGTGATAATATAGTCTTCAAGTGATGATGATATATTAGCATGTTATGTTTATCTTCGTTTACGGAAAAAAGAAAGCGCTACTGGCGTCATCCATAATATATTGAAAATAATATTAACTGTCGTCTGAAATAATATTTGTTGCGGCTAAAAGAACATTCGCATGATGATACAAATTTTTTATCTATGTATAGAATGTCAAAAGCAATATATCAGCAGCTTTTGAATCAAATTGCTCCTGCATTAACAAAGCGCTGTTGTAAATGTCGAACGGCTACTGGACGAGCGTGCCGACACGCGGTAAACCGAACCGATGCCTCCCCGCTGCCGCGCACGTACCGCGCCAATCAAGAAACACTCATTGAAATATATGCGCTCGGTAAGTTTTCGGTACCGCGTATACAAATCATGCCGATGTCGCGCCGATACCGCGCCGACAAATCAGAAAACGGCCTAACGCGAGATTTGATGACATTTTTTTTCCGCCGCGCCGCCGGCAAGCTTGTCACCACGATGATGTCGTAAACCAAAAGCCATAGCTTGAACAACGATAGATGATAGGAGTGATGGAAAATCACATACTTACCTTTTTGCTGTTTGTGATTTTCACATAATTGGAAAAATTAAAAAAAAAATATCAATGGAAACATTTAAAATATCATTTAATTAATTAATACTTAAACTATAGAGACAATTTATTGTGCGCGATTGTATTCTTAGATGTAAAATATTCAGATGAAATATAGAATAAATAAATTAAATTTAGAAATTACCTTATTTTTTATTACTAGCCCACACTGTTCCACGGGGAATAATATGCCTCTAATTTGTAGCAGTTTCTCCCTCTCTTGTTTTTAGATGTCTTTATTAACAATGAAAACTACAATCAAGGATTAGAAAAAATTAAAACAAGTACATACAATTTAAAAAATTGAGCTAACTGCAGGCGGTTTCAAACAGTCTAAAGGTAGCTCAATTAATATATGACAATACCTCTCTTGTTTATTGAAGCAGTAAGTACATAGTTCCGTGGAATTTTTATTTTAAATACGAATTTAATTAAATCTACTTGATTTGTAGACCTCCATGTTCTTTGTTTAGGATTATTTGTGTTGATATGCTCCTTATCTTTGTGTGCATGTGTGTCGAAATAAATGCTATTCTATTTACGGAAAAAACGGAAAATGAACCGTTTATTCTGCTCATCGAGACGAAATACATTTAAGAATTTCTCGCGTGCCTGACACGTGAAATATTGAGAGATGCGTCGAGGTAATCCACATATGCCTTTGAAGCGACGAGAATAAAGAGATGATTGCCCAATTGATTGCGATGATGTGGGATAGTAATGATCACAACTCGAGTGCCTAGTATATAATCTAATAATGATACAGTAAATTTAATTAATATTTATATTAATATTTGTTCGTCACTTTTTTATAAACTAAACGCTAACGTTTAAAAAAGATTTGATCCACGATGTATTGTTGCTGTAACTTGTTAGTTGTTGTGAGTTCATTTTCATGTCAAAATTATAGGACGGATAGTACCCATCCACATACTTTTAAATCACTAACCTACATAAAACGGTTCTGTAATGCATTAGTTTCGAAGCCATGAAAATAAGTTTACCTGCTTTGGATTTGGATCACAGATCGGATAAGTACGCCAATAATAGCCGAATTATTTGTACCGCCGAATCTGTATTTCCTGTATTTATCTGTACTCGGATTGGATGCAAAGCGAAAAGCCGTATCTGAATTAGGTCTAAGTTTTATATCCGTATCTTCACTTTGAATGCACTGCATAACGGTCTTCAAATGATTAAACATACCGATTTGGACAGTCAATTAATTACCTTGATCTTAATCAAAGCATCATAAATGCACCTTTATAAATGCCCTTAAATTCAAAGCTGTGCAAATTACAATAAGGTTATAGTCATAGTGCCCTCTTAATATTAGAAACAAAAGGTTTCACTCAAAATTAACCCAGAAAGTCTTCGGCACCCCTGGCTGTCTCAGACATTCCTTCCAAGCGTCTCCATACTGAGATTTCTCGTCAACAGTCGCCTTTCCTAATATCTCCTTTTTGGCGAGTTTCGTCTTGCATCCGAGACTTATGTAAATGTTGACTTTGTCGAGGTTGGCTTTGAAAACTGTCAGTTTGACCGTTGAAGACTTGGGATCCCATCTGGCGGATATTGCGGGGACGAACCTGTCGCTTTTCCAATAGCACTCGGACTTGTTTGCTTCCAGAATTGTGGCCTTCAGGTACAGCGGAGCTGGAAGTAACAATCATTTGTTAGAATATGTTTACTAATAAACGCGGATGTTTGGATGGATGTTTGTTGTTTTTTCATGCAAAATGTACTGAACGGATCGAGCTGAGTTTTTCTTAAATCACTCTCATATTATAACAATGCGTATCTTGGGATGGATGTTTGTTAGGTACTTCATGCTAAAACTTCCAATTTTTTATGACGGGTTCTAACGGAAGACTAGCGCTGGCTAAGTGTCCTACGAGTCCTCAGCCAGCATTATGCTGAGTTAGGACCCTTTTATAACAACTTAATATTTATGTTTCTTAAATGTGTGTCATGATCAATGTTTGTATTGTTGTTATAAATAAATGTAATTCTATTCTATTCAATTCTATTCAATGGGATCATGACAAACTTTTGAAAATATGTTGGTTTAGACCTTGAATTTATTACTATTTATCCTATTAAGGTGATCCGATTTCCATACGTTTGTATTTTCCCAAATATGAGCGATGTGGACATAATTTAACAAATAAATAACTGTTTTTGGCTTTGTTATTCGTCATTATTTGCGGCAAATTGTGTTTGATTCATGAAAACACTCGGAATAATTAGAAATAACGTGAAAATTTTAGGCCATTTCTATCAATGCGTGAGTGAACACGGATAGTGTCGTACGCCCGCTTACTTGAACATGTGAGTGTGATGGCGGCGACGGAATCGCCATCTGTGTGCTATCTAAAGAATCATCTAATAATACCATAGTCTACCGTTCTCAAAGGGTTTTTCCATCGTCCAAGTATTTATTCCTATCTATTTTTGCTGCATGTCAAATAAGATCTAGGAAGCCTACGTTCCGTTTCCATGACAACAATAAATGACACTATGTAAACAGATAAAATGTTTGCTTATAGATACCAGTTTAGAGAGTTTTACGCTGGGGCCACACTACCTTACCGTCTACCGGGCTGTTACCGCAATAATTATGACATTAAATTACCGTTTAAATTACTGCATGACCTGGTGTGGTTACACTAGAGTTTACCTAGATATGTCAATAAATAAGGCGGTAAAAATATCACGTGCGTCGCCGGTGAGCTCATATTGCACACTGGACAAACGGTAGTGGCCACAAACGCATTAATTACTGCGGTAATCTTCTTTGATGTGCGAAAAAAGACCGCCGCCGGAGCTATTGTCTACCGCCATTTGCCATATTGATTGGCATTGTAAAATTATGGCCATAAATCGTGGTTACACCTAGGTGTTGTATAAGTTATAATTAAAATAATTATCGGCATATCACGGTAGTGTGGCCCCAGCATCAGACGTGTCAGATTGTATGCAAAGCATTTCGATCATTCATCAGCGACAACCGATGTGGCGCAGTGGGCGAAGGTCCGCCTGCGACCGGTTGTGGGTTCGATTCCCGTGTCGGAAAAAATTGTGTACGATCTGCAGAAATTTGTTCCGTTGGTCTGGGTGTTTTCTATGTATTTATAAAAAAAAAATATCTATCTATGTAATGTATTGTATTAAGTTTATCAGTCAACTAGTACCCATAATACGAGCTTTGCTCACCTTGGGGCTAGATGATGCTGTGTGGACTGTCCGGAATTATATATATATTTTTTTTATTGGACTAATCGTAACTTTTTACAGAGAGCCAAAACAAAATTTTGAACATGATTTTTTTGAAAAGTTAAAGTTTTTCTTTTTTAATATTAAAACATCATTGTTTTCGTAATTTTTTGCTCAATTTTTAAAATAATGGTCGCTGTTATAGCTATCACCCAACTTGATAAAAACTACAAAAGCCCATTTTGCATTAAAATTTTGAAGCAAAGTTAAGATAATTATCCCAATAAAAAGAAATAAATATTTAAATTAAACTAGCTTTATGAAATGTTCTCAAAAGAAAATATACTTTATCAGAAATAAAACCATTTTCTAAATTTTGGAAATGTGGCCGTTTTGCATTCAATGAGCGATTTGTAAAAATGCCTGAACATTAGCTGGCGTAAAGAGCTAAAATAAAATAAAAATCAGTTGGTGTTGATAGTACATAATTGTTTCTTTTTATTTTTGTCATACCGTTAGAAACGAGGTCAGGACCCTTTGTGGGATGTACCTACGCAGAACAGTCTACCAAATTTTATATAACAATCAAATAGACTTAGGAAGGCTTACAATAAGTAATTTATGACAAATATGAATTTGTTTGTACTAGGTCTATGACATTGTTCAAAATATAAAGAATAAAAATGATAAAAATCAAAAATTTTGGTAGTGTTGAAGGGATTCGAGCCCGTACTAACGGGATGTATCAAAATTTTGTGGATATTTCATTTTCAAAAAGCAAAAAGTAAATTAAATTTTCGGTGGTTTCGAACCCAGGTACGACTATACATCGTCGCACCCACCCGACTGTTCAAACCGCTAGTCCAAAGTGAGTTATTGAAATACTGTGAAAATTTGTATTACTTTTAATCTTTTATAAGTGGTCGTAAAATCGGAGCTAAAATACCTAAGTACACAAAGAACAGAGTCAAAAAAAGTGGAGACTTCCTTACGCTAATAATTTTAATGTAATTTTATTATAAAATTGGAACAACTTTCACAGTGAGTACATTTAAAATTAATGATTGTTATTGTGAACTTATTCAATTTATTTGTCAATTCCAATGATTTAACGAAATTAATAAATAGCATGAAAAGTATTTTTTTTTACCTATGATTTGTAAGATATTCTTTAGCTAATAAGCTAGTTTGTAAATAACATTACCCTCTGCGCCTTTTTACTTAAATTGTTCAAAACGATAAAAGAAAATTACCTCCAACTTTTTTTTTAAATGTAAATAGAGCCTGTTTTTATTCTTAAAAAAAAACAAGAGTCGAAAATTAGTTCGTTAACTAGTGGTTTTATTGAATTAATTTTAGATGTAATTTAGCAATGTCCCGAAAACGGAAATATTGGTCCGAAAAATATTTAGTCCTAAGGCGTCTCCAATTATCTCTGTTATTTTTGGAACAGTAGCTATTTTAGTTCCACTGAATTTATAGGGTTTGCCTGTGTGAGTGACTCGTAGCGGCCGATCACTCACACAGGCAAGATCTTTTTTGCTCTTCCCAAATACAAGCTCCCTAAATGCTTTCAACACTTGAAAAATTGCTTGGTACATAAAAAACAACATACCATTTGCGGCAAATACATTACCATTAAACAATTATTAACAATTTAATTAGAAAATAGTGAAAAACATCAAAATTGAAAATCATCGCCATCTAGTAGCGGAGCTATGCTTAGTCCTGGACGCGAAATCACCTTAATCAGTTTCTTTAGGATAGAAATAGCCTTCAAACGTTCCCATAAAAATAACGATGCGAAACTATAACTACGATTATAGTTCAACATATACTTTTAATAAATCCATAGCCGAGCATAATAAAAAAAAACAATTAAAAAATAATTACTTAAAGTTAGTTGACGTCCTCGGTGGCGTAGCTATATCTATTTTACATATTCATCTATACCTAACATAAATCTCTGTTTATGCTAGGATATAACTAGATAGAACTAGATGATGTTGTGTGAATTGTCCAGCATTATTATTTAAGCATAAAGCGTAGTTTTCGTACTTTGCCTATGCATCATTCGGGTAAAAAAGACAAAAATGACATCGCATCGTTATACATTTCTTAAATTATTAAAGTTGAAAGAACTTATTTCTAATGTTTTACGCATTTGATGACGATGTAACGCCCTTCTACCCAAGGTAATAAACGCTATGGCCTATGTTTAAATGCGTGAAATATCGTATACGTATGGAATTGAGAAAAATCTGGTAATAACCTGAACTTTATCAGTTTTAGTTCAAAAACCGAAGATAATCTTCTGACGATACCGGGATTTCTAAGAACTAATTGTAATTGAATAGGACCAAACTTGATGATCGTTGGACCTTAGAAAAAAAGTGAACGTGAATAAAGCTCGGGAAATTCCATTAGGTAAGTGCTACTCTCTTATACATACGTTAGTTTTTGATGTAATTTTTCTGGAGGTTATACGAAACAAACGATATGGGGCTTTCATTTTCAATCACTATTTGTTTAATATAATATTTAACTTATAGCATTCATGTCCTTTACAAGAGGTAACCGATGTACCGATTTATTTATATACTTAATTAAAAACATTATTTGTCACTAATAAATAAATTTAACTTAATTATTATTGTGCCAAAATATTAAATGTTAAAATATTAAAATTAAGGAACACCATTGGAAATTGTGTTCTGAAATATATTTTTATCTATTTTGAAAATGGGAATAATAATCTAGGCTAAACAGGTTTTGTCAGCAAGAAATTTATTCTATTTTGTAAATCAAACGTCGATTATTCTGCCAAATATCTCGTGACAAACCAATTTGTCTTCAATTTGTAGTGTTTCTCCAATCGCGACATAATAATACAGAACATTCCAGACGTATTCATAGGTGTAGGATTGATCGAAAACCAATTTCACGCCAAGGATTTTAGGTACCTACATAATACCTAGCAGGTATAGGTATGCTACTGAGAGCTGGCGCGTTACAATAAAATACAAACACTCTTTTTTTCTTTTCTTTATTGCACACCACGGTAAAGAAAATCAACAAAAACTTTTATTTGGGCGGCCTTATCGGTAAAAGAAATTTCTCCCAGGCAACCTTTGTTGACATGTGAAGTTACACGATTATGTTTTCATATAGGTAGCGTCATTATAAGTTAATTATATTTCATATAATTAACTATGCTAACGTCGCTTTCGGACGAATTTTAGGGCTCTGACTCTGACTTTATAATATAGGTATTTTTACATAATCACTACATAGTATAAAATAAAGTCGCTTTCTCTATCCCTATATCCCTGTCCCTTTGAATGCTTATATCTTTAAAAGTACGCAACGGATTTTGATGCGGTTTTTTAATAGATAGAGTGATTCAAGAGGAAGGATTATACGTATAATAAAACGCGTGAAGCCGGGCGGGTCGCTAGTAATATCTAACGAACGATCGAAGGTATCGAAATAAAATTTTGTAACAAAAGAAGTCTCTGGTATATGAAAAACAAAAGATTGCGCCAGCTGCAAGTAATTGACCTAAACGTAAATATCTTAGGCATATCACTTTCTAAAGACAGCCTAGTAGGTACAGTTACCGACAAAAATTACAAAACAAAATTATGAACAAGAGCTTGCGGCGAAGTGTTCAGTAGTCAGGATTAAATTACTAACAAGATTAAATTTTCTTGCTCGCTTCTTTACTTTAACTTAAAATAATTGAAGTGAACAAAAATCTAAGTGAACACTTTATTTGCTAGTTTTAATTATTGCATATTCTTACATGAATTTTATGACTTGTCCACGAGCTCTGTAAGGTCTTAAAAAAAATTAAGCACGTATAAAGCATTTGACTTTACTCTTAAACTGTTTATTTAAGCTAGGTATTTCAAGCTTAATCATTACCTACTTAGTAAAAATACGCGACTAAAATCCTATCGTAAATTCGGTATAAACTATCGAATATAAAGGTCGAATATAAACTCGCCTGTATAGGAATCTCCGCTGTTGACTGTATTTACGAGTACCTTATAGTTATTTATCATTCAGGTTTCTACGAGGTAGATTCACGCAACAATGATCTCTGTAAATATACTGTTTTCTATAGAAAGTAATATGCCTATTCTCATAAGTTTTCTTTATTTAATGTTTTGATATACGGTTCCAGAAATATTTTCCGAGGAACTTGAAGGACATCTGCCTGTTAAGTGAAAGGTGGATGATTTTTTACCTTATCAACCAACTTCAAAAAGGACATATCTCAATTCAACTGCAAATTTAAGATGTAAGAAGGCAAGATGTAAAAACCATTTAAACTGTCTGGATTTTGAGGTAAGACTTTTATATAGGTCCCCAAGTAACATAAATTAAATTCAGCTTTTATACTAGGTACAGACAGAATCATTAATTGATATCCCCTCAAATAGCTAAAGTTTACACTTTGATTATATACTAGTTTACATTTGTCGTCCGACCGATTTGCTAATCTTTTACTCAAATTCTAAGAAACAAAAATTGTATCATCAAGTGGGGTTCGAACCAGGCATCCAATCGCTCGCATGACATTTAACCACTTCACTAAACAACTAAGCTAATGAACTAGTTATCGGACACTCGAAATTTTGTGTTATTTATGTTCGGCAGCGGATTTTATTTACGATATCTGGATAAGAAAAAAAGATGAGGGTAGATCTGAATACAATCTTGGTGAACGAAGAAAAGGTTACTGCCATTCTCAATTCGAGTGTTTACTTGGTTGATTTTTATTTATGTTTTTGGTGGAATTGAAGAATATTGAAGGAAATGTTGCATATCAGTAATTTTGTGAGAACTAAGATCCCGGTTATTATCGAACAGCAAATAAGTAATAACAAGATTGCTCGTCAGCTTGGAATAACGGTAAATTTCCTACTTATATCTTTTTAGTAAGAACTTGTTATCTTTAACTGCATAATATATTGTTGATTTGTTATCTTACAGATTCAAACCCTGCGCTTATGAGGTCGTAAATTTAAATCCGAGGGGGATGTGAATGTAAGAAGAATTGGCAGAAAAAACAACAGGAGTGTAACAACAGAATAAATTAAAAAAGTAAGTGATAATTCTCAACGAATCCAATTTCATTTATCAAAGATTATTTCATCTTATTCTTATCTTTTTAAAAGAAAACAAACAAACAACATAGTATTTGACCAATGCAAATAAATTATTTGTGTTTTATCCCACACACCTAAAAACAAACACCAATTGATTAAATTATTATTTTTAGGTTATTGGGGTCTTCTATGGTTCCCGGAAAATAGAAGAAATGACTGGGAGTATGAATGGCGAACAATATTTGACAGTGTTGAAGGAAGTCATGTTACTTTCTGTGCGGATCGTGTATCCAGGAGGATACACGAGGGACTTTATATTGTCCATCATAATTGTGCAGTGCATCGTACGCGAATGGTTTCTGAATGATTATATTTTTAAGAAGACATTACTGTTATTCCTTAAAAAAGTCCGGACCTAAGTCTGAGAAAATATGTGGGGTCAAATGGTTTTAAATTGGCATTCGAATGAATTGAGGTCCAAGCATAACTTAGAGCAAGAGGTTACACAGATGAGAAACAGACTACAAAAAATAAATAATAAAAAAAACACCCTTTGACCTCATATACATTTTCAAACCTACCTGATTAAACTATGTTCCACGATTTACAGGAGATTCAAATTGTTTAATTCATTAGATTAGAAAAGTAAACAAAAATCTAATGAAAACATGTGTATTCTCGAGTACTAAATCGCAAATGGAACATTATTTATCAGGATAGGGAACTACTTATAAATAAGCTTGATTATAAAATAAAAAATGTCTAAGACAAACAAACAATCTATGCTACTAATTATGTTCATTTTGTTTTGTTATGTAGTCATAAATTTTGAAATAGAAAAAGTGTGTTTACTTACCTAAAATTGTGTTTTATTTTTCAATCATTATATTGATACTAATAAACAATGACTTCACTATTCACAAGAATAGACAAAAATAAAAAATGGCAAATATAAAAATGACATCTAATCGATAAAGGGGATCGAACACGGGTCTTGCGATTAGAGGCCAGATTAACTCGGCTACTTCTACCACTACACCAACGTTACTTATGATTATGTGTCGAAATTTAGCATAGTTACTTGTGCGTACCGATAGAAATTTAGAAAGGTATTGAAAAAATCTTAGTTTTCTGATTAAGTAATTGAATAAAATTTATAACAAAACAAAATACGAAATTATCGAGAAATTTGTAAACTAAAATCAATTATTTTTATGTTAAAGGGTTTGAACCTGCGTGCTACTGAATACACACTACTGCATATTCTGTGAGGGGGATACCAATTAGTGAAGCTGTCTGTACATATCGAAAGTACAATTAAAATGTATTACAGTTTTGGTGTGTCTGGCACGGGGTAGCAACTGTCATAAGTGTCAGGCAATGGATAACGTAAATCATAAAGATATCCTGAAGAAAATATACAAAAACTTTATACTGTAACGAATTTTAAGGTAAGTACAATTTTATACACCTTTACTATCTGTTACCTGCCAAAGTAACCACAATCGAAACTCCATAGTCGGGGGTCGTTCTTACCTGTGTTGGAGATGACCACAATTCGTAGGTATTTAATTGACTTGAACCACATTGATGTAGTTATCATTTTTGCTTTAAAGAATTCGAAGAAGGTTTTTTTAACACGCATTATCGTTGTAAAAACAATCGTGGCTGAAGCCTGTGATTAACCTCTGAGACATTTATCCATTTTTCATGATTTGATGATAAAGAAGACCGATGGACTCAAATTATTAAGATAGGTATACATAAAAACAGGCGATTTAAAAGAGATTGCAAAGTTCAACTGTCTATAAATAAAACTGTAAATAATAGGCATGTCTAATAGGCATGCACTAATAAGATATCGATGAAGTACTTTCTATTGATCAAATTTGGGAAATATTAATATTGGGAAAACGTTCAGGGTACCGAAACATATTCTGTTTCGGTATCCTGAACGTTTTCCCTTTCAGCATAGGCCTCCGAAACTGGCATTGATTATGAACGAACTTACTTTTATTTATGTACGAGAACATCAACATTTTATTTGAATTTCGAAGCATTTGAAGTGAAACAAGATCCAACACAAAATGAAACGATAAAGTTGAACCTCACAGTGCATTCCTTATTCGTCATCACACCACAGCAATGCGACCGCAAAATCTACGTCGCAGGGAAATGTTGAAAATCAGTGATTCCATGAAATCACTTTCACAACCAAGGGATTTCATTTCACTCCCGGAAACGTTTAACAGCAATTATATTTCCCTTAATCAAATTAATCCCTGTTATTTAGAGTGTTAGGAATTATCGTTTTGATTTTATGATTTCTATAGATTAGATTCCATTTGGTTGCCAAATAAATTGTTCGTTTTATCCTTTCCCAGGGTTTGATAAAATCGCTCAGTGATTTAACGCAATCTCTGATTTTACCATATCCCTGCGACATGATTATTCAACATGAAAGGAGATACAACACAGTAAAGCACCGCACCATCCCATTTAGGTTTCTGTTGAGCTTGTGTTGTGGCCAGCTCTCTCCTAATTAATAAGCATGCCATGCCGCCCAACGGGGACCTATTCGAGTATACGTTGGATTGTAGTTGCGACAAAAGAACGTCGCAATAAGACGACCTATTAGACGCAGCGGGCGAAAGTCCGACTACGACTGTTACGGGTTCCAAGGCCTTGGGACGAATGTTTACGAATATTTTTTTCTTCTGGATATTTTAAATATATAAATCATCTAGTACCCGTAACAGAAGCTCTGCTTAGATTTTTTATAGCCGTCACCAAAAGGCAGAGTGCCTAGAATGCTGGCAGCATTGCCACGTTGAATGGCAATGCTAATTCGTTGACCGAAATAGAAGTCAGCATTCCGATGTGGACTCTATATGAAGTTTGGTAAGATCTTTAGAAATTGAGTGTGCCCCAGGACCAAGGACCAAGGGTTTCCTTATGGCTCAAATAGGTAACCTCGGTCAAGATTAGCGTTTATAGTTTACGTTCCTTTCGTTTTTGTTATACTACGTTTTCAATTAGGTAAAATAATACCTAAATGTACTCCATGTATAGGTATATTTACCTAGTATTAAAAAAAAACACGTTTGAGCACTGACTTTGATATGTTTTAACAGTTCGAAGTTCGATAGTATGTAAGCTGCGTAATGTGGAAGATATAGTGGATACTTGTCGTTATTGTAACTTACAGTGTACCAGTTTAAGTACCCGGTGTCGTATGAAAACGGCCCTTAACGACTCGCAAGCCCCTGTGATTCATATCCCTGGCGGTGGATCGCCTTATTACTCACTCTTGTAGACATTCTATACACTTACTTCCTACACCGGCCATACCCTAACAAATTAATTAGAGCAATTTTACTAGATTAGCATCGCTTAGGTACATATCACAAATAACACTAAAATTATATGCGAAAGTTTGGATGGATGTTTGTTACCGTCAAGGCAAAACTACTGAACGGATCGGAATGAAATTTTAAATTGACATAGTTCTAGGCCTGGAATAAAATATAGGCTACCATAGGCATAGGTTGATATAATTTAAATATATTTTTACGAGTGTGAAGCCGCGGGGCGCAGCTAGTTATGTCATAAACATACTGCTGCTTTTCCTGGCTGAAAATTAATGAAATCATTAATATAATAAAAATAATGAAAGGATCATTTTGTCTCATTCCTATAACTGATTATATTCAAAATTTCAGCCCCATTTAGTATTTTTGGCGTGTACAGGTAACAAACATACATCCAAACTTTCGTATTTACAATATTAGTGTGCATGTGATGCAAGGCCGTACGTAGGAACATTAAAAGCAATAGTCAAGGACATAAGACATAAGTATTCTATGGCGCCTTTACGGTTTTAAATAACCTCGTAAAAACATTTTATATTGTTGTGGTTGGTACGTACATTGGAAACCGTAAGATGATTTGAACAAAACCAGCTATTAACGTATCTCAAAACTAATTTTAGTCTAATTTTGAGTGAAAATAAATAAGATTCGATGAAATAATACCTACTCTATAATAAAGCCCGTACCGATGGTATTTGTTATGATAGTTTAATAGTAGAAGAGACTCAAACAGAACCGACTCACACCAACACCAATTCTTAACTGATTTAATTGACAGTAAATTATTAAATAATTCGGGACAAATCTGAAGAAAAAGAATGCTGCTATAAATATATCATAAGAATAAACAACTTATCTTATGCCCCAAGCTAATCAGAGATTTCTGGGTTTAGGGGTAAGTAGGTACTTTAATAGATGACTGATATTTATTTATTTATTTAATTCGGATTGCCATCAGCTTAACTAATTACAATAGAATTTAATGAATATACTATATAATATATATAAAATATACTATAATATATAATAAATATAGGTACCTACTTTATACAATACATAACACAAGCTCTGCTTAGCTTGGGGATAGATGATGCTGTGTGGATTAACCAACTTTATTTATTTCTTAAAAACACCCGAACCCCGGAACACATATTTGCAGATCTTACAAACAGTTGTTCCAAGGCGGGACTTTAGCCCGCCTAGCTATTGGTAATTGAATTGATATTTTTATTGATGATATATTAAGTATATTTTATACCAAATATATTAAGTACCTATAAGTTGTCTGACAGAGACCGCTCTTGATCTATAAGACTGCCAATTGTAGCTGAAGTTTATATAAATTGTTTATGTTAATTATTTCTTAGTTTTAAGTGTGCTATAAAGTATTTTCTATCTAAGTATCTAAGTGAAATTTCTATAGTTGTCTTTTTTTTTAGTTGTCTGACAGAGACCGCTCTTGATCTATAAGACCGCCAGTTGTAGCTTAAGTTCGTATAAATCGCTTATGTAAATTCTTTCTTAGTTTTAAGTGTGCAATAAAGTATTTTCTATCTAAGTATCTAAGTGAAATTTTTTAGTTGTCTTTTTTTTTAGTTGTCTGACAGAGACCGCTCTTGATCTATAAGACCGCCAATTGTAGCTTAAGTTCGTATAAATCGCTTATGTAAATTATTTCTTAGTTTTAAGTGTATTTTCAATCTATCTAAATGTACCTAATTGTGTGATGCTGATAAGTGTGGAGTGAAATAGATTCCGTCGTAGGTACTCCAAACTACGAACCTTTGAACTCCTCATGTTCCTGCATACACTGGACGCTGCACCTGAACCGGTTTACGGTGAGCTGGACCACGTCGTTCAGTCCGTCTTCTGACGCTGTGTACAGAAGGGTCACTTCTAACTGGCCCTTCTTGTTCTCTCTCTGAAAAACATTGAAATAGTCGGGTATCACATCACAACATAGTATAAAACAAAGTCGCTTTTCTATCCCTATTTCCCTATATCCCTTTGACTGATTAAATCTTTAAAACTGCGCAACGGATTTTGATGCGGTTTTTTTTAATAGATAGAGTGATTCAAGAGGAAGGTTTATACGAATTATAAAACCGTACGAAGCCGGGGCGGGTCGCTACTCATATTATAAAACAAAGTCGCTTTCTCTGTCCCTATATCCCTATGTATGCATAAATCTTTAAAACTACGTAAAAGATTTTGAAGCATTCTTTTTAAATAGATTTAGTGATTCAAGAGGAATGTTTATACGTAATAAAACCGTGCGAAGCCGGGGTGGATCGCTAGTTTTTTTTATATTCTGGAAGTTAGAAATACATCTGCAAGTTTGTTTAGCTTATAAACACAGACATTTTCAGAAGCAATCAATATACTTATCAATATTATAAACGCAAAGGTTTGTATAGATGTATGAGATGTTTTTTCCTCTTTCACGCAAAACTACTGCTAACTAAAGTACCTACTACAAAATATTAAAAAGACTAAGTTCATCTCATTATATTAGGCTCATCCCATAAATCAGTTTTCATGACGATAGAAATAGCCTTGATTAAGACATGTCCATAGAAACAAAGCGTGCGAAATAAATAAATAAATAAAATAAATAATTCCGGACAGTCTACACAGCATCCAAGCCCCAAGCTAAGCAGAGCTTGGGGCTGGAAATATAAGAATGTTACATGTTTCGCCAAACATAGCTCGGCAGCCACTTATATAAATACTAGCACCGCCTCGCGGTTTCATCTGCGTAATTCCCGTTCGCTAAAATATAGCTTATGTGTTATTCCAGACTGTAATCTATCTCTGTGCCAAATTTCATCTATATCCGTTCAGTAGTTTTTGCGTGAAAAAGTACCAAACATCCATCCATCCATCCATACAAACTTCCGCGTTTATAATATTAAGTAGGATTAACACTGTCATGGTTTACGTACGACGTACATGTCCGTCCTCAGTCCCCAGTACGGGCTGAAAAAGCGTTAAATTAAAACTTGAATCAAAACTACCATCAAAAACAAATTAATTTTCACAAAAACCCACAGTTTTACTGCTTCCCAATTAACAATGATCCGGCCTTAGCCAGCTGAGGATCGCCCGAGGTCAAACCTATTCTATTGTGGCTGCACCTACGTTCAAATCAAGATTTTGTTCGCACATTGTATCGAGAGTGGAATGCTGACTGACTCATGCCATTAATTGATGTTACGAGTCTGTATATAATTACATATGTTGCATCATCGAAATAATTTTGGTGTGGTAATAAAATATCTGTGTCTAGCGACCCGCCCCGGCTTTGCACGGTTTTATTATACGTATACCGTCCTCTTGAATCACTCTATCTATTAAAAAAACCGCATCAAAATCCGTTGCGTAGTTTTAAAGATTTAAGCATACATAGGGACATAGGGACAGAGAAATCGACTTTGTTTTTTTCTATGTAGTGATTGATTTTGAAGGTTCGTAAATATTGAATAAAAATTAAAACATTGCAATCGTTGGAAAGTAAGCTTCCCTGGAATGGTCCCTATGGTTATAATATTTTCTAAAAACAGATTAAAACTTACATGAAATTAAATTACACCTACAGAATTTTCGTTTATTGATGATTAAAATGAATGGAATTCATTTATTCATTCATTGGAATAATCAATTTACTAAGTCATTAAGAAATTTTCAAAGCGTTTTTCAGTGTAAATCGTTAGTCGCAAAAATTTATTCGCTTGACTCCATTTATTTGCTGTAGGTAGAATGTTTATTTAATGATCGAGGAAAGTCGTCATTTTAGGTCTTATAAAAACAGTTAATCACATAACAGATCGAAAACACCACCGATGTTGCTCAAAAAATCACAGCTAAATCAACTTTTGCTCTACGTTTTCATTTTTTAGCTTAAGAAATTTTGCATGCCACGTAGAGTGATGTAGAGCAGTGTATGAGAAGTTGCAAACTCCACATTCTTTTTAGGCTCTTGCCCTTATATCCCTTACTAGTAGGTACAGCAGTCAATTAAGTTAAAGCCACGACTAATATCTAAACTGCTTCAATAGCCAAGGACTTAATATCGGCACTCTCACAATACCAACATGCTCACATTAGCAAATAACCATTCCATTGACTCGCCAATTGATATCAATAGACTTATTTTTGAAGCACAAAAGAAACTTTAAGTACCTATTAAATTGAATAGCTATTAAATCGTTTATGAATCCAACTTTAAAAGTTCTTTTGCATAAGTTGGGCAATTTTTGAGAGAATAGAGACCGTGCCTTTTATTTAGATAACATAACATAAGATAGGTACTACATGTATAAGTACATGCTCAGGCTATTGTTTAGAAATGACATCATTTCCTAGCCTTTGTCAAGTCTTGTTCCTTGTCCAATGTCCAATTCCAACTACCAACACAGTTGAGTTTTGATTGTTTTCTCATTAAATTATCTATGGTTGAAATAGATTGGTACTTGTGGTTGGTATATAAAATTGTGTGGTGTGTTGTACCTACATAATCATTAGGTTAGGTACTGGCCTGTTCTGTAGTAGGTAATCAACCTGCTCTATCTAACACTTAACATAGATAGGTACCTCGGTTGTAAGTGCGTGTATCTGTATGGATACGTAATTATTATGTATGTCTAATGACCAAGTAGAATATTTAGCATACATACCCGTGAATCAGCCGCCGTGAGGCCACTGGCAATGGCATTGATGGGCCTCCAAATATCCGGGGTACCAATCAGGCCGTTCTTGAGATCATTCTGAAACAGCTTCGAGTCAAAGTTCCACGTCGCGGCTCCGACCGTTCTTCTCTTCTCCAAAAGAGACTTCTGCGTAATAGCTTCAGCTTTTGTCGTTTTAAAACTGCTGAAAGTCTTCTCTAAAAAGCCCGTTTTAGCTTTAGGCTCTTCTTGATCTGTTACTTTAGCGGATTTTTTGGAGTCTAAAGTCTTAGCGCTTTTCCGCTTTTCCAAATCTTTCGCGGGCTCTAATACTGCGTAAATCGTGAGTGATAAAAAGTGGCCAGCTAATAAACTTTGAAGGTCGGCTTTATCGGATGCTTTTTTTAGATCTTTTTGCTTTATTACAAACTTGAAGTCTTCGTTCCAGACCGGCCAAGAGCTGTCTTGAAGGGTCGTCTCGTATTTACTGTCGCCGGGAAACAGTTTCACCTGAAAAATAAGAACCTTGAGTTTTTACTTCAAACAACAAGAACAATAGGTACCTATACCTACCTATGTCGTGTGCTAGTTTTTTTATGATGCGTAAACATTTTTGACTAATGACACCTGCGTGTGGAGTAAACTGGGAGCTATTAAGTATTTAATTAACTACATCTAGTTAAGTAGTTATCTAAGCAGTTTTAGATGTGTTTTGAACAAAAAATCAAGAACCTCTAGATGTAAACATATTATCTACAAGCATCCAGCCGCGGCTTTGCACGCTTCAGTTCTATGGAAACGTTTCAAGGCGGTTTCTATCCCATTAGAAGATAGAACTACGTCTTTTCAAAATTTCAGGCCTATCCGTTCAGTAGGTTTTTCGTGAAAGAGGAACAATCATTCATACCTACGAATTTATGAATGTTTGTTTCTATTTTTCACAAACTTTCACGTTTATTATATTAGTAAAGATGATTGCAACTACATGCAGCTATTTCATTTTTATTTTTAACTAGATGCGCCCCGCGGCTTCGCCTGCGAACCAGCGTTTTTTGTCGTCCAAAATTCAGAAATTCATTGCACACCCCCTAGGGGTTAGCTTCTGTGTGAAATAAAAAAAAAATACTTGTTTAATTATTCACTCCATAGTTTATTTATACCGAGTTATATGAGTGAGAGAATCGAACCAAGGAAAAAATATTTTACATGCAAACTTTACCACCCTATTTAACCCCCTCAGAGGTTAAAATTTCGAAATTTTAATAGCCTACCTCCTATTCTAGGTTCTAAACTATATACATACCAAATTACATTTAAATAACTTAAGTAGTTACAAAGATTACTTATAACAAATATTCACACAGACTTTCCATTTATTATATTAGTAGGTAAGATATTCCACCATAACTTCGCTCAGTTAGAAGATAGATTATAAAAATCAGTATGTACCTACCTACCTAGTTATTGGCAATTTAGGTAAGTTACAGTTATAATTTAGCTGGTTATTTAGGAAAAATGTGTATTACATTATCGATAAGGACCGATAGCGTTATCGGAAGCAAAGCATGTAAGATACGCTCCTTTGTTAACCAATAATGGGCATTCTGACATTGTAACACTATGTCATGAAGTCATTCATGTAAATAATGCATTCTGACCTTAAATACTGATTTGGTACTATGGATAAAATATGGTCATTACCGAAACGTGCAAGTTTAAGTAGTGTAGGTAATTGTTGAATGTTTTTTGTAAAAAAAATATGAATAAGAAATCTCTTGGTAAAAAATGGCTACACTGATCAAAACTTTGGTCCCTTAATTCGTGTCACTACATAGTATAAAATAAAGTCGCTTTCTCTGTCCCTGTCATTATGTCCCTTTGAACGCTTAAATCTTTAAAACTACGCAACGGATTTTGATGCGGTTTTTTTTAATAGATAGAGTGATTCAAGAGGAAGGTTTATACGTATAATAAAACCGTGCGAAGCCGGGGCGGGTCGCTAGTTGTATTATATTTATCAACCAAAAAGTAGGTAGTAGCTATTAACTATTTATCTAAGCTACTTTTATTATTAACAAGACTCTAGGCCGAGAAAAATTGTCTAGTAGGTACCAGTACTATCGGAGATCACAGCGCGTGCTTTATTTGTCAATTTTTTTAATAAAAGATACACCTGACTAAAAGGTTCAAATCCTTAGTTATATTTTAAAGGCGAAAGTTTGTTTGGATGTATGGATGTTAGTTCCTCTTTCACGCAAGAACTACTGAACGGATCAGGCTTAAATTTAAAATGAACGTAGTTCCAGCCCTGGAATAACACAGGCTACTTTTCATCCCATAAATTAGTTCCCACTAGATAGAAATAGCCTTCGTTTCCATAGAAACAACGCGTGAGAAGCCGCGGGCAGAGACTAGTAAATAATGTTTCTACTAGGTAATCAATCACACATCAATTCTAAGTACCTACCTACGTAACATTGTTAGCAGTAATCAATGATGTGGTTTTCATTTCTCTTGCATTCAGACATAGCATTGGTTGTGTCGAGAAAAGAATGCATTTGTTTGTATTTAGGTATCGGCGCGAGGAACGCCATGGTTGTTAAGTTCCCTAACTGCACAATCTACGTTTGAATGATCACAATGCATTTTTAAAATCAGTAGGAAGATAAAGTACCTACTTGGGCTTTTACTTACCAGAGGAAAATCTCCAATAATTTCCTTTTCTACAGTTTATGAATTAGGCAATCGTGTTAGTAGAATTTTAGGTACATTTGAAGGATGACTAATTAATAAATAGATCCGCTGAAAGAAGGGAGGTTTAAACTATTTAAATTTTATAACGGAATTGTAAAAGAAACTAATGTAGATATTTAAACTTACTTAATAAGTCTTTGCTGGAAAAGAATTCCCTGATTTACCTAGGTAAGTACATTTATCTGTTGAAAGCTTGAAAATTCAAGACTGAAGATGAAAATGCTAATCTTACAATAAAAAACTTCCGGTTTTCATTAGAACAGCAACAGATCACTACACACTGCCTAAGTATAGATACTCGTTCGTACGTTTATTATCGCGTTGTTCTTAACGATCTACGAAGCATAAACAAACCATAAAATGTAGCTATAAGCCGAAAATATCTTCGTGTTTGTATAAGATTAATTAGAGATTAATTACACATAAACTTTAGCGACAGTTACGACCTCGTCAGTGCCAGCCACGCCACTACGTGGTAGGTACGTAGGTACTTATATACGAAAAAAAAAATGAAGTAGGTACCTAAGTCATGTCCTGTTTAATAGGAGGATTATTTAGGCAACTGTTGTTTGTATCAACAGAACAAATCAAAAAACTGTGTCTAGATAACTCGTCAATGCAGCACGATAATAAGGTAAAGATATACCTAAATAATGTAAGGTAACTCTTAACAAAATAAACACAAAATTCCCACCACAATGTGGTAAAGTAAACATCAATCGTGAGGGTTCATTTTGTTAATACAACAATTGATTCCAACCTTAACAAGGTATCCATGGGCGCGACTGAGTCCAAAAAACGACGGCAGGTGCCGGGCGCCGATAACAGTCACATACAAATTCCTGCTAACCGGCTGAAGAGACAATTTGAACCCTATCTCAGGCTCCAAGCTCCCGCTGCCAGCCAACTGACTGTCCTTATTCGAGTTCAAGATATTCTTCAACTTGTTTAGAGAAAACGCCATTGTAAACACTGTCTTTCGCTCCGTGTATCGCGAAAACGCGCATTAAAAACCGGTTTCTGAATAATTTATCACGCAATGCGATCACTCGTACTGCATATTGATTTCCATCGTCAGGTGTTCACTGTTCGATCGCACTTCTGAATGAATACTGCGCTTCACTATAATTACGAGCAATTGAAATGACATGGGATTAATTTAGAGTCGCGTACGTTTAGGAGCACATTATGTTTATCACTAGGCTAGTTATCAGTTGATTAAGCTGAGTAAGAATGTAACTCATTTTAAATGTAATGACGAGAAACGCTGTCTCTATCGCACAACCGGTTTCTAGTGAGCTGCGCGTGCGCTAGACAACCGGTGTACACGATTTTATTTTAGTAGCGTTATGTTCGGTGTTAACTCAGCGTTAGGTGGCGGTGACTGTGCTGCCATCTTTTAGAAATAATTGAAAAGTAAAAAAAAATTAAACTCTTATTAGATTCGTTATGTACCTTAAATTCACTGGGCTTGCATAGATATTATATGTAAATTATCAGTTTTGTATTGTACAAAATAAAACAGGGAACTCAGTAAAAATAGTCATTTATTCAAAAGTTTAAATTTTAATATTTCACTCTATACATATATAAATATTACATAACATTACATCGTGCATAAAATTCATAATGATAAAACATTTCAATCAACACTCAACCTTGCCTTATTAAGACAATCACAATAAATCGATCCCATATTTCTACGACACACGCTTTTCCGTAAACTCGTTCATTATTAATATCTGTATTTATGCTCATATTGAAACTGGAATGCGCTTTATGACCTCACAGGTTAGAAACTTAGTTAGCAATTCTACAAAATCCGCAAATAATTACTTACGAGTGGAACTACGCTTACTATGATAATACAAGAGACTACCAAGACGTAGGTTAGGTACCTACAATCAGCAACTAAAAGTTGCATTATTTTCAAAGTTTTTTCTTAGCTGAATCGAATGTGTAGGTAATGTTAAATTCGGTTCGCTCATAGGTTTTTATTTATTTTCAATAATTTCAATAATTAGTAGGCTCCTTCTCTCGTGATCTCCCTGATCTAAATTCGTTTCCTACAAACTTACTGCCCCTGTTTTATGTTTAATACCTGAAGACATTTGTAGTTTTAATGACCAGTCACTTAGGACTTTAGACCTTTAAAAATACCGTACACTCAAGTTTTTTTCATAAAGTTGCCCCTTTTTGATCTTATTTTTCTCAAAATACATTAAACTTAAGATATACTCTTTCAATTTAATATTTACTACATATTATGTAAAAATACTTGAAGGCTATAAGGCAAAAACGTTTGTTTTGTAGCTTTTTTCTGGAAAATTTCAAATTTCTCTGAAACATGATTTGTTTTGTACCTAAAGGTCTATCGCGACTTACGGTTTCTGAAATGCAGAGCATTTTTGTTTCATATTCAACCCTTTTTTTTTTACCCCTTCGGATGTGAATCATCGAAATTCCTTTCAAAATACCCTACAACCTGAAAGGAATAAACACTCCATGTGTTGGCTGTCTCTCAGTCAGTTACGCCTTTATAATATCAGACATATTATAAATGAATAGATCCACAGTAACTATAATTAGTTACTGTGGATAACAAACATTTGATAGTAACTATAGTAAGTCCCATCGACGTCGAAATTTATTGGGAGAAATAATTCTCCCAATAAATACTTTTATATAATATTATTTATTGTAAATTTATTAATTTCTTAGAAATTTCACCATGTGTAATAAGAAACAAACTTGACATTTATAGTAATTTTAGCTCTCAAAATAGAAATGCTTTACGACTTTTGTTGCTAACTGTAAGTATCAAACGTATCTCATAGTCCATTTGCTAGTAGTTCACTTGATGAATTTGAGCAAGTCATTTATTTGCGGATTATGGCATCTAAGACTTAAATATCTTCGATATGAAGACAATAATGTCATCGTAGTAGTGTACAATAATAGATATCACCAAAACAAGCATCGCGAAGCAGATTCCAGTGATATACATGAACTGACTGGCTTCCTGTGGCGTGGCTAGGAGTTCTTCGCTACTTGTGTCTCGATCTAAAGCGTCGAATTCTGAAGTATCTGAAAAATTAAACAATATTAATTTATGTAATATTTACACTTACTTAAGCCTAACCACTTCGGAAAAACCTGTATCACAGAGACCAGTAAAGTGAGTTCAAAACAAGTTATTTTGGACTGTTACAACCGTGGTTACAACAAACAATACATATTACTAAGCTAACAATCAATATGAAACAGTTTAGTTTGGTTTTATTTTGGGTGAGGAATATAATAAAATATCAAGTATTAGTATTCAGAATTGTACCTATGTCTAGGAGATGGGCATTGACACTACCACACAGTTGCAAAGCTTCCGTAGTGTCAACGTTTCATGTGTATTTATGAGCCTGTTTAACTTATCCTACTAATATTATAAAAGTCAAAGTTTGTAAGTATGGATGGATGGATGGATGGATGTTTGGTCACGCAAAAACTACAGAACGGTTATGGATGAAATTTGGCACAGGGAAGAATTATATTCTATATATGCATTATAGGCTAAATTTTATCTCGGAATTCTCACGGGAACGGGAAGTACGCGGGTGAAACCGTGAGGCGTTGCTACGCAAAAACTACTAAACGGATCTGGATGAAATTCGGCACAGAGATAGATTATAGTCTGGAATAAGACATAGGCTATATTTTATCCCGGAATTCCCACAGGAACGGGAACTACGCGGGTGAAAACGCGTGTATATTCGAAATACTAATCCTGCGCAGAAAGTCGCGGGTACCAGCTAGTCCTGAATAAATTGATTGATATTTGATTTTCGAGGCAGGAATCGAATGGTGCTATTATTTACCGGCCGGTGTCTCCACGTCACAGACCACATCAGCCTCTGTGATCTGAAGGTCTAGCAGCTCCCTCACGGAGAGCAGCGCCTCGGCCGGGGCTTCCCCGGGGAACAGATAGTCGCACAGGTAGAGAGTTCCCACTGGAACTAGGACCCTGCGTGGGGGCTCGTTGAAGCATACCTTTTCTGGAAGATAACAAAGAGAAGATGATTAACGTCAATGGATAATTTCACCATATATTCATTTTTCTATAATCCATGTCCAATTATTAATAAATATGAACCAATTATTCCTCAATAATTAATAATCATAATCCCACTAATAACAATTCTTATGTGAGCAACAGATGAATAAGCAATTATAATATAAATGAAACAATAAAATCATAATTAGGAAGTGGTAAAGTAACTTTTTTTGGAATATGAGATAAACTCAGCTTCCGAAAATGAATCCGAAATTTCTCTTGTGTTATTTACCTAGCACCATATGAGCGAGGATTAGATACAGGCCAGTATATTAATATAACATGGTTAAGGTGCTGCTTATATGCCGATGCAGAGTTTGAGGGTTCGATTCCCGTCTCGGGACAAATGTTTGTCCGCAGATATGGTTGTTTCTATATATAATAATGATCTAGCAGCATATAAAACAAGCTACTCAGCTTGGGGCTAGATGATGCTGTGTGCATTGTCCAGCTCCATAGCTGCTATGTTGATGCCATAGCATTTGAAGTAGTCAAATAATACTAAGTACCTTCTGGAAGGAGATTGTCATCGATAAGCGCGTCACAATGCATCGTGAACCGCGACGCAAGAGACCGCACAATGTCCTGCTTCACAGCGGTTATGGCCTCGCTGACCGTGGCTTTCGGGTGGATAAAGACACTTGATGAGACCACACCACTGAAGTGTATACTGCCATCGCATTCTAGGTATTCTACTGTTTCTGGGAGATTGTTCTCCTGAAAAAATAATAATAATACTGAATATTTCTGGACAGTACACACAGAAAGATCTAGCGGCGACCTAAGTTGAGATTGACTTATTTTATTTTCAAATTTTGGGAAAACAAAATTACAAAACAATAATTAATACAAAACATTATGTATAGAAATTATAATACATATTATTGCACAACATCACATCAATTATGATGATGATGATGACATAAACAAACTATAAAGCCTAAACAACCATGACATGGTTGAATACATTGTATTCAGCAACATAAGCAATATTGAACTCAGGGCATTAGAGTCCATAAAGAAGCTCGAAAAGGATGTATTACTAGTAAACAACTTAGAGAAACTTTTGTTTATGTAAGTAAAGTTCCAAATATTTTTGACTTGAACCCAAGTTCTATCATGCTAATATTAATAAACGCGAAAGATTGGATTGATAGATGGATGTTACATGTTAGTGACCTCAGCACACCAAAACAACTGAATGGATCAAGCTGTAATTTTGAATAGATGTAGTTCTTGGCTGTGAAAACAGAGGCACTTCGTCAATTTTCAGGCGGTTGTAGCCGCAGAGCGCAGTTAGTAATTACATAAAGTTTAAAAAAGGGTTTATTAATTATTTTAATCCTCACAAAAGGTTTATTTAAGACAAGTTAGGTTTTGTAAGTGCATAGCACATAAAAGTTTTAATAATGGTTTATTAATTATTTTATTATTTTCCGCCTCACAATCATCATCATCATCATCAACCTATATTAGTCCACTGCTGGACATAGGCCTCCCCCAATGAGCGCCATAGCGCCCTGTCTTCAGCTTGCCGCATCCAGCATCTGCCAGCAGTCTTTCGCAGATCGTCATCCCACCTGGCCGGAGGGCGTCCTACGCTACGTTTACCGAGTCGCGGTCTCCACTCAAGAACACGTTTACCCCAACGGTTGTCGGTTCTTCGCGAGATATGGCCGGCCCATTGCCACTTCAGCTTGCTAATTCTTTGAGCTATGTCGATAACTTTGGTTCTCTGTCGGATGTATTCGTTACGAATTCTATCCTTCAGAGAGACTCCGAGCATAGCTCTTTCCATAGCTCGCTGGGCGACTTTGAACTGGTGGACCAGCCCTACCGTGAGTGTCCACGTCTCAGCTCCGTAGGTCATTACGGGTAGGACGCACTGATTGAAAACTTTCGTTTTCAAACATTGCGGTATGGATGAAGAGAAGACTTGACGTAGTTTCCCAAATGCTGCCCAGCCTAGCTGGATCCTCCTCTTGGCCTCCTTCTCAAAATTGTTTTTACCTAGCTGTACAATCTGCCCAAGGTAAGTATACTCGGAAACAATTTCAAGAAGGTGACCATCTACGACGATCGGATGTGGCCATTGATCATGACTTTGGTTTTATCCAAATTCATGCCAAGACCGATACATCGCGAGGCTGAAGCTAGGCCGTCCAGCATGTGGGTCAGCTCCTCTAGCGACTCCGCCATTACGACTATGTCATCAGCGAATCGCAGGTGTGAGATGTAATCGCCGTTTATGTTAATGCCCTTACCTTTCCAGTCCAGCGTCTTAAACATATCTTCCAATGCGCTCGTGAACAGTTTCGGGGATATGACATCCCCCTGTCTCACTCCTCTGCGCAATTGGATAGGTTTAGACTGCTGGTCCTGTACTTGGACACTCATAGTGGCAGCTTCATAGAGACACCTCAGCACTTCGATGTAACGATAGTCTACTTGGCATCGCTGTAAGGATTCCAGAACAGCCCAGGTTTCGACAGAGTCAAAGGCTTTCTCATAGTCCACAAAAGCGAGACACAGGGGCTGATTATACTCTTCGGACTTCTGTATAATCTGCCTCACTGTGTGTATGTGGTCTATGGTGCCATATCCTCCGCGGAACCCGGCCTGTTCTGGTGGCTGGAACTCGTCAAGTCTCCTGGCGAGACGATTCGTGATCACTCGTGAGAACAGCTTATAGATGTGGCTCAGGAGTGTGATGGGTCTGTAATTTTTAAGGAGAGTTTTATCACCCTTCTTAAAAAAGAGCACCACCAAACTCCCGCTCCACGCCTTAGGAGTTCTCCCACTGTGGAGGACGGTATTGAAGAGGTGTTGTAGCTCCTGTATAACGGAGGCTCCTCCTGCCTTCAGAAGCTCTGAAGTTATACCGTCCTCACCGGGGGCTTTTCCATTTTTAAGCTGCCTCAAAGCTAACACGATTTCGTCTTGACTGATGTCTGGCAGTTCGTCGGTGTAGTGGCGTGTCAGGGTGGCTCTAGAATCAAGGTCGTCTCGTCGGGAACAAGGGGCATGTGCAGTGTACAGACGGCCATAAAAATCCTCTATCTCGGCTGAAATCTCCGGTTTCGACAGTACGGTCCTCCCATCGTGCGTTTTAAGCTTCGTCAGGTGGCTCCTGCCAAGCTGCTGAGTGAATACTTTGGACCCTCGGTTTCGCTCTATCGCCTCTTCAATGAGGCGTGTGTTGGAGCTCCGAAGGTCGCGCCGTACCATCTTCGCAATTTGCTTGTTCAGGTCTGACCTCTCTGCCGAAGACACTTGGGTGGTTTCCCGTCTTCTTGTCATCAGATCCAGAGTCTCATCCGAGAGTTTGGACTTCTTGCCAGTTCGCTGTTTTTTGCAGAACTTGATGCCCTCATCCCTCAACGTTTCGACCAAATTGTGTAGGCTCTCGTCAGCGTCATCAGTGGGTTCCAAAGCAACAAATCTGTCTCCGAGTAGCTGCTCGAACTTCTCGGTGCCCGCCATGATTTGGATTGGATTTGGTCGGAGCGTGGACTTCATCAGACGGTGTCTTTCAAGCTTCAAGTTGATATTCAGAGTGCCTCGGAGCATTCGGTGATCAGATCCGGTATTGAACCTGTTGATCACTGAGACATCTCTGAATATGTGCTTGCTATCCGTCATGATGAAGTCGATCTCATTTTTAGTCACAGTGTCGGGGCTTTGCCACGTCCACTTCCTTTGAGGCTGTTTCTTAAAGAAGGAGTTCATTAAGAACAGTCCCTCTTTCTCAAGGAAGTTGACAAGCATTTGCCCCCTGTGATTCCTGATTCCAAAACCATGCGGGCCTATTCGGGATTCATTGCCAGTCTGGATTCCCACCTTGCCGTTAAAGTCCCCCATAACAACGTTGAAGTGAGCCTTAGTGGTGTTGTGTAAGGCTTTGGATATGTCTTCGTACATATCCTCCACTTCATCGTCCGAGTGTGCCGAGGTCGGTGCGTAGACCTGAATTACCTTCATGCTATACCGCTTGGAAAGCCGAAGGATCAGGTACGCTACCCTGGTCGACACACTGGAGATTTCTTGAACGTTGCTAGAGAGGGCCTTATTGACGAGGAAACCTACTCCACCCTGGGATGTTTTATCACCCTCACGAAAGTAGAGAAGATGGCCTGAGTCTAGGGTTACGGTGTCCTCCCCCTCTCTACGGACTTCACATAACCCGAGAACATGCCATTTAATGTTCTCTAACTCCACTTCCAACTGCGCTAGATGATGGTCAAGCCTCAGAGTGCGTCCATTAAACGTTGCCAGGGTCATTTTAGTAAGCGTGTGGTAGCCTGAATACCGGTGATTCTTAGCACCCCCTGCCCCGCCGTTACCATGACCGCTACCATGGCCAGGAATAGCGAGGCGGCCGGGAACTAGGGGCCGTGTTTTGGCTGTACTTATCATTAAGGGGTAATGCCCATAATCCCCACGCTGGGCATGCGGGTTGGGGATCGCAGTTTGATGGTGGGGTTGTTCTAGAGGGGTGCTGCTGCCCACCCCCCGGTATATCCCTTAGTCGCCTCTTACGACACCCACGGGAAGAGTTGGGGTAGTGCAATTCTAAGCCGGCACCACACGGCGAGCCTCACAATAGATTTACTTATATAAGATTAGTTAGGTTTTTTATGTGCATAGAACATAATAAAATTGGTAAAGAATACTTACAAAAGGCACAAAGAGTGATACAAGCATTGTCTTCGGTGTGTCATTGGGTGTTGATTTAGGGTTAGATTTCGATTTCTTCTTCTTGGAGAGCTGTTCTAACACTTCAGATCCAGCCTTCAACTCCCCGTCTATGAACATGACACTCTTTTCAATTGTCTTTTGAGCAGCTTCCAGGATAGCCTGAAATAAAATGTCATAACATAATCCTAAAAATCATAATCATAAAGCTATTCTGAGTCACTTCCATTTATGAATTACCAAAATGTTCCCTTATACTTGTAAAAGGTGGCAGTGATCCATTGGTTCTAAATATTATTTGACAGAGACTTAACTATTTAACATTAACACCCCTACAGTGCAGGAGGTTGTAGGTTTGATTCCTGCCTTTGTATGATCTGCAGATATTTTCCTGATGTTTTGGATGGTTTTTCCTATACAAATAAATAATGTACAGTTAAAAATATCTATCTGTTGTATAATGTATAAACTATATCAGTTATCTAGTACCTACCCCTAAACCCAAGCTCTACTTAGCTGAGGCTAGATCAGGCTGTGTAGATTACACATAAAGAAAAGAAATAATATAAATGAGTCACCTGAAACTGTTGTTTTACTGATATGCCACTCTTCTTCACAACCACAGGGTAAACCTCATCAAATTCATAGTAACAGTCGAGCCTTTGCCATTGGAATGGTTTAGCAACAAACTTCCACTCAACTGGTTTCATCAAAGTAGTTTTAAGACCTGGACCAACTTCTATGCTCTTGCAAGTCAACACCTTAGTGTTGGTGGACATGTGAAGTACAAGCCTTTCTTGGTTGTTGGGGCAGTTCCCATACATATACTGATTGGCACTCAGGGCCTTGTGGATGTAGTTCAGAATAGCTTTCACTTTACTAAAGCTGTTGGGTTCTTCAAATATATCATCTTCACTTGTGATGAAAATGCCTGTAAACAGTTTTTTCAGTTATAGTATCTAGATAAAGATAGTTACTTATGTTTAATAAAACAAGATGCAATTTCATTTCATATAACACAAAACAGTTTATACTGGCAATGTGTGAGTTTATGAAACAAGTCAACCCAGTTGAATTTGTTGACTGAACACAGTCTACAAATTTCACTGGGAAAATACTTACTAAGCACATCTGATCTGAATTGGTACCTACCTTGAACAAACATGCCGCCAGGCAGCATACGCGTTACATGTTTGGCATGATCAGCCACCCAAACTTCTGACACATTGAGCAATGTCTTCAAAGACCCCGGTATGTCTGCCAGAGCTGACATACCGCGGTCATAGCTGCTCTCCGATTGATTTTCACTTCCTTTTTCGTCCGGCGTGCGAGCCAGATGTATAACATTATCCCTTGGATGTATACTCTAAAAATCAAGAAAACCGGATAAGCAGCCAGGTACTTACTGCAATCGATTCGAGGCAGAGTAACATTAAATAAACACAAACCTGGCCAAGGATAAGTCCTATGACAAATTTTTCTTCTGTAGCGTACTGTTCTAGATATTGCAAACAATATTCAGGAGAATACACTGTTCTAACCATTTTAATTAAAGCGAAATTCAAAGTCCAGATTGAAACTTGAACTGAAAGTCAAAGTTAGAAAGTTATTCAAGTCACTTTACTCTTCGTTTCGTCAAAAGATAGAAAGACAGAGAGATCAATCTAAATACCGGAACGTATTCTAGTAAGCTAGATCATTCATAGATAAATTCAGACAGATGAGATATTGAATAATTTCCAAAAACCGAGCAAAACGACCAACAATGTAAATTACGTTACAAGTTGTCTGCTGGGTGTCACTGTCGTCTGTCACACATTGTTTCTTTGTGTCAAACTAAGTGTCAAGAACAAGAAGTCAAGTTGATTTGACGTTGATATAAAACAAAGATCCCATGTTAATATTAGACATACATAAGACTTTCCTCCGTAGACTATAACATCTTTGATACATAGGTACTCAGAATAATAACTATTATAATGATTATTCCAAACGCCAATCAAAATCCAACTTCCAAAAATCCAACTTCTTTGTTTTTATTCTAAGTGTTGCTATCTTAGGGCGGAAACATATTTACGTGTCGCGACATAACCCCCACCACCGCTCTGGCGCATTCGGCGAATCGGCGGCTAGCATTCTGCGACACGATAGACCGTGTCGCGCCATACAAGTATGTCCCTAACCATACTAAATGTATGAAACCGATATGCTTCTGGCGCGCCCCGACACACCGCGACACGCAAGTAGGTATGTTTCTGACTTTAGTTAAAAAATTAAATTGCTAGCAAGGATCGTCACCACAAATAATTCTGTAAAGTAGGTACCTAGCTACCTACTCACGTAGGTATCAAATAGAGACAAGGTTCAGTGTTCTTCAGAGTTCAGTCGGACTACTCGGACTCAAATCACTACCTATTATAAAATAAAGTCGCTTTTTCTGTCCCTATATCCTTATGTCCCTTTGACTGCTTAAATCTTTAAAACTACGCAACGGATTTTGATGCGGTTTTTTTAATAGATAGACTGATTCAAGAGGAAGGTTTATAAGTACAATAAAACCGTGCGAAGCCGGGGCGGGTCGCTAGTTATTACTAAAGTACCTAAATAATATTTATTAAGAGCTAAATCACTGAAGCTGATAAGTGATAACTGTCCGACTGTCTTTTGGTTAGGTATTTGTATGATAAAAAAAAGGTTTTTTTCCGTTTCTAAAGCATACTTACAAAATGTTCCAAGATGGTTCAAAGGTTGCCCCCAGGAAGTGCAGCGCAGCGCAGCCCATGTGTGCCCATGTCCCGTATTTTGGTAAATATAGTACCTACTAAACTCATAGACATTATATTATACTATCTTTGAGTAAACTGAGCTTTAGCCAAAGACAAAAAACTCATTAAAGAAGAAGTTAAATATTAAGTATCGTGAAGTTATCCCCACGGATTTATTATATCTACTATAAACTTTTGATAAGTAATCAGTTTTAAAATATTTACTTAAGTAGGTACCTACCTAATTTTTTTGTGTTTCCCCATTCCCGCAAAAATGGACTACATATATAAGGTGTTTGTTTGTTGTTTTAACCCAAAGATGTTTTAACGGAACGTGTAATGCTAGATCTTAGTTTTATTTAACCCTACTAGTCCGGTCATTTTAGACAATTGAAATAAATACAATTC
Organism: Eupithecia centaureata; assembly: GCA_944547425.1. Classification (NCBI taxonomy): domain Eukaryota; kingdom Metazoa; phylum Arthropoda; class Insecta; order Lepidoptera; family Geometridae; genus Eupithecia; species Eupithecia centaureata. Next base: position 6,405,881 of record OX155681.1, on the reverse strand, counting down.
CGAAAGAGCCAAATCTTCGTAGAGACCTTAGGTTTACCACAAGGAATAAAGTGTCAAAAGTCCCCATCAGTCCCATGTGAGCTTAGGGACTTATTCGGAGCCCAAGGTCAAAATTTTAGGTTTTTTAGATTTTTCTCGAAATCGGTAAGTTTTATCGCGAAAGTACCTCAGAGCAAAGTTGTAGATCTTAAAATTCTCTATAAAAATGGTCCCCATGATTTTTTCTCTAAGACCCACTATTTCCCAGATATTGCGCTTATAAGAATCATGTTCTACACTCTCACTCGGCGCGTTTTTTTTAACGTGGTATCCCCGGTAGGCCTGTTGCACGAACCTTTATGACGTTTATTTTTAGGAACAATAATTATTTAATAATATGAAGATTATTGATATGGGTTACTGAGTTTAACTGTCGTTCTAACTTTTTTTTATTACTTTAATCTGACTCATACTCTTCATATTCAACTTCAACAATCATGTTTTCTTCAATTTCTTCTTCTTCTCCTTCCTGTTGATGAACGCTTAGAAATTGTTCAAATGAAGATGAATCAGTTGTCTCTTCATCAAAATCACATGAATTTTAAACTTTGCTCTGAGGTACTTTTTCGATAAAACTTACCGTTTTCGAGAAAAATCCAAAAAACATAAATTTTGACCTTGGGCTCCGAATAAGTCCCTAAGCTGACATGGGACTGATGGGGACTTTTGACACTTTATTCCTTTTGGTAAACCTAAGGTCTCTACGAAGATTTGGCTCTGTCGGAATTTTCTTTATTTGATCACTATTTTTATGTCTAAAATGACCGGACTATACTCGCTACGCTACCCTGCCTGAGGCAAGGTTGATAGTAGGGTTAACAACTTCATTTTACGGCCGCGCGGCCTCAAATCAAACCTATGAATCTAAAAATACAGGATTTATTCTTTTGACCCGGGAAACAATAAAAAAAAAATCAAACGTCTTCGTCCATTTTTGAGGGAATGGGGATACACCCTGACTTCAACTTGCAGATGTAGGCTAGTAGCTGCTTCTGGGTCTCTTGGTGAAGGAAATGGAAGTATTTGGGATTTAGGGATTAATTGTGCTTTTTTTTCTTCCCTGGGCTTCACAATTGTTCAGAAAATCTTGTGGTAGGTAAACCTAACTACATAATGTCAACATCAAAAGTTTTCGATAGGTACCAGCGGGATTTTAATCCGCCGTAGTCGCTAATGCCGAAATTACCTACCGAGTGTGAGGTCTTACCATGGAAGTAATAAGTACTGTTGTACGTACTAGAAGGTACTTATTACTTCCATGGGCCCGCACTGTAACTATAGCTTGGCAAAAAAGAGTAGAAAATAATGGGGGCGCCACTGTAGGTCCTTATGGCAACACCTATAGCGCACCAAGCTAGTCTTGATACTTAGGTGTAAATATCTGTTATACGTACATTCATATCCACACATAGTATACTAGTATCAGTAAATATTGTTTAATTGAGCAAGGTTCTCGTTATGTAAGAATATAAAGAAAAAACATAAAAGTAAATTAAAATTTAATACATTGTTATTAGTATATTGTAAGTTCTCTCTCACAGTATTCCTTTTCTATTTTTATTACGTGCTGGCACGAATTCTCCCAATCCTCCTCCGTAATAGCTTGGAACCGTTCCGTTTTAGTACGCTCAGCGGCTTCCTATAAAGAAGAAACTTTTTATGATATCTTATCTTACCTTTTTCAGTTTATTATTTAGGCACCTAATTTCTAGACCATTTAAAATACAAACGCTATAGTAACTTTATTACAAAGAAATAACACAACATTTAAATTATGTAGAAATAGATTTACATATTAGCTAGTCTAGCTCAAGTATCAAATTCTATGCCCGCGCTATAGCAGAGTACGCAGAACAAACGTAAACATAACCTAACTGCCCGATGTTTATTGTTGAATATTTCACTTGTTCCGTGGAACTTTAATTTAATCCTGCTTTAGGACCATCAAGTTACCGTTGATTCAACTTAAAATTACAAAACAAACTCTCACAAACCTGTCATATCAGCGGTTCTTTGAAAAACATTGTTGAGATCTGAAAGAATAGTTCTGGCCTCAAATTCTGCCAGACATCGCCTGTATACCTTGTAAATAACCTCCCTGGCAGCACTTCTAACTGTTTTATTCATTATTTTTCACTTTTCGTCACTTTATCACCACCGCTTGACCGATCCAAGTAAAAAATCCGAGAATTCATAATCTTTGTTTACAATTTTACATCAAACGTCATTGTTTTAAAAATGTTGCCATTAGACAAAAAAATTAGTTCCGTTTCAAGACTTTTTTGCCAAGCTGTACATAAACAAAAGATTTTATGATACAACCTCTTTGACATAGACCTATGAAATTACATCATCATCATCATCATCATAGCTTTAAGGGTAGCCGCCAATTCCATTGCTTATATCGCTTTTATATTTAAGTACTTCCTGTTTAAGCGATGCAATAAAAGTCCACCCACCCACAGCTGGACATATGAAACTAGGTAGTACCTATTTAAATTCAATAGGTAAGTACGAATGTAATTATGGTCTAATACATTATGAATGAGTTAACCCTTTCCCTTATCTTTTCCCTCATAATAGATTGTAAGCTGATTCTAACTCTCTAAGAATCGATTCGTTGCAGCGTTGGTTCGATTCGCTCATAACTCCGTAAAATAACTTAAGAATAAATATTTTTTTTACGAAACAGTACCTAGGGGATGTGAAATTAAGTTTTGAAGTAGTTATAGAAAAAAACCCTGATTCGATTCACTGAAAAGTATGTGAAAGTACATTTTTAATCTCAAAGTATCAATGTAGGTACCTACTTTAGGAAATTATTCATATCAGTGAGTGGGCGATATTACTTAGGGCATAAACACATCAATTTTCACGCAGGCGAAACCGAGGGTCGCTTCAACCTACTTACTAAATAAAAGATTGTTTTTGTCGTAACACTTTATTTAACTTAGGTTACATAAACATTACACTTAAGTGCATTAATGTGCGGAATTTGCCCAACTTATAAAGTACAAATTAGATTCATAGATGTCAAACTTAACCACCCGTTTGACATCAATTAGTAGAAGGTGGACATTTTATATTTAAGATGCGTAAAATGACTACAAATACATCTCACAAAGCACCTTGAATGGCGGTGACGAACTTAAAACGTGTCTGCAACGAACAAAACATTTAAATTCCTAGATCTAGTTATATCTATCAGTTAAATTTACACTTCGAAAAGTCCATTTCTGGATGCTGTTCCATGAATCTGTGAACAAAAATAGATACATTGTAAAATTAAGGTGGGTTTTTTGACACAGATATCAATTCAGATGGCACAAAAATTTAATAATAAGTATGACGTTATCTTATTATTAAAAATTTTCATAATCATAACAGAGGATAACGATCTGCGAAAGATTGCAGACAGATGCTGAATGCGGCAAGTTGAAGACGCCATGGCACTAATTTGGGGAAGTTTATGTCAAGGAATAAAAAAATGACTATGATGATGAAAATATAATTTAAAAGCATCCTCAATGGTTGGACTTTACTTGACTGTTCTTTTTTGGAAAACGTCTCATTTGATATCTCCATCATACTTTTATTCCGATGAGGAACGGCGCTAACATTTATCGTATTTTGTTTTGTTTTTGTGACATTTGAATTCAAACCACAAGACACAACAGGCAGTGAATATGAAAGAAAGCATGCAAAAGGACATTGAAGGCTAGTAATAGGCTACCTAGTCTAGCCAGGTTATCTAGGCTAGTCTTGTGAACTAAAACAGAACCAGAGAGAAATGCAGAGCTTTACAAGGTCAGCGTGAACTTCGTAGGGATCCAACCAGTTGACATTTACATTCACTTTCCATTTTCGTCCTTGAAATTATAACCATGTAGGCAAAGGAAGGATAAATGGTTGTTAAAGGATGGGTTTTACCCAGCGAGTGCCATTTAAAGAAGAACTTTTATTTTATGAAAGGTTTACAGGTCCGTAATCTTAAAGCATCCAGGTCTGCGATTGAAGAAGGCCTGATCATCATACCACGGCCGACTGCCCGCCAAAAATAGCGGCCCAGAAGAGATACATTAATTCTAGTTTATTTTATTCTGGTTTTTAGTAAATATTGTGCAGCGGTAGGTAGCAGAAATACATCTGTTAAAATTTTGTCTAACTAACACGGTTTATGAGATACACAGGTTGGAGACAAATGGACAGACAGACGGACGGACGTTTAAGTCTTATTAATAGGGTCCCCGCTTTAAACTTCGGGTACGAAACCCTGTAAAATTACCAAAAAGTTCTATTTTTAGGCTACACTCTCTCTGAAGCTGACAGTACACTACAATGCCCTATAGTTTTTCCTGTATGTAGTATAAGTATTCGTTTTATTTCTTCTAAATATATTTATCCCTCCGTCTAAACTATTTTTTCATATCCAGTTCATCCTAAAATTGCCTGTAAATAGTTCATAGCGATAAAATAGCCCTTTATACTGCCTCTATTCTTAGCATTTCTGTCGGTTCTGTTTCCTGTCATTGTGTGTAAAGGTACATTTCGATCTATTCAACAATTCGTTGAAGCAACGGATTGTTGCACGCAACACTGTTCCACAATGTTGTATGTTCAACAATGATCAACTTCTGTTCCAGCAACTGACAGTTTCATTTTATATATTACGTTCTACAGTTGTATTTACAAGTACAAGAGCAACATGTTTCAACATGTCGCATTTTGTAGAACGGTCGACGTTCTGTTGCAAGACTCATACCTCAAACGTCAACAGTGTTGCTTTCAACATGTTGCTTTCCACAAAATCGCCCGATGTTGAACAGATCTAATTGTACCTTAATAAAGTGTTATCTATCGTCCTTACTTTTTGAGCACATCTTGTTTCTTCTGTTCGTCGCTGGTCGGGCGACCCATTTCCTTCTGCCGCTGGTCGTACATCATCTTCTCGACGAGTCCTCGCGTCTCTCCGTCCAAGTCTGATAGCTTCGAAGGTTCTGGAAATACAAACAATTTATAGAATTAGTTTTACATCTTCTTTATTCTCCTAATCTCAGCTACCCGCCCCGGCTTCCCACGCTTTCATTATACGTATGAACCTTCCTCTTGAATCAATCTATCTATTAAAAAACCGTTTAGATGCGTCTATTTTAAAGATTTAAGCAGTCAAAGGGACATAGGGAAATAGGGACAGAAAAAGCGTCTTTGTTTTATACTATGTAGTGATGTTCGTTATTAACTGTTAATCAGGACTTGATGAAAAAAAATGAACTATACAAAAAAGTGGGGCAAAGCTCTCCTCCTACATCAAGAAGAAACGTAAAACCACAACAAATACAAAAAATGAACAAAAAAACACAAACTGACACTATAGAAGAAATTCAAAAACCATTAGAGAGAAAACACAAGGGGACTCAAACAAAAACTGAAAACAACATATCAGAGATAGATGATACAAAGAGAAATAATCAACATACACAAACGAATATACCCAATTTAAAACAAACTAGTACACAAACAAATACTATTAAAGACACAAAAACAACGAATAATAAAGACGCGCACACACAAACAAATCATCAGATTTCGAAACAAAAAACAGAAAATGTTCTTAAACCAACAGTGACAAAAAAACAGAAGCCAAAAATGTGTATACTTAGTTCAAACAGGCATACCAACATTTTGTCGGCCGCTGAGAAAACACTAGATAACTATAAAATATGTCATTACCTAAAATCTAACAGCAATTTAAAGGAATTATTAAAAGGAATTGAAACTAAATTAGAAGATTTCACATACAATGATTTTTGTATAATAATGATAGGAGATGAAGACTTCAAAACTACGCGAGACTATTTCAGCACAATCAAAGACATTCGGGACACATTGATAAACTTATGCCACACAAATATTGTAATATGTTTGCCCACTTATAAATATGGTAAATTGATGAACATGTTCAACTGGAGAGTTGAAACATTCAACAACCTACTGTATCTAGATGTTTTAACCCATGAGCATGTTTACCTTCTGGACTCAAATGCGAACTTAAAATATGACACTACTATGTTTGACCAATATTACGGAGGGCTGAATGACCATGGCTTACGGGTAATTTTCAACGACCTTGGTAACCTCATCAATAACCTCGAAGAACAAGAACAAGAAGGTCCAGAAACTGAAGAACATATGTTTTTTCGTGCCTAATAAAAATAAACACGTAGTTCTCCATCAGAACATAGCTGGTGCTTTAAATAAACTTGATGAAATAGAAGTTGCACTTAGCTTACTGGCGGATAAAAGTACTCTAGTAGATATAATTTGCTTAAGTGAGACATTTCTAAGAGATGGTGATGAAGACAACATGAAACTTTTATCTTATGAACTGGCAAGTAGCTTTTCTAGACAAAGTCAAAGACGAGGTGGTGTTTGTATTTTGGTAAAAGAGTATATTGAATTTGAACGCATAAATTGGTTGGACAGTATAGCAATAGAAAAACATTTTGAAGTATGTGGTATAAAGCTTAAAAATAAGAATATAAATGTATTTTGTGTTTACCGCACTCCCAATTCTGACATTGATATATTTTTTGGACATTTACATATTTTGTTAGATAGATTTGATGTAAATGAAAAATATTTTAATATTATATGTGGAGATTTTAATATTGACATTTTAAGTACCAGCAGTGCTTCCAGATCCCAAAAGTAAAATTACAGTGTAGCCAGTAAAAAAATACAGCAGTTTTTAAAAATAATACAGTAGATTTAAAAATCGATTACAGTAAAATTACAGTATATTTTCTTTATATATTGTTGGAAAAATAAGCTGCTTCCTGTGATTAAGTCATTAACATATATAACGATTTAAAAAAAAATTATTTGTTTACTTTTTCCGGAACTATTTGCTCATGATTTATCAATATTTATCTACGACCGATGTGGCACGGTGGGCGAAGGTCCGCCTGCGACGCAGGAGGTTGCGGGTTCGATTCCCGCCTCGAAATTTTTTTTTCCCTGCATCGCTATCGCTACTGTACTACGCACTTCACTTTCCTCACTGCTTGAGCTAATTTTTACAGTAATCTCACTATAAGTTTTAAGTTTAGAGCTTATCATCACTGCATACTACCATGGCAAAACAAGTTTATGAATAAATAGACGAAAAATGCAATGTTCCTTTGTAAGACAGAGACGGCTACTACTGATAGTTGCGTCCCAGAGTGATCTACGATAGTTCCGTATTGCCAGGGAATTCCCCGCAACATTATTATAAACATACCTACTGTAAAATGTAGATGGGCGTAGATTATTTGCGTTTCGTTTTACGTATTAGAATGATAAAGTTATAAGAAAATTAAATACAGTATATTCCATACACTGTATTTTATCATTACAGTATACAGTAGAAAAGTCTAAAATACAGTAAATCTACTGTAATTACAGTGAATCTGGAAGCACTGAGTACCAGTAAAATTAAGAATGAATTTATAAATTTATTGTACAACTACCAAATGAAACCTCATATAAACGTACCTACTAGACAAAACACATGCATAGATAACATAGTTAGTAATATAAAGGATGCAAAAGGTGAAGTACAGGAATTGGGCCTATCTGATCATAATACGGGTCAGACTCTAACAATTAAAGCTAACACTGAAATGGTAAAGCAATGGTTCGTATATAGGAGGGATATATGTCTTGAAAATATGGAGAAGTTTAGCTACTGCTTGAGTCAGTTATCATATTCTGAAGTGTTTTTGGAAACTGACACTAATATAGCCTTTTCAATTCTTCACGACTGGATATGCCTAGCGTATAAACTTTGTTTTCCACTAATTAAAGTAAAAATCAATAAAAACTCATCAAACCCAAAATGGATCACAAAAGGATTAAAACGATCATTTGATAAAAAAAGGAAACTACAGAATATATTTTATAAAACTAAATTAGAAAATGATAAGCTCATTTATAAGAATTACAGTAAAATATTGAAGAGGTGTGCTATTAATTTACAAAAAGATAGAAACAGGAAATATATTACAGGTGCGGAAAATAAATGTAAAGCCACATGGAAAATAATTAACGACAGACTAAAAGACAAATGTACTAATAATGAAATAAAAGAAATAGTTGACGGAGGCCATATCATTACCAACGGTACTGAAATTGCAACCTGTTTCAATACCCACTTTGTGAACGTTGCGAACAATGAAAAGTCAACAAAGAATAAGCTGAATATATGTAAAAATAGATTAGTGAACTCAATTTATCTTGAACCTGTGACTTGCTTGGATATTCTTAAAATAACAATGAGTTTACGTAATACAAACTCTGCTGGCTATGACGAGATAACAACCAAACTACTAAAACAAAATATTGGTCATATCCTAGAGCCTTTAACACACGTAATCAACCTTTCTCTTGAAAATGGCGTGTTCCCTGAAAGCCTTAAACAATCTGTAGTCAAACCTCTTTTCAAAAAAGGTTCTAGGTCTGATACTGGAAATTATCGGCCCATAACTTTAGTGCCAATAATATCAAAAATATTTGAAAAGGTAATGAGCCGAAAGTTAATTGCGTTTTTAGAAAAAAATAAAGTTTTGTGCGAACAACAAAATGGTTTTATTAATAAAAAATCAACATCGCTAGCATGTTTTAAACTTGTTAAAGAAATACTAGACTCCATTAATAGAAAAGAAATACCTGTCGCCATATTTTTAGATATGAGTAAGGCTTTTGACACTGTTTGCCACGACCGAATGCTATACAAACTAGAATGCTATGGTATAAGGGGTTCAGCATACTCGTGGTTTGAAAGTTATTTGAGAGGACGAAAACAATGTACCGAAATAACAAAAATGTCTTCGGAATCTAATACACAAGAAATTTTCAGATCTTCTTATTCTTTAGTTAGCTACGGAGTGCCACAGGGCAGTGTATTAGGTCCCATACTGTTCATTATTTATATAAATGAGCTACCAAACGCTACAGATCAGTACACAATAATGTTTGCTGATGATACTACAGTTTTGACCAAAGAAAAATCTGTTGTGAATGCTATGAGTGTAGGAAACAAATCTCTTAATGATGTAATTAAATGGCTAGACAACAATAATTTAAAAATAAATACGACTAAAACTAAATTCATGATACCGACGACATATAACTATAATATAAAGGATAAAATTTACATTAATTATAACAATAATGACATCGATGAAGTATTTGACATTAAATTTTTAGGAATTACCATTGATAGATATTTAAATTGGAAAAAACAAATTGATAATGTGTGTAAGAAAATTAATAAATTTATATTTGCATTGAGAAGAATAAAGGATCTTTCCAATATTGAAACCGCAATTACTGTTTACCATAGCCATGTGTGTTCCGTTTTAAGATATGGCGTTATAATATGGGGAAATTCAACAGATGCACAGAGAGCTTTCATTGTACAAAAAAAGTGTATTCGGGCCATATTTGGCATTAAGCGGAGAGACTCTTGTAGACCTTTATTTGTGAAGCATAAATTGTTAACTTTTCCATCACTCTATATCTTCGAGATGCTAAAATTTGAAAGGAATAACACATCATTGTTTGAAAGAGATGAACAGTCTAAGTTCAGAAGAAAAATCGTGCAAAAACCACTAAAGGTGCCTCAATTTAGATTAGAACTTTGTAAAAAGAACTGTTACGCAATGGCCATACAGATTTATAATAAACTTCCTCCTGACATCAGAGAACTGACAGATAATGAATTCTATCGTAAATTATATAATTGGCTGTGTGATAATTGTTTCTATAATATAAATGACTATTTGAAATTTAAATACACCTAATATTGACATGTAAGAATCAGTTCTAAATTTAGTTTTATCTTATTATTCTATCTTCTATATTGACATAAGCAGTTTTTTTTTATCTGAGTTTTTTATGCATGTTTGTAATATTGAATGTTTTTTTTTATATTAAAATTTGATTTACTTTTTATAGACTAGATAATTAGATAATTTTCTGTTATACAACAATGTAAATAACATTAAAATTTTGCACGACTAACAAGTCAAATATAGTGATACTCTAATTTAAGAACATCATTGTTAACCTATATTTAAGCAAATAAATACCATCATTTCATTTCATTTCATTTCATTTCATCATTTAACTATACAGGGTGTTCGGTAGAACGTTGAATATACAAAAATGGGGAGCAGGTGGGGTGATTTGTTAACTAACTAGCCCAACAGATTTTACCTAGGTCTCAAGATTTTTTAAAATAATATGAATAAAGACATTTTGTCCATTAAATCAGCACCAAAGATATTTTTAAAGGGAATCAAGGATGTCTTAAGTACTTATAAGGTTTATACTTCCATAATACACGAGTATCGAAGCAGTTTCATAAGAGACCTATTAAGTACGTACAACATAAAGCATACAACTTAATATTGCCAATCAATTTACCATTAACTAGCGGGTATTTCACGAACATTATTGACATAATATAATATAGACATTTTATATCTCATAATAGTCTAACACTTTATTGAACATACAGTTTCCTGTGACTTGGTGTCTGCCGTGACCCTTTACGCTAATATTTGAATGTTGAAATTTTGACATAGCGTAAGTAGGCAAGTACAGTCACGTGCATTATTTATTATGTATAACTCAAGTATCTTATTGTCATAGCAAAGTGCGGTTACGGACGAACTGAATACGTTCGTAGTATTATATCACGCTGGGATGGCGGCGGTATTCATAAAATGTGTTGTGTGTTTATTTGACAACCAAACAACTGCTTAAAATGTATCAATTACTAGACATCAGTTAGACACTGCTAATGGTTGCCAATAGTCGCTGTAAATCGTTTGAATTGAGTCTTAGCTGGTGTTTACCAAAAGATAATCGGACAATTAGGCAGCGTTGTCGGTTAACCTTCACGTATAGTTTATGTTACCTTCTGTCAAAAACGTCCCAACAACAGTTAAAAATTTAACCACCTGTTGGTGAAATAGAGTCGTAATCAGCTATGTACTGACAAGGCACGAAAGAGGCTACATATTATGTCCACTGACTGTACTTGTATTGAGAAAATATGACTAGCTAGAAGTTGCAGAGAACATTATCTTGTATGAGGTAAGTCAAAAATTAAACGTTTAAATGTTGCATTATAGACCTTATAAACTGTAATTTGTTAAGCTTATTCGGGAAATAGACGAACAGTAGATTGCCTCACCTGGGTTAATTTTCTTCGTAGATATTTGCGGGTCAGTTGTGACTAAGCGACTCCACCAATTCATCTTATTCACCTGCAAATATAATAACAGCGTCTATGAAACTAGCCATTAACTGGAATTGGTGCCCAGTAAAATCATCTTGTACTATGCAATAATAAATTTACGTTTAAAATAATTAGTTGGGTATACAAAAGCAATCATAGAAGTGTTACAAGGTTCCTCTATGACATTTAACATTTTTGTAGTGTATTTTCGTGGTGATTGGCGTGTTTGTTTTATTATCTGCAACCTGGATGGAAGCTAAGGAGCCATAAAGTCTTTATTAATATTACTTTGTTGTTGATAATGGGAACTGAGTCCGGTTGACGAAACTATCGAGACGTGAAAAACGACTTCTTTTTCTAGGACTAATTCCTTTAGAAAAAGCTGTAGAGTAAAGCGCATCTATCGAACTTTATGAATAGGTAGTGAACAAGAAATACGACTAGTGATAGGTTAAATAGGATTTCAAACAAACTATGTAATAATTAACACAATGGTATCAATTCGGATGGCACAAAATTAACCTTCACTTAATTTGACAGCGCTTACAATAAAATTATGATGATTATTTTTGATGTCTAGGAAAGAGACGATAACAATTTTTATAATGCTGTAAAAGTGTTAAGTTTAATTTGATTTTTTTTATATCTGACACCAATGACTGTTGACCACAAAAAACACCAATTGGGACACAGGACACACTCAAAGGGAATGAAAAATTCTATCTAAGATTTTCTATGATCCCGAGGATTATCAATAAACAGGGTTTTAAGAGTGTGTTAAAATTTCCCGTTGTTGTTGTTGTTGAAGTGCCTTTTTAGTCATATTGAGCTGTAACCAACGAAGTATTATAGTTAAAATTTAACAGTTTGATCCTTACCTTCTCCAGATTGATGAGTAAATTGCGTCCGTCCTGCAGAACCCAAGTGGACTCTTCAACTTTGACATCAGCGTCGAGTTCGCCGTCGATGATTAGCGGCTGGCCTTTGATGCCGACCTTGAGGTGGCGCTTAGAGATCACCACGGTCAGGTCTCGCGGCCGAAGCGTCTGACGCAGCGGCAACCGCAGCTGAGGACAATTACCACTAAGTATACTAATTTTGCGTGGTGTATGAAGAAATATTGTTGATCTTTCTTTCGTTCAAAAGTGTAATAAGATTTTGATCTCTTTATTAAGCTTAAAATATTTATATATTGGCATGTAAGCTTATGCTTTATGTCATTTAAAAAAAATCATAATAGTGTATGTTTTTTATAGTTTAATAGTGCGCACGCTACAAAAATAATGTCTATCTTCGGAAAATATCTAAGCTACGAACAGTCCAGGGTAATTTGTGCAGATTAGATACAGGAAAAATTGTATCGGCATCGAATGCGAAAAATATTTCAATGTAATTCCTTCAACTTTAATAATTTACTTTACGCAATGTGGTGTAATTCTTCTTCATTCTACCCTAGACAACCATCGCTGTGCTTGGCCTACTGAGGCGTTTTAAAGAAGATAGAATTGTCATTTAAAACATATCACGGACATATTTTATGTCCTTTCAGCAGATTCAAATTTATGTATGTGATGTGAATAAACACGATTGTAAGTATAATTAACTAGCACGCTAGTAAGTTTTTTAAACTTACGCGATCAGAACACATTATTATAAATATTTATGTACGGGTAGCACGCTAGTGTCGGTAAACATTATATTGTGCTACTACCGTGCGCATACACAGCCTATAGTATATTGCAATTCCTATTTATATTGCATATTGCAAAAACAGAGGTGTATTTCCAGCTTTGTATTTACAAGGGCTGATGATATAGTGTATGAAATGGAAACTAACTTATGAGAAAGAGATCCAAGATAAATTCACACACAGCATCATCTAGCCCCAAGCTAATCAAAGTTAAGTAACTGATATTTTTCATGATGCATTGAAAAAACCAGCAGCTCGTACATACATTTGTCCCGAGGCGGAAATCGAACCCGCAACCGCATATTAGACAAATTACCTATCTCTCATTTGGTTCCGACAGATAACACAACCTCAGCTTAATTTGTAGCTAGATTTTATACGAACTATTTTCTTTATTTGGACTGATGTGATTATCAGACACTTTTTAATCCAATTTTAGATAGGATCTGGGATATGGGCATTAAGGCCAAACAATTACAATCTACTGACATTTGAGTTTGCAAGCAACAAAGGGAAAGACCCAATAACCTCTATTGAAATCGTACAAAACCAAGATAAAGATAATTGTTAATCATTTGCGTAGCTGGTGAATAGAGAGCAAGGCTATATTCAACGCGAAAGCCTAAAGGTTACCTACCACTTAACATTTCAAAGATTCAAAAAATGAGATTCAATATGGGTAAGCGAGCTCCTACGTCACAGAAATTGGATCATATTAAATGAGTGACGAACCATTGACATCATAATTGCCATTTACAACACAATCACAAGAAGGTTCACATGCCAAAGCAATTACAGAAATAACATCTCATTATGTTCCTTCGTAAGATTATAGTGAGAGAATAATTATTATTCCATCTTTATCAGGTGACAATTTGACCTTTTAATAAGCAGAATCTGAGAATGATTCAGAATCTGGCGATATCATGAGATAATTTTAAGAACACCTACATATGTTGAATACGGAATAAGCAAGTCTAATACCAGTTTATTAAAATATCGAGTTTCACGAGAAGCGCACGGGCAAAGAGCGCGTTCTTCGAAGCACGGCGGCGATGACCTCGCATTCCTGGCAAGGACGATCCGTATGACTGTATAGGTAGTCTGCGCTACCGCACTGGACAGCCGCAATAACACTATGTTCAAAGGACTTCGCAAGTTAATGAGGCATGATGAACCATAAAATATCATCGATCTATTAATAGTTTTTCTATGGCATTTGGAGATGGAGCTAGTAACTGATTCTCAGATCACTTAGTAACAAACATCGACGAAATAACCTGTCCATGTTAGTTACTAAGCAATTTCTAATCTAGACATGAAACAAAGTACCCGCCGCGCCGTGTCTGTTTGATTGCGATAAACTCAAACAATAACGAACGCATTTTCATAAAGTTTACACTAAATTCAAACGGAGTGATTCATAACATGAGGCATGGCTTTGGTGTATCATTCACATGAAGAATTTGTATGAATTGGCCGAAATATGACGATAATCGTGGTAGATGTCAGAGAAAAACACGTAGGGACTGGGTGCTTTGCTGGCGTGCGCAGCATAAACTAATAGAGACAAATGAAAACAATGTGAGTAGGTATTACGGAATAATTGCTCAAATAAAAGTTCTACATATTTAACTGTTCTGCTACCCGTGCGAAGACGGGGTAGATTGCTGGTAAATAACAATGTTTACGATGGCCATGGATACAATTAAACTGTAAGCACTTGTAAGTTCTTTAGCCCATCGTATCGTCATGTAAGCTAAGGCAGACAAAATAGTGGTGTCGATGTGTTAGGTATTTCCCTTCCCTAAACGAACCTTTTATCCCTAAAAGTTTTATCTGCTCATCGTCAGATCTTTGTCTGATCTATTTCGATCGATGATTATGACACTTTAGTAATTTTAATCTTGTGTTTACAATACAATAAAGTGAAGTGGCCCTAACTGGTTTTCCAGTGTTTCTAGGTAGTACGGAAGTAAAATACGAATTGAACTAAAGATTTACATCGTCATGGCAAATTCTAGCAACTTTGACACCGAGACGACGACCTTCGAAGATTCGATCGAAACTGTTTTGATAGATTATTATTATGGTTGTTTATACTAATGTAAGCGCAATCAACGTCATGGTGACCATGATCAATATTCAGGTATGCAAAGACGATATTAATGATAAAGGTGAAGCGAACGGTATTCGATACAGTATTTAAAGATTTAAAAACAAAATGCAATAGAAACCTAACTGTATAAGATCCTGGTGCCAAGCCAGTTTTTGATGATGAAGAATTATCTATAATCACTCAACGTTATATAGTTAAGCACCGCAAATTTTAAGAGGCTTCTCCCAAATTACAATCATATTTCTTCATTAAAACGTTTAGTACCTACTGGTTGTGTAGAGTTTTTGTTTTGAATTACTTTCAACTTAGGCAGATATGCATATAAAAGATGGTCGCCAATGCAAATAAAGAAAATAACATAATTTTCAGCGTAAAAATGTTTAAAGTCAGAGAGTTTTAGGTTTGGAATTCAATTATAGAAACAAAGCACGTAGAATTTATAGCATCGCTACATTCGCTACGAAGAGCATCAAACATCCTCATAGTGAACTAGTTCGTATTCAAATAACGTCACAGATGAATGTCAATGTAAAATTGTGAAATCGCATGGCTTTAATTTATACAATAGTCTCAGAGTAAATAATTATAATGATTTGGGCATTGGTACCAAAAACAATGATGTAATATTCGACGTAATTGACGAAGAAGGAAAGAAAATACTCCTTCCTATGTCTTCCTATACCGACCGACAGTAATAAACAAAAATTGTTTACACAATAACTTCTGATATTGAATTAACTTTGGTGAATTAATTCAAAATCAGAACAGCAACTGTCATCTTGTCATAGACCTTTCGAATACTTTAATTTTAGATTAGAAGCAAGATGTTCATTAAAATTCTAAAGTTGTGCATTTATTATGCTAGAGAAGGTCCTCCACCTCCTTAAAATGAACACAACAACAAATTTTTCGTTAAATGTCACCAAAACCAGCTTATTTTCATTTATATAAAGAACGGATATATTTATAATATTTTGTAAGTTTGAGATCCGCATACAAGTAACCTTAAACGTCAGTGGGTGGGACTCCGGTGAATAATATGATAATGACATGGCTTAGGGCTCAAACACAAAACTGCGAGCTCGCATCGCATCGCAAATATCTGCGAGCTCGCACGATAACGTCCGATCTCATTTGCATCGCGCATTCCTGTCATATTACGTCATACTTGGTGACCCCCCTTTTAGTCCGCTCTGAGACAACTTTAGCGAAAGATGCGCGGCGCCTGAGCCGCCTTCTTTGTGTTGTAAAAAAAAAACTGCTTCAGTTCTCAACTCATAGTAATTTCGAGTAAAATAGTTCCCTTCAGTGTTCATAATCGTATTAAATGGATGAATCCAGAATCTTCTTTTTCTTTTATATGTATTTAACAATAACAGCAGTGCAATTGGACCGATTTATGCAAAAATGATCCAACCCACAACCTAGTCAATTTCGAGTTTTTTTAACCTATGTAATCAGTATAAGGTATATTTTAACATATCAAAGACTCACACCTCTATGTTCACACATGTGGAAAATCCATATGATCCAACCCACAACTGTCATGTCGAAGACCATTTTTTAAAATGTATAAGTGTTTCATGCCACTTGAATCATTTTTGTGTTGCTTTGGTTACCCTAACATATAACCGTTCTATTTTGCTACAATGATTCAAACTATAATATTAAGCTGGTCCATCAGTTCAAAGAGCTCAGAAAGCTATAGAAAGAGCTATGCTCGGAGTTTCTCTGAAGGATAGGATTCGTAAAGAGAACCAAAGTTATCGACATAGCTCAAATAATTAGCAAGCTGAAGTGGTGGCAGTGGGCCGGCTATATCTCGCGAAGAACCGACAACCGTTGGGGTAAACGTGTTCTTGAGTAGATACCGAGACTTGGCAAACGTAGTATAGGACGCCCTCCGGCCAGGTGGGATGACGATCTGCGAAAGACTGCTGGCAGATGCTGGATGCGTCAAGCTGAAGACAGGGAGCTATGGCGCTCATTAAGGGAGGCCTATGTCCAGCAGTGGACTTATATAGGTTGATTATGATGATGATGATATAAATCAAGTTAAGCTTTGACAAATTAATATTTGAAATTGCTATTCCATCTAAGTACGTAAACGAAATAAACCATAAAGTTCAAAACACACAGAAGCCGGAGGCGTGGCGGAGGCGAAGGCGTGCCGGTTTTTCCTATGGCACCGCGTTTGCCACGGCCTGCGGTGTGTGTGTAGGCTTTCATAGGATTCCATAGAATACAACTCGCACGCCTTCGCCTCCGCCACGCCTCCGGCTTCTGTGTGTTTCGTACTTTAACGAAAAATAAATAAATAAAATAAAATAAGTACAGGGCCAGCAGATCTAATATTAGATACCAGATGATTGCATTGATTAATTTAAGAAACCGAAGGGAAGCTGCAATAATAGACGATGTAGATGGTTTATGTGATGAACCTTATTCTGATTTGGACGAGGAGTAGGGCCAATTTTGTTTGTTTTGTCTTTTAAAAC
Organism: Eupithecia centaureata; assembly: GCA_944547425.1. Lineage (NCBI taxonomy): Eukaryota > Metazoa > Arthropoda > Insecta > Lepidoptera > Geometridae > Eupithecia > Eupithecia centaureata. The sequence goes on along the minus strand of OX155681.1, from coordinate 6,388,245 downwards.
ACAAAAATTATTACTAATTTTTATCACACTTTGAATCATTTTTGCATTTTAATTTTTGCACCCTACATAGCTCTTTCCATACAAAATTAATTTTGTAATAATGATCCAGGCGCAAGTTTTCCCAATTATCTACTAAACTATTACAATTTATTCTTTATATTATTTATAGCAAAAAAGTTGAGTTTACATATTATTAAATTAAATTAAAATAACAACATTTTGTATTACAAAGCTAGAGAAATACCGCCACAAACTTAAATATCGATTATCTCGAAATGAGGTTTGTGTGGGTTGGATCATTTTTGCTTAAATCGGTTCAATTATCTTTTTGGGATCCATCTTACGCTTCCTAAAAACACGTCCAATACGGCTGACTAAACTTGAAGGTATGGTTACCCTACAAAACGGTTCGTCGCACAAATTCGCATCGCAGAAATTCGCAAATCAAGTTCGTGTGACATCGCATCACATCGCATCGCATCGCATCGCATCGCATCGCACCAAATCGCAGTTTTGTGTGGGAGCCCTTAACTAAACATGATGTTTTAATTGCAACCCAATTAATGCTGAATTCGTGCGTATGAGAAATTAAGCAAGCCTTCAATCTTTTGTTAGTTTACGAATAACTTCTTACAAGAACCTTGTAGTTACAACTCAATAGCTTATACCTTCACACGATCATACGCGATTATCCGTTCTAATGGAAGCTGATACCTACAGCGAATCATTTAAATTCTAGCCACATCAATAAGTTACGGACTACCACCTAGGCAGCTGCAGCTAGGACTTCAAGAACAATAATGTAAGACAGAACCGGACAGCAGAGTTCTAATTTCAGACATTAAAATTTAAACTAATTCAAAAAAACCCTACAAAAGATTTCAACGCGCTCGCACCAGACGGTTTTGTGTTTTGTTTCATTCTTTCCATTATTTGATTATGGCTTTGCATTCAAGAATCGTGACTACCTCCGAATAGTGCTTTAGGATGGTAACAATGTACAGCGCTTGGAAAACCCGAAGCACGGAAATTACGCCCGTAATAAAATCATTGAACTCTTCAATACGTATACGTCATGGTCATGGCGGACGAGTAAATTATACATTTTACACTTCGCCTTTTTTGAGACAACAAGCTTCTCTTGATTACAAGCGGGTTGATCATTAATTCTTTATTAAATCTAGAACTATAAAAGAAGGGATATACTGTTATTTGAGTACTGGGGAGCCGTATTGACTAACTCTACTGATAATGGAAATTGAATCATTTTTGAGATTTGAAACCTAGCCTGGAGTTCCATTGTACCACTGGTTGACATTTTAATTTAACTGATAATCGATATCAAGTTAAAGTCAAAGTGCTTTATTTTCTTAAGACCTCATAGAGCTCTTGGACACTTCATTCGTGAATTTCGATTCATGTTACAAATAATAAAAGGAACTAAAAATAAAACTAGGAAATAAAGTGCTCACTTTGATTTTTGTTCACTTCAATCTTTTTAAGGTAAAGTAAAGAAGCGAACAAGAAACCTTTACCTTGTTTAGGTTGTTGGTAGTTTTCGAGTTGGAGCAAAATTCGTACCTACCAAACATTTTTATCCTCTAAATAATCTGATATTTTATAGTGAGCCTTTTTACAGAGAATAGTTTTGACAATTTGATTGAATTTATTTACTGTCAATGTGCAACTCACTTGGAATTTTGTTGTGGAAGCGTATATTGCCTTTTGAAAGATCCTTAACTTTGTTAACTCTTGTTGTGGGCAAGGAGATTTTATTCTTATTTCTAGTATTTAAATTATTTTACGGAAAAAAGAGAAACCGATTGATATTTTTATGAGTGTGCAATAAGTTATCATAAATATTATTGACATGGTGCTGTCATTATGTTTTTTTCTTTTAATTTATCATATGAGGGATTCTCTGGGACCCATCTTATAAATTGCACGAACACCCTGTTCTGCAGCACAAATATGGTTTTAATACCTGCAGCGTTCCCCCACAGTAGTACATATACCATAAGACATTAAATACGTATACCATTAGACAATAAGGCAACTGTAAATAAACTTTATTGAAAGCTATTATTCGAATATCAACAAGTCTCAAACCATGATCTTGTAACAGTAACAGATGAACTTATTTAATTATCCAAGGAGCTCATGCAATTTTTAGAAACGTTGCTCATAAAATTATTACATTTCAACTCGGTTTTTCACTTCTACAGCGGTGAGATGTTTTGGCAGCAACATTCATGGTCTCTACAGTCGCCTAATATGTCAAACAGTTCGAATATAGTACCACAGCTAGTACCTATGCCAAAAGGTAATTTTTCTTTTTTAATGCTGGACAAATCACACAACATCATCTAGCCCCAAGGTAAAAACTAAGCAGACCTTGTGTTATGGGTTGATAATTAATTTACATTAGTACATAGATATTTTTATTATAAAACTAGCAGCGCCTCGCGGTTTCACCAACGGTAATTACCGTGCCCGTGGGAATTCCGGGATAAAATATAGCCTATGTGTTATTCCAGGCTATACTCTATCTCTGTGCCAAATTTCACCCATATCCGTTCAGTAGTTTTTGCGTGAAAGAGTAACAAACAACCATACTTACAAACTTTCGACTTTATAATATTAGTAAATAAATATATAATGCCGTACAATCCACACATCTCTAGCCCCAAGCTAAGGACCTTGAATTATGGGTACCAGATACCAAAAATTACATAGATTATTTTTATTCATTAGTAAACACCCAGCCTATGTCCAGCAGAGGACTAGATGATGATGAAACACCCAGAACCCCGGAACAAATATTTACAGATCGGCCATACATTTGTCCCGAGGCGGGATTAAAATCCGCAATTTATCAATCCTTTGATTTGTTTCATTGTTTAAGTACCAGAATTCGCGCCTGGTCACTGTTCTTATCTCTATAATGCACGCCTTTAAATTTTCGGACCTCAATAAATAATACGGTCAAAAATGTTGGCTACCTGTGAATTCTCGCAATAAGGATGACCCATTATTTTTGGGTTATTTTTCATTATTTTTCGCTTAGATCACGGAGGCTGATTCCAAATTCGTATTTTCAATATCCGGTGCATGTCATGTAAATTCCGATTACAAAGCAAGGCAATGCCATCAGCATTGAGTCCTGCAGTATCTGTCCAGCGCGCGTCCTCGTGGCTTGCGCAACTTCAGGTGGCAAAGGGTGACACGTCATTTGAACCCAAAGCAGAACGTGATGTTGCATCTGTATTACTGTTTTACGATTTTCCTGTGGGCTAAGGCTACTGTGATTTGATTGAGGCTACTGCCAGACTTATACAGTCGCATACGCGGTGACATTTTCGACGTCCATTATCGTTTTTGTTTAGGTAACGTTCTTTTAAAATTTTTGTTTAAAAAAATCTAACAGATGATAACTGCTTTGTATAGGTATTGTACAGGTATTCAGTTTTATTAAAATTAATTTCATAGGTTAGTGTAGTGATGTGTGTGATTCTCATACTTTTTTGAAAAACTTTTTTCTGACACTCCTAATTGCAATTTGTTATTGCAATTGGGAATCATTGTCATAAAAAAATGTTTTTGAAGTGTACGTGAACTATCTTGACCGGATCAGAAAAAAAGAGCTTTAAAAATGTTCTCATAACCCATTTCCAAACATACAATAAATGGTTTATTATTACAATAATTATACCTAACCATCTCTACCAGACCACCTGTCCGTCGAGTTATTGATATTTTCAGAATTATTGAAAACTAATATTGCGAATTTTGTGTAAGAAGAGCGACGTCGTGCAACCTCATATATAAACCTTGAAGAGTGTTGCAACACTCTCAGTACGACTCTAGTCGCTTTGCCGTTTGGTACAGGCGCGCCAACGACGCCGACCACACGGAGAGGGCGAGAGAGCAAACAACAGCTGACGAGCCGAATGTAAACACAAGACATGTGGACCCAGTGAATGCAGTGCTTAGTGACGTAACAGTGAATCTATTACACGACTTAAACAGTGTAGAGGTGGAAGTAAACAGCACAATGGATACCAAAAATTCGGTGAGTGAAGCTTGCGATTTTTAAGACAATGCGGCTCTTTAGACCTTGTGGCGGTTTGAATGCTACGGCTCTGACCAGGAGGCTTTCGGTAAGTTTCGAGCATCCTGTCAGCTGGCTAATGAATAATGATGTACTCGTAAGGTGTTAAAGTAACGGTATACTGTACTAAGGTAAATAATGTATTATGCTTACTATAAAATATCAGATTATTTAAAGGAAAAAGAAGCTTGAGATGGGTTTTGCTCCAACTCGACAAATAACAACCAGACAAAGTAAAGTTTTCTTGTTCGCTTCTTTAACTTAAAAAGGAATAAAAGGGTTCAGTCTATTTCCTGATTTTTAATCAAATTTGAATTTTCCCACTATATTCGCGAATGCAAGAGTTCTGTAAGGTCGGAAAGGAAATGAAGCACTTTGAGTTACAGTTATCACTGTGAGTCATCTAGTAACCCATAACATAACCCAATTTGCCTACTTTGAGGCCAGATTTATTATATTTAATTTGAATAGTTTTCATGGATGACATGATGCATCATATTCGATGAAGTGTATTTAATCGTTGCTCTTATGCCCGATTCTAAGCTAAATTGTTTGTATGCATTAATTGACATTATAACACAATTTTAATTTATATAAGTAGAAGAAGTTCCTACGTATAATTAGTTGTAACTATTACTCTAATTTAGATTTCAATTCAGTAAATCTGGAAAGAGGTAAACACACGACATTCTGAGCTTTTTCAAAGCACTAAAAAAATGATATATGACTTCACTTATCAAAAAAATCCGGATCTCACGTTCGAGAAGGCGCCAGAACCTCATTTATTCAAAAACTGGTAAGCCCCATCCGGATCTAACATAAAATCTAAATCAGGTCAATAAACTAAAGAATGTTTAGAATTTCGCATTGGTTAAAATATAGGAACAGGTTACTGACGCATAAAATTTTTTGGAGTAGCAATTGAGGTAGGTAAACTTACAAAACAAATATTTAATATGGATTGCAATTTAAAATAAAAGATTAAAATTACAATCCATCGTAGCAGAGGCAGCACTGCAATTTTATTTTAAGCATAATATACAAAATACTAGTAAATTGGCTTTTTAACTAAGTAAAGTTGAAGTCGTAATATCTGTTGACATTTATTTATATCCAAAGCAAACAGGTAGTAGACCGTAGCGAAATAACTAGCCAAGTGTTCTATCAATACTTACCTTCTTTTTGCTACAAAATTTGGCGTGTTTTGAAAAACTATAAAGTGTCTTCAAATTGTTTAAAGCAAATATGAGAACCTCATCAATGTAGTATTAAAGTTAACTCAAAAGCTTCTGGTCAGATCTTTTTAAATTTATAAGAAGCTACATGATATGCACAACCTTTAGAATAAACAAAATGTTTTATTTTTTATTTTAATGATTTTTATTTTATCGCTTCACCTAGAAAAAAGTTCTAAGGTGGTTCAATGAGAATTAATAAAACATTATTTATTATGGTAACACATAAAATACAGTCGAATTGAGAACCTTCTCCTTTTTTGAAGTCGGTTTAATTAATTATGGTTTGGCACTTCATGATTCACAGCTAACGTATGTTGATATTATTATCAATAACTTAAATATTTCGTGGAAATGTTTTAGAAACTACCTATTTATTTTACATAATGTGGCCTTTGTATAAATATTTCTAGGTATAATGGTTTATTAATTTTATTGGTAGACTAGCGACCCACCCCGGCTTCGCACGTTTTTATTATACGTATAAACCTTCCTCTTGAATCACTCTATCTATTAAAAAAACCGCTTTGACATCCGTTGTTTAGTTTTAAAGATCTAAGCATACAAAGGGATATAGGGACAGAGACAGCGACTTTGTTTTATACTATCTAGTGATATATAAATAGAAAAAAATATTGCACACCTTTATAAGAAAAAAAATTTACAATAGAGTAACATAGACTAAGACACAATTGTTTTATCGCTAAAGAGCAATCTCTACCAAACAACCTTGGATGGATAGAATCATTGCATTAGGGGAATGTGTGCTTATGTGGGGTTTATAAATACAATACAATATATGTATATGATATACTACATACATAACATGAAATTTAATACAAATACCTAATCTGAGTCCTTTTTAGGGACTCGGGTATACTACGTTCAGTAGAGCTACAAACTCTTTGGTACAAGCCTGGTTGGGAGGTAAAAAAGCCACCGGCAGTATATTTTAGTTAATTGTGGCTTGTGTTGAAACAATATTTTGCTACTGACGCTGTTTCAGTAAACGACATCACTGATCAAAGATGGGACTTAAAACAACTTTCAGATAATTAATCTGACATTGAACTTCCCGAGTAAAAAGTGTATCAAAAGCAGAGTCTACGTGACTCAGGACGAGTACTATTATTTAAAGTAAATGGCACAGGGACATACAACTAAAATTGCCCTCGAGTATCGGCCTTCACATTTTACAATACCCGGACTTAGCATCCAATCCGGACGAACGACTGTTGGAAATGCGTTGAGCGAAACCCATCGAACTAAGTTGATATAATTACGCAAAAACTTTTTGTCGACTGACAATAATGCTGGTCATTTTATATAGCACTAGCGACCCGCCCCTGCTTCGCACGGTTTTATTATACGTATAAACGTTCCTCTTGAATCACTCTAATCTATTAAAAAAACTGCATCAAAATCCGTTGCGTAGTTTTAAAGATTTAAGCATTCACAGGGACATAAGGACAGAAAAAGTGACTTTTTTATACTATGTAGTGATTAAATATCCCTTGTGTTTTGGGTACGAGACGAGATGGAGATGATTGATAGATCAATGATTTTTTTGTTACTGCACTTACTTTACAATGTTGCAATAAAAACGTACATCATACATTAGAACATAACCCAAAAATAACTCGAGAATTATTGGTGGAATAATGCTTGGGAACAATAATTAGGTTGATATTTTCAAAATAAGTATGGATTCGTTATTATGTTATTATGACTTCATACACTATAATGTCATCCTCAGCCACACTCCCTCAAACAGAGCTTTTCTATTTTCTGGGTGTATAATTTTATTTATTAAGATGTATAGGGGAGAGTATGCTTTATTGTTCTGGTCTCGATATCGTACCGTACCATACCAAGCCTACTATTTTTAAATAAGTCTAACTGAAAATCTTAAATGAATCAATTTTTGATGAGAATTTAGGGGTAGGATATAGCCAACCTTCCCTAATTTATATCTTCGAGTCGTCAGTCATTTGTTTGCGCAACATGTGTAAGACCAGGTGCGCAATCTATAGAGAAACCAAACAGGTGCATTGCAGACAGACGGACAAAGTAAACGGGTGTTTTTTTCGGCAGTGGAATACGGAATCTCAATTGGGCTTCACAGCTTAACAGTGTCAGTGTTTTAGCATGTTTTGTATCTTAAAGGTTTTGGGGCTTTTATGTGTAATATAATACTAACAAGTAATCTAGCTTAGATGAGATGATCCATAGAATTAATTAAGAGACTATAATAACATTACATATCAAACAGACCCTGGCTTTATTGTTTTCTATTTGAATATAAAGCTGGTCCGGAAACTTCCGATATTTATGATAATTTTTTTCTCAGTGTCATACACAAACAAATGAAAATTGATTTTCCTAAATTAATGAATAATCCCATGGTCGAAACGCGCATCTGCGTAAATCAATAAATCAATTATGTTTGTCACAAAGTATTATGGAAGTTAATTAAGGCCCTGTATGTCGACAATTGGTCATTTTTAAGTAGAATTATGAAATGTTTCTGAGCAAGTTACATTTCAAATTTATAAATACATATTACTTCACGTTCATACATAGATTAACAGCTAAGCTGAAAACATAACAGCAGAAACTTTTCTCAATAAATATATGTTTTCAAAATGGCACGTTTCAGAATTTAATATAAAAATATATTGATAGCTACGATAAACATCAACTAGGGAGTTATTGTTAAAGTTAGGTAACATTTTTATCTAGAATCTGGTTAGCTTAGTCTTTTGATGAAGATTCTCAATAAAGTTAAATATTAATTTATTCGATTAACAGCAGGCGCTGAGCCCGCCGCCCATGCCTCAGTACCACCGTGACCGCTGTCAAGGCTGGACGTGTGCTTGATGTCTTCTCAGACTTCAATGACAATCCATACGTAATATTTATCGTGAATATTCGAATAGAGCCTGTCCAGATGGCGCGTTTTACGTGCGCTCCTATGCGCGTTACGTTAGGGGGACTCGGAGACAGATAAAAACATGGAACCAAATAAAATAGTTCTGGAAACGTCGGAAGCAAAAAGAACTTCAAAGATGTAACATACATCCAATTCTACTAATTCTTCTTAACGTTTCATGGTTCTATTGAATTATCTCTGATTGATTCAATTTTCCCATATTGCTACTCTTTTTTCAATTTTGTCTATAAAAAGTACGGTAACGAAGATATCTTTCTCCAATTTCGATCGAAATACGTCCACTCGCATTGCGCGTTCCACTATATAGACGAGGAATCGCGCACCAGCATCTGGACGGGATGTAGTTAAAGTGCTCTAGTATCTGGAGAACGCGCGAATGTTTAAACGCGAGAGCACTCGCGTAGGAACGCTCCATCTGGACAAGCTCTTAGCTAACGTTCCCTGACAGATTGACTATTACTCGATATTTCATTTCGATTGACAACTAGGATTTCGGAAAATCAAATTTTTGAATATAGAATACCAGTACGCTACACAAATTATCAGAACTAAATTTCATTTAGCATCCAGAGATATCATATCGTTTTGCGTAGAGTGGAACTGGAACATAATAGAGATGGCACAAACAAATAGGTATTTTGATGGAAATCTATAAATTAGGATTTGGTCCCGTGGATTCCAGGTTCTAAATTTCCCAGGATTTCCCGAAATTTCTGGATGATTTCAAAACCTGGTTATTGTAAATAATTTCTCGGAAAATTTCGGGTCTTTCGGGAAAATCATTTTAGCATTTAGAACAGTACCGAAATAACTAAACTTTATCCATTCCATCATCTAGCATTTCGGATTTATTCATACCTTCGCGGTATAAGGTATGTTAGTTGGTGCTTTATCTCTTACTTACTAGCGACCCGCCCGGCTTCGCACGGTTTTATTATTCGTATAAACTTTCCTTTTGAATCACTCTATCTCTTAAAATAACCGCATCAAAATCAGTTGCGTAGTTTTAAATATTTAAGCAGTCAAAGGGAAATAGGGACAGAAAAAGCGACTTTGTTTTATACAATGTAGTGATGATTTGTAAAAATTAATAGGTATGAAATTTTTAGGGTTATATCAGTGTTTTGTGTTTGTGTTAATGCCTTATGGTTTTTAATGCTTTATTGAGCGATGCCAGTTTCACACACTCAAAACAAAGTATCCGCATTATTCTGAGCAACAACATAATGAGTGTAATATAACTATTGTTGCCTTTAGTTCAAACTGACTTTAGTTCATAAAATTATCAGTACCCAAATACAAATACAATCATTTATTTGCAAACAAGGGTCACAAAGGTGGTGGTTAGAAAATAGTAAGTACCATACATGTTTTGCCTTAGTCATAGGGCATGCAAATTTAGGTTTTTTAGGACTAAAATCCAAAATTTAATAACAAATAAAAGATTGGAAATAAAAAGAGATAAAAATTAAAAATATAAACATCAAGTCAACATGAACTTAACATAAAATTAAAATTTAGAATAAAAAGGTTTCTATTAGTTATTCAGTTAGTTAATGTCCTTCATCTATCAAAAATTCATTTATATTATAATAGCATTTAGATGTCAAAATTTTATTTAGTTTATTCTTAAACATTGTCAAAGGTAGTGTCTTGTAAGTTATTCGGCAACTAGTTACCCACTGCAGAATATAAGAGCATTTTTGTTAAAACATGGGTAAAGAATTTTGAATAATGCTCTAATCACGAGATATTATTTTTTTATAAATTAAATGAATAATATAATATTTCACACCGGCAGATATACCTACCAAAACTGACAGTGTTCAAACTACGGAACCAATTAATGGAAATTAACATTCATATTTCGCATTCGCATTTTATTTTGCAGCTGACAGTTAGCTTTGATCGAATTTGAAAATAAGGAATAAACGAATTTGAATTTTGAGTACATAATTTTTTCTCATTATTAAAAATAGAGAATCCCGGGATCATACCTCCTATTTCTTATATTTCGCAATATGTTTTATTTTACCTGAATTTACCTAAATGGCAAATGAGGTTTCCTTTACACTGTTTGTAATCGTCTGCAGTTAGCTCAATGGTTTCAATTGTATATTATCATACTAGTTGTAATTTTTTCTATTCCTTGATTGTAATTTTCGTTGTTTATTTCCTTATTTTATTTCTTTATCTATATCTGCAGGTCACTGACTCATTCTGTAAAATCTTAAATTTGAACTCGAATCCACTCTAGTGACCGAGGTACGTCATTCTTTAGCATAGGCTCTATGCTAAAGAATGACGGGCATAGGGGAACGTAGGTCGAAAGCGGTCGGGCTATGAGTGATAAGGTAAAATTGAATTGATGGTAGCCTAGCTAATATTTTGAAGAAGATAAATTTATGTGCATTTTTTTTATATACTGAAACAAGTAGAGATACGTGGTACCGATGATGAAAAAGTGTTCTGGCAGTGATAGTCCAGATTCGAGAGATATTTTGTACATTTTTTTTGGATCCATAAAGTCTGGATCTTTTGTTTTCCATCAATAATTTTATATTTATTTTCTAAAAAAAAATAATAAAATTGAATTGATGGTAGCCTAGCTAATATTTTGAAGAAGATAAATTTATGTGCAATTTTTTTACCTCACTGAAACAAGTAGAGATAAGTGGTACCGATGATGAAAAAGTGTTCTGGCAGTGATAGTCCAGATTCGAGAGATATTTTGTACATTTTGTTTGGATCCATAAAATCTGGATCTTTTGTTTTCCATCAATAATAGTATATATTTTTTTTCTCCATTTTGTTTGCAAAATTAATTGATTAATTTTGATTGTAAAAATGTTATGTTTGGTGTTACTGTTAGAGTTTTGCAATTTTTTTGATATAAAATTAATTATATTTTCTCTAGCATTAAATGGGCACTCATTCAATGCAATTGACAGGCAAAAGGAGCGACTGACTTGTTAAACTGTAAATTGTACCTTAATACATATCTATAGTTGAGTACTATTTTATAATAAAGAAAAGTTTTTTTTTAATTCTTCATATTTCGAGACTCTTGTATGCCAGTCCCGTATTTTAACTATAGGTATTCTATACAAATATATGAAATTGATAATAATAATAGGAAGAATTTTGACAAGTTTGTCAAATTTTTATTAAAACTTTCCTGGAGTAGGCTCCTGTTGCCCTGTTCTCCCCTAATTGTCAAAATCTCAGCATTTTAAACTGACAGCGGATTTCTAAGGTTCATACCACACGGGAAGTTCTCCCGCTGCGGGAATACGCTTCTGGACCGCACTAATCACATTTTAATATGAAATATGAAAGATATGATTTTCCTTCGCGGTTCACAGCTAGGCGGGAGCAATACGAGCGCCGCAAGTAGCTTCAAACCACCGCTGATAACCGGTTCTTACTACATGGACGCTTTCGCGCTATACGTCATTCTGCGCGGGTTTATAATCCCCGCGTATCCCTTGTAGTTTGATGGTCTACGGCAGCTTTGTCGAGCGGATACCCGCGACGGGAGAACCGCCCGTGTAGTATGACCCTAAGTGATATTCGAAATGAATTTATAAAATGCATAGGCTGATATATGAAACACTGCTGAACCGTTGGGGTAAACGTGTTCTTGAGTGGAGACCGCGACGTAGCAATCTGAAAAATGGGAAAATGGGATGACGATCTGCGAAAGACTGCGAAAGACATCAGCCTATATTAGTCCACTGCCAGACATAGGCCTCCCCTAATGAGCGCCATAGTGCCCTGTCTTCAGCTTGACGCATCCAGCATCTGCCAGCAGTCTTTCGCAGATCATCATCCCACTTTGCCGGAGGGCGTCCTACACTACGTTTGCTACGTCGCGGTCTCCACTCAAGAACACGTTCACCCCAACGGTTGTCGTTTCTTCGCGATTATAGTATTATATTTTACAATGATAAAGATGAAATGTAGTATAGGTATGCCTAACCATACATATTATTAATTTACTTATGCATTACCTAGGAACTTGGGGAGGTCGTTACATCAGGTACAAAACAGGGTAAAGTTACCCATAGTAAAGCATTATTACCTACCTACGCAGGTACCAGCAACGCGATCTTATAAAAACTAATATACTCATTAACGGTAGACATGCGCCATCTATGAGGTAGCCCTTGTCAACTCTCCTGGTTTTTCTGCCGCATTTTTAGCCGCTGTGAGCGCCTTAAGGGTTATTCGAGGGCCAGAAATATTAGACAATAGTTAATAGACTTCAATTTCGATAAGTTCTACTTACTTCACAATAAAATTAAGCTAACTTACTATGAACTTGAATATCAGTTGTATGGTTAATCGGTTTGTGCCTAAAACGACCATTCAATAAAATAGTTTTTATTTCCATAGACGCGGCCTTGACCAATGTTATGAAGATATTTATGAGGTCGTTCGTATAAATCGGGCACTCACCTTAACAGTTGCTTAGAAACAAGCGCCAAGTTGCGACAATACACAAACAAAGAATGTGACGAAGTGTACAAAATTATATTTAAACTTCAAATACGTTCAAACCAAACATTTGGCGAGAATTAATTTTTATCCGACTTCGTTTACGTTCATTGTTTATTAATTAACCAAATCAAATACAAAAAACAAATACATATAAATTTTATGTTAACTGCTCAAATCTTAATTTTTGCTAATGAATTAATGATACATCAGTACCGTGATCAAGTCATTGACATGAATGGAATTTACCGTCTAATCCGAGACACATAAATAAACGTGCGGGATCCTGGTAGCAAAGATTGTTTTTGCACGACACCTTTGGATTTTCCAATAGTAAACGGAACTGTGAAACAAAGTCAGGGGTGATGTAACGAGACGATAAATAGGACACCAGTAATTTGTACCTAAATAGTTCTGTTTTATAGATCTTCACGGTTCTTTCAATTCTTTGTACTGGTCGTTAAATTATCGTGGTTTCGCATTTTGTTTAGTACAAAAGTACCTATTGGCTCAGTGACGACATGGAATTACCAAATTTTTCTTATTACAAATCGGTATTCAAACAAATATAAATTTCGCACCATTGATTGAGCATTCTTTACGAGATACCTAAAGGTCGGGGTTCCACTCTTCCAAGTAAAAATAACCGTGACCTATTTTATGAATTTCAACATTTTTTGAGTTATATTACCTGTGTGTTTCGTCGAGGTTCATGATGAGTGGTCGTGGTCATTACATAGGTACTTTAAAATAATTTATATCCAACAAGGACAAAACCGTCCAGTAAAACCGTTAGGTACGAGTACCTAACCTACTTAAGATTTTGATAAAGCGAAACACGAGAAGCTTTCCGGATGGAGATAACAATTTTGATGACTCTAGGAGATTCCCAAACGGGCGTGTTTTCCAAATTCAAGTTTTAGTTTGATGATTGACCTAGTGTGCAGCTGTATCATACTGACCTCATATCCCACTTTCGATTTACCATCTTAAACTATGCATTTTCACATTTCTATCACTTCTATTTCTATTTTGAATATCTAGTTCTGGTGTTTAATTAAATGCATATCAAGGAAGCCTAAATATCGCTCGTTTAGTAAGTGACCTTTTATCTATTAACACTATTGACGTTCATATTTGTTATTGAGTTAACACGATAGCCAGGAAGCACAGTTTTTACAAAGACCCATACTCGTCAAGGCGACGACGGGCTTTACAAGCGATTCAGTGACGTTCTTATTTGAATGTGAACTAGTTATCGAAGCCACCATCAATGCAAATATATGTCTAGCTTAAACATTAGTAGCTATTAATTATGACACGTAACATAACAGAACATCAGCAACGTCAGCAAATGATGTCATAGCACGGTATCAGGAGAATCCGGCTAAACAACCCGCCTCACGGTCACTTTTTCTATCGCAACATCCCACTCGCAGTTTGGGCGTAAATAAAAAGATAATCGCTTTTAAGTATACGATGATCAAATCGAATAGGGAAGAACCTACAAGCTTCAATTATATAATCATCATAAAATACCGGAACGTTTATTTCATCATCTACAATTTTATTAACAAGTAGGTATATAGTTGCCAGAGGCAAGTAATTTGAATATTGTGAATGAAAGGGCTGTATGTTATAGCATTTCTGTAGATTCATTCTGAAACGTAATAAGTGTTTCGTATTTCCAGATACATATTTCATAACCACTATAAAGTGCGAGTAATATAAGTAAAGATTTCATTGTCAGCCACTGGCCGAGCAGCTTCCACTGCGATTTGCATTGACACGATTCCCGTTAGCTTCATAAATACAGCCAATTGAGTTCAAGGACGAGCATAAGCATCATGTCAGTTTGTGACCAGCGTGAACAATGAGTTATGTTGCGGCGTCCTCATGCAATCGCGCATAAAATATGATAATTGGACTCTCAATAGCACGTTTCGCCGTTGTCTGTCAGTGGAAGTCTAGGATAAACGTAAAATTATAATGCAGCTACAATATCACCGAACAACATTATAATAACGACTATAATAAGAGAATTGAGTCATCATTGAAGGTACAAAGATTTGGATAGTCAGAGTCCACAGAACAAAGTATGAATGAAAGAATACATTGAAGAGAAATTTGAAATTAAATGTAATTGAAATCGGCGACCGAGATTAGATTGGTACCCATTGTCAGATGCGAGAAAGATCAAAATTATTCCAAGAAGTGACATGGACCAGGAATGCTCGCTTTCTCTTCTAATGCAGGACAGTCAAGTCAGCTGGTAAATGATTATCATAGTAAGTGTCGTAGCTATTGTTTGAGATATGAAAGTTGAACTGAGACGCCATAGGCTCGTCTCAGCTGAAATTCACCAAAGACAATTACGTCACTTTTTAGTGCCTCATAACTATTATGGCTTTTTATTGCTTGATTAGCAAGTAATTTAGCTTTTATAGCTGTTTATTTTTAAAGCTGTTACATGATCAATGTGGTGAGCATTGTTTTGTTTCGCATATTTTAAGTAATGCGTTGAGAATATTATAATGTAAAGTTCCGTGTAATCCAATTTGCTGTTGCATAATTTTAACATTTACTGTTTGCTATAAAGGTTCTCTCATCACATCAGTCGCTCGTTAAATCTATATCCGGTATTCGATCCTCTCGGTCATTACTTTGCCTGTTGTCCCATTACGATTCATGCAATAATCTGCAATACCTACCTACTCTAAACAAACACTCTGTCTGTATTCTGTTTCTTTAACAGCGAAGGCACATATTGAGCTCTGCTTTTGACGGCTCGTTTATAGGTTAATCAATACGTAGGTGTGTGTGATAAAATACAGCAGGTATTGATTTTGAATGCGCAATTATAGCATATTTTATCTCTTACATATTAAGTCCTTTGTATCCTTTTAAAGTATATGGATTTTAAACCTATAAATAGAAGAGCACTGTAAAACCCTGCTATTTGTGTGAGTGTGACTATAATTTTCCGTGGTGTGCTGCGACATAATAGTTGGCACAGTTACCTACCCTTGTTACATCAAGTCGCATCAAGATGTATTTAATGATTTCCGTGATTACAATGCACCGTTATAGACACGCGGTCGGCAAAGCACGCATTGACTGGTGATTCGTAAAGATTACCGCTTGCATAACTAGACCTCGTTGAACTAACATGTTTCACAACTGCACCCGTTGTTATGGAGTTAACTGGTTCGTCACCAATGGCCGTGTTCAACATCGCATGCATCTATTGCACTGGACATTCCAGTTCATTCGAAATCCAGAACTATCTTCCATACTAAATATGAACCAAAAGTAATTATAGCTAAATAAATATCAAATTGAAGTCTGTCAAGCTGAAGACAGGGCGCTATGGCGCTCATTGGGGGAGGCCTATGTCCAGCAGTGGACTAATATAGGTTGATGATGATGATGATGAAATATCAAAGCTAAATAATGGCTCTACATTAGGTAAAAATATGACCGCTAGATTAACAAGACGATAACTTAAATAAGATAACTTTAGGCACGTTTCAAGTTGTGTAACTAAGCACTTGTACACTTAATATCTCTCCTAAAGCCAATTTAACGTACTTATAGACATATCAATTTGCTAACTTCGAAAGTGGAATGTGCTCAAGGCCCTTCTAAGCTATTGTTTTAGCTGTGCGAAGCAAGAAACAATCTAAAAATGTACGTTACTCTCCCTAACGAAGGGTACCTACAAGACATTGCAAGGCCTCCGAGCAGTCGTAATTATTTTGACAAGTGCGTTAGATCATTTTAATATATTATTCAACATTGTTTTAATTTAAGGCACTATTTGTTCTTTATCATAAGACAATCGTTCGTTTTACACGGTAGACGAGCATAAACTTCAAACGCATAAACAATGATAGTGATAGTGAATCTCATAGTAGGAGATTCGCACCGATTCACGTGTTCAGCCGAGTGTGGAGGATGGCTCTGCCTGCGCACAAACCTTAGTCCATAAGGTTCTGTTTATGGCAGTTCTCACGGTATCGAACGTGGCCGGTACACGTGCTGATAGCAATTAAGTTAGATCATGTGGGCACGGGGCACACATCCATAATAATTATGCACAGACAGAGCACGTGGTATTCAGGACCTGACGTATCCTATTCAATGTAACTAAGGATGCAAGGCCTTGTGTGTGACTCATGATGATAATAGTTTCGATACAGTTTTTTGAGGCACGTGCAAGTCACCAATCTTAGGTTTTTACGTGTTCAAAATAATTAACTTAAGCGTTGTTTACTTTGAGAGTTGGTATGCGTCGCGATAGCGCCCAGAAACAAGAAGAATTGGGCAACAAACGGTGATTTTGTTTGGTTCTGGTGTCGCGTTCATTCATAAGATGTTATTTCAAAAGTATTCTTTCAGGTCAACAGGTACACGTCTGAGGTCATTGACTAATACTTGGCAAGCATTAGCTAGGTTTCTCCATCATAATAACAATGCTCGGATAATCGACCGAGTTCCCAGCACTGTGGCTCTAGCGTGCCAACGGTCTGGTATCATAGACGAATTTCGTGTTCATTGAAATGGCGAAAGTCCTGGCGCTTGCTAACATTGCATGCATCGCAAAACATTGCTCTCGGTGCTACTACGAAAATCCGGAACCGGTTCTTTGCCAAAGGCATTACGTTTTGCAACAATTGCGAACCGCACCTCCACTCAAAACACGATTAAAAATCAACATATGCAAAGTTAACTTGTTCTATCCACTCTTGCACGTAAGCATTGCCACATTATTTGTTCAAGACAAACCAAGAGCGGTAATTAGATATAGCTCTATGATATTTCGCAAAGCGACTACAATGATAAAACAGTAGAACGAGTTCTAACGACGACCTCGCCATTAAAACAAGAGTCGGAATGCATAATGATCTGCAACCTAAAATGCTTATCCATCATCTTATCAAAGAAACAAAGAGGACCATGAAGCTGAAAGCCAAGCCAAATGTATTGCATCAGAGGCCGGCGAAACCAGACCGCAAATAAAGAGAACACAAACCTTGAACACCGTATCTGACAAAATCAATCGGGCAGTGAACAAAACTTGACCTAAAATTGTAGTAAAGCCGAGCATTGCCAGGCGATCCCACATTTTTTGAAACTTGACTTTTGCCATAACTCTTTGTAGCAAATCAAATGTTAAGTGAAAGGAAAGGACACTTCTATTAGAACGACACAAATTGCAACATGAACCTAGTGTAGCTGAACTAGTGTAGGTATTCTATTTCAGCTGTTATTCACATCTGACAAAACATTCAAACCGTGTGTAACATGCGCTCAGGCTCGGTTTCCATGTCACAGTAACAGAATATCATTATAACAGCAATAAAGAGCAACATAAGACTAAAATTACACAACAGCAAAGAAATGTTGATAAAGATCATACGAAACTCAATCTCAATGAAGAGTAGGAAGAGTCGTGCAGATTTCCGCACGCATTCTGCACTACCTACACTCATATTACACAATACAACATGTTGTGTTTATGTATATTAGAGTTTAGTTTAGCGTACACATTTGTCTTCTTAATACCATGAAACTCTTTGGAAAACGATTAACCGTACCACAATTTTGCAAGATGACCTACTTGTACGCATAGCGATGTACTGTAAATTATACTAAACAGCAGGTTGGTATTTAGCAATGGTAAAAAGCTAGCCACTTTAATGATAAGGATGTTAGTTGGTTGGCTTATCCTAATAAGAACAGTTATAATAAATGAGCAATCTATACTTATAATAAAACTGTAACAGGTCCAATTCTGTACATTGAAGATATTTTGAAAATTTTTTTTGGAGGGCACTCTTTTATCGATACTCAGGCCAAAACTGTAATTTTTTTCATTCATGTCTGTCTGTCTGTCTGTCTGTCTGTCTGTCTGTCTGTATCGTAAACGCGCATCACGCCGAAACTACTTGATGGATTGAAATGAAACTCGGCATGATTATAGGTCATACTACGAGGAAGGACATAGGATACTTTTTATCCTGGAATTCAGTAAGGTTCCCATGGGAGAGGGTATGAAAGTAAAATTCCTTTACCGCGCATGACGCCGAAACTGCTGAATGAGTTGGAATGAAACTCGGGATGATTTGAGTTCATACTACAAGGAAGGACATGGGATACTTTTTATCCCGGAATTCGGTAAGGTTCCCATGGGAGAGAGGGTGAAAGAAAAATTCTTTAACCACGCATCACGACGGAAGTGAATGAATTCGACGATTGGACATGGGATACATTTTATCCCGGAATTCAGTTTGGTTTCCCTGGGCTATACGGGTTTTCAAAAATTTCTCACAGCATTTGAACGACGCGCGCGCGTCGTTCAGATGCTGTGAGAAATTTTTGAAAACCCGTATAGCCCAGGGGAACCAAACTGAATTGAACTGATAAACGCGAAAGTTTGTAAGTATGAATGTATCGATGGATGGATAGATTGATAGATGGATGGATGTTTGTTACTCTTTCACGCAAAAACTGCTGAACGGATCTGGATGAAATTTGGCACAGAGATAGATTATAAGCTGGAATAACACATAGGCATAGGTTATTTTATCCCGAAAATCCCACGGGAAAGGAATTACGCAAGTAAAATCGCGAGTACTCGAAATACTAATCATGCGCAGACGAAGTCGCGGGCACCAGCTAGTATAATATAATATAATATTCAAGATCGTCACAAAAAACCACGATACCTTTAGGTAAATAAATGGTAATGAAGTGGCTTCTAGTCGTTAAAGGTTGGTCACAGACAAAGATTTTCCTGAGTTTAATCAGAATAATCTAAATAGGCTAATTAAGACAAAATGTACTAATTACTTACGATGTAAAAGGCTCAAAACCAGAAGTCATAACACTTCTAACGGATACCTGCATAAAGCAAAAGGCTTGTTTGGAATAATTACATTTTCTCATAAGACACAGAAGGAAACAGAAGTTTCACTGGTTGTCCTTTTACATAGCTGAATACATAAGCAAGGACTCTGCCAATTACCGACGTTGGCTTCGATGCACTACTTTGTCGTAATACCCAATGATCTCATGCAGTAGTACCTGAGCTTTATGATGCATCATAAATATCTGTAGGTATTATGATGGGTATCATCTAATAACACCCCGCAACTTAGAGCGCTTTGATTTATTAACCTTATTTTTTGTACACTATTAAGAATTATAAGTACATATTATAAGGGATGGGTTTTAATCTAAAAGGAAATTGTACGTAAGGCTGCTCGTAATCACTTTTATTACAGTTTATCAACATTTAAGATCACAAAAATATAATATAAACACAAATGACTAACCTTTACAATAAGTTTGTCCAGCAGGACACCAGTAACAATCACTTTCTCCTTTGAGGTCCTTTTTCAACGAGTTACAGAATGAGACTGATCGTTTTTCGCTCTAGCGACTAAATAAACATGACTTATGCCAACATGGCTGTCAAACGGAAGTACGCGGTACTACTACCTAGTACCGCGTCTAGTCATTTTAGTGATAAAAATACAATTACATAATTTGAACGATTATCGTTGTTGAATAAATAGGTAAATTATTTAGATAATTAACTGCATATACATTTATATTCTACTATTCAAATACTATTGTAAAGGCACCGGAAGTAACATATCCGTTTATGATCAAATCACGTAAAAATAATTAATGAAAATTAGAATATTCCACCATGTTTTATCACTATCTCCTTACAATATATTTATACGTATAGTAGAGTTCCTCTCTCCAATCCCCCGAATCGCATTTGATGTTTCTGATCTTAATCAGTTTGTTGGAAACTTAAGCGATGCAGGTTTATAGAGGTGCAATGTAGTTGTTGTAATTGGTCTTCAGCAATACATCATGCATACTTCATGCATGTATATTATCTTAAGCAAACACCATATTGTATAAGCCTAGATGTAAGTTGCCCTAAAAGATGTAAAATAAAATAGAATATCTGACTGCCAGTGTATGCAATTTTTTACTTATAATATTTTGCTTTTGTTACAAGCAGTTGCCAAGCAAGCAATGTTGCCCTAAGTTCTAGCCCCTACTAGCCATTATCATACAGCTATTATAGGGATGGGGACCTTATTACAATAAATAAATAATGTATAATTCATGTTGCAGATCACATCCCACGACTGGCACATACCGCGGCCATCTCTATCCGGAAGCAGTGCGAGCGGCAGCCTCAGCGACGGACGCTCTCGAGGCGGCTCGGCTTCTAGCCAAGGCTCGGCCAGCAACCATAGCACACATGTAGGTTAACCATACAATTATCACTACATAGTATAAGACAAAGTCGCTTTTTCTGTCCCTATTTCCCTTTGACTGCTTAAATCTTTAAAACTACGCAACGGATTTTAATGCGTTTTTTTATAGATAGAGTGATTCAAGAGGAAGGTTTAAATAAAGAATAAAACCATGCGAAGCAGGGGCGGGTCGCTAGTACAATTATAAAATTTATAAGGACAAAATACAAGTGAAACTTGCAAATACAATTATTTGTATATTTATCAAACAGTACGTCTTCCTGAGGTGGCAATAAATAATGTATTTGAGATTCTATCCGCAACAAAATAAAGTTCTTTTAGTCGAGCAGCTGCGGTGGTGGTTTGCTATGTACAACAGTGGATTAGTATTGGGTGATGATGATGCGGAAAATGCAGGATCCGTCATTCGGTCAGCCATCACCCACACATGAGAACTTTAGGGGCCATTTGGCTGAAGCGATGATTTCTATAGGGTAAACAAGACGTTGATAAACCTTAGATCGAACAGATTAGTCGGTCACCTTTACAAAATCTTATTACAAGATCGGTCACCGCATACTTTTCTCTCCCGTCCCATCAAAAAACAAGAGACCAACAAAAAGAGTCGTTAGCTAATTGACCATCAAATTTGTCTTCATTTTTTGTTCTTTCATTTGCACCTCAGGTCAATTAGCTAGCAAAAAACTGACATTATCCACCCCAAAACATATTTCATACCATAAAAGTTCTTAATGGCTTAAAACAAATTACCTACCAATGGCGGTACAAAAACTCAGTGTTTTTGCAGTAATCATTAGCTTTTTGTAAAAGTATTAGGTTATCTTAAAAATTGGCAGGTCAAGAAACTGGTTGATATTGCCGTGTCCGGTACAGGATCTAACCAAATATGCCGGCATTCCAATCAATGCTTTATTTGGTCGATCGTTATGCCAATCGAGATTTTTCGAAACGCATGCAAGCCCGTTTAGGGTTAGGTTGCCAGATAAATAATAACCATAGTGGTGAAAGGTGCTGATTAAAGCTTAATTATTTATAAATAATATTACGACTTCCTAAAACAATTACAATTTGTTGTAATATAGTCGCTGTGTAATTGCAGTAACAAGCTAAGCCTCTACGTCAAATCCATGACCTTTCGGGTAAAAGTATGACCTAAAGAAAACGTATTGCACGTGACGTAACATGCGACATACCCACTCATACATTTACAAACGCATGCACACATTCGTATCTCAATAAAATCCTTAACATAATTCTGCACCGACTATGACGAAACTTTGATTTCCACAAACCGTTATTATCACAAACCCGCATTCTAAACTAGTTTCTTTACAAGCTTGTGATATTTCAGAGTGTATCGTCGGGTTCGTTGCTGCTGAGTGCGGCGCACCTAGCGCGCATGAACGGGAGGAATTCGGAACAAGACAGCCTCGGTTACCCAAACAAGTTGAATAGCTATGGCCGGAAGTCGACACTGGGTGAAGCTGTCGTGACCATTCCAGAGGAGACGCATGATCCATTGGACTCCATGTGGAACGGCGTAAAGCGAAGTTCGGCGACGGGTCGCGACGCAACTTCCATCGCGAGCTCGACACACTTCACGGTTGTCAACGGCTACACGAAGCATCGACCAGACAAGGAACCGACATCATGTTGCTGCAATCACTCGCACCAGATAACAGTGCTCGTTATATCGATGACTATACTGTTTTCTGCGTGTATATTAGCAGCAATATGCTTTGTTGAAAGTAAGTATCGAGATTTCGATGTGCAACATTTTATGACCAAACATAAATGGGTATTATAGGTGTTTTAATATATATCTACCTATGTAATGTTTTGTATTAGGTATCTATGTATCAGTCAGCTTGTACTCATAACACAAGCTCTGCTTAGCTTGAGGGCTAGATGATTATGTGTTTTGATGTTATGTGGATTGTCCAGCATTATATTTAAAACATCAAGGAAATTCGTCAGAAGATTTTCCCGGTTGTAGGTACTCAACCTGGAAATATTTTGTCGAATTTCCTGATTCCTGACACAACCTAAATAAGAAGGATATCGGTGTATATTATTTCGGCAGAAGGATTAAAGCTTCAAAATATACCTAACCTAGCACTGGTAAACACAACAGGAAAATTTATTTGCCTTTTAGTTCTAAAATCAAAACATACCTATATTGTCAAAACTTTAAATACTATTTTCTTTTTCAGTGCGGATGCGCAAAGAGACTGGCATCTACAAATATTCTTAGGAACGGGAAACAACGAAGAATATGATACCCAACCCCAAACGAAAGACAAGTATTAATGTTATTGTAGGCAATATTATAAGATATTAGTTAGACAAAATTGTAGATGGTAGGTCAAAACAGTGCCTACGTATTCGATAGCCAATAAGTGCGTAGCGTTATTATTACCATTAAGTAGTTAAAACAATTTTTACATAGTATGTGTATACCCAGTATCAGACCTAGATTATGTTTACCTATTTATTTTGTTTTTCTTTATTAGGGAAGATTCTTAAATGTTGTTAGTAGTTTCTTTTGGAAGGTGCGGAAGAAAACACAACGAACTTAACGATGCTGGTGATTTTTAGCCCTCATATTGACATTTATAAAGTTTTATGTTAAAAACAGAATATTACAAGCTTGTCAACCATTACTTTAAGTACCTTTTCCTGTAATAATTAAGCTAAGTATTGCTTGTGGTAGTAGAATCGGAACAAAAGGTACATATCAAAGGTTGCAAATTTTTGTCAAATTTACGAAAAAGTGCATCTTTTGTGAGGTTGACATACATAGAGGCATATAATAGTATATAATTACATCTATTAAAAATATTAATTGGTTAAATTTATTACCGCAATCATGTTCACATTGAAAGTGTAGATATTCCGAATTATTTAGAGATCAAAAGTTAGTAAAATTGTTGCAAAATCTGTGATAAAAGGATTGTATAAATATATGATGTATGTAATGTGAACTGTGTGTGTTTCTATTAACTTTTCCCATTCAATTAAATATCCAAAGGGGCCGAGTGGGCAGTGCCCATCTCAGGGTGAAGAATATAGTTTTTTATCTAAATTTAAGTGTCAGTAGCTTCTGAGTTTGGTAAATTAACTACCTACATCCGAGGATCAGGAGGCTTTCCTTGTTGTAATTAACCCTAGATACGCCAATGCATATAACTTATTAATTGTTCATCAAAACAAACTTGTATGATCCATCCAGCACCAATTCAATAAAAAGAAATTGTTACAGTACAATAACCCAGAATAAAGCAAGACCTCAAAATACAAAAGCTTTATTTCTAACTGCCCGCGGATTCGCACGCTTTGTTTCTATGGAAACGATTCAAGGCTATTTATATCCCATGGGAACTGATAAATGGGATGAAAAGAAGTATTTGTTTCTTGACCTATTCAATGTTCAACCAATGAAAAGGTGCTTGTTGGGTTGATTTTGAACAAAGATAAATTGAACTATCTATTACAAATCTGAAAGGTTTGGTTACGAATTAGGTGTGGATCTCAGTACTCGTGGGATTTCCGTGGTAAAAAAAATATATTTACACAAAAATTTAAGATTATTTCTTAGGTTCCTTTATCTCATCTAATGAATCAGTCTTATGTGAAAACAGTATTGAGTTAAACAATAAAATGAAATAATTAAAGTAGTAGCACTATTCATTCAGGCATCATTTGGTCTAGATCTCAACAACCCTGCGGTCTTCTGAAATAACTTATGTTTTTATTGTAACTAATTATTGGGTTCCACTAGGACAATTTCTTAGCTGTTGTTTAGTTGTCAAGTAATAAGATTTTAAGTTTTTTACACGCGAAATCGTAATACAATGAACGCGAAATCATATTCACACAAATGGCTGTAAAATGCTATTTTCAGCACACTTGTCAGATTTTCTCTAAAGCCGAATAAGCTAATAAGGCATAGCAATTGTCTAATAAGTGTCCAATTTAATCAGTGTCCCTGAATATAGCTATAAGACTAACCGCAGTTCCCTACATCAAAAACATGCCAGACTTACCTCAACCTCCTCCAAAGTTTGAGTCCACCTGTAGTTTTCAAGATCACATCCATTGCCAGAGTTGGGTTTTATTTTAGCTTTCTCTTCCGGATCGTCCTCATCATCCTGTGATCCTGCTGCTTCTACGTCACCGACGCCGTCGCCGCTGCCGTCTTCGGATTCTGATTCAGAAGTGAAGAAGAGAAAATTATAAATTTATAGTCAGGCAGTATTAACACTTGTGGAATTCAATTTAACATTATTTAGCCGGTATCTGGGCCTTTTCCCAGCCGTGTAATCAAACCCTTGGTAATCTTATTATGTCCATGAGCAGAGGTACGAAGAATCTCTAGGAGTGTTCTAGCGACCCGCCCCGGCTTCGCACGGGTGTATCAGTACATAGTATAAAACAGTCGCTTTTTCTGTCCCTATTTCCCTATGTACCTTTGACTGCTTAAATCTTTAAAACTACGCAATGTATTTTTAAGCGGTTTTTTTAATAGATAGAGTGATTCAAGAGGAGGTTTATACGTATAATAAAACCGTGCGAAGCCGGGGCGGGTCGCTAGTTATACATATAAATCTTCCTCTTGAATCACTCTATCTATTATAAACACACATTAATATTCTATGCATAGTTT
The DNA here is from genome assembly GCA_944547425.1 of Eupithecia centaureata. Taxonomy (NCBI): domain Eukaryota; kingdom Metazoa; phylum Arthropoda; class Insecta; order Lepidoptera; family Geometridae; genus Eupithecia; species Eupithecia centaureata. Next base: position 6,362,471 of record OX155681.1, on the reverse strand, counting down.
TAAAGATTTAAGCATACATAGGGACAGACAGCAGGAAGCAACGTTGTTATCCAGGAAGCTCAATCATTGAAAACAAAACTCAAATATGCCCAACAATAATTTTAGTTGGGCATAGTATAATATTATCTATGGTATCTGCTAATGCACACATACCAGTTTGCTATGCTAAATATTACAGGCACTTATTAAAGAAAAAGAAATACTATCATGAATTTATACACCTAAAATAGTTTTTAGAGCAAAAAAATTACATTTATTTTTGACAAATTACTTTTTGTTAACCCATGTTGATATTTGTAATAGAAATATCTTAGCTTACATGTAAATTTTTCATGGTGTCTTGAAGTCAAAAACCATGGCAAATATCCTGTTTACATTTTTATCTGAATGTAACCACCAACATAATATAATATTGATATAGAAGAAAGAACTTACTAATAGTTTTCTCCTTTTCAATATCATCCTTCAGTTTATCGGCTTCTTGGTCAGTTAGCTCTGTAACAGTAGCAGGTTCAAAGTCTTGTGCCAGCCTTTCTTGGTTTTTCTTTTCCTGGATTTCTCTCAGTCTTTTGTCTGCCTCCTCTTTCTCCTTTTTAAGTTTTTTTGCATTTTCACAAGCTTGTGATGCATGAGTGAAGAATGTATCTTTTACTACCTGAAACATGAATAATAATATTTCTTATAATTCAATGTAGTATCTCTTTTTCTTGCCTATCTTTGCCTTTATGCCTTTATTTTTTCATGGTCATTTGGGCATAAGGCTCAGCTGCAGCCACAGCAAGTTTGGTATATGCCCATCACCAACACCGAAGAAATGAAACATTGGCAACATTGGGTATATAATCATAGTTTGGTGGTGGGATCTTCCCCGACTATTGCTGTGTATAAGCCCTAGTTGTAATTGAATGTGTGTACAATATGCACTTCCTATCTATTTAAAGCCAAGTTCATACCTGTTCCCATTCTCCATCACGGCCACCAGTGAAGAAGTCTGTTTTCCGTCCGAGAAAACTGACAATAGTATTTAGGAGCTGAAAAAAAAAATAGAACATTGTTATTATGACATAACTTAAGCATAGACCCTTTTTACATTGAGTTGAGTCACTTCTCTTTCAAATTAACCAATCGCAACAATGTTTCTGAAAGGTGATTTACAGAAGAATTGGGCTTAAATCAGTACTGTAACTGGTCAGTGGTTGACGACCGATGTGGAGTGGTGGGCGAACGTCCGCCTGAGATGCAGGAGGTTGCTGGTTTGATTCCCGACTCTGAACAAATTTGTGTACAAACTGCAGAAATTTGTTCCGATGGTATGGGTGTTTTCTATGTATAATAAATTTGATAATTGAAAATATCTATCAACATATATAATGTATCACTACATAGTATAAAACAAAGACGCTTTCTTTGTCCCTATGTCCCTATGTCCCTTTGAATGCTTAAAGCTTTAAAACTATGCAATAGATTTTGATGCGGTTTTTTTTATAGATAGAGTGATTCAAGAGGAAGGTTTTTACGTATAATAACCGTGCGAAGCCAGGTGGGTCGCTAGTTATATATATCAGTTATCTAGTACCCACCCATAATACGAGCTTTGAGTAGTTTACTTTGAGGCTAGATGGTGCTGTGTGCCAACATATTTGTTATTATTTATTAGTGGTGAGCAACAATTCTGGACAAGTTTTATCCTTTTTTGATGAGTGCTGATTACTGAGGGATACTATGTAAGTATATCTATCCCAGTATCACTACATAGTATAAAATAAAGTTGCTTTCTCTGTCCATAAACCCCTATGTAATCTTTAAAACTATGCAACGAATTTTGATGTGGTTTTTTTTTATAGATAGAGTGAATCAAGAGAAACATTTATACATGTAATAATAAAACCTTACGAAGCCGAGGCGGGTCGCTAGTAATCAATAAATTAGTAAAATAACCTAGTTAAGTACTTAATATTTTGGTCTCAATAATGGTAGACTAAATTATTCAAATCTAAATTTGAGACTTAGGTATTTATTACCAGAACTTCCCCTGAGAAAAGAGGTAAACATGAAACTATAGATTAGTTCTCTAGCCCTTTTGTTGCTTTGATATCTACTTTTCTAGAACTTACCATGACCATGCAAGTTAGATCAATAATTCCCAACAATAACTTACATACATCTTCAAGGCATAATATACTTAAAGGTCTCCTTTTCACGTACGGAAAGGAGATTCCTAATAGATAAGTTTAATAAAATAGTACATAAGGAATAGTACCTAAAGGGAATTTAGGGTTACCTACAAACTTTTGTTGTGGAACATAGGTACATAATGGAAACAGAAAACTCACGTCTTTCACTCCTCCTTCATGCTGTTGTGCCATTGCTAATAGCATCGAATCAAACCTTTCAGGATCGTTTGCCATCTTCAGATGTTGAGATAAAACTAACAATAAACAAAGAGAATAGAACGATTTCTGATTTTTACAAAATTAACCGCGCCGCACGCACACCGCAAAGCAACTTCAACTTCAACTTCTTTTTTATGGCTCCGCTTGCTTTTCGCCACGACTCTGCCAGTGTCTATGTTAGAGTGTCATAAACTTCTAAAATAGAATTTATAAGTTCTCTTTTTTTTGATTGATTTCAAATTTTGACATTTTGTTGATTTTGACTTTATCAAGTTTTTGATTGATTTTGACTGTTTGGTGACTTTCTATTCTACCATCAACTGCTTTTTTAAGGTTTTGTAGATATACTCACTCACACGCCTTCGTCTCCGCTCCGCCTCCGGCTTCTGTGTGTTTTCAACATTAAGGAGCTAGGCTTTCCGGGTCCGTCCCTTAAACTCTCCACACACTGAAGCCGGAGGCGGAGCGGAGGCGTAGTAGTGGTGGTTTTTCTTAAGGCATCGCGCCGCTACCGCCTGCGGTGTGTGTAGGCTTTCATAGGATTCCTATATAATACAACTCGCACGCCTTCGCCTCCGCTCCGCCTCCGGCTTCAGTGTGTGGAGACTAAAGGTCTCCATACATCTCCCTAAATCTTATTACATCACTCTCAGTTAGAGTTAGGGTTCCTGCATAACGTGAAGTGTAATACCGCTTTAAGTTAGATTGTATCAAAGATTCTATGACTACCTACATTGGAATTAAATGTTTTTGGATTATGCCAAGCAATTTATATACTACCTACGTAGTTTTTAAAGTCCTTGGATTGTATTTATCTTGAATCTTACAGGTAAAAGTAAAAGGGGTATTACACTACACGGTATTCAGGGACCCTAACCCTAAATAAGAGTGATTTAATAAGATTTACGCCTTTAGTACACCTACGCGTTCGTATGCGGCAGCGAAAAAACGAAAAGATGTCAGTAGTATGGCCTGAATGGCAGAATTTTGCATATGCTATGTCTCACTCTAGCACTGACTAAATGAAATAGTTGTGTTGGTATTGTTTCGCAAGGAACTACGAAATTGTCGTTCCACAGACGCAGAAGTTTCGCTTGTGGTGTTTCGCATCGCAATGCGTCCGCACGTGATCTGTCGGTGAGGACAGTTTTTCGCAACATGGATTTATGCCGAAGAAACTGAAATATTTTTGAATGCTATTCGAAATAACATACGTTAGTATGTAAAGGTAGCCTTCCGTTCCTAGCGACCGCGACGCGCGACCGCGACGCGCGACCGCGACCGGGTCGCGCGACCGGTGGGTGTGGCTCCATATGAGTTCATACAAAATCGGTCGCGGTAGCCTTCCGTTCCTAGCGACCGCGACGCGCGACCGCGACGCGCGACCGCGACCGCGCGACCGCGACCGCGACGCGCGACCGAAATCGGGTCGCGCGACCCACTGCTTTGTATGAATTTGTATGGAGCACTAAACACAAGGCGCGACCGCGGTCGCGCGACCGGTGGGCGTGGCCAGCGACCCTAGGGTCGCAGCGACCCGGTCGCGTCGGAGGCAATGCCGCCGCGCGACACAGGCGAGAAGCTTTTCAAAATGGCGCCGTTTTCATCACACGAGGACATGATATTAATAGAATTAGTCAATAAAAACCCTTTTTTCGGAGGCATAGATAATAACATACTTAATATAAGCATATAATTTTTCTAAATTATATGCTGATTTTTAAATTAATCATTGATTGATACTATGTTTGGAATATATGTTGCGTATATCGCTCTCGTGTTAGTGCACGTGACCTTAAACAGCTGAGTGAGTTGAGGTTGATTGGATATTCGGGCGCTTATATACCTAAAGTTGGCGAGAAGGCATGACATGGAGCGGTTGAAACCACCTCTTTCTCTGGAATTCTTTCCCGGGAATTCCCGGGATTTCGGAATTTTCTACAATGTTGGTTTCTTTTCACCGGAATCTTACATAAAGACGAATTATAAGACACTTTTATTCCGACGTTTTTTTTACTAAACTCAATATTCTCGGAGAAATTTAGATTTTTTGCCCAAATCCGTTTTCTAGATGAAATATAAAGACTTTTCTTGATACGCATTTATCATTTATTTGATAATTGCGTACGAATAATAGAAATAGTTATTATTTTAAAAAATATCATAAAAGTCCATGTTTTCTGAGATAACACCAAACTTATTTTGTTCCATATTTTCCGTAATTATCAAGGGTCGTTTTTAAAGTCCATAATGTGGTAATAAAACAATAGTAAAATATGAGTGTTATTTTCAATAGTCAATATATTAGAAAAAAATATTCTCGGAAAATAGGTATTGACTTTATTAAAATGTGTAAGAATAAAAGTTGGTTGTCTTATTTTTCGTCTAGGCATAAGATTATTTACGGCAAAACAAAACATTATCATGCATTTGAGAAAATTTGGTCGAAATCATTTAAATAAAAACTTTTTTCTCCGGAAATATTGATTTTAGTAAAAAACGCATATGAATAAAAGTTTCTTATAATTCGTCTATCAATACGATGCCAGCGAAAATACATCAACATTCTAGAAAATTCCAGAATTTCCGGGAACTCGTTCCCGGAGGCTCGATTCCCGGAAGAGATGGTTGTAACTGCTCCATGTTGTGTCTTTTTACCAACTTTAGGTAAATAAGCGCCCGAATATCCGATCACTGTGATCACTTTGCATTGTACTTTGGGTGCAAAATACAAGGCTTTGTTTTTGTAATTAATTTATTTTTGCTTTTAAAAATGATTTATTCGAGTTGATATGTTTTCCTAGTGTTGAACTATGGGTGTGTAACTAGATAAAAAAATAAAAAATTCAAGAAAGGTTAATTTTTTTTCGCTTTTTTTTCGATAAATATGTTCAGAATACTAGTCTGGTCTGATTGCTACCCTTCATTTTTCGATAGTAGTCTTTTTACACCCTGTATAACATATTTTTTAAGTTTGGTCCTTCATTTTTGTTACACCCTGTACAGGCGACCATGGTCGCACGGTCGCGCGGTCGCGGTCGCGCGTCGCGGTCGCAGGTAGCCTTCCGTTCCTAGCGACCGCGACGCGCGACCGCGACCGCGCGACCATGGTCGCCTGTACAGGGTGTAACAAAAATGAAGGACCAAACTTAAAAAATATATTATTATATAGGGTGTAAAAAAAATATCTTTGATAATTATCAAGATAAATATATCTTGATAATTGTCTTAGATAAATATAATCGGAAATATTTAAATTGCCCCTTACATTTTTTGTATTGTATTGGTGTATCAAAATACAAAAATTCAAAATTATAAATTAAAGCTTATTAAGAGATTTCCTTACTAAATCGAAATTACGACAAATTTATTTTTTAATTAATTTTATTAATTTTGCCGCCTTAGTTTCCGCGCGCTAGTGCGACATCTACCTCATTTAATTATAGTATCATTGGAAAAACCTATTTGCTAGAGCCTATCCTTATCTTTCTTCCATTAAAATTTTGTTCCTAGTATAGAATAAATAAATATTCGAAAATTTAAAATAAATCTTATCTTTACATGACTTTAGATGACATAGTGAGCTATGTCATCTAAATATAGTTAAATAATCTTTACCTACCTTAATTAAAAAATTGTAGAAATTAAAATACACCATTACTTACTTGGTTTATTCAATGACTTGGCAATTCCTTCCCAAATATTCTCCCTCACAACATTATCTCTATATGACTGAAGCCTTACATCATATATGGGAGGGTTTTTATTTACTAATTCGATTAATTTCTCGTCCTCGTGACTTAGAAACGACGCCATTTTCACAGACACAGTGCTCTTCGCCTGCGTCGCGCGACGGCACTGCCTCGGTCGCTGCGACCCTAGGGTCGCTGGCCACGCCCACCGGTCGCGCGACCGCGGTCGCGCCTTGTGTTTAGTGCTCCATACAAATTCATACAAAGCAGTGGGTCGCGCGACCCAAATTCGGTCGCGCGTCGCGGTCGCGCGTCGCGGTCGCTAGGAACGGAAGGCTACCTTTAGAATTGTTCAACAACAATTCTTCCTCTTCAGAATCTGAAAGCTCCCTCCTCCTTGGAAGACCCGGACGACATTCTGAAATGACGTCTGCAACTGCAGCCCATGAGTCATGGGCTGAGGTTGCAGACGTCATTTCAGAATGTCGCAAAGAAAATTTATTGAAATAGTCATGGGCCATGACTATTACAATGCATTTTCTTTGCGAAAAAATTGCATTGTATTAACGTTACGCAGGTATCCGCATACATTTCGCAGACACTCGCTGCCGCGTACGAACGCGTAGGTGTGCTAAAGGCGTTAGGGTCCCTAAGAGACGGACCCGGACCCGGACGATATTCAGGGCCCTGTAATTAGGGCCCTGAATAACGTGAAGTGTAATACCGCTTTAAAAGGTAAAAGTATAGATTTTTTTTCGAAAATTTGACGTAGAGTGTGAAATGTCAAATATGACGTCGTCTCTTTGTCTATGGTCTAACTATCTCTGGGCTAAGCAAATGAAATGGAGGTCAAGCATTGCATTTTTATGCATTTTACGGCATGAAAAATAAAGATTGACTGATTTATTATGATATATTGTGATGTGAGATACAAATAAGGTGTGTTGATCAACGGATTTGGCTCTAATTATGTAATTATAATTCATTTCAACATTGTCATGTGTCAATCGAGTCGAGGTCTACAATAAATTGTTTTTTTTTCAGATTTATCTATAAAACTGTAGGCATGGCTGATCAATTTTGTTTACGTTGGAATAACTTTCAATCCAATATAGTTAGCGCTTTGGATTCATTGAAGTGTTCCGAGGATTTGGTTGATGTGACACTCACTTGTGAAGGTAGAAACATCAAGGCCCATAAAGTCATACTGTCAGCGTGCAGTCCGTACTTCAGGAATGTGTTCAAGGTGAATGACTTAGGACACTAATAACCTTCATTTATATACAAACAAACATAAATGGTACCTACAAGCAACTTGCAAGTTGACACACTTTTCTAGCAGACAAATGAATGTTTATACCTACTTCTAGTAAAACAACAGTTATTATGTTCTCATGGACATTCAATAGAATTAGAATACATCAGGATGTCAAGTCTAGCTTGCAATCCATAAACCTGTGTAACCTAAAATGATGTTCAAATGTATTATTCATTTCTCCAGGAAAATCCTTGCCAGCATCCTGTAATTATTCTCAAAGATGTGTCAGCAGATGATATTGTTAGCCTGTTGTCATACATGTATCAAGGAGAAGTATTCATTGAGGAAAGCAAACTGTCTTCCTTTCTACACACTGCGGCTTTACTCCAAGTGAAAGGCCTTACTGGTGTTACACAGCAGGTAATATCTTGGTTGTAGTTATGGACCAAAAATTATCCGTAGGTGAAAGTAACTACAAACAAATATTTGAAAACCCCCCTGATTTCTCATAAATTGACATTTGATTTTATTATTACACTTCAGTCTTGGTTGTCAAGAGTTCTTGGATGATTGTATTTCTTTCAAAAGTGTGGTTTTATATTTTATACACCATCAATCTAACAATTAATATTATGTTTGCAGAAAGAAAGCATTTCAGCCCAGAACACATCAAACAAATTGTATACCCAACTGACTATATCATCAAAAACTCCTAATCCTTCACATAAAGAGACAAAAGTTCCGGCTCTGAAAAAGAGACGAAGCAGTACCTCGGACAAACCTAATGATGTTACCATAACCGATGCACCAAAAAAGAGCAAAGTTTTGGACATGTGTGATATTTATCATAAAAGTATGAAAGTGCAAAATCCTTATACAACAGCAGCACTTGAAATCAATGCAGAAAAACAAAATGATTTAAAAAATGACCAACATGTAACCACTAATGGGAAAAGCTCAAATAACACAACACAGGTAAAAGAAGACCATGCTTTGTATTTTTTATAAATTAAATCATTTTCATAATCATGGTTCATTTCATGCTAATGTTAATACTAAATTAAATATAATCTATAATATAAAAATGAATCGCAAAATGTGTTGGTAAGCGCATAACTCAACAACGCCTGGACCAATTTGGCCAAATCTTTTTTTAAAATGTTCGTTGAAGTTCAAGGATGGATTTTACGGCGAGAAAAATATGATATTTGACAAATAAATAAATTTCCCCGCGGGCGACGCTGCGGGGCGCAGCTAGTAAGTAATAATTATATAAAACAAGTATCTATAACATTTATCGTTTTCAGACCCATTCGCAGTCAGAAATGCCTGTGATTATAAAAACAGAGAGGATTGAAGAGAATCATTCCCCTGTTCTCTCTTTGCCACTGCCAATAAACTCTGAAAATGAGGATAGTCTTCCAGATTATGAGAACAGCATGCTTGCCAGGTCATTGCTCTCAGGTGGGTGAACAGGGTGTACTTTATTTAAAACTAGATATGCCTCGCGAACTAGAGTTTTTTTTCATATAAATTTCAGAAATGTATTACACAACCCCTAGAGAAAAATGTAAAAATAAATAAATAATAAATAATTCCGACAGTCCACACAGCATCATCTAGCCCCAAGCTAAGCAGAGCTTGTGTTATGGGTACTAGATGACTGGTATACTTAATACAATATACTACATAGATAGATATTTTTTATTATACATATGAAACACCCAGACCAACGAAACAAATTTCTGCAGATCGTGCACAAATTTGTTCCGAGGCGGGAATCGAACCCGCAACCTCCTGCGTCGCAGGCGGACCTTCGCCCACCGCGCCACATCGGTCGTCAAATAAAAAACATGTTTAATTATTTATTTATAATAAATATTTATTTATACCGAGTTTTGAGTAAATCAAACCAAGAAATAATAATTTTCCATACAAAAATATAAACCGAAATATTTAAAATTTTATTAGCCTATGTCTTATTCTAGGTCCTAAACTATCTAAATACCAAATTTCATTTAAATAACTTAAGTAGTTACAAAAACTACTTATAACAAACATTCACAGACTTTCCCATTTATTATAATAGTAAGATATTTATGTGGAATTGGTGCCTTATAATATAAGAGATAAGGCACTAATTCCGTATATTACTACTTATACTTATTATTATAAACAATTTCTTCTCAGCTAACAAAACAACAGTTTGTAACATAATCATAAAGTTATTACTTACTGACTGCAGGTATGTGAATTATTTTTCAATATTTTGTCTTTTAATATTTTATTTTAAATTACTTTTTCAGGAATTAATCCTAGTAGAAGTGATTCCAGTCCAAACTCATCATCCAAAAAAACTACACATATGGCCGACCACACATTACGACAAAAAGAAACCAACACAGACCCAACAAACTTATCAAATGCATCAAAAAGTCCAATAAAGACGCTGTCAGACGAATCATTAGTAAAGCCCGAAAAACAATCGCCTAAACCGGACATTGACTATGAACCAGAAGTTTTATTATCGGAACAGCAAGATAGCACTGAATCGGAGAATGCATACATACAGGAACAGAATCAGGCATTGTTGCTGCTGGCGGGAATGTCGTCAGTATCGGTAATGGGCGGCGCGTCCACGTCGCAAGGCGTTTCTCACCAGCAGTCTAACCACGCTGCCATCTGCGGTGACTGCCCTCACTGCGGCATGAAGTATTCTAACCAATCCGCTCTCAAGTACCATGTAAGATTAATGCATTCTGACCTTACAAACAGGCTGTGTTGCTATCTTTGTCCAAGGTCATTCACAATGCGTGAGACATTCAAGGAGCACATGTGGACAAGTCATGGCCAGCGGAATTAGCTTGCAGTTATATCAAATTGTGCCTTATGATATGCCTTGTCAGTTTTACTTGTCTAGAACGGTGTTTTGCAAGATATACTGTGCCTTATAAAGATTATTATAAATTGATTGATTGGACTAGAGGGACTGAATCATTAAGTGTATGAATTGTTGGAAAAGAATTTTTATATTTATTTTTGTTACATAACATAGATCTTAAAAAGATTTGTTGTTTCTATAAATGTTTTGAGGATGGCAACTGTTTACTGAATGTTGGAAAAATTGGTGCAACAATGTGTTCAATTTTAGCTAAAATTTACACTGTTATTGGTGCTGAACCTTAGTGGTATTGGAAAAAGGTGGGTACCTTTTGGTACACAAACATTATTGAACTTATGTAGCTTGTTCTCATATGTTACGAACCAAGCTAAGTAACAAATTATAGTATGTAGTTGCGTGTCTTTTATCAATAATATTTCTGTATTTCCAATTTTTTCATCTACAAAATTCGTTTATATATTTTGAAATGTGTTCCATTTATTAGTAAGATTTTCTATTTGTGTCTGATAATAAGTTTTTTGAATCTACTTTTCTATGTATGTTCAATTAAATTAATTAAGTAAAGCTTGTTAGTTTAAATTAAATCTGAAGTTCATGTAAAGTTAAATATAAATTGTTACGTTTGAGAATTTTAATTGATTGATAGGGATCAGTATTGCAAAATATGTTCAAATAAGTACTTTATTAATATTAATACTATTAGATTTTTGTAAGATTCTGAGTGTACAATTATGAGATACTATTATTTTAATCAGAGATTATAAGAGTTTCAATGTAATTACATAAACTGTTGAAACAAATCTGTTGAACTCAAGTATTTATAAAAAAAAAAACATTTTGTTTTTCAAAATGTAGCCTACAAATTGTCTTCTAAAGTTATGGCATAATGTGCCAAAATAATTAGTATAGTTTATTGTATTATTTTAGGGTTTGATTAAGGTACCAACGGTTTTTTATATTTGGCAACAATACTGCTGAGCCTTAAATACTATTGTAACTATAATATAATTAATGTTACCTATATAGTTATGCTTGTGTATAGATTTTCAGAGAATATAACTTTTTGTTATCTCAGTTGTACAAAAACACAGGTCACATATTTTTCGAAGTAGGTAAGTGCCTGAGTATTTTTTCTAAAAATATGTAACCTGTATGTGTTTATTGTACAATTGATAAAGCTTACTTATGTTGTTTTAATTTTGAAGTAAGTTATTGTTTCATAGTTTTAAATATTACATTACATACCTACTTCGATTTTGGATAATTTGATAAATGCCATTAGTAATTTTTAAAAGTAGGTATGCAGGTTTATTCTTATTTTTTCTGTTAGCTAGTAAATAAATCTATATAGACTTGTTGTTTATAACAATACCTCCAAATAATGCATAATATGAAAGTTTCTTAAGAATCTTTCAGGTATTGCTTATTTTTCTGGTATTGATCGAATATTTACGTTATTTTTAGATTATAGCAATTGTTGAATATTTTATTCAGAATTTTACAAATTTACATTTTAATTATGTTATATTTAAATAAATATTTGCTTCTTTTACATATTGATTTGTTTTATAGTAGGCATCCCTGAGAAATAATTGTTTTTGTTTAACGTTTCGTGAAAAGTATCTACTCAATAAAGACGCAGGTACAATATCAATATTATAAAAGTGAAACGGTCAAACAAGAGAATCTTGTGTGTTACCTTACCAATACTATACCTACTTATTTTATAACGGATCTTAACGTTCGGAAGGATATAGTTCGTATCCTGAGGCTACTTTTATCCCGGAAAAACTACGTAGGGACCTAAGAAAAAAAGAATGCCGCAGGCAAGTCAACCACCCCTCTGTTATGCACAACTACAGTCCTCGTAAACCTGTGTTAATGAGCTCGTTTTTTTATACATCATTTATTCATAGAAATAAGTTACATTACTCAGCAGTGCCATATATTATAGCTTTTTTCCGATTTATCTAACTAAGTAGTTCTCACCTATCCAGTTACCTAATGCTAGTCTGTATGTGACATTCAGATTAACGAAGGTAGGAATAGACGTAGTATAAAGCTAGATTACACTAATGTGGTATGTTGTGTCTCGTCAGAAACACATTGGTGACATACATTCAGAGGTAAATTAGAGATACTCGTAACAGCGATATGACGTTTACCTAAACGTATTTCAAACCAAGTTATATGTATTAAACCGTTATGCTTCTGACACAGTACACTATAATAGTGTAGATCTAGCTTTGGTTTTATTTTAGTAACCCTAAGTATTGTAATAGTTAAAAAAATGAACGCTATCTACCTACTTAAGGTTTCATATATCCATTAAAAGTATACTTAAGTATATGATAAGTATACTTCAGTTGTTTTACAGGAAAGGTATTTGTTTAAGATCATAATACTTACCTATTACCTACCTGCTTAGATACGGGCAGGCAATGGAAATGGGTTAGGGTACATCTCGTCCGAATGAAAACTTGTCCGAGGACGAGATGTCCTCTTCAGTTTTATATTGGGGTACAACTCGTCCGAGTCCCAAAACTACTGATTTTAGATTCGGACCAGTTGTACCCCAAACCAAAAGTGAAGTGGACATCTCGTCCGAGAGAAGATCCTCGTTGCTCTTCAGGGTTCCTTATGAAATTTTTATAATTTTACCAAAAAATTAAAACATTAACCAACGGCCTCCACTCTTTGAAAACATAAGTTGGAAGGATCAATATCGTGAAAAAAACTATCAAACAACAAATCGTAATATCTTGATAACTGTCGATCGTAGAGCACCAGTTTGCTGGGGTAAATTATAGTACTTGCCAAGACCTACATTTCGGATGACAGCTGTCAAACTTCAAATGATGATATCTCTCTAACCAGCGATCCTAGAGCACCAGTTTGTTCGGGTAAATTATAGTACTCGCCGAGACCTACATTTCGGATGACAGCTGTCAAACTTCAAATGATGATATCTCGGTAACCAGCGATACTAGAGCACCAGTTTGTTCGGGTAAATTATAGTACTCGCCGAGACCTACATTTCGGGTGACAGCTGTCAAACTTCAAATTATGATAGCTCTCTAACCAGCGATCCTAGAGCACCAGTTTGTTCGGGTAAATTATAGTACTCGTCGAGACATACATTTCGGATGACAGCTGTCAGTCAAAATAATAAAGTGATAATAATATAAAAATAGACATCTGTGAATAATTGTTATAAATAATATTTCTATTTGTCTATTTTATGATTTAATTGATGTTTTCTGTAAATAAGTGTGACTATTTAATGTAATGTTTGATGTGAATTTCTTAATTGAGTACCTATGCAATGTAAATTATGGACCTATGTGGTTTGAAATAAATAAATTTATTTTTATTATTAATTCTTATTGTGAATTCTGTTGTTTGGTTCTAGAAAATAAGTAAGACTTTAGAGTGAATCGAACCAAGAATTATACTTTTTCATAGACATCATTTGCAGTTTGACTAACAGCTGACATCCAAAATGTAGGTCTCGACGAGTACTATAATTTACCCGAACAAACTGGTGCTCTAGGATCGCTGGTTAGAGAGCTATCATCATTTGAAGTTTGACAGCTGTCATCCAAAATGTATGTCTCGACGAGTACTATAATTTACCTGAACAAACTGGTGCTCTAGGATCGCTGGTTACCGAGATATCATCATTTGAAGTTTGACAGCTGTCATCCAAAATGTAGGTCTCGGCGAGTACTATAATTTACCCGAACAAACTGGTGCTCTAGTATCGCTGGTTACCGAGATATCATCATTTGAAGTTTGACAGCTGTCATCCAAAATGTAGGTCTCGGCGAGTACTATAATTTACCCGAACAAACTGGTGCTCTAGTATCGCTGGTTACCGAGATATCATCATTTGAAGTTTGACAGCTGTCATCCGAAATGTAGGTCTCGGCGAGTACTATAATTTACCCGAACAAACTGGTGCTCTAGTATCGCTGGTAACCGAGATATCATCATTTGAAGTTTGACAGCTGTCATCCGAAATGTAGGTCTCAACGAGTACTATAATTTACCCGAACAAACTGGTGCTCTAGGATCGCTGGTTAGAGAGCTATCATCATTTGAAGTTTGACAGCTGTCATCCGAAATGTAGGTCTCGACGAGTACTATAATTTACCCGAACAAACTGGTGCTCTAGGATCGCTGGTTAGAGAGCTATCATAATTTGAAGTTTGACAGCTGTCATCCAAAATGTAGGTCTCGGCGAGTACTATAATTTACCCGAACAAACTGGTGCTCTAGTATCGCTGGTTACCGAGATATCATCATTTGAAGTTTGACAGCTGTCATCCAAAATGTAGGTCTCGGCGAGTACTATAATTTACCCGAACAAACTGGTGCTCTAGTATCGCTGGTTACCGAGATATCATCATTTGAAGTTTGACAGCTGTCATCCGAAATGTAGGTCTCGGCGAGTACTATAATTTACCCGAACAAACTGGTGCTCTAGTATCGCTGGTAACCGAGATATCATCATTTGAAGTTTGACAGCTGTCATCCGAAATGTAGGTCTCGACGAGTACTATAATTTACCCGAACAAACTGGTGCTCTAGGATCGCTGGTTAGAGAGCTATCATCATTTGAAGTTTGACAGCTGTCATCCGAAATGTAGGTCTCGACGAGTACTATAATTTACCCGAACAAACTGGTGCTCTAGGATCGCTGGTTAGAGAGCTATCATAATTTGAAGTTTGACAGCTGTCATCCAAAATGTATGTCTCGACGAGTACTATAATTTACCTGAACAAACTGGTGCTCTAGTATCGCTGGTTACCGAGATATCATCATTTGAAGTTTGACAGCTGTCATCCGAAATGTAGGTCTCGGCGAGTACTATAATTTACCCGAACAAACTGGTGCTCTAGGATCGCTGGTTAGAGAGATATCATCATTTGAAGTTTGACAGCTGTCATCCGAAATGTAGGTCTTGGCAAGTACTATAATTTACCCCAGCAAACTGGTGCTCTACGATCGACAGTTATCAAGATATTACGATTTGTTGTTTGATAGTTTTTTTCACGATATTGATCCTTCCAACTTATGTTTTCAAAGAGTGGAGGCCGTTGGTTAATGTTTTAATTTTTTGGTAAAATTATAAAAATTTCATAAGGAACCCTGAAGAGCAACGAGGATCTTCTCTCGGACGAGATGTCCACTTCACTTTTGGTTTGGGGTACAACTGGTCCGAATCTAAAATCAGTAGTTTTGGGACTCGGACGAGTTGTACCCCAATATAAAACTGAAGAGGACATCTCGTCCTCGGACAAGTTTTCATTCGGACGAGATGTACCCTAACCCATGGAAATATCGTAGAAAGAGTCATACAGAGTAGGTAGGTATGTCAGTCATTGAGGGGTGCTTTTATCCTCCGATCAAACGCTAGAAAGATCGTCATTAGTTAGGTACATGCAGTCTTTAATTTGCTTAATGCTTAGGTGCCTAGGTAATACCTGGTACAAAGTGACAGATTACAATATTACGAAGGAATGTTGTAGGTATAGAATCAAGGGACAACCTATTAGGCCATGAGGAAAAACTATTACTTATAGGCAAATCAGTTAAGCAATCTAGTGTGGCCACGATGAAATACCCCGTTGGTAAAATTATGTTAGAAATAGGTCAAACGACGACGTTCATCGAAGTCTTTTCCAATAACATTCGTTCGTTTCCTTTGATTTTTCAAATGAGTAAATACCTAACTATTCTAATTTTATCCTCGTTTCTAATTCGATATGAATCTGGCTTATATCAGTTCTATGTGATATTTGAACCAATTGATTCCTTGGTTTATTTAGGTACTCCAATTCCTACAGTCAAAAATGAAATCGCGCGCTACGCCGTAGCTTGCTACGTTACCGCGCCGTAGCAGTAGGAATTATTCGAATTATTGAAACCAGTCTTTCCCCTGAATCGTGGCCTGAGCTTTATACCTCTCGATTGTTTTCTTTTCTCTTTACTCTAATAGTTCCCATTGCTAATTTGAAACAAATTTAACGCTACGCTATTCGCCATAGTGCAGTGGTGGGAATTTTCGGAACTAAGTGTAGGTACCCATATAGATAAATTTTATTCGAGTTACAAACGTTGGTGGGTTCCACAGCACCGGTACATCAAACAATAATATAGTTTGGTTCACGCCTTTTTTAAGCTTATAGGTACTTTTGGCTGACCTAAAAGAAAAAGACATCTGAGAATTTCGCCAATGTTTACCGACCACTTAAGCCTAGGGCGACAAAAACATTTTCTTGGCTGTCCGTATTTTTCCGGCACACCTTGTCCATAATATTCAACTACAAAATGTTGATAAGTACCTACTTTTTAAATCAACATCAACCCATTCACTGCCCTCTATCGTAGCAAACCAAAGGGACACGCCGCAGATACGCGGCTGGCGAAAACACGTGTGCGTTAGATATGGGGATTGAAAAGTTAACAGCTTTACCTATTCACTGCTGGGTAAATAGGCCTAGTTTCTTGCATCTTGCTAACCGCGAAGAGAAGAGAGCCACAATTTCATTAAGCTGTAATATTGCTGTTCCTGAGAAAAATCCTCCTCCATTTCTCGATTTCATGTACCTTAATTAAGCTCCTAAAAACCTAAGAACAAGCAAATATTTCTCGAGACATCACAGTAACCAATTAGCTCGTAGAAAATTAATTTCGTACAAGTCCATGGAACAAAGCATGTAAGCGAGTATAAAAGGCGACGTGTATGCATAATATGCAGCAATGCACGTAGCGTACAAGTCTGCGTAAGTAGCGCGGTAGGCGCAGGCTGTAGGGCGTCGAGGAAGCCCCTCAATGCGGAGACACTCTTGTGGGACGCAGCCTATTGATCGTCCTCATCCGTCAGCGGACGGCGCCCCTATTGATTCGCCGCAATCTGCATGATAACCTTCCTGGCTTCTCTAACTAACATTAGAACACGCTTATGTACATTGCAGACATATGATAACTTATCTCTATACTAAGTGCCTATTTGTGCATATGAACTGGCTCGGTAGCTATAGGAGGTTATAGGTATGGGTACGTCCATCGATCTCAGGGTGGATGGGGTGCTTTCCAACATGGATAACTACGCAGCTTTCACTCGAATGATAGACTTTTATTTTGATAAAGATTCTTTGGAAGAGCTGCGGAAATATTGGAGACAGACTTTAAGAAATCAATTACGGTTTGTGCGATATTTCTGAATCTCGATACTTGAAGTTCCCTCTTAGACTCTAGAAGGTTTCTTTAAGACTACATTATATTTAAAGTCAACGTGCCTACGTGTACATAATGCCTAATATATGCCTTTATTAAGATAATGTTTGTAAAAGTTATGTATTTAGCAGAACAGTTGTATATATCTATGCAGGTTGACGTCCATACCCTTTTGTCCCTAGTCTTAGGGACTAATTTCTGGCTCTACAGTCGCTATAATGAAAGACGCCTGAAGTTAGCTACCTTTGTAGATGTATTTCCTTTCGTCTGGCGCAGCAACCTGAACATAGATCCTTCAACTCTTTTCACTTTGGTTGGGATTCAAAAGATTAATAAACTGCTTTTTGAAAGATAAGTAAAATGATATTTAGCGTAGGTTTTAGTTCTTTAATAGTTCACTTATTTTACACGAAATCAAGATTCATGTCATAGTTTTTTATTGCGAAAGAAGGTAGGGAGTTGAGAAGTTATTATAGTTTCTTACTAAATTAACTCTTTGAAAGAAGGTAGAGCATGTTAAGTTCGGCAAACATAATTAGATATTAAAACTAGGTTCTTTCAAGGAGAAAGAAACCTATTCGGTAATCCAGACAGCGTCTTAGAGACGCTTCCGATTGTTATTAGGTATGGATCATTTGAGCTACCTCTAGACTATTTGCAACTGTCTGCAGTTAGCTTAATTCGATTGTAAATACTACTTTTAGTTTCTATTCTTTGATAGGCATTTTATTTGTTAATAAAAAAATGAATATCAAAGATTGTATATACCTTTATGTATTTACTATATAAGTATAATAACACACCTACCTTTTTATTTCCTTTTTGTACTGATCATCATAATGCGTCATAATCTTCTGTTACTGATCAGTAATAGGTACCTTTGTACTGGATATTAAAATGAAAAACAGTTCCCCCGTATCAATCTAAATAGAAATGCGCTGTTGAAATATTCTCTATGGGTGTCGTTTACATGTTCCGTATTGATTAACGGGTTTATCCGCGTCTACCCGCCAACTAACAAGCAGTCTACACCAGTCTACACCCTTCTCTATCTACTCGTACTACTTCATAATATACCGGATGAACAGAACACCCATGTTGACTGTAATAACCGAGCTGACATGAAGGATTTGAGTCATTGATCTCTTGATTTAGATGAGTCTAATGACAACTCAAATGACCTTTCCGACTGGTATTGATATGGATCAGTTAAACTACCTATAGACTGACTTGACTCCAGTAAGGGTCAGTTCACACCGAGACGCGACGCGGCGCGACGCTGCGCGCACATTTTTCATAGAGCGACTCAGAATATACTTTATTCACTACACGAAAAGATACACATTACATTGTGAGAATTCAGATTACGTTGCACCACGCAGCGCTGCGCCTCGAGGTGCCTCGCGGCGTAGCGCGACGTATCGTGACGCAGCGGTGCATCGCCGGTACGCGCGGCGGGCAAGAGCGGTGCTGCGTCTCACGGTGCCGCGCGACGCCGCGAGGCGCAGCCTGAGGCCGCTGTGGCGACTTCTCTACTATTTCCGTTCAGACTTCGTTTATAATTGATGCAGTTCGGTCGAGTGCTCGATTGAAAATATAATGATAGACTGGGATCTTGTTGAGGAAGAAGTTTACAAAAATGACTGCGGGAGGGCGCGGGCGGGGCCGCGCGGCGCCCGCGGCTAGTAGATACGTTCCGCTGCGCCTCGCGGCATCTCGCTGCGCAGCGAGGCGTCGTCCTGCTACGATTTTAAGATGCGCCTCGCGACGTTGCGATGCGTCTCGCGACGACGCGCGGCGTAGCGCGTAATCATTGGCCTCTTTGAGTATCGTCGCGTCGCGTCGCGTCTCGGTGTGAATTGACCCTAAGTTCAATTGTTTTGATTGTATATATCTACTAGTTTTAATTTGTTTCTTTTCCTTGGTAGTAATTATCGTTGTTAATGTAATAAAATAAATAAGAAAAATGAATTTTCTTCAAGAACCTATTGATTATATATTTTACGTTAATATAACCTCATAGATGTCAGTTAACAGCTGGGGTAAAAAATGCTGGTTTATATAATACACATTAAGTTAGTTTTTAATATTAAAGACCATAAAAAAGCGGAGTTTAACAAACTCAAATCAGAAAATTGAATGATATATGTCCTTACTAATATTATAAACGCAAAACTTTGTATGTGATGTTTGTTACCTACTCTTTCAAGCAAAAACTACTGAACGGCTGAAATTAAAACATTACAAAGCTTATCATTCCATAAATCAGTTCCCATATAATAAAAACTGCGTTGAAACCTTTCCATATAAACGAGGCGTGAAAAGCCCCGGGCAGATACTAGTATTACATAACTGACGAGTAACTATTCCATGTTTAAACAAAACTATCTGAAACTAAATGACTACGTTCCATTTCATAAATCAAACACAGCCACTTAGCAAAGTTAGGGAGGTGTCTCCAAGGAGTCGATCCACAGCCGCGGCCAAGAAAGGCCGATGCGGTCAACCTCTAGGAAGGGTTTCTTTGTAAAAAAGTTTGTATGGATGGATGTTAGTTCCTTTTTCACGCAAAAACTATTGAACAGATCGGGCCGAAATTTAGAATAGATGTAGTTATAGCCCTTGTATAACACATAAGTTAGGGATTGGACTGATTAACTTTACTTCCCATAAATCAGTTCCCTTCCCATGGGATAGAAATAGCCTTGAGACGTTTCCATAGAAACAAAGCGTGTGAAGCCGCGGCCAGACGCTAGTTATTTATATAGATAAACGACTTCGTCCGGGTAGAATTTCGTAACATACTTTTCTCTTCAGCCTAAGAGGAACACCTCCTCCAAATTTTTATTTACCGAAACTTAGGATCTTTTATCAGGATTAAATGACCTTTACGATGATTCCACATCAAGTTTTCGAAGTAAGGTGTCCCATTGTGACCTCGAATATTGGTTTTAAAGCCTCTATTTCAAGCAAACTCTACATGTGGACAAACTAGATTGAAAAATTGTAAGAAACTTTTGAAAGTTTTCAAACTATGAAATCGTCAAGCTAGTCATACGAAACAGCTATGAAAAAGAATTACGGTCGCTTGTAATTCAAAACACATTGCCACAATACTAACGAACGGCGAAAGTTAACTTGATTATGTAATTTTCGAAGTATTAAAAGAAGATTTTTCCCGTTATCTATGATATTGATGACCTACAATATCTCAAACTCTATTTATCTTGGGGCTAGATGATGTTGTGTGAGTCATCCAGCATATTTTATTTTAAATTATATTTATATAAATTCTGGTTCTTTTCCTGCGTACCTTCATCTACGTCAGATCGTGCTCTACGTTCTTTGATCTAGCCTGCCAAGAAAAGGAAACCCACCAAAAGAACTTTCCTAAGAAGTAAACAGCAACAGTTTCTCTTAACCTATTGTTCCATAGGAAAAAACTTGGATTGACTTGTACATTTTTATCAAAAAGTACGCAAAAAATGACCTTAATATTAACTTACTGTAAGGTATTTTTCTTGGCCTTGTTTTAAGGGCTTCTATTTAAGCTTTCAACGAAAAGTTGAGGTAAATCTCTTTTTTTTGGAATGTTGAGGTCTTTATTCATCAATAAGTCCATAAAATAACGCGTGTTTAATTTGGTTACAATCTATACAAATGTAAACTTGAAATTCCAACTAGTTGAGTTGAACTATTGGAACAAAAAGAACTACAAACTAAAAGCTCATAATCATATTATACTTTATTTGCCGAACAGAAGTACAGTAAGTAGGTCTAAGAAATTTGATCACTATGTTCCGCCTCAAAGTGTAAATTATACAAAATAAGATACATAATACTCTATTAATCAGAGAAAGAAATGAGTGTATTAGTCATCTAAAAAGCTCATTGTATAGTAAGGTTATAAAAGGTTTAAGCAAAAACAGTGAGGAAGTGTCAATTTTGTCTATGGCCTACCGTACAATGGAAATACAAACTTTATTTCTTGAGGCTAACAAAATAACCGCGTAGACAAGTAACATATTAAACTTTAAATTATTATCAAAATAATATGAAAAATATGTTAATGATTTTCTTTTAGCTTAAATTTTTTGTCCACGATTAGAAGAAGCAATAAATAAACCACGTGACTTATGTAGACATACATGTTTGTTTTATTAATAATTACATACTATTATCGGCTAGGAACTGACATCGGCCCAAGCATTATCGTCATTGATATAATAATTTATATAGACCATTTAAATATACAAATAGAGAACTCAGTTGCTTGAGACGGAAGCTAATAATAGAATAACACACAATTGCCTCTAAAAGATTTTCCTAATTAAAATTATGGGATGTGTAACTTTTTTTGTTTCATATATTTGTATTGTGAACATCACACAACCTACATGGTACATCATACAACCTACATGGTGTGTACTTGTGTAGTTCAGTGGTAGGTGGCAGAAGGACGAAGGGTGCGGGTGCTGCGAGTGCCGATGTGGGTCACTGCCGCCCACGCGCCATTCGATAAAACTTCGCAACTATTCACCACCTAGAGACAGGCGCGCCAATCGAATGTTCTTTCAAAAGTTTCACGACGTACAAGTACTTTTAGGAATTCCGGTATGTGGCTGTTTACAAGATGATCCCATCCCATCAGTACCTTGTTTTGTATTTTAAAATGGTTTGTGCTACCAAAGTATGTTCATTTCGCAAGTGTGTTGGTAGTTGAAAGTCGTTCGGTAGTTTTTTTTAAATTTTGTTTAATTTATAAGATACTTGATGCTTCAGGACTTTTCTTGGGAATAATTTATTAATCATATTTGTTCTTGGTTTCTAATATGGTCAGAGTAGGCGCTAATTAATAGTGCAAAGTATCGATCAATCGTTTCACCATGGTTCTAAATATAAAATTCCGTTGGGGAAGACAAAGTTCGCGCGCAATAGGGGCTCGGGCAGGCGGTGGCGGTGCGCGCGGGCGGCGGGCGGCGCGGCGGTGCGGCGCGTATCGATTCCAGGCGGCTTCAGTCGGCGTCCGTCGAGCGCCGCGCCGCGCTGCGCCGAGCGCCGAGCGCCAGCCGCGCCGGCGAGCGGGCGTCGCCCCCCCGCCCCCGCCTCCGCGCACCCCTCCGCCGCCCGCGCCCCGCGCCTCTCCCATCTCGCGCCGCGCATCGAACACACAGCCGGCAAACTCGAACGACCTCTTTTCGCTAACCAACGTCGCACCCGCGCGTCCGGCGTAGCCGCGAAACTCGCGCGATCTCTCGCGGACCACGCTCGCTTCTAATATTCCGAGACTTTCGACTGATGAAAATTAGTTTAAACTTTGGAAAAGTAAATTAAAATTACTCCGAATTGTAGATTAAACTTAATGTTTTTAGGAACTTATTGTTTAGCATGAGTTTAGAGTAGTGGGAGGGTGCGCAAGAGTGGTGTGATGCGGGCCGAGAGGTTGCGGCGAGCATGGCGCTGGCGCGCGGCGTGAGGCATGGACTGCTGCAACTACGGGCAGTTCGGCGCGGGCGCCGCGTGGGAGGGGGCCCCCTACCCCGCGCCGTACCCCCCCTACGTGCCCCCCTACTACGCGCCGCACGCGCACGACCCCTACGCGCGCTACTATCGCTACGACTACCAGCCGCAACACATGCACCACGCTGAATATGCCATGCCGATGGGTGGGTACCACTTCAACTGTACACAACACAGCCTGCTTGGATACACGACACCAAACTCAAGGATGCTGCAGATTTATTTTAGAGAAATAATTTCATCAGTCTTTTTAGAATCACCAGGAAAACTAATTTTAGAATCGGACTGAATCTTTATTTCCAGAGGTTACCTATAACCATCACAAACAAACTTTCTTACAGATACACCAATTTACAAATTTGACTTAATCTTATTAATATGAGTACTAGATATAGCTATAACTGCGCCGGCGCCGATCGCGTAGCAGTGCTACAGACTGTCTACGCCGTGCCTCAAGCGTAGCAGTGCTACGCTTTCATCGCTACGACTCCTAAGCGTCTCGCTACGAAAATGAAAATATCTTGTTGTTTGCAGATTTTTCAATGTAAATATTTTGTTTCTTTTTTTTAAGTTATATTTTCGTTTTTAATTTTAAAAGGGATCATAATTTCTTATAACAAGAACACATAATAATGACAATGAATTCTTTCATAATAATAACGTAGTAATGCTATTTCAAATGTACAGCTTAGTTTTTGTTGTACAGCTGAATTCTTCTTTGACCTGGTAACTAACTAACTCGCTTATCATCATCATCGTCAGTATCCTGAATATTCATAAAAAAAGATCAAGAAGAGGTTTTAAATGAAATTAATAATCAAAGTAGGTTCTTCAAGAAAAAAGTTATGATACACAAATAATCTGCAATAGACTGCTGGATGCGGCAAGCTGAAGACAGGGCGCTATGACACTCATAAGAAGAGGTTTATGTCCAGCTGTGGACTGATATCTGTTGATGATGATGATGACACATAAAAAATATACTCTAATTGACTGAGAGTCGTTGAATATCTTTATTTAAGTCGGTTGCAAAGCATTTTTACCGCGTGTTTGTCAGACATCTAAATCCCTGCTATATCTTGAACAAAAGTAAAAGTTAACCTTTCCGACAGCCCGTGAATGGATTGTTGGAGTCTTATTTTAGCTCAACTGACTACGTGATTGCAGCTCTTAAGTATTTTAAAAGGTTACCATAGTTACCATTGTTTATTTCTTTATTTATTTAAGGAAAACCGTCAGCACAGAAATAAACGGTGGTTTTTCGTAAGAATAATTAAGATCAGTTACTTGTTCGTAGATGGAGAAAAAAACTCAATTTTTTTTTGCCGAGGTTGGACGAGTTTCAGCGAGCCATGGTTTTTATTTTATTTTTTATTGTGTTTAATCTGGCATCACCAAGAAAAGAAAAGAAAAATGTATTTATTTCAACTCAAACTTATTTCTATAAGCATACAATAAACAGTAGGTGTCTTAACTAATGTAATGTATAACTTTGTTACTCAGTTATTTTTCCTACTTTTACTACAAACGTAAACCATACCTAAGCAGAGCTCTGTCCCTCGCACTAGGTCTCCGTAGAGCCTATGTGGCGAGGTTACAGTGATTCGCTTTGGACTCTTGTCTATTTTTGATTGAATTAGGTAAGTATATGAATGTTAGCTCAAATCAACATGGAATGACAATAACTAAAGTGACTAAAGTGAACGTATATTAACAAGGTATCTTCTTATTGAAGGTACATCTAACTAAACTTAATACTAATTAGGTATACAATTTTATAAGCATATTTTAGAGCAATAGGGTATAAGTGTGTTGGAGTAAACGCAGCGTGTAGCGCATACTTCTACGCTGTGTAGTGTGTATGCGTTTTTGTGTATGATTGTTATCATGGGTGTGTGTATTTGTGTGAGCAAGTGTATATGTATGTGTGAGTGTATATATATATATTTGTGTGTGTGTGGGGGTGTGTGTATGTGTGTGTGTGTGTAACGATTGAATCAAATTTTGAATTTTGAAAGATTTTACTGTTGAGTAGTACTGTCTACATAAACATAAAAATAAATCAGTAATGTATTTATATATAGGGTGTGTAAATAATTGGCTATACATACATATCTCTTTTCAGCATACTATTTAATAATAGCAAGTAGGTTCTCTGTTTCGTTATAAGTTAGATTAAGTAGGTGATTGGTAACGCGGGTGTTAAGTTCTTTATAATTTAGATTAACTATAGAGAGAACATAGTTTAGTTTATTATAGATACTAACATCCGTCATCGTGATATTATCTTGGTCAACCCAATATTTTTTGGAACATAAGTTTTTCATGATGAGGTTACTTATAAATCTGGCCAAGCTAAGATTAATGTTGCACCTCATTAACATATCATAAGTATTTATCAAGAACCCGAAAACATATTCAACTAATAATTAAAAGTTCTTACAGATTAAAATTCATTTGATGTTGAATGAAGTTTTTCTATGTTAACATCCTCATTATCAAGTGAGGTTACGAACTTCTAGGACGGGAATAAAAGCATTTAAACCCACTTTTAATTTTTTCAAAAAAAGGTTTTTTTTTTAAACAAACAAAATAGACCAGCATAAACCCACGACACCGTCCGCGTACAAAAAGATTTTAAAGACTAACATTTGATTTTTTTTAACAGACTTATTCATACAACCCTTTTTTGAGGGTGGTAGTTTCGAAAAATCTTGAAATAATTGTAGTACTATTTTTTCCATTTGCATTCTGATAAAAAGTTTTAGTAAAAAAGCAGTACTAACGCAATAAAATTTTCATACAAAATATGTTTTCATCACTTTTCACCCCTTATGGGATTTTTTTGATATTTGAAAGAAAAACCACCTTGGTGGGTAATTTGCTAGAAAAGGAAACTACTTTTCACATTTCAACTTTCTCGTTTCAGCTGTTTTGGTTCTGTATTGATTCATCATTACAGAGCCGAGCTGATTTGCGAATGAAATGAACAGTCAGGTTTTTTATTAATACACCAACAGTAGGTTTACCTACTACATATTACGCTTATTTAAGAAATGTTGACTTAATACAAGTTCTAATATTTATATATTTATACTTTTAAAAGTTGGTCACAACACTTAATATATACTTAGTATATTAATATACTACTACTAAAAACATAATTTATACTAACAATTTAATATCTGTTTTACTTATATTCTTTAAAATACCTTATTTTAAATATTAGACAGACGGTTTATTCTTAATTATGAGCTATAAAAAAAACGTTACAATAGCAGAAAATTTTGATGTATGTAGACAATATTGGATGCTTAAATTTTTTTCGGAATTAAGACATTGTTAAATTGTGTCGAGAACTACTATATCACTGTTGTTTCTAAAAAACTATGAAAGCGCAAAGAAAATATGTTAAAAACGAAAATATTCTAAACAATGCGTAATAGGAAAATTCTCTAATTTCTCCTAGTTTTATACTTAGGCGCTTTGACAATAAGTTTTGTAGGGCCACGCGACACTGACGCTGTTTGTCACTTCATAAACTCTGCCGTAGACTTTTTATTAACAAGCTGCTGGGTGTTCTAGGTTTTTTAAAAAAAAGTCAAGAGTTCATTTCCCGACCTCTTTCTTCAAATTGGAGCAAGCTAGCTGACTCATTGAGCTTATTAGTATTGAATTTTGAAATTTGTTGATTAGCAATAGATTTTGGATATTCCAACAACGAACTTAGAGATATGTAGAAGCTTACTTTGAGCTATGGAATCTGATGAATCGATATCAACGCCTGCCTAGGGGGAGCCGCCGCCTTCCTGTCCTGCGATCGATTTAAGCAGTGCATCATTGAATTTCAGGGAAACTTCCCACCCTAGTGTGCCTAAGGCCGGTGTTCCTAACTACTACTGAACCCACCAGCTTGACAGCTCCTCGAATCTATAACTCGTTTATACCAGGAAGTACCGGTACCTACTCGCATTGATTACAACCCGATTCCTGAGTATAGCCGGTAAAACACGAACGAGCATGTATTGGTTACATTATGGCATACGCTCGGAGGCCTAATTCCTTGAACATAATTGAATTACCAGCGTCGTACTAGTTTAGCTGTTCTGTTCATAGGTAGTTGCAATCATAACATACATTACCGAGTAGTGTGCGCGATCTGAAATTTGTTTACCAATACCGAGAGATCGGCACGACGCGTGGCGCGACATTCTCTACAATGAAGAATGAACTAAGAATTAATGTTTACGTTTGGGCGGATTTCTCGAGTTCTACGTCACGTGTCGATGTCGGGCGGGGGCGGAAGGGGACGCTACAGGTGGTCTCCACCCCCCACCCCGGCGGGGAGGCCCCCCTCCGCGCCGCAACGCGATTGATCGCTTGCAGGGCACAGCCACTCTACATATTGACCGGGGTACTAACGCCCGCGTCGCGATTCACTGCGAACTTTCTATACGCTACGTAAATATGTAGCCTTATAGACGTTCCGTTCTGAAACCTTTTAAAATCACACTGGTTGGTTTCTTGTACAAAACCTAGCGATATAAAAAACATAGGAATATGTAACAATTTCGACTATTTTATTATCCTTTTTTTTTCTTTCCAAAAGATTGTTGCAGGGTGTAGCTTTTGGAATTATATGTACCTGTTTCTGAATATATTGATAGTTTAGCAAAAATAATGTTTAAACGAATTAATTCACTTCTTTTAGACGCTGAGACTTACATAGGCTTTGGCAAAACAATAACTAAGAACCTAATATAAATGCTGAATATTCATTATAATATTAAAAGATTGTCACCAGGTCAGTAACTCATGAATATGCAGGAAGTACCTCGTTTACTCAATTTAACACGTTATTAAACGATTCGTATTTTAATTTTGGAATCACCGTAGCACCCCAAGATGAGACGGAATTAAAATGGTGCCGACAATGTGATTTACATAATGATTCGAAGATGGCTTTTTCAAGTATGTACTTCTTTATTTTTTTGGTTAAGCTTTATGAACCAAAAAAATCTGTTTTGAAAATATAACAAGAAAATAGTAGCAGTACTTAGGTATAGTATTTTAGTGTACTGGTAATAATTATTTACTAAATAACTTTAAGCTTGAAAATTAGTTCCACTCTATCCGGTAAAGGCCGTGCAAGGCCTCAAATAAATGAAAAGAGACGAGAGACGAAGAGAAGTTTTTTCGTCATCATAAACTAATGCACATTCCGCCCCGTGTTGTCGAATGCCTAGGTTTGTACAAGTTGTCAAATCTGTCATCACAAAGGTCGTTGGGATGATTCCACCCGCCCCACCACCATAATGATTTATTTACACACTGGGAGTTGTGGAGAGCCTTGACTCGTTCAGGATTGTACAGATTGTCAAATCTATCTGCACATTATACAGAGTGGCTTTTTGAGATGGCCAAAGCTTAAATTGAATGAAAAATCCTGAGATAAGTTTGTTGTTTTTCATAAATGTTGACATTATCACGACTTTGCTCTGTGTCTAATATGGTTTGACCATCCACTTCAATCTCAAAAATCTACTTTGTAAGTAATATATAAATAATGGTATCCTTTTTGGTCCAAGAATTCACGATATTTTTGTAAAGCAAGAAAATTATTTGATAAACTAAAAAAATTAAATATACAGAAAATAACACGGTTACTTGGTTATTTAAAAAAAATGCAACATTGGACATTTGCACAAATTTTTGATTTATAACGGACGCTATCGTCCGTACGAATAAAAATGATGAAAACTTGGAACCTTCAGAAAACCGGAAAATGTTTCGAATTTCTGTAATTTCATATAACTTTGTTTTTATTCCCCTTAGATTTACAAAATTATCAGGGATCCTAAAAAAGTGTCTAAAAATTATGAGCACAAAGCAGTGTTTGTTGTGTCGCTAAAAGAACTTTTATAGAATCTGTGCTCGTACAACGTACAATAATAGGCATCCGTAAAATCAGAATAGACATCTCAATTTCACTTTCGCCAGCTACGAATAGTAACTGTGCTATATTTACAAAGATCCAGCGAAATTAACATCGGATGATACACGCTATGTTTAGTGTATTGTTATTTGGTTATTGTTTGTAAATAAGACAGATTGTTTGTGGCTTGATAATTTGTTGATAACTGTTTACGCCTGATGGTATTTAACTAATGAATGCGGGTATGTTAGTGTTTATACTTTGTAAGTACATTTATAATAAGAATATAATGTAATTTTTGTACTGATGGGGAAAATTTGTATAACTTGAAGTAGGTAAATAATAAAAATATTAAAAATTCTGATAACCTAAATAATAATAGGTAGGTACCTAACATTACGTATTGTATATGAATACAGTAACACTTAGAGATTAATTCTATAATATTTTAATTAAATTTATACAAAACAACCAAAACACCTTGAACAAACATCTGCTGACCACACACATATTTGTCCCGAGGCGGAAATTGAACCCGCAAACTGCGTCGCAAGTGCGCCTTCGCCCACTGCGCCACATAGGTCGTCAAGCTTTGTAGTAGCAACCAAATAACTTTCGTTTAGTCCCAATATCATTGTTCAAACAAAACAATAGGCTCTAAGACTTCAGTTGCCTTGGTGGAGTACATGAAAGAAGTAATAGTTACCAAGGACGGTGTTCAATAGTGAAAACCTAGATTCAATGTCAGTTCCATGCAATGTTGTTAGTGGTTAGCCACACATGCGCAGAAGCGGAGTTGCAAGGTTGAATGCTATGTGGTAATATCGATCATTACCTATCTGAATACTTACGTCCACACTGTGCATTGAAACCTACCTGTTCATATAATTTAGTCCTTCCAAAAGATAGCTGGGACGTAGAGCCTAGACTTGTAAAATCGGATCCTTTCAAATCGTTAACAAAGAGGAGGAAACCAATGCTACGACCGCCTACATGTGGTCTTTATAGTCCGTCCATTGACTTAGCAACAATTCTATTAGGAATGCAAAAAACCTTACTATTGGGAAAAGTACTCAAAAATAACGATCAGACAATGTTGTTTCACGAAATACTGCTGATTTTTTAAATCTCGCGCACTAAAACTCTCTTTTATAAACAAAATCGAAGTAAAAGACTCTTTCCGTAGTAACAAAAGACTTTACATACCTAGACTTGGAAAAAACAATTGTTAGTTTTTTCCACAACTGATTCTTTAAACTTTAAGATACTCAAATTTAAGCAAACAACCCTTACCAATTACATTTAAACCTCTCTCATGAATCATTACGTGTTTTGGAGAAACGTATGGAAATCTGTTCCGTAGTTTTTGAGTTATCGCGTTGAGATAGACGCTACGGGTGACTTTGTTCTATAATAAGTTGTGATAAGTAAAATTGACTCTTTTTGGTGTGGCTGTCTCTTTAAAAGCGCAACACCCTAAACAGAGCACGTGATACTTTTAAAGACCTTCACACTGTATTAAGATGGTTGATTTATATGACTAAGTATTTGAATACAAGAGCGTTGCAGAGCGAGACCCTCTAGTACAGTTAATAACTGTATTAGAGGGTCTCGCTCTTTTTTTATTACTTAAAAGATATACCACTGAAATGTATAAGATTAAGTTAAAGAAATAAAATATTTTATATTTTCTACATGGTTAAAATTGTGTTTTGTTGACAGACTATGGATCGTACGCAGCGAAGGAGGCTCGGGCGCGTCAAGCCCAGGCTAGAAGGGAACAGCGTGCACACACGCCGAATCACTTGCCAGTCTCGCAGACGGTAATTTCACTTTACCTTTATTTATAAAAGAGAAAACTAGGTGACTCATCAACAGATCTCTGAAAGTACGAGAGTTACGAAGCCGGAATTCATAGAGGTTCCATTTAGGACGTATGCTCCTGCTAAGAACTGATTTTTGTAAATTTTATACTAAGTTACTTAAATTGGGGCAATGGGTTATTACTAAAATGCGCGAATGAAATCGCGAGCGGGTTAGCTAGTTTAATATTTATGTGATCAAAATCTAAATGTTATAATCACGTGCTGAAGTTTGAATCCATTGTTGTTATTTTGTCAGATTATAAACAAAAGTTGTATAGCTTATTTTAAAAGCCATGAAACATTACTTTAAAGAACATTATTTTAAAAGCTACATAGCTACAGTTATTTAAGAACACTATTATGTACATGGTTTTGTGTAAACAATTTGTCAAATTCGTAAGTAAGTACAAGAAAACTATGATACCCTTAAAGCAATAGTAAATAAAAAGAGAAAAAGACTGCTTTGTTAAGCAATCAAATATTTATTTGATGAGCGATTAAAATTCAGGAGTACCCCTAACTTTCACGCCGCGTTTCTCACATAGCTCATTGAAAAGTTTTCTTTCGAAGTTATCGTGGCGTGCTCAATTGATCTACCATTTTATTATTTCCATTGATGTGTACGTCCGTTCCCTTCATTCATGCATTGTTTTTGTAAAGTTTTACACTACTTTTCAACTATTAAATAAAAAACGATCAAATTAAACAATTGAACACCAAAGTAGTTCGAACTAATTAATTTTTAACTAAAATTGTTATTTTTATTATTTTTTATAAAAATACAGTACAATGTTTCTAATTTGGCCGTAAGTTTTGATAATTAGCTTATATACATACATATTTATATTAATTAAGGGTTGTGGATTTTGTTAAACATAAATGAATCAATCTTCCTCCTGAAATATATCTGATCTAATTGTAGAATTATACGGAAACTGAATTTGAAAATATCCGTACAGATCAGGTTAACGATTTTCCCGCAGCGTAATCAAACCCTTGAAAGTTTCGCGGGCCATTCGCCTGCCACGCCACAGTGGTAATAACATAAACCAGTTGTTCTGACCGCACGCAACTTTTGTAAAGGAATCGGGTGGAAAGTGGTATCATTACGGCGTCATATTACGAGACAAGTGAGCGTCACAAAGCGCTAATGAGGGCGCGGGCACTGGGCGGGCGGCGGGCGGCGGGGCTAGGGCGGGGGCCGTGAAAGCTGTCAGCGGTTGATTTTTCCGAGTGTCGTGAGCGCTGATCGATAAGTCACGTGGTTCGCGCCACCGGCCGCTCAATAGTTAGCCTCTGCAAATCTCTTGGCACTACTCTACTATTTTCTTCACGCGTCTCCACTTGCAGGTGTGATTTGGGAGGTGATGCTTTGTTAGGCGATGGTTGTTTATTAGGTCTCGAGATATACACATATAACATTAGATTCTACATGTTTTTTTGTCCTCTAAGATTACTTGTTAACTTCAAGATTATTTGTTTAGTTTATTTCTGTATTTTAAATTAATTATTACTAAATATGTAATTAATGTACAAATTATAATTACATATTTTATTGACATGTTACTTAGGAGTAATTAATAAAGTCTGTTTTTCTGTATTTGTTATACACTACAGTACGCTTGCTACACTATAACAAAAAAAAACGAATTTTAAAATATAAAAAAAATTCCTTACTTTGAACTATGCAATGGATCTTAGTCTGTTTTTATTTTAAAAATATCTGTATACTATATGCTTGCGATATATTATTTTGATTTCGTATGGATAAAAAACAGTCTACAAACATTAATTTAAATATCTACAAATCAAACTCTGATCGCCCGTAGCAACTCACGTAGCAAATTACGTAGCAATTTCGTAGAACCTCGTAGCACCTTTACAATAAAATTAATGAAACGTTATTTTAACGTATAAACATAATATCCTAAATAGAAAGAAGTTGGAACGTAATTATATTTATAGTTGACATTCTTATTCACGCATAAAAAAACAGATTAAAAAAAACTTAGTAAAAACACAGCTAAGAAGCGAAGAAACAACTTTCAACTGCTATTAAAATAAAGTTTGTGTAGTTGCCACGAATTAAATTAAACAATATTCATAAAAGTATGAAAAGGAAAGTGAGAAGATGCTGGAGATATAGAGTTGTTCATAATAGATGGCGCGCGATAAATGCAGTGGGTGCAGCGAGTCGGTGCGGACCCGGCGACGGACATCGATCGCCGCCCCGCCCTCGCATTCTTGCGCTAACCATTATCTCCCTAGGATTTACACGTTCCTCATTCAAAGAATACAAAATGCTAAAGCGTCAGCGTCTTGTCCCAAACTAGAGTTTGAAGGAAGTGTAGGTATTTTTATTGTCCGGGAAATGAATCTAACTACTTTTACAAGGAGGAAACATTTATGAAATTGGAAGTTTTATAATTGTTAATAATATGGGAATTAAGTCTGCAACTAACAAAATTTTTAGGTTCGTTCCCGTTCCCCGTTTTATTTATCATATACAGTTTTTTGAATCCTTGTATGGTTTTTAAGACAAAGTTATAAAATAATTACGGGACATTATGTAATTGTGTACCTAATCTTACATGCCTAATCGAAGATAGTTTTTACGTAGTTCTCTATTC
Organism: Eupithecia centaureata; assembly: GCA_944547425.1. Lineage (NCBI taxonomy): Eukaryota > Metazoa > Arthropoda > Insecta > Lepidoptera > Geometridae > Eupithecia > Eupithecia centaureata. The sequence goes on along the minus strand of OX155681.1, from coordinate 6,329,030 downwards.
TTGAAAATAATATCTGCCCCTGCTTTCCTCATTTTGTATATTTGTTTTATTTAACCTGATAAAGTATAAATAAGTATAAGTATAAACACTAAAATTCAGGTTAAACAAAACTAATATGTTAATTAAAAACGAAGTACAATGAGGTAAGTTGTAAAGTTTCGCCGGAAAAGTTTTCAATGCCACGTTCTGTTAGTTTGTCCATTTATTTGTGAGAAACTTTTGTATCTTTCTGTATAATACGAACTTAAGGTGATTTCGCGTCCAGGACTAAGCATAGCTCCGCTACTAGATGGCGATGATTTTCAATTTTGATGTTTTTCACTATTTTCTAGTTAAATTGTTCATAATTGTTTAATGGTAATGTATTTGCCGCAAATGGTATGTTGTTTTTTATGTACCAAGCAATTTTTCAAGTGTTGAAAGCATTTAGGGAGCTTGTATTTGGGAAGAGCAAAAAAGATCTTGCCTGTGTGAGTGATCGGCCGCTACGAGTCACTCACACAAAAAAAGATCTTGCCTGTGTGAGTGATCGGCCGCTACGAGTCACTCACACAGGCAAACCCTATAAATTCAGTGGAACTAAAATAACTACTGTTCGAAAAATAACAGAGATAATTGGAGACGCCTTAGGACTAAATATTTATCGGACCAATATTTCCGTTTTCGGGACATTACTAAATTACATCTAAAATTAATTCAATAAAACCACTAGTTAACGAACTAATTTTCGACTCTTGTTTTTTTTAAGAATAAAAACAGGCTCTATTTACATTTAAAAAAAAATTGGAGGTAATTTTCTTTTATCGTTTTGAACAATTTAAGTAAAAAGGCGCAGAGGGTAATGTTATTTACAAACTAGCTTATTAGCTAAAGAATATCTTACAAATCATAGGTAAAAAAAAATACTTTTCATGCTCTTTATTAATTTCGTTAAATCATTGGAATTGACAAATAAATTGAATAAGTTCACAATAACAATCATTAATTTTAAATGTACTCACTGTGAAAGTTGTTCCAATTTTATAATAAAATTACATTAAAATTATTAGCGTAAGGAAGTCTCCACTTTTTTTGACTCTGTTCTTTGTGTACTTAGGTATTTTAGCTCCGATTTTACGACCACTTATAAAAGATTAAAAGTAATACAAATTTTCACAGTATTTCAATAACTCACTTTGGACTAGCGGTTTGAATAGTCGGGTGGGTGCGACGATGTATAGTCGTACCTGGGTTCGAAACCACCGAAAATTTAATTTACTTTTTGCTTTTTGAAAATGAAATATCCACAAACATTTTGATACATCCCGTTAGTACGGGCTCGAATCCCTTCAACACTACCAAAATTTTTGATTTTTATCATTTTTATTCTTTATATTTTGAACAATGTCATAGACCTAGTACAAACAAATTCATATTTGTCATAAATTACTTATTGTAAGCCTTCCTAAGTCTATTTGATTGTTATATAAAACTTTGGTAGACTGTTCTGCGTAGGTACATCCCACAAAGGGTCCTGACCTCGTTTCTAACGGTATGACAAAAATAAAAAGAAACAATTATGTACTATCAACACCAACTGATTTTTATTTTATTTTAGCTCTTACGCCAGCTAAGTTCAGGCATTTTTACAAATCGCTCATTGAATGCAAAACGGCCACATTTCAAAAATTTATATAAATTTGTATATTTTCTTTTGAGAACATTTCATAAAGCTAGTTTAATTTAAATATTTATTTCTTTTAATTGGGATAATTATCTTAACTTTGCTTCAAAATTTTATTGCAAAATGGGCTTTTGTAGTTTTTATCAAGTTGGGTGATAGCTATAACAGCGACCATTATTTAAAAAAATAGAGCAAAAAATTACGAAAACAATGATGTTATTAAAAAAGAAAAACTTTAACTTTTCAAAAAAATCATGTTCAAAATTTTGTTTTGGCTCTCTGTAAAAAGTTACGATTAGTCCAATAAAATATATATATATATAATTCCGGACAGTCCACACAGCATCATCTAGCCCCAAGGTGAGCAAAGCTCGTATTATGGGTACTAGTTGACTGATAAACTTAATACAATACATTACATAGATAGATATTTTTTTTATAAATACATAGAAAACACCCAGACCAACGGAACAATTTCATGTTCAATTTCTGTAGATCGTACACAATTTTTTCCGACACGGGAATCGAACCCACAACCGGTCGCAGGCGGACCTTCGCCCACTGCGCCACATCGGTTGTCGCTGATGAATGATCGAAATGCTTTGCATACAATCTGACACGTCTGATGCTGGGGCCACACTACCGTGATATGCCGATAATTATTTTAATTATAACTTATACAACACCTAGATGTAACCACGATTTATGGTCATAATTTTACAATGCCAATCAATATGGCAAATGGCGGTAGACAATAGCTCCGGCGGCGGTCTTTTTTCGCACATCAAAGAAGATTACCGCAGTAATTAATGCGTTTGTGGCTACTACCGTTTGTCCAGTGTGCAATATGAGCTCACCGGCGACGCACGTGATATTTTTACCGCCTTATTTATTGACATATCTAGGTAAACTCTAGTGTAACCACACCAGGTCATGCAGTAATTTAAACGGTAATTTAATGTCATAATTGTTGCGGTAACAGCCCGGTAGACGGTAAGGTAGTGTGGCCCCAGCGTATAACTCTCTAAACTGGTATCTATAAGCAAACATTTTATCTGTTTACATAGTGTCATTTATTGTTGTCATGGAAACGGAACGTAGGCTTCCTAGATCTTATTTGACATGCAGCAAAAATAGATAGGAATAAATACTTGGACGATGGAAAAACCCTTTGAGAACAGTAGACTATGGTATTATTAGATGATTCTTTAGATAGCACACAGATGGCGATTCCGTCGCCGCCATCACACTCACATGTTCAAGTAAGCGGGCGTACGACACTATCCGTGTTCACTCACGCATTGATAGAAATGGCCTAAAATTTTCACGTTATTTCTAATTATTCCGAGTGTTTTCATGAATCAAACACAATTTGCCGCAAATAATGACGAATAACAAAGCCAAAAACAGTTATTTATTTGTTAAATTATGTCCACATCGCTCATATTTGGGAAAATACAAACGTATGGAAATCGGATCACCTTAATACTTACAAAGGGTGACAGCTGATAGATATGTAGGGGTAGTAATGCTTGAATCTTTGATTAGAGTGGTAATCTACAAACATTGACAAATTTAATTGAAAAAGTAAAAATAAAGTTAAGTGAATGGTAGGTTTATTAACAATTTATTTACCACGATTTTTGTATTCATTTTAGGTTTGTTATTCACACTTTCTTGAATTAATTACGAAATGCGTTTGTTCACCTTTCACGTTTTATTGCAGCCTAATTCGGAAATCGGAATGAACGGGCGAGGGCCCACATATGGGGAGCCGCAGATTTGGTCACATTATCAGGTACTTCTTTGATTTTATTCCTAATTCTTTGTTTTTTCGAACTAGTTTATTACTTTATGTGTATACAGTTTTAAAAGAAGATAATATGATATTGTACCTCTATTGAAATAATCGTTCTGTTATTCAAGATGAGTGCCTTGAATGGTGGTTGGAACGGAGTACACGGCCCTGTAGCCAATGGATGGTCTCGAAGCTCGTATTCGCGGGAACACATGCGCTATTCTTCCGACTGCCGCCAAATGAAGGTAAAATAGATGATGAAGATAATAATAGAGTATTTCACAAATAATGCTGATTTAAATTTTATTTATTTATTTGGGAAACAAAAGCTTATGCTTTAGTAACAAAAGATTTAAAGACTCGAACAAATGAAATTAACAACAGTTTCCACTCATAGTTTACAAAGTACCTGAACTAGTCCTGAAAGAAAATTACTACAAATAAAATAATGAAATATGGTAATAAATAGAGTGTACCTTATTAGTAAAGTACATATGTTATACTTTAAAGTATAAGTACTCATAAGTATTTTCCTTAATTACAGGCTCATCCGATGTCAACACCCAATGTTATTTGCCATCAGGATGGAAAGGCCACTCCGTATCCTGTCTACGACGACGCCCCATCACCGTTCAATCGAGACAGCTCGGTGAGGCCCGGCAACCCCAACTTCGCTCCGGCGACGGCACCACCCGACAATATTCAGAATGCGAGGGAGCGCTCATACGTCGAGCCCCGACACTCCCCGGTTAAAGAGAAACGGCCGCCAGTAGTTCCATTACCAGCTTTCCAACAGGCTTTTGGCTCAACAGAAATTGGCAGGTTTGCCGAGGCTTTTAGCCGCACTGAAGTAGCGCAAGACGATAATTTGGACAACTATTTGTACGATTCGTATTCCGAGTGGGATGGTCCAACCGAGCCACAGTGGTCCACTCAGCCCGCGCCACGTGAAATCAAATGCGAAGATAATTATTGACGTTGTCTTTAATTTAGCCATAATTAAGGGCGTTTCCGCCTTTTAGCAAATTTGTTTTTTTTGTTTACCACCTTGTTGCCAAATGTTAGCGACGAAGATAAGTCGTCGTAGAAATATTTAGGATGTGATGTCAGAAGTGTACGAAAAATATGAGATCATATTGGTGTGAAATTTAATTAATAAAAGTAGCGTTTATTATTAGTTAGAACCTTTGACTAGTTATAGATTATAAATGAAGATGGTCATTTGTTGGTAAAATGAGGAATGTTACAGCATAAATGACAACTGAATGAATCTTGAATGACTCAATGTGCCTTTACTCGGAGAGGCCGGCCCCGCGGCGTCCTGCCCGCACTTTGGCTTCGTCGATGGGATGCCACAAAATTACAATAGCAATCATAGGGACCAACGTTTAGACAATTATACATGCTCAGCTCTATCGCTGCAGATCGCCACCAGTTAAATTATGGGCATTCTCAATGAAGGAAATAATCTAGATTAAATTCAGGTTAGTCATTTCAGTAACAAGTTGGTTGCAATTGCTAAAAGAAGCATTGATTGGATTGTTATTATCAAACCACTTCGAATCACATTTAAATTAGACTATGTATAATATGGCTGATGCAAAATTATCTTCACAATTCTCTCCTCGAGATAAAAATTATTATACGATTGAAATGTTAAAAATTAAAGTTTTGATTGTTATTTATAAATATTGGTTAAGAAATAGCAGATTAGCAAGTATGTGCAGTGCAGTGCATTAGGGCTTAGTGGACGCCGCGCCTAGCAACGGTACGAACATTACAAAATCATATTAAAATCAGGAAGTCTAGGCGAAAGTCATAAAAACAACATAATATTAGGTAGTTAAATTTGATAAAAATTTTAAAAGTTACTTGTAAGTAAAATCGCTTTTTATTCAATATTTAGGGTCCAAGAACATTGACGTTAGCTGTTAGTTGTGATTCTGAGTTTTTGTATACCCACTATCTGGATTCACAGCGGGTACCTAGGTAAAATCAATTTACAAAATATTTTGAATCTTTCAGTAACAAGAATGTGTGTGTTTCCTTTTAGTGGTTCAATTATATACTTGAATCATTGTCTGTTGTGCGTGTCTCATTTGTGTTGTAAATATCTAAAAAATGCAATGGCATTTATAGTGTCTTAAGGACTTAGATCACGTATTTTTTAGTGTCTGTGATATGATGTGTTTTATGTGCAATATGATAAAGTAAATATGTGTTATTAAAAATAGTACGTTGAAGTAAATCATGATGATTCGTAACATTTTCGAATCAAGAATTACCAGTTAGGAGCAGTTCTTTAAACTTACTTGTTCATAATTTCTTTCCCCATTACATACTGAACAATATACCTACTTCTGTATAAGTTACAAAAATCATAATGTTAAGATTCATGTTCTAGTATAACATATTAGACGAAAGCCAAAAGCTAACGAACAATGGAATAAAATTTGAGTGTCATCGTGTATTTGTTTCGAGCTTAAAAATTTACAAATTAATCTTATGTGCGGTGCATCGGTAACTTTAACTTCCAATGGTCTTCATTTCATAAAGAAAATACTTAAAATGTAAGTATTCTCAAACAAACTATTTCGAAAAAATCTGCAAAATTCTTAATGGAGTGCCTTACGTAATTAATATAAAATGAAATTAGGATGAATGAATTTTATTCTAGCATAATTTGAGGAAACACCATTATGATAAATATTATAATAGCATAAATTATTCCATTCTAAACCAAAATCCGAAAATTCCATGAATTGTAGGTATCATAGATTAAATCCTAGGTAAAGAAAGTTAATAATGTAAGTTTAAAATACATAACCTCTATATCCAGTATTTATTTGTTATGCCTGTTATATAAGTAGTTTTTAACTTGATATATACTTAGTAGTGGTATTTCACTTTCTATCAGGTTATATTGTCTTTATATGTTGATTACTTTGTTCCTTGAAATAAGTCACGAAGTCAAAGACCCAGTGCGATTTCAAATGAAACTTATAAAGAACTTTCCCTTTTGATTAACTTATTTTAGCTGCTGTTTGATCGGTTCATATACGACGTAGATATAAAGAGCCTAAACAGCATAGTAACTATCATTAAATACGTATACTTAGTAAATATTATTAAATTTTAGCCTGTGCCACATTATTGTTTAAGTTACCTAGACCTACATAATATACATACATGTCTTCTTAGTACCTAGACGGTTCCATTTTTTTAGTTTACATGTCTAGATGGATTCTTTTTAGAAAATGAAGTGTTTTAAAAGGTCTTCTATTAGGGCTTCCCAACCAAGGTCTTTCAATTGTAGCTACCGTGGTGCGGTCTTTCACTATTGCAAAATATGTAATACGAGTAAAGCTGAAATACAGAGATAATGCACTGGAATATCATTAAGGATGGTCATGGCTTTGTTAACAACTGATATACATAACAACGATGACTACCTTTCTAAAATCTATTAGAAGTAAGATGAAAAAAAAGCTCGTACACATAACGTCACTTACCTATACTGGTTTGCAGTTATTTTTATCTTCTCCATTGCACTTTTTTTCTACTATGATAATGATATTTTAAGAATAATCAATAGATACCCATTAGTTGGATTGATTACATTAAGCAAATTAGGGCTAATTTGTGTTTTTCTAGCTATGAAGTAGGATATTATACTTACCTACATTGTACTTTTCTAATAATTATTTAAATCTAGTCTTCTTGAATTTATAATTGTGAAGTGTGCTTAGATCTTTATTTACGACAACGTTAGCTGTTATTGTTAAATGTTTTAGGCCAACCAAATTGTGGTGCAAATTTTAATGTCTAGGATTTTGTAACAAGAATTGTTTCAAATTCACACCATCACGTACCTACCTATATTATACTTTATTATCTACCTAGTTGTAATTATTATTACCTACTTGTAAATAGTTACATACTTAATTATATTTTGAATGTTTCACTCATATCAATCTAGAGAAAACAGTTTATTAGAAAATGTAAGGAATCTGACAACATGGAGATGATTACGGTTCAATAAACACTGTGTATTTATAATGAGTTTTATTTCACAAGATGCGGAATAATAATGTATGGAATGCGCTGCCTGCTTTGTTTTCCCGGCCGACTACAACCCGAGTCTCTTCAAGACGAGAGTGAATAGGTGTCTTCTAGACTTTAATGATACATCTTCGGCCACGTCGTCACTTACCACCAGGTGAGATTGTGGTCAAACAAAGGTCTATAAAAAAGGTTGATAAAAAAGGAATATTCATCAGTTTTTGCCATCCATTTTTACTTACGAGCTTTCTAAAAATCTGACTGCTCGTCTACTGTTTTATTTTGTTCTATAAGGAACTTTATTTTGACTACACACTAGGTATGTCTTGACATAGGAGAGGTAAAAAAAATCCGTTTATGTATTTTAAATTTTATTCGTAAGCAATAAAAAGTAATCTTCATAATATGTGTCACAAATTTCAACTTATACTTAAATAAAAACCTTAAATAAGATTTAACGTGTCGGAAGCAGTTAAGGAGTAATACTAGCCTCAATCTTTTATAATCTGACAGTTTACTGAAATTAGAATGTGTGAACGAAAAAAAACTGTCGATTTGAGAGGTGGTTTATTAATATTGAAGGTACCTAGTAAAATTTTGGGGCATAGTATTTAAAACTGAATCAACATCGTAACAGATATGAAATGACCAGTGTTCCTGAAACAACAATCTCCGTGCTTTTCAACGTTATTTCCAGTTCAGCACTTACTAAAACAGTTTCATCTATGTTGACGATTAGGAAAATCGTGGATTGAATTTCAAGTTAAACTGATAGTTTTTATAAGAGAATGATCGTGTTTTAAATTAAATTGTTAAATAAAATCACGGAGATGTCTTCAAAAATAATGGTTGCATAAACTAAACATTAAAACTTACAACACATTTTCTTTTTTTATATATTTATTCACGAAATACTTCTTATTACGATGCGCAATTGCAAATAAATTAAATACAAATGAATTAATATAACGAAAAGAGGTTAATATGTACTTATAACATTAGTTATTCTTCGTATTTTAATTTCAATAAGTCTTTCTAAATATTCATTCATTTCCTACATTACTTTTCAAATGTTATTGAAGTATGAAATACAATCGCAATTAATGAGCTCATCCTTCATTTCATATTTCACTCATTATTTTGTTTAATCATTTTATTAATTATATTTTCTTAGTATAATAATAATCTATAAATTGATGTATAAGTTCGTAATTATTAAATTCGAATATTTTAACATATGTATATTAATAAACAAGTTTTATTTAAATAAATAATATAATCAACATAAACTGTGAAGTTTAAATTATAGTATATCGTAAATAAATCTATATATCATAATTAACGTAACATAAATCTGTCTTGAAACATTACATCGTTACAGTTATTATTTATGTAGGTAAATAAAATCACATAAAATTATGTGATTCAATATGACCACAGAAAAAACTATGAGCTGAATAATCTTGAAAGTCAAGCTGAGCCAAGATGTTTTTCAAATACATAGTAAGCAAGTACTTAGTACATGACGTTTAACATTTTGGTAATGTATTCCCATGCTAGCTAGGTAGTTCGTAGGGAATGGAATAGTTCGGATTCTAAAAATAGACTGTAGTAGAGATAGCAGCTCATAGTTTCTCGTGGCACCTACATAAATAAATAACAGTTTTGTTATATTATTCGGTTATATTAACAGAATAATTAAGTAGGTAGGTATTATATCTTATTACAAATCTACAAATATGTTACTTATATCCATAAAATTATAGAAACATAATTATGTAGGATACTCATCTCATATTTATTTACCTAGCCTATGATACTGATTTTTAGTTTGATCACGAATAGAAATTATCATACTACCTAGTGTTTTACTGGGTGTGGGTGTGCATTCAATCTATACTGGGAGTGATTGTTGCATTGTCAATGTGACCAAAATAAAACACAAGTACATTATAACTAACTACTCTCGAGATATATTTAGATATCCAGACATATTACATTACAGTTAATTCATTCAAGCACAAAAGGAAGAGGGTAATTCATTTGGCACAGAGAGGTTGAATCTTAAAAATAACATAATTTTCACATTGATACAGTCTTCAAAATAAGAAAGTACACTTGAAGGTTTTCAGGAAATAAACAAGACGAGGATAGTCATTTGCAGGTTTCAACATTTATTTATCTACTAATACATTTAATTTTATAATTATTATTCATTTTAATTGTATAATATAGTTTATGCTTGCATAAGAGAATGATTTAACAATAACGAGGCCTACATTTAATTCGCCCTCTTACTCGGTACTTTCGTCTTCCACACGCGCTTCGGTCAATCTGACTTGACTTGCAAAAAGCAACCTTATCACGTGGCAGATAAATGTGAAGATAGACACAAGAGAATCCTTGCAACCCCAAAACAGTCCAGTCCATACAGCAAGTCTACACTTCGATGTACTTAAACATATTATGCTAATCATGACGAGAATGTGTATAAGCAACTTGTAGTATAGGTAAGGTACTGCTAAAATTTAACCACACATCGAAACGTCGTACCCGTGACGGTTTTAATTTAAATTGGTAAAAGAACGTTTTTCTTTGTGTTCTTTTTAAGAAATATCTTGTACCTATCTTGATATGGAAGGGACATGTGGAAGAAACGTTACCTCAATGACATCCTCGACTTACTCACAAGTTCTGTCGTTTATGTCTTAGACGTAATGTAAATATTATTAAATAACTATTCTTGGTATTAAACTTCCCAAAACCAACAAAGGTTATAAACCCATAATAAACCAATGTTCAGTAGATCATTTCTTATAACGAGTAGGTAAAGTGCTTATTTGCACCGTGGCACAAGTGGAATTTAGATTTGAAAATATTTACAGTTTACAGTTACAGTTCTGCAAAACATCGCACAAATCCAAAATCAAGATTGTCATTTTTTAGATCAAATAAAAAAGAAAGTGACTTTTTTCAAGTTTAAAATGAAGAAGAAATTTTAATCATGGTATTTTGGATAATTTCATCAATACTTATAAACACCGCGGGAACAACTACAATTTAGTAATGTTCTCCATTTTCTCCTTCCCACATATACCGCTCGCAGTCTTCGATTTGTAGTCTAAACCTTCTTATTAGTGTTGTAATTTTTTTGTATTAATTTTAAATATGGTTTGGAAATATTCAGTTTGAGCCTACGTCTCTGGAAGTATTAGTGAATTAGTTTATCATTATATCAAATTAGATCTTTAGTCACACACCAAACTCAGTGAATGAGAAAATAGACTCGTGATCTTTCTCATACTCTTTATGTAAACATTCTAGGCCTCACGACTATTTCAACTTGGTTCAATAACAAGGTTACATCGTCCACTCCTCTATTGTTTATTACATATATTGGATAATTAGTCTCGATGGCGGAATTTATTTTTAAGTTGGTTTCACATCAATACATTTTATGAAGAGTTGCGATTTGGGGTGATGAATGAGATGTATGTTTATCTATCTGTTGAATAGAAAGGAGTGTGGGTAGACGACGTGTTGGTGTATATTTGGGGGGCAGGCAGACGTGAGGCGCTCAGTGGCAGTGGTCGGGCGCGAGCGACTTGCGGCTCGCGGAGAGGTGGTGCGCGCGCGGCGCCGGGCGCTGCGAGCGCGGCAGCGTGGTGGGCGCGGGCGGCGCCGCAGCGCTGGCCGCCGCGCCGCCGCCGCCCTCGCTCACATCGCGCGGTTTCCACACGGGCGATCCTACAACACACCAAACACCAAACTCTTTACAAACTCGATATATACTACTCCGACAATTTTTATAGATAGATCTTCCACCGAATCTTGGCCAGGTTGTTCGCGGAAAGAGTTGAATGTTTGATGAATGTCGAAGGTGACGCCCGGCAGAAACCGGTCGATCGGCAGCGAGCCCGTTGAGCGGAAAATTAAATGTATAAAGGAGCTGAGCGAGCGGAGGGGTTTAACTACGTCGGTCAACATTGTCATCGAACATTCAAGCGGTAGCATCAAGTTATCGGCATCAGCTTTTCTGTAACTACATATCTACGGGGTAGGTACAGAGATACAAAATTGAGGGAAATTAAAGTACCTATTCAGAAAATAGGTTTACAAATAAAATATGGGCAGGTTACAAGAAATTGTAGATTAGAACTCAATGTCTAAACACATTTCAAAATTATTCTTCGGCAGTCTATATTTGCTTGCAGTTATTCTCTGGTTGAACTCTTCATTATTTGTATTCAAGTGCACGATCTACAAAGTGGACAGGGTGCAAAGCTACGTACGGTAAAGCACTACGTGAATAGAGATTAGTTATTAATTAATTTATCTAATTTACTTTATTTATTGTTACATTGATATATATCGTATATTTTTATTACTTAGATCTTTTATTGATTACGTTCCTTAATATTTTTATGGTTTTTATTTTGATTGGTATTAAATATACTCTTACTTTAAACTACAAGGTATGCTATATACCGGTAAATAATTACCTACGCTACGTTGTATAGTAATTTCATTGACACACATATCTATTGTTTATATAATATTATTTTCAGTACTTTTATGTACCTTACTTCTAAATAACGTTGCAAAGGTAATATGCACGTAGTTACTTTGATACTACAATTATAATGTAAAATTGGTTAAACTTATGGTAGGTGAGGTACATTATAGTAGGGACACAGCCAGTTACAGTTAAAGTACATAGAATGTGCTTATATTTAATTTTTTTATTGGTTTTATTTTTTGTTTACTAATAAAGTTTGAAAGTTTATTTTATAGACAACCATTAATTTCACATTATTCGTAGTTAATTTGACAGGGTGAATATGGCAGATATAAAAACAAATGGTGGGGACCAATAAAAAGGGTCAAATAGTAAGCCACTAAAAATAACAACTTGGTAAAATTAGTAAAATTATAGAGTAGAAGTTTTTAATTCTTTAACTTTCAACTTAAATCTTAACAAATAAAACACAACTGGTTCCTTTTAGATTTGACCAAGATAAATAGCGGAATAATTTCAAAACAATTGGTGTCAACTAAACATTTGTACTGTTAGTCATTGAAAACGTGATATTTACCATGATTTGATACTTTAAATAAAAAAAAAATGGAAATATCGGAAATCTCAAAAAGAATCAAATCATCGTAAATATCCCATTTTCAATGACTTTAGTGTTAAAAACCATGATAGTTGTGTAATCGTTTTAATGAATTCACTAAACTGTTCATAATTTCGCTAAGATTTTACATAAAGCCATTAAAACTATTCTAAACTCGATACTCAAAAAAAAATAAGTCATTAATGAAATTATTATGCAGGTGACATTATTCTAAGCAGGTACCAAAGTAATGGAAGACTTAATAAATTGGCGATACAAGTCCTGGGCTTAAACAAAGGATTATATTCTTTCGAATTTAAAACTTGTAATAAAAATAAATAAACACTCCTCAATATTAATAACATGAAGATTGTTAGTGCCATCTGTTTTTTTTAAGTGAAATAAAAAGTTAATATACGTAGTAGTTAGTATTGAGATTGAAAATATCATTTTAATTACGCGTTTAGCCATCTGTAATAGCACTGGGATCTTGGGTAACGACATCTCTAGTGACGTTCTGTTCCGCAGTCATCTTGTTTGTTAGCTTTTGGGATGCCAAGTTGGCATCCCAAAAGCTCGTTGTGCTCAATAAAGCTAAACTGTATCTCAACGTTGGGAAAAGGCTGCTGCTTTGCCCACATGGAATACTGTTGTCACCTTTGAGCAGGAAGCCTGGATACCAGCTTAGACCTCATAACTCTATTTAAAGTCGTGCTGTGAGAATTCATGACGATCCTTTGCTCACAGACGAAATTGTGCCACTAAGTCTCGGGAGACCCTTCCCATGGTTGTGTTCTGATGAGCAGTTTGACGTTCCTGCGGCTCCCAAACACTAGCTCCCATCGGCAGAGCATTGTATGTTTACATCGAGTTATATTTGACAGTATTAGCCTAAAATAATACCACTCCGTCAGCTTATTTCATGGTCGTTACTGTGAAGGATCATGATGAGTTGATACAAGTTTCGAGCCTAACAAGTGGTTGATTTCATCACGATATTCAATAGGCACGGGTTTATAATAGAGTATAACCGTTCGCTGACTGTAAGGTAGATCAAGCACACATTTAGGTTGAGTAATTATTATTATCGAGGTTGCCAAGGTTTTCTCTCAGGACTACAACATGGGGTTTTTAAAAGGTCTCCTAAGACATTTAAAGGGTCGGTAACGCGAGTATAAAGGTAATATCCCTGACATTGCTATCGTCATAAGTTGCGGTAATCGCTTTCCATCAAATAGGTCGAATACCTGTTTGTCATTTTAGTGGTATAAAAAAGGATGATCTAAGCGGGCATGACATTTTCCAATCACATTCTTTATCTACACGACTTATACTAGTATAATTAAGTACTTATATTAGACTAGTATAAGTACTTATACTAATATAATTAAGTAAACAAGACGAAGTCATGTTTTGTAGTAGGTTCATACAACTACATACGTCTTATATATAAATAAGCATAACTAATCCAATTTTTATTCTACATGTTATTAATAGTTGAAGTGTATTTAAATTATAATTTAAATAAAAACTACAAATAAAATAAAATAAATAAAAATTAAATATAAAATTACAGTGATAATAAAAGGACAAACATCAGTTCAATACCACAGCCATTATAATATTTATATTACTTAGCACTTGTACATTTACTTCTTATGGATAGAATTTGATTATTATCTAACATTGTGTATAGCTATGGTTATTTTTTGCATCATCTAGCTACATACATCACATCTATCTACGTAAAGAGTTATTGGTTATCGACTACACTCCTAACTTCTAGCTGAGAAATGTATTTCAAGACAACAATGTCTGAATCTTGACGTATACGTGTTATTTGAACAATAGTTGGATTTGTTGATACGCAAGTTTGATGGTAAAACACAATTTTAGTCATTGATTAGTTACTCATTCAACGACTTTTTACTAAACTCGAATGACCACTACGCTCTGTAATACATAATTTATTGATCTTTACCCAGACATCATTGCAAAATACAATGTATTTGTAAAGCTTTTTTGAACACAAAGTAAATGGTAGGTATTAAATATCCACGTAATATATACGGAATTCATAGGTTCATGTTGTAGACTATCATTTCTCAATTCTAATCAATTCCTTTTTAGACATAAGCACCGATCACTTATTTGAATTACTAAGATGAAATATTGATGTTATGCATAGACCGATTTCTACGTCAAGAATCTAGAGATGTTCCAGATAGATCAGTTTAAATCTTACGAGGCACTATTCAGCCTGTATAATCAAATAAAAAAATGATAAATTATTTTGTTAATGTAATGGCATTAAAATCAAAAATAATTATATAGATTAAGTACATTTTCTTCAATAAATTCCAACTCAAACAAAACACTAACGACATACAATATATACTATACGACATACAACACTATATACCATAAATTAAACATGGATTTGATCGAACTCGTTGACGTCAGGATAGCGTGCTGTGGGGCAATAGGCACGGTCCACAGAGTCGTCCAGTGTCTCAACGCTGCTTCGAGCTGACGAAGTGAGCGTAGACTGTGCCGCAAGAGATCTCCTGCGGGACTTAGGGGACTTGCCCCTCGCCTTATGCTAGGAGACTTTACTCTGCTTCTTACCGGAAAGGTAGCATTGCACGCAGGTGGGGTGTTCGAGGGCGCGCGCGATCGACTCTGTGGACTTGGAGACGACGATACCCATCTTCATGGCTTTGTCCTCGGCCTTGGCTAGCTGCGAGTAGTGCGTGACGCGGTCCAACGAGTTGGTGCCGAGACGAGCGAGCTGGTCGCGGGGCGCCGGCGTAGCGGCCAGAGAGCGCGAGGCGCGTCGGCTGACGGCTGGTGAGCGGCTCGGCGAACGGTCAAAGCTCGCCTGCGGTGTTCGCATAATGCCCTTCTTAGGAGGCGGCTTAGGCGAGCGCGCGCGCTCCACGCTGCTCTCGCGGGACTTCATGATGCTGCCGCGCGGCGACCGCGATCCATCGAAGCTCTGCTGGGGCGAGCGCGACTTGTCGATCGAGTTACGAGGCGATTTCGTTTGATCGAAGCTTCCGCGCGGGGAGCGATGCAGTGCCTTGCCCTGCTTCAGGCTCGATTTGTTAGGCGATTTGCACACGATGACTTTGGTGACGCGGTCGCGGTCGGGGGAGCGGTCGGCTGCTCGGCTCGGTGAGCGGTCAGCTGCGCGGCTCGGCGAGCGGTCGGCAGAGCGGCTCGGCGAGCGGTCGCGGTTGATGCTACCGCCGCTGCACGAGCGGATCACTTTGATACGCTTTTCGGGAGTCTTCTTTTCGGGGGAGGATTTAAGCGAGTATGACTCTTGCTTACCTAGCTCCTTGACTAGTGGGGGGTGGTAGTGAGTGGGCTGAGCCGAGGACTGGATCAGCCGCGCCTGGCTACCGTTGCTGCCGGCGCTCAGAGTCGAAGTCGTGCTGGAAAGATAATTGATTAATCAATATTGAATCATGACAATCTGTATGCACGCTGGTGCGATGTTGATCGATGGAGAGTTACCTGAGCGTGAGATGGTTGGGCGTGCGGCCGAGCGAGCGCTTGGCGGGCGGCGGCGGCGGCTCCTCCTCGCCCTCCGACTTGGAGCTGGGCTCGCCCTTCTCCTCCGCGGAGCTCCTCTCGGGCGGAGGCGGCGGGACCGCGCGCTTGTTCATAGGCTCTGTTTGTTAGTAAGCCGAGTTAGTCACCACCTTACAAACCCAATCCAAACGCCAAGAGCAAACACACACAAGGATAACATTTAAACTACGGTCCATCAATACAGCGAAATTGTGGCACAAAATACTCAATTTAAATGTCCTTTTTTGTTATACGTGTTATTCGGTTGTGTATATAGAAAAATAACTATATCTATGGTATTAGTCATCTAGCACCTATATAATACAAGCTATGCTTAGCTTGGAGCTAGATGATGTTGTATGCATCGTCCAGCATTATCATTTTCTATTATTCCAGCATTTTCGATTTATATTATTTTGGAAAGATCTCAAAATTATACTAACGAAAGAATATTAGTATTATTTTATGCTAAGATAGTTTCTGCATTCGGGTGTTTATTTACAACATTTATTAGGATATTCATGCAATAGACAGAAAACTCTTTTATAGGTATTTGGATGTGGAAAGTGGAAATTAGTAATTTATGAACATAATATCTATTGACCTAGTCAATAAGTTAGCTGTTAATTTCCTGAAGATTCTTTAAATAAAATAAAACAGGTTGTTAATGTTGCTCGGCAATTCAGTTACTCATTAGAAAATTTCACCGAAAGGACTTGAAATGACGTTCTGCTAGAAAACGTGCTAAGTTTTACTCCATGAGCTGATTTTGACTTAGATATCTTCTTGGGTACTATCGCTAAAATTACTTGTTTCTTAACTTTATTTACCATCCAATGTGTTTGCAAATGGGCTTTTTGTGGACAATGCTCAAATTTTTATTAGTTAAAATACCTAGTAAGATAAACTAGAACTATATAAATTGCACTGATTTTATAAGGAAACGTATCCAACACATTGTATTGGCTTATCTATTCATTTTTGAAAACTGCAATTCCTTTTGTTCCTTATACCACACAATTTTGTTTTTCAGAGTTTCAAATTGGTTACTCAGTTTCAATTTCAATATTTGACGAAATTTTATATATTGTGTAGTTCAGCCCGACAAGAATAATGGATTTGTACCTATAAAACAAGGGGAATGCATTATTTTCTAATAATTAAGTACCTACTTTGCTCCAAGTTGAGTTTGGTGTCCTTTATAATAAGATAAATATATATGTAGATATAGATTTATAATAGTAATTTACATAAAAATAGTACTTTTTTGTACGGTTTGAAGCATAATCCAAGTGATAAATTCCGAGGTAACACAATATTATCAACACTGATGGCATGCAAAATTATTGTAAGACAGTAGGCAGATACTAAACATGAATAACATGCATAAAATGCGAGCGTATTTACGAGATTGATTTACCTTGAAATTTGAGTTTGCTTTTTTCCCGTAATTTTGGTTCTGTTCCTGGGTTCTTGACGAATGAAACTGTAAAATTTCGGGACAATAATACTCAATTCTAATCAAGGTTTATCTCGTAAATACCGAGACTTCACCTACGTTGTGAGGTTGTAAAGAAATGTTTTAAAGCTCTTTCTATTTATGGACTGAAGTGATTGAAAATATGTTAGATATTCCATGATTTAATTGTAAATTCCATGATTTAAATGTAAAGTTTACTTTTCTTTGTGAGATAAGCGTGAATACTCAAATGTAACGTAGTTCGACTTGTCGAGGGTTGGTAATTTTGAAGCATGATGGCTTTTGGCGGTCTACCTGCTTGAACCCAGATATCACAAGACTCACCTATGGTATCGCCGAGGGTTTTGCTTCGAAGCCTGTAAGGCTCTTCCGGAGTTAAATCTTGGGGAGGCTCCTCTGCATCCTGGGAGTTTTCACGCGACAAATCGCTAATCTGAAATTCATATTTATATATTTTTTTCTATCTATTATATTTTGCTCTTATTTTTTAAG
The DNA here is from genome assembly GCA_944547425.1 of Eupithecia centaureata. Taxonomy (NCBI): domain Eukaryota; kingdom Metazoa; phylum Arthropoda; class Insecta; order Lepidoptera; family Geometridae; genus Eupithecia; species Eupithecia centaureata. The sequence continues at coordinate 6,310,839 of OX155681.1, read as the reverse complement.
ATTTATTTTAAAAATTTACACTTTGATAAAACAAAGTCGATGAAAAACATAATATATTTTAGTAAAAGAAATCGATTAGAATTTTTACCTCAATATTTCCTGCTGATAGTCGCTGTCCACTTGTCTTGGGCTTCTTCATCTTACCAAGTGTTTGGGATCCCTGCATTACTTGTACCTAAAATTGAGATATAACAATTCAATTCAATTCAATTCTCTTTATTAATCATATATATAACATTACAGATTACAATAATCTAATGCGTTATAATATGGAACACGGAAAATATATATATAATAATAAAAATCTAATAAACTTAAATTAGTACTTAGTAAAAACACACACAAATACAGATAAAATCTAAAACAAAATTAAACTAAAATCACAAAATGAAAAGAAGAATAACAACAACAATAAACGTAGGAACTTTGATAACAAGTAAAAAACTTATAAGTAAATATAAAGAAATGAGTCTACTAGACTTTCTACCTTCATAGTTACGGAAAGGCAAATAAGCGGAGGAACGAGATAATGATGTGTGGGTTGTCCAGCATTTTTAATATTTTTGATAGATATTCTAAACTTAAAGATAATAAGAATACTTTATAAAATTTAAAATGTAAAGTGCGTAAGGAGTAGGGTACCTGGTGCTTGGGGCGGTCGAGAGTGTGTGGCGCGCGCGGCGGGATGGGCGCGGGGCGAGTCGTCGGCAAGGACATGTTGCGGACAGACTCGCGGATGATCTGCCGGATCGTCTTCAAGAACGCGTTGCGGAAGTCAGCGGTACTGGAATCAGACAAAACATTTGTAGAAAAGAGATTTTGATTACAAATTGAAAAAAGAACATTCTTCTGAGAGAGCCGACATGACACTTAAGGGCCGTTTTGTTTTGTTTCTCCGTATTTTTAATATTGTGGGTCACATTACAAAAATATATGAGTCTGGGCAGGACACTTTGCAAGGAAAGAAGATGGATAGGAGGGAACTAAACAAAATGGCCAAAAACATTCCAAGAACAGGGTACAGAAGACAAGGACGTCCAGTAGTGAAACGGACACATAAATTTTGCTAAGGTCGCAGAACGAACCTGAACGATGACTAAATGTACTGTATGTAAATGCATCTAATTATGAAGAGTGCCAGAAGAATTTAGAAGCCTATACCTAGGCCCTAGGCTTACTATTTATGGTACCTGCCACAAATAGTAAAACACTATGATAGTCCCCAGTATAGGGTTACGGATGATGATGATGATTCTGGAAACGTAAGTATCATGTTTAGTTTAACGGAAACAAAAATTTCAGGTTATAAATTGTCTCACCTATTAGAAAGAACATAAACTTTCTCAGAGCGCCTCTGTAACTGGCTCCTCAAATGTATGAGCTCCCAGAGGAAGTGACTATCCATGTCTTTGGCGGACGAAGCGCGAACCTGCACTTCAGTCACTGGTATCAAAACTTGATATCTTATAATCTCTACTTCGTTAGAGTTATTTTTAGAAGAAACGCCCTGAAAAACAACGCACAAATTACAATATAATATACAATATAAAAAGTGAACGTGAAACTAACACGGCAACTGCTACGAAATTGTAGCAAATGCTACGAATTCGTAGCACATGCTACGTTCATTCTTATGGAAACGCAAATGAAATTTTACTATCTCGAACTTGATAAATAATTCATTCCTAGAAAAACCATAAAAAGAGACATTACTACTGATGTAAATGGCGAAAGTTTGATACGACTTGAATAAATTATGTATATTACAAAGTTTTTACCATCAACTTTTTCTTCTGTCTCAGTCTTTCTTTACAGAGGAAGACAACAGCTGATTTAAATACAAAGCACATAGCATGCAATTCCAGTCCTTTCTTAATTTTTCCTAGGAAGTCAGAAATATTTAACCATTCAACTCCACCGTAATACAACAAATCACCTGAAACCCAAACAAAATATGTTAATAAGGAACAAGTTTATACATTCAAAATATAAAGTAGTCTATTTAGAAACCCAAGCAACTTACCCGGACTTAGATCTATAGGCTGCTTGCAAGACTTTTGGTGTTGTCTAAACAAGTGATCAAATATAGCACCATATTCTTCATGAATTCGTTGCATTTCATTTATATGTTCTGCAACTTTTTCCATTCCCTTCAAAGCCTCTGCACAAAAAAGTTACAAGTATTGAAAAAGTATTTGAATGAATAAAATATGAACGAGATGAGGGTGCGTAACTTTTCCCTTACCTACTAAATGGAGATGCTCTTCAGAATTAACATCAGTCAAATTCCGCAATTGTTGAAGCAGCAGTGGATACTTGAGTATCCTTTGTATTGGCTTGATTAAATAAGATTCTAACGTCGAAGAGTGCTGTTGTTTTGGATTCCTTGCGGCCAAGAACTCTTGTAAAGCTTGATTACCTTCATCTAAAAATAAAAGCATACGTTGAACAATGGCAAACTTTGAATGTTGGAATCGAGATACGGAAGAGTACTTACTTGGATGCAAAACTTTCTGTGCTTTACTGTGACTGGCACAAAAAGAACTGTACAATTTGAAATGGTTAACGTAATACAGGAAAGCATTTCCAACCGCAAAGAGTGCATTCTGTGAATGGAAAGACATTAATCAAAGTGAGTTATTGAATAATGTAAATTGTCAGTATCGAATGTCTGGCTGGTCTTGTTGATAAATGATTTCACGTTATTCTACCGTACCTTGAATTGGTTGGAGAATTCAAAGTGATGGAAGTTGGGCTCAGCCTCGAGCGCTTCCTCTAAGTTTTGTAGGAATTGTCTTTGGAACGTCACTATCTCCTGAATGTTCCCAAACAACGCGTTGATCTCGGCGTTTGATAAAAAAGTTTCTCTCTTCAAGGGCTCCAAGTAATTCTCCAGTAAATTATTGAGATGCTGCAAGAGATACAATATTAATTTTGTAACATGTCTTTGTTTTTGATGTAATTTGTTATTTGAAATCTGATTAACCCTACCTGAGATCATCAACTTGATAATTGATAATAATTAAGTAGGAAGGCACTACCAACTTTTTAGAACAAAGGTTGTGGTTACGCGATTTTATACAATTTTCAGAATTCCTCCCATAAAAGTTTTCATTCATGAATATTGAAAATAACAGCGGAAGATATTTTGAAACTTTGGAGAACTTTTACTTTATTGTAATAACTTCCAAGTTTTGGCAGGAAGATCAGGAGTTAAATTGGGTAAGTGGTAATCAATGTGCCTGCATCGCTGAGGAAATTATTATATCTCAAACTTATGAAGAAACTACGCCGAAGTGTCGCAGAGTTGCCGCACTACATTGTTGTATGTTGGAAATTGAATAGCAAGTTGAATTACCTACGTCTTTATGAAATATCCAACACAAGAGTTTGTCATTACTTATCTCTAAAAGTTGCTGGAGGTTCTCGTGAGTTATGGAGTTTATTCAATTTATTTATAAAAGGCTAATGAGCGTTTCATTTTATCTCAACATAAATAGTAATATTTCCTTATTCATTATTTTTCTGTCTTCCTACATGCATTTTTAACGTACTGGTATTATTATTTGTCAATTGAGACGCGCTTTAGGGTATTAGCCAAGTTAAAAAAGAAACGGGTGACGCAAAAGCAGCGTGTATCTTTACATGATGTACCTGACAAAATGTCTTTAATGTATTCAATTTTGTAAGAATAATTTGCCATTGAGCGAGAAATTTAACGAGTCAATTATTACACCAAAGTCGTTTAGGTCTTCGTTTGATGTCAGCAGCTGACCTACTTCTGCTTTTGATGTCGATTTGATTTAGAAGGTAGCATATTTCATAGCTTCAGTGTCATAAGCTCACTTTGCTGTGAATAACCATTGTAATGTGTTCATAATGCCGAGATAATTGTTGCGTTCACTGAGACGCTTTGAACGAAATGAGTTAGAATCCTTTTGAAGGGAAATGAGAATGAACTCTTTTGTGCTAATAATGACGGAACTGGTAGATTTCGTTCTGGCTCTGAGAGCAGTTAAAATGTTTTTTAATTTGTTAATATGGAGACCTGACAAAAATTAAGTCTCACCGACGACGCTTCAGGCGTGAATTTAACGTAGTTTTAAATTCATCCACACGTTGACATTTTTAAACAAGGTTTATGCGTTGCTGATTAACAAAATGCTTTTGTAACTTCAACTTTATAAAGGCTCTTTACAAATTAAAAAAAACACTGAAATAATAAATGTATAACTAGGTTGCCCGTGGTTTACCTGATTTTTCAGAGAATTAAAAGCTTAAGTATAGTGGCAAAACTTTACGCACGTAAACACATACCTGTTCATTGCAGTAGTTTTGGCTATCTAGTAATAAACACACAGGCAGGCATCTTCTCAAACAGTAGTCTGTATAATATTAGAAGATCAGTATCAGAATATTTTTTAACTTGTAGGTATTATAAGATTCCGGCTATATTCCCAATGGATTCGTCCCTTGCATACGAACGCCATATTAAAGTTAGCCTCACCTTGACATACGCTCGTTCAGTATCGACGAGCTCCAACAACACCTTCCTCAACTTATCAGCGTCGGACAGGTGTCGCGAGGGAGTCGCCGCGTTGCTGGCCACGCTCCCCGTGGGGCTCCCGCGGCGCGTCTCGGCCGGTGAACGACACCAGCCAGTCACTTGCTCCGCACTCTATCATATCAAATAATTAGGATAGATGACTAGGTAAGAAAAATATAATTCTATTTAGTCCGTTAGAATTTCGAAAAATATTGGACACGTATTTTTTATTATAAATATTTAAGTAATATTTATCGCGTTTATTTACTTTTTTTTCCCGGCGTACTTTTTATTTTGTCATTCGAACAGATAAAGCATATTACATTTGAGAAGTGAGGGCACCTGACGTCAAGTCTTTCTATAAAATGTCCCAGGGTGTGAAGTGCGCTTTACCTTGGTTATTTTCTGTTTACAAAATAAAAAATAAGTGTCCAATTATTTTCGAAACTCTAACTGACGGACTTACTAAATTTTTTTTGCCATCTAGCCTACTCTTGTCATCGACTACCGCCAGGTTAAGGCAAATGGTCGAAGCATAGAGATGCCTATGGGCAAGTATTTACTGTTCATCGTGCTGATAAATAACATGAAGGTAATGTAAACCATAGATTCCACCTAGCATAAAGTGGCACGGGATTGAGGAAATCTAGCACCCAGCATACGGTAAGAAATGTACGGCTACTGGTAATCATACTAAAAGTCTTTTACATTTTCGTAAGATATTCTCAAATTCAGGAAGTATCCTAATTAAGGATCATAAAGGCAATACCCACATCACAAAAAGAGAGACATTCAATAACAACTCGTATTCTTAGCTAAAATAAAAAAGCCAATTTATTTCCCCGAACACAATAAAAAATTTAATAATAAAGTGTTTTTAAAAGCTTGCTCATTTTGGTTGGCTGCCAAAAGAATCCGGATTGTCATTATTCAAATATCGTGATTCGTCCAATTTTATACACAAAATACTTGACAAAAAAGCGTTTAGAACCACTCTACCCATATTAAAAATGGTTGACCCACTTCAACCGTTAAAAAGTCTTTTTATGACATTAGGGCCCTCATTGTTATTTTTCAGACTGAACAATAAATTCATCCAATACTCGTATGACCGTTATTTTCAAGGTAGGCTGGAAGATCAACGAACCATCGAGGTCACTTTTCCTTAATTGTGTGGTAGGGAAGTGGATATAAACTATTTGCGAAGATTATAGATGTGACACTGACTACTAATTAAGTTTGACTTCAATAATGGTTTAGAGTTAACAGTTTTTGCATGAAAGATAATTGACCGATTGTCGAAATAATACCGGCGGTTATTTAAAAGTTAATTCAATTATAAATTAGCAATACAATTATCTTTAAAGAACACCGCCCTTACAAATCCAACCAAATTAATTACTAAAGGGAAGCAAACTTTTTTCGTTTTGTGTGGAATAATTTTAAAAAGGATTGAAAAAACAGCACACATCAACCGTTTTCGCTTTGGGAGTAAAAAGAGTACCCACGCTGGAATATATTTACAAGGCACAAATAGGATAAAACGAATGAAATAAAGAACGAATAAAGTTAACCAAAAAACCCGACAACTGTGCCAGACAAACAGACAGATGAAAATAGTTTCTTTTTAAGAAGGTTCTGCTAGACAAGTTCGTGATAATCTTTTAAACGAACGTACCTTGAGCAAGTTTTCTATTTCGAAGGAGTTAGTCCTAGAGGTAACTTTGGGTGGACCGCTGATTGCGTCGCCAAGTCCATCTGTTTCAGGGCTGTATAATTCTTTACCTGTGTAAAAATAATAATTATTTACAATTATCATAGTTGCAAGAAAAATATTATAACGTTAAATGCTTGCTACGAAATAACACGTTTATACCTTTAAAAAGAGCTCATATTTACCATTTCCAAATAATACAACCTTTTGTGTGTGTAAATGAAAATCCCTTTCAAATTTTAGTTGTTTTGTCTACAAGTTGAGATAGTGAACAATACTTTGAACTAATAAATATTGGGTCCAATGGGTGTGGAAATTACGTTTGTTTGGTCAAACTAAGTAACAAAAGTGCTTCGTTGAAGCTTTTATTTACACAATAACATGGGCTAAAGTTTACGGTTAGCAGTTTACTTAGGTACCTGATGAGATATGGATCGGATGATAAGGATGGATGCTTTTGCTATATTTCTTAGATCATTTTGAAAATGAGGTGCTCAATTTACAGAATGTTAAATACACTAATGAGAATCAGACGCAGCTAGAAATATAAAGAGCATTCCAAAAAATCTATAAAACCACAACGAACTTCTCTGTCGATAATACCTTTTTTCAAAACACCTTCAAAAGATAAACCTCGTCCGTGTTAAGGAAGGGATCAGGAAATCTCTTAGTTGGTTGCCAAGGTGGGCTATATCTACCGCATAATCAGCGGGTTGCGGGCGTCGCAAAATGGATGCCAATTACCGCGTAACCACGCTGCCGTAACCATTCCGGAGATGGGACGGTGACCTGCCCGCTCCAGGATTGTCCGGAAATGGAACAAGAACTTGCCAATAAAACTAAATAAATTTTTACGAGGAAATATAGCTTTTTGCGTATTTTGCTGACATTAATATTTCGACAGTTTCATAACATGTTTTGCAATCTATTATTTCCGATAACCAAGAAAAGTTATTTCCAATAAGCCAATCCACATTTCGTTACTGACAACTTCAGGTTTATATAAAACATACCTGTAGTAGATAATATATATTGTATAGTATGACTACATTTGGATCTATTTAAAGATATTTAATCAAAACCTTCAAAGGAACTCTGTATTTGTATAAAACTCAATAAATGTGAGCCAAGATAATGGTAACAAGTAGGTAAGTCCTACTCTTGTGGGTACGGATGTGAAACGTCGAGATGGCGTTTTCAATTCAATATGCCTAACCGCTGTCAAAAGATGGTGAGTTTCAATATCATGAGAGGAAATTACAATGCTCGTGATGAAAGTTCCACGTGAAGCTTGCTTTATGACAAGACGTGGCACAATGAGTTTTTGGTTGCGGCCCGTAGGTACCAACATTGAGCACAAGCAAATAGCTTGCGGTGAGGTCACGGCCTTAAGAGAATACCTACCCAGCTATTTCTGTCTGTGACTGGTAAGGTTTCTCCCATCTACATCTACCCAAAGTAATATTACAAAGACGAACTCAAACATGGTAAGTTTGTAATTTTGTTCCATTGTTTGAAGAGTTAACCTCTGAAACTAGGTACGGTCAATGCCAAAAACTGCTGAACAAATATTTTCTTAATGTCGTACACACTTGCACAACTCTAAAATGCTTATGGGAGATTTTTGTATTCTGCTAATTACCGTTTTTAGTACCTAATATACCAATCACATATAAGTATTCTATTCTGTTATTTAAAATTAGTTTAACGATCTGTGCATTTATTTAAGTTGCATAAAAACTTCAAAACATTTCCAGCACACCTAGTTATAAAAATATTACATTTTATTGCAAATTTATTTTAAGTAGGTAGCTATTTCAGTAATCTTACTCATGATACAGTTGTTCGATCCACTTGTAGTCCCTCTATCCCTATCTCTTTCACAGTCACATACAAACAATTGGAATCAATACGTCGACATAATTGCCACTTGTGTTCCATAGCAATGAAATGAGATTCTCACTGCAATTCCAATCGAGGTCGTGCAATACATGCCGCTTGCCAGTGATTTGTAATTTAAACTATAACATAGACGTAGCTGAAAAATTATTTTGATTGCACGGTCGTTTGGTATTACATAGCTAGAAATGATATAATTTTATTTAATTTGGAATTAAAACTTTTTCTAAACTTTACTTTAACTTGGATATGTATGACTGAAAACCAATTTATGAGAAAAAATGTCGGAAAAATAGTTTGTCCTTCCCAACAGAAATAATCGTCCCTTATAATGTAATTTATTTGTTCATCCTATTTAATACAAGTCTACCCTTATTTTAAGAAGTGAAAATAACAAGGATGTAAATCGGGACAGCGGCAGAGGATACTATTTCGTTCACCGATGGACGTTATAGGGTAAAAAAGGTTGGTAACCTTCTTCAGCTAAACTTATAAGCCTTCGGAGACCTTTTTTGATTAATATCACAAGGGAGGACTTACATTTCTCCTTCAATTTATTATTTAGATCTAAATTATATCAGTTATCCTGATGTTACCGGAATAGCTTTTTTGTTTTCGGTGGGTAATTAAACAATTAAACATGTTCAGAACTCATAATTATTTTGTTTGTTTCTTCGATAGGTTATTTAAAATTAAACAGATTTAGCACATTATTTCTGCGCCACAATGATTTTACTGATCACAGAAAGTACCTACCTTCTTTTTTATTGAGCATGGTAATCGTTCTTTAGGTATTGCAATTAAACAGTTAAACATGCGATTCCAATTATATGCTGTCATGAGGTACGTGTAAGTATATTCAACTGATGGAAACAGTATTGCGTATTGTGTCGATCTTGAATGCCAACAGATGGTCTGACAATCAAACGTCGATTGCTGTACTTACGCGACTGTGATCCTACTTTACTACGAAGCCACTGCTGTAATAGCTCCACTTTATCGTTTCCGAGTTCACGAAGATCTATATTCCACGTGAAGAAAAATAACTTGCTTATTTTGTGATGCACAAAATATTGTTGGCTGTCAGCCACAATAATAATACAAAGACTTAGTGTTGGCCCAAAACGATGCCAAGTATTACGTAAATATTGATGATGATCGATGAAATGCTATTTGGAAAAAAGTTTGAAAAAAGAAGGTTTTACTCTATTAAAAGTTAAACCTTAACCACAACTTTAACTTGAAACTTATAAACTCAAAAATACAATTTTTAGTAATGAAATTATTCAATAAATGAAACAGAAACACTAAAAGTCTCTTAACTTGTTACTTTTATAGTCGTCAATCGAAAAAGTCTTGGTGTCTTGGCCATTTATCGCACACTCATAATAACAGTTCCAATAATATCGTAACAACATCTGCCACACACCAGAATAGGCTCTTTAGACAAATATCAATAAAACAATAAGGGAATGCGAACAGTTTAATTAAAACACGACCACCCATTAGGAATAACGTCAGAGGGTAAGGTATAGTAGGAAGGGTTGGATATTGCGAAGGTTATCATCGTGACGTGGCTCGCCGAGTGGGGCTGGGGGGCGATACGGCAACAAAACAGGGCATAAGCTAAAAGCTTCCCGGTAAATAATAATCCGCAGAGTCATCGCTACGACCCGTGACATAGATGGATAATGAAAAATGTGAAAGAGCTAAAATACGTCGTTTCACTTTCAACGACTATTTATAACAACGATTAATAAACATTGTAAGGAAGGGTTTTGATTAAGACTAACTTAAAAGCTTATTGAGCGTAAAATATAAATGACCGTAACCAGCAGTTTGTTGTTTAGCACCTGTATAATTTTGGTCATTAATCACGTTTTCGTGATGTCTATTCTACATGATAACCATGACTTGAGTAAGGTGTGGGAAGGTTTCAGATCATATAGGTATATATGAGTAACCCATTCTAACGAACCGATGAACTTGTAAAGGTCTGATTTGATAAAGGACTGAAGTGAAGGTCAATAAAATGATCGAGGTCAATGAATATAAGTGGCGGGGCTTGAGATATCTATTTTCAGATGTGCAACTTATGGTTATTTCTTTGATGTTGAATTTATTTATTAAATGTATTTTCTACAATTTTACGAGCGCTGAGGGAAAGAAATAAGTAATTATACTTATATAATACAAGCGACCCGCCCCGGCTTTGCACGGTTTTATTATACCTATAAACCTTCCTCTTGAATCACTCTATCTATTAAAAAAACCGCATCAAAATCCGTTGCGTAGTTTTAAAGATTTAAGCATTCAAAGGGACATAATGATATAGGGACATAGGGACAGAAAAAGCGACTTCGTTTTATACTATATAGTGATATATTATGAACCGGGTGCTGCAGAAGCAATTTAAATGTACATAAATCTTTCAATTTGTTTACAAAGATCATATAACTGTTCCTAAATGATAATCTAAAGAGAAAAAAAAAGAAGTAACTATAGTTTTATAATTTCTATGTCAGATAAACAAGATAACGTTCTAGATACTATAATTTGGTAGAAACGGTAGTCGGCACTTCGTACATTCTCAAACTCTCTTCAAAAATTTTGTAATTGATATGCAAATTACAAAGTTTTTGAGTCAGTTTGTACTCTGGCTACATGGACAGTAAAGGTCTATAAAAAAACGAATTAGTTAATAAAATGAAATGTGCAGTTATCTTGTGAAACACAATAATCAACTTGTTCGACGTCTATGCCGTTCGCCTATAAAGGAGTCATTTTCTATATACGTCAGTATTTTTTAATCTGTGTGTTCCTAAGGGTTTTTTCGTGAAACTAGTCTTTGTTTGATAAATAAAATCAGCATCTGACGGTCGGGAATGAGTTGTACAGTTTCACTTTAAAATATTAAGAAATAATAATAATAATAAATAATTCCGGACAGTCCACACAGCATCATCTAGCCCCAAGCTAAGCAGAGCTTGTGTTATGGGTACTAGATGACTGATATACTTAAGGTTGTTTCTGGTCCAGGACTAAGCATAGCTCCGCTATAAGATGGCGCTGATTTTCTATGTTGAAGTTTTTCACTATTTTCTTATTAAATTGTGCATAATTGTTTAATTGTAATATATTTGCCGCAAATGGGATGTTGTTTTTTATGTACCAAGCAATTTTTCAAGTGTTGAAAGCATCTATGGAGCTTGTATTTGGGAAGAGCAAAAAAGATTTTGCCTGTGTGAGTGATCGGCCGCTACGAGTCACTCACACAAAAAAAGATCTTGCCCGTGTGAGTGATCGGCCGCTACGAGTCACTCACACAGGCAAACCCTATAAATTCAGTGGAACTAAAATAACTACTGTTCGAAAAATAACAGAGATAATTGGAGACGCCTTAGGACTAAATATTTTTCGGACCAATATTTCCGTTTTCGGGACATTACTAAATTACATCTAAAATTAATTCAATAAAACCACTAGTTAACGAACTAATTTTCGACTCTTGTTTTTTTTAAGAATAAAAACAGGCTCTATTTACATTTAAAAAAAAATTGGAGGTAATTTTCTTTTATCGTTTTGAACAATTTAAGTAAAAAGGCGCAGAGGGTAATGTTATTTACAAACTAGCTTATAAGCTAAGGAATATCTTACAAATTATAGGTAAAAAAAATACTTTTCACACTATTTATTAATTTCGTTAAATCATTGGAATTGACAAATAATTTGAATGAGTTCACAATAACAATCATTAATTTTAAATGTACTCACTGTGAAAGTTGTTCCAATATTATAATAAAATTACAATAAAATTGTTGGCGTAAGGAAGTCTCCACTTTTTTTGACTCTGTTCTTTGTGTACTTAGGTATTTTAGCTCCGATTTTACGACCACTTATAATAGATTAAAAGTAATACAAATTTTCACCGTATTTCAATAAGTCACGTTGGACTAGCGGTTCGAACAGTCGGGTGGGTGCGACGATGTATAGTCGTACCTGGGTTCGAAACCACTGAAAATTTGATTTACTTTTTGCTTTTTGATGATAAAATATCCACAAAATTTTGATACATCCCGTTAGTACGGGCTCGAATCCCTTCAACACTACCAAAATTTTTGATTTTATCATTTTTATTCTTTATGTTTTGAACAATGTCATAGACCTAGTACAAACAAATTCATGTTTGTCATAAATTACTTATTGTAAGCCTTCCTAAGTCTATTTTATTGTAATATAAAACTTTGGTAGACTGTTCTGCGTACATCCCACAAAGGGTCCTGACCTCGTTTCTAACGGTATGACAAAAATAAAATGAAACAATTATGTACTATCAACACCAACTGATTTTTATTTTATTTTAGCTCTTTACGCCAGCTAATGTTCAGGCATTTTTACAAATCGCTCATTGAATGCAAAACGGCCACATTTCAAAAAATTTAGAAAATGTTTTATTTCTCATAAAGTATATCTTCTTTTGAAAACATTTAATTTCAATATTTATTTCTTTTTATTGGGATTATTATCTTAACTTTGCTTCAAAATTTGAATGCAAAAAGGGCTTTTGTAGTTTTTATCAAGTTGGGTGATAGATATAACAGCGACCATTATTTTAAAATAGAGCAAAAAATTACGAAAACAATGATGAATGTGATGAATGAAAGAAAAACATTTTTTCAAAAAAATCATGTTCAAAATTTTGTTTTGGCTCCTGTAAAAAGTGACGATTAGTCCAATAAAATAAAAAAAAATATATAATTCCGGACAGTCCACACAGCATCATCTAGCCCCAGGTTGAGCAAAGCTTGTATTATGGGTACTAGTTGACTGATAAACTTAATACAATACATTACATAGATAGATATTTTTTTTCTAAATACATAGAAAACACCCAGACCAACGGAACAAATTTCTGCAGATTGTACACAATTTTTTTCCGACACGGGAATTGAACCCGCAACCGGTCGCAGGCGGACCTTCGCCCACTGCGCCACATCGGTCGTCGCTGATGAATGAGCGAAATGCTTTGCATACACTCTGACACGTCTAATGCTGGGGCCACACTATCGTGATATGCCGATAATTATTGCCATAAGTTATACAACACCTAGGTGTAACCACGATTTATGGCCATAATTTTACAATGCCAATCAATATGGCAAATGGCGGTAGGCAATAGCTCCGGCGGCGGTCTTGTTTCGCACATCAAAGAAGATTACCGCAGTAATTAATGCGTTTGTGGCCACTACCGTTTGTCCAGTGTGCAATATGAGCTCACCGGCGCGGCGACGCACGTGATATTTTTACCGCCTTATTTATTGACATATCTAGGTAAACTCTAGTGTAACCACACCAGTTCATGCAGTAATTTAAACGGTAATTTAATGTCATAATTATTGCGGTAACAGCCCGGTAGACGGGAGGTAGTGTGGCCCCAGCGTAAAACTCTCTAAACTGGTATCTATAAGCAAACATTTTATCTGTTTACATAGTGTCATTTATTGTTGTCATGGGAACGGCACGTAGGCTTCCTAGATCTTATTTGACATGCAACAAAAATAGAAGGGAATAAATACTTGGACGATGGAAAAACGCTTTGAGAACGTAAACTATGGTATTATTAGATGATTCTTTAGATAGCACAGAGATGGCGATTTCGTCGCCGCCGTCACACTCACAAGTTCAAGTAAGCGGGCGTACGACACTATCCGTGTTCACTCACGCATTGATAGAAATGGCCTAAAATTTTCACGTTATATCTAATTATACCGAGTGTTTTCATAAATCAAACACAATTTGCCGCAAATAATGACGAATAACAAAGCCAAAAACAGTTATTTATTTGTTAAATTATGTCCACATCGCTCATATTTGGGAAAATACAAACGTATGGAACTCGGATCACCTTAATACAATATATTGTATAGATAGATATTTTTTATTATACATAGAAAACACCCAGACCAACGGAACGTTCTAAAAGTGTTTAAGGTACTCACTCCAAGCCGGTGCCGGCACGATGAGTCCAGAAATCATGTCATCCGAGATGACGGGCGGGTCGGTGGGCGGCGGCGGACACACCAGCGAGTCTATGATGTCGTCTGTGGCCGCTCGCATCACGCCCGTCAGCTCAGGCGGCTCCGTGCGTGATGACCTATGACAAAACATTCAAGTCTTATGACAACTAATATAGGTTTAAATGAAAGACTATTTTATTAAATGGATTGCGAAAGTAAGACAAACCTAAAAACCTGCAAAATACTATTACTTCTTAGAAAAGAGACGAATTTGAAATATTCCGAGGAAATGCACCATGAACAGACCATGTTGTCAGATTTACGCTAAGAGAATGCTCCGTCTTCCTGTGGGAGCAACCGGTTTCGCGAGCTACATATTGATCTGATGCCATTTCCAGATTGGATCTTCGTATCCATTCAAACAGATCTAGTCATTTGCAAAATACTTGTGGAAATTATTTTCCCCTTTTGCCCTGGGCTATAAGCTCATAAATTTACAGGCAATGAAATATTTTGATTCCAATAACATTCGTAATTTGACTTACTTCCTGTAAAGTTTATTTCATGTTGGCATTATGAGCTCGTATTTTGCAAGCACGGTTTACCGGACAACGAAGGTAAAAATTTCATATACACAAGATATGTTCGTAAATACAAAATTGCGAGATATTAAGATATTATGATAATCCGCGAAAATTTTCAGCGTTTATATTACAGACCTTTCTCTGGAATACGAAATCTGTAAGCATTGAAAAGAGATCGAAAGTGAAACGTTTTGAAAATTGCATTTTATATACTTATCTACTCTATAAAAATAAGTCGGGTTTTCCTTCCTGACGCTATAACTCCAGAACGCACGAACCGATTTCCACGGTTTTGCATTCATTGGAAAGGTCTCGGACTCCGTGAGGTTTATAGTAATGTATAATAAAACCATGCGAAGCCGGGCCGGGGCGCTAGTATTTTATAATACACTTTTGTCAAAATACGAAACCTGTTTCAAAGTATAACTGTTTGAGCAGGGCACACAAAGGAGAAGCTAAGATCTTAGCGTGTTAATTGCTTAATTTTATAAACCGCAAACTTTGGCGCGTTACGGGACTATAACGACGCTCGAAACCGGAAAGCCTTTATACAAACCGAGCGAGATGAAACAAGTCACAACAACAATAATATCGCGTGGCTAGCGCTCGTTTCACGTAGACGTAGAGTATTTGTTGTGTTGGGGAACATTATTTGAGGCTGGCGGCGGTGCGGTGCAGTGGCGGCTCAATTGCGGCGGTTCACAATGGATGGATAGCGTCATAGAGTGGAGGCAGGTGAGCGCTGCAGGCGGTGCGGCGCCGTATGTAGGTCGCAGCGCCGCGCTAAACTTGTCGCGCCTCTGAAAGGTCAGGTGTATGAGGGCGGGCAACGCCGATGAACGGAGCGCGCTGCCCCAGGGCCCGGCCTCGCTCTCACTTCCGTTTATTAGGTGCTTGGCGTTCGACTTCCTGTGCCCTCGCGACACAGAGCGCTCCAACCTTCGCTAAATAGAACCGACGACGCCCTGACCTTTTTTATTCAGTGAAAACTCGCCTCGGTCTGCCGAGATTTATTCAAATTCAATGTTAACGAATACGTTTTGTCGAGACGCCGATTAATGAACGACTCCCCGCTAACTTGGTCGAAGATTGGTTGGTTTTCATTTACATGAGTAATATACAGCTAGGCAGTCGACTTGAGTATTCCGTGCATAATTAAGTGAGATTCTGAAATTGTACATTTAGAAAAGTATTTATAAAATAAAGTTAGTTACCTCATCATCATGACCAGGGAAAGCTCCTCCTGCAGAACGCTTTCCAGGTACATCATATCTAGGTCGGAAACGATCGCTCCGTTGATCACCATTATCTCGTCGCCTTTGATTATGCCTGACACAGAAAACAGGCATATCTGCTGTGATTGCTTTTACCTTTTATAAACCAAGATACTGAACAAAGAACAATAGTGAATACCAATTCCAGCCCTACGGGGTATTGATTAACATTACATCTACGCTGATTAAGAGAACCCTTGTTCTAAGCATAAAGGGAACATTTTATTCATACGGTAGCTTCCTGGGTAAAAAAAATATGATTCTATTTAATCCGTGAGTTAGATGACAAAAATACGTGTCCAATATTTTTCAAAAATCTAACTGACGGACTTATTCATTTTTTTAGAAAACAAGACTATTTCATCATCATCAACATTATCAACCTATACTAGCCCACTGCTGGACATAGGCTACTCCTAATTATACAATTTACCTACTAATAATTTTAATTAGCCAAGAAAATTACAATGAAAAATTGTGAGAAATTAAACTTGTATTAATTACAATTCACTGGCATTTAGTAATAAATTCTATATTTTATTGTACTTCAAGTAACGTAAAGTATTTGTAGCTTTTAGGTACTATGTAAGTGGTTATTTAGTTTATATGGTCTTAATTATTTAATTTATTTTATTATATTATTATGTATATCAATTTTAGAATATCTTATCTAAAATTTAATAAATGATATGAACAAGAAGTCTAAGTTTTATATGAAAGAAAGATGATTTGAAAACAATGGATCATCTCGTGAGTAATGTAAGGCAAAGTACCTGTGTGCGCGACCTTTTGTTAGGATTACCTACCGTTTTGCATCGCGACGCTCTTGTCCTCTACGCGGCTGACGTAGCAGCACAGCTCATCTTGTCGCTCGGCGTTCTCCATGAGATCCGCTTCCACGCTGAAGCCCCACATTTGCTCGAGCGTGTTGCGTTGTAATTCCACTTGGTAAAGTATCTTAGCGCATACCTCGACCACTTCGTGGGTGTGCAACTGTTTTGACAGAAAATATAAATACCTATTAATGAGAAAGCTCACGGTACAATCAAACACAAACAAATCAATATTATTCCTTCCTACTTCCTATTTATATTAGCAAAAAAAAACACAATTTTCGTTTGTCCTCTGTATCCCTCAGTTATTTGTTTTGACGAGAATAAATAAAAATCTTTTTTCCGTCCACCTCAAACCGGCTGGTTTGATTATATTCCGCACGCGCGCTAGTCAGTGTGTGTATCAAGTTTGTTTTGTTTGTTTGTTTTCCTTTGAATCCTCAAAGGCAGACTCACTGTGATATATAAACTATATTTCAGTGAGTAATCTTGCTAGTTACAAAAGCGGAAAGCGTACAAGACTATCGTGGAAGTGTCGACTTGTATGTTCTCTCTGCAGACTTTATCTCAGAATAGAATCTCAGTAACACAAGCACAAGCCTCGGAAGTGCTCAGAAGCTTTGTAGAAATCCCGTTATTTACTGTTTTCGATATCGTCTTTTATTGCTGGAAGAAAAATTACAGTGCTCTTATGGCTGTGAAAAATGATTGGGAGGTACATTGTAGTACATTGAAACAAGTATCTATATGTACAATTGGTTTATTATTTAATAAAATGAAGTTGAAAGCACTCTAAAGCAGGACGATGTAATTAAGATATAGTTATGTCTAGGCTGATAACCACTACATAGTATAAAACAAATTCGCTTCTTCTGTCACTATGTCCCTTTGAATGCTTAAATCTTTGAATCTATATATATATATATATATCTACGCATCGGATTTGGATGCGGTTTTTTTAATAGATAGAGTGATTCAAGAGGAAGGTTTATATGTATAAAATAAAACCGTGCAAAGCCGAGGCGGGTAGCTAGTAATGCATAAGACAAACTATTATATAATATTTGTTTACAAAGCATCATTTAGGTAAGTAATTTGAATAAGTTTTATCCTTCCATAAATAAAGGCACTCAGAAAGATTTACTGTCTTTTTATAACTTGATTTAAATAGATATCTGGGGTAGGTTTAATCCTCCTCTTGTCGGACCTCAATCAGGGAGGAGCGTGGTAATCCTCGCAAAAACGTTGGGGGTTAAAACACAATTAGATTGGTCAGGAAGTAAGGTTCTCTGATTTTATTATCTATCGGTATCTAAATTACCGGAGAGACCGTCTTTACAAAACTTCTGGGAATAATTGTTTTATACAGTTTTCCATTAATTTAATAGTCGATGAATGTTTAATTTAGTTTTTAATGGTAGGTATCATACTTATGAGAAGCTAGCTAATTCAAACTTACTTATGGTAGATGGGTATGGTATGCCTAAGCATTAGATTTGATTCCACTCACATACGTAACTGTTCGTAATCTCCAAAGCTAATAAAACTTTAGGCAGGAGATGTTCGCTCAGCATAATAATGCGAATGTGACGCAAAAGTTGAATTGAAACGGAATTTAACTTTTTAGCGTGTGCTTATTCAACGTTTTGTTGATCCAAAAGTGATATAACTTTTGGATAACCACAGTAGTGAGTCACAATGTGGGGTGCCGCCCCAGCCTGACATTGTCAGACCCTACTCACGTCGCAGTGACAAAACGGTTTCAATATTTTGCATACATGGCGCTTCTTTGGCTCTATTTTTTATGTTATCTGGAAGTTTATAAGGCGATGTTATTAGTTTTATAATATCCTCTCCAACATCATGTTCGTGGGATTATACAACATTTTCAAAACACACAAAATATTATGAACGTATTTCGAAGACTCATAAAATTGAATGAATTTAGCGTTTACACTTTTCCAAGAAGAACAAAGTTTTAAGTATTATTTGAGTTTACAGCTTTTCCATCAACTTTAAGCTGTAAAGTTTCAAAGAGTAAAACGTTCATTACGGCTGGTTCAAGCATAATTTAAAATAGCT
Source organism: Eupithecia centaureata (assembly GCA_944547425.1). Classification (NCBI taxonomy): domain Eukaryota; kingdom Metazoa; phylum Arthropoda; class Insecta; order Lepidoptera; family Geometridae; genus Eupithecia; species Eupithecia centaureata. The sequence continues at coordinate 6,291,890 of OX155681.1, read as the reverse complement.
GATTAAATTTGTTGACGTAAATCACGAATATGATAGCCCATGTTAAAATAATTTGATAGTTCCAAATAATTTGATTTTGGATGAGAAGGTATTATTTTGGCGCATGTCGGTACGCGATATTAATTAACATATCTAATTACAATGTGGCCTAACCTACTCTTATAGAATTTAGATTTATGTAAGTACTGGTTTTTGGTCTACTATCGTATGAGTTACTAACGGGCTTTCTTTTTTAATGTCGCGTACCTAGAAGGGATGTCCATCAGACGTGCAAAAACACTTTCTATCTTCTACTTTATTTAGCAATATAAAGTAAATTTAGACACCTTATGTATATGTAAGTTTTTTTATAATGTAGTAATTATAGTATGTAATTTTAGTTCTTATTTATTTCTTTTTCATTTGTACTAGTGTAACTACCACCGTCTACATTATTCTTGTATGTCCAGTGTATCCGAAGGTTGCCTGGAAAAGATCGCTTTTAGCGATTAGGCCACCCTCTATACTTAGTCTATTGTATGCAGTATTTTGTGTATTATTTTCTTTCTTTGTATGGTCTAAGTATAATAAAGAGTTTTGTAAAATATCAGATTTTTATCTCGAGGATAAAAATGAATTTTTCTCCAACTCTAAAACTAACAACCTAACAAGGTTAAGGTTTATTGTACGCTTCTTGAAGTGAACAAAAATCAAAGTGAGCACTTTATTTCATAATTTTAACTATGTATAACATTAATCTTATGACGTGTCCAAGAGTCCTGTTAGGTCTAAAGATAAAAATGTTATCACTTTTGGATCAACAAAACGTTGAATAAGCACACGTTAAAAAGTTAAATTCATGTGTAAATATGTTATTCTAAATAAATAGGTATCCTGATTGTTAATTTGTTGTTTTTTACTCTAAATCTCAGAGGTTACACACACACCCATATATTCATAAGTAATGTGTAAACTTATCTCATTGTAAATGAACTATACAATGTGATTTGTCGAGCCTTGATCAAACGTAATGTGTGTTGAGATAAATAACATATAATTTTTTATACTTACCGATTTTTATCGATAAATATGTGTCATGTATCCGCACATTTCGTTTGATCAAGGTTCGACAAATCACATTGTATAGTTTGTATGAGAAATAAATTTCCGGTTCAAAACAACTATTGCGTCATTTTGATTTATATTTTTTGATTTCGTATTATATTATTGTACGTAAGAAGCACTTACGTAAGTTTCGATAAGATCACTGCGATGCGGCACAAAGTAGTTGTGGTCCTCCATATCCCGTCGTTTCTTGACGCGCACGAAGTGTTCGAGCGCATTGAGCGAGCGACGCGCGCACGCCCCGGCCAGGAATTCCTCGACGGACATGCCTTCGCGCACGCCCACCGTGGCGGTCGTGCCTTCGGGCAGGGACACGCGCACCGCCGCCTCGCCCTCATCGCGAGACATCTGAACAGAGAACAACAAGGTACAGTAGCGTTCACTATGCTGTACCCCACATTTCTAATATATACGCTAACTATAATATTAAAGAAGTTCAAGTAGTTTACTTAAACTAAATGCAAAAACTAGCGTCATCATCATCGTCATCAGCCGTAGTTAGTTCACTGCTGAACATAGGCCTCCCCTAACGAGCGCCATAGCGCCCTAACAGCTTGACGCATCCAGCATCTGCCAGCAGTTTTTCGCAGATAGTCATCCCACCTGGCCGAAGGGCGTCCTACACTACTATACCATAGCAAATACTATACCATAGTCCAAATTCGAAACACGTCATTCCGCAGCGAAGTTGACCGTTCATTTGATTTCGCTATCCAGTATGTTGACTCACACCATACCTCGAATTTTAAGGCAGTAGATTTTATCTACTTTTTTTAAATAAATAAATCTTAACGCTGGAAATGTTGGTGCTATTTCATATATTTCGGTTCCTTGTACTTTGTTATGACAAAAATACTAAAAAATGTCTAATGGCAGGATTCGAAACTGGTTATGCCGGGGTTAAGAAAATGCTGAACTCCTCTGTACTTAGGAGAACAAAATTATTTCTAAGTCTTTGAATAATAATTGTGAATAAATATCTACAACACCGTAAATACAGTCAAATATATTAATGTATATTATTTGTTTTTGAGTTAGCGTCGGAAGACGCTGAAGAAGAAGAAAAACACGTTCAATCGTTCATGCTTGATAGTTTGTACTAAGATGAACGAACACCAGAGTAGCTACTTCGTAGCAATACTACGCCGTAGCAGTCCTACGCCGTAGCAGTGCTACGCTTTAGCAGTGTACACAGTAGATATTATTCTAATTTTTTGTGTATTTTTATTCTTGAGTTACCGTGTTACTGATGTTGCGGAATTGCAAAAACAATTTAGTGTAAATTTTTGGTTATTTGTGTTGACGTCGCAAGTCGCTGAAAAAAAAATGATCAATCCCTCACACTGGGTGTTTTCTCGTGGTCCCATTATTTTGTCCCATTGATGGGACCACGAGAAATAGTTATTGCTCGTGGTCCCATTGCTTTTAGGTGTTTTAAACTTTCCATCCTGTATAGGATAGATGTAGATATATGAGGAGGAATAAAACCTTTGTTTTTATTCCTCCCATGTAGAGAAACTTTTTCAATTGCATAGTGAACGCAAACGATAGAATTAAAACTTCATTCAATGTCATTCACTGTCAGGTATTGATTTTATGGATATTATTATTAATGGGGTTTTTGTTTTTCATTGATTGAAGTGTACGCGGTAATACTTATTTACTTATTATACATCGTTATAATACAATATTAAATAATTTTGTATACTATACTAATTGAGTATGGCTGAGGATGTTAAGTACATCCAAAGAAAGGGCGGTACCGTGGTGCTCTATGGCGGCCACCAGTATTACAAACATACGGTTTATAAAAACGGAAGTGCCATTTGGAAGTGTAGCAAAGCCAAAAGAGAGAATTGCCATGGTACAATAACTTTAAAGGTAATCAGAAAGACGTAAAGAGTACGTGAATCAGGACGAATACATATCGCGTTTGCAACTGCAAGTGGTCAACGGAGATATAACGATCGGGCATTTCTTAGAAATTTTTAGATAAATTTTATTTAATGCATAAAAAATCCATGTGTTTTTAATGTCATATAACATATAATGTCCACCCAACACCCAGACACACTTGGGTTATTTGCAAGTAAAAACTAATTTACCTGCTAAATTTTATACAGGATGGAAAGTTTAAAACATATGAAAGCAATGGGACCACGAGCAATAACTATTTCTCGTGGTCCCATCAATGGGACAAAATAATGGGACCACGAGAAAACACCCCTCACACTTAGCTAATGAACATTAGCGTAATGCTACGTCATAGCAGTATACAAAGTAGAATTTTTTTAAAGTTTTTTGTGTATTATTATTGAAATAAATTGAAAAAAAGCCTTTATTCTTTCTATCGTAGCAACGGACGTCTACCTTCGACACTAAGTCATAATAACAGGTGCTATGTCGTACATATAAATTCTCTATTTGTAGTAGCTTTTTCTTGTTAAAAGTAGGAAGTTCTGAAATCAAACAAACACCGACTATCGTTAACGCACAGTTTTATGCATGAGGGCACTTTGCCTATTAATCTGTCGTGCCGTGTCCGTTAACAATGGTATTTCATAAAACAATTACTGTGCTCTGTCCTCAGATTAAAAGTAAAACGTGACTTGGTTTTATATAATTACAATTTGTTTCCCTCTTGCAATTCAGCTTTATTATAATGCTAGCTTCTGCCCGGGGTTTTGCACGCGTTATTTCTATGAAAACGTTTCAAGGCTATTTCTGTCCCAAAAGAACTTTATGGGATAAATGGGCCTTTGTGTTACATCGGGGCTAAAACTACGTCTATTCTAAATTTCAGCCTAATACGTTCAGTAGCTTTTGCGTAAAAGAGGAACAAACATCCGTATATTTATACATCCATACAAACTTTCACTTTTATAATATTACTGATATAAGTTTTGTTAGTCTTGAAGAATAAGGTAAACCGATATTGGTATTTAATGTAATTAGTTAGTATCAAAAAAATATTACCCAAAAAAACAGAGCCGAGGTAAATTTACAAAATTAAAAGTTTTTAGTTATTGAAAAAAGCCTTCCAAAAAATACAACTCACCACTTAAACAAAGTATTTTTTTTTATTGAGAGTTTAAAAAGTCAAGATACATAATTCACAAGCAAAATTTTAACTTTCATTTAACTTAATCTGAAGGAACTTACAGCGATCCACTCGAGGATAGCTTTTAGGAGAATATTTTATTTTTGCTCGTTATCTTTGTAAGAACCTGAACGACGACGTCGTAGAAATTCATAAGTTGCAGTTGAAAATCACCGTAATCTCACCGTTGTTACTGAGCAAAATTATCATAGAATTGAATGAGGCTTGAATAGCATTTCACTAATTACGATGCCAATTGAGTTTTCTGATTATTGTAATATGAAGGTTTAATGCCTTCATATTAGGGTTAAGTAATTTTGAAAAAGTTGCCATTAGTTGAAAAACAATGGTGGCTAATGGCAAGCAGTCACTGGCAACCACCGCTTAATAAGATAGTAACTAATTGGTAGACTCGCTGAGGGCCAGCGTCACGCCACCTCGTCCTACCCTCTTTGAGTCGTGTGATTTATAGTGTCTTTACTTTCAGACAAAAATACGATTCCAAGAAATATTGCTGGCAGGTACAGAATAAATGACGGTACATGTTAAAAGGGAGTATACACAAATAGTGAGAGAATGTTCTTGAGAGTAGAGAAAGGAGAGTATAGCATTATCACAATGATCCAAATAGTTTTAAATGGAAGAAATATTGAATAGCTCGACAATAATTTCCGTGAAAAAACAAAAGTATAAAATAATGGAATGGAGTCCCTTTCATGTATTCCAATAAACCTACATGTATAAAATTTTCTACAAACGGTTTCATGAATTGACGACTTACGTATTCCCTAAGGTAAAATAAAGATGATATGGATAAGATGGTATGGATGGATGGATGAAGATTTGTTACCTCTTCGAGTCAAAACTACTGATGGATGGGTCTGAAAATTTGAATAGACGTAGATTCCAGGTCTGGAGTAAAATAAAGGCAATCAATTTTCACACGAGTAATCCACGGGGTGGGTTTCAAGCCCATATTGGGCCCATGCTTACCCACGATTGTAGTATTTAGTTCAACGTTATCAAAACAATAATTAATAATACTGGGCAATTCATACAGCATCACAATGATCATAATGACTCGTTCAAAGTTTTTAGTTTGTACAATACCTTATAATTAGGCACGAACAAAACCTATAATAACATTTTAAACTTTCTTCTGCACGATTTTTCTCGAATAATAATGAGCCTAATTGTTACAGTACTGGATCTAGGTAATGTCTATTCTACTTCACCTCAATTCATTCAGTAGTTTTGACACCAAGAGGTAACTAATTTTGTAACATCTAACTTCCTAATGTGCAATAAGCTGCATCCTCCTCCTGTTAAAAATATCAATGCAAAGTCAAGGAAAATGTGTAAATACGTGTGTAAAGTAATAACTGACCTGCATAGATCGCCTGCTGGAGCCGGAGTTGGACCGAGACAGGTTGGGCGCGCGCCGCTTGGTGGCTCCACGACCGGCCAGCAAGTTGTTGAGCAGCGACGGCGAACGCGCGCAGATGAATGCATGGAACGACGATACAGTGAACACGCCGAGCTTGTTCAGTGTACTCTTTGTTCCACGTGACACGTGTGTCAGGAGAGCCTGTACCAAACATCCTTTTTCAGTACTGGGCTTTTCTATGTAGTATTTGAATTATACTGCCTGGTGTTCAAGATCCGTAACAAGGGAAGTAGGTTCCAGATCTTTAAAAAAATCAGTTATTAGCGCCTAAATAGTATATAAAAAACTGATACAATAAAATATTCGATTGACCGATAAATATAATGCATGATGCTTACAAAAATTCTTTCTGAATAATGTTTATAGCGATCACATACGCCTGTATTTACTGCAAATTGACGAACTGTAATAAAACTCGTTTTGCTACATCAATTCTCCATATGTCATACGGAGGGCACTCAATTCGCGCGATATTGGATTCGCAATTTTTCAGCAACGGACGCTAACAATGATGTATTTTAAATCAATACAGTATTATAAACTTGGATTTTAATTTATTTATGATCCTTAAAATTTCAGATGACAACAAAGTCTCTGTTCACGACGCTTTTATCCGCAATGCTATCTGATAATAGAGTTTGCCAACTGTTTCAACGAGTTATTTATAAAAGATGAATAAAAATATCTGGAAAGAAGTTCTCTTAGGTCATTCGAAATATTGGAATATCCATTATTCGGAATATCCAACTGATCATTTATGATTCGCGAGTAAGTATGCCTTATTGACGTGTCGTGACATGGGTCGCGGCAGCGTAACAGATTCCTACTCTCAGCATTCCGGTCAACTGTCAATTGGATACCAGAGCCAACCTTTCTCTGTCACCTCGATGATATCAGATCAGTAAACTCCTGACTCCTATAATATTGAGTGATGAATTATATATTAGCCGTTATCCAACGGTTTATTTTTGGACGGGATAATTCAATAAAAACAACAACGGCCTCTTATTTCGGTCAGGCCTCAAATGAATCATGGTTCTCCGAAAATTTATAGGTAGCTATATTTCGGAACGCGCTTTATCGGGGATAATTCATTCAAAAGGAAAAAGGAAATCAAGAATATAAATCTGACCTGGGATTGACCCGGGGCATATAAATAAAGTATGAATAAGTTGCATCAACCTTATGTAATAACATTATTCATAACAGTATTTTATAAGTTGGGTTTACGATAAAAGATGTATTTTCAGCCACTTTATCTTTTTCTGTTTTTTTTGTTATGACTCGCATTCTGAATGAACCGCAGTTTTGAGTGGAAACAGGAACACTAATTTCACGTTGAATAGAGATAATGACTACCAGACAGAAAAGGGGGAGGGAGAACTTAAAATGTTAAAAGTTTTCCAAAATAGTAGAGAAAGGATATCTTACCTTAGGGTTGGGCAGCTCTCCACTTTGCAGACTGGCCATGTAGCATCTCAAACGGAACTGCTCGCAATGAAGCCGCTCCAGGTTTTCTTCCCACTGCAACATCTGCACAGCCAGCTGGGCGCGCGTCTCCGGGTCCGAGACCACAGACTGTTGCAGGTCAGCCATGTGCTTCAGCTTGTGATCCTGCCCGAAAAAGTTCGCTTTACAACGGAAAATTCCTGCATCATCCCTAAATCGCTTTACCTAAAGGCCGTCCGCGTCTAAATTGATTCATACGGTTGACTATTTCATTTTATTTCCAATGTCCTTTGACGCATTCCGGGTTAGGGATTATACTATTGTAGTGAATACGTAGAAAAGGAAATAACGTTTAGAGAAATTCAATGTAAATACGCTGGTAGACGGAGAAAAGACTAGTGATAGTGTAACAAGACGGTTAAAAGTGACGGAGACATGACTAGCTAAAAACAATCACCAGCTGACCTCAACGACCTGCCCTCTTTGAGAGAGTACCCTTATCCCGCTTTGTTCCAAAGCATGAAAAGGTTAAAAGTTCAGTAAATTTAAGACGTTATTGTTACTATGTAAAGCAAGAACAGCAAGATATATGCAGGATGGTCCTCGGACGCGCTGAGAATGACGTGTGCTATGAATATTAATAAGCGCGTGCTCCCACCTGGCCGTGATAACTATCGCGTTGATAGAATAGATTGTTCCTAACTACATGCATGTGCCTCCATCCTTAATTACGGTTCCAACCCAGATTTGAATATATGCATGCAACCTAATGTATGCTTTTAAAATTCATACAGCCTTAAAACTTAGTCAGACTAACAAATCAATGACGGTGAGGGAAGATTTTCACTACTCAACCATTTTTTTATTAAATTGAGGAATTACTTAATTAAATCCCGTAAATACTCAAGTAGTGGAATGATTTTTCCCTTCCGGACTACAACATGGGGTTCTTAAAAAAGGGACTTAGACATTTAAAGGGTCGGCAACGCAGGAGTTCCTAATGGTCCTGATGTTGTAGGCGGACTTAGGTTGCGGTAACCGTTTTTCATTAGCTAGCCGCATGCTTATTTACTTCCTTAATAATATAAAAAACATAGAGTAATTTAAGTGATACAAACCCATAATATAGACGAAAGTAAGATTTTAATTACATCATAATTTAAGCGGTTAAGGCTCATGAGATAACACTGACTTTATTGTAAAGCTTAGAGAATAAGAAGATAATAACGCCAGTAATACACACAGTCTGTATGTAGTGGTTTGTTTATAAAAGCTTTACCACTCGAATGTTTTGTGGATTAATTCGAATCTTCGTTCCGAGTATTTGCCTCGACAGCTAATCGCACACATGTCTGTCGTTACAAATACGTATGTAGCGCTCAGTAGCTATGTGAGGTAGCCACAAAGGCTTTGATGCGTGCTGCGGTCACTCGGTGCGGGTCAGAAATTGGTGTGATTTACACGAGTAACTCTCGGAATCGTAACCCACTGAATCTCTCGCTCTACATTCACTAATACCTAACAAATACACGGAGCTTTTCTGAAACATTCTGTTAATAGATTTAATTAAATATTCTTTATTTACAAAAGGATCTTATCAAGGTCTTTATTTACACAACAGTTTTAAAGTTAAAATCTTTTAAAAATTACTTGGGACACAGTCATGGAACATAAACGATAATAGAGCTATGAAGTAAAAAGTATAATTAAGAGCACTGCGGTTCGTATGTCAGCAGTGGTGTTAAACTTGTGTTGGACAAGGGTTCAGTGATGAACGGAACAGGGTTATGATTGAACGTTTCATTAATATGCGGAAGTAATTAAGAAAATAAATAACATTTTGTGTGAAGTATTTTGTTGGAATATTATTTAAAACAAATATTAAAGAATAAATAGACAATACCAACACCAAAAGTTTTACAGTTTTTTAGAACTTAACAACAAAATAATTTAAGGTTATTTTATACTTCATTGGCCATATTTTATTACCCTGATTTACTTCATTAAAGTATATCAAGAATGGGAAGCACAAATAACGAAAAGGTGTAGGCACTCACCGACTCTATGGCTTTCTCAAGACGATATATTTCTTCCTGCAGCAAGTGAAGAGTGCCGGTCTTGCCACGATGCCTTGCAAATGCCGCAGCACACGCGCTATGTATGCTGTTTACCCAGTTCTCGAGTTCCACCTAGGAAAATTTCCACTTATAAAAATATCATAGCAATTCCGCATATTATTATTAGAAAGTCCTTTTTTCAGTTATTACAAAAAAACTGTAAGTAACTACTGAATGATTATCACATAATTATCATCAACCAGCTTAAGTACATATAGATAATGTATGAAGCTTGATTCTCATTATTTCAGTAGGGTGTTCTGGCGATGATTTAATTGAGAGACACTTATTGCCTCGTACGAGGCGACGTAAAAGGTAATAATCTCAAAGTATCGGAGTACCTCTTACATAAAAGGCTATATGAAAGTAGAAGGTTATTACTTACTTGACACGGTGCTTGAAACAAATACGCGTCGCCAAAGGCTGTGCTCAGACAAAAGATGTAGTCTCGTTTTGGATGCTCAGGGATAGGCTGCATGATTGCCCCGTCGACTATTATAAGATGTTTGGGGGCTGCTTCGACGGAACGTCCTTCTCGAGAGTCGCAAGGATAGAATAGTAAAGTCGTGCCTTTTAGGCAAACCCAGTATCCTTTCCAGCCTCGCTTGCGTGCTAGTTCGATCTGATGCTTCTTGCGTAAAAGCCATTTTTTCACGCTCAAAAATCTGTTGGAAAATTAAGAACATTTAACATATTTGTATTTTTGTATTTATTTATTCCAGGTCAACAAAATGCATTGTGTGTGGAAACTTAAAATTAATTAATGAAACATAATAATAACATAGGAAAAATAATTTTACATACCTACCTAACTAGTTGCATAATTACAATCATATTTGTTTATAAATTTAAGATTGAATTAAAATAAAAAAGAGTTAACATGTCAAATTAAAATTAATTACAAATAACAAAACATGAATAAATAACGAAAACAAAAAATAGAACAAGAGAATAGTCAAAAGGTCAACATAGAAATGGATGTTATTTTATATAAGTAGGTACATGTCAAAGTTCTTCAATTGAATATATACACTTCTCCAGAAGATATATTTTTAGTTTATTTTTTAGAATTGTTCTTTGATTTATGACTTCTTTTATTTCTAGTGGCAGTTTATTGAAAATTCTAGTAGCTTGGTATCTTGTTGAGTGTTTCATAATATTTAGCGTAGGGCGTAAATAAAATATCATTTTTAATGTTTTTATTTCTACTACGAACCCGCTCCTTATTTTCGTCAGGCGTTTCGTACTCGTGCAAATACTAAGAAAGAAACATGATGAGTACGTGAACGTAAATGCTAGGCACCGTCATAATACCCAGAGACTTAAAATGTTCTTTGCATGATTCTTCCTGTGAAATTCTTGCTATTGTTCTTATGCTCCTTTTCTGCATAACAAAGGCCTTTTCCATATTATATTTATAGCTATTCCCCCAAAATTGTATGCTATACCTTATTTTTGACTCTACTAATGCGTAGTATACTATTTTTAATTGGTCAACACTGATCTCTTCGCGCAACGTTCTTAGAGCATAACATACCGAGGCGATTGAACTTTCAATGTTGTCCAATTCGTTTTGCCAATTTAGTAGGGAGTCTATATTCACCCCTAGGAATTTTGTTGAAGGGATCGACTTTCTCCTTAATATTAAAAACTGTCTATAAAATAAAATTCAATAACATTTCAACAGCATACATTCATTAAAATTATAAAATGAATGGGATATCAACCACTTTTTTAATTTTGTTCTAAAGGACTGTGAGGATTGTGCGTAGCATTAGCAATAATAAATATTAGCAATAGCATTAAGTTAGTTTTTTTAACCTTTTTTTTTAAATTATTGACATTGAACCATTTTTGGAAATTAAATAAGGTTTTGTCAATATTCGTTTTTAGAGTTGTCATGTCTTCAGAAACTACTATAGCATTTGTATCGTCAGCGTATAAAACTAATTCAATGTCCTGAATGAGTATTATACCAATACAATAAATAAAATTAATAAATAAAATAAAATTGGTCCTAGTATTGATCCCTGAAGAACCCCTGTCAAAATATTTACTAATTTGGAACGGTGAATTAATTCTTGTCCATGCTCAGATCTATTTTTGAGTTCAACGAACATGTGTCTATTTCTAAGATATGACTTTCGTAGATCTAAAGCAGGACCTCGCACCCCATAATGGTCAAGTTTATTAGGTAATTAAAATGTCATGGTCTACCGTGTCAAAAGCGGAACTTAAATCTATAATAATCTATATATCTAATATTAAATGATATTGTACTACCTACATGTTTATACTCATTTTATTATACTAAACACTAACCAAGATTAACCCCAACAGCTAAATATATACCTATAAAAATTATATGATTGCACATAAAAATATTATAAATTTATGGTAGTCTTTCATATCTAACGCAAAGCTATGCGAGTTATAAAACATAATTATGTAATTTTCGAAGCTCGAAAATTACATAATTATGCATTTAATATGCACTAGTGGGCCATATTAGTACTAACTAATTAGCTTTCCACTCGCGGCTAAGCCCGCATAGACTATGATTTTTCTTGCTCTTTATTCTACCCAATTTATATATTCACAAATTAGATGGTCACATGAATTTGGTTTGATATTCCCACAGAGCACATAGGTACTTCACATTAGAAATCACTAAGTGTAGGGGGCTACAGGGACGTAGGTACTCAGAATTTTTGTACCAGGAAGTAAAACCCACCTTGAATGAAAATAGCATATTGCGAATGATGATATGGTCAATAATACTTATTTCAGAGGCAGTACAAATAAATACAAATTGTAACTAACTAGCGTCCTACCCATAACAGAAGCTCTGCTTGGCTTTGCGGATAGATGATACTGTGTGGATTGTCTAGCACTTACTTTACTTATTAATTATCAATACACTTGAGCAAACATAACCTGGCACATTAAGATCTCACGCCCGTGTATTCTCGGGTTGCCCAGACTCTTTTTGTAATACATACAAATTTATTATTTATAATAAGCAAAGAACAAGAAAGCAAAGAACAATTATTTGTAACAACAAGCAAAGAACCCGCAAAAAAACTACTTCTATCTTGCCGACGAATACCAGTCGCGCGTAGGGGGTAAACTGAAAACCAGCGCCGAGCATGCTTAATTAGCTTGCCGGCATTACGCTGAGCCTATTGCCTGAAAATATTTGAACCTGTATAATATTAGATATAGATGTGTAGATTTATATAATATAGAATACTTAGTTATTAAATTAATTTTAGTATTTTGTTTACCTATGCATGCAGGTTTCTCGTTCTAGTTAGTCAAGTTATTATTTAAGATCTGTATCAGGCAATAAATTATTTTTTTCTGTACTTTTTACTTTCCTTCGCACAGATATTGGAGGAATAGTTGAACATATGGTATTGTGAAGTTTTTGGTAGATATAAATATGTTCTCTAATTTTTCAAAACATTTTATATTCTATCATTACATCATTTATAATTATTTAATACATTTAAATTATCCAAACAACAATTGTTATAATAGTTTTTTTATTTTTTATTTATTTATTTACCAACTTAAATATAATGTTACAAATAAAAATCATAATTATATAACACGAAGTAAACCACAGAGGTTTGTCTCACGGAGGGAAAGTACTTTCATTTTTATATCTTTCATTTGACGACCGATGTGGCGCGGTGGGCAAAGGTCCGCCTAGGACGCAGGAGTTTGCGTGTTCGATTCCCGTCTCGGAACACAAGCTTAGAGTTTGGGGCTAGATGGTGCTGTGTGGATGTCCAGCATAAATTTATATATATTTTTTAAACTAATATTTTATTAACAACGAAAATAACAATCAAGGAATAGAAAAAAATACAACTAGTATATACAATTGAAACCATTGAGCTAACTGCAAACAGTCTAAAGGTAGCTCAATTGATCCAATACCAATAATTGAGTCAATACCAGTCGGATGCATCCCCAAGACACTGGCTGCATTAATAATTAATTTATTGATATAGATAGAATTTTTAATATAAAGGAGGCTTTATTTTTATATCCTGAGTATTAATATTTTTATTTATCCTACCATGGATTTTATGAACATAGCCGTGGGCCACTCTGTAAAATATTTGGTTTTAATTACGGCCCTGTATTTTTTTTAAACTCATGGTTGTTTTTGATAGTTGACGATATATGACTGCCTGTTTAATAAATGTTTAAAAATACTTCATATTGCCAGAGCTGACAAGAGGTGTGTACAGGACGAACGCCGACAGTAGGTATACTGACTTAGGCCATGCCTACTTTGATGATCTCAGGACCTACTTGAGAATCCCGGTTCGAAGTTGCTTAGGGCACCGCCTCTTTATATCAACTCCATGGATATTCCGGCATTATAATCAGTAAGCCTTATTGAGTAACATGATCCATTACCAGTGAACTTCAAGACGATTAGGTATCAGTGGTCGATGCAGTCAGAATGTTGTCTGTATTATTAAAAACTAGCTGGTGCCCGCGACTTCGTCTACGCATGATTAGTATTTCGAGTACTTGCGATTTTACTTGCCTTTCCCGTGGGATTTTCGGGATAAAATAAAGCCTATGTGTTATTCCAGCTTATAATCTATCTCTGTGGCAAATTTCATCCAGATCCGTTCAGCAGTTTTTGCGTGAAAGAGTAACAAACATCCATCCATCTATCAATCTATCCATTCAGACTTACAAACTTTCGCGTTTATCAGTTCAATTTAGTTTGGTTCCCCTGAGCTATACGGGTTTTCAAAAATTTCTCACAGCTTCTGAGCGACGCGTACACACGCGTCGTTCAGTGATGCTGTGAGAAATTTTTGAAAACCCGTATAGCCCAGGGGAACCAAACTGAATTTCGGGATAAAATGTATCCCATGTCCAATCGTCCCGAGTTCCATTCGAATTCATTCAATTCCGTCGTGACGCGTGGTTAAAGAATTTCTCTTTCACCCTCTCTCCCAGGGGAATCTTACCGAATTCCGGGATGAAAAGTATCTCATGTCCTTCCTTCTACTATGAACTCAAATCGTCCCGAGTTTCATTCCAACTCATTCAGCAGTTTCGGCGTGATGCGCGTTAAAGGAATTTTACTTTCATACCCTTTCCCATGAGAACCTTATTGAATTCCGGGATAAAAAGTATCCTATGTCCTTCCTCGTAATATGACCTATAATCATGCCGAGTTTCATTTCAATCTGTCAAGTAGTTTCAGCGTGATGCGCGTTTACGATACAGACAGACAGACAGACAGACAGACATGAATGAAAAAAATTACAGTTTTGGCTTGAGTATCGATAATAGAGAGCCCTCCAAAAAAAATTTTCTAAATATCTTCAATGTACAGAATTGGACCTGTTACAGTTTTATTATAAGTATAAATATTTAATTGATCTTCGGTTTCGGAAGTATGATTCATGTGAATCAAATTTATCAGGTTTCAGATCTTTAATATGTTTCATAAATGCAAGCAGGACTACTTGTACTTCCACTTGTAATTTGCGATTTCATTGTTTTAGGTACTAGTTGCAAAACGGTAAAAAATATTTTTCTGTTAAAACAGAGCGGTATTATTATTATCATTGTTTCGTATTTAATAGGTAACGTTATTTATTTGGCAACGAAATGAAAGTTTACTACAAACTAATAAGTAATGAAACGCAAGTTTTCTTTCTTATTGTCAAACTCACACATGTTACTTTGTAGTAATTGCCACCTTGGTAGCAGTACAGAGCTCCGTACCGGGTATTGAGGATAAACTGGTTGGTTCCTGGACATAACCTTATATTTTGTTAATATTCATAGTTAGGGTAAAAAAAATAGTTATTAATTATTTCGAACCCACAATTCACTCGGTTAAACTCAGTAATATAAATGCAAGCAGGACTACTTGTACTTCCACTTGTAATTTGCGATTTCATTGTTTTACTAGTTGCAAAACGGTAATAATTATTTTTTTGTTAAAACAGAGCGGTATTATTATTATCATTGTTTCGTATTTAATAGGTAACGTTATTTATTTGGCAACGAAATGAAAGTTTACTACAAACTAATAAGTAATGAAACGCAAGTTTTCTTTCTTATTGTCAAACTCACACATGTTACTTTGTAGTAATTGCCACCTTGGTAGCAGTACAGAGCTCCGTACCGGGCATTGAGGATAAACTGGTTGGTTCCTGGACATAACCTTATATTTTGTTAATATTCGTAGTTAGGGTAAAAAAATAGTTACTAATTATTTCGAACCCACAATTCACTCGGTTAAACTCAGTAATATAGAGACCTTTATGAGTTCCAGGGACTCACATAGTTTGATTGGAATAAAACGAATGTTTTTAAACATTTTTTTAATTCTAATTTATTGCTCCGGAACGTAGTCATGCTAGTCATGCATCTTTGTCTGTTACTAATATCTGGACCATAAACAAATGAAAAAATCGATTGCAGTTCTGTTACAAAAAAAAAAATACAGTCTCAACCATAGACTTAAAATTTTTCACTACATCCTAACTTTATGGTCTCAACACAGCATCTTTTTTAAACAATTTCAACATTATAAATATGCTTAGGACATAAAAACGCTTATCGTCGGTTTGACTTTTGTTATAAATGTGACTAACTTATACCTTACTATACCTACCATAAAAACTTTCATCCCCTATTTTTATTTTATATCGTTGAATATCAGATGTAAATAAAAGCTTAAAAATTGTCCGTTGTCAAGCTCCAGAAAGACCATATTATCTATACAAATTTCATTTAAATCGGTTCAGTAGTTTAGTCAAGAAAGCGTAACAGACAGACCGTCAGACAGACAGAGCTACTTTCGCATTTATATTTTTTTATTGGTAAAATATCTTTATTAGCAACGAAAATTACAATCAAGGAATAGAAAAAATAAAACAAGTAAATACAATTGAAACTATTGAGCTAACTGCAGACGGTGGCAAACAGTCTAAAGGTAGCTCAATTGATCCATGTCAATACCAGTTCGAAGACTCCCTAAGACACTGGCCACGTTGAATGGCAATGCTGATGCGCTGAGCCAGATACTATATATTTATATGAATAGATTATAATAATAATAACATATTATAATAATATATGAATATTTATTTATAATATTTATTTTAAATATATTATTTACGTCAAGCCGAAAACAGAGGACAGGTGGGTTCACGACGACCCAGAAAAACAAAAAAATCAGGGGTCTATCTTCAATGGTTTCCGAGTTATAGGCTTTTTACTGAAAATCATAAATTTTCTGTCCGGTGCTAAACTTTTTGATGCCTTGACTAAAGGTGTCAATATTTTGAGATTTTTATTTTTCTATTATAAAGTCAAATAGCACATTAATTTATGAAAGTGCAAAATTTAAAAACTATGTTAACATTTTGTTGAAAAAAAATATAGTTAAGTTCGGTTATTGAATCGATGCCAGATGAAGACTGCTGGCAGATGCTGGATGCGTCAAGCTGAAGAGGGCGCTATGGCGCTCATAAGGGGAGGCCTGTGTCCAGCAGTGGACTGATATGGGCTGATGATGATGATGATGATGAAATAGGTACCACCTCTATCATGTGAGGCAAGTAGAATTTACTAACTCATAATTACCCTGAACTTTTATGCTAACATTGATACATTGATAAATTTTATCTAAAAAAAATTAATGAAACGCATTCATTTAGTGCCATATCTATTAATTTGTTATGTAGGAAAATCGATAGAACAAAAATTTGTCGAACATCCTAAGCATCTTTACCTGTCTCACTCTTACTCACTTCAAATAATTTTTAAAAGATTCCTGTCTCACTTGCACTTGTTAAATTCAATATCGTATGATAAAAATGTACCGTTGTTAAGGCGAAGAACTATTTTGAATCAAGGTCATTTTTCAGAAAATCATTTTTTTTTATTATTTTTAGACAAAAAAGTGTAACTTATGATACCATTTTCAAATTTAGGATAACTGTGCCAACTTTTAACAGAACATGCCGGCCTATGGTAGTGAATTTTTTTTTTCAGTATGGCGAGTCAAAGTTAATCAATTGAAAATAATCGATGCCAAAACCGAACTTAACTATATTTTTTATCAACAAAATGTTAACATAGTGTTTTAATTTTGCACTTTCATAAATTGATGTGCTATTTGACTTTGTAATAGAAAAATAAAAATCTCAATATATTGACACCTTTAGTCAAGGCATCAAAAAGTTTGGCACCGGACAGAAAATTTATGATTTTCAGTAAAAAGCCTATAACTCGGAAACTATTGAAGATAGACCCCTGATTTTATGGTTTTTCTGAGTCGTCGTGAACCCACCTGTCCTCTGTTTTCGGCTTGACGTTGAGTTTCGGGACACCCTGTATATATATAATATATATAATATTTTATCCTTAATCGTATTAGTTACAAAATAAATAAATAAATCCTACTAATATTATAAACGCGAAAGTTTGTAAGTATGGATGGATCGATGGATGGATGGATGGTTGTTTGTTACTCTTTCACGCAAAAACTACTGACCTAATCTGGATGAAATTTGGCACAGAGATAGATTATAGTCTGGAATAAGACATATGCTATATTTTATCCCGCAATTCCCACGGGAACGGGAATTGCGCGGGTGAAACTGCGGGGCGCTGCTAGTATTTTTTATATATTTATTTTAAAGGGATAGGATAGCTAAAATTCATAACATGGTTTGATTTCATACCTACTAAAACTACAAATTAAAAAGCTTTCAATTAAAGAAAAAAAATGTATTATATACACAACAAAAAAATACTGCACATTATTTGACATTTATAGTTTGTTTTTATAATTATAATATTCACGTGCTTGTACTCAGGCGAAATATGCAGAACGAATGACCTATTCCACCAATGTAAAGCATATTTGCGTGAATAAAATATTACTGATTGTCTTAGTTTTATAGTATTTAGGATTACATTTGAGTAAACCAGACCTAGTCTAAGATCCGTCTGCAGGATTAGTGCGTTCCTCATTTTTTGGAAAAAAACCAAAATTTTTATTTTTATTTGTAAGAAGGAGAATGGATAATCTACCAGGTTGCCTATCAAAGTTTAATTTATGTAATTAATTTATCTTTAATAGATTTTTGGAAATAAATATACATCATTCTTACAAATGAACATAAAAATTTGGTTTTTAGCAAAAAACGATGCGTGCATTGATTCCGCAGCCGGATCTCATACTAACCCGTTTGCTCGCTTTAAATAGAACAGACCATTTGATTGTTCTAAAATACCAAAATAAACAGCAAAGTGACATGCAGATTCAATCTTTTGGTTTATATATTGTTTACTGCATGGTAAAACAAAATTTTTCTTTATCAGGGATTGAATTTCGCGAATTGAAACTCCTTTTGATCTTTTCCCGAGAATTTCCATGGCCCAAATGATAACATTTACTGGAGTTGGAGGACGCTTCTTCTCTCTATTTTTTGATATCTTGAAGTCTGATCGTACCCAAAAAACAGTAGATGTGGAAGATTTAGTTTTCATCATAGTAAAATAATGTTCTATACATATTGAAAACCTTGTAGCCGTTCAAAATGTACCAAATCAATAAAGCGCCGAATCATTATCCCAAGCCAAGAGATTATAAAAACTTCGGATCCTTAGGTACTCTGTAATTTCATTGAATTAAGCAATATCTTAAAAACAACAAAAAAAATCAGAATTGATGTGATGTAAACACTGGGGTATATAAGTTCCTTGCGTAAACATGTCCGAATACCAATTGTCCAAAATATTATTCAGAGACAAACGTCAAATCGGGATGGAAATATAATTTTAACTTGTTTCTTGTTCCACCAACGAGGTTTTAAATGTTTAAATTCGCGATTTTGCCTTCCCGTAATAGTTATGTAAACTTTATCTATACTTATAATAAAACTGTAACAGGTCCGATTCTGTACATTGAAGATATTTTGAAAATTTTTTTTGGATGTCACTCTATTATCGATACTCAAGCCAAAACTGTAATTTTTTTCATTCATGTCTGTCTGTCTGTCTGTCTGTCTGTCCGTCTGTCTGTCTGTCTGTCTGTATCGTAAACGCGCATCACGCCGAAACTACTTGATGGATTGAAATGAAACTCGGCGTGATTATAGGTCATACTACGAGGAAGGACATAGGATACTTTTTATCCCGGAATTCAGTAAGGTTCTCATGGGAGACGGTATGAAAGTAAAATTCCTTTATCGCGCATCACGCCGAAACTGCTGAATGAGTTGGAATGAAACTCGGGACGATTTGAGTTCATAGTACAAGGAAGGACATGGGATACTTTTTATCCCGGAATTCGGTAAGGTTCCCCTGGGAGAGAGGGTGAAAAAAAATTCTTTAACCACGCATCACGGCGGAATTGAATGAATTCGAATGGACATGGGATACATTTTATCCCGGGAACCAAACTGAATTGAACTGATAAACGCGAAAGTTTATAAGTATGAATGGATAGATGGATGGATGTTTGTTACTCTTTCACGCAAAAACTGCTGAACGGGTCTGGATGAAATTTGGCACAGAGATAGATTATAAGCTGGAATAAGAAATAGGCTTTATTTTATCCCGAAAATCCCACGGGAAAGGGAATTACGCAAGTAAAATCGCGAGTACTCCAAATACTAATCATGCGCAGACGAAGTCGCGGGCACCAGCTAGTTATTAATAAAAATTACAATCAAGGAATAAAAAAAAACTCCAGTTTCTGTGTGTTTCGACCTAGTTTTTTGAATTGAGATGATATTGAACTTGAATTCCTGGAAATAGTTTAAATTAAAATAAATTCTTTTACTTTAAAGAAAATAATTATTATGAAATCTAGCTAGTACTTAAAAAAGTTTGATATTGAGAAACAAATTGGTTTCGTGTCTTTTTAAACAAAATTCAAAATTTAGTAATCGCGGAATCATTTGCTTGTTTATTTCATATTGGAAACCTGCATGTAATATTTTGAGGGTATACTACTAACGTTTACTGAAATACTGAGCACTTTTTACACCTCTTTTAAACTCTTCAGGAATCGATTTCTTAATATTCATTTCTTAGTACGCCTCTACGCCATAAAATGAATAAACACTGCAAGTTTCAAACTGCAAAGACAACTATTTTAGAAGACGTTTTAAAAATTTTGAACTATAGCAGCTTTGTTAAAACAATCTGTGTCGTTTGTCGTTCATCTTAATTTACAAAGTATCCTTTATATAAACCAGGGTGCTACGAAGCTCATCCTGTCCGTAAAAGTACGCCTACGTTTTTACAGCGTTGAATGGGTCACGGCTAAGATTTCCCTGCGGTCATTTGGGATTCATGGAAGAGGAATTGTAGCCTCAAGGAACATAAAGGACGCCGTAGGCTTTCCTTAATAGAAACTTCGCTATCCGACAAAAAGTATACGACATGGCTTTCTTCCCTTC
This sequence comes from Eupithecia centaureata, assembly GCA_944547425.1. Taxonomy (NCBI): domain Eukaryota; kingdom Metazoa; phylum Arthropoda; class Insecta; order Lepidoptera; family Geometridae; genus Eupithecia; species Eupithecia centaureata. The sequence goes on along the minus strand of OX155681.1, from coordinate 6,271,196 downwards.
GGTTCTTGTTTTACTCACTGTTATTAAAGCTTTTCGTAGACGCGATGAAAGAGAGGTGTTTATTTTAGTCACAGTTTGTGTATCTCCATTTAAAAGCTCCAATACACTCAAGCTGAATCAAGATTAGAAATCTCAAAATAATATCCTGCTGTCTAAGATTTTTACCTATCTCCACAATTTATTACAAGTGTGTATAACCCTAAAGTTATCTAAAAGATTAATGCTTACTACAGTTATTAAGACTCGTGACTGTAAGCGATTGAAAGATAGTTAAAATGGGTAGATAGATCCATTTAATTCGTCAATAATATTTGCAAGCGAGCAGTTTGTATAGTAGAGGTACACAGAACCGTTTAATTCACTTACCCAGCTTTCCGCACAGCCCCTGTGCAGTTGAAGGAGGCAGCCGCAGCGCCCGTCTGCTTGCCTTTGTACGGTGAGTTCATGGCGCTCTCTGCGGGGTCGTCTTCGTCCGAAACAGCTGTCGTCAGTGACATGCGGTCGTCGTCTGATATCTGTGCAAAATTTCATTCATTACACCAAAGAAAGATGCTGACATGACTGATTACTAAAATAGGTTCTAACTAATGTCTAATGATATTCAAAATTATATGCAATAATTCTAGTAAAACTATTTTAGAGTTTAAGTTCGCGTAAAAAGCGGTTACGTCATAATTTCCGACCGGTCGGAGATGACTGCGAAAATAATTACTGATGTCACCATATACCACATGGTGATAACCTCAAGCTGAGAAAGATATACTCAGCAAATATCTTGACTTGACTAACGAGGTTGTCAGCATATGCGATGTTGATTCAGCGACCATCGTCCCGATATTCGTTTTGGTTATTATCGGTGTAATAGCGAAGAGCCTCAATAAATATCTCAAGAGACTCTCGCTGGGAAGTTGGATCAAGGGTCAGATCCAAAAAGCGGTTCTCCTGGACTCGGCGCGTATTGTCAGGAATTTCCTCTCTCTGCAAACCTAGTCACCGGCTGCTTGAGCCTATATTCGCGGCCGGTGATCCACCGTTTTGATATATTTTTACTATAGAATAGTTTTAAAATATTATTGTATATACTATACTTACTTAAAATGTATTTTTAACGAGAATATAAAATAAATAAAGTGTCATAGCAAAAGAAAACGAAATTTGACTTTTGGATAATCTTAAGAAATTATGCAAATTAAGATGCTTTGTATTCATCTAATTTCATTATATAAAAGCAAAGTTTTGGACAGATTTTCAGAAATCCGTGTCGACGACGGCACGGTAACAACAAGAGGCTATGCTACATCTGACAAGGTAACGCAGTTTTCTCCCCTCCCAAGCCACCCTCTGTTCCACCTCTAGAAATTGTTATCCAACTCTTAGGTATGCAGCTAGGAGCGCACAAAGCACGAGAACGAGTGTTAAACGAGAGTGTTTCATTACATTTACGGACAATTTATTTCCTTTGAGCTACATTTCTTATTTTGAATGGGCAAGTAATTGGAATATTATGAAAAAGGCAAAGCAAAAAATCTTGTTTGGATGATGACTGTATTTTTATGATTTAATCCTGATTTATATATAATTTAGGTTATATGAAACCCTTCGATAAGCATGACCAACACTTTTTTGGCTTTTATTCTAACATTATATTTGTAGTAAAGTGTCACATACACGAGCTTAGGACTTACAGTACTATTGGCTTGTCCATACTCTGGATGGGTTTAACTGTGGGTGGAGGAATGGGGATGGGCCCCAAGGGGACCGGGTGAGGTTCACCTGCATTAAACTCTTCATAATTTGTGTTCAAATTTACTTCCCACAGACTGCGCTCCTGGTGTCGCGAGTGTTTTACCACAATTTCATGTCACCTTTATTATTCCCATAGGCAAAATGGTAAGTTACGACACAAACGTGGGAATAAAATTGTCGTGATAAATAAAATTTCTATTCTTATACAGCTTATATCCATCAGTTTAAGTGTCTATAAAATTAGTCAGTTGAAAAATATGCAGCTTTACGAGTACGTCTACAGCAATTCTGGAAAATATTATACGTACTAAATTTTTTATTTTATTTTGGAAATAAAAGTTGAATTACACAATTATCAAGTCGCTTGCTCTTTTGGTCGCAGTATAACAAAGCAAGGAAAGAGTTGCTTTGAGGCACACGCGGGCCATGGTAGAACCCCTCCTCGCCTCGATGGCTCTTGACGCCACTGCGCTCTCACCTTGCTTTTCATAAGAAAAGTATAAGTATGTGCTTACATAATGTAAAGATGCATAAAACAAAATAAGTTTCATGAGTACATACAGGATTTAACATTGGTATTTATCGCATGAGGTTAAATATAAATAAATTAATGTTTAATTGATAAATCCGTTGTAATTTTTCAAATATGGAGTCCTGCCTACGGCTTTTTATGCATTTTACGGGATAAAATTAACATTTGTGCGTCCATGGAATACCATTTAGGTACCTGCCTGCCAAATTTCATTAAGTTCCGTTCACCCTACAAGCAGACGTGAAAAGGTACCTAACTGATAGACAGACATAATTACTTTCGAATTTATAATATTACCACGGATTTAGATAATGTTTATTTTACTTTTATCATGCTTTTCAAAAAGAGAATAAGATACCCTTTTCCTACAACGTAATAAAATGAAGAAGTGTGAGCTTTGGTCTACATCTTAATCTTCCAACTTGAAAACGCTATGAGTAATAAAAAAACACACAGCCCAAACTCAAGCAGTAATAATAATTTCCACGGCAAAATTTCAAAACGCCGCGCCGCTGCAGCCACTGCCCGTTTCAAACTAAATAACTTTAATATTAATTCCTTTTGGCACTTTGGAGCTAGACTGAATCCGTTAGACTCATAGCGGATAATAATACCTACTACATCTCACTATATGTTAGTTGAATACCGGTGTCCGATGAAAACTTGCTCTGTCGTTATTATTTAGTGTTCTGAGCCTTTGTTATCAATGTGACGGAATTGGAGGTTTTTATCAGCTTTGAAAAATTATATACTTAGTACAGAAAAGGCCCAATTTTATAAATTACTAGCGACCCGCCCCGGCTTTGCACGGTTTTATTATACGTATAAACGTTCCTCTTAAATCACTCTTATCTATTAAAAAAACCGCATCAAAATCCGTTTCGTAGTCTTAAAGATTTGCGAACAAAGGGACATAGGGACAAAAAAAGCGACTCTATTTTATACTAATGTATAGTGATGACTTAGACACGAACGCATTAGAAGTATTTATTTTTAAGTAAAATAAAAGCCGCAAAGGTAATAAGCATTTTCTCCGAAACAGGTTTTATGTTTATCTATCTCCATAAAATAGAGCAAATACATTATTACTTACTCAGGTTGGAGAAAATAAGAGCTCTCATTAGCAAAAAGAAAATTGCAGCTTCCACAAGGAAACTAAAATAAGGCCAAAATGTGAGCTATCTCTTGGGTTTATTTCTTTACTTTATTGTTACGATCGAGGTCCATCATCGTAGACCGTCATAATAACGCTGAAGAATAATACTTTCATTGTTACGTTGCAACCTATATTTGCCCGCGTACTACAATATATTTTTCTGCTACTGTTAATAACATCATCTCACCTTTCTGAGAAAAGCTTCATTACAGGTCTGCGCAGTTCCTTTCCAGTGGTAATGGCGGTAACGGACGTTTCCTAGTAATTTAGTGCCGTGTAAAATGGATACTTCATAAACAATGCGGCGTATGTTAAGCACATCCGTACGCCTCTTGTATTTGTTGAGCTTCCGTCTCCGCACCACTCGTTCGTCCGGTTCGGAGTATTCTCCCGTGCTTGTTAGACCTTCTTCCGCTGCCCAAGCGCTGAGGACGCTCTCAATAAAACTGAATAATTGTTGAACATTTGGTTCTAATTTACTAGGAATGTAAAGATAAGGCGATACGGTTTTCTTAGGCACGAGAGCCTTCTCTTCAGGTTCATCTTCAGGAGGGGGTGCAACATCATGAAAGGGGCAGTTATGGACTTTATGGTGATGGTGGTGGTGATGATGTCTGTTTTTACATTTTGGTTCTTTTGCTGCCGTACTGCCCCCGTTATCGCCTTTATCAACATTCTCTCCTCCACTTGAGTGGGAGTCTCCACTGCGCTCTCTACGGGGCTTGGGCCTTCCATTAGACGTCAAGGCTACTAAAGCTCCTGCTGCAAGACAGCAATGATGAGCTACACAGCAGAATCTCGGATCACCTTTTTGAACACCCGTTTGTCCTTTATGACAGAAAGATATGTCGGGTATTCTTGCTCCTAGTGCGGCTAAATGGGCGCGGTCGGCGCATACTTGCATCAAGAGGTTCTCTCCAAAGTGCACGGTCTTGTGTCGTCGCCGGCGCAGGTGCATGTGCGTGCCGCTGCCGGCGAGGGAAGGAGGCGCCGAGGCCGAGGCGGGCTTGGCGCGAGGCTCGGGCGCGCGCGCACATCGCGGTGGCGGCGCACGCTGCGTCTCCACCATCATTGGCGAGCGGCGACGGCGGCAGCAGGCGCACTTGCGACCTACTCACCGCTGCATCGCATATACCCGCATCCTCACCGCCACCTGCTCCTGCCTGGACACCTCCCTCGGAATCGTTATCGCTTTACACTTCGCATTATTTACACAGGTCCTTAATCATCATTTTGATACATCGAAAGTTTTATGAAGAAAACTGCCCGTGCCACTGTAGATTTACAAATAAGAACAGGTAAATAGTGTACAAAAAGACATTTCAAACGAAGTATCCCAACGGTTTTATTTTTTTAATTCATCCACTATGTTGGTGGCAAATATGGACAAAATAAACATATTTCTAATCCTTCTGGTTTGGTTAAGCGGGCTCTATCCGTTCGGATTTTTCTCGCAGAACAAAAAAATTAAACTAATTTAGCAAAAGATTCTATTTTAATAGAAGTTTTTCTCGGATGATCAATAAACTAAACAATTAAACATAAAAGATGTAGGTATAAATACTTCATTAACAAACAAAAATTACCTTTCTGTGTTATTATAATAACTACTACATGCTAAATAGAAAATAAAAGTTAAACTTCCCTTTAATAGAAAAGGTGAAGTTTAAGCTCTAACCATATTGAGAGCCTTGCAGGGCACTCAAAACTGACCACTTACACACTTAACTAAAGCAGATTTCAATGTTCCTTGCCAAAAACTAAAATAAATAATTGATAATTCACAAAAGTGCCCAAATTATGCACCATCATCGTATTGTATTTATTAACAAAAAATTATAAGGATACCATAAACCAGAGAAGGGTTGCTCTATTGTTGGTACAGAAAATCGATACTGAATAGCATACAGTATGCTAGATGAGGTGAAGTAGGTATTCAATTAGAAACAATACACTTGTGATTTTAGAGAGATGCAAGCCACGAGAACGACTAAGGTAGATCTTCTGCTAGTATTTGACGTTTTAATTACGCTAATAGCCAACACGAACTTTTCTAAGCTAAGTAGGGCGTGAGACAGTACCTATAGTGACATCGTATCTCAAACTCATATTGTGATCTCGCAAAAATATCATTTGTATGATCTAGTTATGTCAATTTCACATCTTTCAAGAGAACATTAGATAGCAAACATTTAAAAGTTTCATTAGTAACATAAATTAAAGTTAGTGAAAACGCCGATTGGCTTTAAAACAAATATGACCAAAAACTTTTAAAATTACAACACTTTTGATAGATTTTGGAATGATTTGATTTATTTACATATGCTTATTTATTAAGCACGAATATTCAATTCCCGGTTTATACTCTTGCGAATTTTAAAATAATGGCGGAACCACACAACAAATCTAAGTAAAGTTAGAGAAGATTATTGAATTCAATCAATCATCTTCCAAAGTTCTGACGTAAAAGTAGTAGTAATTTCGGTATACCCAAATTAATATTCATATAAAATTGCAAGACATCACAAAATCTAACTGGTAAATCGTACGGTATTACGTTAATCTTGTCGTATACCTAACTAACGAATGGAGTGTTATAATTAGAGATAAGTCACGCATGGATGCTGCACCGAATGCAGAAATGGCTAAAGCAATTACAGACGTGAAATGAGTCCGCAACTGCGTGGACGTTTCTATCAAGCGCCCTGCATTGCGCCAAATTTCCACCAGTTTCATTCTATTTGTTCTTTTAATTGGAACAACAACAACAGGCGTGATCCGTCATAGATAATTCAAATCATTTGACGATCTGTTTTTTCTACAGGTATTTGTTCATTCAACCGCTTGTATAAATAACGCAATGTAAACTTAAACATGATACTTATTTACATTTAATCATGCGAGAAAAACAATTTTTGTTTGTTCAAATACATTGAAATGTATCATTATTTTTGTTCTTAATAATAAAAACCAATGTTAATGGTTATTCAATACATTTTGAATTGCATTAATAAGTTGATAGTCATCTTATTCAATATTGTGTACACTATAAACCTCTTCGATAATGCAATAGCCGCTACAAGAAGAATCACACACCACTAATGCACATAATCGGATTGAAAGTCAATCATAAGTCAGTGAACTTTCATTTATTGACGCGCCGACAGAGTCACGGGTCGTTGTGCGATTATATTTATTGTAGAAATAAGTTTTTTAGAATTACATAACCCGACCCGGAGTTGTCAGAGAACCGATCTGACGCCCAGGAGGCCTCGCTGCGACTGACGGCAGCACGCACGGAGGGTGGTTGCGATCGTCGAACTTCGTTACGAATCGGAATGAAACGATCGTGACTCCTCGGGTGCTTTCGGAGCAAGTGCGCCTGCGGGCGGGCGGCGCCCGTGTGGCCCGTTTCGCCCGCCTTCTACACACTATAACAACGAACTGTTCAAATTTTTGTGCTCAAATTAAGGAATTTTGTTGATGACATGAAGGTTCTTTTTAAATCTTGCCTGCGGCGTGATAGCTTCGTCGCGGTTCGAGAATATTGCGCTTATGAATTTCTAATATCATGAATATTATGTTAACAATTTTCTCAGCTCTGATTGCAAACTGTGTTTATAGACTAAGTAATCCAGCATTAATTAATGCATTCAATGGCACCTAATTTATCTACCGTTTTATAGAGATATGAATTAAAAGGCGAGCTTTAAGCAAACATTTATGGTAAGGTTTATATTAAATCAGTAGGTTAGTACATGGATTTAATAACATGTACCTAATTATAACTTAATTTTAGCATATAATATACATATGTAGGTACCAAACGATAACTTTTTAACATAAAATATTTTTTCGTTACAATTTATATCATTTTTATATTATTACATTATAAATATAATTTACTACGACATAATCTATATTTAAAGAAGGTCTTTAATTCTTTCAGAGCATTTAGGCTATAGGTGTTTTGTAAAGTAAATAAATTCAACTAACAAACAAAGTATTTAGATCTTGTTGTTAATTAAAATCCGTCAAGGGGAAATTCCTTGATTGAAAAGGTTCACAAAAAGCAGTCAAGTGTTGTCGTTATCTGTATAATAAATAAAAGTGAATGCAACAAATTTTCTCAGCCGGTATAATCTTATTAGAGTACAGAACGGCAAAAAGCGTTATCGCGCCTGTCACGCTCTGCTACAAGTTTTTCCGAGCGGAAAATATTCTTCCCGTCTTCACGTGACGATATAAAAAGTAAAAAGTCATAAAACAGCAGCTCTACATGCGGAAAAACTCTCGGGGTGAATGCACTTTAGCTAGCACTGTAGTACTTTACTAGCCTACTGCGATATCGGATTAGTAGGGCATGTGGGGCACTATTGATTGATATCATTTTTACCGCAATTTTCCTCGGCATTTTATGGTTTGTTAGCTACCGCAGATCGGCGAAGTTGTCATCATTTATCATTTTAATATTTTTCTTGCGGTCGTAAAATCGGAGTATGCTGTTCGAAGCCAAAATAACAGATTCAACCAAAACATTCAATATGATGTTGCTGGCTTCAAGTTTGAAACATCCTTCGAAATTGCTTTTAACATATGATCACGCGTTTCAATAAAATGTGATGTGATGTCAGAAGAATGTTATAAGGAAGCTTAGTTTCTTTTACCCAGCTTATCTTTTGAACCATCAATGTTTAACGATGAAAAAGTAGGTATCCAATTCACACAAAAATTTTCTAATGTGGGTATGAATCCTTACAAAACAAAGGGACAGAGCTTAGTTTTAGGCTTATTGAATATTGTGAACCCAGTAATATATTATAGTCCGTGTTTTTTGTTTTGATTGCAGCGTGTGTTTCGGAGACCTACGCTATACCTACCCAGTATTTGTAACGACGTTAAGTCTTTACATGACTTTATTCTTAAAAACGAACTAAATAATCCGGCAGGTAAATTATTAGAAGATGGCTTAAATAAATAAAATTAAAAATTTCATAAAAAATAATCATAATTAGTTAGATAAGATATAATAAACAGCCATAATGCGCGCCACATATTTTAGATTTTACATTTTTTAGTCTGTTTTGTAGCGAATCTTATCTTACTTATTATAAATGGGAAAGTCTGTGTGAATGTTTGTTATATGTAATCTTTGTAACTACTTAACTTATTTAAATACAATTTGGTATGTAGATAGTTTAGAACCTAGAATAGGACATAGGCTATTAAAATTTGGAAATTTTAACCTCTGAGGGGGTTAAATAGGGTGGTAAAGTTTGTATGGGAAATATTTTTTCTTGGTTCGATTCTATCAAAACTCGGTAGTGAATAATTAAATAAATATTTATCTTTTTTACACAATAACTCCTAGGAGGGAGCAATACATTTCTAAAATTTTTAGGTAAAAAAAACTCTGGTTCGCGGGCGAAGTCGCGGGGCGCATCTAGTGTTTCATAATTTGACCATTTAAATAAAAAAAAAGAAAACATCTGAGTTATTAATGTCTGCTATGGCCTCGTATTAAATTTACGAAACATAATTATTATTACTCGTAAGATTACTCGTATAATAATCGTATTGACCCAAGGATTGTCAAATCACCTCCACACAATCAAAATGTTGATAGAATTAATCATTGATGTCACTTTCGTCGTTTTTTTGTACGTCATCCTCACAGATTTAAAATAATACAGCCAGTGTTTTACGAGAAAACTCAAATACAATCTATATTTTGTGAATAAATCAAATAAAATGTTCGTGACTTTGTAAGAAACAAAGAATAGGTTTAACGACAATGTAGGTCAAAATAATACAAGAGCGATATTCGTCTACCTAGCGGCTATCAATCAATCAGCAAACAAAATGTCATTAGGTTCACGGATCGCCACCCTCAGGCTGACCTGGACCTCGCGTTCAGTCCACCCCATATCCCTTACGTCACATGGACATTGTACAATCACCAAGATTGATTTAATCATTTATAAATTGCCGGAAACAAACATCAAGCATAAATAATATTCTTGAAGAATGAAATTCACGTAATTCGTTTAAGTAAATTCACAAGTGTATTGCTTGAAAACTTTTTATGGAGGGATGACGTACGAATTAGGTAAAACAAATAAAATCCTGTATAAATTCACAAAACAAATTGGTACGAGCTTTTATTACATTTGACAATCACGACATCGAATTTTCATGATTCTCAATGGTTTCAATTGTAAATACTAGTTGTAATTTTTCTATTCCTTTGCTTGTAATTTTCATTTTCATGACCATTGCTTCGGTATGCATGACTGTTTTTATTTGTATATATAGAATATTTACTATTTGTCTCCATATCTAGGTGTTATAATTTATCGAATGTAATTGACAAAGCAAACGAGAGCAAGCGAGAGTTCGTTACAAAGGTAATATGGTTAGGGGTAAGTGCGCTTGCGCGAGGCTGTGGCATTCCTCCCGCACCCTTTATATCTCTCCATGGGCCTGTACTGTAGCAAGATTTGCCACTCGCTATGAACGTACCATTGAATTACCTACACAGCACGTTACATTACGATGAGCAAAACGAGATGCCGCTTTCCTGTTACTGGACAAGTGGACATGCCTGCGCTGACGTGCAATCACTGCTAATAGGGGCAAGTGGTAGCACCATTTCGTGCTTAAAATGATAAATGAAATCGAAACTGCAGGGCCCGTTATCCGTAAATCGACGTTTTATTAACAACACTTCCTTTGCTTTCAACTGGGGAAATTGGATTCTTGAATATTTTTCCGGGCTTTGTGAAAACTTTTTCTAAATTGGCAATAACAAGGGCCCAACAATCCGTTATTATTGTTATTTTCATTGATTACATCGAATAATAGTTGAGCGGAACACATTATTTACATAAGACGAAAACAAAAAAGATTGAACTAAGAATGACAAACGAACTAGAAAATGAGAAATACTAGGCTTTGCACGGGTGGACATACATTTTTGTAAACATTTTGGCATAATTTTGTGATAGGCATGTATGACTTAATAGTTTCAAAAAATAATTGAAACAGTCAAATGATTAAATTGGATAGTTAGCACAACGGTGTAGATAACGTCGTCTGATTTTGGTCGGCATTTCTTTTAAAAACTTTTAAAACGTAGAAAGTTATAGTGACATAACTACAACAGTTTCAAATATTAAATTGCTAAGGTTTTGTAGATACGTAGATATAATCTCAGACTATAGTTCTATAGTCTGAGGATATAATGTTCTTTAATTTTGTAGCACATTTTTATTTATCTACTAGAATCTTGGAATTTTCTTATGCATTGGATTACATTTTTGAAGTAGGGATCCCTAGTTTTTTTTATTAATAAGTGTAGCATATTTTATTACGCATAATAATGTAGCATTCTAATTTTGATATAATTTTTGAAACCAGTCCAGTAGTTTTTGTGTTTATTCATTAAACATAGAAAAATCCAAATATTATAATAGCTGCTCCTCGCGGCTTCACCTGCGAGAAAATTAATGAAAAGTAGTCTTTGTTTTATTCCAGGGCTAAACTACCTACATTTATTCAAAATTTCAGCCCAATTCGTCCATTCATTTTGTAGTGAAGGCATATTACTCCATAAATGATTAAATCAATGACGTTAATGCTAGATGTCGCTCAGTTCCACACCGATAGTAGGTAATATTATAGTAATATTTTAGGAATAATTTTTAACTATTTATAAGGCAAATATGTATTAGATACATAAGTTATAAACATGCTATTTGTTTATTTTTCGTTTCTTCAGCAAAGAGAAAAACAATTAACACCTAATTTATTTTATTAATTTTAGAAGTAAGTATAGTTTAAAGCTCCTAACCCTAAAATTTGACTTTTTTAAGTGCTTAATTTGTAAGCTTAAAGAAATAAAGTTATTGATTTACTGATTTACATCATTTCACATAAATGGATGATTCTCCCAGGGTGGAAAAAAACATGTCCGGCTCGAAAAATCATACAAAAAGATAATAGGGGAGGCCTTTTTTAGTTTTTTAATATTCTTATTTTAAATAAGTAAAAATAAATAAAATCCTTGGAAATTCTGACTTCCGTGGTGCGTCCGGACCTCATGTTCCTGTGTTAATAAATTTTTATATCATTTCCTGAAAACACTAGTACTTATTTACATAGGTTCACAATAACCCAGATAGTTACTTGCTTATTTGACGCTATTACTACGCAAAACTAAGCTTTAGTTGACAAGTTACAACGAGATAACTTCGCGTCCGTCGTTTAGCTCTGATTCCCCTGGTGCGCACTAATTCATTCATAAATGCTGTACTTTAACATCTGCGTAAATAGTTGTTAGGTCGAGAGAAACTATCAGTTACGCCCCATCAGTAGTGTGTACAACAAGTGTGTATGTCTCCACGTCACTCTGTTATTTCAGTACGTAATCACTTTCCGTGGCTTGGTATCTAGAAATTCTGATTACCATGTTGACTATAAATTTGTTTATGCTAATCCTATTGTTTTATTAGTTATGATAATTCATGCCTTTTGTGTTCCTAATTTCGACTGCATGTTTCAATGTAAAATAAACCAGCAAATTAAGAAAATTTCTAAGATTTTGTAATTATTTTTGATTTCCGTGGTACTGATTTCCGTGGATTTTGCGGGTTGATTAACATCTCAATAATATTTTTTTACAGTTTTTATGATGTTTTTTAGGATAAAAGTTTATAATATATACAAAATGAATAATTATAATATTTTTAATACAAAGATAAACATTATTAGTGTGATTTTTGTAAAAAGTTCCTTGTATTTACAGTAATGATTTAAAGGTGTTTTTGTAAAAACTGATTAAAACTACAAACGTCAAATAATTGGTCCTTAGTTTTAAGAAGCTTAATAATCTACTTACTACCGAAAACACATATTTTTATTGATAAACCAACCCATATTTGATTTTGGTGATATAAATTCTGATTTCCGTGGACACCATATTTTTAAAATTGAATAACTCCGTAACCATAAAGACAATAAAGTTCCCTTCACTACCAAAAAAATCAAAATCAAATCTTCATTTAGAATATATATACTATCATGATGTGCAATTTCAACAAAAAAAAATGTGCCACAGAAGTCAGACAAAAAACGAGTTTTCGTAGAATCACCCAAATAATAATATTGTGATAGAATTGAAAATATTTCTACATACCGTCCCTCATTTCATTGATTAGAAATAGCGAACGCTGGTATCATTATGTCGGCTGTGATCAGGAAATAACGGTGTTTCTGTTCTAATGACGAGAGAAAGAAAATAATAGGGATAATAGGCTTTTGCTTTTCATGGACGTTAAGAGGTACATCAGAGTTGTTTTTTCATCAGTAAAACAAAACCTCATAAAAACTGAAAAAATAAACCAGCAATAAGCTGTCATCGTTTGTCAAGAATATGTTTTAAAAATAATGTTATCATTTTTTATTTTTTTGAATGATTAGAATTCAGTAAATATGGCATTAATAACAAATAATCAAAAATTTTAAGAAAATTACCTATTTTGGTGTCATACGAGCTCTTGGATTTCCTGAAAATATTGGAGTAGGCCTCTACCTTACCTTAAAAATTCACCAGGCCCTAGTAACGTAGAAGTGTCGTTGTTTGTACTTACCTGCAACAAAAACAGAAATCTTAACATTTTGGTTTTCGTCGGCATATTTAATTAAAAAAGCTTCGACAAAAAAGTTAATTATTTCTTTGCCTCACTTCGTTTAGGACAGACAAAACGTGCTAAGGCATTTTCCTTGTAAATAATAAAGCACCCACACAAAACGTACAGGTCGTTAATTGAGCGTGAAAAGTTGGTATTTGCCGTCCAATTTTCGACAAAGAAAAACAGTGTTAGTTTATAGCTGCCTCTAAAAGCTTTTGTAGCGGCTTTTATATTACCTACAATATACAACCGGTCTTCAACATATTACACGTTTCCTGCGGAAATATATCAAGTTGAGCTGTTTTCCTAACAATTTTCTGTTATTCGTTGAAGAATGTTGTGAATTTATCTCAAAGAAGTGGCAAGGCATCAAATTAATATTTACTTATCATTATCACACGATATGTCATAATAGAGGCACGTAACTGTTGCCGCCATGTTTCCCCACTCGGGAAACAGTTATACGTGACTGTTATCCATTATTCGGCAGTTTTGGGGTCTTCAGGTATTATATGTACCTATCTATTTCGTCACTGAGTTGATTGTAGCTGCCGGTATATAAATTCGTTAATTGATCATAACATTATTCGATGTCAGTTATTTTAGGATTTTATATCCTTACTATCGATCAGGAAAATTAATAGAAAGTTAAAATATAAAATTCTAACTTTAACTATCAAATTCCTCAGGATATCAGAATTGCTATAGGGCAATGCCATATATTCTTAATTACTTAGCTTGATTTAAAAAAAAAATCTTTTCTTTTATTTCAATTTTTTGTCAACAAAAAATTTGTAAATGAATCAACTTCTAACTTTATCTAGTTAAGTGATTGTGTAAGTTGGTTGTAAACTCATTACATGTCCAGGATTATTTATATATATATATAAATTAACTTGTGAAACTTTTTGCTCAACGAGCTAGTGATCTAGGAAAACAGTAGGCAGGTCATATAGACCGGAAAACGCATGGCGCGGTCGGTTCGCAGTGAAAGAAGCGGGGATCAATAGAAACTCGACCCTGACACAATTTACAGTGGCTGACGATGCCTTCACCGCCACTAGGCGGCCATGTAAGAATAAACAGCCTTCACTATGACATTACACTCTACAAGGAAAGTAGGATGACGAGCAAACAAGATATTTTTGGATGAGCGGTGACATACTTCCATCGAGTATTTTTAAACTTTAGATTGAAAAAAGATTTCGATACTTGCGTTATTAATCTGCAGTTATTTTAGACTTGTTAGCAGGGACTGGCTATTCTTTTAACATTTTCTGTAAAAAGATGTTAACTTTAAATTATTCATTTGAGGAATACACAATTTTTCGTTGTAATTACACACACCCGGTACGCACATACGCAGTAGTAAAAATCGTAGTAGGTCAAAGAGAAAGAAGATCTAGTGTAATGTTGTTATGTAATTTATCAAGCTATTTTTATGTTTTCATATTTGGCATGCCAATTACTGGGACGACCTTTTGGAAAAGAGCCAGAGAGCTTACATTAATCAAAGTAAATAAGTATTTAGATACAGCTGGATCAGTCCATATTATCAACCAATATTGGGTTTTATTAATGAAAGTTATTTCTATTTTCAGCTAAGAATAGTCGACATATTCTTTTACTTCACAAATAAGATTCATATTTTTATAGATTTCTGTTGATATCAATCTAAAAATGATTTAGGAACTGATTATAAACTAATAAAAAACTTTGAAGGGAATTTCCCGCACCACACATGCCGGTTCCCGAAAGTTTTGAGACCAACTAAAGTAACTTTTCCAGTAAAATAGTGAAACATGAACATTATTTCCATAAATACCAATACAGTCCCTGAGGAACTCCTCACATGCGAGTCTTTTACTTTTTCTACTTCAGTCTTTGCACTGGAATAGCACACCAACCATTTTATAATTAGAATTTTAGGAACGACTCAATAATATTACTTAACGTTCATCATTGTTTGTTTAAGATTTTATTAAAATGCGGGCGTTTTCATAACTTCAAAAACCTTGTACCCAAACAGCATAACTGTAATCTGTAATGTTTATAAAAGATTTGATCCGCATGATTACTTTTTGTAGACTCTACGTTTTTGTCATTTAATTTTTTTTTACTTATAGATAACTTCGATTTATGATTTAAATAACTTAGGATGTGCCATATTAAGTATTTCGGGTACTTCCCCTGCAGATAGGTAACGTTCGTTAATTCCACATGATATTATCGGAAGTTGTCTCGATAATATTATTTCAGTGTAATTAACCAAAAACATTATTTGAATGGGCATAAGGCAACACAACATCTTAAATTTGTGTATAAATTCCGCTCAGGAATATATTCACAGAGTCTGTGCTATGTAATTGTAGAGTAACAATGAATTGAAATTCATTTCATATTTAAAACTGAAAAACATCGTTAATCATTTTTAAACATAATCGAATTGTCAATTATATTATTCCTATCTTCAGGAACTATTCATATAAACGTCTTTTTCAAGTTTTATAGAGGTCTGCTTTGTCTAAATCCAATTGTTAGGGGACAGGAGTGGGTTCGCAATAATCCACCCGTGAAAAAGTAACGTGAAAGTTTCATTCAAAATTGGATGTCTTGGGTTTTTATTTTTATTTGACTCAATGGTGTTGTGAATTGGAGTAGTTTAAGGTTTGTATAGGTACAGGTAGGTACAGAACATAGCAAACTTACCCTTATTTATTAATTCAGGGCAACCAACTACAGATAACACAACCTAATACATAATTTTAAACAATATACTTAACAGTAGTGCTCTATATATTATAGGTAGCCACTTGGGTTACAAACCTCAGGAGTAGGTATATGGCCTGTTATAATCCACTCGTGAAAAGGTAATATGAAAGTCACATGCAGTGTTTTAGAGTATTGAGTTTTAGTTTTATTTGATTCAAACGTTTTGTGAACTAGACTAGTTTAAGTAGGTACAGAACATAGTTAACTTACCCCAAGGATAACTGCATTCTTTGAATAGATGGCCCCCATGCAATATTTAGTAAATAATGTTTAAATTTATTTTGCTATAACGAAGTAACTCTAATTTATTTAAAATTCTATTAAAACATAGCGTAACACGCACACTCTAAGAGTTATAATAGAATTAATTTAACATTGGCAGCTTTTGAAGATACACAAAGGTAACAATATTAATAAGAAGAAGTATCACAGGTGATTCAAGCGATATACAGGCAGGAACTCTACTGCTTAGTAACACTTATAAACTCTAATTAACACTTATATTGTATATAAACTGGAAGATGAATGATTATTTATGTTCAATGTATGAACAAATCACTAAATAATGTCCTACAATTGACTTCACTCTCACTTGCTAGATATGTTATTAATTATTGTAGTTTCACAACGAGTCAATGTAAAGCTTAGTTGAACAACCGCGAATTTTATTAATTAACTCATCGATACGTAGCGAGGACACGATTCTTCTTTGTCCGTGCACATGACAGTAACAGTTTTGTATTTACACAAATAAATCTCCTCAGTTTACGGTCTAAACTTCTCTTTCGCGACATTCGACACAACTACGATGAGTTGTGGTTCGGATTTTGTTTGTTTGTACGTTTGAATCATGGATTTTGTTTTCATTTAGTAGAAGTTAACCTCAAAACAATATTTTTAAAGCTACGTTCAGGATACGATTGGTGGAGGTTGGGGGCGCGCACTGCGATGCTCACAGCGCAGACTCCGCCGATCGCTGCCGAGCGCCCCCGAACTACTCCCTGCCTGGACCGCCATTATTCTCATTTCAGCATTATATTTACCTGCCTTACACATTCCTATATCTTGTAACTACCTACCTCATATCTCGCTCGTTGAGGGTGATTGGTTTTACACCCAATTGGAAATAACTTTTCACGCCAATTCAATAACGCACGCATTTTACACAATCCTTTAAACACGATTTTTTTAAAAACACCACACCCAGACCTTCACTCATAGAGTAAATTTTATGTGTCCGTTATATTGAAACTTTCATTCAATATAACGGATAAATAAATTTGTTGGGTCTATGTGTTCGTGTCTTTGTTAATCCGATCTAATCGAAGCAGGTATTGACTAAAATACTAATTGGAATTGAGTTATTGCTGAAAAAAAAAATCCTTGAAAAAAGTCCTAGCGAAAAATACGTTTTAATTTTCGTTCCATTGTTGTCATCTAAAAAATATTTGACGGGGTCATAAGGGGAGCTCCTCTTACAGCCCCGTTAAAAACCGTTTCAGGTTTAGGTAAACAGGTTTTTAAGTAATTTACAGATAAAAAATATATATTTGATTAAAAAATACAATTTTTACAAGATTTTTTTTAAATACCTGTAGATTCTGGTTATAATACTGATCAAAAGCTTCTATCGTTAATAAAGTCAGAGTAGGTAAGTTCCAAAAAAAACAACATAACAGCAAAAATAATCTTCCCATACATCATAGGAAATCATCGCAGTTTCGAAAACCTTGTTAAACAAAAACATAATGCCCTCACTACCACTACAAATAAAATAATCCAACCTTTATAACTTCCCTTCTTGTCTCCCGTGATAAAGTACTCGATACTGTGCTCGGACCTTTGCAAGGATAAATTAATCAGCCCTGGCGCGTTCGTACAAAGCAATTTGCCTTGTTCGAACATACCAAGTGAATTTGGCAAGTCAGGTATTATTGAGAGCAGCTTACCGGATTCTCAATTAGATCCGTGATTAGATCGATTCAGCTGAGGAGATTAAAGTGCAGTCTGGAGCGCTTAGCTTAGCTATACACTAGGAAAGGAAAACCCACACACATTTGCATTAAAGTTATTTGTGTTAGATACCTACGAGGTAAATGCTACATGCTAGGATAAAAGAACTTTATTGTAAGTATCACAAGATACAATTACCTATTTTACAATTAGAATATTAAATTTTCTTAGTAAAAAAGCTAGAGCTTGGTAAGCTTGAACAGATTGAAGAAAGTTAATGTAAGCCCTTATCTAGTTAAGAAACAACCATCAAGGATATACCCAAAACAATTTAAAAGTTGGTTCTTATACTCCATTGTTTCATATAATTTGATAAATTTTATTTGAAGACAAAATTAGTTTATATATTCATTCAAAGTTCAAGTTAAGGGTAGAGGAGTTTGCTTCAAATGAACATAAATATAATGTGACATCGTTATTTTGCTCAGTTACTACTTTGTGAAGTGTAATTTAAGCCTCGGCCCATGGGCGGGGGCTCAGTCAACTCATGCATCAATAAGGGTGAGCTGTCCGCTAAATTTTAGCAAGACTTTGTATAGTAATGTCGAGATATTTCGGGCTGACCTCCTTTAGTTACCGACCGGACGTGATAGTTATTCCAAAACTCTGTTATCTCCGTATTAAATTGTGCCCCAAAAAAGATTTAGGTATCGTGCAGAAAAAATATTAATGGTTCATTTGTAAAGCAATAAATTGTAGAGAGCTCAGGGAAGTATACATTTACTGTGTGGGTGGGTACAAACCTTACCACCCCATTCTCCCAAGTATAGCAGGCACTTCTGCTAAGCTTCTGTACGTAGGTGGATAACGTATAAGAATTATGGGTAGTTCCTACTTTCTAGGCAGACTCAAGGGACCAATGCTTAGAATGAATAAATAAATAATAGACGACGAAAATAAAAGCTCATGAAAGACGAAGCCATAAAATAGAATGCCCTTCCAAAAATCCAAGCGCCGTTTATAGATTGAAAATCTGTGATTGCACATTTCACCTATAGATTGAAACCTATGAAATTACACTAATATAATAAATGCGAAAGTTTGATGGATGGATAGACGTTTGTTACCTCTTCACGCCGAAACTACTGAACGGATTAGGCTCAAATTGAACAGACTTAGGCCTTAGGCCAGGAATAACACATATTGCAGGGTACTTTTCATTCCACTAATATAAACGCAGGTGAAGCTGCGGGGCGCAGCTGGTGAAAAATAAAGAGTATATGCACTTACCTCGCTAGATGTCAAGTAGCAGATCCTGGAATCGGTGCTGTCGATAGAAGCTTGTTGCACGATGCCATAGCGAGAGGACTCGCGGTCGCTTGTGTATTCCGAACGCACGCTGTCTTGCCGATCGAAAGTACCCCTGCAATATTACACCGTGATATTTTCTCTTACAAACAAGAGACCTGTTTTGATAGGACATCGATTACATAATCAATATCCTATATCAATCCGATATCAATATTGATAAAGGTCTATTGGCCGGTTTTACGTAAACATTTAAATAGGACCCCCACTGGTTGAATATTATATTCAGTAATTATCCAGTGATTAATTAAAAATAGATCTGTCAAGTAAAGGACTTCAGAATCCGTCCGCTCAATTTCAGGTCGCGTTCTGATAGACAGTCAGTAATGAGAACTTCATTTAGGCTCGGATTTCTCTGCCAATCCCTTTTGTTGACACGAATTGCAAATGAACATTGATTTTCATGGCTCCGGATATTTAATTAAGAAGTTGAAAATAGAACAACAAAGTCAAATATTGACTTTCTGCGCGATAAAGCATTGAGAGAGAAGGGTAATCAACATAAATACTTGGGTTTCTTGGTTTAGGATTTTTAGTTATCCTAAATAGTAACAAGTTACTAACGTAATCTCTCAAGAAAATTAATACCTTGTCTAGCTTAAGTTGAAGATACGACATTAAAGTCGAACATGCGTGTAATATGAAAACGTTAAAAGAAGTCACGTCTGTAAAATCAAAATGCACGTAATGTAATTCACCTTTGCTCGAAGCTGTCCGCTCTGTTGCTCCTATATCCTGAGTCGTTGAGGCTTCCCTCGTGCCGGAGGCTGGGCAGGGAGTCCCAGGGGGAGCGGCGAGGGCCGGGGGCGGGGGCGCCGCGCCACCCGTCCGAGTGGCGGTACCAGGCGGCTCGCGCAGACTCGCCGATGCATGACGCACACCGAGATGCACTCACGAAACTGTTTGTATATTATCATGCATGAATACACGGACAAAGGTTGTGACATCATTTTCAGGGAGCTGAGTTTTATGATATTACTTTATTTTTTATGCATGTGCGCGTACGATCCAAATGATTTTGTTGACATTTCTCAAAACCTATCCGTCTTTAAAAGCAAATGGAATATAATTTGCAGGTAAGTAACTTTTTCGTAATTAGATTCTACTGTTGGATAAAATCAATATGCATGTGTTATCATCATCAAACTGTCAATTATATATTTCATAAATATAATAGAAGAACTCAAACAATACAAACAAAATGTTAGGATATAATAGACTTCAAGGAACAAAACACTACTAACTCAAAGACTACTAACTCAGAATCATGCTGGCTAAGGTTTCGCAAGAGACCTAGTCAGCGCTGGTCATTCGGTAAAACCCGTAATAATGATGCCACGAACTGACCTACACGCTAAAATAAAAATAATAATAGAGATGTAATAATAGAGAACAAAACAGTCAAAATAAAAACATACATTATAAAGGAGTTACTGACCGACTGACGGACAACGCACAACCACTGGCCCTAAAGACTTTCTTTCTACTTTAAATATAGGAGTTAAATGTGAAACAAAGATACTTTATACTTCAGGGACCAGGTAAGCAGAATACCAAAATTAAACGTGCTGGTTCCCCTCATAAAATAAACAAACACTTGTGGCAGTGTTTTCTGAAATTTTCCTGAAAATAGCAGGATATAAATTTGTTTCCCAAAAGTGAACGTTTTTACCGTTTTACTAAGAATACATACTAAAACAGTATAGATAGGTACCTACTACCATAGGCTCAGGTTGAACGTAGTGAAAAAATATGTCTATGGGTGGGTACTACTACCTATCAAACAATATTTATCTTGATTAATCTGTCTAAGCAAATATATACTTTTGGACTGTGTTTGTGTGTGTGGGTACGTTTGTGTGCCTGTTTGAGTATGAATGTGTGTGTTGTAAGAAGTACATATGGTAACAGATGTTAAGCAAACCCGTTTATGTAAAACTCATCTCTACCATCTTTAACACAGGCCGTTACGAGAAAGTGCTACGAGTGCTACGAAAAACGTAGCAGCCGCATAGAACTTGAAACCTTTCATCTCATTGTATTTAATCTTTGGTATTGTAAGATTCTCCCAGTAAGTTAATTCTAATAAAAAATAATAATATAGACAATTTATACTTATTTTTAATAGTAAGTTTCTACCTACCTATAGAAGATATTAAACTATGAAAATGAAAAAGTAAGTATACCGAGTATCACAATCACTTTTATCAGAGAATACCGAGAATGGAACTGCAAAAACAGTATTTTCATAAATAACAAAAACACAAATTCGCCAACTCGTTTATTTTGGGAAAGTAGCTAATTAAATTTGAGTTATTACCCTAAAGTTAGACGTATAAATTATAATTTATACAAAGGGTCATTTTTCTCTCTTAGCTTAGCTGAAATCTCAATTTTCATCTCTTTTAAAACATTTTATGTTTATTATACAAAAATGTTCTTTTCAAAACAGATATTGTAAAACAAAGATTATTCCACTTTGTATGAGAGATCTGGAAGTGTATGAAAAAGACCGAGGTTTCTGGAAAATGCGGACATTTAAACCAATTAGCCAGGATAGTTGAATTAATCTGTAAGTAGAGTTGGCAGTGGTAATTCAACAATTGAAAAATAAATGGCTCATCCAACGTAAAAGCTAATTTGAAAGGAACGTTGGAATACCCCCGGGAATCCTATTGTTCCATGCCATATTAACTGAGTTTAAATCCATCAAGCGTATAATGGCTGCTCGGATTCTATGTTTGATATTGATTAATGGACTTGGATGATACCGTGATGATAAGTACCTACGGGATAAGAGATAACTTGGTTGAAAAGAGTACCCTATTAATTCCGAGTCCATAACTACTGCTGTTTAGTTTTGCATCATTAGGTATTTTTATAGATAGGTTAGTTTGTTTGATTAACCTATTTACATTTCCATTAAGATGTCTCTCCCTCAGAATAAAATATCGTTTACAGAAAAAGAAAAATAAATTGACTTGTAAAGGAAACAATAATAAATTCAAATTCAATTTTATTAGCTACTTCCATAAAAAAATGTCGCCCAAAAAGGGCTTAAAATAAGTCGGAAAACGCTATATCCATTTCTTTGCTCGGGTAACATTGCTTTCTAAATTGTTTTTCCTTAAAATCCAATTTTGGGGTATCGTTAACCGCCCAGTTATATGGTCTCTTATTTGTTTCCCTCTTGATTAGATAAAATCCTATTACGGATTATCTGTTTCGGATTCTTGTCGCATTTGGGACCAAATTCAATATTATTTTAACAATATAGTAATCTGAAATCCGTTTCATACGACAATAATAGACTATAATGTCATTGTACCTGTATTTTTGAAAGAGATTATAAGACAAGACAAGAGCGAGAGCCATGCACGGTTCTGTATTATTTTTTTGGGCTTTTTTGAATTGAACGATTGTTTCTTGAATCAAGACTTATTTATTGGAGGATACTACCAAACTAAAGTTCATATTCAGTAGTTACATCACTTACGCTGCAGTTTTTATTACTGGAAGGCAAGAACACACGCTGACACATTTTTCCGTGTAGTTGAATAATAAAATAGTGCTGGACAACTTAAACACTAACTTAACCTAACTCCGAGAACTTATGTTATGGATATCTTCATAACTAGATGCGCCCTGTGGCTTCGCCCGCATTGAGATTTATTTGTCAAATTTCAGAAATTTAATGCGCTCTTCTTTGGGCTAGTTTAAAAAAATAAAATAATATAGTACCTACCTAACTGAGGCATTGACATTCTTGTGTCTGTCACGAATCTCTAATACCTCCTTGGAAAAAGAACATTTGTTCAAAGGCTGCGAATCTCTAATAGTTTAAAAAAGAACATTCGTTCAAGGGCTGAAGGAAAGAGACCGCTTTACCCATTAATTATCTATTGACCCATTAACCTACATACAATACATTTAGATTATACGAAATGGATCAAACTCCAACATTATTATAAACGCCATCTTTTGCCTAACCTAAGAACTTACTCCCTCTTTACTTCCCTCGTTTCCTAAAGGACTAAAGTTGATTGTTGTTGGTGCTGACATCTATCTCTGATTGGAAAACCAGTTGGACCTTTCATAACAAAGAGAGGGCGCTTATAAAATAGGACATTGTCACTACCAGTAGTTTACGCTAACCTACGATAGATGGCGTTCAAATGTTAGTTCCCGCTGGAGGAACTTACCACAGTAAAGCAGAAACAGGAATAATTAAACACGTTTTTGTGCTGCCCTGTTTGGGCTATTGTTATTTTTTAATCCAACAATTGAACACTTGGCCTAAAAAGGTTGGGGTAAAGGAGGAAACAAAGGTTTTTTCCTGGAACTCACAATGTATTGCTGCAATCAGGGTAATTTTATAATAGCATGGGCTACAAGGGTGTTCTGTGTCTTCTCCATGCCTAAATTAGGACAAATAATTCAACTACGGCGGTGGCGAAAAATCGTTGCAAAATTTGTCAAGATTGATTCTTGTAGGTGTAAGTGGGTATAACTTTTCACAGATTTTATCTCTATAATACTAGTACCTAGACCTTTTGGATGGCAGCCGTGGCGGTCACAGCGGAAGAATCGCCTCCGTGTTAGATTCAAACTGCTTTATTTCCTTTAGACCTTACAGGACTCTTGGACACGTCATAAAATTCATGTAAGATGATAAAAACTAGATAATAACGTGCTCTTTTTCATTTTTGTTGACTTCAATCTTTTCAATCAAAGTAAAGAAGCGAAAAAGCCTGTACCTCGTTAGATTGTTAGTTTGCTAGTTGAAGCTAAACTCATCAGCCCGTAAATGTGGTAAGTGTCCATCCCTAGTAAGCCCGTGGAAGTAGTAAGAGCAGACTATGGGACATACCAGAGAAAGAGCAGTTTCACCTCCAGGCGATCATTAATCCGGCAGTGAAGCTTGGTTGTTATTGCAAAACTCCTTGTTCCAAAAAGGGGAGTTATGTTCAGGAGGAGGTTTGTTCATATGTGTTCGTACTCTGTATGCTGATAATGAATAGGTGCATGGCGGAGCTTACCTTGACTGATGATCGCTGAGATATCCTTGATCTCGATCTCGAACACGATCTCTGCAAAAAAGATAAACACTCAATTCACACAAAATTATCTAACCCCAAGCTAAGCAGAATTAGTGTTATGGGTACTAGATTAACTAATATAAATTAATACTTGCTGAACGAAGCTGCTGGTAGAAGTTCTCTAATGCCAGATTATTTGAAGATAATTATCATCTCTACATTTTGTCCACATTTATCATATTTCCAGGCACATGGATTAAATATTAAATGTATTAAGACGTTAAAATCTAACTAAAACGAATCACAATTAGAACTCGTGACCATTGAAACAACACATTTTTTTTCTTCTAATGTCTCCAGACTAGAAGCCTTACCTAGCCTACCTTAAGGTACCGTAAAGATGTTATCTATCGGTTTTTACCTGGTGTTGTGGTCGCTCAGGTAGCCTCGTTCTCGCTCCCTCTCGCGTTCTCTCATCAATTCATTGCGATCACTGCGAAAATAACGCAAAAATTATGCCAGTGATTTGATACCTTTAATTACTCCTTGAAACCATGAAACAAAACACGACTTAGCCTACATTTAGTTATCGAATTATAAATTTACCTTACTTTCGTTTACTCCCTTTTTGAATTTTAACTAAATCGCTTCGGGCTTTTTATTTACCTACAAGTATCAAAGGTAAAGATATCTTAGATTATTTTAAAATGAATTAAAATTGGCACACCGAGGAAAGAATAAAATTAGTATTTTATTATGATTGTAATACAACGATTATGACACACTACGCTTTGTGTAGGTATAGGTAGAAGTACACTTAGCTTATTTTTCAGGCAGGCTATTAACACTATACCTAGAATGTTCCATAACAAACAAAAACAAAAAACTTACATTAATTTAGTCAATGCGATATAAACAGAAAGCCCTTGTTAGGAATTTTTGTCTACAAGTGAGATGTAATTCGTTAACTGTAAACTCGGTTAATGCAACTAATCAATAAAAAGCGAGTTATAATTTTTATGAGCTAACCGGTTGCATAACAAATAGCTAAAAAAAATCTTGTTCAAAATTTTATTGGCATAGTCCCAATGAAATTGTGAACAAGATTTTTGATAGATAAACTTTTGTGCTGTACTCACAAAATCTTATATTATACTACATATAGCCTAAGATTTTCAAGCAAAAATTGGTTGTAAAGCACTTTTTGCCGACGATCGTCGGACGATAATACGGTATACTATTTAAGCCTTTAATGACATTTGGAGGTAAGAAACTGCCAAGCATCTGCTATTTTCCGAACTCGGTATTATAACTGACCTGTAATAGCCATCTCGGTCGGACCTCGCACTATGCTGCCGCTCCACTCCCAGCCTGTGCGGCAGAGGTAGCGTCGAGGAACGACTGCCGCCGCCTCCAGAGCATTGTGATGCGGGTCCTGTCAATCATAACCCTCCTCTCAAAATTTTACGTTACTTTTGGGGATGAGGTAAGTGATCCTATAGCGTTTGATATCCGTCAGGCTGCATTTAAAATGACGGGAATTCATTTATTACTGATGTTTAGGATATCAAAAGCATAATTTACGTATAGAAGTTGGATTATTCTGAGGTTCTGGTGAAGATAATGAGCATCGATTTAAGGGCACTGTTTGTTGTTGTGCTCTTATAGAGTTGAATACCAGTTATCGTTAACATTTTGGTATCCTGACGCTAAAGCATCGACATAAATAGGCTCTTTTATTATATAAGCACCAAAATTGAAATGAGTTTGCGATTGAAGGGGCACATTTTCCAATTGAAATGAAATTCGTCTTTATTGAAATATTTTATGAGAATTAAGTGATGAATACTTTTTTATTTTGTTTTTAACTGTTTTTTTTTTCTTCAAATTATAAATGTCAGCTAAGCCTTAATATACTTCTAAGATTTAAAGATTGTAAAACCTTAACTTTACTGTACAATTTGTGTATAGGGAATTTATACTCTGAGAAGGGCTCAATCATTTAATACTGAGAGGATAACTAAGAAAATATAAGATTGATGATTTACCTAGGTATGTTACAATTATTCTCCACTTCCAAACATTAAATACAAGTCTAGAAGAGTATAAACTAAAAGGTGTTCATGCTTATCACACTACTCGTTCGGTATTTTATTTGAGTTGATAGTTCTGTCTTGGGATTTAAAGTCTGTTTTATGTACCTACATGTAGAGCATGGCAGTAAAGTAGTTTGAACTTATCTAATTAGCAAACAAAAAACATAAAATAAGCTGCATCGTCATAGCTACAGATGAGCTATCTAAAAACGTTGATACCGTTCAGCAAATGTGAAACAAACTCGAGGCAACATAAAACATCAAACATGGTACCAAGGACATCAACATTGATTCAACAGTAAATTATTTGGAAGCTTCACCTCTATCCCTTAACGCAGCTTCCTTTATAGAATGCCGCAAGGATTGTAGGATGGATTCTTGGGTCGGTCCTCAAAGAAAAAAAAACAGGGTTCAATTAATAAATTGCAAAAGTGTAAAATGCACTGCAAATGCATACAGCGCTTTCTGAGAGCAATGTGTTGCTAGACCTGATTTTGTTAGTGTCAATATGTCTGGCAGCGTTAAATAATTTGAAAGCACTGATGATTATTATTGACTAGGTATAATATTTTAAAATCTGTACTAAAATGTAAAAGTAATATAAGATTATATTTAGGTTCTTTACTTACGTCTTCTAGGTGGGTAAGGACTTCGTTGGTTTGAAGGTGGCAAATTATCATTATATTCTGTAAAAGAAACATGTAAATGAGTCTAAAATCACTCCTATACGTCCATGTTACATGGAGGAAAAGTTACCTTAAATATTGTAGATAGAAATTTTTACTGTAAGAAGACTTCATTTTAACTTAAAAATAATTTAAACTGCATTCAAAGGTTTAAAATAATCGCCCGTCTGAACCTGGAATCATCCCGTCAATTGTATAAAAATTAACCTAATATAACGATACCTTCCCTAAATATGGCATGGCTGTGGGACAGTCTGTAGAAGGTATATGCTCTGATATTAATCAATATGTTATTAATATTCATGTCACTAAGAACTTCTTGATTTAATTTCACAGCTTCATTCTCACATTTTTTTTCTTTCTCATGTTGTAGCCAAGTCCTAGACGTTGGCTCGGAACACATTTTAAAATTTAAAGATAGGTAAAACTTTTACACTGAGGTTGCAACATTGGCGTAAGTATTTTTTTTTAAATTTCTATATTAGCGGTATCTTATTTAAGCCAATACATTTATCATCTACCTCGATCATCAGGAGGAGGTAATCCCACTCTAGTCGTCTTCACCTACCCTCTACAAATATAGAAATTTTCCGCATTGGTTCAGGTGTCTTCGCGTAATCGGTGAACATCAATAAAATCTCGTTCATACGACGGTAATCACTTATCGTACACTACATTACATCTACTATTTACAACGAAGTTCGCAATATTTTGGGATACCTATGCATGATTAAATTTTTACTACTCAAATTGTCCATATTCTATTCTGGTTGAAAAAGCCTCGATGGCTCGTTCTCAATGTCTATTAATTTTCACCGAGTTTCAATTTCGTAATGGCACCCCCACATAACACAGTAATTTCGCCTTTAATTATCCATTTCTGGTAGACCTTGATTGAGTTTGTAAATTGTCTAAAATGTCCACAGATTAAACACGACTCAAAATAACATTTTATCTACAAGCAATATCACGATCTAACTTACCTAAATCTTCCATACTCTGGCTGAGCAAAGCCTCGAAGGTGTGCAGGCTGTAGCTCTCAGCATCCATTCCTTTCGCGAGCGTGTTCCTCAAGTGCATCTCATACTCCAGCAGTAGCCGGGAGGTTGGCGAACCGGGCGCGGGCGTCGCGCTGGATTGGGACGCCTGACGCGAGAGGCATGGCTGCTGATGGAAAAACGATACTTAGAATAATTTAATCATAATAAATCAACAAATGACGGTGTTTTCTTAAATAGAATAGGTACCTACTTTGTTTCATAAAGTATATTTTTTGACATTAGAGACGTTTTCTTTAATAAAGTATAATTTTTGAAAATAGAAACGTTTTCTTTATTACTGTTTGCATTTTGCAAATACTGAAAGTTCTAGAATGTTTGTTCTGCGTTTAAATTGCAGTAGAACTAATGTTTTCTTTTTATTTATAGTCGAAATGAGTTTGAATGAATGACAAACCTCCTCCGTAAGTTCAATGGCGCTGCCATAGAAAATCAGATAAGTATATAACGTGCTAAATTTGAATCACTTTTTTCAATATTTTTAAAACTAAAGTTTATGTTCGAGATTCAAATTGAAAGCAAAACGATTACTCAGAGTACGTAGACAAAGAAGTGTAGTATGCTTCTTTTTGAATATTCAAACTATATACTATATAGTACGGATTTATTTGAGGGCCATGAGGAACTCGCGTCGCTTAAAGCGGTATTACACTACACGTTATTCAGGGCCCGGTAGTTAGGGCGATTAGGGAGCAAGGCTTTCCGGGTCCATCCCTTAGGGACCCTAAATCTTATTACACCACTCTTAGTAAGGGTTAGGGTTCCTGAATATCGTGTAGTGAAATAGGCCTAAAAAGTCCCAATTTGAAGGGGTATTACACTACACTACAATAAGATTTAGGGTCCCAAAGGGACGGACCCGGACCCGGACGATATTCAGGGCCCGGTAGTTAGGGCTCTGAATAACGTGTAGTGTAATACCGCTTTTACTACTGACAGCAATAAACTAGATTTTATTCCAATGCTAAACTCCTTGTTGAAAATTTCGATCAAATCAAGGATTTATTCGAACAAGAAGTTTGGATGTCGTGTTTTCTTTATTTTTTGCGCAAGGAGGTTATATTGCATTAGGATGGAGTTCGAAAATATTGGTATGTTCTAAATACAAATCCCAAAAATTTTATCAAAAAAAAATTCATAAAATAAGTTTTTTTTGAGGGAGAATGGTTAAAACTTCGTGTGGTATGATAAAGAGTTTTCTATCTATTTCGTTCGTTCAAGGCTCGAAAGAGGTTGAAAGCATTTTGCAATCTCGATGGCAGGTAGTAGACCAAAAAGTTTTTCTAACATTTAACCTCTAAAATTATAAATTATCTAATTTTTTCAAGCTATCCTACAAACTACAAACTATTGGTCTACAAACTAATTTTCTTTTTAGAGCACCGATGATCCCGATCGATCATTTAAAGTTGTGTGAATAAAAATTGAATAAAAGAGAAGTAACTGTGACTTTGAAATATTTCATTATTTCAAAGTCACAGTTACTTATCAACATTATTCACTGACCGCATGATGATGTTGTCTAGGATCCCTCGGGTCCCTCCGCTGGCATGGTTCCTGGTCCGAGTTGCCGTTGGAAGATGACGGCGTGGTCGCGTAGCATTGGTTGTCGAACATCACGTTGTCTGACGGAGGAGACAAGTCTCGCTCCCCTCCACCGAGCTCTAAGTACAGGCCACGGCCTGGATAGCCACTGGGTGCTGCGCCGACGCCGACGCCTCTACTGTGAATTGATAAAATCATAGACTAGTGAAAACCTGGAAGATATGGTTCGTGTAATACTGCTTCTGTTCATTAACAACCTGTAACTGTTGATATCCAGCATTGGCAGGGCACGTGGAGTTATTTCTAAAAGAAAAGGTTTTCTTAAATCTCTACACTTTGGTTACATTAAGTTATAGTTTGAAAACGAAAGTTTTCAATCAGTGCGTCCTACCCGTAATGACCTACGGAGCTGAGACGTGGACACTCACGGTAGGGCTGGTACACCAGTTCAAAGTCGCCCAGCGAGCTATGGAAAGAGCTATGCTCGGAGTCTCTCTGAAGGATAGAATTCGTAACGAATACATCCGACAGAGAACCAAAGTTATCGACATAGCTCAAAGAATTAGCAAGCTAAAGTGGCAATGGGCCGGCCATATCTCGCGAAGAACCGACAACCGTTGGGGTAAACGTGTTCTTGAGTGGAGACCGCGACTCGGTAAACATAGCGTAGGACGCCCTCCGGCCAGGTGGGATGACGATCTGCGAAAGACTGCTGGCAGATGCTGGATGCGTCAAGCTGAAGACAGGGCGCTATGGCGCTCATTGGGGGAGGCCTATGTCCAGCCGTGGACTAATATAGGATGATGATGATGATGATGATGATGATGAAGTTATAGTTTGTTGAGTAACATTAAAGTATTAAGTAGGAACATGATTTATTTAATAATATTGGCGTTCCTTTCCCATACATAATCTTAAAACTGAAGCTATAATTATATGCTTTGCTATCAAGATAGCTCTTACTGAAAGAAGTTATTTTTAAACTTTGCTCTACCGAATGTCAATTTTGTCGATGAATTACGAGTAGTGTCCATGCTGTGGCATGTGTGGCGCATGGCGGCTATGCGCCCCGTAAGTATAATAATATAACTAACCACAGAGGCCTCTCTTACCGCTGCGAGCTCTGCCGACTGCTGTTGTTGTTGACGACATGCGAGTAGTGTCCATGCTGTGGCAAGTGTGGCGGATGACGGCCGTGCGCCCCGCAAGATGGAGGACACGGGGCCGTGCCGCCGTACCGACGACGACCCATTTCCGGCGACGTCACGGGACTTTCAGTTGACGGCATTGGCTTCATCATGCGTTTGAGGGTACCCGAATCTGAAAGATAATCAAAACAAAATTTTGAACATTATCTTCCGACTTCTCATTGATGACGGCAAAGGAACCTAACTAGGTACTTATATGATTGTAGAACTTCTGTCTCAATGTTTAAATAGATTCACTTCAAAAGTATTACTTCCCTGGTGATAACAGATTTTTCTTCATTCAGCTTACTAGATGTTATTGAAAGTAACTAAACAAAAAAAAACTTTTTAATTGAATTTGAACAAAAACACCCAGAAACAAAACTTTCCTTACCTAGATTCATATCCTCAGTGCTCTTTGATTTGGTGCGACGCGAACCAGAAGTGTTGTTATTGATGACATTGTGATGGTGAGAAGAATGTCTGTCTGACTCACGGCCCTGGGAATAAAATAGACAAGCTGATAGTTTATGTTCAAAATAGAGAAAACCGTGTGGAGGGCCAAGGCGAAGATAATTATGACAACATTAAATTTTCTATCGCAAAGGTAATCAAACGAACATGGTAGGTTCAAGCACCGATGTTATGTGGACTGTCCGGAATTATTTAATATTATTTATTACCTACCATGTTAGCTTAAGCCGTGTGGTGCCGGCTGAGAATTGCACCACCGCAACTCTTCCCGTGGGTGTCGTAAGAGGCGACTAAGGGATATACCAGGGGGTGGGCAGCAGTTCCCCTCTAGAACAACCCCACCACCAAACTGCGATCCCCGACCCGCATGCCCAGCGTGGGGATTATGGGCATTACCCCTTAATGATAAGCGCAGCCAAAAAAAGGCCCCCAGTTCCCGACCGCCTCGCCATTCCTGGCCATGGTAGCGGTCAACGGCGGGGCAGGGGGTGCTAGGAATCACAGGGCTACGTCAGGCTAGCTAAGTACTGTACATAAAAAGTGGAGAGTAGGTAAACACTAAATGTAAAGTTGAATTGCACGTCTGCATTAAAGAGATCTTGAATGGATGATAATAGAGAGGAATGAAAAGTGAAAGCCTTAGCAATTATTTAATGAATAAGATGGAAATCTACCTTCAACCAACACGAAGTTTAATAATGAAGACCTGGCGTCACGAACGTGTTTGTAATGATGCAGTTCATGCATTGTCAGTGAATTACCACAAAACCCGTATATGAGATATTAGGTCCTTACATATGAAATTGGCGTTTTTCGTACTGGCCACTTTAATCACAAATTTCTCCTCTTTGGTAAGGAATTCCAAATTCAAATTTGTACAGCTATAGACTCATGTATTTGTGCTTCGATGATCGTCATTCATTTGTTTTTTTTCTTCTGTTTTTTTCTGTTTGCGTCACTCATTTTACAAAATGGAAAACTTAAAATATCGCATTATTTACGAGTACGAGTTCCGCCGTGGCACTAGTGCTGCGGAAACAACTCGAAGGGTGAATGATGTGTATGGCGGTCGTGTTGCAAAAGAAAACACAGTTCGTTTTTGGTTCCAACGTTTTCGTTCTGGAAATTTCGACTTGCAGAACAAGCCCCGTGGACGGCCTGAGACTCAAGTTGATAATGAAGAGTTGAAGGCTATTGTGGAAGCGGATCCATCGCAAACCACGTCCGAGTTAGCTGCAGGCTGCGGTGTTAGTGATAAAACTGTTTTAATTCACTTGAAGCAAATTGGGAAGATTAAAAAGCTTGAAAGGTGGGTACCTCACGAATTGACTGAAGCAAACCGGCAAACGCGCGTCGACTACTAAATTAGAAGAGCTTCAATTGGAAAGTCTAAGACATCCTCCGTACTCCCCGGACCTTGCTCCAACAGATTACCATTTTTTTCGAAATTTGGATAACTTCTTGCAAGGGAAAAAATTCAACTCCGATGGGGCAGTCCAAATCGCCTTCAAAGATTTTATTGATTCCCGTCCGACTGGTTTTTTTAGTAAAGGGATCAATGAACTACCTATAAGATGGCAAAAGTGCATAGAAAATAATGGTTCATACTTTGATTAATTAAATATATTATATTAAAAAATATTCGACTTTTTGTTCCTCCCATACAAAACGCCAATTTCATATGTAAGGACCTAATATTTAAAAAAAACCTCCTCTGCACTTCTACGTGCACTGCTGAACGTGTCCCTCAAAAAGGGGGAATTTCCCATAATTACTGAATTTTGATATGTAGATTTGTGATCACATTCGAGGTGTAAAAATACATAGAAAAAAGCTGCTGCTTTTCCTCAGGTAGCTTCGCTTAGTTGGCTTTTAGTAAATCCGCTGATTAAGTTGAGCGGTTCTAACTTACGCCGCGGCCGAACAAGAAGAATATAATAATATTTATTTATAACAACGTTAGCAAACACGACACACCTATATATATGGATAGATACATTCATAGTTGTTTTATAAAAGAACCAGCATAACTAACTCAGCATAATACTGGCTTAGGCCCCCTAAGACAACAAGACATCAGTGGTCTTCCATTAGGATATAGAAGGAAGGAACAATAAAATAGAAACATTTGTTTACCGAATCATTTCCATCGCCATAATCCACGCTCTTCCCATGCTGCAGATGCTCCTTCCCAGGTCTAGTGGAAGTGGAGGATGATTTGGAAGACGTAAGCGTCCCGCCTGCCTGCACGCCTTCGGACTTCAAGTCTTGGCTGTGCTGGCTTGCACTGCCCGTGCCCGTTGTTTGGGACTCTTCGTTTGCCTGAAAGGAAGTAAAATAAGAGAGTTTGGTTTAACTTCAGTTGAGAAGCAAGTTACTCTTGCAATACAGCATGAAAATGAGAAGGCACTCTTAATTTGTTTTTTGAACATTTCAAGTTTTTTTGAAACTAAACAGAGTGCCATAATGTGTGTACTAAGCCAAAATGGGAAGATGCGGCCCCAGCGAACAACTTTGAAACTACGACTTTCATATAAATTATTCTTAAATTCAATTCCAAATGGTATTCGCTTACATAAAACTGCTCTTTAATCATGCTGTGTAGGTATTAAAGTTTTGGGAATCTATAGTAATGCCTTTCTGTTTGCATTATTTTTGATTGTATTTTGTTTTTTGTGCCAAATAAATGTATATACCTCTATATATAAAAGAAAGTCGTGTTTGTTACAACACTTATAACTCGAGAACGGCTGGACCGATTTTTATGATTTTTGTGTTTTTGGATTTGTCTTCGTCGGGAATAGCATATTATGTATAAAAATATGATATTTGACAAATAAATAAATTTCCCCGCGGGCGACGCTGCGGGGCGCACTCCCGCACTGAAGGAAGGTCGCGAGTGCAAGTCACGCCGAAATCGATTTTTTTTTGCGATATCGTATTTAATTTCTTTAATAAAAACTCTTATTACTTTCTTACTAATTTTATAAACGCGAAAGTTTGTAAGAATGAATGGATGTTTGTTACTCTTTCAAGCAAAAACTACAGAACGGATCGGGCAGAAATTTTAATAGTTTTAGTTCTAGCTCTGGAATAACACATTGGCTACTTTCATCCCATAAATCAGTTTCCATGGGATGGAAATAGCTTTGAAACTTTTCCATAGACACAATGCGTGCGAAGCCGCGTTCTTAAATAATGCAATATAGTTTCTTACGCTAGTGCTGTGAGTTCCAACCGAAGCTGTGACAGTTTTGGGCGCAGTAGAAGTATTAGTTGTCATTGTCGAAGTCTCCTGAGACTTCGGAGGTCTCGTTGGGGGCTGAGAGTCGGTCTGACGAGCCGCCGCTGAAAATAGTTAGAATATTGCTGACATTTAGTTACTCTCAAAAGAAAAAAATATTACAAAATTAAATTTAGATTTTTGGAAAGGGAATGAACCTACGTATAAGCTTCCTACGTAATTTTGTTTTGTTCACTATTTATCACTTACAAAAGTAATTTCAAAACTTCGGGGTCAAGAATTTCATTTGAGAGTTTGCTTATTTTTGAGACATTTCAGCAATTTCACTCCAGTGTACGATGTTTTTTACCAACTACCCTCAATTAATTCAACACCTGCAAGGTCATAAAAGTGACGTCACGTGACAAACATGGTTTAGAAATAAATCCGGAGGAAAATAAAGGGACAGGAAGACAGAAGGAAAATCTGATGGATTATATGTATTACGTAGTTAAGAAGTATGATGGCGGCCGATAGAAAGAAAGTGAAAGAGAGACGTTGTGCCTATCCCACCTAGTAAGTCTTACTAGACTTATCCTACTGGAACTTAGTCATGAAGATAACGATGACTCACGTTTAGGCGGTGGCTGATGAGCTGGCTGGGAGCTAGAGACGTTGTCATAGAGCGAGGTTGAGGAGGTCGCAGCAGCAACCTTCTCCGAGCGGGTGGTGCCAGTGGCAGCAGCGTTGTCCGTCTCGATGGCTCGCGTGGTGGTTCGAGGCAGCGTTGATGAACCTGGTACAGTTTGAATTTAATGTTTTTAAAAAGTATTATTTGGTTCATCATCATCAGCCTTTATTATTTGATGCTGACCATTCATTTTTAATTTTATTATATTTAATTTTTTTAACTACTTGAATCACTGACATTTAATATTTGCACACCAGCTTGCGAGTTGAATCATCATCATCAGTCTATATTAGTCCACTGCTGGACATAGGCCTCCCCTAATGAGCGCCATAGCGCCCTGTCGTCAGCTTGCCGCATCCAGCATCTGCCAGCAGTCTTTCGTAAATCGTCATCTCACCTTTTTCACTATATTCATTGAAAACTAGTCGCAACCCGTGACTTCGTTCGCGTGAAATTAGATTATTTTAAACGAACTTCAGTATGTGCAATTTTTTTTCTGACTACACACCTATGTAAACTGCCCTCAAACGCTTAAAAAGTTAATTTCTCACGACTGCTATAATTTTGGTGGTTAAGATTAGTATTTTTATTCCAATATTTCGTTTCTTATAAAGAAATATTGGTAACTGCGCATGACAATGACATGCAAGTGACGTTACTTTGTTTACATTATTTTCAGCAAAGATTTTAGTACCTAGGACTACGTTCGGTTATTCTACATTGATTTGCAGCATTTGAATTTTTTTCTGGTTATAGTAACTGGTAAACGGAACGTAGTAATACTTGATCTTAGGGTATAGCAATTGTTTCCATGGCAACGGGCAGTGTGCGCGGATTTTTAGGTTCCTAGGATGTGTCATCCAAGACCAACTTCCACGGACGAAGGAAATCACCCTCCACCTTTCTAAGGGCTAATTAATGTCCTAGCTCTGTGGTTTCATTTATATCACGGAGTAGGATAATTATTCCTTGTTTTTATCGATCCATCATCAAACCAGAAGAAGATAAGAATCAAATTTTCAACCAGGACGGAGGGTGATGTTTGTCGAAGTATCAAACCAAATACTACCTTACTCCATAGATTTTGCCAACAACCATAAGTTATAACCCCGTCGTAGGTTTTCCCTCCAAGTGTACTGAGGAGACTGATAGAGCGTTAGTAATCGCGTGTAATAAAAAATTGAATAAAATACCTATATTTCGGCCACCACCAACCAATAATACCTAGCACCAACCTTGTATACTTTCAGCATTTATTGCATTAAAGGATTTCATGTCAATTCACATATTTTTAAAAGCCTTTTTATTTAATTTGATTGGTGCATCGTGCGTTGTCAAAACGTCGCGCATTTCGATAGTGCGCTGTTCCACGTCGAACGCGAGTATTGTTAACAGCCTGTCCAGATAAGGCGCTTTACGCGCGTAACGCGCTGGACTCTCGACTCGCGCGTAGCACGCGCGAGTCATATATACTATATAAATACTATATAAATACTCGGGCGAACAGTGGAGCGCGCGTAAAACGCCGCATCTGGACGCAATATAAATTGAAACGCGCGAGGGCACTCGCGCGTAAAGCGCCCTATCTGGACAGGCTGTAAGACTTTTCACTTCTGTTATGAGCATTTAAAATTTAAAAGTGAAGTTTGCAGAATAAGTATTATCACTTACGATATCTCGGATCCTGATTTGCTCTCAATCGCGCGTACTGCTCCTGGGTCATACACGTGCATTGTGCCTCTCGTCCGTAGGTCAAACTGCAGGTAAACATTTCATCAATTAGTTTATAATAATCATCATAAATAACATCTTTATTTATATGAAAGAGAAAACTGGGTGATCTCTAGAACTACAAGAACTACGAAACTGAATTTTTGCATGAATGTTCCTTTTATGACGTAGGCGACCACTAAAAACACATTTTTGGAAACTTGTTTAAGTTAAAATGGTGGACACGAGGTAGGTATTACTAAAACCTACTTAATTGAAATCGCGAGGGGGTCGGGACTCTATTACTAAAATTCTGTCCTCTGTCTGTTTGTCCGTCTTTTACCATGATGTATTTTATAAACCGTGGAAGATAGACAGTTGAAATTTTCACAGATAATTTATTTCTGTTGCCGCTATAACAACAAATACATACTAAAATACAGAATAAAATAAATATATTGGGGCTCCATTACAAAATATATTTTTAGTCGTTTTATAGATAAACTAGCGACCCGCCCTGGCTTCGTACGGTTTTATTATATATATAAACCTTCCTCTTGAATCTATTAAATCTATCTATTAAAAACCCGCATCAATATCCGTTGCGTAGTTTTAAGAATTAAGCAGTCAAAGGGACATAGGGAAATAGGGACAGAAAAAGCGACTTTGTTTTATACTATGTATGTAATAATGGTGAACCCTTCGTGCGCGAATCCAACTCGCACTTAGTCGGTTTATTATGAAGAAATACAAAAAAAAATATGTCTAGAATAAGGATTTACCTCGAACGGTTGGGGCTCGCGGGCGTGGAGAGTGGTTTCCTCTTTGCTTTGAACTTCTGCTTATTCCCCGGCGGTTCCAGCTTCAGGCTGTAGCTCGACGAAGCCTTACGTGAGAATTTGAATGATGGTGACTAAAATCACAAAATGATTGATGAATGATAACGAATGATTTGAATTTTTGTATAAGAATTTTAATGGGAAGGAAACATTATTCAAAATTCATAATACTTATATGTATAATCAATCTTAGTAATAGTGATTTGGTGGCTTGTTTGGCGTATTACCACGTCCATAGATCTAAAATACTAATATTTAAACAAGTCGACGAATCCGGGCATTCACAAAAACGTGTTTCTCTCCGGCAATCATTAACAATGTAGGTTCGGTTACAAATCCGTTAAATTCTTGTTATAGACTATAGCCGATAAATCTTCAAAAGTGACGTTGACTTTGTCTATTAAAAGCCAATGTCTTACAGTCAATCAGGGTTAATGAATGGAGAAGTAGCTGATTCTCTTACCAAACCATTATAACTTACACAGCACTCGCGGAACTGTTTGGCGTCGATGGGCGAGGTGAAATTCAAACCCCATGTGTCGTTTGTCATCGGATCCTTCCAGTAGATGAAGCATTCTGATGCTTGGCCGATACGTGTGCCTGTGGGGCAAAAAGTAGTACAAAACCGTAACTGAATGATGTACCTAATTGTTATGTAATTGATATAATACCTAGTAGGTAATAAATTTTACGAGTGCCTAAATATAGTATCTATCTAGATAATAGTACAGATTTTGTTTTCTTACAGCATATTTATCAAGCCTATTTGTAAAACAGAGAAAAAACAATTGATTGTGCTAGTAAATTTGAAAAAAGAACACAAATTTCATACATTTTATGGCTAAGCAACCTCACTAAAAAGTTTGCTATCGAGGCAGAATGCTACCTCCTTGTGGTGGTCTCCTTAGAATAATACCATTATTCCATAGCCTTTTTTAACATTTTAGGTGTGTATTTTTCAATGAAAATTATTGTTTTACTAGCGTCCCGCCCCGCTTCTCGCGGTTTTATTATAGGTATTAACCTTCCTCTTGAATCACTCTATCTATTAAAAAAACCGCATCAAAATCCGTTGCGTAGTTTTAAAGATACATAGGGACATAGGGACAGAGAAAGCGACTTTGTTTTCTACTATGTAGTGATGTAGAGCATTTTTTAACCGACTGCACGGTATTTTCACTTTCGCAATGAGATAATTAAGAAAATATTAGTGTCAATGCATTCCAGTGTTAATATTATTTTAATTGTAAATTTTATTTTATAATATGTAGTTAATAAAAATTAATCTGAGAAAAATCATATCGTAAACATGTGAAAATTTTAAGTCTGTATCCTGGTTTTTGAATATAAAAGCTGGTAAAAGCGTTTTTGGTACCCACCAACTTGTAGTCCCATCTTTGTTTCTACTCAGAAAAGATTGCTTACAAACGAGACTATTTCCATTTGATTATCCTAAATAGTCATAACCTATTTTCTTGTGCTTTTTAGTATCTCCCTAATGTATTAGCTGCAGCCCAAAATCCGGTCGATTACTAGTGCTGCCGTATAAATTTAAAACTAGGTTACGGTGTCTACTGGAATATCTAGGGAATGGCTCTCATAAAATACGGATACTCTTTCGTGTACAGAATGTGGACAGAGCACGCCTTGCAAACGTAGATGTAACCTACTTACAAGGCAATTTACTTGGGACTTTAACCAGGTTATGTAGGTTAGTTTTCTTACTGCATGAATAAAGAAACAATTGAAATGCAAGTAAATGCAGAGCTAGTAGGGTTAAATCAAAAGTACTATTACGAGACTATTGGCTAATCAACTCCTATGCGTAAAAGCCATACGACTTTTGGAGGGAGTCTGAACAAATTCAATATAGTAGGTGGAGCTATGCTTCGATTAATGAATATTTAATTTTTGTAAGCTGCCGATATATTTTTCAACGAATTACATCACGCCGATCGAATACCACAAAGAATCTGATTTTTATTATGTTGGTAAGTACCTACTTAATTATTTGTAATTTTTTGAAGCTTTTAATCTCCCGCTTTCTAAATGTTTGCATATGAGTAGATTCAAAGTGAATTATTAGGAGTTAAGACATATTTTTGCAGTTCTCATTCTCATTACAGTCTCCAGTAGGTACAGTTTCACATGGTTAGTTTCCTAACAAAGTATGAAAATATCCGAGTTTGACTTACCAGGCTGTATCAGCCTCACATCGAGGATCTTGTCAACCTGCGAGTTGTAAGCTGTGATGTGGAACACACACTCGGGCGAGTCTTGTATGCATGTGATGTTGACTGGTACCAGGTCTTCTGACACCTGCTGCCACTTGACGGTACCGGCTCCGCTAGCTGACACGTGGAACACTTCCGCCCATAGTCTGAAATCAAAATAGGGTTTATTAAACGTGGCTTGCTTTGGTAAATTTTAAATTCCACATCATTGACAATACTAAATCGCTTTAAAAATAGTCGTGTTAAACTACGACACATCCAGTGTGGTTGCATTGTCAAAAATTCAAGATTCGTAAATTCGATCTTGTCTAGTTTTAAGTAGGCATATGAAGTATTTCTCTTTGTATGATATTGAGTAATTATAATAAGGAGGCTTGTTCTATGCGTCTTGAAATAAATATATACCAAGCATCGATATAATTATATCTATTGTTTGTAATAAGATTTCCTGGAAGAAATTGTTTTCAGCAATAAGGCCGCCTGTTGTACCGTATTATTATTTATAAGATTAGATATAAGTTAATTTAAGTATTGTTTTATATTTCAAAAGGTACAATAAAGTGTTCATTCATTCATTACCTAATTCATATCTGTAAACGTGGCAAATTCTAGTTTCTGTTAAACTGTTTCACTGACCTACAAGAACTTTTAGCGATATAATTAGAATTAGAAAAAGTAATATTTTCGTCCAATCAGCACCAACTAATTCGAAACTTATTAATTTTTCACAAACAAATGCAATCTCTAACTGCAGTGCATTCCTTCATTACGTCCTGGGCGAATGCCAACTCGCAATCGGCATTACGGCTACTGCTTACTGAACGTTAATCTCCTTTTGTGGGCTACTTATTGGCAGGATAAGCTGGAACTTCTAACCAGAGTGAAACTGTGATAAAACTTCTTTGATGTATTCTATAGGCGGTTCTTCGATGGCGTTGTGAATTAATAAAACGATGTGCGTTCGCGTTTCATAGTGATGGATTTATCTTTTGTAAAAGGACGCAGGCGCCTTAGCTATGAACATTTAGCAATTACTCAGTAGTATTATTAACATTATCACATCTGCTTACAAATGTACAGGATGCCAGAATAAGCATGAATATGTCATTTATCTTGCAGTACGTTGGTTTGGTACGCAAGATTTTCTATGATACTGATATTATAAAACGCGAAAGTTTGTAAGTATGTATGAATGGATGTTTGTTACTCTTTCACGCAAGTTTTTGCGTGAAAGAGTAACAAACATCCATCCACTGTACGGATATGGATGAAATTTGGCACAAAGGTAGATTATAGTCTGGAATAACACATAGGCTATATTTTATCTCGGAATTCCCACGGAAACGGGAATTGCCGCGGGTGAAACCGCGAGGCGCTGCTAGTTGCGAATAAAACAAATGACTTTCAATCAGTCACTGGACTATTGTACCTTAAACGTAAAAACTTATTGCTTATTGCACTGTTGCGATTGGTTTCATTTAGTTGTGGAAATCTATCAGATAGATAGATAACTTCTTACAGCACCATCTAAATCTGTAGTAACAGAGAAGACTGATACTAATAATTACATCTAAAGTGGCACAATCGCCGGCCTTATCGCTAAAAACGATCTCTTCCAGGCAACTATCAGATAAATAAATAAGCCTCCACATTGCATAATGTTGTTAGGAAAAGTTACATAAACTGTAATGAAGTGTCTAACCAAACATATGGGTGAACTGTGTCAAGGAAAACGTATAATAACAACTTCTATTCATCACAGTCAAAGTTCTTCCTCCAAAGTAGAGTTTAATGTCTACCAAGCAAGAGCTAAGTGTATCATTAACCACCGTACGAGTACCTACTGTGTTTCCACCAGGTGTATCGGAAACTTTGATCTAATTTCGCCGACACACTAAAGTTAGATTTACTGTGATGCAACTAAACTTTTAACGATGTGTTTTTGGATGGAACGGTTTCACAAGCTTACAGCTGATGTTGGCGCAACTGTTTGGCTGCTCCATTAGGAGTATTATGATAAGGGAGTAACCACGGAAATAGGAATGTTTCGAATTTGTAGAGCACTTAGTTATGTGTTTGTACAGCATTTATTCTGGCAAAAAATCTACGTACTGGTTTTATGATCATCGCGACGGCGCGAGTTCTGCCACGGGCTGTCTTCATAGCGGTACGCTTTATGGAGGATGAGTGCACAGGAGCACGATAGCTTATTGTTACCTTAGTAAATGGCCATCGCGACGGCGCGAGTTCTGCCACGGGCTGTCTTCATAGCTGTACGCTTTATGGAGGATGAGTGCACAGGAGCACGATAGCTTATTGTTACCTTAGTAAATGGCCATCGCGACGGCGCGAGTTCTGCCACGGGCTGTCTTCATAGCGGTGCGCCTTGTGGAGGATGAGTGCACAGGAGCACGATAGCTTATTGTTACCTTAGTAAATGGCCATCGCGACGGCGCGAGTTCTGCCACGGGCTGTCTTCATAGCGGTGCGCCTTGTGGAGGATGAGTGCACAGGAGCACGATAGCTAATTGTTACCTTAGTAAATGGCCATCGCGACGGCGCGAGTTCTGCCACTGGCTGTCTTCATAGCGGTACGTACGCCTTGCGGAGGATGAGTGCACAGGAGCACGATAGCTAATTGTTACCTAAGTAAATGGCCATCGCGACGGCGTGAGTTCTGCCACGAGCTGTCTTCGTAGCGGTGCGCCTTGCGGAGGATGAGTGCACAGGAGCACGATAGCTAATTGTTACTGTAGTAAATGGCCATCGCGACGGCGCGAGTTCTGCCACGAGCTGTCTTCATAGCGGTGCGCCTTGCGGAGGATGAGTGCACAGGAGCACGATAGCTTATTTTTACCTTAGTAAATGGCCATCGCGACACGGCGCGAGTTCTGCCACAGGCTGTCTTCATAGCGGTACGCCTTGTGGAGGATGGGTGCACAGGAGCACGATAGTTTATTGTTACCTTAGTAAATGGCCATCGCGACGGCGCGAGTTCTGCCACGGGCTGTCTTCATAGCGGTACGCCTTGCGGAGAATGGGTGCACAGGAGCTCTATGGCTAATTGTTACCTTAGTAAATGGCCATCGCGACGGCGCGAGTTCTGCCACGGGCTGTCTTTATAGCGGTACGCCTTGCGGAGGATGAGTGCACAGGAGCACGATAGCTTATTATTACCTTAGTAAATGGCCATCGCGACGGCGCGAGTTCTGCCACGGGCTGTCTTTATAGCGGTACGCCTTGCGGAGGATGAGTGCACAGGAGCACGATAGCTTATTATTACCTTAGTAAATGGCCATCGCGACGGCGCGAGTTCTGCCACGGGCTGTCTTCATAGCGGTACGCCTTGCGGAGGATGAGTGCACAGGAGCACGATAGCTTATTATTACCTTAGTAAATGGCCATCGCGACGGCGCGAGTTCTGCCACGGGCTGTCTTCATAGCGGTACGCCTTGCGGAGGATGAGTGCACAGGAGCACGATAGCTTATTATTACCTTAGTAAATGGCCATCGCGACGGCGCGAGTTCTGCCACGGGCTGTCTTCATAGCGATACGCCTTGCGGAGGATGAGTGCACAGGAGCACGATAGCTTATTATTACCTTAGTAAATGGCCATCGCGACGGGCTGTCTTCATAGCGGTACGCCTTGCGGAGGATGAGTGCACAGGAGCACGATAGCTTATTATTACCTTAGTAAATGGCCATCGCGACGTCGCGAGTTCTGCCACGGGCTGTCTTCATAGCGGTACGCCTTGCGGAGGATGAGTGCACAGGAGCACGATAGCTTATTATTACCTTAGTAAATGGCCATCGCGACGGCGCGAGTTCTGCCACGGGCTGTCTTCATAGCGGTACGCCTTGCGGAGGATGAGTGCACAGGAGCACGATAGCTTATTATTACCTTAGTAAATGGCCATCGCGACGGCGCGAGTTCTGCCACGGGCTGTCTTCATAGCGGTACGCCTTGCGGAGGATGGGTGCACAGGAGCACGATAGCTTATTGCCCATCGTACGCGAGCCGCAGTCGGCGCACTGCACTATGCCGCCTGAAATACACAAAAACTGAATAATCTGTTCTTATTTAAAATAACTGGATAAAGCAAAAACGCTATAGAAAATACTACTTTCAAATATCATTTCATCATCATCATCATCATTTAATGATTAATATTTAATTGTTTTCAGTTGGCACTATATTTTTTTTTGTGGTTTTGTATTTTTTTGCGGAAAGAAGTTTTCCATAAATCGTTAATAATTTCCTATTCGCTTATTCAGCAAATGAATATTATTATAATATATATTTTATATCTAAACTAAATGTGTAAGTTGACAAACATGTAACTTCAGCATACTTCAGTGCTTTCACACACACACAAGTGCACGTATACGAATACGGAAATGAGACGTATTTAATACATTTTTGGCTACACCTCGTTTGTGTCTCCTATCATTCTAATCTCTCTTCTTCTATGAACGGTATCTAAACGAGGCCCGAGAACACAAATAATGTTATCCCGTTATTAATAACTTAAGATCCCACCCAACATGTTTTCTAATAGATCAGA
Organism: Eupithecia centaureata; assembly: GCA_944547425.1. Taxonomy (NCBI): domain Eukaryota; kingdom Metazoa; phylum Arthropoda; class Insecta; order Lepidoptera; family Geometridae; genus Eupithecia; species Eupithecia centaureata. Next base: position 6,226,629 of record OX155681.1, on the reverse strand, counting down.
CCCAAATCAATACGCCCAACTCTGAAAATATAGCTAACCATCCTATTTTTAAGTAAATGAGTAGATACCTAATCAATGGAAATTGATCTTAAGAAACGGTTGTGTGGGATGTTCTTCTAGACTCCTAAAATAAGTAGTCTTCAAATAAAACTAACTTTAGTAATACTAATGGATTGACATATAATCTGCTTAGCCGTAGGAGCTTGCATTATATTTTATGTCAATGACTTCAGTGGCGCAGCGGTCAAAGGTCTTGCTACTCGCATGAGGTAGCATGTTCGATTCCCACCGTGGAACAAATCTATGCATAATCTTCAGATATACCTTTCGGATGTTTACGGTGTGAATAAAAAATATCTTATATATTGAGGCTAGAAGATGTGTGGATTATCCAGCATTATTTCATAGGGAAATAAGATTTTTAACATTATGATTTGAAAATTATTTTAAATCTAGCTGTACAGCACAACACATTATTATAACCAAGTCATAGAATCATGTATTAAGACCTAATCTTCGTAAAATCACACTTAGTCCACGAAAAAAACTATGTTTGTAAGGATAATCACCAGAAATCACCGATCAAACACTATCCGAGTGTCAAGGGCTATGTTTTATCTGGGTATCGGGATAACAAGCATGGACGCCTAATTCAATCAGACTTATCTGCTGGAAATATGCGACCATGTATCTTAAGACAAGATACAAAGTGGACTCACCCGCGGTCCCGTGATGTCACCAGGTGCCATCGGAGCGCGACAGAGAGTGTCCGCGGTTGAGGCTCTGCGACCTCTGGGTGCCGTGTCGGTACTGGTGCTTCACAGCATGCTGCAATCCATACTCAACCTAAACTTACTGACCTAAGGTACGTTTTACTCCCTTTCTACCTGCTCGATCGCTCCTAATATTTCACTGGCATATCGCACTGGTACAAAGCATCTCCATTTTACACAACTGCGACATGATAGATCGGGTATGGTGCTATTTTATGTGGTTCATCGATCGAGCACGTAAAATTGACATCATGTTATTGCTAACCGAGCAGGTGGAAAAAAACATCCAATTATTTTATAACGATTTTATGATCATGTTTGTTTAAAGGGTTATCGGGTAATAACTTTATTGAAGCTATTATAAGACATGATTTTGAATAATGAAAATGAAAGTTGGGTGAATAGCATGCAAATCAAGCTTGTTTTATGTAGCTACAGCGATTAGTATTACATATTCTACTTACAGCATAAATATAGCAGATATATTATACATATAAAAGCGTTGATATTGGATAGATATAGATAGAAAATAAAAGGAATAGGAATTGTGTTGCATTTTTTATTCCGTTAAGCTTTAAATTAAGAGAGTCAAACCAAATTTTATTTTTCGAAACTACATTTTGCTTCCAACGTAGGTAATTTATAATTTTATAATTAGAGATATTTAGTGATAACATTACTAAATGAAACACAAACTGACTTAATCTGCCACGAACGAAAATTTGCAGTAGTCAAACGGTACAAAACACGAGATACGACTAAGCAATATTTGAGTTTAGCGAGAATTACGGAATACATAGATGAGTCATATCGCGGTCTCTCCTATTTTGGCACACCTAAAAGTTCAACGCAAATGTCAATTTACACACATGAGCTACGAATGCACTTAAAAATGATGGTTTGTTAGCACTTTACATATAAAATATTAAGTAAATTACACATAATTTACAACTTTGGGCTCAAAACCTTCAAATTTTGTATGTTTGTATATAATCATGATATTTATGTATGTGCATTACTATTTAGCTGCATGGTAATTAATCAGTTTTTAGGTTTTACTCAACAGTTACTTAAGCCAATGAGTTTGATTCAGAAGCCCTAGTAGTCCCGAAGTCACCACTTACTCGTTGGCAACTGTGTCAAAGATCAATCAAGTGGGTATCGATAAATAGAATTCAGTTCCATTGAATGCTCCTTTTACCGCTGTGTGTTTGTTTGGCCTGTTTTACCGAAACAACAATTTATTTTTTGTTTCTACAGCACATTTTAATAAACTTCATCATATCAATATCAGTTTTATTCAAAATGTAGGCACCCGATGGAAATAACATTATAAACAGGTTGACGTATAGTTAAACGTATATGTTTATTACATTTTGTACATCTATGATTTGCACCAAAATATTCAAGGTATCCGACACGACTCCATCCTATCAAATAGTAATTAAAATTCTAGCACCGCATTTCGATCTTGCCGGTCGGCAGCGCCTTCAATTATGCTAGATTAGTTTAACTGAATGTGGGTCACAGTACGGCTTCATATTTTATAGCTACCTGACCGCAACTGACCAAAATCTGCAATCCTTTTTAGGCTGATAAATTCCACTGGGGGAAGACTAGCTTCGGAGAATTCTATTTGATTTGTGCGTTGCCGTAACTTGTTATCGAATCCTGTCCAAGTCAGTCCATATAAAAGCAGGAGGTTGCGGGTTCAATTCCCGCCCTGGGCAAATGTTTGTATGATCTGCATTTATATCAGATACCTAAATATATTTGTTCTTAGATCAGGTTTCAATCAGCTTTGTTTATTTTTTAATACCAACGAGCAGAATACTGTAATTGTTTAACAGTTTGTTTTCAGTAAATCTCTCAAGATCGAGCTCCAAATTTCTCTTATCTTATTAATTATAGAACGTACTACGAACATATTATGTGACCATATATTTTTTTAATAAAGTTTTAATATTTGTTATGCGTTGCAGCGTCGGACGCTGCGTAATTCTAATTAAAAAAAGTCAAGTATGAAACATTGTGTTTGTAAATGTTCATTAGTTTATATTTTAGATCTGAATAGCATCTCATCTCAAGAGAGAGTACCTCTACTATCCGCAGTATTGTAGGTAACACGATATTGTCACAGTTAGCTCCGCTCCATGGGACTCAATTAAATAGTGCTTGTGCAAAGGTTTCAGATAAATTTAGGTTTATTCAAGTATATGTAAATAGAAAAAACTCTTTAAGAAGCTTTGGTGATATACTAGCTAAATATATAAGTATAGCTTACAATTATTGTCAAACACGCCACGACACACACTTATAAACATGAATTTCATTTATTTACGGTACATTTTATTAGTATCTTATCAATAGTTTACCTGTGTATTATCAAACGTGAACATGCAAAATATAACTGTTCTGACAATTTTAATGTGCATGGATCAATCATAATTTTGCAGTATGTTTAATCATTTGAATTAGGCAGACAGTTATTTAAATAATGACATAAATCGGTCATCATACAGACATTCACGAGGAAGGTAGGGGACAAACACTCCAAGTGCAAAGTAATCTATACGTAGTTACGAACCTCGAAATTGTTCCAATTTTGCGCAGAAAATTTAGCAGCCTCCACGCTCTCTTTAGCACCCATATTTACGGAGCCGTGAGTTCACTCGAATGGACTATGACAATCTGTGTCGATGCGTATGTTCTTAGCTCGTGATTAGTGTGCGCTACGGCCGAACTCTTATGCGAGAGAGTCGGTTTTGATAAGCATTAAATACCTCTATCTTCTGACGTGCTCTATGTTAAAAATTCACAGTGTTGAATAGTAAATGAGGGGTGGTGTAGGTTGCAAGGAGTCGGTAGCGATGCAGGCGCGGCGCGAGCGAGCGGCGCGGTGCGGTGCGGCGGCGACGGCGCGCGCGTGTAAACACCACCAGCTGCGGGTCCGGCGCGCCGCCGCCCCGCCAGCGCGCTCGCACGCGCCCGCCGCTCCCGTCCCTGCAGCCGACACCTCCACCGCAACCATACGACAACGAGACTACTAAATGCGCAGAATATCCCGAACGCATACGCTTGCGAACGATGCGAGGCTGCGACACCGGCGGCTCGCCCAAATGTCAGAGCAGACTGGGTCGCGATCTAAGCGTGCGTGGCTGTGTGCGCATAATCGCGCTTGCCGTCACCGCGCACCGACCATCGCCGAAAGCCGAGACGCAGCGACGCCCAAACCCAGCGGACTCTACAGTAGCCAGCGCCCCAGAACTCTATAATTTTACTTTAAATATTAACTTCACTACTCGTTTGTATGCTCGGAATGTATAATTATCACAGGTTCTAAATCAAAAAGATCGGGCGCTTCCTAGGGCTCTACGTAGGAAAAGTACCAATTATATGTATTGAGACTAGACGATCATCAATGGAGGTTCGTAGCGGTGCGGCGCGGGGCGGGAGGTGCGCGCGCACTCTGTCCGAGACAACATTCGATTTTGGTCCATGACTGTTGGATGCTTACAGTGGCCCACCAAAGGCTTTAATAGTTCATTCTAGACGTAGGACGAGAGTAGGGTTTCTTAACAAATCAACTTGTATTTCATAATGAAAAGGGATATAATGACAACCCGTCTAATCTTCAATTCTATTTTTGTACTCCGACTGAAAACATCAAAAATCCAAAAAAAGTCCAAAATAGAAAATGAATATAAATTAGGATTTTTCATAAATTAAATATGCAAGTCATAATTTAAAGTCAACATGTATCTACAGAGCTTCCCGATTAATAATGTAACCCACGCGAAAAAGGGTCCATGACTAAGATTATCGAGTTGTATGATAATCACGTAAGTTAAAAAAATCAACAAGAAAGTCAAAGTTTTGAGTTCAACCTTCGAACAAATTAAATTTTGAGTGGATCAAACACAATCAGATGTTGGTGTAAAAAATATTTACTAAAAATAGTTTTTACGTTTCTGTATCATTATTTAGTTTTCGTAGATTGATTTAGTCTTCATTGATATGTATTGATATGTATTCGTGTCGAATGTAAGCGATTTGCTTCGTGGTGAATTGCGTTAAATTTTATAATACATTGCCTGAGATAGTTTAAACGTTTATTAAAAATAATGTGTGTTACAATGGAGTTGGAACACTATCACCTGTGGTAGCTACAATGTAGCTGTGTTACAGTAACTTAACTAAATGATTTTTTTTTGAAAAACATACGTGTATATAGAGAATTTCTTTTTTTACATTTTGTAACGTATATAGTCCACTGCTGGACTTAGGCTTCCTCTAATGAGCACCATAGTGCCTTGTCTTCAGCTTGCCGCATCCTAGTGCCTGCTGTCTTGCGCAGATCGTTATCCCACCTGGGCCCCTATTGTCTAACTCAACTGATAATCGTCTTCGATTCATTTTTGACACTTGAAACCTAGGCTGGGCTTCGATTTGTCATTTTCGTATTGTGTAAATAGCAGTCACATGCAAGACCATTACCAGCGAGATTCAAACCCAGTGAATGAATAAAACTTCGTACTTTGACTGATTTTGGTATTGCGTAAGGTCGAAATGAGTTTCAGTTGCAAATTCTACTTCATTGCTTCATGTCTGATGCTGGGGCCACACTAACGTGATATGCCAATAATTATTGCCATAACTTAAACAACACCGAGGTGTAACCACGATTTATGGCCATAATTTTACAATGCCAATCAATATGGCAAATGGCGGTAGGCAATAGCTCCGGCGGCGGGCTTTTTTTCGCACATCAAAGAAAATTACCGCAGTAATTAATGCGTTTGTGGCCACGCTATCGTCTGTCCAGTGTGCAATATGAGCTCACCGGCGACGCACGTGATATTTGTACCGCCTAATTTATTGACATAATATCTAAGTAAACTCAGTTAATGTAGTAATTTAAACGGTAATTTAATGCTATTATTATTGCGCTAACGGCCCGGTAGACATTAAGGTAGTGTGGCTCCAGCATAACTTGAAATCGATTATCAGTTCATATCAAAAAGATTCCCAGTTGTCACCGCTGTCAGAATGTTTTCGGTATTGTGTAGGGTATTTCACTGGACTGGGTTTCGGAATGAATGATCGTTAGAATTTAGTTAAAACTATGGAAATATTCATGTGAATCCTTTTTCGATCCTTCATGCGTTTCGTTAATGCAAGTAAGGCTTCTAGTTCCACGGGTGGTCCTATTCCCAATTAAGTGTATTTACTTGTTGAAAATACGGTTATTATAAGAATTACGGTGTAAAAACAAAGTGTGTATTATTTTATTATTATTATTATCACAGTTATACAATCCAATAACGTATTTATCAGTAAGTTTACTACAAAAGTAGAAACGAAACGCAAGCCTTCTTTCTTATTGTCAAATCATCATGTCACTGCTAGAGTTGTCAAATGATTTCTCGGGTGGCAGTTTATTTTAAATTTGTAAGATTTATAAACTTGTGTTGTTTTTTTGCTCAAAAAGATGCGCTAAAAGTACTCGTAAGTATATTTAACAAGTAACTACCAATCGATTTTAGGTGGTACAAATGTAATCAAGTGTGTTGTATAAGTGTGTCATATTTTAACACAGCAATGTGTTAAAATATGTATATTTCAGAATAACTGCAAGAAAAATCGTCTCAATAGGCAAGATAAAGAATCGCAGCCGCCTGGGTAAGAACGACCCACTGGCAAAACGGTAACCTCAACAGCTTTGCGAGGAGCTGGCAACAAGTCTCAATGCTGCAGATGTTGGGGCGGCCGACACACTCAGTCATCAAAAGGAGAATAGATATGTAGGTAAGTATTTTTTAAATGTTTACGGTTAAAGTACATTAGAAATGAATAAATTCCTCGTCTACTACTGTCACACAGAACACATTAATATCCAATTAGAGTCCACAGCTGGAGAGACCCATCTCCAAAGCTGTATTTTTGTTTATTATTACAGATTACACCACATGCTGCGGATGTGCCTCAGTGAGCAATTCAGATAGAGGAATAGCAAAGTTCTGGTGAAAGAGTATGGCGATCGCTAGAGGCAGTGGCTGCCACCTTGGTAGCAATACAGCTCTCCATGGTGCGCATTAAGGAGAAACCGTTTATTTCATCAGTTCTTTAATTAAATTTTATGAATAAATTAGTAATAAGATTAAAATAAATAAAAACGGATTGTTTTAATTTGTTTATTAATCTTCAAATCCTCTACAATCTATCGACAATAGCCTGCTATCCTCCATTAACTTCCCACCGTACACGTTTAGAGGAGTGATGCAGTGTTGCGAGTTGATGCGAACGGTCGTGTGTCATCTCCTCCTCACCAACGGAAAACACAAAGTCAAACTGTGATTATTTGTGCAGACGAAAATGTGCCACAAATTCTTTTTCCGGCAACATTAGCGGCTTGCTGGCCTGCCGCAAGACTCTGCGATCTAAACGTAAATGGTTTCTTAACCTTTCTTCCTCCGCAAATAGCTCGCGCCATAACTAATGACATAAAAAAATAAGTATAGCAAAACTACTAGTGCTTTGTGCTCTCATCATACACATCTCATATCTGCAAGTGAAATATCTTTCCCTGTTAGGAAGGAGACATTAGACTGAGGTAATGCTTTGTATTTTCTTTGACAAAATAACTTTATTTACACAAGTGTGGATATTCAGATAAATATTGAAGTTGATTACTTACATCTGCGAATATGATTATGCCGTGCTGTTAGTCGCCGAAACGCTATGAAACTCTGACACTTCCCGCTGTCTGTCTGTCCCTCTGTATGTTAAGATCTAGATCTTTAAAACTACGCTACGCAACGAATTTCGAAGCGGTATGACCCACAGTGCTCTACTAACTATCGCAGAAACACCTTCTTTGCCCAAACTTTTTAACAAAGATTATTCCAGTGATGTAGATTTGTTTTCTTTGACGCAGAAGGGCATAATAAATCTAATCATCATTCTTCGCAGATTAAATCTGTAAATAACAAGCCTGACTATTTTTTAATATTTATTTTTCTTACATTCTAATTTTATGTTTTAATTTGAATGGCTTAAGTGTATTGAGTATAGTATAGGATACCTACTAGTAAATTTTACATATTTTATAAGTTATAAGGACATAATGAACATAGATTACCCATACTTACGCGGAAAATGTTAGGCTTAAGTTACCCATAAGTTTCAACTATTGTTGTTGAATAAGCTGTTTGTTTTCCAAATAAATAAAATAATAATAAATAAAATAAAATTATGAACTTGTTTATTATAGGTAGGTACTAGAAACCAAATCGCTTCAAACCAAATGTTTATCGGTTAAGTACAATTTTCTGTTTTGTTCTTTACACTTTTCAAAAAAGTCTCGAAATGAGCTCCCTGCTTCATTTGACGTTTGGGCTGGGCTTCGTTTTGCAACTGAAATTCATTTTGGCGTTACGCAATACCAAAACTATTCATTCACTGGGTTTGAATTTCGCTGGTAATGGAATGCTATTTACACAATACGAAAGTGACAAATCGAAGCCCAGCCTAGGTTTCAAGTGTCAAATCTCGAGTCGAGAGAGTCTCAGTAGTTGAGTTAGACGTAGGGTCCTGGGTTTAAATGACCATTCCATAGATTAATTATATTCTAACGATCATTCATTCTGAAACCGAAGCCCAGTTGAATCCTTACACAATACCGAAAACATTCTGACAGCGTTGACAACTGGTAATCTTTTTGAATTGAACTGATAATCGATTTCAAGTTAGACAATAGGGGCCCTGGCCGGAAGGCGTCTGACATTACGCTTGCCGAGTCGTAGTCTTCACTAAAGAACACGTATACCCCAGTGGTTAATGTTATTTTTTTCGGTTCATAGCGAGACATGGCCGGCCCACTACCACATCAGCTTGCTAAATCTTTGAGCTAAATATGTAAATAAGTTTGGTCCTCTGTGGGATGTATCTGTTACGTTATAACGAATACATAGATAGCTGTTTCCATAGTTCGCTGAGTGATTTTGAACTGGTGGCCCGACCTACCGTGAGTGTCCACGTCTCAATTATATACACGTATATACAGGTAGGATGTACTGATTAAAAACTGTCGTTATCAAGCATTACGGTATGGATGACGAGAAGACTCTACGTAGTTTCCCAAACGTTGTCCTGCCTAGCCTGATCCTCTTCTTGTTGAGAAGGATCTGAATTTTTTTAACTACTGCATAATCTGCCAAAAATAAGTATACTCAAAAACAATCTCAAGAAAGTGACCATATAGGACGACCAGTCTTGGGTCAATGTGGCCATTGATGACTTTTCTTTTATCCAAATTGATGCCAAGCGCGATGAATCGCGACGCAGAGGCTAGGCCGTCCAGCATCTGGCTCAGATCATCTAGCAATCCCAATATTTAAAAGTCAAGACTATATCTATAGGTGTCAGATGTAATCGCCTTTTATGTTGATACCCTTCCCTTTACAGTCCAGAGTGTCATAAGCAAATCTTCCAATGCGATCTTGAAGAGTTTCGGGGATATAACATGCCCCTGCATCTTTGTTCAGCGCAATTGGATGGTTATTGCACTTATACGTGACACCGTATTTATTTTGAATACCTACTACATGCATTTAATTCTAATCCATATCCGAGTGTTGGGTAAGGCTGTAAAGGGTTATGTTCAAACACGCGCGTCAGCGAAGCGGAAGGCTGTACTGGTTGTTGGGAGGAAAAGCTTTTTTTCACCTAGCTACCCTCAATTGGCCTCAATCGCACGGAGTAGTACCAGCAGCACGTCCACTTACAAGCTTAGTCGACTGGACTTCATAGACTTTTATGGCTCAGTAGTCCGGTGTTACAAATAACCAGGACTTCTTAGACATTTTTGAATGAGTAGTTGGTTGTTGACTATATATTGTTAATCAAAGGATCATTTGAATATGCATAATTTTTTTTAATCAAATGACAGTTGCTGTCGATATTGAAAGAATTTACGTTTAAAGGTTTAGTGAGTCAATTAATGGGCTGGTTAAGACTTTTGGCCTAGAGCTCTTTTATACGGTAAGAATGAAAACAGCTTTTATATCTACATCAATTTCTGAAACAAGAACACCATGGGTATTATAGTATTTTCGCGCGACCTCCCATGGATATACATTTTCATTTTGCGAGGGGAGGTTTGTGCAAATGGCTCATAAGCCTTAATTTTTAATAACTCGCATTTCTCTGAATATTTCATTTACCTCGCCTTTACCGTGTAAATTTAGAGCAAGTTTCCCCTATCTTTGTAACATTAGCTATCTATTGGGTGCACAACGGCGCAGTTACCCTTTGTTGCCATCGCTCCGTCGCCTGCCTCGCAGTACGTATACCTATCTGCGACTCTATATGCTAAACTATTCACTTAGAATGTCAAACACGGGCATGATCTGAAAGGGTACGAGTAACTTTGAATCCGCCAGCGCAGTGCTTTAGATAATGTTTGCTTACTTGTCCTCGCACTAGAGTATCTGAACGCTAAAGGTATGCCAGTGGCGAGAAATAAGCCGTTATTGCAACTAAAAATAACACTATCTTGACTACTCTAACACTCTCTCTATCCTCACACAGTAGTTGAGTGCTATAATTTATATGTCACCTCTCAAAATATAACTTATTTAATACATTAGACATACAGAGCGTCCCACAGCCATGCAGCATGGAGGGAAACTACCTTAAATATTTAAGATAGAAATGACTGAAAGAAAGACTGAAGACTTCATTTTGATTTTTAAAACAATACAAACTGCATTAAAAATAATCGCCTTTGTGAACCGAGAATCGAACTCGCCTCATTGTAAAAACATTACACCTCATTTAACGCTATTGATCAAAAGGCCCAATCGTAAGGATATTTTTTCTATCCATGTGGCATAGTTGTGGGACATCCTGACCTATATAAATTTTAAACTTAAAGCGAATTTTTGCTAAATATTTTTAGGTGATAGCTCAGGCTTGTACAACCTTTATAATTAAACAAAATAAAACGTTTGTGATGACCACGCCTACATTTGGATAGATCGTAACTTTCAATATCATATTTTAACCTATAACTGGGTGATATTTTGGCCTGCTGTTTTTCAGGTGATCTTGATTTGGGTTTGCCTGGTTTTACCCGATAACGTGAAGTTAAAAAATATTACCACGTAAATTGTTGCTACGACACTATATTAAATACAAGGTAAAGTCTGCCAGTGTAACCCACATTGACCCTAATTACGTATTCCAATAGATACTAACTTGTTATAAAATTGAACAAGATTGCAAAACTAGGTACTCAGCTAATGTAAAAGAATAAAGGAGTTTCTTTTTCGTTGGTTTATTAGAACAGACAGCATAGACTAGGTCCAAATGGGAAGGCTATTTTGGGACTTCATTTCACCTCCCCTTTGACTAAAAGGGCGCTTTAAAATTTCCATTGCGATATACGACTGACATATTTTGAATGTTTTGTTTTCTAATAAGACATTTCAATAATAAACTCACAAAAGATGCACGATTTTTAAAATTTGATTCTAATCACAATAAATTCTAATCTTTTGCTATTTACCTACTTAAAACTGAACCCATATTTAATAGACTTAATTACAGAATTTATAAGGTAGCACCTTATATCTTTATACCAATATATTAAAACTGTATAAAGTAAAATACAGATTTATACTTTTTATTTACGTAATTGACAGCCAACGATAGTTGCCATAGGACCTAATGTTATGCGGCATTTACAGTTAAGAATAATAATAATGCTGGACAATGCACACAGCATCATCTAGACCCAGTTACCCCCTACCAAGTTGCAGGTAGTTGGTAGCCACTATCATAGTTGGATGAGGTTGAGTACCAACCTCATCCAACTATGATAGTGATAGCGCTTAGATTATATGCTCTTTGGAGTGCTCTACTTTAGAAAGGGTAATTTTCAGGCTAAATTAATTCTTATATTGAATATATCATGTGATACAAAATAAAACTGATACAATATTACGAAATTCATGTAGGAACATACCTACCCGAAATAGTTTTTTTTCCTATGACCAAAGAAGAGTGACATGTTTCAAGGTTCATTTATGTATGTGAGTTTTTTATCCCTCCATAACGTTGTCTTTAACTATGAACGTTAATATAGATTCGGATAGATAGTTATCGTTTGAATTCCGACATCATCGAGTGGTACAGGCTAAACATAGCTTTTTAGGGTCTCGATCAGGTTCGAAACCCTTATGGCCTCGCTCTGTCTGTCCTTTTTTGCTCTTGAATATTCACAACTACTCAAACTATTTATTTAAAATTAAAAAAAATTACATATGGATATACCTATAGATGCCTATGAATAGAAAAATAACAAAAATGAGGAAAAGTTGTGATGTCAAAATTCCAAATGAGACCTACGAAATCAAAAATAGATTTAAAATTTTTCAAAAATTTTGAAAAAGTTGTCAAATACATAGACTAACATGAAATATACGGAAAGTTTGTTGATTTGCATTAGATATGCGTGTATATTTACATGGAAAGAAAGAATGGATTTTTTAACTGTACAAACAACCAAATTTTTAAAAGGGAGCGCTACTTTGTCTTCTAATTTCATACATGAAAAGTAATAGGTAGTAGTTTATTTCAAAACTTCTTATAAAATTTTCTAAAACACTATTACCGCTTTTTACCATTACTGCCTCCTCCCTCACCGATATTTATCAGATAACGAGACTTTAACTATGGTACTATGGTATTTGTAAAATTGACAAAAGTTTGAAGTTCTTGTTCGAGAGTAACATTTGCACATGACGGAGCATCAATGATAAGTATTTTATTTTTATTATTTTGTTTTATTATTATTATTTTGTAAAATTGTCTACTTAAACTCTGTTTTCTGTCACATAGAATTTTAAGGTGTCCTGATTCTTTAGTCCCCGTTATGCATTAGTTTACGCTGATGAAAAAGTTTTCATCTCTTTCATTACCTTTCCGCCTTGCATTGCCACTACCGAATAGAAAGCAAATTATTTTCTGAGATTGATGGCGGTAGAATAGTTTCATACTCGTAGGATAATCGAGTCTTTGTTTCAAAAGAACCCGATATATTTTTGAATGGTTTCTAGAGTTTTAACAAAGGCCATTTTATATTAAATTGTATTGTCTCATTCGAAGAACTTGAAGTCCAGCGTATTCTCGGAAACTTTTTTGTAATCAAACTGTGCACATTAGTACTAAGCGTACAGTAAACTGCATTGAATGTAATGTACCCAGATAGATTCTGCAATTTCTGTTGGTACCTACATAATGTTGTACTGCGTTCTAGAAACCAGCTCTACTGCGCTTTGCACACTGTTGTTACCCTTACTTTTAACGTTTCTTATTCTTTTTTATAGTGAGATAGAATTAATAATATTTTTTTTCTTTATTATTACTTACTTCAAAGCTTCATACTATATTATATTTTGATTAAATAAGTGGAATCTGAATACTGATGTCAGCGTCTTTTTCCATACTATACAACTAGGTACTTACACCCCAGATTTGATAGGAACAATTCCGAGTAACAATATTTAAACAATCATTATTTAAAACTGATTGAGAACATCATAAGTTCTGATTCGGCAAAATTCAGTATATTTGCTCGCAACGCACAGGTGCTATATAAGTTTCAGAAGAAGTTAACTAAGTTGCGACAGCTGATTTCCACTAATGGTAACGAAAAGTGCTACTAGCTGAGAAAGAACGGCTCAAGTACCTGAGAAGTAGTACCCAAGACTTGCCAACTGTTTTAAAAGGCTGTACCGAGAAAAAGTAAATCCGATAACTCCCATCTTCCGATTTTTCATCCTAAAGCTTCATTTTTTGTTAAATTTTAGTATTTTAGTATGTCCACGCACGTTTTTCTTTTTGGTAGTTTGACTGATAATCAAATACCTAGTCATGTCCTAATGATTACCTATTCAAATTTTATGACAGTTGATTTTGGTAATGAAAAATTTATAGTCGGTTTTGTTATATTTGCTGGAACGTAGTAATGCTAGAATCTTTGTATTTGCTCAACATTCTGTACGACATCCATATGACTTTATTTTTGATTACAGAACAGATTAAAATAGTATTATTATATGCTACAGCCTGCGACATTACATATGTTTTCAGAATGAAATGAATTATTTCATTAACATAGAAAAATCGATAAAATAAGCTTCATAACATAACATTTGAACTTTCCAAAGTCCTGAAAATTTTCGAGCCGCCAGATTCTCATCCAAAAGTAACTGTGTGTGTATGTAATATTTGTATTCTGTCATTCAAAGTTCACTCTCCCACCTGTCAATACGCATGGACTTTATAAACGTGCATGTAAGTATCAAAAAGAAAAACACTATTTATCAATTCATTATTTGTACACTAATGAGGATGCTGGTTTGTGGTGCTATAACGACCTACTAACAAATGAATGAAATAAAATTGAATGAATAAAGAAATTTTGAATTTTTTTGAACTTTTATACGTACATGTTTTTATAAATCACTGGATCCCGTGTAACATATCTAAAATCACAGAACGGTTTACCTACTAATTAACCTAACGCGCTATTTTCAATATGGTTTTGTTTAATGCTTTCGTAACCAAAACAAGAAATATCTCTAGATTTAGTTATGTATTTCGCACAATTTCTAACATAATCCATGCTTTTTAATGAAATTTGTTTACCAGTTTAAGTAAGTTTATTCTGTTTATATGTTCTTTTCCTATTTCCAAAAAATTAAACCCACCTTTTTAAGGTACCTACTTCACTTTTATCCAAAGAATTTTCCGCGTTACTCTCGTGAGCTTTAGATAAATCTCGGGTTTTCTGCTGGTGTAACCAATGTGCATTTAATGAATGACCTATTTTTCTCCGCTACAAGCCTGCTAACCAACCTAATATATTTTTTAAATTCTGTATATTTTGCTTCTATATAAAGAGCGGTTCTTTCAATGTTCGTAATTTTTTTTGACTAAATTATAATTTTTAGCCCAATTAATGTTGTACCATAGTAGTAATAGTAATTAAGTTTTTTAAACTTACGCGATCAGAACACATTATTATTAAAATAGGTAAATAAACGCGATAAATACCCGTAAATATTTATAATAATGTAGTAATAGTAGTTGTATTATTATATTTTCTACTCTATCATGATTTGAAAATAAAATAAAATGTGTGTTATAATCTCTAATTTTACAAATGATTTTATAGTATCCAGTGAAATTTTGTATCATTATTTTTATGACAAATTGAAGAAGAATTTGATTTTAAGTTCAGACTGCAACGAAAGTCCATGAACATGTCCAAATTTGCAAAACATCCTAACAAAAACTAATAATATTATTCCGTAAGTGATTCCAAAAAAACTTAAAATTACGATTATTAAAAGAAGGGTTCTGGACCCCAAGGACATGAACTCTTTACACTCTATATTAAGTTTTACACCGACTTATTAATTATTTAAAACAATTTAATGATTGATAAGAATGGGGATTTAATAGCTTCATTATTATATCCTTATCCCTACTAATATTATAAATGCGAAAGTTTGTATGGATGTGTGGATGTATGTTCCTCTTTCACGCAGATACTACTAAAAGAATCGCACTTTCATCCCATAAATCAGTTGCCATGGGATAGAAATAGCCTTGACACGTTTCCATAGAACCGACGCAAACGAAGCCGCGGGCAGATTCTAGTCATAAATAAAAGAATTAAAAATAAGAAGTCAAATTTCCAATATTCCAATAGATTTTGTTCAGAAATTTATGGAAAAGTAGTGATCATCTTATGTATTTTATATAAGTAGATTTTAGCGTAGTTATTTATATTGACGAGGTTTCGTGAAAGTACTTTTAAATAAATTTCTATTCACCAATATTCCTTGCTGACTGTTTAAACACAAAAGTTCAGCAGTTTCTGTTAAGTAAGTTGCGTATTTAGTAATTCTGAAAACGAGTTAGGTCATCGATGTTTATTATTTTGCGTTTATCCTAGTTGTGGAAGCACCTACTTGTTCATGGTTTTTTGGCTTGTATTGTACATAACACTCTACTCATAAATAAACAAAAAAGAAAACAAAATACTTAGGTAAGACCAGAGCTCTCTAGGGTATGTATGTTCCTTTGCTCTCTCAGAGATAGCTATTTCATTGAGACACGGGTTGTCATCAAACACGTTTTTTGACTTACTAGTTGAGTGTCCGACCCTCGTAATAACTAATGGTTATCCATAGTACATTAATGTATATGGAAATATTACAAGTAGAAAGATAGTATCATATCATAATAAAGGTAACCAAGCGCGGCATGAGTAAGAATGGCAACACCCACTAGAGAAGTGCCCTTAAAGGAAAGTATAATTTGTTTCAGATGAAAAAAAGGTACCGTTTATGTTATTCTTGTCATTTTGTACAGAAAAGTTTTCTCTGTCATTTACCTACTTTTAAGAAACAGGTATCAGTAATAATTTATAGGGACTGCTCGCATTCTTGTATGGAATATAATCGAATGTTGTCTCATCAACCGCAATCTAAAACCATTCGGCATCTCATCCTTCAGGGTTGTTTATCGACCTAATTCAGTATTCCGATCTGAAAGATGTATCTTATGCATGATGTTTAGCCAACAACTCTAACTGAATGTTAAAATGGAACCTATACTAATAAAGTATAGTAACTAGTTTAGTATTACATTATTATTGGTATAGGCAAGTTTGTATAACTATAGAAAGTAACCTAAAAACTAAAATGGTTCACGTTCCAAGGCCATTATGCTGCTGGGCTGAGAACTACAATGAAAATGAATGATACGCTCGAGCTGTCTCTAGAACACTCGCTCTGGGAAGCTCGGAGGTCTGAATTCATAAGAAGATGCTTTAGATGATGCTTCTAATTTAATAACTAAAAGCTCATATTCACACTACGCTCCTCAGTCACATCTAACTTACCGTGGTACCATACCAATGTAAACTATCCCAAATTTTAAGTTATAAAACTGGTTAATAGTTCTACTTAGTTTCACATTTTATGCAATAACACATTTTTCTATATTTAAATGATTTTTAGTTAATTTGACTAACTAGATTAATAAAAAGACCTACAGTAGTTAATGTAAACATCGCAAAACCCGTATTCGGACAATAATATTAAGCATCTCCATATTTTGTTTCGTAAGGTCTAATTAGTTGATACTGTTATTTGTTGCATGTGAATCAATTTCACTGCAAATTCTAATGTTTTTGACCAGGTAGGTATTCAGTTTATCTTACAATCCCTAACAATAACAGTTAAAGCATTCAATAGATACTTAAAACCTTAATGTTCCCATCATAACGAGGTAACAAAATTATTATAGAAACGTAATTTGTTGCGCGACAATCCATAAGAATGACACCGTTGCATTTGGACTTCAGGGGCGGTGTCGGATGTAAAAGGAAAACAATATTATTTCAGTGCGTAGAATTACGAAAACGTCCGTAGTTCTACACACTGTTCAAAGAGGCACCTCATACACTGATTAGGTTCCAGATCAGAGAGCAAAAATGATAAACGTCAAGTAATTTTCACTGATGTGATCGAGGGCGCGGCGTGCGTTATGGCCCGGTCGGAGCGCGGCGCGGTACACACTAGGGCGGGCGGCAGACGCGGCAGCAGCGTTACGTCAGCGCGGGGAAGGGCGGGGCGGGCGCGGGCGCGGGGTGCGGGCGGCCTCCCCGCACTACTGCATCCTCCGAGAGCCCATCTTCGCCCGGCTCCGCTCAAAACGTGACATCTCTGGCCCCGCAGCGCTCCCTCCCCGCCTGGCGCCCCTACAGACCTAATATCACCTTCTCGTGGTCAATTTCTGCAGAAACTCATTACATTGATGTACTTCAAATTTGCTGATACAAACTTTGTATCAATTAGGCACCTAAAATTAACCAATAATGTTTTATGCTCTAGCTTCAAGGCGGCTACAAATGTAATTCAATTTACTATTAGATGGTAAAAGTTTAGAAGCAATTTGTTAATGTGTTCATAATTTGCTAGGTCAACCATCGCGGTTAGATGTAAGTAGTTACTTACTTTAATTATTTGGGTGCGAGTAAGAAAATTACCATGCATTATGAAATTAAAAATTAATTTAAATGTGTGCAAGTGAATATAATTAATTGATAATATAGATTTGTTTAAATAAAAGTAGATAGTTTTCGTAAACTGGGTTTTTTGTTAACCTATTTATATTTATTACATTTATTTCTGAAATGGTTACAAGGAGGTGGTGTAGGGTTTTAAGATAAATTAAACTGAATGTATAGTTGGTATGATTACTTTTAAATAAAACACGATTTTTCATTTTTATAATTTATTTTGTTTGAATAAAAACAAAATTTAAAATCTAAGTAAATCCTTATTAAATTCGTCATTCACCAAAATGTGAATGAAAATGACGTTTTCTAGAATTTTTAAATGTTAATTAACTTATTCAATAAACTCTATTTAACGAAATTAAATTATGAGGTAGATGATTACAAAAAGTCTTTCTTTAAACCTTACGATGACACTTAAAAAGAGCTACATTAAATGCACTATAGATCCTTATTACCCGTTACGACACCTATTTAACGAAGATAAAAAATGTAGTCAGAGGAAACATTGATAATTTTATTTTTAAATATTTAGGTTATCTAACCCCCGATTAAGTATTCGGATTTAAACAAGTCCCAATCGAAACACAACACAGATTTAAACACGTTTCAATATACAAACTTTCATCAAAAACTGTATAAAATCTAAACATGCTAAATCTATGTTGTCTTTGAATGTTTGGGGGTAAGACTTCATAGCAGGTTCCAATTAAGTTTTTAGTAAAACTGGCAAAACTACATCCTATTTTTATACATTTATTACGTAACCAATATATTTATTGGTGCTTTTCTATGTTATTCTAACTTTGCAGACACTAGAATAATTTTAGAAGACCACACACGCATGTTATGTTTGAACTGTGTATATCAAAAATGTATTTTGAATGTTCTACTCGTGTGCTTACGAAGCATGAGGTAAATTATTTTCCTGTCTATAGAGAGAATTTATTTTTCTAACCGTTGTACATTATTTAATTCCGAATCTAATATCTAGAAGATATGGAATATAAAGATAGATATTCGTAGGTACTAAGACGGCTGTGAACGTCTATTCCAAGTCATCTATATTATTTTGTTTTACACACTATGGCCGATAAACTTTGAAATGCTTATATTAGTGCAACTAATTTTCTATCGGGGAGGTAGATTTAACACTATTCTATTTCTTAACAAGTAATAGGTATATAACCAGTTATTCTATTTACTAAATAGAACTAATATTATGTAATTTACACAATTCCACACCACTTGCAGACAAATTAGGTGAAGCTATTAGTATATTTGGTGATGAATACAATAATTTTGTGGTTGGCATAAAAATTAAGTAGATAGAATATTGTTAAATGTCTTCTTTGGATTTTTATAATATTGTTGGTATTACCTTAAACTAATAAGTATCTATGGAAATTTGAAAGCTTTAACAGAATCTTATTGTGTAATTTTCATTTCATATATCAAAGTACATGAAAGGTTAAGCCATTCCCAAACATGCATCTGAAACATTTAAGTAAAGAAAATATTTTTCAAAAGAACTCAGGTCCATGACATTAGCATGTATGTAAATACGGGCAAAAATTATAATAAACTTAAATTCGAAGACGCTTTATAAATTTTGAGCAAATGCGAGGACAGTTATAGTTTAATTCTGCTCGTTAAATTGTATCATTTCACCATCATTATTAGTTAAATGTAGTAAGTACTGCTTACGATTTTGTTTATAATTAAGGTAGATTAAATGTAAATCCCCTTGGATAGGTATATCTTTTGTATCAAAATTATCTGAGAACTAATGATTTTGAAGTTGTTTTTGTTTTTGGCAAATATTATGCTTTACGACCAAAGCTTTAACTAGCTAAGCTAAGCTCAAATAAATTGCATAAGATACTTATTTTATTCAATAAAATATTGCAACAATCAATTTGGCACATATTAATTTGTATTTGTAACTCAATTATATTTTTTACACATGTTCTATGCGAATTTAAAAGGTTTAAAATCTCCAATTTTGCGCCTTTTCATTTGTTCATAACCGTCCTATAATACTTCTTAACTTAATTAGGACTACCACATTATAGAAACAATATAAAGTTTGTAATAAAGAATAAAGCAACAAAATATAATATAAAAAACACACAAAACTTTGGATAAATACCAATATAAGTAAAATAACATTACGATACTTAGCACTCGAACACATAAATTTGTACTTACGTTACCTTTGCAAACTTAGGTTAAAAAAGATATAAAATATCATATAAGTTAAATATTTTGTACTAGACGATGGATTTGTACTGATCAGTCTTGTTCATTTATAAAGTTTGGTTCTGTAACTAAAATGAGGTAGTTGTTTACATAACGAACTAAGTCTTAAAATTAATTTAAATTTAACGAATAAAAGTTTACGTATGGCTTTTTTTCAAATATATGAAACATTTGAGTTTATTAAACGTAAAATATAAGTACTAGGTAATCATAAAGAGGTAGAATGTTGTGTTTGCTTGTTGTAGGATTGTTGGCAGGGCGTGTTTCGCGAGGTTGTTATTGTTGATGGGGGCTGCCTTGCTGGCCGTCCTGCGAGCTGTCAGAACTTTGTAATGATTGGGGATCATCAGGTTTCTTCTCAATCTAAAACAAAACAATACATTTTAATTTTAAAATCATGCACAAGCATTTATTCAGTTGTTTCATGTCATTACAAGAGGTCTTAGGTAAATAATGTATAGTCCAAACATGAACCTAGTTGAGGCGCTACTTCATAGTATAAAACTAGTTTAAAGTTATTTTAGGATTCGTTTTATAATAATATACATATATATATTTTAGCACAGGTAATAAATAAATATTAGCACTTAATCTCTCTATCATCAAAATATTTCTGTAGGTTATAATATCATTTTTCTAACATATATTATGAGTATTTTAACAAAAGATTGAATCTACTTTTATTGTTAACTGTTTGTATTGATGGGGTATTTCAATATATATTTTATAGCCATTATGTGTTGCGGATCTTGCTATTTGCAAGGACTAGGTTTTGGTATCATAATTAAAGCTTTAGGAGGGATCCCTACGTTTTTATACTAATAAATATAGGCTATGTTACTCAGAGATAATGTATCATTGTAATGGTGAAAGAAGTTCTGAAATCGGCCCAGTGGTTTTTGAGTTTATTCGTTACATACATACATACAAATCTTTCCTCTTGCACCCCTTTAGAATATTAGTATACCTAGATGTAGCATTTGTTATTGTACATACATGAAACATAATTTATTTCTAAATAAATGTTATAACAGAAGCAGAAACACATTATACCGTACCTTTATGGGACAATCGGCAATGAGGTGGTCTTCGCTCTTGCAGTTGTGACATCTCTTTGGTTGGGGGCCGATACTGCACTTGGCCGCTATGTGGTTGGCAAACTCGCCACAGTTGTAGCAACTGAAATAGACATTTTAAAAGTTCATAAACGAATTCCAAAATATATCTGAATGTGAGTAATAATTTAAATTCTGATTTAAGATCATATATTTTTTGTAAACAAAGAAATTTATGAATGAAAACTTTACAAAACCTGATAAGAATAACAGACAAACTAAAACTTCAACAACACATAGTTGCAAAGCACAGCGAAAAATATGCAAGTTCGAATTCGATAACGAATGAGAGACCAATGGAATGATGAATGAAAAGTCTCAAAACCACGAACTTGTAAACTTTTACAGCTTGCTCCGATGATACCAGTACGTTAAATATGTTACGCCAGTATTTATTTTGTTTGTTACTATTTTGTGTACAAAAAATATCTGTTTTGAATCGCGATATAGAACTTTAATGCAATTATAAAATAAATAAACAATGTAGATTGTCACAACATCATCGAGCATAATTATAAAGGTTCAGTAGTAAAGTTTAATTTCTATTAACATGATGGTGATATAAGTAGGTTTTTTAATGTATCTATACTTAATACAATAATGTAGTTTTAATTTTTATAGTGTAGACCGAGATCCGAAACCAGAATTTGACAACGCATCTCTGGAACTAGCGATTTTGGCGGGCAAAGGTCCGCCTGTAACGCTCCTGCGTTAAAGGTTGCGGGATCGATTCACAAAGGACAAATAATAAATAATAATTGTGTTAAAGAAATCAGTCGCCTAGGATCCATAACACAAGCTCTGCTTAGCTTAGGGCTAGATGATGGGTGTTGTGAGGATTGTCCGGCAAATTCATTTAATGTTAAAAATCTTATGATAGGCAAACGTCCCTATTGGTTTTTGAATTTTCTTTTTGCTAACGTAAATATAAGAATCAACTGATAATTAACACTAGCAGTGTGAGTCGGGGTATTTCGATAAAAAATCGTGTGCGTCAACCGATTGCTCCATGCCATCAACACGCCGTTTTAATTAACTTGAAAAGCTAATTTTCTTATCAGAGTGCAAGGTGTCTGTTCTAAGTAAATTAACTAAAAAGCTTTTAAAGCGGTTGATAATAATTTGGGTGCCACACACTCCTGTAATTTTATTTTCCTTGATTAGATAGTGCGATAACCTGTGACTGTGTTGACACTCTACTGCGTAATGTTTTCCTACATATTATATGTATGGCATTGCTCGACTGAGATGATTGATACACCACATACGCTGCTTACGTGAGTTGTAGACATTCCTCGGGCATAAAGAAATTACCGGTTTAGGTGAAAATGTCTATATGATCAAAATCCACATGTAATAAGTAAGTAGTACCTAATAAGTAAGTATTAATTACCTTATAAGTATCATGTACCTAATAAGTAAGTTTTAAGTAATAAGTTAGTATTAAGTAGAAAGAAGTTCATAACAATTTCTTGTTTTGACATCTTTCATTTATTTCATCCGTCTCTATTTTTTATCTTGAATTTGCGGCTTTTTGCTATGCACATGCATACGTCCTACTTTTGTTTCTGTTTTGAATAGTTACCTTGTTGTTTATTGATATTCTTATCAGCTTTTTGTTAAGTTTATGTGCCAGGCAATTGTTGTATTTGCTAAAGATATCTGGATCTAAAAGGTAAAGATATCGTGGAACAAGTTCCTAATACTGATTATTGGCTAATTTAACTGATAACCAAGATCGATTCATTTTTGACATTTGTACATCACACATAGCTTGAACATCGATTGTACCACTGGTTGACATTTGAATATCCGATAATCGATTTCAAGTTAGGCAATATGCCCTCAGTTTGGCATATATAAAATTACCGTATTTTTCTGAAGCGTTTCTTAGATAGTGGACGCCGATGTGATCCCTGACAGTCCACGGAGGAAGGGCCGGAGACCCTCGTAGCTTCCAGTCCCTTGTCAGACTCCTTGCATTCGAACTCTACCTCTTCCACGTCGCCTAGTGACCGAAACCCTTGCATTTGAATCACGCTCTGAAAACAACAACCAGTATATTAAAAATTGCGTGGAAATTTGATAAATTTTATCTTCCAAAAATAGAATATAGGAATTTACAGGAAAATTTACAAACCACAAATTAACACAGACCTAAATCAGATTAGCAGAGCTACAAGGTCATGTCATTAAAATTAATCACATCTTAAGGAAACGTAAAAAGTAAATCTAACTTCTAACATGAAATATTATTATCAACTCCATTCCCTTCAAATGGTATAACCATAAAACTTATCGTAAGTGAGAAAAAAATGGACTCTATCGGCTTCGAGTAACATTCTTGTTTTACCGCCAACGTGGTCGCTGCAGCCGAACGAAGTACAAGTTTGGTGGCAAATGTACTTATAGAAAAAACATCCGGTCTTGATAAGCTGAACAAATAATAATAAGCGCACTATCGGGGCAACCACTAGATACCACACATTATTTTGTGAATGGGTTTATTTTTCTACTTCAACTATGATAGAGCTTGTACCACTTGGACTTTGAATTCTATCGGCGTCTGAACGCCCTCATATTTTGTCCATTATCTATGTCGTAACCGCCATTTATATCAATTTTTTTATAGATCATGAAGAGTTCGAGCCAATAAAGCCTAAATTATAAAAACATTCGATCTTTAAACACTTTAATGTTCTGGTAGAAAGGGACATCAACTTGTCAAGCGTCGAAAAGCTCCAAAAAAGTTTAAAACTGATAAAGGAAATACAATCACCTGGTGTACGAAAACGTCTTGCCCGCCATCGTCAGGGGTAATGAACCCCCATCCCTTCGCCACGTTGAACCACTTGCATCGTCCGCGGCGCATCACCCCAGTCACGGACGCCGCACCTGCAAGTAATACGTTACCATCGTTAGCTTGACTCTCTAGCCCTACTCTCTTTCACTATCTTAGGAATTCGCTTTTCGTTTCTATTAATAACGCGGGTTATGTTGTTTTCCCAAGGTTGATAGTGAGATAGTCAAGATGAAACTGAATGACATCGACTCAGAGCTTTGGGATTTTTTTATTGGGGTCTTTATTTTCAATCATACATAATTATACACATTGCATTACTAACAGATGAAAAAATTGAGCTAACTGCAAACGGTTGTAAACAGTCTAGAGGTAGTTCAAGTGAACCATATCAAAAACAGTCGAAATCTTTCCCAAGACTGTTTCTACTGTATAAAGTACTTTTAATTTGTTTCTATTCCTTGATCTTATGTTTTGTTTTATTTAAGGAAAAAATTAACTGTTCATGTTCAATAAGAAATTTGTAAAAAGAAATAGTACTCTGGTGACACTATTGAGTATAAACTTTTAAAAGATACATCACAAGCATTTAAGAATATAAAATATCTTATATTTCAGTAGATTAGTATATTCTATTGTGTGGAAATTTAATGTTAAACAATAAGAAAATCATAAGTAGCAGCGCAGTCCTTGGCCACATGTAAGTACATTATGAAAGCGTCTCGTGGTATGCCGGAAATGTGGGTACTTAATGGTATTAAAGCTCCACTTCTTTTGAATATTGAAATCTTTTGATGATTAATTGCGTATTATATTTTATTACTCATGATAAATGTACCGTTTATACCGATTATGAGTTGGTTAACCATTTGATTTTTAAACCTTTAGATAGATAAGTATCATACTTGTACCTGGCTACATAGGTAAAAACCGTCTCAACGATCGGACCCCTTTAACAATTTAATTATTAAAAATAGCTTATAAAAAATAGCTTAATAAGACCCTGTTCAAACAAAAAACAACATGATATTATTTATTTGAATTAACTTCTTAAAATATCTGTTTGAAATATACCTACCTTGACAAGAAATAAAATGACTTCTTGTAAATTTTTTGTTTTGACGTAGTATTTAATAGCGTAATAGTTAAATTGCATTAAGAGACCTCCCTTATAATGCATGCACGGACGTTCCGACGTTCGGAAATCTATTAGCAATAAATAAGGGCCTACGATCGTTTACTGCTCTAAGAAAGGGTATACTATTCCCCTTATCGGTATCCTTTACAAAAAAATAACGTGGGAACCAAGCCAAAGAAAGACATTTCTTTATTGATATTCAACATAATAGCTTCTATTCGGATTTACAAATTTCGGGCATATTCAATTTCAAATTATTTTTTTATTTTATACTAATCATGACACGATTTCATGAATTTGTATCAATTAATAGCAACAAATAACGTGACTCATAAATAAGTTATCGATTCTAAGAATGTGACTAACGTCGTACATTTTGGTTTCCTTGAACATTTTTTAAGATATTTAAGATGACTAAACAAACTTCAAAAAC
This sequence comes from Eupithecia centaureata, assembly GCA_944547425.1. NCBI lineage: Eukaryota > Metazoa > Arthropoda > Insecta > Lepidoptera > Geometridae > Eupithecia > Eupithecia centaureata. Next base: position 6,200,947 of record OX155681.1, on the reverse strand, counting down.
AATATTACTAAAAAACAAGTAAAAAACTTATCAATTTTACCGCTAACTTTCATAGATGAATCCACTACACAAATTCCAAGCAAGTTTTAAGTTTGCTAATTCGATATACATTTGTATGCGATGGTATGTAAGGCTGAGCATATTATTTCTGGCGTTGCGGCACGGTAAAAGCGAGGTGGCATGCACACGTGGACGGGGACTAGAAGAATGCTCGGTATTTAGGTTGCGTTTCTGGTACGTTTTCATTCATCGGCGTACCACTGCATCTACCTCACCTTGCCACCGGCACCGGTCCACTCAATATTCATTATTCCCTTAGCCACATTAATGAGAAAGCGAACAAACTCGTTCCTGATTTACGTGTAGTCTAATACAAAATATTTTTCAATACTTCAAGAAGGTAAACAAAAACCTATCGATTGGCCAGTTAACAAACGTTCAGTTGTGGAATGTAACCGGTATTAAACCATTCTTCTTCTTTTAAGAATGTTGCGTTCTGTTTTCTGGTGGTCGGTCTGTGTTAATCTCAGTAGGGATTTTCATTTGTTTTTTTAAATCTTTTATTGTTTTAATAATCAAAATGTTTACATGTCTAGCTTGATAGTTCCTGTACTTAAGGTGGTAGTTCATTACCTCGTGAGGAAGACCTCGGAATTCGGCTAAATAAACCAAACTAAAGTAGTTGTAAGTTTTTGAAGAATGTGAGTACCAAGACAAACATCCTTAGGTTTATATGGTACATACGAGTATTAATTTAAAATTAACTTTGTTGTTTTTAAATTAAAAAAAAAACATGATTATAAATACGAGTATCTACGGGTATTTTTAGTAATGTGTTTCGATCTCGTATGTTTAAAATTCTTTAATACTTATTACGATTGGTCTATAACAGTACTCTGTAGTAATTATTCAACTTAAAATAATAAGTACTTAGTCATAAATGATGTAGTAGCCAGAAGCACTTCCTTAGCAGCGTGGAACCTGTGCATCCGACTAGTGTGTTTGAGCGCCTGTCTTGTTTACTCAGCATGGCGCAGCGGCGGCGGCAGCACCCGCCCCTCCTCGCTCTACGCACATTCCAGCATACCCGCACAAATACGCGGCAAGCCATCTTGATGCAACACCGAGGTATGCATTACATTCTTATCGTCACTTCACAACATCCAACAAAACCATCATTGAATGACCGCCTTTCACAATGTGCTCTCGAAATTCAGCTCTTCAAACAGCATGTGTCTCACTAAAATATTATCTAAGCTCAACATTCCAAAAGCTCGGAACAACGATCGCGACAATCTGGTTTATTGTTATATCCCAAAGTGATTAAGAATGCTATTTTAAAAACAGATGCTTAAATTTAAGTTGGTGTTATTTTAAAAACGGGAAGGGGGAATTCTACGCATATTTTGAGTAGAGCGGTATCTGCTCGATTCCTAAGGTTTGCAAGATAGAAATTTGTATTGAATATGTCATGTATGTATAGTATACGTCTTGTATGCATGTTGTTTACCAACATTTCCTTTTATCGTAAGTATTATAGTTGTTTTGTAATGAAATTACATTCTGTCACGTCTATTCACTCCTTCCATAAGTACACACACAAAATTAGAGTAAAGAGAAGATCAAAAAGATTTAAATTCTTAAGAAATTAAATAATATCGCAAAAATTTCGACTTCAGCGGAACTTGAACCGCGACCTTCCCTCAGTACGGGATTATTCAATTCAATGTAGAGTGCGAGGGTATTATTATTATATTATATAATTTCTTTTCTGATAATAGTTTATAAAAAAATAAATATCCCTTAAGCATTTAATATAAGTGCATATAAATGTATAAGCTTTTTTTGGGCTTACAAATAAGCATTACCTACATAACGTTACTGACTTTTGACTTCTGAATCCTTTTTTTATTTTATTTATTCAATTCGGATTTACACCAGCTTATCTAATTACATACAATAGAATTTTAAGTATGTTTATTATTTATTATGTTTGTTTATATAATCAGTTCACATATAACTTTGATTCTGTAAATCGGGCCTATTGTGGAATGCTCTTACAAATCGAGTCTCTCTTGTGCCATCGACCTGAACCCACCAAGACCACCCAATACATGTTCCTAGTATTACCTTGTAGTGCCGACGCTGGTTCACTGATAAATATACAAATATCTGAGGATGAAAAGTCCCGAGACTTTCCAATCAAATTTTAAGGTGCTCCAAGTATGATAAAGTTTTATTTTTAACTTGAGCTATTAAACAGATATGTTTTTTGAAAGATCAAGAGGTTTTACTAGAATAATTGAGGCGTTTCCTAGGGAGTGAAATAAAAGCATAATAAACCATAGTCATTTTTATACATTTCCCTATAGGATTTGAAGTGAAGTGTGTAATACACATAAAACATATCGATACAAAAAAAATGTTAGAACGTTGTCAGTTCATAGTAAACAAAACGCATACTAATATGATGTCGACCACATGTTCAGAAAGCAAATGAAATGACCTAAAACGTTCCACCATTCACTAGTTTTTGCTGTTATCAATCGTAGGCATGGAATTTGAACGTGAATCATCCTCAAGTGGCGCTTGTTCTTCAGGATATGCTACTGAGAGAGAGTGAGACGGACTATGGTACCACCATTCAGATTTAATTGACTGGTTACGAAGTCGGGCCCTGCAGTAGGGACGTCACGTTACTTAACATCGACTTTCTAAAAATTCCAAATAGTTCTTCAATGATAATTCCTTTTTGAAACAGCACGCTCTCACGGCAAACATTTGTGCGGCACTCTTGTAGAGCCTGCGTAGCGGCGCGTAGAGTACATGCCTACGCAGTATCCGACGCAAATTACATTATGACGATCGTGTTGTGTTTTGTTTTATTACTTCCTAAATATCTACTGACCATAGCGAAGCGTGTGCCTCATAACTTGCCTACAAAACTCTAGAAAATAAAATATCGAAGGTTCAAATTGCTTGAAAAATATGTTGTCGATTTAACACTCTTGCCTTAATAACTCCTAAAGAAATGTGTGACATAATTTTAAGTTTCTACCTTCAGTTGAAAGTCTTAAGGTGGAGTTTAGAACGTGCTGTGTTTACCGCGTTGCACACAAACACCACGCTTACTCGCAACTAAAACGGTATCGTAGGAATAGTAAACAATTATCTGGTTGATGCGTAGCCCTGCTTGTTAAAATGCTCACGTCACATGTTTTTAAATTCAATTCTAAAGGCCCTTGGCTTTGTGTACAAGGATTTCTACTAGTGACATAGAAAATGCGCAATATCAATCAATAAACAACTCGTTTTTTTTTAAGTTTTTCTATTTAACATTCATATTTACATAATTGTAAAAGCTTTCGTTGGCAAGATAATAAAAATAGTTCAGGATTTAGAAAAGTTTACATTCCTTCCTAATTAGGAAGTGGTATCTATTTATAATTAGGTGGGTACTCATATGATTATCTTGTTGTTAATCAACTTTGCCCAGTAAACATGGCACACACATGTGCGACATTAGTGAAACGAAACTCTATTAACCTCAATTCGAATAATTTGAATGATGTTATAAACAACTGTTTATGAGTGCCTCCCCGGGCCCTTCGGCACATCCGTCCGATAAGGGCCGTGTAAAGTTCCATTTCGTAGAGCAGTTTTTTACGTCAATTTCATTGTGTTCCCGCCAGTTTTACGCTTGTAAGCTGAACCTTGAATAAAATCAAAACACCTGTAAACAACATCACCAAGTAGTAAAATCTTAAGTCATCACTCACTTGAAGAGGGAACTGCATTTCCGCCTTCCCTGTCGCTCATGGTAAATAACGTGTAGATCAGGCACCACTAATATCACCTCCCTGCAGCATACATCCTTCGTGAATTTAAGGCACTTTATTTATAAGTTCGTAAACTGGTTTGTTTTCGCGCGTTTTACAAAAGCAGTGTTGTTTCAAAGTATTCGGGGTGCATGAGAGGCGGCGCGCGTGCGCGCGGAGCGACTAGCGACGCGGACGCAGGTCGACTGCACTGCATCGAACGAAGCTGAGCGACAGTGGTGCGGAGCGACGACGCCAGTGAAGCAGTCGGTCCCTTCCCGGATATCGTAAACTATGTACTTTTTTAAATAGAGAAGCTAACGGAACGTGTGCACCGCCCGAAAGCGCCGGTCGCTTTACCCCAACCCAAAATGTGTCACTTTGTTGGCGCGACGCAACGTGGTCCACTCCTCGACACTTCCAGCGAGCGGCGAGCGTCGCTGCAGGGTGAACGGCACAGCCGACTACCTACCACACACTGTCTGCTACACCCGAACACGTCCAAAACTTACAAAAAATATTTCTCAACAGGAGCGAGGAATCGACCGCAAAGGCAGGGCTCGACTAGGAATGTCTAACTTTTAAGGAGCTTTTGTTTTTTGTACAGCTTCGATATGTTATTGTTTTCTGAACTTGTTATAAGTTTGTTTTCAAATTGTTTGATACTTTTTAAAACAATCATGTTCGTTTTGAAAGTTTTATTGTTTTTTTTAAACTATTAGATGTTTTTATAAGGAATCATAACGTAAAAAATTTCATTCAGAAAAGCTTACGATTAGAATGTACCTATATATAGAATGTATCAAAAGAATTATTTTATAATAATAAACAGAGCGTGTGCCTGAGCTAGGTGCCCTGTTTTCAGACATGACTATATTGCTGTCAACAAACTTAAATAATCAAAAATTACTTTCATAGAAACAATACAAAGCGTTGAGAGTGCAAACTTTAAAATAGCTTATGCTAGTTAGATTACTTATACTACATAGTTCAAATAATAAGTATTTTTCACGTGCATTTCATTTTAGGTCTACTTAGTTATCTATTAATCAAAACATGAACAAAAATGAGAATTTCACGAACTTGCGTAAGATCAAAATAGACTCTAGAATTATAAATATTCCCTCACAATTCCTTCAATAAAGTTTTATCGAACATGAAATAATCAATGAACTTTTCTGTGGAAATGTTACCATATTCGAATTAAGTGTATACGATAACGAACGCAATGCCCTCTGATCCCAGAATGTACCATAAATTGATAATACTATAATAGAGACGCATAATGTGCTCTATGAATTTAATATAATGAACATCAATAAGAAAATATTGGGCAGTTATTCGATATTTTACGACTGTTCTGGTTTCACAATATTGATGTGTCAAATGTCACTATGTGTAGACAAAAATTATCTTCCATGATGGTAAACAAATAAAAATATTCAATCGAAACAGTTTTTTATCTCTAGTTCATATTATTTACAAGGCTGCTACTTGCCTACTTCCTAAATTAGTATACCAATCCTGATTAATATTATAAAAAGCGAAATTGTATATGGTGTATATGTATGTCTGTTACTCTTTCACGCAAAATCTACTAAACGGATCGCGCTGAAATTGAATTGGATATACGTAGTTTTAGCCCTGGAATAAAACAAAGGCTTCTTTTCATCCAATAAATCAGTTCCCGTGAGATAGAAATAGTCTTCAAATATTTCTCTAAACAAAGCGCGTGACGCCGCGGGCAGATTCTAGTCATTCATAAAATGAATGCATCAGATCACAATCAGCATCTGTGATTATATTTTTCACATATACATTCATTTAAAATATGTGATATTTACGATTCTAATGTCGTTCTACTAACATTTTTAAGTAATAAAATAAATAACGAGGGATAATTATTATTCACGCAGCATCTAGCCCTAAGCTAAGCAGAGCTTGTGTTATGGGTACTAGATAACCAACTGATAGACTTAATAATTATTATCAAGCATTATTTGTATTATTATTATTATTTATAGTACTACTAAGATAGATTTTTTTCACTTACATAGAGAACACCCTAATCAAATATCATCAAATTTTGATTGTAAAATCTTTTGACCCGAGTCGGGAATCGAACCCTCAACCACCTGCATCGCAGGCTAGCCTTCAACTGCTGCGCCACAGGGGTCGTTAATCAGGTCTAATTTGTCTAAGTTCTAAAATATTGCATGAATCATTGCAAGAGGCTTCCGGGTGTCACTTCACCGGAAATAGCAAGAAGTTCGAATGACGCATCACTGAAACCTGTACTTCCGAAAATTAGGAACAGCGCTAACAAAACACTACATATGAACCGTATTCTAATTTCAATTTTTCAGTTTTATTCGGTACCCACCCACATTCATTTCACTTCTTTTCTTCATTGGTAATCAAAGTTTTGCTGAAAAAAACTCTTTTAGGGTTTTGCTCGCATTTGTACATGTCCTTTATGTCTGGACTTTATGAATAAACATTTATGTAATTTTTAAAATGAATTTCATTTCTAACATGTCAAAACATAATCCATTATAAATACTGGTTCCTTCTGATTTGTTTTTTTTTAATTGTAATTTCCTTTGTTCACAGTCAGAATTTTATTTACAAATTGAAATTTTCCTGCTACATTTGAACACCATCTATGTAGGTTAAGCAAAACGATAAATAATAAATTCTTTCTTAACCTCAAGAATTAAAAGTAAATCAAAGTAACATTTATTTCTCCTTGACCCTTCGTTTGTAAATTCAGAAGGCTATTGTTACAAAGTGTGACAGTTACTTTTCCACGTTTGGACATAGAAGATACCACCCCAATCATTTCACTGGCCCTTCTACAACTTGTCACATGCTGACAAACTTGCCCATCGCTTATACAGGTTGATGTTGTTTTGTGTTTGAATTTTTTCGAAATACTTTCAGTGACCACTAAAAACCTGAGAGCCTTTTGGAAACTTAGTATCATTGAAAAATACATGTTAGCATGTAGAGTAGACTCTACATTTTGTTTACTCCCTAAAAATTGTAGAGCTGAACCAGCCCTTGTATGCACATCAGTAATTATTATATTCCTAAGTTAAGGAATATAATAACAGACTAAGACCTTATTATTATCACAACTCAAAAGAAATAGAAATGTACTATAGCTACATGACATGGCTGGCAACACAAAGGATATTAAACTATTAGCTTAATGCCCGAATGAGCAGATAGCAAGATAAGTAGAGATAAAAAAGTAGAAAAAAAAGACTAATTTAATAGATAAGTTTTATTTCTTATTGATTTTATATCTTCGAATGAAGTGACTCAAATAATAGTGATCGAACTTCACTTTGCAAGTTCAATTGATCACCTATTGTCCAGAAGAGCATTATAGAGCATAATCCTAGAGTGTTTGCCCTGCAAGGCCTAGCACTTTAAAGGTAGTTTAAAGGTACACACTGAAGCCGGAGGCGGAGCGTCCATTCGTGTGATCTCCATACACACGTATGGAGATTTTTAAAGCGAGATGGTTTGGTTAGCTTCAGTTCACATAATCTTCTTGTTCCGTTTATTAGAAATAGCTGATAGCAACAGGTCTTCTGTCAGAATTCCTGAAGGTACCATCACCAATCGATCCTAAACACCACAAGATAGCTTTTGAGTTTTGAAGTGACTGGTGGCCAAACCCAGGTTGCTCGGTTTCGATAATTTTTAGAGACCTTTATTTTTACTATACTGAATAAGACTTTTGTTTTTAATAGGAGCTTTGTATTTCATCGGTCTGGTCAGGTACCATCACCAACTTTTAAACACCAATAGTAGCCGAGATTTCCAGGTCCAGACATAAAAAAATTTGAGCGTACAAAAACTAAGTGATTTTGGTATACTTAATTACCTAAAAAATAATTATGATTAGTTGAATATCTGTGAACATTTCAAATAGACACAGTAGAAATAGAAACAGTAGTACTCTCTATAGGTATTAAATGCTTACACGATCAGAGCAGAAATTTAAGCAATGAAATGGAGTAAAGGTAATTTAGAAATAATGTTACAGAAGTTTTGTACAAAACGTGTGCTAAAGAAGAAATAATAAAATCACCATAACCCAACTCTTCTACACGACATCAACCTGTACATCGCTTCCTAATCCATTTATGATTATGCACCAACAATATCGACAAAGGCTTCCTTTATAAGGACAACTCATAATAATAAAATTCAAAGTTAGATGGGCTTTCTAATCTTCACCCTGACAGCTAGTTAGCTATTTTGTTTGAATTCTATTACAAAAAATGTAAATTAACGTTCTGATTAGTTTGATTGTCATCTACCCTTCCTAAAAATGTGACTACTCCTACCTACCAAAGTAACTATTCTGAGAATTCAACACAATGTAGGTAAGTACTTATTGAAAAGGTAAAATCATGCATAGATATTAAGATATCAAACATGATGAAATATTTTTGTTGTTTATTGAAGACAGGTATTTTTTCATAGATATAGGTCAAAAATCTTTGTTTTTTACATTTTGGGTTTTGAAAGTATCAACAGTTTTAAATGCTTAGAAATAAAAGTTATTAATAAAAAAGTTATTATTATTCCTATTATTAGGTATACTCTTTTTGATATTCCACGAAACTTTGAGTAAATTCTGACATTGTTACAAGATATTATTATTAATAGTGACTGGGTTATCTACTCCGTTGCAATTACGACATGATATTACATGGGACTTCGTGAAGCCTTTTTACGTTGAGCATTTCTCTGTCTTGAAACATTTATTTATTAGATGCGCCCGCGGCTTCACTGTCGTGAAAATTTATGAATAGTATGTTTCATTACAGGCTTAGAGCTAAGTCCATTCAAAATTGTAGCCAAATAAATTCAGCTCTTTAAGCGTGAAGAGGTAACAAACATCCATCCATCCATTCAAACTTTCGCATTATAATATTTGTGAGGTCCTGCCGAAAACACACAACGCCCTCTACCGAGTAGAGCACCATTCTAGAGTAACAAACGTAGCATGCTTCGTAGCGAGCTTGCTCACTTAATGTACGAGTAAGTAAGATACATTTGAAAACCACGAGGGTCCAAATCACGGTAGCTTATAAATTAGTTTATGAATCTGTCTATAGGTGGCGGTACACGTAAAACAGCTACGCCATCTATTACAAATTCGAAAAACTTTTTGGTAGCTTGGGGTTGCGGGTGACCCCGAAAATAGCTTTGTATTCGGAATAGGCGTTTCCTTTTGAATGGGTGTTGCCCGTCGGAGCCCTAAAATAGAGTAGGTATTTATAGATTTTTCTCTACTTCCCTTCTGAATACGTGTGTACGCTTTTCTGAACTGGAGTACCTATGATAACTTGATAACCCAAAAATATGCCATTCATTCGCTCAGTTAGCAAAAAACAATTGAACATCTACCAATTATTTAAATTATCAGGAAGCTCGAAATTTCAGTGTAAGAATATTATTGTAAACCACTCATGACTCGTGGTCCCCCCAAGATGTTCCCCTGGGGGGACGACAAGGAATTTTAAACAATGTTTTGTCAACTTGTCAGCTCGGGCGACCACACGTATTTAACGCTTTATTTCATAACAATAGTTGACACTACTTTTCTGAGTCTAAAGTAATATACTTATGACTGAGTTCTGAGCTTTTGTTGAGTATTTTATTGATTCCGACTACCTACATTGATGATTTTCTTTCAGGATTGCTTCTTATTTGAAGCCAGTTTTTTTTAAAACATGCCTATTAGTAAACTTGATAAGTTTTATTTTGTTTTAGATGCCATAGATAGAGCTTTTATACTTACTCTAAGATAAGCTTGCTCACCCTGCAAGCTAATAAAATTAACTCGCCGGCCGGCGAGTGTAGCTGACTTTGGTTAACCCCATGAAAAATCTAACAAGAGTCAGTGACGTGCCGGGCGAAGGTCCATTTATGACACAGGAGGGTTTCGATTCGCGCCTTGGGAGAAATGTTGGTACGATGTGCAAATATTTGTAATGGGTGTTTTCTATCTATAATAAAAATGTCTGTGTGTGTAATGTATTGGATTGTAGGTATTTATCAGTCATCAGCTCTTCTTAGGTTGGTTAAGCGGTGTGGATTGTCCAGCTTTATTTAATTATTTTATAATTTAATCCAATAAGAATGTTTTTGTTTCTTATACGAAGTGTTAGGAATTGAAAAATGTGTATTTCACATGTTTAAATATAATATTAAAACTTTAGCCTTAGTGATTCTCTGTTTGTAGGAGTCCCTATGAAAATAAAGTGTAGCTATTATGAAGTTATTTACAAGATAGATATACTTAGACAAAAATTACAGCCAGTATGAATTTAACAATACTAAGTATTGTAAGTAATTATATTAATATGTTATATAATAATTATTTAATGATGTAATCAGTCTTTGTCATTAATATTGTTTTAAAATATTTACTTTGTATTTTATTGAGTTATCTGAGACCTATATCACTACATACTAGAAAAAAGTCGCTTTTTCTGTTCCTATGTCCCTATATCCTTATGTCCCTTTGAATGCTTAAATCTTTAAAACTACACAACGGATTTTGATGCGTTTTTTTTAATAGAAAGAGTGATTCAAGACGAAGGTTTATACGTTTAATATAACCGTGCGAAGCCGGGGCGGGTTGTTAGTAGATATATATTTTAAGATCTGTCACCAAACCTACGTGATTTTTCTTTATTTCTCGTAGTATTGAATTTGGCCATCCATTATTATCTCAAAAAATCATTTTGTATTCCACCTGCATTTATTATAGTTATGTCACCAGAAATCATAATATGAAGTTCATATTTTTGTCTAGACAACGAAGAACGAACCTGATTGAGCTGTAAAAAAATCTTTAAATCACTTCGTTTATGGTGAGTATCTGGGAGTAGCATTGCCATATAGAGAGGGGCAATGCCATACAGATTTGAATAAGGAAGGACGCTTCGGGTTGGTATTGATTTAGATCAGTGGAGCTACCCGTAGATCGTTGAAACCTTCTGCAGTTAGCTCAACTATTTCTATTTCAATTTTTTTAGTACATGTATCGGTGTAATTTTCGGTTGCGATGTAACTTTACATTGGGGTCAAAACGGCGCTCTCTTGAAAGCTGTCACTAACGCATCCATGCTTGCGGCATACATAACACCGCAGCCTTATGCTAGTCGCAGAAATAGATGTCCGCCATGGGCAATGAAAGTGTTTGTGATGGGCACAAAATTTGCACATATAGAGAAAATGTCATCTATTGATGGTACTCCTGGGTTATCTGCCCTCACTGACTGCGAATGAGGGTACGGAACTAAGTTAAGAAGACTTTTGTTCATGCGTTTTTCACAGGTCCTGATGCTCTGTGTTACAGACGCTATTATTGATGATCGATATGTCATTGAGACAGCAACGCAGAGCTGAAGAGCGGCCTACTACCCCGTTGCTTAAGTCAGTAGCTACTAGAACGGTCTTAATTCTAGACGTTTTACTCGTCTAGACTAAGGACCGTTCTAGTCACGTGGCTCACTTCAAGTCTCGCTGCTCTGCTTAGCTCAAAGGTCCCATCAAGTACTCATAACAAAAGCTCTGCTTAGCTCAGGGCTAGATGATGCTGTGTGTGAGTCATCCAGTTTTATTTATTTATTTCATATCAAAATCCAATAAAAAACTTCATTATTTACTTTTAATATGTATTAAAAAATTATATATATATATAAACAACTGATATATGATTATTTAAGTTGTTTAAAAAATATTTAAACTTTTGACTCAGTAATTTTCTGATCCTAAGTAACATGTACGGATGGACAACTTTAGCTAAAGGTTTATATTCAGATTTATTGACCTTATCATAACAAAGGTGCAGTCAAGTGTGTGCAATATATCTTAGTTTAATATGCCATTAGGTAGGTGTTGTATCATCATTTAGAATAGGAAAAAAAATTGTTCCTAAAAACTTTCAGTTTGATGATCGACATGGCATGCTATCCATCAGCAACGCAGCTGAAGAGCGGCCTGCTACCCCATTGCCAAAGTTAGTAGCTGCTAGAACGGTCCTAAGTCTAGACGAGCTGAACCCACGTGGCTCACTGCGAGTCTCGCTGCGTGGCTCACAAGTCCCAGAATGCTTACCGCACCGGTGCACCGTCAATGCTGTCATTGATAATTGGCACGGCTTCGATTGATGTATGACCACAGCGACGCTGTTGACCACGTGACAGGACTTACTACCGTCCCCGAATTTCCTGGTAAGGACATCAGATTACCGAAGTAAGTTCACTCACGCGGTTCACTACGTCAGAGAGACTTGCTGTCACAGCCAAAGCGTGGATCATTGCGTGTCTCGGTGCGTGGCTCACAGGTCCTACTGTACCGCACTCGTGCTCTGCTAACGCTGCCATTGACAATCGGCACGGCATGTATGATGACAGCGACACTGTTGACGACTGGACCAGACTTGCTGTCACAGCCAAAGTTGTACTCACGTGATGGCTCACTGCGTGTCTCATTGCGTGTCGCGGTGCGTGGCTCACAGATCCTGTTGTACCGCACCAGTGCAAATTAACAATTGCCACAGCTTAATGTCAACAACGACGCTATTACCGATAGGCCTAGACTTGCTGTCACAGCCAAAATTGTACTCACGTGATGGCTCACTGCGTGGCTCATTGCGTGGTTCATTGCGTGTCTCGGTGCGTGGCTCACAGGTCCCGTTGTACCGCACCGGTGCTCCGCTAACGCTGCCATTGACGATCGGCACGGCGTGTATGACGACAGCGACGCTGTTGACGACTGGCCCGCCCTTGCTGCCGTCGCCCGCATGGTTGCTGCTCCAAGAGGCTGCTGCCGCGGCCGCAGCCGCCGCTGCTGCACACACGCTGCACTCTGGAAAAGTCAAATTTCCAAATGAGTCATGTTAGGCACGTTTCCTAGTTTTGGGTCGTTTCACACAATTCCAGTACCTATCCTACCTATCAGTTTTCACCATACTGTAAAGTTTTGTTTCACATTACTGTAAAGGGATTTAAATCCTACCCTAAGATTGATACCATTCCTATGTAATGGAATCGATTTATCGATGAAACTCAAGTAAATTTCTTAATTTATTAACTTGTAAACAAATTAATTCTAATAACGCAAGCTATGCTTAACTTGGGACTAAATAATGTTGTGTGAATTGTCGAGCATTATTATTAGTGTTCTTTATTTAAATGATCTGGGGCCATATATTGACACGGTTCTATGAGAGGCATGCGTGGTGCCGAAGCAAACAGCACAGGGACTCTAATAATTAGGTTATTGTGATGTGTAACTCAAAACTGAATATAATTAAAGTCGTTTAACAAAAAATCCTTTGTCCATGATCAAAGCACTCAATGTGGATTCAAACAGAGATCTTATAAAGATTGATGGATCAAATGAATTACATTTTTGTAGGCTATCTAGGGATCAACATATATCAAAACAAGGCCTGATTTTGTTCTGCACGTGTGTTTGCAAGCGGAATTGTAAGTTGTTACAGTTTCTTATTCTAATCATTTTAAAATCGAATAGCATTCTAATAAGAACAATGAGGATCAGATGTATGGGAATGTTTGAAGATAATTGTGCGTTATAAAAGATACCAGCAATGTCAGTCGCTGGTGATTGACCAATGTCTTGGTGTACTAGAGAAATTCCGATTAAAACTATTCGTAGAAGATGGAACAGATTTCACAAAACATATCAATAAAACAGGTTCATAGACACAGGTCCTGAAATTAAGGTATTACAATTCATAAATATGGATACCGCAATGTAGACGAAAAAAATCTGTTTCGCTGTCTGGAAAGACTTATTTTAATCAATAGTAGACATTTTATATAAAATCTCACCCTTCATGTAGCTGTGCAGCAAACCGCCCCTTTTAACAATCCCTAACCAAGAATATTGACAAGCCACTGATCAAAAATAAAAAATTATTAGCGCGAGCGCGAAACATCGTAGATTTCGCTTTCTAAATTGCACTTAGCAAAGCTCCATAGATCGATGTTTCTGATTGACTAGAAATTGACTCAAATTAGTTAAATTAATGTTAGTAAAATTATAGAATAGTTGTGGATCGTTTGACGAGTGCCGAAAGACTGCGTGGAGATTTTGCGTAGTTCAGAGGGCGACGCGCATGTTAGGGGGTGTCGACCACATACTACGATCAAATGAAATTGTACACAAAAGCAAATTGTTTACTATTTTTTTCCAGACAAAAAACTCCTGATATACTAGCAATCATAACATAATAAACATAAAAACACCTGAGCATCGTTTTAATAATAAAAAGAAATGTCATGTCAAAGAATTTTTTTTACGTTTAAGAGGCGGTTCACAAATCTACGTTATGCTGATTTAGGTATTTCGACACCGAGTGGGCGGGGCATCGTGCTACGCAAGCGAGTATTGCTATAAAATCTTGATCCACCAGTAATTTTTACAAAGTTTTCTTAGGATTGATTTCGGTAGATGATTTTTTTATGTGAATCAAATATCGCTTCCATAGATTTATAAATAATTTAATAGTATCTGTTTGTCTTATCGTTTTTATGTAGGTAATTTTATTTATACTTACTATGTTACTATTACATTAAAAGTGAAAGTCTGTGTGAATTTTTGTTATAATTATTGCAGTAACTACTAATTTATTTTACCTAGAATAACACATAACATAGAAAATTAACCTTTGAAGGGGTTAAATAGGGTGGTAAATTTTGTATGGGAAATTATTATTCCTTGGTTCGAAACAATCAAAACTCAGTGCAAATAAATTTTGAAGTGAATAATTAAATACGTATTTTTATGTCTTACAATATAACCCCTAGGGCTTTTGCAATAAATTTTTAGGAAAAGAAAAATAACTTTTCCTTTTTCTCTCATTCACTCAAAACATGATACCATTACCTGAAAACCATTACGTATGTAAATAATAGATAAGCGCATCCGCTCTCCGCGTCGGCTCTAAATTCCAAAACGTGGCCTACCCACCAAAGAATCAAACGTAGTGATTATTCTCAGCCTTGGACATCGATATAGTTCTCAATTTGACAAATAAATTTACAAGCGGGCGAAGCCGTGGGGCGCAACTAGTAATATTATAATGTGAAAGATTTGTATGTATGTAACGAATAAACTCACAAGTGACCGATTTCGAAGACTCTTTCACCATTAGAATGCTACTTATCCTTCAGCAACATAGACTATATTTATAATTAAAAAAAGGATCCCTACTAAAACTTAAATTATCTAAAACAAGGTGTAAAAAAGTTAGTCACAAAATGTCTTTCGGCGCGTGCGCTACGTAAACTATTGATGATAGAACAAAACAATGTACTACGACTTTGCAGAACACATTATTATCTACAAAAAATATCGCTACAATATATGTCTAACTATTACAGTGACGTCATAATAAATATTCATTTAAAAAACGCCCTCATTGACGCCGTCGTCGCAAGAAAAGGCTCTTTATTTGTACCCTGTTATAATAATAATAAAATAATAATATTAATGCAGGACAATCCACACAGCACCATCTAGTCCCAAAATTAGCTAGTCAAAGCTTGTGTTATGGGAACTAGAAAACTATTATAATTATATAGGTAATACAATATGTATATGGATAGTTTTTTTTTATTATAATAAAAAAACGTATGCGACTAATTATTATTTTTTTAAAACCGTATTGAAATACATGTTGAATTGATTAATTGATTCCAAACAATAAACTTGTTTTAATTTAAATATAGTTATTTATAAAATAAGTGAAACGATACCAAAGATTAATTTTAGGGACATGAATAAGGCGTATTGGATTAAAAATAAATAAGTAATTTATATCCTCCGTTTATACGAAAATAAAAAAAACGCCTTAAATGAAAAATAAACTTGGAAAAATTAAAAACAAACCTCAAATTCGTAGCAACATACCCTGGGTTTAGTCGGAAACGATCACGTGTTCGAAATTTGTCTGGGTGTTTTTATAATAAAAAACTAATTTTTAGCTGCAAGCAGCTCGCGTCGGTTGTGTAGGCTGTGTTTTTTTATTTAGAACCCCTTTTCGTAACCTACATTCCTGAATTGGTCGAAATCGATACCCATGACAATATTTTGCGATAAAAAATGTCGAGGAGGGGCTCGATTTTTTTTCTTCCTATTAAAGATTATACCCTTTATACAATCCCGCCATCCGAAATTATCTATCGGTACGCTATCCGGTAGCAATTCAAAAGCGGGGGTCTTTGGGGGTCTTGGGGTCAAAAAATTTTCACCCCCCACAACGATTTGGAACCTTCCACACGACCCCACAAAAATCTGACCCACCCCCCTACACTGCCGAAGAACCCCAGGGGGGGGGGTCGAGGGGGTTGTCCTGGGGGTCGTGGGGGGAACGCATCTCGGCTCGCTTCGCTCGCCTCGATGCTCCACCTTAAAAAAACCTCAAAAATGGGGCAAAAAATAGTTTTTTTTAAATAAAGGAGGTCTGGGGGTGCAAATGGGTCTAATTTTTTTTGGTTGTCGCAACTATTTGTCCTCTTCTACGTGACTACGAAAACATTTTTTTTCCATCGCGAGCCGTTCGGGAGATATGAAAGGGGGTTCTAAAAAGGGGTCATGGGGGGGGTCGATTTTTTTTCTTCCTATTAAAGATTATACCCTCTATATGATCCCGCCATCCGAAATTATCTATCGGTACGCTATCCGGTAGCAATTCAAAAGTGGGGGTCTTGGGGGGTCTTAGGGGTAAAAAAAAATGTAACTCCCCAAAACTATTTTGAACCCTCCACACGACCCCACAAAAAAATCTGGCCCACCCCCTACACAGCCGAAGAACCCCAGGGGGGGGTCGAGGGGGTTGTCCTGGGGGTAGTGGGGGGAATGCAGCACGGCTCGCTTCGCTCGCCATGCTGGTTCCCAGTGTCGCATCTCGGCTCGCTTCGCTCGCCTCGATGCTCCACACTAAAAAAAACCCTTAAAATTGGCCAAAAAACGGTTTTTTTTTAAAAAAGAGGGTCTGGGGGTGCAAAGGGGTGAAACTTTTTTTGGCTTCCGCAACTATTCGACCTTCTCTACGCGACTGCGAAAAGACTTTTTTTCCATCGCGAGCCGTTCGGGAGATACGAAGGGGGGTTCTAAAAAGGGGTCATGAGGAGGGGGTCGATTTTTTTTCCTTCCTATTAAGGACTTAACCTTCTATACGATCCCGTCATCCGAAATCCTCTATCGGTACGCTATCCGGTAGCAAGTCAAAAGCGGGGGGTGTTGGGGGGTCTTGGGGGTCAAAAAAATTTCACTCCTAAAACGAATTCTAACCCTCCATACGACCCCACAAAAAAATCTGACCCACCCCCCCACACGGCCGAAGAACCCCCGGGGGGTCCTAGAGGGGGTTCGAAATTAAATAAGTCGAAATTTTCCCAAACTCACCCCCACCCCCCCTACACATTTCCGAAAAAAAAACATACCTCCCCCTCCACCAACAGGGAGAACAATCATGTCAGTCAGTGAGTGAGTGAGTCAGTGAGTGGTAAACCAATTTTAATAAAATACAGAACACAGTTCTGGGAAAAATAAATAGAATATTATAATATTATAATAATATTTAATTTCGAACCCCCTCTAGGACCCCCCGGGGGGTCCTAGAGGGGGTTCGAAATTAAATAAGTCGAAATTTTCCCAAACTCACCCCCACCCCCCCTACACATTTCCGAAAAACAAAACATACCTCCCCCTCCACCAACAGGGAGAACAATCATGTCAGTCAGTGAGTGAGTGAGTCAGTGAGTGGTAAACCAATTTTATATAATGGGTAATAAAATAATACCATACCTTGTTTTCTTCAACGATAGAATATTTAGTTTTATTTAGTAACGCATTTCTATTTATTTTTCCCCATTTCGGCTTGTGATAAACCTCAGTTATAATAAAAATAACTATCTGATATAATATGTAATAATAATGTACGAATTTAAAAATTATTGAAATATACTATGCGAATGTAAATATTTACAACGATCAAAACGTTCCAACTCGCTCATAAATGCAGCATTTTTTGGGCGTTTCGTCCGACGGAGAGTGCGAGCAAAACTGACATAGGTCCACCTTCGACAAGCGCTCGCGCGGTACTGAGGGCAGATTGCCGGCACAATGAAATATATACTTTTTTTAATAAATTCATTAAAAAAAATTAGTTGGGATTTAAAACGTAAAATTAATATTGTAGTTTAAGAAAACAATGAAGATTATTTTGGTATAAATTTTTTGTCAAAATGATGTAGAACTTTGGAGATATTAGGGTTTGTTTCGAAGCCTTTTCGATCGATAGTTAACCCCGGTTCAGATTTTTTTCCCTTCATATAAAGGCATATAACGAAAATGTATTTAATTATTATCGAAGAATGGGATATTTGTTACCTTAAAAAAAATAGTTTTATGGTCTATATTCAATGGAATCTTCAAATTAGAGCTCCCAAAACAGGTCTCCGAGCGTTTTTGCCTAAACTAGCATCGGGAGAATGATTATAACTAAATAAACAAATAAGTTATCTAAAATCTGGTTAATTATTACTGAAGTTGAGGAAACAATCTACTATTAACAAGAAATTGTTATTTCAAGCAACGAACGAAAGCTATAGAATTTGGACGACGAATAAGTGCATTTTCGTATTTTTTCGTAATAGGGGCCTTAAGTATTTTCTTGCCAGTATGTTGTGAACTAATGGATGTGTTGTGGTAATCAATTCTATAGCTATATTTCTAGCCTGTTTTAAAGTAAATATATATTTTAGCTTTATATTCATGAACGATTTTTAATAATGTATCTTTATTGAATGACCCTGGCTTAAAACCAAAGATAATTCTTTTATTTTAAAAATGTATCGACTTTTATATTTTTTTATGAAATTATAAGAGAAAGCCATTTTGTTTGTGAGAAAAAGTTTCATGTTTATAAGGTTCAGCCGATTTTAATGAAATTTAGCAGAAAAGCTACACCAGGCATGTATTAAGACGCAGGTAGAAAGAAGCTAGTACGTAATAATTTCGTATGTATGATTTAATAAATATGATTTGATAAAAATCTAATTTTTGGTCATTTTTAGTATTAATATAATGTCACCGCGGTCAACAGAAGAATGCTCCAAAACCTCGTGTACACTCAAAGAAAAAGAAAACGAGTGCAATAAGCAATTGCAACAAATCTCATACTTGTTTTCTCACATTTATCTAAATAGTCTGTAGATATGCACGTAATCCTAAATTATCTTACATCTTATAACTGTATAATATGACCTAATACTCTTCTATTTCAATTTTTATTATCCAATTTTAGTCATACATTACTATTTTGTATGAGCTGTAACAACCTCGATTGGTCTATATAATAATTATTAGTTTCTCTATGTAATTATTATTATATACTACCTGTAGCCCGCGGTTTCACCCGCGTTAAATTCGAATACTTATCATAAATTCATAAATGATCTCCCATGGGAATTTGGTGTTTTACCAGAACAAATAGTAGCCACTTACTTACTCTCCATCTTTTCAATTAATTCCAGGTCAAAAATAAAGTTGATTAGTTGCTTACGTAAGGCTTGAAAGAGGGACAAAATAGCAAACACACTTTCACATTTATCATATTAATTAGGATTTTGAGTGGAAAAACTTTAAAGCTATATAGAGGTATCCTTTGATGATTTTTCTGTGTTTACAATAATCACACAAGTACCTAATAAGTAGCAGTCCAAGTCTAGACCTTAAGTCTTGATTAGCCTAGATTTAGCCCGATCCGTTCTGTATTTTCGGCTGAATAAGTAACAAATAACCCATCCGTCCAAGCATACTTTCACATTTAAATTTCAATGTGATTTTTAAATTATTTTCAATAAAAAGCTTTATATCAACCAAACTAAAATATATTTTTGATCTTGCTAATAAATCTTAGGCCAGTATGGAAATATTAGTAATCACTCGATGAGGCTAGTCCTTTTGCTCTCATTCACGTAAATTACAAACTGCTTATAACAAATAAACATCGATACTATTGAAAGTAATATTAGGCGGCCATATTTGGCGATTTCGTTGGTGAGGCGCATGCGCATTGGGACAAACAGGCAGCATCGCACATCTGCTGGTCAGCTCGTGGACACAATGCGAGCTATGGACACCATAGTTTGGGACAAACGTGGACTACATAGTATAAAACAATCTGTTGTTTTCTGTCCCTATGTCCCAATATCCCTATGCCCCTTTGAATGCTTAAATCATTAAAACTACGCAACGGATTTTGATGTGGTTTTTTTAATAGATAGAGTGATTCAAGAATAAGGTTTATACGTATAATAAAACCGTGCGAAGGCGGGGCGGGTCGCTAGTCGAGAATTAACGATTCAAGTATCTTTAAGATTTGATGTCGTGTTTGTTTTGGTCAACCTTGAAGCAAAATTGGAACTTAAAGCTTCAAAATTTGTTTTTTTTTCGGTTCTGATGACAAAACATTGACAAAAATAACCAGATGCTTGCTAGAACTGACTACCCAGTCAGTTCAAGCATGCAATAAAGAGATTAAATTCAAAGAAAGAAAGAGTTCTGATGACAAAACACTATATTGACAAAAATAACCAAATGCTTGCTAGAACTGACTACCCAGTCAGTTCATGCATGCAATAAAGAGATAAAAATGCAACTACAACAACAATTAGTTCGTCATAGACCAGAGAGCCTACACCACTTTCATACAACTTCCTAACCAAGTGGCACTTTGGACCAGAGATTTCGCTAGGACGCTTGTCTGCTAATCGACCTACGCTGTCGACCGACGACGAGTATTGTAATATAATCGTTTCGTAACGAATGCTGTTTGGCTAGGCATACGGCAATGTATCTTTCGTCAAAACTACACTACTGACAAAATAAGTTTCAACTGACCGGTTCACGGGTTGTCATGTATTTTTGCGTATGACTGTACTAAACCCATGACAGCCCATGACAATACTTGAGACAGGGCGGTTCAATAGATTATGGCTAAGTCCACGAGGAAAAATGATTTCACGTAGCCAAATCAGAAATTCTAGCTAAGTCAAAATAATAATAATTAAAAGAAATAAAACAGAAAACCATTAAGTCTATGTCACAGCTTACGTAGGTTGCTATTCTACGAGTAGGTAACTTAATCTGTTGTATCCACAATCCAAAACAATCGTGTTTGAATATTTTTCATGTCGTAAACGAACTTATTACGTACCCAGTTCGAAACTTAGAACTCTTTCTTATTTGTGGTCACTCTACTATTACCTGACCCACCCTACGCCATGAGAAGCGTGCGTACGTTAATGCTCCATATTTTTTGCACATTTCTACAAAATTTATACGTATATTTTTGATTTAGGGGACAATTTGCCGGATCTGGTTAAGATTTAACGACCGATTTAGAAAAAAAAAAAATATGTATGTTCGAATACAATTCATAACGATAAAAATATAAAAGTTAGTATGATACAAAGTTTATTCAGTGATGAGATTTTTGTTTGATTTGTTACACAAAATCTATTAAGTAATGAATGCAAAACTAAAATAATTTAGTCATTAAACTATTTTTCTCCTTATATTTTGCCACCGACTTCTTTTATTCAATACTAGTTTATACAATTAAAACAATTACATAAGCTAACGGCTGTCTGCTGCAAAAAATCTAGAGGTAGCTCAATTGATCCAAATCAAAAATAGTCGAAAGCGAAGATCTTAGTTCAATTCAAATTATCTGAAATAACCACGGCCACATCTCAATTATGGGCAATTAATCATACTGTTCTTGTATTTTATCATTTGACCAGACACATTTCACCATAGTATCTAGCCAATTTATACAGCCATAAAAACGGTCGTAAAAAACCTTACGTGAAATATTTACTTTTAATAAGCGACCGGATCAAAGGTCCCTGTTATTTTGTAAATAGGGTGGGCTTTTTTATGAATTAATGCGGAATTATCGGGGAAAAAATTGTGACAAAAAATTGCTGCGGCGCGTGTTATTAGGTGTCAGAAAAAAATAGATTCGGACAACAGAGAGTCTGATCAAACTAGTTAGAGCAAGGAAAAAAAAGATCAAAATACCTGAAATTTATGAAAATTATAATATTTTTAATAATATACGGTATAATAAGTCTCAGATATTTTTATGGGGACACCTAGGAATCATTATAATGCATTATAAAGGATAACTCAATAACTACTGGTCAGATTTTCATCAAATTAATTTGGGACCACATGAGAAAAGCATTAGATTACAAATAAATACACATTACATTCGGTGAACCTAGAAAAAATGTAAGGTTAGGTATAAAAAAAGGAATAAAATTGAGAACCCAGTCTTTTTTTGCATTTGGTTAAAAATATGAGCGACATAAACTATAGACTCAATAAATGCAGCAAAATATTTCTGCAACTTTTATTTTAGCATTCAGTAGTCAAACATAAGTTCATTATTAAAAAAAATAAATATAGGTACCTTTATAATTTATTCTATTATTAGATTGTTATTCTATTTGTTCTGTTATTTAAAGTTTCTTTTAGGTTTCTACAGGATATCTATTAGGTAAGTGAGTAGTGCAAAAGTATAAATTTTCTATGGTGCTCTACATATTTTACTGTTATTTTTTGTATGCTATTATACAAGCTGCAATCTGTTTTATCTTTGAATGCAGATGGCAATTGCAAGTGACCGTTGCTTGTCAATCAATCTCTACGAGGGGTAGGTAATTGCAAAAAACTGACCCCTCGTTGACCAAGCACAAAAAACTAAAAAGCTTTGCACAAAGGACCCGAAAGCTCAATACAGCTTTAAAAAACGCACAAATGAGAAATATTCACAAGTCGCGTGCCACCCCATGTAGGTTTTTAGGTATCTTAATTTGCTTTTTCCGAGTTTGGGCCTGTAACTTACTCTACTAGCTTTGAACTAGGCCCTGCTTGAAGTATGTCTCATGTCTGGGCTCAGCTTGATGCTCTAACACAAATGGCCAATTAAAAAACTATTGACTACTTACTGTACTGGTTTTGGCTGAAAAGCAGTGCCCTTTCTCAATAGAAAGGGCACTGCTTTTCAGCCAAAACCAGTACAGTAAGTAATAGGCACGTGCTCAGATAAATAACAAATATATACTGTCGCATTTACTATAACGATTTACGAAAGTAACGACTTTATGAAGACTATTTAAATGGAATCTGTGTTCAACGGTGGGAGGTTCTCAATTCAACTTATTTTTACAAAGTTTGTTCCCTCAGAATGTTTTTTTTATCTAGACCGATTCTCTTTTGATTTTATTTTATAAAGCGTTGTTTCTCATTTATACATATAACATTAAATTTGATAAATAACCAGTATTTTTTGAGTTACATTTTTTCAAGATTTATTGTCTTATTTAAAGACTTCTACTTCGCTGATTATGTACTTTAAGTAATTCGAAATCGGTTTAAAGTTTCATAAAACACATGAAATTATTACCATAACTATAGGTTATAATATACGTTTTATAAGTTGATTGACCAGTAAAGCATATAAGTTGTAATAATTTTCTAATCTAGGGACGCCTACAAGAACATTATAAAATTAAATAATAAAAAATGGGTATTGACTACTATTTGTACATAACAAAATATATATATACATATATATCAACCTTTTAACAAAAATATAGTTAAGAGCAACAATATATGAGTGAATTAGGTCAATATAATTTTCTTTTGCTGCTTAGCTTGGGGCTAGATGATACCGTGTAGACTGTCCGGAATTATTTATATATATTTTAAATATCTACGTTACCTACCTTATATTTTAGCCGCAGAACTTCAAATTCTTGCAATTGTAAGAGACTGTAATTAGGTATCAAAAGTAATTATCTGAGTAGCTTTATCTATCCCAAAAAACCTATTTGCCACTTCCACCCAAAAATATTTGCTATAGACGTCTCTATTAAACATTTACTCTAAAATTCATCATGATTCTGCTAATAAACATATTGACAAAAGCACACCAAAATCTGACATGTCATCAAAATTGACATGACTATTTTCACGTTGCAAAAGTACAGGGGCTCCATTCTGTTGACCATTCGCTCCACTATGACAATGGTATCGTCGTAGAATCGTCACGTATGACCCATAGATTACGGAAACTTTAGATACTATATGCGGTTCTATTTGCACGGAAAGATTTATAAACGAAACTGAAACTTTTGACATGTGTCCCTCCATCTGTAGTTTTTTCATCTAAGGTCGCACGAGTAGACAATGGGAACTGACCCAACCTACCTCCTCCTTGGGTTATTCCTCATGGTCTTCTCGTCCGATAGTTCGTTTTTTATTACTCTAAACCTTAATGCATAAACGGTGGTTCCGTTGCCTAACTAGCTTCGCCCTGCGGCTTCACCTTCATTAAAATTGATGAAAAGTTTCATTCCAGGCCTATACTACATCTATTCAAAATTTCAGCCCGAGCCATTTAGTAGATTTGGAACGAAGAGGTAAGAGACATCCATCCATCCATTTATCCAAACTTTCACTTTTATAAATTTAATGTGATACAGAAATGTATTTTCCCTATTTTCCTATGACGATACCATTGACAAAGTGAAGTGATTAGTTTAGCAGAATAGGGTCCCAGAACGTTTTGTGGGGGCGTTCGCAGTGGCGGCACCCACAGTCTTCTGAATACAGTGGACCCCTACGACAACAGGACAAGTTTTGGCCCTTGGCACATTATGCATCAAACATTTGCCTCGCGTTTATATTTTTTCCAAACAAGCACTCATCTCTGTGAATGCGCGAATTAAAAGTTGACAATCGTTTGACATGTTCGTCATCGTGAGTTTTTATATTTGGAGATGAGATTATGTATCAATAATTTGGGGACGAATTATGCTATTTGACTTTTTGGGCACTTTACCAATGATTCTTTGCAAATTGCAGGTTAGTTAATCAGAAATCAAAGACGAATTTTAAACTATACTTATCAAATAAAAAATAAATCAATTTGGGGACTAATTATGCTATTTGACTTTGGGGGCACTTAACATAACCAATGATTCTTTGCAAACAGCAGGTTAGATAATCAGAAATCAATACCTAACTTAGACAAGACTAATTTTAAATTATACTTATCAAATAAGAAATAAAATGTATTTTAGTATCTGAATTCGATTATTCAAGCTTTGGTTATCTAACTAATGTAATTTAAAAAAATAAGCGATAGCAAATTGATTTTCTATAAAGGATAAGCAAAAATCTTGAAGTAGAGAATGTCTTTTACTGAAAGTGACTGACGTTAGATGTCTCTATTTTGTTCTAAATTTCGTCCAATTTCATGAGTCTAAGCGTAAATTTTTCATACAATTGTTTTGGGGCGCGGACCCTCGCTTAGTCCCCTTCAGCTATTGGTTGATTTTGGAGGGCTGCTGTGCGCAACTCGAGGGTAGCGAGTTCAACTACGCAGCCAATCAATTCGCTTATTTTTTAAATAAAGAACGAAAATGGTAAAAAATAAAAGTGTTTTATGAGAGCATTGCATGTTTTCCCCTACTCTTTAGTAGTATGTAAACAGTTATGTACCTAATCTACCATTTATTTACAAACTAGGTTTGTAGGAACTAGGTGGTAGGGTTTTTATGTATAATATTTTTTATTTTTTAATACAATCACTATCTGGAACAATATAGATAACAGCTTCATTTTATGCTAAAGTATCGCCGGTAAGATTGTTACATTATTTCATTGGGTATTACACTAAATGAACTGAAATTTAAAATATATAGTACCGATACCTACAACTCTGCTAACAATATAAAATTGTGTTACTAACCTCTATTTGGTATTTTTTAACATTACTAGATAACAGTAAGTTAAATAAATGAATCTGCTAAAAACTCAAACCATCAAAACGATATTTTGTGATAGTGCTGCAAATTTTGTGTAAGCGACATCTGTGGCGCAGAACCGAAGCTTTTAGCTACCGCCTGTTCTATGCCTCGTCAGTCGCTACTCATGATAAAACTGGTTCCCATTATCTATATAAATGGTTTAGCGTGCCGCCACTAGATGGCATATTCACAAGGCAATGATATCAAAATTGCTTGTAGTCAAAATAAACTGAAACACAGTTTTGAACTAGTTCACGAACTAATGGACTCATTACTCTCTGTAAAACTATAATAAAAACCATTTTACTTTTTAATAATGAAATCGTTTTAGTATCACGAACTAACTCGATTTATACAGATTGTCTAGTGTGCTAGTGGGCTTACTTTGGGCTAGATGGTGCTGTGTGGATTGTCCAGCATTATTAGGTAGGTACCTATGTGTGAGAAGTACTTTAGTACTATTGATAAGGTTATTTAAATTATCTTAAATCTGAATATTTATTATCAAGCATACTCAACATATAAAAAAAAAGTTAAGATGGTTAAATTATATTCTTATTGATCCAAAACTGTCAAACATCCTCATAGATTTATTGAAACATCTATTTAAAGTTAAGAAAATAATAGGTCTTGTAACAACATAATGAGCGGGTAACGGGCGCGGCCGGTGATTTACCAAGATTATCCCATCGGGCGCCGAGGGCCGAGGGCGAGGGCCGGCTAACGGGACCGCGTGTTTCGATTTCGTAGAGCATTTCTCCGCGCGGTCCCGTTACGCGACCGAAAGTACTTTTGTTGCCTGCGCGCGCGCAACCTAACGATCGCCCGACTTCACTATCGAGAACGTTACTGCCATTATGACAAAACAAAGAGCTTTTCAGAACCAGAAATCAGTCTCTCTTATGCCGATGCTTAATAATTTTATAATTGCTTTATCAAAGTAATTCGACGATTCAAACCGAATCGAGGAAAAGTTTTCTCGAAAAGTCGATAAAATGACGAGTTGTGTAAGCGTATGGCCTTGCGAGCGAGCGGGTCGATGACTTCTGCGCTGCGATGATGTTTACCTTATCGGCTGAGTGAGTGCCAACGAAAGTTCTAGCCTCGTCACGCCGAATTTCAGGGCACATTTAATTTTGAGGACGTGCTACGGCGTAGCACTTTCGTAGCAGGCTACGTAGCAAACAAAAATTAATTATAAAGACTCATATAATCATAACTTTTATAACCGTCTGCAGTCACTAGTTTTAATTTGGTTCTATAAGTACCTTCATTGTAATAAAATTTTCATTATTGGTAAAGATTTAAAATCAAAAATAAGATCTTTTATAATGTATTTTTAATTACTATAAACAGAAACAAAGCTTTAAATTAAAAAGGCCAGCTCAAAAACAATTTTGCTGCCCGCAAAAAAGACATCATCAATCCTCGGCCAAGTCAAAATCCTAGCGTACTAACAAAAACGTACTTTTTGCGACCAAAAAGCTATGGGAACATAGAACGAGTATGTATGTATGTACCTATGTTAGTTGGTAGTTGGCAGTTGGCAGTAGGCTATGGTGGGGGAAGCTTGCGCTGACGTAATCCCGCGGTTCGATACTCTCCAAAGGCTGTGGGGTGAACGGCCGCTAGACGCGGAACCGCGCTGCCTACGCGACCGCTCAATTAAACATTCCGCATATACATTGTATTTACTTACACTTATATTTTAGGTAGAAAAATCTTTTCAGAACTCTCTATTAAACTTTTATTTTTTACTTACACTTAAATTTGAGTCATTAAGTAGAGATATCTATTCAGACCGCTCAATCAAACATTCCGCAAATACATTTTATTTACTTACACTTATATTTTGGCCAATAGGTGGAAATTTCTATGCAGAACAGACTGCTGAATTAAACATTTCGCATATAGGTACATTGTATCCACTTACACTTATATTTAAGCCAATAGGAAGGAGGCTTCTATTCTATATATACTTCTATTGAGACTAGCTTCTGCCACATGCAGTTACTCTTGAGGTAAAATTTGGCTGTTCACGTTTTTACCGGTTTCGTTTTCAGCATTCGTAAGCAACAAATTTAAGTGTATTATTTTAATTGTCATCTTGTAGGTTATCTGTTTATTTAACTATTAAAACTTTTGTATTTTGACGATTTCATTATATTCTAAGCGGTTGTCCATGAACCAAGTTTGTGGGAACTCATTGAGGGATGAAACTTTGGTATTCTTTTAATAAAAACTAAGTATGGGGTGACCCGCATACAGTCCAAATCACATATTCACATATTTGATAGTCACTGTTGATAAACAAACCTCTGTGGTTTTCTCAATGTATTATAACCTCATAATATTTTTTTCTTGTTTTCTTAATTTTTATATTTTTTATGTAAACCGTACATACAAAAGGTAAAAATGCAGATAGACGATTCTCTAAGAGATGAAATATATTTATTCCAATAACAAACCATGTTCATATCCTGATACTAATATAACAAAATAAATAAATTGTCATTTATCTTTTATAACATACCAAAGGCGATGTTTATAGTCCGTTTTTCAACCTATGCTGTAACAAAAGTACCATAGGATAATAAGTTTTATATTAAAAAGGTTTACCATTCTCATGCAGATTGTTGGTGTATCCCTGCTAATAGTAGAGTAGGCGTTTATATTGTGTATAAGTACCTACAAAATACAATCCACTTTCAAAGCCTAGTTAAAATTTAGCATTTGAGCCCACTATTTCTAGGCAGGCTATATGTAATGTTTAACTTGGTTTAACTTTGATGATATTAATTGTCAATCTTTTTTTTATTATAATTGTCAAGGAACTATGTAAGCTATGTATTCTATAAATTGTCAATGATCTGCTCCAAAAAGGCGTGTGATTATTTCATATTGATTTTATTATTATAATACCATCATATAGTTTTATTTTTATCTTTAAAAAAAATCTTCTCGGATCTTTAACAATCCTTACATTATAAAGATTTTTTTTAAATCAGTATCTGAACTAGGCAGTAGTGATTTTTTTATTATTTTATTCTGAAATCTGCGATACTAATTATCTGAAATCTGAATGAACGGGATGCTTGATAAATGATCTTTCCTGCATCTGAATGCAAGTGCAGTTTGCAGTTACGATGCAGATTGCGGTGTAACTGTAGGCTTCTGTGAGAGGTTTTACTTACATATGAGAGTGGAACCATTTCATTTGATGCTTGATGACTTCAATATAACTTAAAAACTACCGGTCAGATTTTAATCAAATTTAGATATGGCCGCGTGAAAAGTTGTACCAGCTTTTAAGTAAAATATTTATAGAGATCAGTTATAGACACATTAAAAATACTGTTGAATCAAGAACTTCCACTTTTATTTGAACTTATTTCAAAATTATAAATATTGCACGAAAATTTCGAGCGCGTGCAAAGCGTTACTGCGATAATAAAGCGATTCCAATCAGAGCAATAATTTGGAAAATCCTAGAGATGTTCACTGTCATGTCGCAACCAAAGTTAATTCATAATTTTGTTTTTATGACATTTGTCAATAAACAGACTGTTCTCCTCTCCTTGATTCACAGATTCTATCGACTGGCGGCCGATAGAGCAAAAAAACCGAATACATAATCAAGAAGTTATAATTTCTGTTCACTATGAAATTCATAGTACCTATCACAACAAAGGCTCGCAAGTATGACATTGAATTAAGGCCTGTAAATCCAGTGATCTGCGAAATATAGATTTTTTTTATATATGATAACACCCCAGAACTAATAATTGCCGATCGTACGAACATTTGTCCCCAGACAGGAACCCCAAACCTGCATCCTTCGCCCGCCGCGACACATCGGCCGTCGCAATAAAATCAATGCAGGTGGCTTCAGATCTCAATACTCACGCAAGAGCTAAGTCCAGCCCAATCCAGCATCTCGTAAATAAAGCTGCAATAAATGAGAGCAAGTGAGAGGTGAACGAGAAGGGCGCCTGAGAGCGAGTTACACAAGAAGGGTTACAAAACTGTGGCAATGAACCCGCTTGAACCTGAACCTTGCGAACCGCTAGCCGCCGATGGCGACAGCCGTGTGCAACCTTTGGTCACTGCATGCACTTCCCGTTTGCTATCTGCAGCTCAGAGTTAAGCCTCTATTATGGTCCGTTCATATGTTGGCAGATTGGTGGCAGATTTCTGAGTTTGAAATGAGTTACGTTTGAGTTACGTACGTTTTGTTTGACTCGACATTACTAGAAAAGGGTATTTACTATTTTCTATATTTCATTTCCTTCCAGATAGGTTAATTGTATACCTATTTGTAAACTCTTCTGACGAGTCCATTGTGCTTTACGCTTATTTTTTAATAAGGACCAGTTTGTTGTAACGACATTGGACAATAAACGATATTCAATTTTATTCTATTCTATATTCTATCCCAGTAGAGTGTATAACGAGAAAAGCACATCTCTATTTTTTGAACAAACTATTTTGATGATTCTTTTCCTAATTCAAAGCTGATGCTTTGCATATAGATGTGTATAATTTTATTTATTAGTTTCAATTTGTTTCTATTCCTTGCTTTAAATTTTCTTTGTCGAGTTGAGATCTTAAATAGATCTCAAAGAAACCATTTATTTTAATTATAAGTATATTTTGCAGTGAAACAGTTTAGCAGCCCTGCTTGTCGTGCTGCCAGCGTCTCGAGGCAGGGAAATGTTACTGCAGGCTGCACCGCGCGCAATGCGGAAACTAACCTCCTCACACCCGCACCCGCACCCACACCACGTCACACTATTTTTAACATACGAGAACTACATACATAAATAAATATTTTGAAAAATAACTAGATTACTCCCAGAAATATACTCGGCATAATTATAATGTTTTATTGCCCTGAAAAAATTATGCTTACCTACTAGCTTAAATTAAAGGATTAAGTATGTAAAATGTGCGTAAACCCTCTCACTGTAGGTAATATTTCAGAAATTAAATAATATCGCAAAAATTTTGATGCCGGCGGCGGTACTTAGTTTTAGTTGTTAGCATGTCTTGTACTGAGGGAAGATCGCAAGTTCAAATCCCGCCTACGTCAATTTTTTTCGCGATATTATTTAATTTTATCTTGTATGATTTCAAAAGAAATTTCTTATTTAGGTAGATATCTAACAATCAATTGTGAAATTTATTTCACTATGTAGGTAGGGTACGTGATTTTATATGAACTGGGTTGTATAAATGAAGAATTCCACTCGCAGCTCCAAAAACAAAAGATAACGATTATTGTGAGAACTGCCTTTATTTGCACTGCAATTATAAAAGGGCATAAAAGTCATCAGCGTAACCATTATAATCTTTGTTTAGTTAAAGTTTCCCATCTTTTAATCATAACTTGAATTATGTCTTAACAGTTACTGATGAGAATAAAATAGTGTTTAAAATAAAAGATAGATACAGAACATAAAACATGTAAAATTAACAGAAAAATTTATAAGCTACAAATTTACCAATCAACAATTTACTAAAACTATATATATCTACCAAATTCATTAGGTACTATAGCTATTTAAAGCTAAAAATACATTTTACATTTCAACAAAAATACCGAATTGATTTCATTCTCCCTTTTTAATTTTATTCATTTGCTTACCTTTAATTTTAATTTTCTATATGAATAAAAATTGTTTTTATTTTATTACTTTTAATATACATAATCAACTACCAAAATAATGAAACCTTCTTGCAATAAAATGTTCACGTTTTTACGCACGAGTAAGAGCGCAGAGTCCATTGACTCCGCGAGAAAAAGTTCCCATACAAAAGACATCAACGAACTCGCTCGCGAAGACATGCGCCTGATTACTACATCGGCCGCGAAAATTTGAAACCAACTAGTAATTTGAGCAGTTTGTGCCCTATATTATTTTGTATTACGACCCGAAACACAAGGTTTTAGTATAACATATTAAGGTACAGTGCGCATACATTTATCTCACATACATTTTTGAGTACATTTAAAAATGTTTTTGTTGTTAATCAAAAGATAAATCGGACAGACATTTTCGTCGGTTACTTTACAACTGTATAAGTAGAAGAATTTGAGTATCCATATCAAGCCAAGATAAAAGCAAAAAATAAAACAAGTCATACAAATAAAATGCGATAAAACTAAAAAAGGTTTTAATATTAAAGTATCGTGTAACTATGGTATACATACATACTAGAATAATAATACGTTAGTTTCTATGGAAGCATTTCAAGGCTTTTTCTATTCCATCAGAAGAGATTTACTGGATGGAAAGTAGCCTATATGTTATTCCAGAGCAAGAACTACGTATTTTCAAAAATTCAGCCCGATCCGTTCAGTACTTTTTGCGTGAAAGAGAAACAAACATCTATACATCCAAACAAAATTTTACGTTTATTATATTAGTAAGGATAAGGTATGCTTAGTATTTTATTCATAATCGTGCTTCTAACAGGGTGGTCTTTGATTTATCTACACAATACGAATGCGAATCAATATTCCTAAACCAATGTTGAATACTACTTACTGTAAACAAAAACATCCTATAGAAATAATATGTTCTAAAATATTTTCTGTAAAGTAAATTATAATAGAGTAAGGACGTAATGTTAATTTTAGCACCGGTTGCATGCATTTTTGTTTAATTTACCTGACTAAATTACTTTTTCTATACTCATTACTTAGGTAGAAAGTTGTCAAAACATACAGATACGTCAAAAATATGAGTGGCTAATTCAATAATACTACAGAACTTTGCAACAATCCTTTGAAAATGTAATAGCTTCATTTAATCAACTTACTTATTTACCTTCATCCTCATTTTAATCTCCCTCATCTTACTTTTTTGCGCTTGAAAATACCTGTGAATTTGTAAATTGTAATGCTCAATATTATTAAATATAAGTTATCTAATCTTTACTGAAGATTATACGATATGTAGAATATTTACAATATTGATTCAGAAATGTTATTTGATATCAGTCCTTGGAGATAGTAAAGTTGCGAATCTTGCGAGTGCAAACTCGGCGACGCGGTCATTGACCCCGGCACATGGCGATAAAAGTAAAATTTCGTGTTCTTATGGGCACTTACTAATTTTGTTATAAAATAATTATACCATATTATATTATGCGTTAAAATTTACTCAGGTGACATGGTTAATGCAAAGCGCGTGAATATTTCCTAGGACTATGTAGAGTTTTGACAATTATTATTGGTGTTTTTGACAAATTACCCTATTATTCCAATAGGTCTTTAATGTCCATTTTCCGTTGTGAAACTTCAAAATGTGGATAAAACAAACCAAAATAAAAACAGATTTAGCCCCTCCCTGTATGAAGGACCCAATGATAACGTATAAGTGGGCTAATTATTGTAAAACTACTCCCAAAATGTCTATATTTACAAATATGTTCAAAATACTGGTTTTGGAATGAATATTAAAAAGAATTTTCATTTCATTTACAAAACTAGATAGCAGAGTGAGCGCAGATGAAAAGTGAATCAACCTGACGTTTGATTGCGCGGCCACTTGCGTTCGTTGACCTCACAAATTTTCGTTTCGTTGGTTGCGGCGTAGTGTGCGTGTCCACCACCCCCCTCCCTCCCCTCTCCTGCCCCCCATTCGCCAACTTAGATCACGACTAGGCATAAACACGTCATTGTTTAAACAAACGAACAAAAAGGCAGGCTCAAGTTTGCCCCGAAAGTCACGGCATGAATTCAAATAGAATTGTTTTCATACAACATCAATCATATTATCTGACAACAGAATAGGTGTAAAATATATTGAGAGGTCATAATAAACATCCCTTTCTAACAACGCAGACTAAAAAATATGAAAGGACAGCCTTTGAAAACTGTAATCACCGGATACGCTTATGCGCTTAGCAAAAACATGAAAACCCGCTTTGGCTTTAAAAGTTTTTTGCAGTTATCATGTTTCTGCTGTTTCCTATTTCTGAAATGATGGAATAGATTGAGAGCGGTAGACAAAAAGCGTTGTTGATTCGAATGTAATGGTGTTGGTGCAAGCTAGGCCTTGTCAATGACCCCTATTTCGGCAGCGAGCGAGCCAACCGCGAGAGGTCGACCATTCGCGTCAGCACGCCCGCGCCGACAGCTGCCATCATGAAAATTAACAAGCTAGTCATACAATATTGATGTGCTCCTGAATGTATTTTGGTGATTATGCAAGTAATACTTTTCAGGCTGTAACATACAGGTTAGATAGAGGGATATGGAAAGATAGTTTTAATGAATAAGGATGATTATATTTTCAAATAATAGGTAAATCACACTTAAATTATAAACGCGAAAATCTAGATGGATATTTGTTATCTCTTCACGCCAAAACTACTGAATGTGTCAGGCTGAATGTTTGAATAGACATAGTTCTAGGCCCGAAATAAAACAAGGGCTACTTTTCGTCAATTTTCACGCGAGCCATGGGGCCCAGCTAGTTTTACATAAGCAATATATCCCTACCTAAAAAATACGTGGAACATCACACCATGTAAAAATAACAGTCTCCAAATGTATGACTCATTACCCTGTAGGATATTTGGAACGTTACCGGAGCCAGTTCACGCACACCCAGCATTCGCGACTCGAGATGGCAAAGATACAGTCAAGGTGATGGATTGACAGAATGACAATTTGGTGAGTAGGCCAGTCACCGCGGAAGACACTGGCCGTGGTTCACCATGGTTCAACGTGACACTTTCCGGCGTCATAAACAACTTTCCTACTAGCAATGCGCTCGCAGCACCGACGGCGGTACAGCGCGCATTGCACGCTCCCGGAGAGAATTGCTCTGCGCCACTTTTCAAGAAAATTCATTAATTTACAAAAGCGTCAATGACTTTTCTCTACATCGGAAAGACACGAGACTGTCGATAGACTTTCCAACAAGCTCCACTTTTGACACGCTTTGAGAAAAGAAATCTTATAAGATGCTTTTTGCACACTTTGCTTGCGGAAAATGCATTCTTCTCTCAAGTAGCTTTCGCTCGGCCTAGTCTTCGTTCTTGCTTTCCTCCAGCAGCAGATCATGTTTAACAAGACTCCCTTAACCAGCTTACTAACTCAATTTCGTTCTTAAACATTGGGTGTCCTAACCTGGCTTTGCAGAACTTTATATTTGCACAAAATTCAAATCCAAATACGAAAAAAAACCCTTTTACCTCCTTAGAAAGTTTCAATCAAAGTACAGGTATAAAGAAATTAGAACTGGTATTTACAATTGAAAGACTGCTAAAAGCAGAATGTTTAAAAGATAGCTCAACTGATATTCAAATTATTTAACAATACAACTGCTTGCTCTACAAATCTTTTGCAAATACTGATTCCGGACTACCATATAATGAAATCTTTTTTAAACTTTTATTAACTGGTAAAATAGGTTTCTCTTCATTTCATTAATAGAATAGGTTCAACAACTTGAACTAAGAGTCCTGTTTGTGCAGGAAGCTACTAAGTACTGTGATTGGTGGGTTGTCTCCCATTTAAACAGATACTGCACTGAAATGCATAGGTACTCAAGTAATGACTAATGACATGTTGATATGACTTCAATCAAAGACAATGAAATTTCAGACTTTAATTAGTAAAATACTTGTAATGTATTGTACTAATTAAATGTAAAGTTCTAATTTGTAAATATTCTTAAATTGTTATTTTCTTCGTTAGTAAATGTGACAAAAGTTACTATTTAAAAAAATGATTTTGAATAAGTAAATGAATTTAATAAAGTGTTATAGATATTTAATCATTTTATTATAAATATTATTCATAACGCATGAATGCGTTAAGAATTAGTTAATTTATAGCAAAAATAGTTGTAACCATTTTTAAGTCCAACTACTACAACTACTTTTAAGTTCAACTGTTTGTATGGAACTCGATTCACTCCAGAGGACATTGGCTTGAAGCTTCGATCCCGGTGAACGGCAGAAGTTATTTTCTCAAATCAATGTACAATATACCCATACGGTGAAAATTAATTATAATCATTTTTATTCACTCAAAAATGTGCAGATATTTACTTTATAAATACAAAACTCTTCACAAAAATCTTTTGTTTTGCTTTTCACTTGCTTAAGTAAGCAGTACAAGATCTATAAGGTAATAAAAAAGTAAAAAGAAGTAGTAAAGAGAAGTAAAAGATTATAGTTTCTAAGAGATGCTGGAGTTGGTCTCTATCCCATTGCTACCAAGCAAGTTTGATGCTAAGAAGTTACAGAACGCTATCTCTCTGCTAGTAAAAGATGTGACTATTTCTACAACGTGATAATTAGTTGGATGTTTAAGTTTAAGAACTTTAGTATCTGACAAAACGATTTCGGATGCCTGCGATCCGATCTTTATAAACATTAAAACCAGGGTTCCACAATCACAAACCATAGCGCTTTGATTGTCTTATGGACAATATTATCCACGTGTTTATCAAAAACCTACAGAAGTAAAAGGTCACTGATACAAGTTATAGATAGAATTTACTCTGGCAACAGTTAAATCTTATTTTTTGACAAAAACTATGGATTGAGCCTTACGAGTGAAAGAGATACAACATTTAAGGACGTAAGATCCGAAATATTTTACAATTTAAAAGTGCTATATGGTATGATACAAGTATACAATAACAGAACCCTCATTGTTTCTTACTTCTTTGAAATTATTCTCACAGAGATTGTAAGCGGAACCATGAGGCACACATAAACAAAATAGTCACACTTGAAGTGACTGGAAACGTGACGCGGACATTTTTAACTATTCACGGTAGGCTCCACGGGATACCGGGATTCTAACGGGACTCGGCCTTCTTTTTACTTTTTTCAACCTCCAACATCCCAAGCTTGCGTTCACTTTTAATGACGGTGACTGTTCGGATACATTATTTAACTTTTCCTTGGTGGAATGAATGTTGAACGACTTCCTTAATGTTAAAGTTTGTTATGGAGGAGTTTTAATCAAACTCAACATAGTTACACAGAAAATATCTATACTACCAATACATACACAAATTTGTATTGAGACAATATATTTGTAAATGTACTATCGAGACAATATATTTATTTGGGTATGTAGGTGATGATGATGAATATGATGGTGTCTTCCAGGCGCGGCGACCAGTTTCCACGAAGTCTGGCCAAGTGTGCAATGCTCAGGTCATATTAGTGCCCAAGTGTATGCGCAAACACTTGTGTTTATACTACGCTTGATAGAGAGTGCACATGCAATCTGTATTATTTATGTCTGGTAGGTATTTAAAACAGGTATTGACAATCCTTAATAGCTTGTACATCACAATCGTTCATTTAATAATCGTACATAATTCTAGACAATTGCTCACAGAATTATCTAGCCCCAGGCAAGAAATTAAATAGCTGACATACTTAATACATCAATATGTGTACATAGATCAATTATTTTTAATATTATACATAGAAACATCCCTACCTTAACTAATCACCATAAATAAATGAAAAATATTAGAAATAGTTAAATAATGCCCGACAACCCACAGTAAGCTAAGCGGAGCTGGTGTTTTTGTGGTATGTACTTACATATGTTATTAAGATCGTACAAATATTTGAACCAAGGCAGGAAGCGAATCCGCAACCTTCTGCGTCGCAGGCGAACGTTCGCCAGCCGCGATACATCATCGATCAGAAATCTATGTTTTTAAACATAAATAAAATTCTCTGCAGATAGTACAAACGGAGCAAGAATCGAACCCACAATCCTACTCCCGCCATAGGTTGTCTAATGAGTAGAGTTCGTCGATATCCTATATTAATAAAAATATATTGACGTTGACCTACACAAGAAGATTCAAGGAAACAGTTTCATTGCGTCACAAAAAATCCCTTAACATTTTGGAACAATAAATATGAAATTGCCGTCAACTGATTTACGATCCTCAGAACAATGTGCCCAGCAGCAAGGTTGTGGTGAGCTGTAGCCATTGTTGGCAGCTAACGGGGCAGCCGGACCTGTGACGTAGCCATTGTGACGTCACTCATTTTCAAAATGCACTTTTGCTAGCCAACGGGACAAAGTAACAGTTCCCGTCGTAAACCGGGACCCATAGTAATACAAATAATAGCCATTCCTCAGAAAGAACGGACCTTTTGAACAAAAGATTAGAAAGATATATGACCAGTCATTATTCTTAAGACTGTGACCAATTTGAGGTTTAAATACAATATAATCAGGAGACAAGCTTAAGTTTTTGTCGAGGAATAACAGTTTCGGTGGTTTTTGTGGTTTGGATAATTTACACGAATAAATTCTAGCAAGTGAGGTATGTAGGTAATTTAGAAACTATCATTTGATGTGCTTTGAGTTTAAATAACTAAGCAAGTAGGTGTGAAGAAAACTCTAACTATTGATGATAACAAAAGAGGTGAAACATAATTTTCAAGATATGGTCAGTAGTTCTTAACTACTAATATTTCTTGATCTACCTAGAAAGTAGTAGGTACTCTTTCACCAACGTCTTTTAAAGAAGAGACTGATTATCTTTTAGCGACAATGCAGTCGATTAAGCCTCACTATTTAAAATTCGACGATACTGTATGTTTATTTTTAAATTATTTTATAAAATTTGATGTTACAATAAATATATTACTATGACTGTGGCAACAACGGATGCCGCGAGGTAGGTAATAAGCAAAAAACACACATCAGCAATAGCGGTGCAGAATCATTGTGATGGCATCGAAGCAATTTAATTATCATACCGCCCATGCGCGCAAATGTCGCTTTTTATAATTTACAGTTACCACCACAAAGGAAGGGGTTAATAGAGTCGATGCAAAAAGCCTGTGATTATTTAACCCATATCCGGTATGTGGGCCATCGAGGCATATGGTCCCATAACCCTTTGGCCCCGTTATACGCGTTTGTTTAACAACAGTTGCATCATGAATATAATCATCCTGTTTTTTGGTTCGACATTTGAATTTGACGCAGACGGCGCCAGGTGCTAGTTTTTATAAATCTCAATTTTTATTCATAAAAAGTTATTGTTACAGTTACAATCACCTTTTAGTAAGTAGGTATAGCTTTTACTGCAGATGTGAAAACTAAACGAGTTCTAGGTGGTAGCATTTCTTTCGCGCGAGTACCTAAGCTAGTGCAATTATTTTCACTTTTCGCCATATGCAGCTCGCGCGACTCTCTTGGTGAGGCGCAGGCGTGGACGCCGATTCCTGGAAGGCACGCTTTCCACGCCGTCGAGAGCGCTGCATCTTCCCGGGGAAATGCACGCGGGTTCGTTGCACTTACAAACTCATAACCCCCTTTCTAAAGCGCCGATCCAATTATGTGCACTTTCGCAAGCCGCTACTGTCACTCGCCTAGATACGAATAGGAAACTCGGCGATGCGCTCGCGCACCCACCTGCAATTGTGACCCTACTCGCCACACACCGATGCGCTCATGCGACACACAGATTACATGTTTATAATAGGATGACAAACACAAATATGTATATATGTATCTAGCCTCTGTGACACACTAATGCCAGAATAAGCAATGTCTGTATCAAGTATGCAGTGTACTGTATCAAGTATAATATCAGTCATCTAGTACCCATACCACAAGCTCTCCTTTGTTTTGTATGATGCTGTGTGGATTGTCCAGCATTATCTATTAATTTTGTTTTTTGTTTAATACTCAAACGCAACTCGGATTTAAGCACGTCTAAATAGCTACTGTTTGACAGTTTTCAATGAAAATCTGGAAATCATTAGGTCATTTATGACGAGCTTAAAACTGGGTTACGTTTGAGAATTCAGGCGTTTGAGGAATATTATTTTAAAACGTCACACCACAAGCATAGTCCACATGTCGATGGCATTCTATTGTTTCTTTTATTTTGTCGTAAGTTTAATTTTGATCAAAATACTGCTCTTTGATCTTTGATGTGTGTTCTTTGATTTCTTCCTCATCCAAAATATTGTTAGACTTTACTTGCAAACGTTTTCTAATGTATAATAGACCACAGCACAAAAGAAAAGTAAAAGATCGTGGCAAATAGAGCAACGTAGAAATCATCAAGTAAATATTCCGAAACTATCAGTGTTCGGTTGGGGAATTCAGCACGTGTGTAAGAAAGTTTTCAGGCTTAGTCTGGCAGCACGCACGCGGATGAAAACGAGACAGGCCGTCGAACCCGCGCGATGCACTTCGCGATACACGATGCGGTTCCATCCACTGGAGCTCCACTTAGACGAGACTATTTTCTAATTTGTCAATCATTTCCGTGGGCTAGTGATAGAGACAGTTTTCCGGTATTAGAATAAAGTTTAGGTCAGATGCGGCTAATAACAACAATCATCTACTAGAAATGTTACTATAATAAATTCTGTATTATTTCACTTGATGATAAACCTTTTACAGCAAATAGGTAACACTTAGAAATTTCTTTATTTTGATCTCACTTTTTCAAACCTAGACTGTTCCACATAGGGTCTGCAGAGACTAGACGAGTTGAACTTGTCATGAGTGATTGCAAAGAGAAGGGTGGTGGGGCCTAGAGTGCATTGACACACTTACCTACTGCACACTGCAGGCGAAATGCAAGCGGCGCGTCGTCGCTCGCTGCTGCGGATATGCTCCTACCCCGACCATCGCCGATAGACCTCTCCCACCCCCCTAACAAATCACCAGCCAGTACAACACGGGGAGGTTTATCTAAACCCCTGAGCTCTTCTAAAGTTTGTCAAGTTGAAAATCACTGACGCCTCGGAAAAGTGGAATGACGTCCGCGCGACCATGCGGTTTTCACTCACCAACACGAGAGAAATGGAAAAACGTGCTAATTTTACATCGCCTACTGAGAAAGAAGGCCGACTTCTAATCTTACAGAACTTGCAACTTATTATTT
Source organism: Eupithecia centaureata (assembly GCA_944547425.1). NCBI lineage: Eukaryota > Metazoa > Arthropoda > Insecta > Lepidoptera > Geometridae > Eupithecia > Eupithecia centaureata. The sequence goes on along the minus strand of OX155681.1, from coordinate 6,160,246 downwards.
TGTACTTAGGCAATGAGTTTCACGCGATGAGTCGATACATATTTAACCTAATACCATCATTAAAATGCATACCTAATGTACATATATATGCACTGAAATGTATGTTATGTAAACCTAAAATATAAATCTCATTCCCAAATATTTTCAGACCTATTCTACAAACTCGAACTATTCAACAAATTCGAACAATAGACCACACTCAATTTCATAAGTACTATTTGGTATTCAAGGCACAACAAAAACCAGGTAACATTAACAATGGCTGCAGAATAATATGATATTGCAATGCAATGTCAATGTTGGATGCACTTGACACGCCGCGGGGTCAATGGCAGTCATCGTGAGGGCGCTGTAAGCCCGTGTCTACATTGAAAAGTGCCACATGGAATAATCACATGACGGTATTTAAAAAATGACATCCCGAAAATACTATCACGAGCAACAACATCAACACCCCAACAAACAAAGTAAATTTTTGAAATTAAAGAAATTCATTTCAATTTTTATGCAATCGACTCCAGTTTTTTTTCCCTACTGAGTTATAGATCCTAAATAAACCGCTTTAATTACCTATAGTCTGATCGTGCTAATCCTACATGACACAGTATGAAAACAAAATTAATTTTTATGTTTTCGTTAGGTATTGAGCTTTCCATATTAAAAGAACAAGAAATAATAATATAGGAAGTATACAATAATTTGTTACTATACTACTGTACCTTACTCTATAAACTTTTGGCATTATTATTCTGTAATTCTTCAGTAACTTCAGTAAGGAACTCAAATAAATGGCATGAACTTATATTATGATAGGATCTTGACATAGACATACACAGACGACCTTATCCCTGAAAAATAATTTTCTCCCAATAACTAAGGTTAAGTTTTCTCCTATAAGTAGTAATAATGCTCGCTAAAGCAGGCAATACTATTCATTTTGATGTTATTGTATGTTACTTCTCACAATCTCAATTTTCAGCATTTGCTAAATAGTGCTTGTGTCATTCTTCAAGAAAACAAACAGCTCTTGAGACCACAAAGCGACTAGAAATGTATAAGCAACGTCGTGTGTAGTGTGTACGCTGTTTAAGGCTATTGTGAGTTACCTCTTTATCTTCCGGCAATCCTATACCGTACCTGACCTCAGCGTAGATTCACTTTAAGATAACTATTTCGACGCTAAATGAAATCGTTTAACGTAACCACTAGCTTGGCCAGAAAAGATTACATCAAATAAAAACCGTAAGAAGAAATAAAACTGATTATCACCTACATTCTAATAACAGTATACATTATTTACATTATTACAAAGCAAAGCTTTGTTAGGAAATATATATTTCTATGACTTTCGCCGGAAATAGACTTCATTTATAAATTTCACCATTAGTGAATTATATTGTATTGAAATTCAAAATCTATCATTTCTATCAATCTGTCTATTTTCAGCAATGGTTAAATAGTGTTTGTGTCATTCTAAAAGAAAACAGCTCTATAATATATAGCTATCATATTATGATAGCTCTTGTGACCACATTACTTACATCATCATCACCATCAACATTTAACTAAGAAAACAATCATTATCGATTAGAAGCGATATAGATGATAGGCAATTGCATGTTATTTCTAACAATCTGTCTATTTTCAGCAATGGCTAAATAGTTTTTGTGTCATTCTACAAGAAAATAACAATATATGATGGTTCTTGGGACCACTTTACCTACATCATCATCACCAAAATCACAATAGACTCAAAAACAGAGTTCATTTCAATATGACTCTTGAAGTTCTACCTCTTCAACTAAGAAAACAATTTTCTTTATCTCTTAATTCTTTAATTCACAAATGAAAAATACATACAAGAAAAACTTAAAACTAGATAAATTATGGCACAGGCTAGCCTCTACCTCTTTAACTAAGAAAACAATCATTATCGGTTGGAACCTTGCAACAGTTTCAACATTGCAATGATGGTTTGTGTCACATCTACTACATTACATGTCGTACATTTATTGTCCTTTTATTTTTATATGTTGTCTCACACACAACAAACTAATTATTTTTATATGTTGTCTGAAAGCAAACTGCTGTATTTTAAAATAATAAGTTATACTTAATAATTTAAATTTATCCTCAGAGCCCACAGTGCACTCACCAATATCTTATATAAGATACCTTAACTTATATTTAGTACATATACATACACTGTTTGGATTTATCTCATTTTAAGTGAAATACTGTATAGTGTTTTTATGAGAAATAAAGTTCTTTAAACCTAAATAATAATAATGAATATGCACGAGTATATCCAGGCATGTCCTTTCATTTTTACATATATATTATTCTAAACCTAGCTGTAAGTTTTCGCAACATTTTGTAAATAAATAAAACCAATAATCTATCTCACCCGAACCATCATAGAATCGAATACTCGTGAGAGTTTCTTACCACTAGGCCGTAATGTTCTTCCACGTATGAATTACCGAGATCTTAGTAAAGTAGCGTAGCGTGGTGACAATGAAAGTACGTCGCGTTTCCCGAGCGTTAGTCCCGCGGAATAAGGCCGCGCGTTCAACGGCCCCGTTCTGCCGTTAGCGACGCCTGCGCAAGCCAAGATAACCACTCCACAATTCTGCCATAATAATATAAGCTTTTATTGCTGCTTTTTCTAATAATTGACTTTATAATTAAGGCGATGTTTTGCGAGTATAGAAATTTAGATTTTAGTTACCTATGATCTAATAGTTAAAATGATTTGGCGGCGGAATCATCTAATAATAACCATTAAACATAAAATAAATAGTAAATACATAATACTGGATAATTCACACACCATTATTGATGATGTGAAGCAGAGCTTGTGTTATGGGTACTTTATGCATAATAGAAAGGTATTTTTATTATACTTAGAAAACAACACTAGAAACCAGAACATCTTAATTTGTATATCATGTGACAATCAAATTTAAAATTCCCTAGATGTTGATTGTATTACGCAATTTTATTATATTTTTAAAATAAACTAGTGTGCTGCATTATAATTATATTTCCACGTGCTGAGGCTGCATCAGATAGGTAAACTACTCTTCATATTTTAATAGTTTTGTCCAATGACATTTAGGTACTTACATATGTATGTATGTACATACATTTGGGGAAAATAGAATTTATTTATTTTTTATTTAGGTGAACCTCAACGTTACAATTTTCATAAAAAGGGTAAAATAAATTTAACAAAAAGGCCAGAAAGGATTAAACTAATAAAATAAAAAAAGAGAGAAACAGCAAACTAAGCAAAAAAAATTAAATCTACATGTACTTAACTTATCTTAGAAATAAAAATTAGATAAGAATACATTAACAATAGACCATACTGGTTTTCCTGCTTTTAATTCAAGATCTTAATTACTATTAATAATAATACAGTGGATTTTATTGTTTCTACCATAATGGCAATAAAATCTAAATATTAATATTAGATAATAATTTATCGATAAATTGCAAATTATGATTACTATTAATCAGTCTCATAATAACACAAATCAAAAGCTAACTCATATAGCAAAGCACTAATAGGAAAAACCATCGGCTTCGTAGAAAGTAATAACGGTGGTGGATACGTGCAATGCGTGCGCGCATGATTCACGAATACACGGCTCTGTGACATAATAAACTGAATTAACATAATTCCGCCGGTTTCGGTTAAAACCCCTTTCGTTGGCCGGTTGGCCGGTTGGTGTTGCCCTGCATTCACTCTTACTCATGCTCGCTGACCGCGTCAGAAGCTTCGAGGAAAAGCCTTTTGTATCCTCCTTTTGTTTCGCGGAATCACTTGGCTGTGTTTAATTGTATTTTTCTTAGAGTTCAAGATGAAGATGTTTCTAGAACGATAAGTGTGAAAATGTTTACCATGGTTAAATGAATGTTAATTGTTAATTGAAAGGGTTCTTTTGAATATGTTTAATTTAAAATTAAATTGATAATCATTTTTGTTTAACAAAAAACCTTTCGTACTTAATTTAGATTTATAATATCAGCCCATAACTTTACTTTCTTAAGTGGTCCTTTACCATTCCCATTACAAAAATATAATATTTAAACAATGTGGAAAATCAATGGAATTGGCAGCCATTAATTAGTAATATAAACCTCTAGCCTAATGTGAAAACAATTGGATATATTTTATGAATTACTTTACTAAATTGAAAGCACCTGTCTGGTGTATTTTTATAATACTTTTCTTTTTTATTAATTACGGGTTATACTTCTTACAACTACTCTTCTTTTCCACAAAAAAGCAAAGCTTCACCGCTTAAGCAGAGATTTGAAAAACAGGCCGAGTTTTTCCATTGGTCGACCATCCTTCAATGCTCTCGCTGCGTCGACGCATCAAGCTCGACTGCAGCTGCTTTCCGGTAATGTAACCGCCTATTGCCTGTAAGAATTCTGCCTGAGGTTCGATGAACTTTCGCGAGTGCAGAACGCAGCAAAGAGGGGAGCCACACTAGGTCACCCCCGGCCGTCGGCACACTTACCTTGACTCACCGTAGTATACAGAAAAGTGCTCCGATCAGAACATTCACTCTGCTCATTCAAATGGCAACATGCATGTAGTCGTAGATACTTTAAGTACCTACCTACTCTAATCGTATTTATCAGAAAACCCAAATAAGGACTAAAACAACAATACGGCAAAATATCATCATGATTTAACAGGACTAAGACAACAAAATGACAAAAATGTCAAACAGAAGTAGAGAACAACAAACATGAGAAATGGACATCCTCTTATTATAAATATAATGTTATTTTAAGAAAACCTAAAATGACTATTAAATCAATAAACGGTGATATAGGAATTCCTTAGTTATATTGGACTGAATGAAACGTAATGTTGGCAGTGCATAAGTGACACAGGCCAATCCACCACACGCCATGCACTGAGTCCATCGTAGACGCATAGAAAACAGAAAACTAGGCAACGCTGCCCGACATTTTCACGTAATTATTTTTACACGCACTCTTATGATGCATGTAATTGGCGATTGGGTAATTTTATTATGTTGTTGTAAGCAAAAACTGTAAGCTGATAATAATACACAACAATAAAACTCAAGCATTGGTAATAACTTTTTGAATAACTACCTTTGTACTTTCAGATGTTAATAGGAAACCTGAAAGTATATATATATCTGCTCAATACTATTTTTATTAAAGTTCAACCAAACCTGCAACTGTATTACTGATAGGAATACAAGTTACTTGGTCTATTAAAATTGACTACTTTCACTTCAAGGTCTTGATTTTGCTTGATTCGAATTTTGATGGAAGTCATTGACATTTTACTATAGTACTAATAGTACTCATTTTACTATAGTAGTTGCAGTACGAATTGGTATAGAATTAAAATGATAACTTTATTAACAACGAAAATTACAAGCAAAGAAATAGAAAAATTACAACTAGTATTTACAATTGATTTATAATTAATTTAGAATTAATTAATCTCTACATAGTATAAAACAAAGTCGTTTCCCACTATCTGTCTATCTGTCCCTATATATGTTTAGATCTTTAAAACTTCGTTACGGATTTTGAAGCGGTTTATTTAATAGATAGAGTAATTGAAGAGAAAGGTTTATACATGTAATCATAATTTTATAAATGTACACCCGTGCGAAGCTGGGGCGTGTCGCTCGTTTATTATATTCTATACTAGCGACCCGCCCGGCTTCGCATGGTTTTATTATACGTATAAACCTTCCACTTGAATCACTCTATCTATTTAAAAAAACCGCATCAAAATCGTTGCGTAGTTTTATCCGTTGCGTTGCTGTGTTTGAATGCGACACTGCCTAATGAGCGTGATAACCTTTAAGCGTAAATACCTAGTTTTAGAGAACCCTAGTATCTAGATAAACCTAACATAGGATTTAAGATACTACTAACCAAAATATGTATTTTTTGTGTCAATAAATTATATCTATCTATCTATCTGTGATGACCAAATAGTATAACAATCAACAAGTTCCTTATAAAAAAAATCAATTAATCAAAAAAATTATAAAGTAATAATCTACCTTTGTATTTATGTAAGTACATCAGACACCTGGTACCCATAATATAACACCAGCTCTGTCTAGCTTGGGCCTAGAAGATGCTGGCTCTGTGAGTCGTTCAACATTATTTATTTATGTTTCTACATATCTTTCATATTTAAACTATTTATCCAACTCAGCCTCATTATTATTCAACTATTTTAAATGAAATACGTTAATTTGAAATAAGAGAAATAGATGAATGGGGCTAAACAACTCGTAAATAACTCAATTGAACAGGTTTGCGACGCGTAGGCTGCGTAGACTCACTGCCAATGGCTGCGTCTACTACCTAGCTAAGTTTTATGCATGTTTAGCGGATAAATCGATTATGTCCGCTCTAAGGCTCGTGGTAACACAGAGATATAGACAATAACCTGTATTGTTGCCCACAATATAATTATAACAATCTCTGAACTAAGTACTTAATTTTACAAATAAGTATTTAAACGTTTTTGAACTTACGCGATATCTACCCGTAACGTAACCTTAATACGCCATAAATAATTTACGTAAAAAAATAAACCTTATGGTATTTTTAGCTTGCAATAATTATATAACTTCTATGTTCCATGTAATGAAATCAGTAGGTATCTTATTGATAGATAGTTTTTTAAATTAATGGACGTTCATTTGTAGAAATTGCGAAACTTGCGTCCCTACAAAGCAAGCTCTATAAATTTACAAGGGTTATAAAATGTCACGCTTGCATAATGCATCTATTAGCTTCAGTTTATCGGCTAGCTGAGCATACAGCCTGAAATGAGTTGCACAAAGTTCGTTGTTCCGGTCAGGCTCTGCGTCACACGGCTTCCTTTATAGCCACACTGCCATCTTGATTCTTGCTAATTATTTGAGTTACCACCGATGATAGTTTTCTTGGTAAACATTCTGTAAGAACTAGGTATTTCCGACAAACAGCTATTTCTGTTAAACTTTGCCCAGATTTTTATATCCGAATTTAATATATGGTACGATTTAATTCATCTGAATTCTTACAGCTATGTAGCCAATATCAATATGAATACAAATGTATCACTACATAGTTTAAAACAAAGTCGCTTTCTCTGTCCCTATGTATGATTAAATCTTTAAAACTACGCAACGGATTTTGATGCGGTTTTAATAGATAGATAGATACCTACATGATTCAAGAGGAAGGTTTATAAAACCGTGCAAAGCTGAGGTGGGTCACTAGTCTTAAATAAAACCGATGACGTTACTTTTTTTTTGTTTGCTAAAAAAACTAACATTATCGGTATTATACCTATTATTTATACCAATAAATGTTCTGTTTTGTATTACGCAGATTTTTATTCGACGATGGTTTTTGTGTTGACTTTTGTTATTAAAAATTATTGAAGTAACATTTACCGACGACGGTGATAGCTTTCTTGGTAGCAAAACTTACCGACAAATGTTTATTTTCTGTTATGACTCAGATTGATATTCGAAGGCGGATTTCATCTTGACGCTTTTAATTTATTTGCGTTATAGTTAGCGATGATGATAGTTCAAATATTTAATTTCCTTCGTAGTTGATCAGTTTTGACTCGAACACTCTGGTCGAGGTTATGGTGGGGTCCTGGTGAAAGGCTGTTCACGCAATGCACCATCGTTCCCTGTTGGTTGCGTTCTGGGAGCAGTCACATAGTAGACTGTGTCAGCTAGATGATGAGGTCAAAGCATCTTTACTTAAAGAGCGACCGCGAGATCTTTTGATTTCCATTCTACCCCAAACCGCGAGATCTCCATCGAGTCTTCGTTCCATCTCACGCGTCCAAAGAACTCAGTATTTGTTTGTCAACGAAAATTGCACCTGGAAATGAAGTTCGTCCATCCACAAGATGGGCAGATAACTTAGTAAGAACCGCAGGTCGGCGTTGGATGCAGGCCGCTTCCAACCGCAGTTCCTGGAGATCAATGAGGGAGGCCTTTGTCCAGCTGTGGAAGTCCTACGGCTGATATGATGATGAAGTTCTTTGAAGATGGACACGTTAGTCCGATTCGTAGTCCACGGAATCCTCAGGAGGCGTCTTTATCAGCACATCTCTACTGCATCTATTATCCTAGGCTTCTAGAGCAGAGTGCACCTCGGCTCTTTACAGAATTGGAAAGATAAGACTCTGCATCAGACGAAACTTGGTGGATTTGGTTTGTCGGCGGTCCTTCTTCTTGAATTGCCTTTCAGCATTATGATAGTATTTATATCATCATCATCAACAACGTATATTAGTCCAATGCTGGACTATTCATATTCATATAATCGTTCGTAAATGCCTATTTTCTGTTATATTGGGAGTAGTTTGAGCTTCAAGAAGATCTTAAGAATATCATTAATATTAATTGCACTAGTATTATAAATGAGAAAAATTGGGTGGATGGGTTGATAGATAAATGACTCGATGTTTGTTATTTCACGCCAAAACTACTGAACAGATCGTGCTGACATTTTGAATAGTCGTAATTCAGGCCTAGGCCTGGAGTTAAACATAGGCTTATCATATTTGTCATTAATTTTCACGAAATCAGAAATCAAAATCTTTATTTCTTTAGGCTTACAAAATAAGCACTTAGACAAGTCAAATTTAATACTACCTATAGGTACATAGTTATCAAAATAATATAAGAAATAAAGTGATAATTGATGTTCAGTTCGCCTCAGTTTTTTGTCCACTAGTGGAAGAGGCGAAATAGAAACCACTAGCATGTGTATAACTTATGTGTCTAATACATGTTTGCCTTATAAATAATTACATACTATTGTCGATGTGGAACTGAGCGACATCTGGCCAAGCACTAACGTCATTGATGTAATCATTTATGGAGTAATATGCCTTCTTGATAAGATTTAGTTTTATGTACTGTTTAAATCTACGAATAGAAAGTTCAGTTGCTTCAGATGGAAGCTTATTATAGAAGCGCACACAATTACCCATAAATGATTTCCCCAGTTTTCGTAATCTAAATGAAGGGATGTGTAGTTTGTCCTTGTTTCTTGTATTTCTATTGTGAACATCACAATTTTTCAAAAAGTTACTCTTTTACACTACATTAAATTTTACATTAAATTTTCATAAATATATTGCGAAATTACAGTTAGAATATTTATTTCTTTAAATAATTCCCTCAAGGAGTCACGTGGCTTTAATTTATAAATTGCACGCGCCGCCCTTTTTTGAAGAACAAAGATAGTCTGAATATCAGCTGCCTGTCCCCAAAGCAAAATACCATAGGACATAATACTATGGAAGTAACTATAATAAACTAACCTAGCTGTGTCCTGATCAGTGAGATGTCTAATTGTTCTCACTGCATAGGCTGCTGAACTAAGCCTACCCGCGAGAGCATCAATTTGCGGTTGCCATTGAAGAGTTGAATCAATATGCAACCCCAAAAATACAGTAGAGTCTACGAAGTGAACAATCTCATTATTTAACATGATTTGAGTTGGGAGTTCTCTAACATTTGGTAACATGAATTTTATACATTTTGTTTTTTTAGCATTAAGTAAGAGGTTATTGGCGGTAAACCAATTTAGTATCTTTGACAGCGAACTATTTACATCGTCAAAATTATATTTATTTCTGTCAACTTTAAAAATTAGTGAAGTATCATCAGCAAATAAAACTATATCACAAAGGTCTTTTGCTAGAAAGGGGAGATCATTTCCATATACTAAAAATAAAAAGGGACCTAATATTGAACCTTGGGGTACGCCTAATTCAATATTTGAGCCCGTAGATCTTTCTTTACCAACATCTACTTTTTGAACTCTATCAGATAAATATGATTTCATAAGATCCAGAGCCTTTTTATTAATTCCATAATGTTTTAGTTTCTCAATTAATGTACTATGATCCACACAGTCAAAAGCCTTAGAAAGGTCACAGAATACACCAATAGCGTTTTTGGCTTTATCCCAGGCCTCCAATATATGCCTTAATAGAACTGTACCAGCATCCATTGTCGATCTACCCTTGGTGAAGCCGAATTGGTTTTCATGGAATAACCTATTAAGGTTGAAGTGAGAAGTCAACTGGATGAGAATATTTTTTTCAAAAATTTTACTCATAGCAAGAAGTATTGAAATTGGTCTGTAGTTGGCCGGATCAGTGTGACTACCAGATGTATAAAGAGGAACTAGCTTACTATATTTCATGAGATCAGGAAAAATTCCTGCGTCGACACAGCTATTGAAAATATAGGCCAAACAAGGAGCCATTTCCTTAATAATCTTTATTAACAACGAAAATTACAAGCAAGGAATAGAAAAATTACAACAATTAGTATTTACAATTGAAACCATTGAGCTAATAATTGAACTTAATACTTTGGTGGATATACCCCAGAGATCCTCACTGTTTTTAATGTTAATTGACTTAAAGGTTTTCACTACATAATCAGTATTTACATAACTAAAGTTAAAGCTCTCATTACATTTAGCAACTGATAATTCTAAAAATTTAACAGCCATTGATGCTGAGGAGTTTAGAGACTGGGTAACAATTTTAGGAATAGCAGAAGAGAATGCATCAAAAGCATCGGCAACATCATCAACAACGAGGGCCGCGGGGTGCAAATAGTCTTGCATAAAATAATACACGATATTTTAAGATACATTTGTATGTCCAGAACACTGGATTATGAAATATTATGGAGGAATACCTAGCCAATTGGCTCTACCTAAGGGCAAACTATTCGCAGTGTGGCTCGTCACACTACTTAGAAGTGTAAATATGATTTATGCATTCTGTAACCCTTTTTTACACTTAACTCTTATAACCTATTCAACTGGGCTTATTCCAGTTTCCCCCTAGAAATTCCTCCTTAAGGGAGAAAACAGGAAACTTGGTTTGTAATGTCTAGAATTCCCGTGCATTTTTTCTTTTGCTACTTTTTCCTTTTCGGCAAAAAATTGCGTATTCCTAATTTACAATCTGATTCACGGTCTTTGCCACAAATGCCAATAACCTAAGTCTATGCGGGCATGCAGGTACTTACTTTGCAACTTGTTATGTATTTCAGATAACACAATCTGATACATTACACTAGTTTCAGCCTGCGGATTCGCACACTTGAATATGTAATCCTCTCATTCAACGTAAAATTTTATCCGATCCTTTGGTGATTTTGTATTGAAGATGTATTTTGGATCTATTTATACATCCAAAATGGTGAATTTATAATTTAAATGTGAATGTTTACCTTCTTGAGGCCCAAGAAGTTATGAATGGATTCATCGGTATTTGCCTGTGAATATTATGGGCTATTTATTTTACCATCAAAGAAAAGAAACAAATTGAAAATTTACAATTGAAACAATTTATAGATATATTAAAAGTCTTAATTGTAGGAAGATTAGGTACACATATACTAAAGTGTAACCTAGCAACCTAACATTAAACAATATTTTTTAAGAAATAAAAAAGAAAATATCCAATATCCAATCCATATCCTATATCCTATCCAAAGTCAGAACTTTTCCAACAAATCTTTACAATAAACTACCCTTTGCTTTGAAAAACGTTAAATTGACTGATATTTTATATCTGAAACTAAGTTCAGATTTAGTTAGTATTATGTTTTTGTTTAGCTTTAGTATTAATTTTTGTTAGGAATTATTGGTCAATTTTATAACATTATAAAATCTTGTAAGTAGTTACTAATTGATGACTTCTGTGAAGCAGTGGGTAAAGATCCGCCTGCAATACAGGAGGTAGCGGGTTCGATTAACCCCTCGAGCCAATTATTTGTACTATCTGCAGAAATGTCTTCAGTCGATTTTGGTTGTTTCTATATGTATAATAAAAATATCGATTATGAGGTTGCCTAGAAGAGATCGCTTCTAAACGATAAGGCCGCCCATTGTACTTGTCTTCTGTTATATTCTTTTTTGTAATGTTCTTTTTCTGGTGTACAATAAAGTATTTTTGTATTGTATTTATATTTTATTATATTACTATATTGTGTGTAGGTAGCACAATTTAAAGTACTTAAGTATATCAGTTATCTAGTACCCAAAACACAAGCTTTGCTTATCTTGTAGCTAGTTGATGTTGTATGAATTGTCCAGCATTATCATTATTATCAAATTGTTATTTGTCGAAACTGTAATACTACCGGCAGACTGATTAACAATTTTATATTTTTTTACACCAAGCTAAATAACAATTCTCATGTAATTTAATGTGTCTTTTTGAGAACATATTTAAACCACACACATAATTGCAACTGCTCCTTATTATAGGTAATGTCTATGATTTAAACCTACACAAATGAACAGAAATTAAAACAAGTTGAAGCCATTGTCAAAATGATCGATAACTATAACTTTTTAATGTCTTTGAAAGCAATTCAACCGTCGTTAGTTCATCTTAGAATTGGCTAACAGCAGGCATTGACTCTGTTCGCCTCGGAGTTCAACGCACGCCACGCAGTACGCTGCCTAGCTCGCCAGCTAGTCGCACGAAACTTTACACAATAGCTTTTTTGTGCATTCCTCTTTTTGGTTATGACATCATCTCGACTAGGTTTATGTATTACCTGCGAGCAACATCCTCCTGATGGAGGGTAATAATATCTAATTGCTGTGGAATGCCTAGCCGGGCAAATTATATTGTTTTTAAGCTATGGTGAACGTCTGCTATGTTCTAAATTACGTCCAATGAAACCTTTAGGTGATGGACTTTGCAATATTATAGTAACGTCCACTTTACCTCTATCTAGTATGTTTTATTTTTATTTATTCAAAGCGGTTTTACCAAATTCGAATTTCATAATTTGATCCCAAGGAAATTTGATGTTTTACCAAGACAATAAGTAAGTAAGCCTATCCTTCACCCTTTCAACCAACTCTATACCAAAACTCAAGTCGATTGGTTGCTTATAATAGGTATATACGTTTTACTAGACTCCTAAACTTACCCAGTTATTGGTATTATATAGTATTTTTGGATTAGTCCAATGCTGGACATAGGCCTCCCTTAATGAGTGCCGTAGAGCCCATCCTCAGCTTTCCGCATCCAGCATCTGCCTGCAGTCTTTCGCAGATCGTCATCCCACCTGGCCGGAGGACGTACTACACTACTTTTGCCGCGGTCTCCACACAAGAACACGCAAGAGGTGTCATATGAATCAAATAATCAAAATCAAATCAAATAATTTATTGTTACCATATGTTATTTATAACTAAAAACAATGCAACGATACTGACGCAAAAAGTTTAAAACGTTGTCGCGTACAGTATTGCCCTCCTCTGGACAGAGTGAAAATTAAAAACAATTTACATGAGAGTATATAGCCTAAGTTATCCTTAATGAATATTAGTATAATCGTTATAATATTCGAAGTGTTACAGGGTACAAGAATTAAATTTAATTAAAAAAATAAAATTAGAACAAAAAAATGTGAATGACTTCTGCTATTCTCATCCGAACAAGAAGTTGGCAATTTTGGGCGCGGTCAATATTTAGATTTGTGCCAATCGGGAAACACCGTCTCATATAAAATATGCTATGAGTTTTTCTCAATTCCCTTTAAAAAAACTGTTCTTATTCGCTTTCGATTATTATATTACCATTAATCTACTAGATAGTATAAAGTATTTTTTTTAAGTATAACCCCACGGGGTTGTTTTAACCGATCGTAACAGAAAAAAATACAAGGATTATCTGTATCCTATTTGAAAATATAGTGCAGACGTGGGTAAACTAAATGTTTTAGTCTAAAATAAAAAACGACTGCCATACAATTCAAAAGTATATGACATGTGTAATAAATGCTTTCGAGGTTTCGATTTTGTTTATAAAAGCGTTGCCATACTGCGTGGTAAAGCAGCTATATAGTGTCTTGGGGACGCTTCTGACTGGTATTCATATGAATCAGTTGAGCTACCTCTAGACTGTCTGCAATGGTCTGCTCAATTGTTTCAATTATAAAAAATATTTTTTTTTATATCAAATGTTTCTCTTCCTTGATATAATTTTATAAAAATCTATGTTTAGTTTTCATTTACGATATAAAACAACGCAGTCGGTTTTTTATACTTCAATTATTTACATAACTAGCTATTTATTTACTCACAGAGCTTTGATTTAAAAGTAGGTACCTACCTAACACCCACGCAGTCTGCCAGGCGTTTTTAGGGTTCCATTTCCAAACACGGAACCAATTTTTATATTTATGCATTGTTTTCACTTAAACTATTACCTAGTTTCTTAAATAATTAATTTTTGAAAACACTCTTCATAACATTACATCGTTACGCGCATAATTTCAAGAAAAAATAATAAGGACCCTTTTAATTATTTTGCCGAAAATAGATACCATGATGACGACCTTTGCGAACTACAAAAAGCCTCATCCATCTGTAGGTAACTTAACTATCAAGTATACGAACCTTTTTATAAAGTATCTCTTTACATAGGATTTTTTCTACCGCCTCGGCCTAATCTAACAGGACGTGCAAAAACTGCTTGTATATTCGGTGGTGGAGCCTCCGTGCCTTCCAGCTAGGCGGTTACGTAAGTTCATCTAGTTTCAAGGCCGAGGACGTTGCTCCCAAATCGCTGAACACGTCCTGCCATGGAGGGGAGACTGGCCAGTTTGGGCGTCCACTTCTTTTTTTACTAATACACTTCTAATAACATACAACCAGCTAGGTTAGTTTTTTCTCAAGAGCCATGGTGTAAGGTAACCTTGGACGCTAGAACCATGGGTTTTTACAGAGGTAGGTGTTTTACAGAGGTAGGTGTATTTGTTGGTGAACAAGTCGTGTAGTTGATTGATAGGTATGTAACGATATATATATAGCAGTGATGCAATGTAAAGCTGGTGTATATTTGATAATACCAAGCAATTTCTAACTCCCAAGATTCCTAAGATTTAAACATAAACGAAAGGGAATTTAAAACTTCTAATCATGGTTTCAAATAAACAGTCAGATTAAGTCAACAAAAGCTACGAGTAAAATGGTTGTAAATATAAAGTCGGCTTTATACAGTTGGCTTACATTATCATCACGGTAAATATTTTGTAAACCATCGACGAAATCCTACTCCTAATTCTGTGGTATAAATTTTAATCTCATAAAATCCGATTAAATTAGATCCAAATTCTCGCGAACTAAGTACTTATACCTTAAAATCCCAAACAATAAACAAAACTGTTGTAATACAAAACGGCTACTGGCATCATAAATCAATGAGAAAGTCATCCCTTAATTTATTACCAATTCTTCACACTAAGGGTGGTCAGAAAACAATGAAGAGAAATCTACGAAAGCAACCCTTTCTTTTATGGTACAGCTACTGCCTAATAAAGCTACTTAGCTTTTGTTGTGAACAACAGGGTCTTATAATCAATTCATGCGGGTCAAATTCTTTATGTCTCCAGAATATTCCTAATCCTGAACATCTACAACTTTTAATACTAGAATAAAAAGCTGTGCTAGCAATTTAAATTACTTATTATTAGCCCGTGCTCTGGCTAGATTTTAATCATACTAGTGTTCATTCTTAAGAAGTATCTAATTAATGTACACTGGATAATAAAAAAATACTAGAATGGCATACGGTGGTCATAATATTAGACAGATTTAAATATACCTAGGCCATACCTCCAAATATACTCCAAAAGATGATGATGCTCTTTCCCTATTGAAATGCGGAGAATTTCATCGCAGGAAACATAATAGTTTGTATGTCATTGTGTTTTTGCTGTCGCAATGTGTGTTTGGTTTTTGAGAACCGTTAGTTTTTTTCATCGTGCATTATAACGGGGCACCCTTTGAAGGGAAAAAACGCAAGGGCTCAGCAGGTAAAGCCAATCTTCGATCGAAGCCTGCGATTATGCCCAGATTGATCTTACATAATGCCCCTTTGTTGCTGGTTTTGCCTTTACGTAACTGTAAACATTTGTGGATTCTGAATTAGGTATTGATGTGTCGTGATTTGTTTAAAAGGAAATGGTTTTATCAGATCTGATTGAATATTTTATTGTTCAGTTGTATTTTTGGCTAAGGTTTTTTAGGACAGGATGTCTTAGTACATTTGTATGTTTACTGCTTAACATTTATTTTACTTGCCTTGAATTTGTAAATACTGAGGTCGTTGAGTAGCTAGATTTAATGTGGTTTTGATCTTCATTCTTGATTTTCCACATAAGACTTTAAAATTCAAAATCAAAGCTTAGATCTATGAAGATGTAATATTTTTATGAACATCTGTTAAAGTATATTTTTCTAGATTACTAGTTTCTGTTTTTATTTATTTTATTTTGGTTTATTTGGAGAACAAACAGTTGTACAAACAGGAATAATGAATCTTAAAAAATAACCCTTAACCATCAAAATGTCCTCGTGTCCTCCACGTCCTCCATCATCTGTCTGTGACTTCGTACGCATTTATATGGGATAAAAATTGATCCATGTGGAGAATTTTCTCTGGAGAATTTTCAATTGCGTGACAAGTTTTATTGAGATCCGTTAAGCCGTCTTTACAAACAGACAGACAGAGACAAATATTTCTTTCGATAAAAAAACCCCACAGAAAGAAAAATACTAAACATATTTAAAAAAAAAAGCAATGAAAATTTTATGTTAAATAAAGTTCACAACCTTCGTTTGTTTCAGACATAAACTGTGTATATATTTTAGGTATTTTGATGACCGGAAAGTTAAATGAAACACAAAAATTAGAAACATAATAAATATGTAATGTATTCAGGTATGCTGAAAACTGTTAAAATGTCAAAGAAAATACTTAAAATCTTTAAATTTTATATATTTGGCTAAACATAATCTAAACTTTCAGTCACGCATGATCCTTTTTCGTTGCCATGCTGCCGCTTAGCGAAAGCAATTTGCAATCCTAGCAAATAGTGTTTGCTAGATCTTGTTCTAGATAAGTTTGCGAGCTGAAGATTCAGTGTCAGCTTCGGCCATGGCATTGAGTTGATGTGGAAACGGGAGGCTATACGCTGTCTCTGTCGGACAGAGTAGTTCATTCACCCGCGAGTGCGGAAGAGGTTGGTTGCGCGGGCGCACAGGTACGGCGCGAGCGGAGCACGGACGCTGAGCTCGGGTGGTGGCGAAGGAAGGACGTCTCCGACCATGAACCGAGCTACAGTTTATCAGTTAACCGGAGGTGTCGGTGCGCCACGCAACGCCGCGGATCGCTCCCGCTCTACCACCATGACACTCTAGTACGAGACGTGACCTTTTGCATTTATCTAGACTGAAAGCAACTTAGATCTCAACATAAGACTTATTTTATAATATTTCCTAATTTTAAGTGAGGGAACAGTGACGTGGATTTATTTTTAAGTGACAGTGAAAACGTAAACAAACATTTTCCATTTGGATTTTCTTCGAGATCTGCATTCTGGATTTGGCGTTTTATGGTTAGTATCTTACTTTAATTATTTCAGTACTAATACTTGTATAACATTTTACGATACTATTTTATTTGGCGGTATTTTATTTGAAAACTTAATGTTACGCCGGCACTTCTTAAGTCCCAGCAAAAGACATCAACGCGCATCTTTGCGTTGAGTTTTTTATTTATAAATTATAGCTTTTAAGACCAAACATACTAACAGTTTTTGCATGCAATACATAATGAACGAAACTTTTATAATTATTTTTATTATTTAATTATGACTTATGTAATACTTTTAACATTTGTATTTTATATTTCTGATAGCCAATGATAATCTTATATTAGGAATAACTAATAACTTAACATATTATTATTATATCCTGTTTTTATTATTTTATTATGTCTTCAATCTCATCTCTTCAATCTGTCTAATAGATAAGTGTCAATAATTATTTGATGTGTTGTTTTGAACCAAATGATAAAAATAGCAGCAGATTGATAAACATTAGGTCCAGAATGATAATCATTAGGTACAGAGTGGAGCAGTAGAGAAGGAACCTTATTGTTATTAGATTAACTTCCTCCTATGTTTTTTACATTCTTGTTCTATTGAACTCAAACTGACAAATTTTGGTTTGAGTTTCAATTCATGCAAACCAAAGTTATTTATGTTCCTCAGAATACATTATACATAAGTATATACAAAATGTAGAGCGTCGATCTAAATAGCAATACAGAAACACCTATTTTGAACTTGGTATAATGATCTGGCTACTGTTCTAAATTCAAATCATTTTAGCTGCGATCTCGTTTTATAAAACCTGTAACAATAATAATAAGGTTTAAAAATGTAATCCCTCATCCATGTTTTGTACAAAATTCTTGACAACAACAGGTATACCTATTCAAACATTACTCTACATACATTCGGAATCATCCATTTGATGACCATACAAAATGATTCTTATCCTTACTTATATTATACTAGCGACCCGCCCCGGCTTCGCACGTTTATATTATAAGTATATAAACCTTCCTCTTGAATCACTCTGTCTATTAAAAAAACCGCATCAAAATCCGTTGCGTAGTTGCGTAGGACATAAGGACATAGGGACATAGGGACAGAAAAAGCAACTTTGTTTTATAGTATGTAGTGATAGTGAAATGAAAAAGTTTGTATGTATGGATGTTTGTTACTCTTTCACGCAAAAACTAGAAAACGGATCGAGCTGAAATTTTAAATAGACCTAGTTCTAGCCCTTGAATAACATAAACGCTACTTTTCATCCCATAAATCAGTGCCCATGGGATAGAAATAGCCTTGAAACGTTTCCATAGAAACTATGCACGCGAAGCCGCGGGTGATACTGGTATTTTACAAAAATGGCAGACATCATCACACAGACATAGGTAGCTAGGTGGTCGACTCTGCAAAAACAGAACCTTGAACTTGCAGAGTTCAGGCCCAAGGCTAGCGGAGCACGTGGTGCCCACACGATTACGTAATCCACCCCACAGAGAATGACGGAATCATTTTTAACAATGTTACGAATGTGCACACTTGTTTGTGAGCTTTTTGTGTTCACTTAATTTATTCAGGTAGCATGTTAATTGTAGCATAAGCCGACTGTGACGGAGTAGGAATGATTGTTGTGGACATTTTGAAAATATAAATGTATTTAGCACAAGATAAGTCAGACAAAACTACTAAAAACTACTAAATAAAAAAAAGCAATAGGGAGGAGATATATGTATATTGCCATATATTATTGAGATTAAAATATATGATATAACAAAATCTGAAACTATGAGACAAAGCTTTACTGTGTTGCACTATTAAGTAAAGAAAACATGTGAATTATGTACGTATTTGTAAATAGCTTTCATGTTTATGTCATATCAAATTGACAGATCAATATTAAAGAACTATCCAAAGTAGACTGCCGGCCGATGTCAATATATTTCTGCAAAACTTTCCTAGGAATCTAACTAGGAAGATTGTGCTATTCCTCATTTCCAACATTTCCAATGTAGAGTACCTAAGTCTACATTGCAAATTTGGGATAAGCCTTATAACTTCATAAAAAGGCAGATAAAAGTTCCCATTTAGAATAAATTACCAGGTAGCTGACATAAAACTACCCAGGTGGAGTGCAACATACTCGTATAAAGTATGCGTGTAAAGTATCACAAGAAGCAAACATCAAACCAAAACCAACCCACATTCAAGCCCGCAGGTTTCAATTTGCATATTCGCGAGCCGCCGCAGTTTCGGCAATGACAATGACAGCGATGATATAACAGAAGGCTGTCAAGCGCGTGAAAAGTCGGTCATTGAACCGCGTTCGCCAGCCCACTTCGACTCGCTTTCGCTTGGCGACTTTTGCATTTATGCTATTGAATATAAAGTTCAAAGTTGTTGTGACTGAAGGTTTTTTATACAGTTAAGATGATGCTTGTGTGGTATGAAATGTTTCAAATTAACTTCCAAAAATACGTTTAAGGAAAATCATATATTATAAAAGAATAGTCCATTTTGGAATTAAGATTACTGTTAGAGTCTAACCGATGCGGGATGGTCTATTATAGAAAAAAGTTTAAACTATGGTTCGAACTCCATGGAAGGAACTGGGAGTGCCAGGAAGGTCCTTGATAGATAGAAAGTAAATGTGGATGCACACGCGCTGCGCAGGCGCATGCGGGGGGGGAGGTAGGGGGGAAGCTATGCGTGAAACCTGTTACAACGGGACCTGGTATCATGCCCCCGGCATGCAGCCTTATGTAATAACCTTTTTCTCGCTTCACTTAACGTCTCATTGACCTGCAGTGATTGACTTTTTTATTCGAAAGGTCATCCGCCATTGCGATTTAGGTGCAGATGACTATTAACGCGTCTTTATGAGGGTTAAGTTTTTAATAATAATAGATCCCCATAAGAGAAAGTAATACCGTAATTGAAAGTAGGATTACCAGTATCATTTTGCAGCTTGATATATCAACAAGAGCCTATTATATAGTATTAGTTATTAAGATCCAATAAAAGATTATGTATTGTTTTCATTTTAATTAGCAGTTCCAGTATACCTAGCCAACGAAAAGCGTCATCGCTCAAACAATAGCTAGGTTAAATTTGTAGACAAGTGACTTAGCGAAATCGCTTGTCAGAAGCGCCACTAGGCTAGGCATTTTTACGGAAGATTGTTGATCGATTTGTTTGATAGCATTAAAATGTACCTTTTGTAAATGTCTTTCAATGATCTGTTCATTAACAGATGCAGAGCCATAGTCAAGAAATCGTTTAAGTACAGATGTGAAATAACTTTGGCATAAGTCAATACCATAAACTTTCAGACTTTTCTACTGTCGTTCTCGCTAATCGAATGTTACGTTGTCTAGGGCGAGCAGTGGTGTCTTTTCGATACCCACCTTATGAAAGTAAGTTTACAGGAAGTATAATAAGCACAAGTTCGAATAAATAATGCGTTAGTATGAGTGTGCCATATGCATGGCTAATATCACAATGTATGTGAGTAACTATAGACAGAGTATGCCTCTCTTCCGGTCTTCACTGATGACAGTTACCATAACAGGTACCATAACTATAGTTATCAATTATATGCGACTCAGTTCAACAAAAGCAAAAGCCTTCTACTGCGGAAGCTTTTATATCTATTCTTATCAAAAACACACATTAACGAAGTAGCTTCAAAGCTCTAAAATAAATTAATAGAGTCTCAGATATGTATTAATTTGGGGAATTAAACAAAAAACAAACTCTAACCTTTGTTTCCAAATAATTTAAATGAATATTCAGGGCAAAAACTTTCAGCAATAAACAAACACCATCAATTTTTACGGTCTTTTCGTTTTTAGATTAAATTCCAAAAAGTTCCAAAATATTCTACCGACTCTATCAATACCACATCAAAGCCTACTTTGTTATATTTTTTACGATCATTAATAAGGAGGCTGTAGAGTACGGTTCCCGCCGCGCTCTGATTTCACCCTCCAATTTTGTTTTTTTATCGATTTAACCTAACGGTAGCCAGACCCTGCAGGTACCGTACGAATGGTCGTCCTATTATTACGCATAACTACGTGTTGAATTAGCTTCCTGTGTGACAGCGAAAATATTGAGGACATAGAGAAAGAAACATGGAAAGAAAATAATACAAAAAAAATTAATTATTTTGTTAAAAACCGTTCTGTGCCTTTTATTTGTTCATCAGTAGAACACGCAAAAATGTTGCCAAAAACATTAATATTTAGTAGGTATTTTAATGGGTAGGTATTTTCTTGGGCCATGCCTTTTGTTTTACTTTTTTTTACCCTGTTCCCACTGCTGAGCAAAGGCCTCCCTTCCTTCCTTCCACACTTCTCTATTTTAAGCCACTGTGGTCCATTTTGTTTTACTTAATGGACTAAATTGCAACATATTAAAAAAGAACAAATAAAAACTTGAGGTGCAGCAGGTGTATAAACTAGATAGGTCCAAAATTGATCATACTTCAAATAATGTTCTCGAATGGTTCTAACGGGACACCATACAAAGGCTCCGTTGTCCTCAACCTCATAATTCGGCCCCTACCTGCATTCTACCAAACACTTGCCGTTCCCTTTTATAATTTTTTACTTGTGACCGTAGATAATCTCTTTATAATGTCGTTTATTATTCGAGAACAAGATTTTTTATGCAAGAATTCCAATTTTAAAAATTTTAAACATTCATTTTAGAACTAAGCATAAGCAGATAGATGCAAGGTTAAGAAACTACCTACTCGGTGCGTGTGAGTAGAGTAGATGACTCAGAATTAAATAAACTAGAATATTCATGTAGTCAAAATCCAAAACTAACAAAGGAAAGTAACCGTCGATGCGGTTTGTTCGATCGATGAAAGTAAAGGCCTGGGTAGACGGACGGCGGGTCCCGTTAGCCGGCCGAGCTCTGGCTCACGGAATACTAAACGCTGACACACTGCGCGGCTTTTGACCCTAACACATTCTAGACTAGTACTTTACACCTCTATGCACTCGATTTGAACACCCACCCATTACCTAGAACAAATGCCAGCTATGCCAGGAAGGCTAGATTGAATACTGATGCATTTCCGAGAAGGTCAACATTGTAACGGGATTGCTGCTATATATTTATTTATGGGCTGAGGTAATAAGTAATTTGTAGTGAGCAATCTGTAAAAGTCCCGAAATTTAATGTGCATCCCATAATTGCTAAAAACACATCTATACAAGTCAAAAACAGCCGTGGACGGGCGGTTGGCTATAGTAAAAAGAGTACTAACTCAAATAAAAAAAGCCATTAAAAATCTTTGTCTTTTATTCTTTTTGCTGTCCTTCCCAGATTTTTGCACTTTTTCTTAACATTGTAAATAGTTAAAAAGCGTATTTCTATTATCCACAGCACAGAGAATGCAATTTGTGCAAATGGCATTTTTTGCGTCATGGACGAAATTGGCCATAAAACCTGAGGGTCCATTGTTTCGCGGAAGTTTGTTACGTATCGTTGCGACCTTCATGTCCGTAATGAACCGTCTGAGTATAATAGCAAATAATCCCCACAAAGGAAATTGCACAGATCGTCTAAAAGTTAAATTACGCTCGGTAAAAGCTACAATCTCTAAGCAGATCGTTAGCAATGCTCACAGTCGAGAGATTGAATTTAGCTAGATTTAACGCGACAAGGCGCTGTATGACTACGTAGATTTTATCGGTTGGTACAGATGTAGGAGAGGACGACGACCCTACGCAAAATTCGCTGCATTGGGCTAGGTCTACTAGCTGCACGTATGTTGAACACGGAAGCGCCGAGAGGGAGCGATATACGGCCCGCACCCCGCCAGAGCAGGAAAAAGGCATGAATGAGTATTGAAGCCTACCCCAAGAAGGGGGAAATCGAGTTTGCACTGCGGACACCAGCGCTGCCACAGATAGACGAACACCATGCAATTTTAGAGTACTTAGTGGGATCAATAACGCTGGTGTTAGCATAGCCTAAGTACCAGCCTCACCAATGTTGCCAATATTTTCTGTGAAAACTAGTATTCACGCAGTTCTTTTGTAAAATGCCAAAGTGCTTAAATAAAATAAAGTAAGACCAAATATCTACAAAAATCAAACCTTAACTCATATAATAAATTATAATCAGTAAAATAAAGCCTTAAGTTTTTATGAAAGGCAGATCATAAAACTGCTGCTCGTTATTTTTTATTGTATCATTGTTATGACGTTCTGAACTTTGTGTAATGTTCCTAAAGAAAACAGTGAGGATGTCAACGACCCTGAGCCCAATAGTTGTGCAGTGAACGCATTTCCCGCACACGAGCAAAGCGCGAGTATACGCGCGGGCGCGGTACGGCCGGGCGAGACGAGCAGCGCCGCGCGCCGCCGCTAGTGCTCCCCGAGGCCGTTCACCCCGGAAGATTCAGTGTTTTGATAGCGCTCAAGCCTCCAACGCGATGGAAAACTGCATTTTCTTTGATGCGCTTCGCTTTTCATGCTCTAATTGACGGTCAATACAAAGATTTCATTTTTCAAACAATAATGGGGACAGTTCAACTTCAGTGTATCGTCTGTTGTGATCAGTGTTGTAATGAAGTGCGAGGTAAAGTTAAAATTTTTCTGACTAGCTTCTGTTCACGGTTTCACATACGTTTTTGGGTATTTATATTGATTTACGTTTAAATCATAATCTATTTAAAAAAATCCAATCCAGTTAGTTTGGCAGTAGTTTTGGCGTTAATTCCAAACATTCGCACATAAAATATATGTGCGAATCTGTAAGTATATTTGACAATCCACACAGCATCAAGCAGAGCTAAGCAGATTGTGTTAATGTATCTAATATTATTTCACTATCTGCGCCCCGCGGCTACACCCACGTGAAAATTTATGAAATGTAGCCTTAGTTTTATTCCAGGCCTAGAATTAAGTCCATTCAAAATTTCTCCCCGATCCGTTCTGTAGTTTTGGCGTGAAGAGGTAACAGACATACATCCATCCATCCATCCATCCAACTTTCGCATTTATAATTATTAATGTATCGTTGCTCTCGATAACCCAAAATTTCAAATCTGAGTAGTTGTGTAATAACCAAAAATGTATAAAAAACTCTATTTACCAATTTATAATATTCCAAAAACATGACCGTAAATGAGTCATAAAAAGTAATAACAATCCTTTAATTTATACGACTACAAAGGATCCCTGGGCCCTACACGCCAGACGATGTTAAGGTAGGTCATCTAAAGCAAGGGGCGATAGTATATCAGTCTGGCTGGTGCCATAGTAACCCTTATAAAGAATTCTCAGAATATAGCGTTTATATATTTTATTCACTTTAATGTTACTTTAAAAATGGCTTACCGATCGAGCGGTACGATTGCACATTGACATAGCATTTTTAAGTAAATAAAAAGTCTTTATAACTTATAGATTCTTAGAACTCTAACTATAGCACGCTAGAGTCTAGGGGTTGGGGTAGGTCTGAGAGATAAAATATGTTAGTTGTAGGTACGGTTCAATATACTTTCCAATCGTGCAAACCTACATTCACAAGTGTAGTTAAGTATACATTTCAGAGTCAATTTTGATGTCCTGATAAGATAATTACAATTAAAAAATATAACACTAGTAGTTTTGTTTTTTCTGAGATTATGTCATTTCGTCGGTAGGATTTAATAAATACGCTCGCTTATGACATGCATTTACGTCGTAATTGAATATTAATTAAGTTAGAGCCCACAAGCCTTCGAGCTTTCGAGTCTGTTAACTGATTTACGGTGGTGTAAATATAGTGAAATCAATATTGGATGGTAGGTGGTGGATGGTGGCAGGGTGCGGCGGTGCCATGAGGCGAGAGTATCCCTTACCACAGTTACTGTTAACACTCAAACAAAAAATAAACTTTATACTGTTGCACAATCATGTTTCAATCAAGTTAGAAAACGTTTCTTATAGAAAAGTTTGTACAAAAGAGTTGTGAAAAAGTTGAATGGTTGATGTAAGGGTAAAAGATTCGAATTTTCAGAGTAAGGGTGGTTCAGGTCATGTCGTCGACCTGTGAGAGTGAAAGCGAGTTCCGGGGAGGCCGCCCGCCCTGCGATGCCTTTCGCTGCGCTTTCGCACCACCCGCCCGCCTTACCAATGTTTTCTACTGGTTTTAATTAGTACTAACTGCGGAGGCAGTTTCAGGTTAATCATTATCGTAATTTATAAATTAAATGAGCAATGCTATATGTTTTTAGTTATCTTACGTTAGGATGAACAAAAAAATCTTTTTAATTACTTTATGTAAGTTGCTGAAAGGAGAATCGCTCTTTTCTCTCTGCCTAGATAAACAAGACATAAAACCAGACGATGATTTGAATAAATTTAATTATAGATCATCTTTATCATGCTTTGTGAGCAGTAAAATATGGTTTATGTACCTAGTTATTTATGACAAAATAGAAGTCTAATAAATAATGTCTAGGGCTAGATGATCTAGATGATGCTGCGTGGATTGTCACAGCAACTTTTTTTTTAATTTTTAATAAAAATTGCTTTAATATCGGGTTTTGAAGAAGTTTTTTTAATAGATAGAGTGATTCAAGAGGCAGGTACAATAAACGTATAATAAAACCGTGCGAAGCCGGGGCGGGTCGCTAGTTAATAAAAAATGATAAATTCTTCGTTATGAACTTGAATGCAGTCGAGGCCGTACTATGCCGCGCGGTCTCGTTCTGCTCTATTATCAGAACAGAAGGCGCGAACGTGACGTACTCGGTGCATTCGCTGTCAAATTCGTCCGCATTTTCTGTCACAGGCCGCTTTCGTCGCCGATGCGTTTATCGGAACGAGACGCGAATATGTGTGTCGATTGCATTCTCGGCGTCGTAAAAGTGCATGTAGGTCGGCGGGTGGCGGCGTCGGCGTCGGCAGCGTCGGGCTGGAGCGACGCGCTCGCCATCTAGTCGTAGGGCAGGTCGGAGCCTCTGGTGTTGCATAACGTGCGGTGCGCTGGAGCCGGCAGCACGCAGCCCGCATCCCGCTAGCGACGCCGCCCGCCCGCCCGCGCCGCGTCGCGCCGACATGCGAGCGGCGCGCCGGCTACGGCCTCTCGTACCGCTGCTGGCGCTACGTATCCTCCTCGAGTACCTCAAATCACTGCATCTTACACTCAATCACTGAGTCAATCGTATATTATCGTACGCCAAGAGTCAATCATACTTTTGTACGCTCAAGATGTTAGAACTCTTTGTTTATTCGCGTTGTAATTAATAATTGCTGAAAGTTTCACTGAGTTTGAGAAAATATGAACGCTGTAAGTACTTTTCATTGAATTGCTATTTATTATTTTTATTGTTCCTAATTTCCTACAGTCGTCGTTGTTTTATTTTTGGGCTAATTTCAAAAAACGCTATGGCATTATTCTGAAAAAGTTGAAGACTAATCTGCGCTAAGGTAATTTCCGATCTCGATTATTTAGTAGCTCAGCACAATTTTCCTCGTTTTCATCGTCTAGAAATCCTATTAAATCATTATGGTATCATAAAGTTTCCGATGCCTAAGCATATATGCTGTACCTCCATAATTTGGCTTGGTAGGGGAAATATCTACGTATTAAACGTATAAATAGACTGCAAGGTTATAGTACAAGAGCACACTAGCAAACACTATTCAATCAGTGGGCTGACCATGACTGTTATAAATCAATAATATCCTTTACAATGACTCTATAATGAGGAAACTATTCTATTTTGAATTAAAATACATAGAAAAACAAAATCCCTGTATCAATTGTGAAAATTTTGAATGAAGAGTGTTGAGACTTGCTATTTCCTTAGTTTTTTTTTTCATAATTTATAAGCAATATAATATTTTCTACATGTCTTTTTAGTTTCCATATGTTCAATGAAAATTAACTATTTACTATCTATTACAAGACGAAAATATATGAGTCGGAATGAAATATTTACACGAGTAGGTAATAATGTAATTATAATTGTTACGATCAAACTCGCCTTTTTAAGTAGTATCTGCATAAAATAAAAACCTACTAGACAAGACTCTAGTAGGTTTTATTCTCACTTTTCATTGTTATTGCAGCCATACAGTCAGATTTTAAAGGAGTATAGTTAGTATAAATTATAAGGTGAGAGACCATTTTGTCCCATAAAACTCATAGAAAGCATTTTACCATTTACGTAGAAAGATAGCCCATTTCCCTAAGTACAAGGTCTTGTACCCTAGTAAATTGAGCACAAAACACCATTGTAGCCAAAATGGTGGATAATTCACTATGTTGCCTACAAAGACAGCGAAATATATTTTTTATCCTACTTGTTTGTAAAGATGTAGTTTGTGAAGTTATGATATGTTTGGGCAAAGGCAAGTGGCAACATTTACAATAAGTATATGTAGTTCTAGATCTGGTGATTCAGTGAATTAACAATAATCCTGTATAGGCTTATTTTGCTAAAACGCGTCCAAAGCTCTACATATAGAAAACTACAGCCAAGCCAATCTTTCATAATATAAATGAGCATACGTCGTGGCATCAGTGCATCGACGCAACGCGCGAGATGTGTGAAGCGCAAGCGCAGGGCAAGTTCAAGAGCGCGCGCAAGGTTGCTTCCTGTTGCGCGCGCGGCCATGCGCAACCGTGCGCTACCATGCGCACTCGATGCGCACTCGATGCAGTTTTTGCTACTTGTGAAAGTAGAAACGATCGTTCACCTCGTTCATTGGAGATGGAATTTTCTCTTGCTTTTTCTATTTCTATTGTCTCTATGATAAATGATGAACGAATGTAGGAAGCATGGTAGTTTAAGATGTTTGTAAGTATTTTCATGTGGTGAATTTAAATTTACTTGATAGAAATTTTCATGGACCTATTAATTTCAATGCCAAACTGAAATTACGAAATATTTGAAAAGTTAGCTTGTTACTCATGAAAAGTTACATAAGTACGAGTTAACTTGTAAAACAAAACTTTGTAAAACTGGTTCTTATAAAATGAAAAGCATTTTCGAAATCAATTCAAATCAAACAATATACAAGCCACTGTTTTTGTGTTCGTGGCTCTGGAATTTACATCTTATCTATTACTATTTTTAGAAAAATCTAATGTCTAGGTTAACCTAATTTAGGATTTAGGCCATAATTAAAAAAAAACATTTAATCTTTTTGTGAATGACAATATTTCTATCTATCTGAAAAATCTGTTTAGGATTAGTGATAAAAATAATTGATTTTGAAGATGCTCCTCAATTATAGCTATTATCTATCTAGTAGTAATTACTATAATCTAGTAGTTATCGAGGCGCCGGTTGTAGGGACGAGTCGCGTGCAGACCGTGACATTGCGCGGACGCATTACGCAACCTCGCGGTCACTTGCAATCTAGTATTTCATTCAATCAATTACGATGGGTTTTCCTATTTCGGAGGTGCGTAAAGTGATAGAACTTTATCAATTAGATCAATGAATTTGAAACGTATGGGATGTAGAAAGTCTTTATTTTTTCTCCGCCTGGAAAATACTTTTTAGTTTAAAGAGATTTTCACGGAAATGCAATACCAGAAGAGAAAGTTTAATGTAAGCAAGAAGAAACCATCTTGATTGTAATATTTATGATGCGCATCTACGGTTACAAAACTCATAAATAAATCCATTACAAATGCAGTGTATATGTTTACAATGCAGCACTCGACTCGCTTGCGCAACATTTGGGATGTCAAACAGGCCTCGTTTGAAAAACAAAATTGAAGTGGGAATATTTAGGTACCTATTCTACCTATGGAGTCGACGGCCGCAAAGCGCTTGCTTCCGCAATTGTGCAATGAAATGTTGAACTTTGGTATTGCTACACAACATTACCGATGCATTCTGGATGCCGCCTTGAGCAATCACTCCCGCTCCCCAGAACAAACACCGGGTTTTGTAATCATTAATTATTTACCTATTCAATACAAATGTCCGCGTACATACCTAGTTGCATTTTGTGAATATTTGTATCGCGTTGTAGATTTGTCGGTAGGAGTTCCGTGTTCCATGTTGCTTTGCCAAATTGGCAAATATTCAATACACCCGTCAACAATATTAGGTGCAATAATTTTGATTTAGCTTTGATCTAATTATTGCCTTTATTGTACGATTGTTATTCTGGTACCTAATGAGGTTTATCGAAAGACTTTGAAGAACTATGAATATAAGAATCATACATTTTCGAATTTGTTCTGTGTTTGAATTTTTTTATTTTATTTTCAGGTACTTTCCTCTACAAGCCAAAAGACAGTTTATAAAATTATGAAAATATCTGCGTGAGAATAAGCAACAATCAAAATGAGACTGGTGAGTAAACAAAATAAAAACCAAGTATTCTTTTTTGCAATTCCCTTATAGGTACCTACATCTCACATTATTCTCATATACTTCTCTATAGTGGACCGTATTTTTATTGAAAATCTCATTTGACTATGAAGATTGGCCTAAAATGGAGCACGTTTTCCAGTTCTTTTAAGTTTCCCAGAACGTACTTAGTCACTCTGGATCTCAAAACTCCGAGGTTGTACTTACTCTAGCAGGAAAACAGACGCGAAAGCTCATTCCACTCTCGAACAAGATTATTATTATCATTTTTTATTATAAAATAAAAGTAGATCGAAATGTATGGTTCAACACTGGTACAGGTATTTCTCTGTACATCTGAATGAAATGAATAAATTAAATTAATTTGACTAAAAAGCTGTCATTAGGGTTACAATTAGTTAATAGCCATCCAAGCCGTAGTGAAATTTTTACAGCTAATTTTATTTGAAACTAGCTGCGCCCCGCAGCGTCGCCCGCGGGGAAATTTATTTATTTGTCAAATATCATATTTTCTCGCCGTAAAAACCATCCTTGAACTTCAACGAACATTTTAAAAAAAGATTTGGCCAAATTGGTCCAGGCGTTGTTGAGTTATGCGCTTACCAACACATTTTGCGATTCATTTTTATATTATAGATTACAGTACTGATGAAACTACCATAAGATTAAATCCTGAAATTGTTTAAAATAAGGAAAGAGGAAGTATCAGTGCGCAGAGGAAAGTGCGCACTTGTCTCAAAACTGGGTCAGTAGTGGCGCCGCCCCCTGTATCGAACGCCACATCAGCCTATAACTTTACGAAAATAACCTCTATCCCCTAAAACATAACTCTCATTCTTGAAAAACCCGCCGGAAGTGCATTGCTGAATAGTGTGAAAATGCAAATCGTAAATATGTAGATCACATAAATTTCCTAGCAAATTTACAAAATTGCACTCTTCCTAACATTAGAGAAGCATTAAAATTAATTTATATGCCAAAGCCAGTTCGAAAACAAAGAAGCGTATACAGGTTTCAGTAGCTGGTTCTGATTGTGAGCAGTGTGTGAAGGTTTGTTGTTGTCTGCAGTCCACGAGTGAGGAAGCCAGCACGACGGTGGGTCGGACTGGTAGCCCGGCTGCGGCGGCCATCAGCGCAGTGTCTTCCGGGGCCTATGACGTCACTCGGATGCGGGAAGACGAGTTCGAGAGACTCACCGTGTATATCGTGCCAGACGTGCCCTGCGACCGCGGCGCGCCCAACAGAGCCGAGAGGACTCTGCCCCGCAGCCTCACCCTCAGACCATCAGCAGTATTATCCACTCCAAACACACCGGTAAGTCCCAAACATCCGATACCGTCGGCCATGACATTGAGAGTGCAGTACTTTTTTTGTGTTTGTTTAGTCGTCGATAGTCAACAGCATTACAGCAGCTAACGTAAAGTAAATTCTACAGACTGAAGGTGTATGGAGCATAGGAGTGATCCCGAGAGGAACTCGGTTCGGACCCTTTGAAGGGACCCGAACACCAAACAAGCCTAATGACAAGGTTTCCTGGCGGTATTACTGGAGGGTAAGTCTTCTTATCTAATTTCTGCCTACTTTGCTCTACTTTGCCTATGTTTCAAATAAGGTTAACGCTTTCACGTATATATCTGTAGCACCTTACTTAACTGATAAGAAAGTGATAACCCACTAATATTACGAGTAGTGTACTATATCTACAATCCTGTAAAAATCCTATTGTAGCACTTCACCTTCAACTAACCTATTTCCTCTCTATTTTGGGCCAGGTACAGGAAACTGTCAGACATCATACTTATGGAAATATTAAGGTGAGATTGGCTTTTCTTTTTTTCATATTGGTGGTGGTAACAAACACAAAATTTACCTTAGTTTGAGGAGGCTGATTCGACATTTAATTTTAGCCTTATAAATAGAGTTCGGATCGATAGAAGCTGTAACTCGGTCAGTCTGGTGTATTTTAATCCGTAGGTTTAATTAAACCTCTACCCATGCATATTTAATTCAATTAATATTGTGATTCCTAAACAACTTCGGACTAGAAATATGAATAGACGCGTTATCTCTGCGGCCCTTTATACATAGATGTGTTAGGTATAACATTTAATCAACAACGAGGTTCCTATTGACATTGCATTTCGTCCTTGACTTCACTGTGTGCAAGCATGTTGCTATCAGTTGCACGCGCGAAGCAAATATCCTACACGTGTCACGTGCTTCACTAAACAAGTGTTTTTCTATGATGACACGATCTATTAACATCGCCATTCAAATCGTTAGATAACTTGCACTTTTATCAGTTATCAAACTTGCACTTTTATTTCGATGCGCGATTTTATAATGCAAAAATACTCGTAACTTATGAAGTTTGTAGCAAGCGTTTTATGAGATGTTTTCTTATTACAGATTTTTAAAGACAGTGACTACTATTACCTGGATGGGTCGGACACGAGCGTTGCCAACTGGATGCGATACGTCGCCTCGGCGTATTCGCTCTCTGTGATGAACCTCGTGGCTTGCCAGCACCAGGAACACATTTACTTCTACACGATTAGGTAACTTTCACTTCACAACACAACACATTTCATAATACACAACACACGGTCACATGTTAATGACGATGTTTTTTCCACAGAGACATAATGCCAAATGAAGAACTAATGGTTTGGTATTGCAAGGACTTTGCGAGCAGATTGGGATACGATATCGATCCAGAAAGAGCGACGTATTCTATTTGTAAGTATTTGAACAGATTTGCAAACATAAATTTTGCTAAGGCGTGCAGTTATTTTATTGAATAAAAACATTAATCTCTTATTTCCAGGCAAGGAAGAAACTATTAAAAAAGCTTATGGAATTCCTCCAGCACCCGTTCACCCAGAAATTGCATTCAATCATATGAAATACGTTCTAGGACTGACCAATGCAAAAGAACTATTAGAAGCAGAAATACCAAGTCGTCGCAGAAAACGTGAATCAATTGAAAAACCATTTCTCGAGATTCCCAGCATTATCCATCGAGAAGATCCAAGAAGTGCCAACAAAAATGAGAGAGTAAATAGAACTGATATTACCACCAACATCATTCACAACAAACCAGACAACTCGCTAATCAGTGAGCCCCTATCACCTAATAGTCTAATGCCTTGCCCTCTGCCTTCTTCTTGTGTGAAAGTACACCACAGGGAGAATCCGACTTTGATAATTCAACACAAAGAAAGTACTTCGCATGTTGTAATCCACCAACTGGAAAACCCAAGATTACAAAGCAACATATCCCCAGCACAAAGTCACCATTTGAGAGATGTGCGGGGAACATCACCAATGGCTCCAATCAGCCATGACAAGTTGGGGAACAAGTCACCAAACCTTACTCACACTGTTGGGCCTCATTACGAGCACCAGCTAACACCAAACGATGGATCTGTGAGATCAGATGAAGGCTATCATAGTAACGGCTATCATGATGAATTCACGCCACCGGAAGATTCCAGCGACTCCGACGTGGAAAATTATGTTTTGGATTGTTCCAACAAAACCAACGAACCCAAAGAAACAGTTATTGTACAGAAAATGGATCAAGACATGCATCGCAATGAATATAGAAAAGTTAAAATCAAAATGCCTAAAGCTTATCAATACCAAAATAACAAGGATATGGATTGTGACAGTGAAAAAGACCTAATTATTGCAGAGGAAGTTACAGATGACATTCCGCAGAACCTTTCACCTCCAAGACGCGACCCCGCTACGTCAACTGTGATCGTTTTGGAATCATCTCATAACACCGTTGTACCCATAAACAAGCCGTACTATGAAGACGGCACCCTATCGCCATCGCCGCAACCAGCTTTTCTGCGGTACACTCCACCAGATACGCGTATTTTAGAAACCATTCTCACCGGTAATCGGATTGACACAAATAACAATGATCCCAACCGACGCCAACCTAACGCCACTCCGCCACCTTCATCTCCTACAGAAATGGCATACTCCTACAAAAAGAGTCAGAGGTATGGCAACGTTTGCAGTCCGGATTCCAGTTCCAACTTGACTCCACTGCCTTCGCTCCTTCCACTGCCACAACAGTTACCGGCTCCAAATGCTGCTTCCATGTACTCATCATCACCACCTCATACGATTCCGCACACGACAGAAATTCGTGAGATCAGAGAAATTCGTGAAATCAGAGAAACAAGATATGAGAGCCACTATCCGAATTACTCGTACAATTTATATTCACCACCGAATTCCACAATCATCACTCAGCTGGGATCTCCTCCGAGCACGTACTCTCCCACTGTTACGTCCTCTCACCAGTACGAGAGAGCTCAGAACGGCCAGAGCAACCACCACTACCCATCGTCCACCAGTGTTATCACGCTCAAAAATTGTTCCCAGTTGAGTTTGATTCAAAATTCGCACATGAACAGTCAACTTGTACCCCACGGCAGCATGAGTCCCGATGATTCCTGTGGGCTTATGATTGGTCCTTTGAGCCCTAACTCACAATCATCTCGAGGTTACAGAAGTTTACCATATCCTTTGAAGAAAAAAGACGGAAAAATGCACTACGAATGCAATGTGTGCTGCAAAACCTTCGGGCAACTTTCGAATCTGAAAGTTCACTTGAGAACGCATTCAGGCGAGAGACCATTTAAATGCAATGTTTGCAGCAAATCGTTCACTCAGCTAGCTCACCTGCAGAAGCACCATCTCGTGCACACCGGGGAAAAACCACATCAATGCGACATTTGCAAGAAACGCTTTTCATCAACATCAAATCTGAAAACGCACTTGAGGCTACACTCGGGTCAGAAACCTTACGCATGCGATCTGTGCATGCAAAAATTCACACAGTTTGTCCATCTCAAATTGCACAAGAGATTGCATACCAATGACAGGCCTTACGTGTGCCAAGGATGTGACAAAAAATACATCAGCGCCTCTGGGCTGCGGACGCATTGGAAGACGACGAGCTGCAAACCCAACAACATCGAGGAAGTGTTAGCGATCACCAACGCTGCCAACACTGAATGCATCGGTAAGTTTCCAAATACACTAACATTAGTACTGAATACTACTATCATTCTATTATAATTAAATTCAATATTTAAATCACCATTAAAATAAGAGATAATGTAACGCGATCGTAGACGCGAAACTGAGTGCGCGCTGCACTTTCTCCCCGTAGGTAAACCGCAACTTTCACTTGCGCTCTCGCTGAACGAGCGCGATTTCATTTTCGCGTGCACTTTGCAGGTTCCGTCGACAAAGACTGCCTCGATAGGGAGGGGCACGAAGGCTACGAGGTGCACTCTCCGGGGCTGTCGCTGGTGGGGCCGGCGCCGGGCGGGGCGCGCGAGGCGCTGCAGCTGGCGGCGGGGCCGCACTCCACCACGCCGCACCTGGCGGAGCCGCTCTACCACGAGCCGCCGCACTACACGC
The DNA here is from genome assembly GCA_944547425.1 of Eupithecia centaureata. Taxonomy (NCBI): domain Eukaryota; kingdom Metazoa; phylum Arthropoda; class Insecta; order Lepidoptera; family Geometridae; genus Eupithecia; species Eupithecia centaureata. Next base: position 6,124,948 of record OX155681.1, on the reverse strand, counting down.
AGCCTGCGGAGCCGCGCCCCAGCGTCATCGAGTCCAGCCAGCCGCTCATCATCGAGTGCACCTGAGGACGGGCCCCAGGGTCGCCGCCGCCCCCCAGGGGCGCGCGCCGTCTCGCCGCTGCATGTGATTTCGCCCTTGTGATCAAACGATAGTATTGTGTCGGTACGACGGACGAAGCCCGCTTCGTCCCTCGCTCTCGGTGGCTATGAGATTATGCTATGGACTATAAGTTGTACATTTTGTATAGGTAGTATGCGCGATGCGATTATGAGTACTAAGTACTTGAGTATGTTAGTCCCCTTCGGGAGTATTTGTATGATATATTGATAAGCACAAGTAAGCATTTCGTTCACTGTTAAATCTGAGGTCCTTCCTTTGGTCAAGGTTAGCCTTTCTGTTATACTAATGCTCAATTTTATACTGTAGGTATGAATGCTATATAAATGTAAATATTTTTGTTGAATCGGTTTTCTTTAGTTAATGTGTTCATTATACACGGCAACCAAAAGGGAGTCGCATTATTTGGCAACAGTTCCAATATATTTTTACAAAATGCCACTGCACATTTTAACACCAAAGAACGTATATCGTTACGTATAGGCATTCGAACTGTATCTGACTCAGTTGCAAAACTAAAAGAAAACTGAACCGAGAATTTATACCTGCGTTATTGAAACAGAAATCTAAAAGTTTAGTGTAGAGTGCCAAAAGCACAAGTTATATGTTTTAAGTTATTAAGATATCGTATAGTATTTTAAATTGTTGTTCCTAATGATAAATTCGGGGAGTGAGGGCGCTCTGTGCGCGTGGATTTGATTCTAATGTTATAGAATAAAATTGTCGAATCGTGTACATTACCCTACGCTAGAACAAATGGTGCTTGAAGTGGTAGAGTGGCCGACTGGCTTAGCCCATACTACTCCTAATCTAAATTCACCGAGTCTACTAGTTACTACGTATTTTATATTCCCAATTAATTATGATTCTCCTATTCAAAAAGGCTGAGATAAAATATTAAGTAATGTAACGTTTGGCGATTATAAAAATTTAACTTTATCAGTTAAACAGTAATTCTTACCTACTTAAATGTAGAAATAATTGCGATGGATTGTTTAATACTTTAAGTATTTCGTAATATACTACTTATATATGATGTGTATTGTATGTATTTGTATATTAATACCCGTAGTTTAACGTGATGTAAAACCAAACGATTTGTAGCTTTTTGTATATTTCTATAAAATTTAAGATTTTTACACGCTGGTTTTAGATTTAGTATCCGTATATTTTGTACTGCAAGTATTTTACAAAGCTTCATACATTTTTGTACTTCCAACTTTTTTAAGAATTCTATGACAAAAAAAATCGTTGCCTAAAATGATACTCACATGATATTACTATGTAGTTTTCTTACTTTGCTTATAGAATCTATTTATTTATATTTTCATTTTGGTATAATTTATTTTTAAAATCAGTTTAAGCAACAGATAAAAAATCTTAAGTCATAACAAAAATGTCCAAAACAAAGTTTTTCAACAGGGTTTAAGTATGTAGTTTTCCACAAAAAGTGAATGATATAGAAAAATAATAAAGTGCTTTATTGAGAAATACGATTTGTTGCAAAATCTTGGTTACATACGTTCATACAATATGCTACGCCGTAGCACTTGCTACGAAGCTCTCAACATTCACAGCTACGAAAAAAGTTTTGCACTTGGTAAACATACTTTCTAGTTTTTTCAACGGTTTCTATAATAAACTCTTGCAATAATGCTTGACATTAATAGAAAATTGTTATTGAAACCATAAATATTTTATGACATTAATTTTATATAAGCTATTTTTCCAATTACCAATCGATTGCTTCCTTTATTCGTGTCAATTGTATAGCTCATTCAAAAGACGAAAAACTATGTAAAATAACTAATTTCAAAGGTATGTAATGTTTATCTTGTACTTATCGCCATTCCATTATTAGTATTACTATTATCAAAATTATATTGTTATTATCACATATTATCTATATTACATTTTGCCATAGATCATGAAATTTAATTTATAATCGCATAAAATATGCTTTAACACAAAATTCATGCCGAAAATATTTTCATGAATCAAAATGGTAGTAATGTAAATATAATAATTGATAAAAAGCATCCTGATTCGATATAATGTACTACACTAGAACTATCCATCATAAATAATGCTATAAGTAGATTTTCTATCAAACATTTACTACTCTGAAATGTGAATTTGTTTGATAAAAAGTTAATTTATCAACTTATATTACGTAAGCTACTCAAGGTACAGAAAATAAGCAATAATTATCAAATTTAATCAAATATTATATCATAAAGCCATGTTCATAAAAGTACATATAATATTGGACTTGCATACATCACGTAATAATGTAATACGCCAGAAACATACCTATCTATTGTAAAGGCCTGTAATTTTGTACACTTTGATCGATAATTAATTTTACAACACCAAATCTATTAAAATATTAAAAATATTATCTCTGTTTTATTAATTTAATTCATTTTCTACCATTCCACAATTTTTCATATTTAAATTCATGGAATTATTGAGTATAACTACCCCGAATACTCAAATACAACTCAAACTTAAGCATGACTCAAGTCTTGATGAGACCTTTCAATTAAAATCTAAGATGTGTTCGTTATAGTAGAAAAAGAAACACTTAAGTAACATTTTTGTACAGTAAAATGGAGTGAATAGGGAGGGACTAAGGTTGCTTTTCCACAAAAGAGTGCTACGTTATTTCATACCTGATAAAAATGAAGCGATAAAGAAGTTATCCTATGGTCGGCCAAAAACATAGCAATACATCTCTGGTGGAAAAGCAACTTTAAATTTGAATAGAAATGGACGAAATACTGGAGCTAAACACCCTTTTGCAGAGGTCAGATCCACTGACACAAGAGGTACAGGCATGGACTAAGGACACTGCCACTGCTACTAGTGAAGTAGTATCTTGCTCTACTATTTTATCCATTTCCCGGTTTCTCTATTAACTCCGTTTAACCGTACATATTTTATTTGTCAACTAGTATTCTAATAATATAAATAGAGGATATAACAAATCCAAAGACTATAAAACAAATGTTTAACCCTTAATTACATGAGTATTAAAAATAAATTAACAAACGTATAACCCTTGACATGATTATAAAATCAATACCTTAAGAAATCAAAGAATAATTAAAGATCTTCGTCATTTATCAACGCCATCTACAATGTCCTGATGAAACTACAACTCAAAATGTTTAAACAAGTTCTAGCACAAACACTTCATATTAATATTATAGAACCTTAGGAAAAGCTCTTCCGAGCTTCCACAGATTACATAAAGATGGCGTAACTTATAAAAATAACTTTTTTGAACATAGTTTCATGAACACAAACTAGAGGGCAGCACCAATACCAGTCTTAAGTGTCAAGCTAGAGTCGTTTCTATATCTAAGCTACTTAGGTAGAGATTCACTAGTACTAGGCTCTGTGTTGCACTTCTTGTAATGGGTCCTCATGTTCGAAGACTGGGTGAAGGCTAGGTGGCAACGCGGGCAGTTGTAAGGCTTGGATCCCGTGTGGAAGTTCAGGTGAGACTTCAAGTGATGCTTCTTTGTGAACGACTTTGGACACATAGGGCACGAGAACGGCTTTACGCCTGAAAAACAAAAGACAACAGTGTTTTGTTTATCCATTTTAAAAATTAACGGTCAATTAAATGAGATTCTATTTAAAATATCAAAATAAAAAAATTCCAGCGTGTACCTTTTTTTATGCTAGTAGGCTACAAAATGTAACTCGTCTAGATTTAATTCATTTATTCAATTTTTACACTTGGTTCATGGTACGTCATGGTATTGTAGGTACTCTAGGAAAAGTCAGATGTAAATTTGAGCAATAATTTAAACTTATTAAAATTAAAAACAATACACTTATACATCTACCTAGTAGGTAACCTATATACAGAATTCATCAGCCTTTTCAACCACGTCGGCTAGTCTAGGTCATTATTATACTTAGTGCACGAGTTTGTGCACTATTGCCTCTTTTCATAATCCGATGAAGGGACCGATACGTCCAGCTAGAGGTCAAGCGCTGAACCGACGGCTTAACGTGCTTTCCAAGGAGGCACAGGCTTCTAACACCGCCAACTTCCTGACTCCAGGCTACCACCCTGAATTTTTGAGCATGTTAACTAGCATTAATTTAGTCAATTGCGAAGAAATGCGAGACGCTGTCATAAACTTACCAGTGTGCAATCTAACGTGCAGCGTCATGTTAGACCGATCAGCGAAGCACTTATCGCAGTGCGGGCAGGAGTAAGGGCGCTCGCCCGAGTGCGTACGCTGATGCTGCTTCAGGAGCATCTTGCGGGAAAACGCTTTGCCACACTCTTCACAAACGTGCGGTTTCACTCCTAAAAAGAGATAAAAGATATATTAAAGATATAGAAAGAGATATTATAGCACATATCACAAAGAACACAACTATTGACAGCTATTGTCATATTGTGGTGGGATCTAATCCCATATTGTGAGGGATTTTCTCCACCTCGCTCTCCACTCGAGGTCGTCGAGGGATGAATTATAATGGATCTAAGCTGTGAAAAGAGAAAGAGGAGAGTAACAATACAGCCGATTGTATTTACCTGAACAAGTGTTGATTGCAATTACATTTGAATGAAATAGCATTTAATTTCTCTATATTTGTGAAATATACAATATCCGACATTTTTGATATTTCGTTCAAAATTTAAATGTGATATGAAAAATATTCAGTTGTTTTTGGTATTATAGGGAAGCCTAAAATTGAACACTAACCTGTGTGAATCCGCACATGCATGTTGTAGGCGACTCGCTGATTGAACGACTTGGGGCACAAAGAGCATTTATATTCCTTGCGATTTCTGTAAAAGAGACAAAAAACTATAGCACTTCTGATTTAAATACAGTTAGCTAATTATTGTAATGTATTCCGAAAAGTGTAGGTAAAGTTGTATCAAAAGGGGTCTTTATAACACAACTGTGGGGGAAGAGGGAAGGCAAAAGCCATTAGGTGTTCACAACGATGCAAAAGATATTAGGTGTTCACAACGATGCAAAAGATATTAATTAGGTGTTCACAACCTCAGTGACGCAGCGGGTGAAGATCCACCTGTGACGCAAGAGGGTGCAAGCTCGATTCCTGATATTTGTATTCTGGATCTTTTCTAAGCATCATAAAACTCTATCTACGTAGTATTAAGTATGTCAGATATTCAGTAAGTACCCATAATACAAACTCTGATAAGCTTGGGGCTAGATAGTGCTGTTTGGATTGTCCACAATTTAAGTACCTACTAAAGTTATTAATTTCCATCTAGACAAATGTTTGAATTCATGTTCACCAAGTTTACTGATGCTGGTGGATTGAATTTTGGTTGATCTTACTAGAGAAGGCTATGCGCTTTTGTTTTTACAAAATATTTTTAAACTCATATTTTAGTTATCTCACCTGTGAATCTTCATATGGCTGCTCAGATATCCCCTATCATTGAAATACTTCCCGCACACACTGCAAGTGGCTGCGAACTCTCGCGTGCCTCTGTGAATGGACATGTGGTACTTGAAGTTTCGCAGCTGGGAGAATGTCTTCCCGCAGTCCCCGCAGGCGTAGCGCGCGCTGGCCGAGTGTCGACGCATGTGGGTGCCGAGGGACTCGCTGCTTGTGAACACCTGAATAGGAGTTAAAGTCAAAGTATAGAGGTATACCTCTATATTTCATAATTACATGTTAGAAGATGGTACACAAAAATAATATTGGATCAATGTAATTTGCACTTTATGGGCGTGCAATTAGTTTATAGAATGTCTTTAGGCAAAGATAAATATAATCCTGACTAATATTATTAACACAAAAGTTTATTAACTACTAGTATCTTTATAAAATTTAAATGGAACCAAGAGAAGAATTTTCAGATTTAAAAAACTGCTAGGTTTGTACTTTAAAATAAAAAACACTACTATGCAATCTACGGGCACGCGGAGAGAGAATTGTTATTGAAGACTTAGATTAACATTTAATTATGCTACTTTTTATCCCACAAAAATATTTACGAAGCCTTTAGCCTGACACTAATGTAATAAATGCGAAAAGATTGATGGATGTTTGTGCGGATACACACGAACGTCTCAAGAATGCTCTCAATATCGTTGAATATTTCGACATAAATGTGTAGAATTTAAGTATTACAAGTGCCCACTACTGAGGCAGAACTGTCATAAGTTACTTTTTGTGGTTGAAGTGTTTGTTTTAAACGAGTGAGCTTGCGAGAAAAGCCACGTTCGTTTAAGTTTCAAATGTTCAGTTTACTCAAAGAAACATTACCTATTCATGTATAGGTATTTTATATCTACAGCTAGGTTTATTAATATTATATTATGCAAAGTGGAAAACATAAGTTACATGTGAGGAAGGTAAGTTAAGTTTGAGTTTTACATTTTGAATGAAACTGGTGAAAGCCTACTAAAATGCTTTCGCGATAAAGATTAGATTTAACGATGAAGGTTGACTTTATCTAAGTAAAGAATGTTTTTCCGTTATAGGTTTTAAAGAGAAATACTTAGGTATTTATGACTTAGCTTGTGGCGGAAATGCTTATGTTTAGATGATCATATTATGATATTACGAAGTGTTGAGTATATTATACAAGAATTTATTAATAAAAATAGCATGTAACACGTCTATTGTAAATTATAATTATCATTAATTATATCTAATTTATGAATATTTCTGAAATCTCTAATTGAAATATGAAATGTAGTTAAGTGTACAATATAATAATATTTAAATATAGACTGTCTTACAACTAGCTTATTAGTTGGCGTGGGGGGGTCCTCTACAGTTCGGGTAATTCGAGGAATTTACTCATGCTGTAGAAAAATCTTCCAACAACTATTTCTTTAAACGACCCTTAAACACTGCGGTGGAAGCTGCATTTCAGATACTATCCGGTAGCCTGTTGTAGACTGCCGGCCCCGAGATGAAAACTAATTATTATGTGTGCATTAGATCACCAAGAGGTTCCTTGCAGTTACTGGTTTGGTGTGAAAATGATGGGTTATAACAGGATAGAAGTCAAAATAGGAAGTTTGAAATTGAAGATCCTCATCAGAAAAGATGAGTAGAAGAGTCCGGTTGACGACAGTATCGAGACGTGATCGTGACGTCTCATTTTATATATTTGGTACAGCACTGTGCGGACATGGAACTACGAAAAACGAGACGACACGATCTCATCTCGAAACTAACGTCAACCGTACTCGGAACTTAGCTTAGCATAAAAATATGGGTAGGTATGTTACGTGAAAGGCAGAACGTTATGTCAAGAGAAGATTGTTCAGTTAGCATTTGGACTGATATGAAAAGAGAGGAAGACTGAATGTAAGATGGATGGATTGTATGAAAGAGGACGTGGTTAAGAGATGTGTGAGTAAGGGCATGACACCTGATAGAGGAAAGTAGAAGAGTAATTCAAGATGTGTCGAACCCATGTAGTGAGAGCAAGGAACGAAAGAAGGCATACAATTTATGAACTACAACTAGAAGGTCAGTACATGGAATCTACATATGTTATGCTTTCATTTAAGAATGAAAATAATAATTCATTTGAAAAATACCTGTTCACAATTGGTGCATTTAAAACACTCCCTGTTTTCAATAACTGGAGGACTGGTAACAAACGATTGCAAGGGTTGTTCGAGTTCCCTTTTAGTCAACTCTCCTTCTGGTAAAGGTGCTGGTACTTCCACATTGTTATTCGTATCATTTTGTGTCTCTATAATTTGATCCTGAAAAAAATAAAGAAAAGCTCTAGATTTCTATCGCGACGTGAAAAATCTTGAGAAATTATTCATGTGTAATATAACCTTGTTTGTTAAAATCAAAGCTGCGTGTTTTTCTTTTTTTCGAAATGGTCTAAAATTATTTGGCTGTCGTGCATTCCAAGGGCTTTCCAAGACTTGATTAAAAATAACTTTTGAAGAAGCAATTGATTTTGTGTTTCCCTTTTTGTGTAATCTTTTATTCTCTATAGGTAGATTATTCTGTATTAGAAAATCTGTATTTATTCGATACTTTATTTGATCCAAAACTAATTTATTAACATCTATTCCTGGTGTGGTTTGAACTATATCATCAAAGGTTCGTCTGCTTTCATCTAGAAATGTTTTGTGACCACTGTGAAATCGCAAAGCATTTTGAAGTTCTGTAGAATATCGATTATTAGGAAAATCAGTTGCATCTATGGGTTTGCTACATTCCAGATTGGAGTTGTAAGTCCTTTGCAATCTGTCGATGCCTAAGACGGCAGGCGAATGTAAAGAATGGCAGGATGGTGTTTTAGGGCGGGCTGCGCGCGCGCCTCCAATGCTGAGATGTTTGCTATTTGCATTCGGTAAGAGCTCAAATGCCGGAGACTGATAGCATTCGTTTGATATTGCCAGCACGCTTTCCGTCAGACCGTTAACATTACCGTTTCGAGGATATGTCTCGATAAATAAATCACGTAGTAAAGTGTTCCTTTGTCGGTCTTCGTAAGGCGATTTTAGATTGCCTAAACGAGACTCGTCGACCTCACTCTCATTCAGATATCGTACGTTGCTATCTTGAAAATCAAAGTTGCTCTGTGAATATTTCACAAGAGGTCTCTGGGTCTCTTTACATTTTTTAATATTAAACATTTGTTCATTATCAACATTCAATCCGAGAGTGAATATCTGACTAGGCAAGGAAATGTTTTCACAGTAATTTGCTAATTCTATATATTTTTCTTCTATATCCTGTATTTTAGTAAATATTTCAGCCAAATATTGGGAATCAACATAAATCTGCATAGCATGAATGATCTCCAAAAACAGTCCCAACTTGTTCTTTTGAAGGACCACTTCTCCGTTGTATATGTAATACAAAACTGATGACATAGCTTCTAAATCAAAGTCGGGCAGCACGATGAATGTGATTGCTTCGTTAGGGCTTGTTAGCAGGATTCGCTGAAACAAACAGAACACCCAGATGCTGAGATGTTTTTTAGTTCTACATCATCATCAGCCTTTACATATGTAGGTATACTAGCCCCCGCTGGACATAGTGATCGCTATAGCTCTCTGTCTTCAGCTCCCGCATCCAGAATGCACCTTTAGTTAGATCATCATTATGTTTATACCACGAATTTACACTTTAAATAACTTTGACTTGAACCCTTATTTCATAAACTAAAATTGAAGCAAACCAACCCTTAAGAACGTGCTGACACTTGCCAGGACTGCTCTGTGGGCGCTAAAGGATCGACCCCCGCACAACAGTTGCACGTCGCTCCATTCCCCCAAAGTCAGCCATTCACACATTCTGGCAACAAAAAGAACAATCTTCACATTTATAGAGGAAGCCAGAAAAACAACTGAAACAGGAAGTTAGAAATTTGCAGATAGTTACATGAGAAATATACAATTTCGTAGGTCAAATTGCTATCTGGTAAATGTAGAGACTTTGTAAACACGCAACGTAAGTGGCATACTTTTAAGACATCGCTGTGCTAACAGTTTTCCTTTTCCTCATTCTGATCTTCATTAGATTGATAGATGTCTGTTTATCTCAAAGTCCAAGAAAAGGTTCGTATGGGTACTAGAATTAAACTTATTAAACTTTCATTAAATAAATAATTTAAAAAGGTATGTATTTGCAAGCTGCAATCATCTGAAACCACCAAGCCTTTGATTATGGATATTGGCGTGAGATTTATCTTGATACACGTTTTTCGTCCAACAAATTGACCCTAGCAATTTCTCGCACGCCAGCAAAAGCTAAATTAACCAAACATACACGACCAGGTCAACGTTTTTAAAGTGGTACCACATGTGAAAGTGCAGAGCAAATAGTTCTGATCAAATAAGACGAAAATTAGAGGCTTCCAACTTCCTACACCATTTGTTTACTTTACAGTAGGTAAAATGTGGTTAACAGGTTGATTCACAAAGGTATGATACGGCACCGAAATTTGTGCTGGTTTTACTGCCTCAATTCCAGTACAAAAACGGGAATTGGTATCTATTATGGGTGTTTGTTTTTATATTTTTGTTAGATAGTTGTGCCTTTTGAGCTTGAGAGAAATGAAGCTTTCACGAGCTTTGCAGAGCTTTACTCAAGGGGGGCGGGGTTCATTCGCAATGACCATTAAGGAGACGTTTTAAAAAATATATAGTTAATGTGACTGTGTAAGTTTTTCAGAATAAAACTTCATTCAACTTTATCAAACTTGCTTAAAAATGTAGTATACTAGCTTTTTCTACCTCCTTAAAAACGTATAGGAAGTTTTATAACTAAAAGGGTTAATTAATAATAATTAATTAATTGTACGAAAAAGCACAACTTTGGAGACCTATGGAGTGGGTTTTTTTCAGGTTGCGGGCGATGATAATGATAGCGAAATGTATATTTATAATCTATAGGTGAATTTCCAAAGTTTATCACGAATAATCTCCGGAACTACTGGCCAAAATAGCCAAACTACAGGGTATCCCCCGAATTATTGAGTGACGAATAAAATTGTGTGCTACGTTTTACCCATCTAGAATCTTTTTATAAAGAGCTCTACTTCGACTCGTGGAGAATGAGTAGGTAAACGAATCTATGTAGATTATTGGAACTGTATTCGCAGATATCTTATGAAAACACATATTTCCAGTGTTAATATTCTGCAGACTCATTCGGTCATTGAATCATTTGCAACGCCTATCGCCGATTCGCAATATCAATTATCTGAAACGCGAATTAACAAACACGGCAACTTTGTTCTACTCCTTTCTTTTTGTGAATGAAAGGAACCAGTTTGATTATCGTTTTCAAAAAGTTGCAGCAATATTCGTTTGATTGGGCGAGTAAGAGGAAAAAGCTACAAAAAATTGTCGTAAAACTATCATTATATTGGATTTATATTGGGACTTTGTCTTATCGTAAAATTAGCCAATAAGATTAGGTACTATTTAGTGGCTGAACACTAATAAAAATTTAATTAAGATACCAGTAAATATCTGCCTAAATCCCTACGTACCTAATAGTTGTATGTACCTTCTGTTTTAATGCTGAATAATTTTGCGTATTTTAAAAAACTATATAGGTACTTAAAAACATTAAAATACAAACTTTTCTTAAACCTTCCATAAATCTTCTTTTCTTTGAAGCAAAAATTAGAACATCATCAATTTACTTTTCCAAGTCAATAAAACATTATTGGATTGGTAACTCGCAAACTACTGCTGCCTGAAAATTAATCCATCTCGATTATTACTTGAGTTAGACAATAAGGCCCATGGTCAATTTTGATCAATTTTGAACATTTATAAAAGACCACTTGAAGCATCTTTAAAATAAAAACAGTATCATCAAAATCGTTTCACTTCTTTAAAAGTTCACATTTATTAAAAAAACAGTCGAATTGTCCCCCTCCTCTTTGATGAAAAATAGTTATAAAATGTTGAATTACAACATGTGAATAAGACCCCTCTGTTAGGTACCTACTTAATGTTGAATCTATCTAAAGTACCTACTCTCTCCTTCCTCCTTCCTGAGATAGGTAAATAAATTATTTTAGTTAGGTACTTAAATCAGTGAATAAATTTAATTAAAACAATGAAAGTGGGGATTTCATCAGAATCTCTAGATAGAAGCTTTTTTGATTCAAGGTAAGTAATGCCCGATTTCTTATTGAAAAAAAGGACCTAAGTATGTCACTGCGTCGCTTGGATAAAAGCTGACTTCCTAAAGGAAAAACGTTATTAAACGTTTTTAAAAACGTAACTCCCAAAAACGCACAAAGTAGCTAAGTATAGTAATTTATTAAGCGGGTAAGAAAGGTACAAACAGTGCTAAAAATAAATTATCAGAACATTTGTGTACCTACTGTATTTAATGTTTATCTATTGCGTGCAAAAAATGAGAAAATTGATCAACGGAATGGAAACATTAGACCTATGATAATAAAAAATTGCAGTTAGGTTTTACCTACACTATTCTATTTTCCTACTCTACCTAACCACAAAATTTTCTTTTTAATTTTTATCTTAAATCTTGATTGGCGATGAAGGTGGATTTAATTACAAAAAAAACACTAAAAATTAACTAAAAATTAACTAAAATAGGTATGTACCTACTTACTTTTTAGGAATGTCCAAAGTGAAATCTTCCAATAACTTAATTTAAATTTTCCAAAACCGCGAGAAAAACTTTGCGTCTACCGACCGCTGCGGATGAGTCCTCGAAAATGCGGGTGCTCAACATGCATGCTCTAAGACTATGGAGCTCTACTCAACGCTTCGGCATGGCATTACCGCTAGTAGATATCAAGGGGGAGCTATATTCTGACAACAGTTTGCACTAGTATAATTTGGTTGGAGCTTACAGGAAAGAAGAACTTATAATATTTTTTCTCTACTTTCGAAGTTTCTTATTTTTTGATACAAAAGACTTCAACGCGCAACTTTAATTTTCCAAGCTAGCAGGAATGTCTCTGAAGCTCGATTCTGATTTCCGATGTTATTTATACATTATTTATAGATAGAATTAATTTTATATAACACCGAACCGAGTCGGGAATCGAACCCGCAACCTCCTGCGAGGCAGTTGGACTTAGCAGCTAATTAGCATTTGATGGAGCTTTTAGTGTAAATTAGACAACGAAAAAGTGTTTTTTTTAATGCTGGAACAGTACGTGGGGGAACCAGTGATCAGGAAAACTTTGTTAGCGTTTTTTTGTATAAAGCCTCGAATTCACTAGGGCACAAGTTCTGAGACTGTTACAGAACATCTACGGTGCGTGTTCTCAGAACATTTTGGTAACATGTCGTGATACATTTTGCTTGTCCACACCAGCAGTCTCCGCCGAGATGTCGCCCGAGGAAGTCGTGGCAGTTAGTGCTGCGTACATTTATATCATTTTTATTTTATCGAGTAGTTTACCGAAACGTTATAAAAAGAAAAGGTGGGTGCGAAACTACTTATCACAAAGAGAAAGCAGTGATAATATCTTACGTGATCTTCGAATGTTTGATGGATCATTTGTAAATTTCACTCGAATGACATCGACTGATTTTGAAGTTTTACTAGAAATGATCGGGCCTGCCATAGCTAAACAAGACACAATATTACTTGGTATTGGTATTTGAAGTTCATTGGCTAACCCCTCCCAAGCATCATTTTTCCTTATTTTATTTTTGTATTCACGGTTATTCGTGTCCCACAAACATCCTTTGCTTTCGTAAAGCTCAATAAGTTTTAGAACTAATTGATTTCCCCACTCTACGGGCATGTTGATGCTAGAATTCGCGCACGCGTCCACACTCTGCAACAGCGGTCGCAGGACTGATGTCGCAGGAAGTTCTGTCTCGCGAGCCAAAACACGGAACCTGTTCTGCGACACGTAGATGTCGCTGTATAGTCGCGTGCGACGTCGCAGAACAGAGCGCGACGTCGCGGCGACACGTAGACGACATGTGCCTAGACAGGTTCTGCGACGATTTGTCGCCTAGTGAATACGAGGCTTAAACCGTTTTAGCGTCCTCTTTCGGTCAAGTGTAAGTTACCTGTAGGTACCTATGTAGCATTTAAATATACCTACTGAAAACTGTCACGTTCTGCTAATTAAAAAGCGTTCTCAGATATTAAAAATTAATGTGAATGTCATGAAGTCATTAAATTATGCGTTTTAACCTCATTGCAGCGTGTAAAGTAGTCTCGTTATTTGAATGTAGCTACTTAGACGGACGACGACTTACACGAAGCTCTTGGAATTACGTTTATCGCGTACGTAAACCAACTTAATTAGACATGCTGATAACAATCTTAGAACCAGGGTCGGCTTAAGGGTGTGCGGTGATCACGGGCGTATTAATCTGAACGAGAAAGTTCGCGACATTTTCAACGGCGGTACGTACCTATATGAATGCCGCATTTTGTCTTTTACTGCTAAACTGCTTGAACGCCGGTCCTAGGATAGAGCGAGCAGAGCTATCGCTAGATGCCAAAAGGCAACGAATTTTTTAAAAATTCGTATTAAGATTTTTATGAAGAGCGATAATTATTATTTTGTTGAGTCCTTATGGTGACGTCTAAGCGACGACGGTGCCCGACCTATTTTTCTGTCTAACCGCTGAAAAGACTCGGGGTTAATTTTTTACCGACTTTCGCAAACGGTTTCGCGTTCGACTTTAATTCCTTATTTTTTTTTTTTGGGCTCATTTTACTTATGTTTCGTTGCGTTACTTCTGTTGTGTCTTTTACCTAACGCAATTATTCTCAAAAAATTCGCGTTTCTTCCACGCGCTGCCGCCATTGCCTTTTCCTCGAGATTTAGTTGCCTTGCCTATTACTCCCGAAAAACTACATAAATTTGAGTGCAACTGACTGTGTTCCACGGGCGCTATGAGATAGAGCCGTCCCTGCTCAGAACATTTGAAGGGTGTGACTCAATGCTGTCTTTCATAAATAGGTAAAAATCTACCTGTTTCTTTGTAGGTAATGGGGCACATAGTTACCTAGCTTTCATATAGGTATACTCCTACTAGATGCGAACTTGAGTTTTTGTGTTCAAACAAATTTCAGAAATTTATTACACAACCCCTGGGGTTATTTTGTAAGAATAAAAAAAACACGTGATTAATAATTTAATAATTTATTTCATGCTTTATTTTCACCGAATTTTGACTAAACCGAACCAAGGAAAAACAATTTTCCATACAAACTTTACCACCCTATTTAACCCCCTCAGAGGTTAATTTTTGAAATTTTTATTAGCCTATGTCTTATTCTAGGTCCTAATCTATCTACGTTATTTCATCTAAATATCTTCAGTATTTACGGAGATTACTTATAACAAACATTCACACAGACTTTCCCATTTATTATAATAGTAAGATGACATAAATTCGCTATTTTTGTTGCGGCTATAGGTACATGACGCGGCAGTATCTATTCGAAACCAAAGATCCTATGACGTTTCAAACCAATAAAATAGTATTAGGTAGGTATAGGTGCTACATTTTTACTGTCAGGATTGTTCATAATTACCCATATGTTGTCTATCTATAGGTACCTATACAGGGTGTTAGTGTGAACAGTGTTATCCTTGAAACCAGAGTATTATTAGTGTATTCAATTTATCATCATCATCATCAGCCTATATTAGTCCACTGCTGGACATAGGCCTCCCCTAATGAGCGCCATAGCGCCCTGTCTTCAGCTTGCCGCATCCAGCATCTGCCAGCAGTCCTTCGCAGATCGTCATCCCACCTGGCCGGAGGGCGTCCTACACTACGTTTGCCGAGTCGCAGTCGAGTATTCAATTTATGTTCAAACCTAAATACAAACATTACAGATATTTCTAGTTTTTAAACAGCTAGAACAACCAGAACAAATATTTGCAGACAGTACAAATATTTTTCCCAGGGAGGGCTTCCACCAGCTCAATAACCTTGTAGAAATAGAATACACTCAGTCCTTTAGTGAACTCATTATGAATACTATAAATGAAAGATTCATCATTGGTAATAATTTTTATTTTATTTCTAACACATTGTTAATCTTCAGCAAACAAGCCACTGTCCATATAATCTAATGAATCTACCTTCACATGGGATGTAAAGAAAGCACCATCAGTGGCATCATAACTATAAACTTTACAAATACAGTACCAGGTACTCTTACCACAACCTCTACATTTACTAGCATGCTTCATAGTTATCTCTTCCGGGAACGTACAGTCTACAAATTCACCTAATCTATGCTCATAATCTATTAAAATGTCTTGAGAGCCCAGGACATTTTCGTAAACATACTCATCTACACTCTCAAAAGTACTTAGGGTATTAAATTCATTTTTCTGTGTTTTAGTCAACAACTTATCTAACATGAAAACTAAGTGATGATGATAGCATTGAAAATTAATTTTGTCATGGGATTTATCTTTTAAATCCATCCAGAGTTTGACGCAGCTATGAGGTGTTCTGTTTGTACCACTGAACAGTGTTGGGTTAGTGAGGAGAGCACTAGCTGCCATAACCCCATCACAGTTCACGTCCTGGTGCAGCCTATCTGCTTCATCCAATGTCTTGACCCCACCATTCGCAATCACAGGCACCGAAACTGATGCACATACTTCCTTCAATGCCTCAACATCTATTTTATCACCACTTTTTTGAGATGGAGTTCTTCCATGGACTGTCAAAAAATTCACCCCACACTTCTCCAACTGCTGACACAAGTCAATAGTCCGCTTTAGTTCTTTTAATACTCTTATTTTGACAGAAACACTGAATGTATTTGGCAGATTGTTTCTTATTCCCTTTACTAAGTCGTAGATGATGTCAGGCTTTGATAAGAGTGCACAACCATAACCATCTTTCATGGCCCATCTCTGGGGGCAGCCACAGTTGAGGTCTATTCCATCAGCAAAAGGATAAACTAACTTAGAAGCATCTACAAAATCATCCTGGTTATTTGCAGCAAACTGAACAATCAGAGGAGTATCATTGTAAGTAGTAGAGAATTCACTGGAGCGAGCTTTTTCATTCTGGCAAAATGAATCTGCCAATATCATCGGTGTAAAACAAAGGTCTACTCCATAGCTGAAAACAAAAAATTAGCTTTAGGTTAGTGGTGAAGTGACCGTATTGGAAAGATAACTGAAGGAAATTGCATCATAGTACCGACGTTTAATATTAAACAATAGGTATGTAGTTTGCTTACTTCTTTACTAAAGTCCTGAATTGTACTTTACTGTATCTAACCATAGGTGCACATACTCTCACATACGTGTTATTATGTTTGGCGCCTTGGAATAAATCTGTGATACTGGATCTGGACTTCATTTTTACACTTGATTTTTTGGTTTGGTATTCATAATCAGATTATTATGTGATTATGTGCCCGGTTTTATCGTTGATTTGGTAGTTTCGGTTTCATTTCACTATCTGTAAAATTACAGTTACGGGGAGGTTTTATCATGAGGTAGGTTGTGGTTATGTTATATTTTTTTTATCGAAGAGTAAACTTATAATTGACGATTATGGACCTTGTCTATTTATGAGTTCATAATAACAAAAGTGAAGTTAGGCGTGGAGCGTGTCGATCCGTAGATCGCCATCTAAAAGTCTCCACACACTGCCACAAGCACTGCACTGCACACAAGCCGGAGGCGGCGGGAGCTGAGGCGAAGGCGTGCCGGTTTTTCCTATGGCACCGCGCCGCGCCGCCGCCGCGTCGCCACCGCCTGCGGTGTGTGTGTAGGCTTTCATATTATGATTCAATAGAACGCCTTCGCCTCCGCTCCGTCTCCGGCTTCAGTATGTGGAGACCTTTAGAAAAAAACAAGCATCGATGAGGAATTATTTATGCCAATGTCATGTCAGTGAAGTGACGTTTGCGTGAAAATATCCAAAAAATATCTACAAGTTTTCACGAGGTGTTGGGATTTGTTTCCTTTTACTAAATTTTAATAATACCTACTCAATTCTCTATTCAAAAATTTAGAATTAAGGAATGGTTCATTGTTCTCTCTAACGTTTATTTGCAAAATAACATGGAAAAAGAGGAAAGGCTTCAAAGAATAAAAGGTAACAGCTGAGAGAGTTTTGAAAATTTCTTTTAAAAATTAATTTATCACAATTTATTATATTTTTGTAGCCGGAGCTTTTTTATCCGCCGTCGGTGGGATCTCTGCCTTCGTCGGATTTAGTGCAGCGTTGTCTGCGGCAAAGAAAGCCGATCCGAAATATTTCAACAAGGGTAAAGAAAATTCAATAGAGACAAACTTGCATTTTATCTACATTGGTTAAAACCTACTTTTTAAATTAAATTCTGTCCATAGGGGTACAAAGCAGTGTCGAAATGGCTGATACAGGCGCTATGTTAGCATTACGCGCTCTTAGCTGGGGTACTTTGTACGCAATAGCAGGTACTTCACTGTTGAGCTATGGAATATGGAAACTATCAGGTGCTAAAGATGTAAGGCCTTATCTTTTATTATCCATCATGTAATGATATAATTATTATAAGTCAAGGTCTTGCTTGATGTTGTACTATTGTAGTCAATGTTATTGTTACAGTTGAAGGAATTCAGAATCAAAATGGGAAATATCCTGCCAGTACTTCCAAGAAATAACCCGCCACAGTCAAGGACAGAGTTCAGTGGACTAAATGATTTGTTGACGTATATATCTGAAGACTTTGGGAAATCAAAAACCAAATAATGTTTTTAATTCATAGTATTTATTGTAAATAACACTAATAGACTTCCACTTAATATGTACTTAGCTTTAGTTAAATTAAATCTTGTTTTATCATAAACTCTTCTTTGTATGCCGGTCCAGCATTGCAGCTGGCTTTGCAAGTGTAAATGGCTAAAACTCCCCAATCCATGCTGTTAATATTTGTTTCAGACTCAATAAAATTTAGCATTTGAGGCATGATCTGTAAAGAAAATGTAACAGTTTTATTTGATTTATGTAATAGAATAGTAGACAAAACAACACTACATGCAAATAGGTAATCAAACTTAGTACTTGTCTAAATCCTAAGCATTACTAAAATAACTCTTGAAACTTTACCTGAAACTCAAATTGCCTCTGCTCTCCGCATAGTTCACAGTTTGGAACTACCTTATCTGAACCATAGGCAGGGTCTAATTCTGTTATCCACAGTGGTGAACCACCTCTATCATATCTTAG
Source organism: Eupithecia centaureata (assembly GCA_944547425.1). NCBI lineage: Eukaryota > Metazoa > Arthropoda > Insecta > Lepidoptera > Geometridae > Eupithecia > Eupithecia centaureata. Next base: position 6,106,163 of record OX155681.1, on the reverse strand, counting down.
CACTTGCTCTGGATGCCTTGCTACCCTTTTACTGAATTTATTGAAAACTTTATCTTCAGGCATTTCTTTAGCATACTCTTCCAGTTCACTCTCACTAACATTTTCTAAAGTTCCTGCTTTGTTTTGGTGCACCAGTTTTTGCAATTTTTCCATTTCTTGATTGATATCAACATCTTTTACATCTTCCTGCAATGGAAATGAATTAGCACAGAAACTCTACCTATGTATGATTTTCTTCAGTGTAAGAATAGATATATATTTTTTTCAATCCTAAGCCTATGGTTGTAAGTCATTTCTCTTACCTGATCCTCTTCATCAACCACTAATTCCCACTCCTTCAGCAAGATAGATTTTCCAGCTTGCACCACTACAAAATTATTAAGTTTCACTGATTCATTAGCCTGAAAATTTAAGAGGATCTTAGATACAAGTATTCTTTTTATAAAAATAATCTAAAAAAAAAGTACCTGCCTGCAACTCAGGACAATTTTCTTTGTGACCATTTTTCCAGTCCAATATTTGGTGATTTCTACAACAGTAGTAAACCTTCTTACACTTGGAACAGTGTGATGGTGCCTTGGCACCACATAACTCACATAGTTTAGGCAAACCATCCATTGGAAACTGAAAGAACCAAACACAACATTAGATGGAACACTTCCAATTTGCATCACTGAAGCTCAGTACCTAACAGTTTAGATTTTTTTTTCAGTGCTTAACCCTTGAAGGATTCTTTTCAAAAACCTAAAACCTCCGTCAAGGATCACGGCGGCGCTGCGGCGGTGGAGGGGGCAGACGATATTTACGACTCAAAGCACTAAAATGCTTATATCTCAAGAATTACTTGGTCTTTTTTCAAGATCTTGTCTGATTTAGAATCGAGAATAAATACACTATCGAAATATGTAAATTAAATTTGTCATAATGATACTTTTATACTCGCATTTCATCAATAAATTCAAAGCATTATTTCGCTTTTCAAAATAGCAAAAAACCTCTTTCCTTTCCTAAGGATGTAATAAATCAGGCTATAAACAAAACAAATTCATAGCTGTAGAGCTTGTTTTCAAAAAATCTACTCAAAGTAAGCCATAGTTTTTGAAAAAACTAAGAAAAAACTAATTAGAGCACAGAACACAGCACACCATGAAAACTACGTGAGAAAAAACTTTTTTCTTTTTTATTTCTTTCGTTTTTTCTATTGACAAAGACATTTAGAATGAAGTTTTGTTCGTTCGGGATCGAAAGATAAAAAAATAACAAGCCAATACAAACCTTAAAGCAATTAAAACAAAGATCTATTTGGCCTGTTGTTACCGGCTGCCCGCAGCCGGATAATCCTTGACCGTTAAGCAACTGTCACCGGACGCCGGCTTCCGGACGATCCTTTAGAGGTTAAAGTATCTACTAAGAATTTACCTCTTCCTCCTTTTCTACATAAGGATGATATGAGTAAAATTCATTTTTTCGCGGCAATTGGCAGCGAAGCACTAAGAAATTTTCAGATGAGTTGGGTCTCCAGCTGCATGCTTTATTTCTACAGACAAAAATAAATATTGTCCGATGGAAGCAATCGTCTGATTCTTCGTATGGTGCATAAATCTGAAAGAATAACGTGCATGCCTTATTCCAGTAAATGTAACTTTAACCAACAGTTTCATAACTCAACAAATATTATAGCCGGTAGGTATGTACTTCTGCTTTTATCACAATGTACTTACTTGGCAAAGGAAAATCAGACGTTCACTGCAACGTTTACAAGACAGTTCAGGATAATTTTTAAGATCTAACCATGCTGGTTTTCCACCAACTTTGCTTGGAAAAAATCGTGGGTGTAGAAGCCATTCAGCTTTTTGTTCGAGAACACCGATATCAACTTTAGTGGTCATGGTTATACAGATTCTTTCTTTCACCAGTATTTTACATTTAGATTTCAAATCACACAACACAATAAATTACAAACAAATAGAATATTGCGAAACGAAACGAAATCAAACCAAAGTAAAAAATCTGTAAGAACTGACAGTTAACTAAGTACCTTGACTTGGCTTCTTGATTATGGCTCTGCGTAAATAGGTACCTATAAAAGCAGAAGAAACATTGACCTAAGTTTTTTTTTAGTGGTTATTCCCATCTGATCATAAGATCCGTTTGTGGTTGCATCTGATCACACAAATTTATTTATTTATTTAAATTTTGTGCCAACGGATCACAACATATTTTATTTTGTAATATTAATAAGCAAACACAACCTTTTTTTAAAAGACTACCTTATAACTGAAAGTCTCCACACACTGAAGCAAGCCGGAGGCGGAGCGGAGGCGAAGGCGTGTCGGTTTTTCCTATGGCACCGCGCCGCCGCAACCGTATAGGCAAGGCGAAGGCGTGCAAGTTGTATCCTACCTATTGAATCGTATGAAAGACTACACATAGACAGGAGGAGGTGGTGGCGGGCGGCGTGGTGCAATAGGAAAAACCGGCACGCCTTCGCCTCAGGCACGCACGGCCATGGCTTCAGTGTGTGGCGACTTTAAATCAAAACAAGCTAAATCCACATAGATTTTTCCCACGTAGAATCTTCTCTAATAGGTACGTTTTTAAACGGGGATAAATCCAAACTTAATTCAAGTTTTTCACGAAAGTCAGACCTTTTCAATCTCTTTTTGTAAGCATGCAAAAGTTCGTTATTATCTCTGATACCTGCCTACATCTACCAAACATTTTAATCTTGGCAAATGTAATAGCAATGATTAATATAGTACGCAATGATCTGAATAAGAAAAACATTTATGTAGGTACCTACCCTGAAAAATGTGCTACCCAGGAGTTTACCACTTTTGATATCCACCGACACATATTTTATATTCTTACCATTCTTTAATAAAGACATCATCATCATCATCTTCAACCTATATTAGTACACAGCTGGACATAGGCCTCCCCCAATGAGCGCCATAGCGCCCTGTCTTCAGCTAATAAAAACATAAGGGTAAATAATTAATAAATAAATAATTCCGGACAGTCAACATATTAGAGTAGGATTAAAAAAACTGCATAACTTTTAGTGCTACACACATTCAAATTCCTATCCTATAAAACCAGTTCCAAACAGCATACCTGCAATCGAAAATATATCTTACTCTTACTATTATAATAAATGGGAACCTCTGTGTGAATGTTTGTTTTAAGTAGGTAATCTCCGTAACTAGGTACTCAAGTTATTTAGATGAAATTTGGTATGCAGATATTTTATGATGTAGAAAAAGACATAGGCTATTAAAATTTGAAAATTTTAACCGCTGAGGGGGTTAAATAGTGTGGTAAAGTTTATATGGAAAATTATTATTTCCTTGGTTTGTTTGATTCACTCAAAATTTGGAATAAATAAACTACAAAGGAAATAATCAAATACGTATTATTTATTTTTTCAAAACTACCTACCCCTAGGGGGTGTGCAATAAGTTTCTGAAATTTGTATGAAAAAACTCTGGTTAGCGGGCTAAGCCGCTGGGCGCATCTAGTTTTATAACAAAATAGCTGGTGCCCGCGACTTCGTCTGCGCATGATTAGTATTTCGAGTACTCACGATTTTACTTGCGTAATTCCCTTTCCCGTGGGATTTTCGGGATAAAATAATTGTTATTGTCATTCCAGCTTATAATCTATCTCTGTGCCAAATTTCACCCGGATCCGTTCTGCAGTTTTTGCGTGAAAGAGTAACAAACATCCATCCATCTATCAATCTATCAATTCATACTTACAAACTTTCACGTTTATCAGTTCAATTCAGTTTGGCCGTATAGCCCAGGGAAACCAAACTGAATTCCGGGATAAAATGTACCTATCCCATGTCCAATAGTCCCGAGTTCCATTCGAATTCATTTACTTCCGTCGTGATGCGTGGTTAAAGAATTTTTCTTTCACCCTCTCTCCCAGGGGAACCTTAGCTAATTCCGGGATAAAAAGTATCCCATGTCCTTCCTTGTAGTATGAACTCAAATCGTCCCGAGTTTCATTCCAACTCATTCAGCAGTTTCGGCGTGATGCGCGGTAAAGGATTTTTACTTTCATACCCTCTCCCATGAGAACCTTACTGAATTCCGGGATAAAAAGTATCCTATGTCCTTCCTCGTAGTATGACCTATAATCATGCCGAGTTTCATTTCAATCCATCAAGTAGTTTCGGCGTGATGCGCGTTACGATACAGACAGACAGACAGCCAGACATGTATGAAAAAAATTACAGTTTTGGCTTGAGTATCGATAATAGAGTGCCCTCCAAAAAAAATCTAAATATCTTAAATGTACAGAATTGGACCTGTTACAGTTTTATTATAAGTATAGACTTATAGACCATGAATGGAGCCACCGCAGCGGTTGTCGGATCAGCGGTGTCGGGTGTCGGAGCACACGCTGCTGGTGAGAAAGTCTGTGTGAATGTTTGTTGTAAGTAATCTCCGTAATTATGGAATTTGGTACGTAGATACTTAAGGACCTAGATTAAGACGGGCTATTAAAATTTGGAAATTTTAACCTCTGAGGGGTTTAAATAGGATGGTAAAGTTTGTAGGGAAAGAAAAAAAATCCTTGGTTAGATTCACTCAAAACTTGGTAGAAATAAACTATGGAGTGAATAATTAAACACATATTTTTTATTTTTTCATAACCCCTAGGGGGAGCGCAATAAATTTCTGAAATTTGTACGAAAAAACTCTGGTTCTCGGGCGAAGCCTCGGGGCGCATCTAGTTTGTAAATAATGCGTAATACTTGCTCAATAAACAGTGTGGGAAATAAAAAACGCAAGTTTTATGTAACATATTTTTTATTTTCCTAGGCATACTTATCTAATTAAATAAAAGGAAAGAGTGACATTACATCATTTTGTTTTTCATGGAAGCTAATTAATTTTAACTATGATACACAAGTAAAATTTCTTTACAGTTTAACTTTATAAAGTAGGTACAGTATTAAATACAGATTGTTAATAGATATAGTAACTAATATTTACATGTCCATAGATCAACTACCTATAATAATTTAATAGACAGGATTTGTGGGCCTGGCAATAACTAACATTCATTCCTTTTGAATTTTTTACAGTCACTAACAGCATCATCAAGTTTGGTCACTCTCCTCCCCTTGAGGAAAGGGCTGTCACTTTCACCAACACTTTGTCTCAAACAGTTATTCATACTGGATGTATTTTGATTATGTAAACTGTGTTTTTTATCACTCATTGACTTATTTTTAACTATTAATGTATTTTGAATGTCCTTAACTATATCACTTGAGTGTAATTTTATGGGAATCAATATTTGATTTTCACTGTCACCTTTTTTTAACAAATCTTGTTTTATATGCAGCATTGATCTGTTTTCCACTAAATCACCAGAAAGCCTTATTGTTTTTCTTAAATGAATAGTCTCAGTGTTGTCAGAATAGTTGCGTTTTACAACTATATCACCGGTAGGCATTTGTCTCAGTAATAATGTACCATGGCCATCTGACTCTTTGCTATCTGATTTAAGTTTGCTTGAACCACCTTTTTCATTCTCTGAATTGTCATCATTCCCTTCTTCAGTCTCAATTAGTTTGCCTGGAAACAAAAATGGATTATATTTGAGTGATGTGGTGCAGCCTGCGAAGTTCTGCCTACGACGCAGGTTGTGGGTTCGATTCCCGTCTTGGAATAAACACTTTCCTGATCAAAGATACATGATACTGGCCAGGCCCGGATTAAGGGATCCAGGGCCTCTAGGCACTTGGTATTCGAGGACCTGTCTACCTTACAACATTATTCTAAACCTCCGCCATCTCAAGGCCATCATTAGACTATTAAAGAGTATATATTTTAATCTTGACTTGAACATCAGAATAACTTCTCATGTTAGTGATAAATTCAAAAAAATTCAGTCTAAATTAAAATTGGCTAGTAGCGATTGTATCTCTTTGCTTCGAGAGGCAGGCTATTAGAACTATTTCTAGGAAAGTCAGTGTCGTTTTTGATGTAACTTTACTCACTATTCTTTTTTTATCAGTTTATGGTTCTCATTACTTAGACATCGTAATTTATGGCATGTTTATTTACCTACTACCCATTATTACTTGGAAAAAATGTCAATTTTTCGGGCAAGCCAGACTTTAGGGTTATAAGTGTTCCATGGAACCCTAGGCACAAGCCTTGTGGACCTAGGGGCTAATCCGGGCCTGATACTGGGTATTTTCTACATATATAATAAAAATTTATATCTCTGTAATTTATTTTATTAAGTTTATCAGTAATCCATCAACATCATCTAGTATCCATAACACAAGCTCTGCTTAGCTTGGGGCTAGATGATGCTGTGTGAATTGTCCAGTATTATTTATTTAATATGATGTCCTAGGCACAAAAATATTTAAAAATGTAGTGAAATGTAAGTAAAAGTTCCTAAAAATATGTACCATTCAGTGTAGGGAACGTTATGTCAGGTAGAGCCAGATGTGAATCAGGGTTGAATTTGTGCATGAGGGCTTTCAACAAGTTTGAGATTTCTTCTCGTTTTCTGGTCACCACTAATTCATCAAACCAATTGGTTAGTTGCTTGATGGGGATTGCATAGTCCAGGACAGGATCCTAAAACAGAGTAAATAACATTAAAAATCTTCTTAGGTTATTAATAGAACAGGTACTTAAATAAGTGCAATGTATAATGTAAGTCCACACTTGGCAGAAAGCCTGGCATAAAAATTACATAGCTCAGCATTGTCTCATCAAGCATGCATTGTATCAGCATGTTTTTGTTTCTGATTTTCTGATCTTGATACTCACCTTAAAAAACTGTTCAACATACTGCAACAAATACAGTCCACAGTCAGTAAAGTTATTTTGTTGAGGTATTTTTGGGCAGCTTCCTTTTATGTTGTCCTTATTGAAGACCTTGGCTGGAGATATCTTAGCTTGATATTCACAGGTGAGGTAATCTCGTAATGTAGCTACTACTCGCGATCTTGAAGCTCCGGCGAGAGAATCGAATATCAATATGCAAGGTCTGAAACAAGAAAATGCCATTTAAATGTATCTTTTTTTTGCAAAATATTGGTGATCTGTGAAAGGCCTAAGCAAAGTGAGTATCACTGTTTGTATTATTCTTATCCCTTGTCTGCTGGGCAATGGCTTCATAAGATGAGATTTCCTCTTCTCCTTATCAGCTCTGGAATGGCTCTGCTGAATATGTAAAACAATAAAGGGTTTTGCCATAACCACCACACTTTGCTTGCAGACAGATTGGTGATCATACAAGTTTTGAAATAATAATAATACCCGACAGACAGTCCACAAAACATCATCTAGCCTCAAGCTAAGCAGAGCTTAGAAATAAAACACAGAAGGCAACCAATGCTCTTTCTGTAGTCCTTTAATCTTTGACTTGGAGTAGATTTTTAAGCCGCGACCACCACTTATACTTCAATGTTAATCTACTTACTGCTTAATAGGTTCTGTTTTTCTAACAACTGGTATCTCAACTTTGACTTCCACTTTCTCCTCTTCTTCATCAGAATCACACTGCATATCCAGATCACTTTCCTGTAAGAATAAACCATGATTTTTTATGTTTGGTGTATTTTATTGTTTTTATGAATCAGAGACATTATATACTATACTAGCATCTGCCCGCGGCTTCGCACGCGTATTTCTATGAAAACGTTTCAAGGCTATTTCTATCCTTTCGTTTTGTAACAGTTTTATTTACTCCAGAACCAAGTATTTGCTAGTTTGTTGTCAGTTTTACTCACATCAGCTTCCGCCTCATCACGCTCACTCAAGTTATCGGAGTCGCAATTTAATGTTAGCTGTTCTTGTTTGCTCATTGGTGTGATAGTTGTATTTCCTATTAGCATAGATGATCGCCGTTCTGAAAAATTATAATATCAGAATAGACATCGAATAACTTATCTTTACAAATAAATAAAATTAAAGCATGTTTGTTAAATCAAAATAAAAGCAGTTTTCAAAATATATATGCCCGGTTGTTTGTTCTAGTTTCCAAAACGAGTGGAACAATTTAAATAGGATTTGCATTGGCCGATGAACTTAGGTACTTGCATTTACTTTAAGAATTAAAGGTCGAGCTAAATGACATACAAATATCTTCAGAAAACTTCTCATTTGATATTCAATGGAAAATTTATTAAAACATAGGTACCTCTTTTCTTTATTTCCTGTGGAGTAACAGTCCTATTGTCAACCATGCTTCGGCAGCCTTCCAAGCTAGGGAAGCAAATGATGGCAACAAACCAGTGACAGTTTTCATTGATAGGAACTACAATAAAGTCTTTTTCAAATATGTTGACGTTCTTAGTCCAAGTTTTGACTCTTGCATGGCGCTTTTGTGCTGGTGTGAGCGCACTGTCCCACTCATGAGGGTTTGAACTTTTGTTTACTTTACTGGGTTTTGTTGTAAGTCTTTTGTAAAAAAATGTACTAAATATGTGAGTCCTTTCTCTTTGACTTTGGGTGAGTACATCATGTACTAAGTACTTCAGATAGAAGTCAATGATTACATCATTCAAGAATTGATCCTGAGCAAGGCACATGTAATCTTCTGTATTGATTGGTATACCACCTTTGCCAGGGGGGTAGATAAGAATTTGCCGTATTTCTGCAGGGTTCGAGCTGAAAATATTAAAGAAGAATATTAGCAAGATAATATAAAATAGATGTTATTCACTCTTTTGCATCTGGCCAAATAAAGTAGGATGAATATTGTGTAAATTACTAATCCAAGGTGAAATTTTAACCCTCCATTGTGGGACGTTTATTCCCACAATGGCAGGGTTAAAATTTTAAAAATTATAACAGAATCTATGATAAATTATATGTAATGTACCTTTTGGCTCCAGAACCAGATGAAACACTGCAAGACCTAGTTGTCATTTTTGAGACATTATTAGTTTCTTTTGAGTTATTGTGACATGTTCTGACCAAAATGTCATTGGCTTCTCGGGAATTCAGTTCATCCATCAACTGTCCAAACAGTGCTTTTAATGCTACTTTGGCCTCTTCAGTGATGGCATCAGGTAAAAGAGTTATTCTTCTATATGGATCCACTTTTGACATGGGGTCATAGAAAGGACCTAAAGAAGAAAGAAAAAAGAACATGTTGTATAACAGAATTAAGATTAATAAGATTAGGTAAAGAATTGGATTCAGAAATTACCTGATTCGTCAACCATATCGAGTGTAGATCTAATGTAGTGACCCGTTCGAATCATGGTGTATAGAAACATTACTGGCAGTCCTTTACCAAAATGCACTAGAATTCTTACAATTTCTCTTATACTTATTTGAAGAGCTACATCTCTATCTTCATTTTTACATGATGGTGCTACTATTTTAATACCTCTTGCTGATATCAGAACCTGTAATAAAAATAATAATACTATTGTAAACCTGTCAAGGAAGAAAGTTAAATAAAATAAAGCTCATACAATGACATTTTTAGTTAGTCATGTCAGTAAAGTTCAAGTGTGGAAGTAATACAGAGTTGATAATATCCTCCTCTATCCCAAGATGATGATGATAAAATGTACTTTTAGGGCAAAAATGCTGAGGTAATTCCGATCACTGTTCATTGATTGAATTGATTATCTACATGACCTTTATGAACATAGCAAAGTCAGAAACAATACATTAGTGTCTCAAAAGCGCCCATCGTTTGAGATAATGTCTTGTCCCTACATCATCCATCATCTTTTCAAAACTGAGGCCACAAACAGCACCTAGTGCCAAAGAGGAGGCCCAACAAAAGAGGGGACTAAAATTCTTATTGAGGCATAGCACCATACAAACTCACAGAAAAGCTAAAATGAAGCTGTTAATTACAAAGCCTGGTTTTGGCAGTAGGACAACACAGATGTCATGCATCCATGTGAGATACTAGCGCTGTTCACATTTCCTCCACTTAGAATTAGAATGAATAGTCATATTCATTGTACAGTGTTACTATAATGCCAAGAATTAGACGCACCTTTTCTTTTGGAGTATATCGGTATGATCCAATGCGAATAGTTCGACAGTTGAAAGAAGTGGAGAATCCTTGCATATTTGAGGGGTTGGCCTCTTCTCTGCTGCCATCTAAATGGAATAAAATTTTTACTTGAAATTGTTAGTTTATTTTTCTAAGATTTATTTTTCACAAGATAATAAATATCAATTAATAAGTAAAGAATAGTAATATAGTAGTTATATAAAACAATTAGGTAGTAACATAGCTATGAGAAGTAAATTTAAGGGTAATGATTGAAAGATCAACAGTTGTTGTTGATTAGTTTTGGTCTAATCCATTATTACAATGTAACTGGTTGATTATCTTTCCAAAAAACCTACCCTGTTTCACTAAGATGTTGGGACTGAATGCAGTAAACACATTATATTCTATCTACAGCCTACGCTGCACGGCGATCTTTACACAAACAACAATAATAGAAGCTTATATCAATACAATGCTTCCATTAGTGTAGTGTTTGTAAAAAACACAAAACTGAAACAGATGAAATCTAGATTGTTTGTTGATAAAATAATAAGATGATGACTAGTGCATTTTCCTAGCATCCTTATGCTAGAAGCACAGCCAATATACTGCAAACTATTTAACATCAAAACCGCATGCCCATCAATGTTGATGGGATCCTTTTTGCTGACCTATCTAATCGTTTTAAAATGCTGATAATAGCAAGTTTTTAAGACAGAGCTTACAGCAGGGTAGGGTAGTGCAGGTAGATAAATGCCTGGTATTATTTTGTGTGGAAGATCAAAATTTGAGATGCGGCCCAAACCGCCTTGCGCAGCGTGCGCTCTTTACAAAAGAGACACTTACGTGCTTTTTTATGAAATGGGTCCGACATTTTGGATGTATATCTAATCGTAAGCAATCCAAAACACTGTTTATCACATTCGAATCATATTACGAAGCTAAAATCGCGACGAGGACGGTGTAAATCATTAGAAAATATGTCCGCCAGCCATTACATTACTGGGTTAGGGTTACCAACTCAAAAACTTAAAAGACCGCGAAAAACGAGCGAAGTCACATTCAATACACAAATCACTTTAGAAAATTTAACTATATTCATTCATAAGGTTTTCTTCAAACGGTTCTTTATTTGTGCTTTTAGGCGTTCAGTTTGGGCCCCGAGGTTACCCTCTCTACTCAGACTTCACATTAAAAATTCTTTTGTTTAATTATTAATTAAACAAAAGAATTTTTTAATCTAAAAATATTTAATTGATATGACAATAAATGTCAAAATTTCGCAGAGAAGTTGTATTTCAAGATTTAACAAGCAGGCAGGCCAGTCCAGTAGTGCACTATAATGGTCTAGGATAGTGATCAGGACAGCTAACTTGACCGGCAAGAACAAAAATAAAGGTTTTCAAAATGAAACTGATAATAATCTTGGTACCTACTGTGCCAAACCTTCAGTACCTCTCAAACTTTTAATCGATTCGTTGTGGATAGCACGGTAGACGAGTCATATTTTTTAATGTAATATTTTTTGTTAGGTTTACGACAGTGGTGTCGTGTCATTTTGAAATCCATTGTAACTTCCTCTTATTGAATTTAAGAAGGGTCTACTTTGAACAAATCCTTCATGATTTTTCAAGTAAATCAAGCTTGTAGCTTTCGTTTCTGGATGTTGCTAAATATAAATAATCTGGAGTTGATAACTTGCGAACAAATAATTTATGTCGCGGCTGCCGTGTCAAGCACCTTATAATTAATGACATGGCTACTACGACACCAGTCATGTTTTACTCCTATATTAATTATCTATCTTGGTTTTCATACGTGTTTAGACTTAGGACCCTACAAACAAAATAGAGAGTATCTGCATTACATAGTTCATACGTGCCAAATAGCCGTGTCATCAACTTCTATCGCGCTTGACACGGTAGCCGTGTCACGATATTTACATGACTGTTTGAATTTTTAAAAATGCGCCGCAACGAATCGTTATCTAATGCAAAAATAAGAAAAAATGCTAACACTTGCATTACTTATAACAAACAAGTTATTTTTCTCATTTTATATTTAGACTCATCAAGATCATTTAACTTTAAAGTGATGTAAAATTATAGTGTGTAGTGACTAAAAGGCAAGGCGCAAAGCGAATGTGAGAATAAAGTGTTCACCATACAAAATATGTTGGTATTAAAGTTATAAGGAGCCGCCGCCATGCCAGTTTAAAAATCTCCCAACGATCAAGGGCATGTTCTCTGAGTTGGTAACTCTAAATGATTTCAAATGACAGCGTTATTGACAGTGACATTGAAAATTTTCCATAGACAATTTTTTTGTTTTTACGTGTTGCAAGGTTCTCGATGGGCAACCTGCAGGGCTATTCAGACTCTCCGCTGCAGAGTCATCGATTCGGAATCTGGCGCAGATTTGCGCGAAATTCAAATATTTAAATAGTTTTTAATATTTTATGCGTTCTACACGGAATATAAATAAAGAAAAAGTAATTCTGCGTCAGATTCCGAATCGATGACTCGGTAGCGGAAACTCTGAATAGCCCTGCTGCAAGGCCGAGAGTAGAATAAATGAACTTTGATCGATAATTTTTAATGAAAATGATTTTCTACAGTTTCAGCAAAAAAAAATACGAATTTATATTTTGTTTCCAAAATGATGTAGACATATTATGCTATTGAACGAAATTCGATGACGAAGGTCGTCAAATATAGCTTATGCTATGCTCTCATTTACGGTTATTGGCAAAATTGCGTCAAACCAGACGCACGCAGAACCACAATCAAGAAGTTGAAGTGGAACACCTCTATAAAAATTATGTTTTCCTTTCTACTAACTTAATAATAATACCTAACATAGGTATAACATCATATCCAAGAAGACAAGTCCATACAAATAAAGGAAATTATTGATCACTGTAGGTAATATTATTTTTTGCTTACCATCCAAGTCTATTCCAATGCCACTATCAGGGGTACCTTCTATTTCACTCAAGGATGGTTCTTTCGTGGTTGCCGATGATTCATACTGAAAAAGAAGTTTTTATTGTTATCTATGAATACATCCCCCTTGAAAAAAGACCACTGCTGGATTATGGCCACGTCTCAAGGTCAAGGTTGATGCACGGTTCAGTGGAAGGTCTATTCTGACTGCACTGCTACTGACCAACCCCGGTATCCCTTATTAGCGTTTAAAAATTATAAGCCGATAAGCTCACGCCAATTAAATCAAAATGTCCCCAAGCGAAAAATTAGAAAAAACACTGCACAATGAAAGAGTTCTCAAACATACCTGATTGCCAAAGGAGCTATTTGAATCTTCTTCATCAGAGCTTAGAGTCAATATAACAGGTTCTGGTTCAGGTTTCCCTCTAGGTTTCCTCACTCTAGGTGCTTTCTTTTCACTGGGCTGCTGTGTAATAAATAGAGCATTTGGGTGTTTATGTTTTTTTGGTGATTTTTTGTAAATCTATAGTAACCAGTAGCCCGATTTACTTGATTTACAGAGTTACTTATTAAAAGCATAAAATTACTGAAAACGCGTTTCAGGGTTTTTCTAAATACTCCTGAAAATGGGGTATAACGGGTTATCAAACATTGGGATTCGTAGTTTGGCTCCATATTGAAATGTACCATTCTTATGACCTGAAATTTTCAGTATGTACTGACTGATATAACTACAAATTAAAATAGGTATGCGTTTCAGGATTTTTAAACAACAGATAAATAATAAAATAAATAATTCCAGACAATCTACACAGCTTATAAATCTAATCTATAAAAAAATGAAAAATGAGAGTTTACGTTATTTATAGGATTTTTAGTAAATTTCTTTCTGTGCGAGCGAAGTCACTAGCGGAAAGCTAGTAATGTGTGGTTACTATTTCAAATGGAAATTTGTGATGTCCATAAATTAAAATTATTTTTGTAATTACAGTGATGCCCTGTCAGAACTTCGCTGTATTTTGTATCCATAGCGGTAGCGTAAAGCCTAGTTTGGACTACTTTAGTAATTTAGTAAAGTAACGTGTAATTTAGTGGCTAAACTACTGGCTACTGCACTGAAATCGTTCGCATTAAGGTCCAGTATAGTACACAAGTAAGTGGTGTTTCGCAAAATGAATGGGCTGCAATAGAGTGAATAATCTGAATAAACTAATCGTAACGGCTATTTTAGAAGCGGTGGATGAGGAAATTTGTGCAATGTGATTGAGAAAAAGAAGTTATGGGTACGAAAATAGATGAATAGAAGAGATACACTAGGAGCTACTAATTGTCTTCTGAAGGAATTAGCATTGGAAGATCCTAAAGAACACTTCGATAGTTTTAGTGAACCAGTGAGCACGGACGCGTGGTGAGAGGCGCTACTCGCCTGATAAAAATAGAGTAAAATGGATCGACTCGACTTAATCGTTCACTAAACTACTCGACTAAATTGTTGTGGTTCACACACTTTTAGCCACTAAATTACTCGGTACTCTACTAAATTATTAGCCTAGTCCGAACTAGCCTTAAGCGAGTTGGTATGCGGTTGGTAACTGTTCACTAAAATACCCAGCGCTGCTATTTTTATGGGAAGCGAATACTGCCTACAGATGTTTTATTTTACGTAGGAACAAGATCAGTTAGAGATAAGATAGTTGATTACTTACGGTTTTTGTGCTGATGGTCTTGGCTGCTGTCTTCAATAAATTAATTTTAATACCCTCATGTTGGCTGAAACAGAAAAACAGTTTAGAAATGCACAAATAGGAAAGAATACTAACAATAAATGATACTACAGAGTTCAAACAATTTCATGCTTACATGCTTGGTTTTTCTATTATTACTCTTTCTGGTTCCTTCTTCTTTTGTTCTGCTTTTTTACTAGCTATCGGTACACCTTTAGGCTCTTCGGTAAATACTCTTTTACACCTGTAAGAAAAAGATTTTTACTATGATTTTAAATTTACAGAAACTTAAAATTTAAGAGCTAAATTCTTTCCAGTTTGTTAAATCTTGTGAAAATCATATTAAGGATGCTAATCATGGAGATATTTTTTAAATTTACAGAAACTAATGAATATGATAAAAAACCAGTGCACTCTCAATTAAATATTTAGAGTGTACTAGTTTATCTATACATATAATATATTAAAGATATTATGCCTTATATTGTGCACATATTATGTGGTATTAGATAGAATATAATATGTGGTAATAGAAAATTAGAAAAGCGAAGGAGAGAAGTGGCATTATCTAAGATACCAACAACTAGGTATGTTTAAAAGATCAAGATTGTGGTTAGGGAATATAGTGTTGACAGTTTTCATATTTGTTCACAGGTTCGGATATATCAAGAGTGTTTTAGTCTAAAATCCTGGCAATTTAATTGAGAGTTTAAAATGAATGTGCTGTATGTAGTCGCATATTGTAACTAGATATAAAAGGGGATATACATTAATAAGTTTATCTCACTTATATCTTTAGTTTAAAATACCTTTCACAGCGGCTAAAATCAAAGCCTGTGTAACCACAGGATTTGCAAACAGCAAGCATGCCATCTACATGTCTAGGCGGGGGCGACCGCTGCCCGGGAGATTCAGGACCATTTACTGCAAATAAAGATATTATCAGTTGATCAAGGTACTATTGTGAAATTGAAACTCAAAGCCAAGTCTCCGTAGCCGAAATCGGCCAGGAAGAATATATATATTGTGAAATTAATTTTATAGCTGAAGTCTATTTTTGAGACCAACCTAACTGATTTGAAGTTTGTTTATTTACAAAATGACGACGATAATTATTTCTTGTTGAATGTATATCGGCTATTGCTTTGTTTTGTGCAATTGTCTATATTTGTCGCTACTCAACAGTCGTACATCTATTTTTCTTGTCACCTCTATTGACTATGTACACATATTAAACTATGTTTAATATAAAGGAGCAACTTAATGTATATGTAACTTTGAGTGTCTATTATTTTTTAAAATCGCATCCTAAGGGGTCTAAAAAAGGGATCATATGTGTAATAAATATGCTCTGTATTTCAGGAACCAAAAGCTGTAAAAATGAACATTCATGTTCCCTTTACATTTGTTTCCCAAAAAAACGATTTAACACTTCTAGTTACGGTAGGTAGGTAGGTATACAAAGGAAATCACTTTTATTTGTAACACCTCAGTTCCTATCGCTCACACAATAGAAGCTAATATGCAACTTTCAACTTAATTTCGACTGGATCTTATCTGTACATACCAGGATCAGAGCTAGATTTCTCTGGAGTTGACACCTCACTGCTCTGTGGTTGCGACATTACACTTGGGGAACTTCTACTGCTCATCTCACCTACTAACATCTAAAAAGAAAAAACGAGAGGAGCATTATTATTATAGCTTATGATTATTGAAAAGCGCATCGTTCTGCGTAACTATGATAAGCCTGTAACAGCAAGTTATAGTCTCACATGCTATACTTAATTATTACAATAAAAAGACTACAACAGGAACAAACACAAATATCAGCTCTGGGGCCTTATTGTCTAACTCAACAGATAACCGTGATTCATTTTTGACATTTGAAACTTAGCCGGGACTTCGATTGTTCCATTGGTTGGCATTTGAATTTAATGATAATTGATTTCAAGTTAGACAATAAGGCCCCTGCCTGGTCCACATAATCAAACGTGTCTGCGGATACTTTTATTAAGCCTTCAGTGAATATGCACTGGTCTATCCTGGCATTACACTTTTACCTATATTATTCTAAACCTAGCTGTGTTTTACTTAAATTTTGTAATTAAATAAATGGTTGTGTGACATATGTTTCTGTGGGCCAGAGCTGTTGTAGTGTCCAAGGTGATGACAACCTAGGACACTACTGGATTTTGTAATGTACTGTACCATTACAAGTACTTTTACTTACTGGATGGTTCTCTAACATCTCTTCAATTGTAGATGTTGATCCAATTGACACAAAATAATCTATTTCGCTGCTGGTGTTCTGCATACATTGTATATGAGTGTCATCGGAAAAAGGAACTTGGACCTAAAACAAATAACAATTCAGTTGATAATTGACAATTATATGATTTAGTTGTACAGTTGCAGGGTCGATTCCAGGTGAGGCACAAATGTTTGCATAATATTAGTTTATTCCGGTCTTGGTATTATATGTATCAGTCATATGCTTACATACATTTTTATTTTATATACATAGATATTTTTATTATAAGTATATCACATTTATTATAATAGTAAGTAAGATAGAAAACACCCTGAACAAATATCTGATCAAACACAAATTTGTCCTGAGGCGGGAATTGAACCCTCCTGCGTCGCAGGGGGGCCTTGGCCTGCTGCGTCACAGAGGCCATCGAGAAATTAAAACACTAAAGACAGATTAGTACCTAGATTAACCTAAAAATTAGTCTAACCTGTTCAAGCACTTCTTGAAGTGTACAACTTTCTTTAGGTAGTGTAAATGTAATAAGTCTTTGTTCTCCATTCTGTAGGAATATTAACATTTTCGCGGACTGTGTTTCTGCTGCCTGCTCCGATGGGCCTTGTGCTTGAGCTTCGTTGTTTTCTGAAACTAATGCATCACATATTACACTGCTAATTAATATCGGAATTGTTTGAAGTCTGAATTTCATAGACCGGGAACAACATCTCTTACTTTGCAGAACTACTTTAAAGCAGACGCTGAGCGATTCTGCAAGAAGTTGAAGATAAGTTATGCTACATGATTAGTATTTATACCAATCATATAGCAGTATTTCAATATCGCGTTGTTTTTATAGCTGACCCTATTGGTTAATAAGCTGGAAACTTAGCTACATGGCACCTCTCTGATAGAATGGCGGCCTGGGGCTGCTCTTTTACCAGAGGGGATGCTTTGGGCTACATACCTATTTGAGGGACTTGTGGCTGAGTTTGCATCGGTGGAACTCTTTGTACTGGCCTTGGTTGCTCTTTGCTTCTTGCTAATGTTTCCGTTCTGCCATTATCCCTACAAAAACATATAAAATATCATTAATTGATGGTTTGACAAAAGATTTCATCCTTACTAATATTATAAATGCGAAAGTTTGTAATGGATGTTTTCATTACTCATACTCGGAAAGTAGGTCTGAACATGCATGAAGAGCGAGTTGAAAGTGATACTTTTCCGCCCTAGGGAGAATCGTTTTCAACTGACAGCTATAACGTTATTATTGAACCATGATATTGGTGGCAGAATAAATGCTGAAGCTAAAAAAAAAATTCGCCTTAGCGACAATTCACTGAATTCAAAAAATACCAAAGACAAGGCAGTATGGCTTTATGGCTTTCGCCTGTCCTAGATGGACTAATAAATAAAAAAAGAAATTAGCGGCAATTTGATTAATTTGTTTTCTCATGTTTTTTATTTATATTTCCTTGTATTCGTAATGAAAAGCACAGTGTTTACCTCGGGTGAAAGTAACTTATGTAGTCCCTCGACTATTAGCGCCAAACCCCGTCTCGGGACTAAATAAGTTACTTTCAACCCTTGGGTAACAATGTACTATTGTTCCTCTTTCACGCAAAAACTACTGAACGTAGCGGGCTAAAATTTGGAATAGACGTAGTTATAGCCCTGGAATAACACATAGGCTTTTCATCCCATATATCAGTTTCCATGGGAAAGAAATAGCCTTGAGACATTTCCACAGAAAAAACGTGTGCGAAGCCGCGGCGGGCAGATGCTAGTACATTATATGTCTAAGTAAACGGACAAAGCTGGCGCTACGCGATGGACAGACGACCAGGTCGTGGGAAATCAATCTCAGTGGAGATCTTTAGGGAGGCCTATGTCCAGCAGTGGACATCAACCGGCTGCTGCGATGATTACGTAAGTTTTTATAGTAAAAATAGCGAACCGCCCCGGCTTCGCACGGGTATATTATACATATAAACCATACTGAATCACTATCTATTAAAAAAACCGCATTAAAATCCGTTAAGTACTTTTTAAGATCTAAGCATACATACAGACACACAGACAGACAGTGGGAGTGACTTTGTTTTATACGATGTAGTGGTAAGTACCTAGCCTGTTGTTGTTGCTGCAATTGCACTTGCGCCCTCGGCGCTTGCTGCAACCGTTTGTATTCAGCGAGCGTGATCCTCTGTCCCGTATTCAAAGTCAACACTTGTCTCTCTTCATCCTGGTCCGGTTCCATAAGTAACTGCGTTAATGTTTGTGGGTGCTGAAAAAAAAACCAATATTAAATTATTATGAATTTTTATTTATTTAACTCTCGTTTAAAATACATTTTTTACCGTAGAAAATAATAAAAATATTATAAAACTAATCTACAGTAAAAATATATCAAAACGGTGGACAGCTGCCGCGAAGCTAGGCTCAAGCAGTCTGTGACCAGGATTGCAGAGAGAGAAACTTCCTGACGATACGCGCCGAGTCCAAGAGAACCGCTTTTTGGATCTTAATATTATTATTAACTAGCTGCGCCCCGCAGCGTCGCCCGCGGGGAAATTTATTTATTTGTCAAATATCATATTTTTCTCGCCGTAAAAACCATCCTTGAACTTCAACGAACATTTTAAAAAAGATTTGGCCAAATTGGTCCAGGCTTTGTTGAGTTATGCGCTTACCAACACATTTTGCGATTCATTTTTATATTATAGATAATGCTAGTCAGCTCATAATATGCCACTCGCTTAACTCCCCCAGACAAGGGTGTATCACCATATTTGGCAAGCAGATTTATGTGAGCATGATGTCGATATGTTTACTCGCCGCGATTGTCAATAAGTAAACATATGTGCATTATTATGCATCGTATATCTAGTAGGTATGTCTATCTTCTCTCCACCTACTAAAGTGGCAGACTTTTTGATATTATTCATGCGCGCTTTTGTAAGTACTTGGTATTCAATAAACTTAGTAGAAGACGTAAGACGTCTGAATGATCGCACGTGTTTACTAGGAACCAACTCACCTGGATATGTTGTTGTTCGTAATTCATTTGTTGATAATGCGGGGAGTTAAATGTTAGTTGTGATGTGGTCGCGTGGTTCTGCCGTAGCGCCGGTGGGGGTGTGTGGTACTGTTGCGTCGCCATGTTCTCAGCTGGAGGGAGCTTCTGGACTATTGCAGCGGTAATACTATCTTCTAGGTCGTCCATGTCAGCATTCGTCTGTGCGATAACCTTTATGTGAACAGTGTGTAATAGTTACTACTTCTACAAGCTGATAGGTTGCGGGGATATGAGGCGACAAGGATTGTGAAGGTTTGGGCATCAACCAATTTATATCATAATATAGCATAGTTACTCAAAATAAGTGAGCACTAGATCTATCTATTCAAAAGCCAAATGCGGATTCAGGGGATGTGGTTATGTTGAAGGTTAACCGTTGTTAAAGTTTACTTCATCATCATCAGCCCATATTAGTCCACTGCTGGACATAGGCCTCTTCCAATGAGCGCCAAAGCGCCCAAAGTTTACTTAATTATATAATACTAGTACATGCTCCTGGCATCGCACGCTTTATTTGTATAGAAACCCTTCAAGAGTATTTTATATCACATGGGAAATGATTTACGGGAAGAAAAGGAGCCTGTATTATTCCAGGACTAGATCAAAATCTATTTTAAAATTTTAGCCAGTTAGGTTCTGTAGTTTTTGCGTGTAAGAGTAACAAACATGGATGTACGGATGTTTGTTACTCTTTTACGCAAAAATTACAGAACCTAATGGGCTAATGCACACAAATTCTCGCGTTTATAATATACTAGCGACCCGTCCCGGCTTCGCACGTTTTTTACGTTTAAATCTTCCTCGTGAATCACTCTATATATTAAAAAAACCGCATCAAAATCCGTTGCGTAGTTTTAAAGATTTAAGCATTCAAAGGAACATAGGGACAGAAAAAGCGATTGTTTTATACTATGTAGTGAAGTAAGGATTTTTTCGTTATAATCAAAGATATAACTTTAGATCACTCTCAGACGGCGTTATTTGGTTCATATCTGCCTTCAGTTGTGAACAGACAACTGTTACAAGCAGTACATAATAGCGAGAAATAGTTTATAGTACCTTCTTTTGAACCTGTTGTGGATGGGGCGAGGCTCGTTGTAACGATGGCAAGGTGGTCTGTTGTGGCATGGGTCCATTCTGGCTCTGCGGAACACTGGTCTGTTGCTGGGTCAGTTGATGAGTCGGCTGGTTGTGAGTCACTATTGTACCTTGCGGCGTTATTATGCGGGTGGGTTGCTGGTTCGGATTCTGTTGGTTTATTAGCTGTAAAAACAATAATAACATTAATATTATTATGCGAAGTTTGAATGGATAATTCACTCACACATATGTCTATGTACACACTTAAAATTACTGAACGTATCGGGCTGAAATTTTGCATAGACAGATCTACGTCTGGAATGGCAAGGCTACTTTCATTAATTATTACGCGGGTGTAGCCACGGGGCGCAGCTAGTCAGCTCATATAATGTCTCCTTCGTAAGTTTCCCAAACAAAAGATTATTAGAATAATCACCATACTTGGCAGGGATTCAGATCGCTAGTTTTATCTGCCTGAATTATCACTTTCATAGCACATTAACACTCTCAACGCCTATAACGCAACATGACCGTTTAAAAACCATTCTACTCGCGCGAGCCTCTTCGGCCGCACCGCAGACGCTGGGCAGTGAATGCGTTAAGCACGCGTAACATATGCTTTATTTACTTTGGGGCTTGATGATGATGTGTTAAATTATCCAGTATTATTTATTAACGCGCTTTTACCCGAGCATTCACTCGCTTTAAATATGAATTTCATATTTTAATCTGCCATGGAAATTTGATATTTATGTTTTACCAGGACAAAATGTTACTCTCCATCCTTTCAATTAACTCTATGTCGAAACTCAAGTCGATTGGTTGCTTAGTTAGGAAGAAAGAAAAATAAACAATTTCGAATTTGTAATATTAGTTAGGATATTCGAAAAGATAAGCTCACCGGATGCGTAGATAGTTTCAGTTGGTTTATCGGCTGTTGTTGGTTCATCTGGTGAACTTGCTGACCGATTTGATGTTGAGCCATCTGGTGTTGTGTGTGTTGTTGTTGTTGGGGATGTTGCTGTTGAGCGATTTGATGCTGTAAGAGTTTGCGATAAGGTTTAATTTAGGCTGATGTAGAGTAAATGATAACAGGGGTTAATTTAGGCTGTTGTCTTAGCGGAGGTAGAGCTTACCAAATTGTAGAATGTAGGCTGTTTTTCAAGAATGTTGTATGACATGAAAAGACTTTTGAAGTTGATGACTAGACAAATGTTTTGTACCAAGTTTTGTATTAATGAGGGGACACAATGTCCCGCAATTTGCTGAGGTTTATGTAAGCCTCAGCAAAACAATTCATCCATTTCAACCCCAGCTTCAATCATCACCACCAGCTCAAACCCGTTGTTGCTTTCCAGGTTAGTCATTGTTGAGTGCTCTTTTCTCTAGATAACCGCGACGTGAATTGCAAGTTGTTGATACAATGTTGTGATAAACCTGCACATCTGGTATTTGAAAAACATCCTAATAGCGGATACCCTTTTTAGGATAAAACCTATGTCAATGTTAGTGGATATTGATCATTGTCGCAAAGACATCTTTGGCGACTTGTGTGATCCCTTGTGAATGAAAGACATTTGACCCCCTGTGAATGAAAGACATTTGACCCCCTGTGAATGAAAGACATTTGACACCTTGTGAATTAAAGACATTTGACCCCTTATGAATTATAAGGCCTACCTAACGAGTAGTTGATAGTTACCTGTATTTGCTGCATGTGTATAGGTGGACGCGGTCTTGGTGGGCGCGGCTGAGCTCCAGCGGCCTGAAAATTCAAGTAGGATTTACAATCAAGATGCCAGGAACTAAAAATTATCATATTCAAAAGTTATTATTAGTGTATCTTAGTTGCCCAAGAATCCAAACCTTTGATAATTTTTGGCATAAGTAAAATCACAATAGACGAGATAACTATGCTCAACAAAAAAGTCATGCTACTATGTCTCAACAAAATCAAAAACAAAAATCGTAGAATAAAATTTGACCCCCTTGAGTTCGACCCCTTTCACCTTAGGGCATGTTCTTATGTTATGTGGCACCCAGTATCTTCAATTAATTATCAGTTATCACAATGATAAGTTGTGATAAACATATCTTAATCAGCAAAGAAACCAAGTTAGTCTTTGTTTTTTGTTAGTACCTCGACGTTTTTGAAAAGTAATGGGCCATGCAGAAGAGTATTTCAGGAAGGAGGTTGCTGTCTAAATATTTAATAATAGTGGCTTGTTGTTTTACAGGTTAATATAAAATTACCTCAAGCACCAGCCGCTCACAAAAAATAAAAAAACTCAGTATAACAATCTTTCACTCTTTGCATATTTCCCTCGGAGTCATTAAAAAAAAGGAGCATAATCACTCTATGTCCCTTTGAGTAATTAACAAAAAATACAATATCATCAGAAAAAACTTATAAAAAAAAGGATACCTCAGTAAATAAATCAAATTATAGAAATAAAACTAGGAAAAAAATCTCTTATTAAGGTAAAGCAAAGAAGTGAACAAGAAACCGTGTTAGTTTAGTTTTTGATTTGGAGCAACACCTGTCCTTAGCTTTTTATCCTCCAGCTAGCTTATCTGATATTTTATAGCAAAGCGTTTTACAAACACTAGTTCCGAAAATTCGTTTCAATTTATTTACTGATTATTTTTGCATCCAAATATCCTTACATTATAATATTAGTGTTTAATGCAATGTACCTGTGCTTTGAGATGCAAATAAGCTACTCTATTCACCTGCATCTGCTGCGGATGCATAGGCGTGCGAGGTCGCTGGGGCCGCGGCGTGGGGGCCCCGGGCGAGGCCACTGAGGGGTTGAGGGGCCGGAGGCCTCGGGGGCCAGAGCCCACTCGCACTGCCGCAGGAGTTGTGGCGGAGCTCGTGAGCTGTAATTAAATTAATATTCTTTATTCAATCATCTTTATTTTTAACTGCATCTTTTATGACATTCATTTTGATTATCTCCTGAACGCGTCGACGTTGCAAATTTTTAGGGACATTA
Organism: Eupithecia centaureata; assembly: GCA_944547425.1. Classification (NCBI taxonomy): domain Eukaryota; kingdom Metazoa; phylum Arthropoda; class Insecta; order Lepidoptera; family Geometridae; genus Eupithecia; species Eupithecia centaureata. Next base: position 6,082,065 of record OX155681.1, on the reverse strand, counting down.
TTTCTTACACAGGACTGTGTTTTAATAAAATTAAATAAAAAGCAAACCCGCCGGCGACTTTCTTGAAGGCCAAGACACACTTCGGGACTGGAAAACTTATCAATAATGTTGAAAAAAGGCCTCCAAACTACTTTACAAATACAGCCGAAACTGAGGCGCCCTCATTCGGTCGACCTAGAGTTAGGACTAGCTTCTTACATTTCACACTGTCTCAACGCAAGTTAGAACACTTTTAGGTAAAACACCAGCATCAATGTACTTCAGATCCCAAATATATTATTCTGTAGAGATCATTTTTAAAGAAATAATAAATTCCTCAAACACCACCTCTACAAAGACTATGCGGAAGTAACGCTAAAAGCATTCCTCGTTGAACAGTAGAACTAACGCTAAAAGCATTACTTTTAGAACAGTACTGCCCTCGCTTCGTAACTAAGTTAGACTGGGGTTCAAACGGGGTTCTTATGTGTTTGTTTGCGACGGAAGCCGGTTTAGTTTCAAACTTCAAAGAGACAATAGGCATTTACCATAGGATTGAGTAGACGAGGCGTGGCGTTAGGGGCCGCAGGTCGTCTCGGCCTAACCTGCGTCCGTGGCGTGCGCACATACACTTGATTCCCTTGTAACTGAGTAGGACTTGGGTTCAATCCGGGGTTCATGAGTCTCTGTGAAGGTGGCCGGTTCGGTGTGCCCTGTGAAAAATAGGCATTATACAAATAAACTTCAGAGAATTTTGAATTTACGTATTTCAATGCGTAAAATTGTGAGTGCTATGGTCCTGTTAATTTTTTCTTTTAAGTGACTAGAATTTTTTTAAGTTATAGTTTTGGTGGCGGTTTACGTGAGGAATAATCTTACGTTCTTCAATAAGAATAGCGATATTCATAAGTACAATACTAGACGAGCGGACAAACTCAGCACCTTACCTCGCACTCTCGCGAAGTCTGGGAAGTTAACGCGCATTATGGGACCCGCAGTCTACAATAGTCTTCCTAATCATGTAACACAGGCCACAAGCCTGGCATCCTTTAAATACAAGCTGAAGCACTGGCTCATAGACAACAGCTTCTACAGCTATAAGGAATTTTTAACCTTTAAGTAATAGGAAATAAACATTAGTATCTGAAGATACTTCTAATTTTAGAATATTTTTCTTTGAATTTTTATATTATAATCTTAATTAATTTAATTTGTATTTAGATATTTACTATTTCATCTTCTTTACTTATAAGTGTAAAGTAAAAAAATGACGTGTAATTCTAGTAATTTACGAAATAAATGACTATTGACTATTGGTCTATCTGATGGTGACAAACATACATCACAAAGCCTAATTCTGCTACTGTCTGTCTAGACATGAGATTATTGGCATCTATCATTATTACGGGGTTTATGCTGTAATCCCCACACTGGGCATTCAATTGGGGATCGGAGTTGAGATGTTTATAATAGACAGATGGGAGCCGATTCCCTTCATGACCTTATTAGACATCCAAGGGATGAGTTGGAGCGGTCATCGCCACGTTCATATATCAACTATAATCAAGTAAAAGGATGACTTGACTAATAAACTAACCGCTTGGTTGATGTAAGCAGCATGCATCAAAACTTGCTGTGGGTGTTGTTGGTTCATCTGCTGTGATGACATGTGTTGGACCTGTTAAAAATAAATGAATTTAAATTAACTATCATTTTAATAAAAAAACTTGACGACTTCACTATGAAATGTCGGTGTTCTTCCTACACAAACTAGGTTCGTAGTTTATCATCAGCCTATCCTAGTACTAGTCTACCGCTGGACATAGGCCTGTAGGACAAATTAAAATAAAACACAAATTTGGAGCCTACGCCGTATATCTTTTTAATTCAAGTTTGAATGCACAATTTTGTAAAAGTCGAACATAAAATCATTCGCGAGGCCAGGATTTTTATAGGGGGTTGAGAAGGAGCGAAAAACCTCCTTCTCTCTCCCCCAATGTCGATTTGGCAAACAACGCATCAAACACCCTGTATATTAGGTATCTAATGTATTATTAAGTTTATCAGTTATCTATTACCTATAATACAGGCTCTGCTTAGCTTGGGGCTACATAATGATGTGGATTGTTCAACTTTATTATATTTCTATTGAGACTTGCCACCATTGCCCAAAGTCATCTAAGAGGCCTCACATACATCATGAATTTATCTAAGACTAGGAGCGCTTCGCGGTTTCACCCGCGGTAATTCTCGTTCCCGTGGGAATTCCGGGATAAAATATAGCCTATAATCTCTGTGCTAAATTTCATCCATATCCATTCAGTCGTTTCTGCGTGAAAGAGCAAGTAACAAATAAACATCCATCCATCCATCCATACTTACAACCTTTTGCGTTTATAATATTACGAGGAAATAAAAAAGTTTGACATATACTAGTACCTTACTGACCTGTTGATGCTGCTGCTGCAATTGATGCTGCAACTGCTGCAGATTAATCTGTTGTTGCTGATGGTGTTGCTGCTGTAAATGCTGGATGAGCTGCGGCGACGCTCGCGAGAGCTGCTGCTGTGATTGCTGCAACACAAGCTGCAATAATTGCGCATACTTTGAAAAAAAAGGCGCACGAGGAGTGATTTCACAAAAGAATTTGCGTTTGAAGGTATTTGAGATAAAAAAAACTGTTATTATGACTTTTTGCGGGGCTCTTTCCTACTTTCGTCTTCCAGTTTTGTTTTTTGTCTGTCTGTTGATATTATGGGCCAGTTTTGAAGGTGCATCTAGCTTCCATGTTATTGGATCAGCATTTTTTGCTATGGTGAAATTTAACAGTGCTGGGCACACAGCAATGTCTAGAGGTGTTAGGAAAAGGAAATTCAGATGTAAATAAACAATGCTGGACCAGCATTGTCTTGGCCCAGACTGTTTGGAATCAAGGGAGCCATTGAACTTGGTGAAGCATCACCATTTTGACTGTAGTTTCGTGGCAACTAGTGGTGTCACGACAATGAAATCGATATCGAATCAACACCCAAGTATTACCAGCATAACAAGGCATAGATAGATACATACCTAACACTTTATTATACCACACAGACAGCGATAAACGGCGACGTTATAAGCGATCTATTCCAGGCAAGCTTAGGATGGAGTGGACATGAAATAACTAATTCGGAAAAAGAAAACTACAACAAAAACCTATACAACATATCATACTACCTTTGCAGATCAAGCATTGCTGTGACCCAACAAACATTTGTTTAAATGCGTTAACATACCGTTTGCTGCTGTGGCGTATGCTGCTGTAGCAAATGTTGCGTCGGCGTATGCTGCTGGGTATTTTGCTGGGCATGCTGCGGCGTGTGTTGCTGCATCTGCTGCGTGTGCTGTTGCGGTGTGTGCTGATGCTGCGCCGCATGCTGGGCGGGCGTGGAAGGCGGCGGCTGCGGCGGCGGCTGCTGCGCAGGGTGGATCACGGTTGGCTGAGACAGAACGTGCGCTGGACTCACCAACTGCTGTCCAAATGTTTTGTGAATAATTTGAAGGAGGTTAGAGCAGTTGGGATACTGCCCATAGCCTAGGTGCTGTTTATTATTTACATGTGAAGATAGAATGGAGCTGAAACCTAAACTAATCACATGACCAAAGCAGATAAAAGATACTTTCGAATTCCAATGCTAAATCGTATCTAAAATAGATTTAAATTGTTCTGCTCATGCTAGAAAAGTTGGGGTCTTATATTATTTATAGAACTGTTTTTGTAAATACTTAATATTTACAGTGTTATATAATTTTATACAGACCAAAATCATGCAATCAAGAAACTAAATAACTGCAGGAGTTATTTGGATACATCTAAATTAATTTCCACCTTCGGAGTTTTGTGCCTTAATAGTATGTTTATTGGATCAGTTGATTACATTACAAAGCCAAAGCATTCCGACAAAAGTAAACACCTATTTAAAGGCACTACAGCACGAAATTAATAAAAATAAAATATTTATGTTTTCAAATGTAAATTTCGCTTATTAATTATGTGTGGATATTAAATATTATTCATAGGGTTAGTAATGAAATGACCTAACAAAAACAACTGTTAAACCAAGAATTCATCAAAATGTATGTACCAGAACCTAAAAATGTATGTTTCAGAACCTATTTAAAAAGCCTTGAAACTTTCTGACATCAAGGTTGACAAAGCAGGACTTATATTTTATTATGCCTAAATTAATATCCAATTGAAGAACAGGTACTTTATGATTAGGAATGCATTTTATTTCCATGAAGATTGCTCCCATAAGAGATGCACAGATAACTTAGAATGAACCCAAAATGAAAGAACCAAATGGAACATGCCAAGCAGATTGTGAGATCTACAACCACATTATTGTCAATGCCTAAGTTATACAACTGTAGCCTGACATACATGTTGGGGTCGCTGTAGAGAGGATTGCTGTTGTTGCTGTTGCATCATAGATGCATCAATGATCTGTTGGGCCTGTTGCAATACAACCTGAGCATCCACAGGTAAATCAGATGTGTAGTAAACCTACAAATAAATTTGATCATAAATCTTATGATACAACCAAGACACAAGCCATAAAAAGCTTGCCGAGAATAAATGATTGCTTGCAATTCTTATTTTAAATAATTGACGAAGCAGTCCAGGTGATAAGAATGACAAAATTCATATTGACTTGTGGTTCATTTTGTGAAGAAGTCTGTCTCAACTTTTAAAATGAATGAAAAAAGGTTACTGACTTGTCTATGCTGCAATTGCTGTTGCTGATGTTGCTGCTGATTCTGTTGCTGGAACTCTTGCTGTGGCGGGGGCGGCAGCGCTTGAGGCAGCTCATGCCGAATGATGTACTGCTGTTGGTAGGGCAATCCATCGCTCACCACTAACTGAGATTGCACTCCCTCACTTACTATTATATCATTGGATGGTTCAGCTTGCTGCACAACAACCTTAAATAAACCAGGCATTTTAGTATTTAATATTTAAATTTTCAAAAGGTTAATAGCACAAGTTTTCATACAATCCAATTGAATGTTTTTAAATTCACCATCACGCTACAATATCACTTTATTTATACATTGATTTTTATACTTCTACTATAAATATTTATGTTTAAATTTACCTGTTGTCGAGCATATTGCTGACCATCTTGGCTTAGGATTATACCATCCAAGTTTATATTAGGACAACATCTTTGTAAATCTTCAAGAGTTAGCGATTGCCCTTGACCAACTATTTGATAATATTGAGACATTGCAAGGGTTAGCCTGTGTAGGAAAAAGTCAAATAAATGAGTAGAAAATGTAAAGTCACCTCTTTTGATCTTACAATCTATTTAGTGGTATCATTTTCATAAGAATGTTTTTTTTTTATAACTTTTAAAACTATCATGGTTTCTAACACTAGTCATTTAACACGGGACCACAGTTCTGTCGTGATCAAGGCGTTTGAAACTGTGCTGAAATATCAAAATCTTTAGATAATATCAATTTATGCAAACTTGAAAAAAATAATAAAAAGAGAACACAGACAGGACCTATTGGTTTGATGCATAACTCATTATTGTTATTTTAAGTACCTAAGTTATGATTTTATTAACAGTCTCAAGTATGTAGTGAACTAATAAACCTATTTTCTTTCTTTCTGAAAACTCTTGTTCCAAACCTACTATTTACCTATAGGTTTAGTATTTTTGATGAAGACATTATTTGGGTTCCATTTCTTCCTGGTTATAAATGGGTATGGGAACCGTGGATACAGAATATGCAGAATTTTATTGAGACTCAACAACAACACTTTGATGAAAAGGATTGTGATTTCAATAATTGTTTTTCTACAGATTGTGATAAAAAAGTATGTTCACTGATGTACCCCTATTTCGGTGCAGGGTCATGGAGGCCATATTTGTGAAACTACCACCATTCTGTGTCACTTAATTACCTCCATGTTATTATTATGTTACTGTTTGTTAATTTTATGTACTGTTTTTTTATTGTACCTGTGTCCAAATAAATGTTTTTTCTATTCTATTCTACACACACACTGCTGAATATGCCACAAACAAGTGGGGTTTTGCGATAATCAAAACAATTTTTATGGTAATAAAATAGATTTTACAAAGAAATCTTTGATTGTTTATATTATTTTTACATATTTTTACCTGCCTATGTTGTTACATCTGTCCAATTGTTTACATTTGGCAAGCCAACTTACTCATGTGAACATGTACTCAGATGGACCAGATTTTATCACAAGAGCTTCCAATATATTAACAAATTGAAGAATGATGGCACAATCTTGATTTTGGTGACAGTTACACCATACTCCCTGAATGCCTACGTACGGTTCATCAACACGAAAGAGTTACTTGGGTTTGCACGAACGAACACATCCACTATGGCGACGAAGGAACCACCGCCTTACGTAGCAACATTCGCACAATTTTTCGGCTATTTTACTTTACAGAGAACACAGGTGAACACCATGAATATTATCTTCAACGCGAAAATTACAAGGGAAGAACGAAATGGCTTCGTTTCTTCGGATCCAACCTAAATACAATGGGACAGATCTCTTGCTAACTTTATGACCTTTTAACAACTTTATTTCTTACCAGTAATGACTACAGACATTTTACATGCCATGCATGTATATTTTAGACGAATATTTATCATCAATAATCCAATTTTTAGTCGTCAAATGCCAAATCTAGAACCAATTTACATTATGGCGTGTGTGTCACTTTTATTTTTTTTTGTAATGTTGCATGGCTTGGAGAAGAAACTATAGACAATCGAGACGAAACAATATTGCTCTTCTCGATATTATCAATATAAAGGTGTGTGTAGTAGAATAACAACTCGTCTGGGCTCGCCCTTTTGCCCTTTTCAGTCTGAGAGATTTAAAAAGTGTCATCGATAACTTGTTAACTCCCACCTGCCTGTAATATATACCTATTCTTTTGTATTTAGTTAATACGCTATAATGGATAATTTTATATCCTGTAATCTGATTTAATTTGCTGGAAGCCCTTTAAGTAAGGGAACACATCGTTTTTTAGTCCAATTTGTTTTGATGTTTGTTTTTTTTATTGTGATTCTTTTGTTGGGTTTCCAAAATTAATAAAATTGATTAATGTAATTGGCTGTTTAAGTATAAATTATATATCTACAATGCCATAACATTAAAATTTATGAATGTCAGAGATTTAAACTAATAGAAATGTGCAGAAACATTATATCTTGCACACAGAGCGGTCACACCCTGGAAACCACGTGACATGAAAAAATGAGATAAACTATTTCAACGAGCCACTTCCTTGTCCGAGTGTTGGTTTTTAGGTTTAGAATGGTTTTTGTATTATTTTTATAACTTCTTCTTCCATGCCATGAAAGGACGTCGTGGGTCATCTCATCTCGCAAAAGTAGCAAACATTTTTGGATGGTAGGTTATTAATTTTACTGAACGTACCTACTTAGATAGGTTAGTTTTTTCTGATAAAATAAATAAATAAATAATTCCGGACAGTCCACACAGCATCATCTAGCCCCAAGCTAAGCAGAGCTTGTGTTATGGGTACTAGATGACTGATATACCTACTTAATACAATACATTACATAAATAGATATTTTTTTATTATTTATAGAAAACACCCAGACCAACGAAACAAATTTCTGCAGATCGTGCACAAATTTGTTCCGAGGTAGGAATCGAACCCGCAACCTCTTGCGTCGCAGGCGGACCTTCGCCCACCGCGCCACATCGGTCGTCAAATAGATATATATAATAAGATTACCAAGATTCCACAAAGTGGGGAAAAGGAGATTAACCCTTTCAGTCCTGAATTATATTTTTTTCAAATTAAGTTGTGATTAAATTTGTGTTGATAAAGGGGGTAAATTTGAGTAAGAAAATACGGAAAAAAAAATTCCAAGATGTGTAGTTTTTAGGAAATTTTAGATTTTCTTAATGTACACAGATGAGTACATCCGGCCTACATAGATATAAAACTCGTATATGGGGTGATTACCTATTCAAACAAAGACTGGTATATTTTTGTAGATTTGTTTATTATAAATTCAAAAATGAATAGCGAAATTGTACTTTATCTTTGGACAAATTAAACTTATGAAAAAACCCTTACACTCTAATAGGAACATGGTAATCAGTAGGCAGGTATCAGGTATATTTTACAGTTTCATACTCATACCTATGTTTACGTATGGAAAGTTAGGAAGTAGTTCTTGTCTTTGTTTAGGCATATGTGTACTTTACATTTGATACACTCGATGCGTGACCTTCCCTTGCATCCCACTAATTTACAGCGGGTCCCAGTTCGACCGCCGTCATCATGAACAGGAAAATGATCAACTGCATCGCGAGCTATGTCTGTTCCTGGGCGAAGTTCTCCCACTCTTCTCGGAATAACTTCTGGCAAGGGACTGCTGCTTGTTGGACGACCTCTTTTAGCGGAAGATATTTTGTTATATAAAACTAAGCCCTCAGTTAGACGTCGTCGAAAACCAAGTAAAGTGAGTCTCTTGTTTTCACGATTATTTGTTTCCTCTTCATCGTCAGATTCCGGTGGATAGAATTCTCCTTGATGCCGGTTTACTATATCTGCACCCACACGGATAAATCGTGGTTGTTGACTAGGAGGATCCACATATTCGTCGTCCGAAGATAAATCCAAATCTGATAAATTTCCATTGTGTAATGCATCGGGTGTGAACATTTTGCATTACAGTAATCTGTAAAAACAAACAAAAACACTTTTGTAAAACCAAATAATTGAACTGTCTAACAAATTTAACCTAGTAAAACAAAAAAGCACGCGTTTTATAAGACGGTTACAACTTTTGAATCATGCGTGAAAATTTTTGTTTTGGCCTGATGTGTACAAATGTGTACATAAATATTTTTCAAGATTTCCGAGTGAAATAAACTACAAACAATGTAGAAATACGTTACAAATGATTTCAATACTACAATTCATCGATAAACATTTTTTGCTAAACATATTTCACCCTAAAATTTATAATTTATAAATAAACAGAACTGCTTACCTGCACTCTTCAAAAGTTCACTGGCCACTGACACAAACTCGACCAAAACTTTCCGAACACGATAAGAGATGGAGTTACTAGTACTGTTTTCGATAGCTTTTAATGTGTACAAACGATCGCAACCGCTCTTAAATACTTAATAATCTTTTGAAATTGTTTTATTTGGGAAAAACTTTAATGTGTACAAATGTGACCACCGGGTCTGAAAGGGTTAAAAATTACAATTAGTTGAAGGTAGTTTACAAACAAAATTAAATCTATTGGATCAAGTTGGTCGTGAGTTGCAAATTACAACAAGTGTGGATTTTTTTCATTTTAGTCTTGCTGCCAATTCAATTATTTATCACCTTTTACGATAAGAAAGTACGAGTATGGTGATCGCAAATCTTAAATTACGCCAAAAGTCAGCCAAAAATAACACCTTCGAACACCTAAAAAAAAACAGAAAAACGAAATGCGCGACTCCCGACCAAACCATCTAGCTCTATTTGGAACACTCAGCTTTTTTTGTAATATATTACTGCCTGCGGCATTTTTGTTTTTTTCATGGAATTTTTTCGTTAGCAGGGATCGTAACTCAACGAAATATGTGCCAGTGGCTCCTCTACAGAACCCTTAGGAACTACAATCGACGGTTTCATCAGTCAATTACCCAAATTTGACAGATTGGCAATTTGCAGACTTTCAATTCAATTTTTATGGTGTTTTTCCTTAAAAATCTGGCTAATAAAATTAATTATATGTTAGAACAATGTATCCACAAGCGTTTTACGGTAACAGAAGTAAGTTTAATCCATAATATGTAGTAAATATTTTAATTTCAAAAATGTTCCAAATTTGGAACGCCATGCATTTGTGAGGTTTTATGTAGTGCCAAATATGGAACATTATGCACTAAAGTCAATAACTTACAAGTTCCAAATTTGGAACATTATGCAGTTAGAGATATTTTTATACTTTTTGATTGATACTTGAGTAAAATTACTTTTCGCATACATAAAGTTTATTTGAATAATTGGATCTCAAAAGTATAAACTCCGACTTAACGCAAACGAGGACGACCACTATATCAATATGTTGAGGCAATTAAAAATGGGCGTACAAACGACGCCTCTAGAACTACCTTCATTGGAAGCAGCTGTGTTTACCCATTTTGGTTCGATTGGGGAACTGATCGCTAAAGGTGTAAAATGGCAGGATGCAAGCAGAAATCTCAAGTGATGTGCTAAAAGATAACATAAGAGAACAAAGATCGCAACTATTTTAAAACCTTTCACACGTAATTTTTCACAAAGCCACATTTAAAAAACTTCCACAAGTTATATTTGTAATTAAAAACGCATTCTGTTTCATATTATAGTTTCTTTTAGTTTTCAAATTCCTGTATTTCAATCATACATAATTGTAGATCATACCGCATGTTGTGCCAAATATGGAACGTCTGAATTTTAGCACTTGAATGCAAGGCGTTCCATATTTGGAACAATTACTTAAACCTAAATATCTTTTTAAATGATGTTCTATATTTTTGAAAAAAAAATCTGGGGCCCTTTATACACCCTAGAATAACATATATTTTTTCCAAGAGGATCAAAAAATCCATGCGGTAAAGAGTTTAGTCATCATGTGTGTAAAACTAAGATCAAGCCTACGGAACGTAGTTGATCTAAGTGTAAAATACCTTTTTATTCTATGGAAAACATATTTTTGTCTGTGTCTTTGATTCGTGAATAATCGTGAATGTCTTCTGTCTCTACTCTCTGGTTCATGTCTGCCTGCGTTTTTTTTTTCGGCGGGAACCTGCAAATTGGAAAGGCGCGCTCTTTGAATTTTTTTCAATTTTATTTGGTAAAACTCAGTGTTTTGGCTTTTTTCTTGCCAAAATGAAGAAAAAAAGGAGGCGTGCGGAGCCTCCACCGCCTGACGAAGTGCTGCCGCAATCCTCGTCGGGCTCTGATTCCGATGCTTCTTGTTCTACGGTAACCGAGGTGCTTCCACCAAAGGGCTTGAGCAAAAGCTCGCCCAAGACATCTGAGAGGTATAGTATTTTTAGGTTACCTGGGTATTCACGGCGATACCCTGAAGACTCAAAAAAGGGTGAGTACATTGTTTTTCTTTCGAACAACGAGGACCGCCCTTTCAATGATCGAGATCGAATGGCTCTCTCAAAGGCTTTGAGAGAGCATGGTGTATCGGGTGTTCTACACCTCAAAACTTTCAATAAATATAAAGTCGGCATTACTTTTGACATGGCAAATAATGCTAATAAATTCTTGCTAAGCCAAAAATTATTAGATCAGCTGTGCTTACGTGCCAGCATTCCCGCTAAAGAAGCTGAAATTACTGGGGTTCTGTCCTCGGTCCCTGCCGAGTTATCAAATAAAGAAATATTCTCCTTAATTGGTAGCTCGTGCAAAGTTATTCAGGTCAGGCGCTTCATGCGCAGAGTTCGTACTGGTCCTACAAGCCCACCGCAGTTCCTACCTACTCAGTCAGTCGCGGTAACATTCGCGTCCACCACATTGCCGGAACATGTATTTCTGGACTCATGGAGACACGAAATAAAAGTGTACGTACCTCCCGTAAAGCAATGTTTAAAGTGCTTGAGGTACGGACACATTGCCAAATTTTGTAAAAATACAGAAGTGTGCTCGATTTGTACCGAGGGACATAGTTTCCGACAGTGTCAGGTGGACCCTAAAAATGCTAAGTGTAGGAATTGTGGTGGCAATCACATTGCCATTTCTTCCGCTTGCCCTATTAAAAAACAAAAAATTGAAGAGAATAAGGTCAAGTCACGCTCAGCAACTTACGCTGAATTATTTGATAATAAAGCTTTTCCCTCACTTACTGCAAGATCCCTGGACACTCAAGTACAAAATTTAATGAAATCCGACTTTTTCATTACCCTCCTTGTCGAAACGATCACCAAATGTATTAATAATAAAGATGTACCTATTAACTTTGCGTCAATAAAAGACACTCTACAAAAAACCCTCAGTAATAAATTGCCTCCATCTGCATAATGGTTGTTATCAATATTATGCAATGGAACGCACAAAGTTTGTATAGTAACAAAGATGTATTAACATATTTTCTTAATTTATATAACATTCATATAGCAATAATATCAGAAACATGGTTAAAACCTCATAAATTATTTAAAATTAAAAATTATAATATAGAACGAAATGATTGCGGTAACGATCACAATGGTGTCGCAATTTTTATTCATAATAGTATTTTATACACGAAAATAGATACCTACTTCGATAACTCACTACAAAACATTTGTGTCACTTTAACTATTAATAACAAAAGGATTTCCATAGTTAGTTTCTACAGTCCCACAAATAGTATTCCAGTTTTTAATAAAGGTAAACTAGATTTATTGATAAAGTCGATTCCAAGTCCATTTATATTTGCAGGAGATTTTAATGCCCACAACACCCAATGGGGTTGTGGTTCTGATTCGTCTCGTGGTAAAGAAGTTTTAGAGGTCATCGATGATAATAATTTGGTTTTACTTAATGACGGCAGCTCAACGACTATTGGTTCGTTGACTTGGCGTCCAAATGCTTTAGACTTGTCTTTCACTTCACCGTCTCTAGCAATGAATTGTGAATGGTCTGTTCATGACAGTCCTCTGGGCTTTAGCTACCATCTTCCTGTTTTAATTAATGTACTTATTGACAATTTTAACATTGGTCCTGATTGCCACAAATCTTGTCACACTAACCACTTGCCCATTTACCCAAATTATAAGCTGGTAAATTGGAAAGTGTTTAGTAGGGTAAGTGATAATCTTTTAGTCGATTTCCAAATTAACTCTTGTCAACCTCTAGAAACATATAGTAGTTTTTGTGATATTTTGAAGTCATCAATTCAGAAAGCTTTACCTATTTCTAAACATTCAAATAAAAATAGTGACAAGAACATTAATTACTGTTCCTCTAAAAACCTCAACTCTAAGAGGCCTCCTCTTCCATGGTGGAATGAAAAATGCTCTGAAGCCGTCATAAATTCCAAAGAGACATATCTAAAATATAAAAACAACCCGTCTGAAGAAACCTATTTGGAATTTAAGCGGCTCAGAGCTGTTAAAAAACGCACCATAAAAATAGAAAGACAAAAGAGTTGGATTTCTTTGTGCGAATCTTTCAATCGTTGTACACCCATATCTCATGTTTGGAAATTTGTTCGCAAATTCAATAAATCTTATATCACCAGTAACGATGCAGATGATTCTTGGATTTTAGATTTTTTGACAAAATATACACCTGATTTCGTTGTTAATAGACTTGGTATAACTAGCAACTCGATCACAAATCCTAATTATGAATACCTTTCTGTTCCCTTTTCTTTGCAAGAACTACAGTCAGCTATTTCTTCTAGAAGGGAAACGGCCTTTGGTCTTGACGGTTTACCATATTTAATTTTTAAGAAGCTAAATAATTCTGGACTAAAAGTATTTTTGAAGGTTTTAAATACACTTTGGGAATATATTTCTATACCAACTGATTGGAAAAAAGATTGTTTAGTACCTATTTTGAAACCTTCAAAACCGAAACTATGCCCAGAATCTTACCGACCTATTGCATTAACATCTTGTGCTGGAAAAATATTTGAACAGCTTCTTAAACAGCGTTTGGAATTTTATATTGAACAAAACAAAATTTTATGTTCCAATCAATTTGGTTTTCGTCGAAATTATTCATCGCGTGAAAGTATCTGTCAACTACAGCTCGATATACTTAATTCATTATCTGTAAATAATAATTTAGTTGCTGTATTTTTTGATATTACAGGTGCTTTTAATAGCGTCAATATTGATATTCTTTGCAAAGAGTTGTTCCTCATAGGTATTCCTCATAAAATTGTTGTTTGGATTTACACATTTTTAAATAATAGAGAAGTATTCGTAAAATATAACAGACATATTTATGGCCCAAGACATTGTTCTGTTGGAGTTTGTCAAGGTGGTATATTGTCTCCTTTAATTTTTATCTTGTATATACGTCGTTTAAATATAATACTAGGTTCTCGTGTTAAAAATCTTCAGTTTGCAGATGATTTAGTTGTTTATGTATCAGGAGCAAATTTGGTTCAGACAACTGAAATTGTAAATGATGCATTAATAAAGCTTTACGAATATTTTTCATACCTTAATCTCAATGTTAATCCATCAAAGACAAAAGTAGTAGTTTTTGGAAAAAAACACAATAATGTACCCGTCATTTATTATAATAACACTCCATTGCCCGTATCATCTGAGGTTAAATTCTTGGGAGTTTTATTCTCTCATAATTTATCTTGGAATAATTATTCTAAACAAATCATTAACAAAGCTCAAAAAGCATTTAACATATTAAAATCTTTGTCTGGCTCTTATTGGGGAGCAGACCCTACAATTTTATTAACATTGTACAAATCTTTAGTTCGAAGTCATTTTGAATATGGTTTCATTTGTTACGCCGCAGATACAAAAATTGTAAATAGTATTAATATGTTTCAAAATAAATGTTTGCGTTTAATCACGGGAGCGTTTAGGAGTACTCCTATCAACGCTATGCAAATTGAGTGCAGACTTCCTCCAATTAGTATTCGTTTGAATTATTTAAAAGAAAGGTTCATCCTGAAATTGTTTAGCTTTTCTAGTAATAGTCTTCTGATTAACTTGTCCAACGCTCGTTCAATATCGAAGCCGTTTTTTATGTTACAAGGCTTTCATAGCCTTTTACAATTCTTTAAAAATTTAAATATTTATCAATCAGATCTCATTTTACCTTGTTATCAAGGATCTTTTATAAGTAAATTCCCAGGAATTAATATAATTATTAATAATGACTTGTCCACTAAAGAAGAAGTCTATTTAATGTTATCTGAGTGGACAGCTCATAAATTTATTTACACAGATGGATCAAAAGATGACAACGCTGTGTCGTCTGCCATATTTGATCCTTCTTTGAATGTAGGTGTTGGTCATAAAATAGACAAAAATGCTAGTGTCTTCACAGCTGAAGCTGTCGCTATTTTAAGTGCCCTGAAACATATTCAATATCGGAACCAAGGTCAAACCGAATGGGTCGTAGTTAGTGATAGCATGAGCGTTTTAAAAAACTTGGAAAACCATAAACTTAATGCTAACACTAATTACATCATTTATCAAATAAAACAATTATGGGCAGAATTAAAGGAATCCAATATAACGGTAGATTTTACATGGGTGCCATCACACATAGGTGTAGTTGGCAACGAAAAAGTGGACTATTTGGCAAATACTATTGTAAAACAGGCTAGTTACATTCCAGACCCTGAGACTACTGATACGATTGTCCATTTACCTTACACAGACGTGGTAAGTCTTCTAAAAAAACGAATGTGTCAATCTTGGGGTGGACATTCTTATCAATATACACAGGTTCAGAACAAAGGCAACTGGTATGCTTATTTGGATGCTCAAATTGATTCTCAACCTTGGTTCTGCCGAAGTAAGTTTTATGTGAATAGAAAATTTTATACAACTATTTGTCGTCTTCGTTTTGGTCATTGTCGTCTAAATTTCCATATGTTCCGTTTGAAAATTGTTAACTCGCCTGTTTGTGACTTTTGTAACACTGAAGATCAAACTCTTGATCACATATTTTTTAACTGTCCATCATTCAACATTCAGCGCCTTTTGTTGATAGATGGACTCCTTGAGATTTTCGGTGATTCTGATTCGGTCCCGCACTCTACCCAAGAATTGTTAAAAAGTGTATCAACATATAATCATTTATATAGTTTTATTAAGTCCACCATTGGTGAAATTTAATTAGCGATTTGTTATGTAAATATGTCTGTACAATTCAATAAATTTCTTGTAGATAAAATGTTAAATTAACTTACTTTTAGACAATATTAATGTTTCCATAAATGTATAATAAATTTGTATAATTAAAGTCAAAAAAAACGAAAGACAAGGCAGTATGGCTATATAGCTTTCGCCTGTCCTAAATGGACGAATATAGAAAAAAAAAAAAAAAAAATCATGTCTGCCTGCAATGCAACAACGATAATACCCGTGCGTGCCCTTTCTAGTATTTCAGTGCATTTTTCGAGGTTTTCCATGATCATTTGCTTATTTTTTTCACTTATTTACACGCAAAATTCTTACTTATACTTTTTTACCCTAGTTGAACAGACTAAATAGAGGTATTTCCAGTTTTATGACATTTTGTTGCCGTCCTCTCTCGTGCAAATGGATGAAACCGTGACTTCGCCAGGTAAACTGCAGATTCAAACCACTACCATTTATTTACACAAACCCTAGTTCTAACATTTGTGTACATCCTTGTTTTAGGCAGCAAAATGGTAGATTCTGCTTCCGAAAGCGACTCTAGTTCTCTCGATGGTGGAGCTATGTTGCCTCCCAATACGGTATCCCGTGATCAACTCCAGAAAAGAATTGAATCGTTACAGCAGCAAAATAGGTAATTTTTCTTTGCCCCTTTGTCTTTGCCCCTTTAAATATATTGATTTTTATTATATGTCCCTTACATAAATAATTTTACACAATTTACAAAGCAACCAAATAGATGCTGAAGTAGGTATTCTTATGAGTTTCTTTACTGTTTCCAGAGTTTTGAAAGTAGAGCTAGACACTTACAAGCTCCGTGTTAAAGCTCTACAAGAGGAGAACCGTGCCTTGAGACAAGCATCAGTTTCAATTGTGAGTATGAGAATTATTGCCAAGTTATTAAGTGTCAAGTTATTATTTAGGTTGCAAGTTTTTCTGTTAGCAAATGATCAATCCAATAAGCATCATTCTCATATCTACTTATTGTAAGAGCATGAATTATGATTACAGCAAGCAAAGGCTGAACAAGAAGAAGAATATATTTCGAACACATTACTCAAGAAAATACAGGCTTTGAAAAAAGAGAAAGAGACACTAGCACACCATTATGAAAGAGAAGAGGAATGCCTTACTAATGACCTCTCCAGAAAGCTGAATCAGGTACAGTGTGTCAATCGAATTAAAATGTAGGTTAAAAATAAAGAAGCCAGAAAGTGTAGGTATTATGTGGGATAGGGAAGACAAAATGTAGTTCATCTCATTTGGTAGAACATCAACGTAATTTACTTGGATGTTCTACCAAAATTACGTCAATGTTCTACCAAACGAGCGATATTATCATGTATCATGGTCTAATTCCATTTAAGTATATAGGTACTAAACAACATTAAAAACATAGTGTCAAACACATAGGGAGAATTTGTACCAAATAAAATAAAATGTTTAAATTAGAGATAATTAAATATCTATAAACACAAATTAAATTAAAATTTGTTGAGTTTGGAACATACTGATTGTAAAGCATGCCCAGAAAATTAAGCCTTTGTGATTTCTCAAGATCAATTAATTGTAGGTAGGTATGTAGTGTAATAAATATTGTTAGGACTGGATTTATCTTGGAACAATCATCTTCATCATCAGCCTATATTAGTCCACTACTGGACATAGGCCTCCCTTAAATTGAGGCTTGAAACAATAAAATATCAATAAATATTTACTAGATGTAAAATGTGGTTTACTTCTAATTCAAATTTGTATTGTATAAAACGATGCAAATGCAATCTTTACTGGAATGATTCCTATGTGATGAACTGAGAATAGTATTAGTTGGTAAACAATTTTGACCTTGACAAGAGACCTTATTATTTTTTGTTTACAGTTACGCCAAGAGAAATGTCGCCTAGAACAGACATTAGAACAAGAGCAAGAGTGCCTGGTCAACAAGCTGATGAGAAAGATTGAAAAATTAGAAGCAGAAACATTAGCAAAACAAACCAATTTGGAAAGACTGCGCAGGGAAAAGGTAAAATATTCTAAGAAGATTCTAATAGCATATTTTCTTACAAGAAAAAGCTGTATATCCTGTTTACCAAAGAGCATATTTCTCGCAGACTTCATTGGCTTATAGAAAAAACAGAAAATATGTTTCTTAAAGTCTTGTAAATCCTCCTACCAACTATTATTCATGCTGGAGACAGTGGTCTTTCTAGTATTATTTTTAACATTATAAATATTTCTAAACTAAAAAACTAAAATGAGGGTATATATTTATATCAACTTCATTCAGATAAAGATTAAGCATAGAGGCAAACACTTAAATAATGCTGGACAACCAACATCTACCCCCAAGCTAAGCCGATCTTCTATACTCTAAAATTTAATCTACCTTATAGAGTAACAAGTAACTGCCCCAATGAACCGATAAGGGATTTTTCTTACTGCTTTCTAAGATATTGCTCAGTCTAGTTAATTTTATCTTTTATTAAATAAATTTACTTATTTATTTCTAGGTTGAATTAGAGAACACATTGGAGCAAGAGCAAGAGGCTTTAGTCAACCGCCTTTGGAAGAGAATGGACAAACTAGAGGCAGAGAAACGCTCATTGCAAATCAGGCTGGACCAGCCTGTGTCTGATCCAGCCAGTCCTAGGTGAAAATCCTGAAATACTAATCTTTTCTATGTTTTGTTAATATAGTTAGCGATAGTGGACCATCCTAAGCTTATATTACTACTGCTAGATGTAGGCCTCCCATAATGACCATCATAGGGGCCTGTCGTTATCATTTCGGGTTGCCGTTGTAACATGGCCTTCCAGCAAACACAACTCTATTTGGAAAAAAATCATTTGTTTTTTTTGTTTCACAATTCATTGGGACTGACGGATTTAAGCGGCAGTTCTAGTTGGTTCTAGATGCTCTAATATTTCTTCTATAAAGTATCTATTATAAAAATAAACAGCTTTTTAATCTTGTTCAGAATTCGTTTCTGGAAATAGAAAGACTGCGGCTCCCTGTTCACAGATAATGATTTTTTGAGTCATTAGTTTCTATACATACATATTCCGCTTTTACAATATTACTTAGTAGAATACTAAGGAATATGATAAGTAGGATTTGTATGCTAGCAGACATTCTTGAGTTGGTCATATAATTGTTTAAATATTTATAACATTACAGATATAAGTTTAAGTTGCTGTTCCTGAGAGAACCATATTGCTTAGAAAAAATACTATGAATTTTAAGAAATAAGGACCTATTAATTTTAATGTATCCAAATTGATGAATGTTCATTCTTGCTAGGGACATCAGTAATGGTGATACAGCATCCAATCTCAGCACTCACATTCAAACACTACGCTCCGAGGTCGTCAAATTAAGGTAATCTTCTACGTAATCTATAATATAAAAATGAATCGCAAAATGTGTTGGTAAGCGCATAACTCAACAACGACTGGACCAATTTGGCCAAATCTTTTTTTAAAATGTTCGTTGAAGTTCAAGGATGGTTTTTACGGCGAGAAAAATATGATATTTGACAAATAAATAAATTTCCCCGCGGGCGACGCTGCGGGGCGCAGCTAGTTACTAATATTTCTTTCAGTTCACGAGTTCCATCTGATAGAAATGAAGTCTTAAATATCTTGCAAATTGAAGATAAGATTATGTAAGGTTTTTTTGCAAAATCTGATAAGCACTAGGTGAATGGCATCATTAATTAGTGATACTGATAACTCATTCATCACTTATGGTTATCAGAATCAGCATAGAAAACCATAGTCATTATCATCTGAAATTTTGCGAAATTATAAAGAAAAACTATTTTCGCAAGTCGTATGGTACATAAAATCACCATTGTAGTTATTCGCCGCTCTCGTCTTTCATTTAGATATGCCTCTTAAGCACTCTATTTGTGAAGGAGCAGGCAGAGTCCCTAGTCCAGTTAACGATAGTATCGAGTGATCGTAACGTCTCATTTTTGTGTGGCATTTGCATACTTCCCTGTCCAGTGGACAGTGAAGTACACAGTGTGTGACAGGGAAGTACGTAAAAAAGGAGACGGTGAGTCACGATCATGACTCGATATTATCGTCACCCGTTCAAGGCTCAGTTCTATTGTTTATCGACTGCTACCATTATCTACTTAATTCATCACCCAGCTAAAATTATAGGAAAGAGAATACATTATCATCATACACAGTTTTTACAAGTGCATAGACATAGCTAGTAATGAATGATCAAAGAAACCTGTACGGACGTTCAACCATAATTAAATGAAAAGTTTCATATGGCTCGTTCCAATAAAGCTCCGGGGCCTCGAAGGATGAATTTCCCATACAAATGTAATACCAAATTTATTTGTAAGTCAAACATCTTTCCACAATATTGTACTGTTTTTGTATTCGAATAGTGTTTATTTTAGGTTCCTAAATAGGTTTTTTGACAAAATATTTACCTAAATCTAAATTTAAGCATATTCCATTTCTTCCCTGTCCAGTGGACAGTGAAATAAACAGTGTGTGACAGGGAAGTACGTAAAAAAGGAGACGGAGAGTCACGATCATGTCTCGATATTATCGTCACCCGTTAAGGCTCAGTTCTATTGTTTATTGACTGCTACCATTATCTAATTAATTCATCACCCAGCTAAAATTATAGGAAAGAGAATACATTATCATCATACACAGTTTTTACAAGTGCATAGACATTAGCTAGCAGGGTTCGATTAAATCCGATTTTTATAATAAATATCAAATTTCGATTTTTTGATATATATCCGATATATATCGGATATATATCCAGGCTAAGAAAAAGAAGCGAATTTCATTCTGTAAGGGTAAACACATAAAAATGTGAAAGGAATTTGTAAAATAATATAAATGTCATATTACCACTTTTTTTATTCAAAAAAACGAGAAAAAACTACAAAAGAATTACTTACCCTTACCACAAAAAACAAAATCACTTGACTTAGACACGTGTTTAACAGTTGTTTAGCAAAACTCATCCTACAAAACCATGTTAAACACGTGTCTAGGTCGTAAATTTTATTTCTGTGGTAAGACCCTTAGTTTTTATTTGAGTAAGATTTTTTTTAAATAATCCGAATGTGAATGAAGCTAGGGTTTGGATTTCAATAAAAAGCCGTACTAGTCAGTTAAAGGCGATTTCCCCAACCATAAATGAGGTTGCCATTTTGGGAAACAATCTTAATTATTCTGAATTGTTGTTTTTCGCTACGTGTTGCCAGGGTAAACATTAATCTCCAAATTTTTTAGTTTAGAAGACAGGTAAAAATCAATTGATATATATCAAGGTAAAAATCAATTGATATATATCGTTATATATATCCGCTGATATATATCGGCGAACCTTGTTAGCTAGTAATGAATGATCAAAGAAACCTGTACGGACGTTCAACCATAATTAAATGAAAAGTTTCATACGGCTCGTTCCAATAAAGCTCCGGGGCCTCGGAGCTCCAGAAGGATGATTTCCCCATACAAACATCATACCAATATTATTTGTAAGTCGATCATCTTTCCACCATATTTTTCACGTTTTTGTTTCTTGTGTATTCAAATAGTATATTTATAGGTTCCTAAATAAGTTTTTTGATAAAATATTTGCCTAAATTGAAATTTAGGCATATCCCATTTTGTATATTTTTAGGGCAATTTTTTTGCTTTGATATTTTTTAATACTTAGCACTACCTACTAAATTGTTATCCACAGTACCCAAAGGTTAGCAGATAGAATATACTAACATGATGCTCATGTAAAACTTGTGTGCAATAAAGAATATTTATATTCATTTTATTACACCAGGAACCAGCTAACCGTCTCCCAAAATGAGAACAAGGAGAAAATGCATCGCTTCGCTCTAGAAGAGAAACATATTCGCGAAGAAAATGTCCGGCTACAGAAGAAGTTGCAGCAAGAAGTAGAAAGGCGCGAAGCTCTGTGCCGACATCTTTCCGAAAGCGAGTCTTCGCTCGAAATGGAGGAGGAGAGGCAATTCAACGAGGCACTCAGTGTGAGTAATAAAGTCAAAGTGTTTTATTTCCTTAAGACCTTACTGGACACTTGGATACACTTGTCATAAAATTTAACAATACCAAGATAAATTTTAACAGTAACTACACCATTACAATTAGCCCGGAACATCTTACTGCCCAAGCAAAACCCTACCACTGTTCACTTCATGCTTCACGATCAACAATAACAAACATAAAAAGATCTATAAAATTATTACAAAAACATCTAAATCGTAATTTAATTTAGCCCGGAACGTCTTACTGACACTGGAACTGTCTCAAAACGCATACCCCTGATATGCGTCACGCACGGTTGATTAACATTAAAACATAAAAATATCCAAATTAATTTATTGAAAAAAACACCTCTACAACAATTACAATTAGCCTTCCCCTTATATCTCTATGCGTCACAAATCTCGATAACAATAACAAACACAGGCCAATAAAAGGTCTAAACTTTATTATAAAAAAGTCTTTATCATTGGGAAAAATCCAATTAACAGTAGTCTCTGGGAAAATCCATCTTCCCACTGTTTTACGCAAATGAAATGTGGAAAATAATTTGGAAGTGAACTTAGCTTCTTTGTTTTATGGTGGTTTATGTTTCGCTGTGCCAGGCTCTGGGTACGACAACTGATATGAAGTTGGACGTTTGAAAGATGATAATAAAAAAAAAAAATTAATTTGTTGTGTAATGATTTTGTATTTTTGTTATTTTTTTAAATTTTCTGTAGGTAAATATCATAATATTAGCTATAATTTGTACTTGATAGTTTTTCAGTTTTGTGTATTTATTAAATTCGTGATGTCCATGCCGAATCCAGCGTTTGCTTGGCCAGCATTATGCTGAGTAACAACAGACTTATAAATAGGAGGTTCATAGAATACACCGTTTTTATAAAAGGGTAGGACCCTTTTATATTGTGTCGTTGTTATAAATAAATGTTATTCTATAGTAATTAGCATGTTGTAATGTATTGTAAAGCCGCGTACAGACTGGTGTAACGTAACATGCAATGTAACACGCAATGAAAGAATTTACCGTCCACACTGTCGCAATGTATCATGCAATATAACAGAAATCCTATAGTGTGGACGCCTAGCGCGCACGAACAGAGCATTTCAACTCGTGCGAGCCGCGATCCGCCATTTGTCGGTTTTTTCGCCGAACACAAAGGGGCGCGCAGTGTGCGCGGAGCGCCAGTGTGGACGGGTTTGTGTCTGTACTGCGGAACGCGCGCGAACCATGGAAGAAAACACAGCTACGGCAGACTGAGCTATGTTCGCCGCGCGCATGCCGGAAAAGATGCGAACATGTACGTGCTAGGTTCGTGCGCGCTAGGCGTCAACACTTATGAAATGCTCCTTTCATGTTACATTGCATGTTACGTTACAGCAGTCTGTACGCGGCTTAATATATGTTGGATATATTTCAGGCCCGGTCTCGAAGCGTGTCCTCGCCGGGTGGGTCCAGACCCCTGTCCCCATACGCCTCGCCGCTGCTGGCGGGCGGTGCCGGAATGATGTCGAGGCAGTCGATGCATCTCAGCTCACAGGTTAGTTCTTATTGAAGAATTTAGAGCCTTCTAGAACATATTATTGAATATTAAACAGTTGTTTAGACGTTTTTGACACCTACTTCATACAATCAACCTAAAAAATACAAAAACGAAGCTGGGTAATAGTGCGTTTATCTTTTGGTGAGCAACAGCCTTGTTTTCATAAAGTACTAGGTACAGTTCACTTACAATGATACTATGCTACTTATTTCGATGTTCCTGTGAAAATGATAAAATAACTGAAAAGGCTAACGCGCTCATGTATAATAACTACAATTTTACCTTCAAATTAGTCCCACCAAAACAATATTTAACATTAACATGTTTAGCAAATTGAAACTAGTATTTATAATTGAAACAATTGAGCTAACTGCAGACGATTGCAGTCTTGGGAAAGCTCAACTGACACAAATCAATACTAGTCGGTCCAAACAATAGCTGCCTTGCCCCCTGTATGGTAATGGCAATGATCATTGATCATGTGCTGTGCCAGATACTCACCTACTATTGGGTTACGCGCCGCATCAACCAGAGCTCATTGAGTATAATTTGATTGAAATTTTTTGCACCTTCTCTTTAGTCACATAGAGGGTGGATGGCTTAAATTTTCTTTTTAATGTTACCGAGAGTTTAAAAACAATACCCATATGCATTGACACTTTGATTGATGTCATCCATTCTATGTATCAAATAGTAAGTAATTTCACTTGCATTCTATTTACCCAAAGACGGAACATAGTAATGCTAGATCTTCGTATTTACCTAACCGTAAATCTGTTTCATCATGATGCCCTTAACGATCCTGCAATATAGAATGTTAATATAATTAAAACATTTAAATTATCACAAGTTACCATAAGCCCCGTTGTTACAGACTCGACGTCCCAGCGACCGATTCGTCAAGCCAGCTATCCCGGGGGGCGCAGCACTGCCCCCCCGTGCGCCCCTAGACCCTCCCATTGCCCCCTTCGTACCCCCGACTGCCCCCCTGTCACCAATGGCGCCTTCCCCGACTTCGATTCTCCAGCCTGCGAGCCCCATGGACACGTCTTCAAAAGATTAGTACCATATCGCTATAGAAAGAGATCGTCTCTACATCGAATAAAAGGGGCTTATCATTCGACAAATTGCACTGGTCTTGACGATGAATAAAACGACGATTCATAGAACGGATATTGCACTTATTATTTTCAAACTATAAAAAGACAGCAGTATTGATTGCCTCAAGCCTGCCTTTTGGAATTGGAAAAACATGCCATGTGTCGTCGTTTTAGGGTTCAGATCTGATTAAATTGTTCACTTATTCAGCTCGGTTTGGAGAGCTTAGGCTTGGGTGAGATTAAAGAAAAGACTTAACGAGGGCGAAGCGTTTGCAGCAATAATTATTTTATCTAGTGTTTTTAAATATACGCGTAAACGCGGCCGATGAACATCGTAAGGGAGGCGTGGTTTGTTGTTTTTTCATCTAAATGTTTGGAGTCCAGTTTTTATAATTATAAAACCGTTGTAAGTTTCGCGAGAAATTAGTGTTGGAGCTGAATAAGTGTTTACTGAGTCTGAGTTTAACCGGACACTACATTTAGTGTTGTTGCTTGACTAACTTATAAATAGTTATCACATCTTGTAAGCAGGCAAAAATGTCTCAGTTGAAGTTACTTAAATTATATTAATGTAACTGCTTAAAATACTGCTTGTTTTGAAAAGAACGTCCTCTACTGATAAAATTGACTTTGTAAAAGGATATTTGTCTTAAGAGTTTTTTTGTTTTAGCTAAGTGATTATTCTGGGTGGTGATACTATTGTCAAATTCCTATCGAAGTATCATTATTAATGAGGTTGATTGAAATAACTGATATGACATTCCAAAGCTCTGCACTTATTCTACTTTCACTGATGTAGATTTGGAAGGCACTGCAAATAAAGATTTTTCACAGAGTACCGTGATATTCCTAGTTATTTTGATAAATCTTTCATTCAATTGAGTGTAACTGCTGTCTCTGCAATTTGATGTCAAATTAAACTCAAATTCGAAATATCCACCCGTCTGTTTATAGAAAATGGTTAGTTACCCTATCGAAAAAATTAAATGTAAGAGATGTCAACATCTTAAATGTTCTAGCTCTTATTGAGCTCTTTTTGTAAAGTTCACACACATTCGAGATAGTCCAAAACGATACACATTTTCGGAGGTACGAAACCGTAACGAAAAGATAATAAAAAAGTATTTGCTAATGCAACACATAATTAAATATCTTCATTTAAATAAACATCTTAACTTAAAACAAAAAGTGAGAAAGTAACATTTGAGTATAATACATTCAAAAAAAGTATGAATTAAACTTATTGAAATGCGTGCGGCTCGCTTTGTTCAACCTGTCTTTGAATGACAAGATTGTGCTAGAGTATTCGTTTGGAAGCTAAATAAAAAGGTTTATTTGCAGTGCTTCCCAATTAAACCGCGTACCCCTGTATAAAAGTCAAACCTATTATTTAACTAAACATTACTCAACCTCATACACACCGCTCACTACCCGATCAAATTCTTTGATTAATCAAAAACAGTTTCTAGAGAGTTAAAAACAATATATTATACTGCGTAATCCAAAATGTCGACATTCAAACTAGTCAGGTTAAAATATGTCTACAAGCGATGCTATTAAAACCTCTTTGTACCTCCTGCTCTATTAGGGATAAGGTTCTTGATACGTTTAGCTCTCTAGCAAGCATATGATATCAGTCTAAATCACCCTGTTTGATTGTGGTTTACACATACCAATGTAATTAGAAACTTAGTGAGATTACAGGTACATATATTCTTGTATTCAACTCTTCATCCTCACAAAGACTTTTAGCTAGGGTCCTGATGACCTAGGGCTTATTTCACAATAGGTAGACGTCGCAAATTATGAGTGAATTGCCATTATTATCATTATAAACATAAAAAGCTTATTCCTTGCTCCAACACTCCTAGCGTGCAACTTGTAGCTATTGAGAAATACGCCTCTTGTATCTTCAATTAGGATAGTTTTAGCTAGCTGATTATGAATCACTTTTTAATATCCGGGCTTAATATATTGTGTCAGTGGGGTTATTTTTATTATAAGGCTGTGTAAAATCACTTGTGTTTGGTAGCAGATGGAGACTATGGACCAATGTATGTTGATGCTTGCGATGTAGCAACGCTTCAGTGTGAAATGGTCCTTTGTCTAATTTCACCAACCAAAATTTACTTACGAAAAGTGACTTTCTGTTGGTGAAATTAGACAATGCGTTATCTTTTGATTGTATCACTTGAAAAACACACTATTTCTTTACGAGTGTAGGTATGTGTGATATTATCAGTTACTGATGTTATGCGCCCTCAGGGCGGTTGTGTTGTGTTCTAGACACGCGTAGCAGAGGTAGTGTGTATTCAGACTCAATTATGCTAAATTTCACATTGTTTTTTTCATGTTATAATTAAAACAAAAATATACGCATTAATATTATTATTTCAATCTTTAATTTTAGCTATATTTATTCCCAATTAGGTATGTATTCATTCTTCATTATACAGTGTTAAAATGAGGTTTTCACATGCCACATCGATCTATCAAGTAACACTCAATATCACTTTTAGTTCGCAGCTAGATTTAACGCTTAGCTACGTTCTATTTTTCTCAACTTCACATTACTATTTGTGAAACCACAGACGGATTTTGAATTTTAATTTATTCTAGCGAACAAAAGACGTCGGCAAAAGTATAGGCGTGTCGCCATTCGGCATCATCAATGGTCAAATAATCGCGTTCTACCATTTTACACACGCATCGTAAACCTAAGCAAACCAGGATAAGGTATATTTGCCTTGGACTGCTGCTAGGGTTACAGGTAAAGTGATTTGCATACCTCCCACTGTGATTATTGGGGCTTGTAGGTACTTTTATTATCTTCCATCTGAAAGTCCTTATTTAGCTTTGTTAGGCTTTTAAAAGCCCAACAAATCCTAAGCTTTCGAATTGTGAGTATACTAGAAACTGATATATTAATCTAATATTTCGTTAGATTTAAAAAAAAATATGGATCAGTTTTTATCTGAAATAATAGGTTTGTATGTAGATTAATGCTAATTTAAGTGGTTCACACACTGTCGTGGTCTCAGGATGACTCTTATTACCGTGTCTGCAAATCCGTAAATAATTATAACGTGATCGATTTCGTCAGGTTCGTGGTTACCTTCGTCAGATAATCCGAATTGTCTGATGGTATTTGTACCCAAGCGGTCCCAATGACAAACACTGTTGAAAGGCAAGTTTGAAATTAACATTTAAATAGAAACTCCGGCGCATCGGTCAGTCGCGCTCATAAACAATGTTTACCGAGACACGAATAGTTGGCGTAGCGTATTGATCCTTCCAATAATTATCGAACACGTTTCATGTCACCATGTTTAAGCACATGTTTAAACATAAAAGTGGACGGGCATGGATACACGGAGACTCTTGTTTGTAAGTTTACGCACGGAATCGTAAAGAGGCAGGCAGTAGGTAGAGCTAACAGAAACCAACAGTGAGAGCGACGTCCGATGACTGTCGCCGATAAGCGAGCGTGGGTCGGCTCTTTTGTTTTCGGGGCCGGTAGGTTTTATGTTTACAAGTCGACTAAAACGAAAAATATCATTATCATCCGCAGCCTTATCTTGGCCACTGCTTTAAATCCTTTACCTGCAGTATTACTTATACTTAGTTCCTACGACACTTGGTAACTTAGTATCTTCCTCAGGTTTGTCATCAAACCTGGCAAAAGTTTGGCACCGGATGTACTATTTATGGCATTTATAATTTTGGCATTACTAGTTGAAACCACCGCTGCACCGGGGCTACTAGGTATTATACAAAAAAAAATACCTACGATGTTATAAAACAGCAGTAATATTTCACCACTTATTGCCACTTATTTTTCAAATCGTTAATCGTGGTCAATGCGGTCAAATTTAAAGTTTTTAAAGTTCTTTTTTTAAGTTGTCGGTCAAATTTAACTTCACAAGATCCCATGGTTTTCAAAAGTTTCCAACACATCCCTAGTTTTGGACCGGACTCTACCTTGCTTTGCTACATCTGGGAAGTAAATAACTCAAAATGGAGTTAGATAAATATTGATTTTCTATCAAGTCAATTTAAAACTGCTATCTTTATGTTTGTTAGCACTCTAGATGTTATAAAATTTTGCTTTTGGTGTAAAACATTATGAACGTCTATGTGTTTGTAGGTTAGTATAGGTACGTTTTATGTTTGGTAGGTACATAAATTAATATCTAAATAATCAGTTAGTACCTAGACTTATTACAAACAACAGAGATTCAGACACTGACTGTCGTTGCCGAAATAGATTACGCATTTTCTTCTTAAAACCTTATATTTTTATAAAGAGCCAATCGAGTCACTTTAGCAATAAAGCTATTTTAAATTACCTGATTTGCGTTTAATAAGCTATTTTATAGTGATGGACTATAAAATAGTTTATTAAACGCAAATCAGGGCAAATAATGAATACGAAAAGTACCGTAACTGTGACGAAAATAGTCACCGTTAATCTTGGAGTTAACGAATGGGTGTCTAATTGGTCACAGCTCTGCCAATCAAACCACACCACTCTTAGCACGAGAGATAGTCTTTATTTCTTTCTTAACTTATAGTCATTGGATAGGTATACAATTTTTTTGTTTAAAAATATTAGTTATCAGATACTTACCTCGTTTAAACGTTAAATGTACGATTTGTAGCAACCACGTGGTGGTAGTGAAACAAATGAAATACAAAATGCGTTGTTTTTTGTTTCCATAAGATCGTACAACGTAAACATATATTATGATATAATTCATTTAATAGAGTTCATCTCGAGTTATTTCAGCCTGAAACCTGTTTCCTGTGCAATAGCAAGTTCAGCAGTCGACTAGTTTGTGCAGAACCACAGACAAGTCTCAAATAAAGTAAGAAAATCGATGTAGACTCTTCGCTCTACCTCGTGAACCATAAACGGCATCATACCAACAATGCCGAAGAATAGACACACGATGTGACACACGATGTGATGTGTGAGACTATAGTATTTACGCCCAGGTGTTAATTTCAGGAGGTTAGAGAAGCGTGAATTTTATTTATATGAAAAGTTAATTCATGCCCTGCTAGCTCTGTTTAAACGGAGTTAGCACGGGGCTCAGAATAAACAAGCAGGTCGGACGTCAGTGTGGAAGGCGTGTGCCTCTCGCATACAAGATGTAATACGACGACGGATTACCTTTCTTACTTCGGTACTTTTCGACCTAGTAGGCAGTAACAACCTAACCAGTTTTTACGTAGAGTAGGTAAGGTAGAGTCCCATAAGGGCCAGCTTAGTCACCGTGGTCGATCGTCGAAAATCTTATTGTTATTTATTGTCAGTATTAGTTATGTAGTTACAGTAAAAATCATAATCAGCATACGCATCCGGCCTGCTCCAACTACGGGTTAACTGGTCTCCAACTTTATGCGCCACTTGGACTAACTACTTGGATGGTCACTATTGAACTCTGGAAATATCGAATAGATAAAACGGTAAATAACATTTAATCAAATAGAAAAAGCGTGCGAAGACGAAGATGACTCTTATAGTTGACACACGTGAGTAGGTATCCTAACTGAAACCATTGATGTTTTCTATTATTAAAATAGTGATTTTCGATTATATTTTTTTCTATAGGGAAAAGTCCGGATTAACGCCCGGAAACGATTCGTGCTGTACTGGCTCTACTGCCAAATACCCAACTTAATAAAATGGCTATCAATTTCTGATAGGTTTAATATGTAGCCCAGAGAATAAACTAAATTTTAAACCATTAATACTATTGCTATCATCAGTAGATACGATTATTGACAGTGAGGGGGCACGAATCTCTCCTGCTGTTCGATTACGGAAAAACCACATATTCTTAAGTCAATTTTGGCTGAGTGGTTTTTGCGTAATCTCACAGCTTGGTCATCAATCCAGACTACAGGGAAAACAATTAACAACAATTAATGTAGTAAAAATATGCTAAGACATCTCTTATGGAAATCAGGAGCAGGCAGTTCGTTTAGTTTTTTCTGTTTCGTGGTTTTCATGTCCACTTTATGTCAGCAAACACGGATATCTAACAGTAGTTTCCGAGAAGGGTCGGGGTGAGTTTAGTGTGGCAACCGCACAGGAAGGGAGACTTTTCTCAAAATTTCGTAAAACTAGGCTTTGAAAAGTAAACAATGTTTTGTAGACGTTAAAAAATATAGAGAAATTTGATTGCAGCAACAGTTTCTATAGTAGAAGTTGAATTATGGTTTGGTGGATTTTGATGGATCTATAATCGATGTTGATTCCCCAATACCTATGCTTGTGATTGTGGCGGGTGTATCCCACTATTTCTATTAGGTATTTCTTGACATGTATATCGGTTAATACAAAACAGCTCTTGCGTTTTAAATTCCAAAACGCTACGTCGAAAAAGAAAATTCGAAAGTTTAGAGAAAATTAAAAGCAAGTTCTATTGAGTTTTATTTAGGTTAAGCTTTCAGGGGTCGGCTTAACTACTATTAGTTCAGTTGTAGGTTTTTTTTTATCAACAATAGACTGATTGTAAGTGACGACGTGGCCGAAGATGTATCACGAAAGTCTAGAAGACACCTATTCACTCTCGACTTGAAGGTAGAGATATTGTTAGTCAATGATCCCTTCATGCAAGTAAAACAACCTAGATACAGAAAGCCATAGCACAAAACACAGGCATAGGTCATAACGGTCATAGATGTTTAAAAATGAAACATTTCTGTGGAGAGCATTGAGCTTGTTCGTTGTTCAAAGTTTCCTTTACCAATTAGCACGTTGCTCGCCGGACCGTAACTGGGTGAGACGGCGGTTGCAATGGAATGCTGGCTTCACTATACTCGCCTCTAGAATCCAACATATTTTTTGGTAACAAGAAAGTTACAAGACTAAAGAAATTTAAGTGGTTATATTTACTACTAATATTTTCTTTAGTTTACGGCATTATCAGAGTAACTAAATCGCAGTTTTATTTTTCATCAAAATTTGAGTGTTAGGTAATTTTGTGTTGATCTTATTTGAATAAACACAATATAATTATTTTATTTTAATTTTTTTTTATCTCATATGTATTTGCACCTTAATCGCTACGTGTGTGCATTATGAATTGCTGAAGTTTTTCTTCTTGTTTTAATGTTTTCTTTTAAGTTTAAATTTTCAAATATAAATCTCTTTGTTTACATAAAATGTTTAGGATTCTAGGAGCGAGTACATATAGGTCTACACTTCTACAGTCTCAGGACTTGGGAGGCGAGGTATGACATGCAACTTTGTATTGTGAAAGCTCTGTTTGGCTTTGTGATCTGGTAGGTAATTGAAATCAACGATTTCTCTTTGCTTTGATTCGACGTTTTCGTTTTCGTATTGTATGGCTGACTCATCTATTGCTGTTGGAAATGTAATATTAAAAAATAATAAAATATTAAGTATTATACTTAAATGAAATAATTGTAAGTAAAAAGTGAAATAATTTATAAGTTTACCTACCTATTAAGCTTAATCAAGCTTTATCAAGCTTATTTGACTGACACTCTAAAAAT
Organism: Eupithecia centaureata; assembly: GCA_944547425.1. Lineage (NCBI taxonomy): Eukaryota > Metazoa > Arthropoda > Insecta > Lepidoptera > Geometridae > Eupithecia > Eupithecia centaureata. The sequence goes on along the minus strand of OX155681.1, from coordinate 6,049,940 downwards.
GTTTCTGTGATCTAGATCAGATAGGTTATAAAAATGTTGAGTTAGTAGTAGGTACATTATTAAAAGTTTTGTAGGATTTTTTTTATGATTTTAAGCATTAGGTACAAATCTAATATTAAACTCTTAGCGGCACACGCAGCTTCTATTAGAAATTGCCTTTACATAAGCACTCAAATCAAATTTTATGGAAATACAGGTGCTATTCGAGTAGCCGCCTCAAGCTGCGCAGGATTGTCCGCCGCGACCGCTCTGCGCCGCCAATCACCTCGGTTGTCAATTCACCATGGGCGGGGCTTCGGTGAGCTACGACCATCGTTACAAACAGGACCATATCACGTGAGTAATACGAATCATTATCGCTTGGTATCATCTCAGAGAAGGCTTCGATCGTTGTTGAAAATGATTCGTTACTCGCTGGGAGTAAGATCAGTTATTGAATGGTGATGTTGTAAGGTAAGTGGGTTTGTTATTTTGTGTACATGCTAATGAAGTGTAGTGCAGGCGAGTTTGCGGTAGTACCTCATACAGTGGGCACGCCACCACCGATTCCGTGAAATAAGTGGAAAACTTAAAATATTTTCTACTATTTATGAAAAAGGAAGTGATCAATGAACTTTTTGTTAAGCTGAAGTGTAACGTGGATTGTGGACAAAAGGATCAGTTTTTGAGTTTTGAGTGTTTAGGATTCATCGAAATTGAGGATAAAATAGCCCAACACGACAGGTGAGACCTTCAGTTTATTAATTTTTGAAGTAAAGTCGTGGAGTTAGGTACTCATCTATGTAGAATTGTTTTAGATCTTTTAAAAACTATTACTTATGTCTGTAGAAGTCACAAGTGTACGAAACTGCAGTCGAAGCCGCGGTTTAAAACCACTACCAAGAATTTATATGAGTTGATTGTTTATGTGAGCATAATATTTTAAACTAGACAAGTTACAGGTATTTATGGTAACATGTTAAGGTTTATTTATATCGATACTAGCTGCGCCTCCTAGTATTACTACTAGCGTTGAAATATGAATTATTTGTTCATACCATGGAAACACTGCACTTTTCCAGGATTAAAGAAGTCTATATTTAATCCAAGATAAAAGCTCTGGTGGTAAAAAAAAATCATTCAAATTCGTTCAATCGTTTGAACGTGAAAAAATAACAAAATACTGTAGTTATCCAGGATTAAATTAGTTTATGTTTTAATTCAAGAGATAAGTTATCCTGGTACAACATTTCATCACAATTCATCATTCCTGGTACCAAATTCAATCAACCGTTTGAGTGTAACCAACATATAGGTATCTACCTACATACAAGTTTTCGTAAATAGGTACCTATAGGTAGTTAATATTAGTATGGGTGTTAATAGTTGGTGATTAAGGCCTTACCCTAATCACCAGCTCTATCATCATCAGCCTATCTTAGTCCACTGCTGGACATAGGCCTCCCCTAATGAGCGCCATAGCGCCCTGTCTTCAGCTCTATATCAGCCATGAAATGTTCTAATCGTCCTTTTTACGTATAGGCAGCAGGTGTGCAAAACCGCGGGCAAAAGCTAGTTGACGCAAAAATTAAAAAAATATTAAAACTATTGTCAGGCATTGCTTTAAAATGCCAAATAATTTAAATCAAACTTTATTAACAACGAAAATTACAAGCAAGGAATAGAAAAATTACAACTAGTATTTACAATTGAAACCATTGAGCTAACTGCAGACGGTTGCAAACAGTCTAAAGGTAGCTCAATTGATCCATGTCAATACCAATGAAACCCTCATTTTGAAATTAATATAATAATAAAAAATGTCGTAGTCACAAAGAGAAAGCGAATGCAACTGTGAAAGAAAAAATAATATCAGAACTAATAAAGGTTTCCAAAACACCGTAGATAGGTAGGTACAACTCATCTAGATATCTATGTATTTGAAAATGAATAGGATAAATGATATAAGAAAAATATTATTGTCAGGATAATATTATAATAATATTATCAACGTGAAAGTTTTCATGGATTGTGTTTGTTCCTCTATCACACAAAAACTACTGACCGGATGTAATTTTGAATAGACGTAGTTCAAGCCCTGGAATAACACACAGGTTACATCACTTACATCCCATAGGTAAATCGATTCCCATGGGATAGAAATAGCCTTGAGACGTTTCCATAGAAACAATGCGTAGGCGCAGGCATTTAAGTACTAGTCAATACATAGTATAGAACAAAGTCGCTTTTTCTGTCCCTATATCCCTATGTCCCTTTGAAAGCTTAAATCTTTAAAACTACGCAACGGATTTTGATGCGGTTTGGATGGTCACGAGGAAGGTTTATAAGTATAATAAAAGTTTATACCGTGCGAAGCCGGGGCGGGTCGCTAGTAACTTATAAAAGGGAATTCATCGTGTTTATTTAGGTATTTGTTCCGAGATGTCAGCAGGTTTAATGCTGCCGTGGTCGTCGTGTGTGTTCTGATCGCGTAAAATTGTAAAAAAATAAAAAAAATAGGAAAATACAATGTAGGTTTCAAAAATTGGTAAGTAAATTTAGATTAATTGACTAGTGAATTAACATTATACCCTTGACTCTCTTACACGCATGACTCCTATCATGGGTGTTACATAACCTAATTTGCTATTCTTACAAATAAATATTTAAATATAGTAAGGTCTCCGGATTCTAGCTAAAGCAGAGACTTTAGTGTACTGGGAAATACTTTTTCTGTAGATACTTATCACATTTGCATCTCTGAATGCGCTTATTTATTTACCAAAGTCTTCGACAAAAATCGCTACTAGGTCCACCACCTTCTCTCACGATTTCAGGGTTCCGTACCTCAAAACAAAAATAATTCTTAGGAAAACCTTCGTTCTTCATTCGTCCGTCCGTTTATCTGTCGCCTATTTTCCTAGGAACACGTACGTAGGGTAAAATCTACGGTCCCATGAAACTGTTAAAATAATGATTTATCAATTTTTGACAGATATTTTTCACTCTCTAGTAAATCAAAAGTACTTACTACTCCAATCAAGAATCTTGAAATGTTCTAAGAAGAAAAGTCTTACAGTAATTAAAACAAATAATTAATAAAAACGTTATTTCTAGCTAAAAACATGTCTACCTATAAACAACTGACGTTTTAAGAAGAAAAGTCTTACAGTACCTAAGTAATTAAAACAAATAATTTAGAAAAAACTTTATTATTAGATAAAAATATGTCTACACAAAAAAAACTGTTGTAATAATTTTAGATTATGAATTTTATAAAAAATGTCGATGAATAGGCGATTTTAAAGTAATAAAATTAGATTGTTTTAACTCCAACCATTAACTTATTTATTTGCTTAATGAATGATATTCTTTTTTTGTATGTAAAGTCAACAATTTTGTATAATCAGCTTATAGGTACCTATTGTTTACAGTTGAAAACAACCTTCAGTATGCGTTTCAGAAGCGTTATTGCCTTTTTTGAGGTATCAAATGTAGAAAGAAAAAACAAAGAAACCTGAGGTATTATAGAATCACTTCTTAATCCGTCTGTCTGTCAAGACAAGATCCTTTTTCTCCGACGACGGGCGTTGGTGTCGCATACCTATCGGTATGTAGGTATACGTACTTGCAAGGGAATCACAACCTATAGGTAACTTTCCCTAGTTATGAGATTTGGCATGAAAGAACAACTTAAAGGGAAAAATCCGGAAATAATAAAATGCAGTTAAGTTAATCTCAAAAATTACCTAATTTTGTACGGAACCCTGTCTGCGAGTCCGATTCTGTACTGTATCTATAAAATTTAAAATTATATTTCTGACCTAATATCATATGAAACATGTACCCGGTATCTACCATTGCTTGCGATAGCTTGGTGTGCCCGTCGACCGCATTTAGGTATTTATTAGGAAGGTAAATTCCTTTGGCAAATGCTATGAAAAGTGGAGAGATAAGCGGGTGTAGGGTGCGCACGCGCTGCATGTCGTCGACACCGAGTGGTGTCTCGGTGTCGGCGGGGTGGGGGGCAGCTCAGGGTCCGTCATCGGCTGCGGAGGCCTATCGGCGCGTCCGGCTCACCACAAAGCCCCACAATAAACTTTTACAGCACGCATAAAACCCTGACTTTTTAACCCGAGTTATTTGAATTAATATCAATTCGGAGTTTCTCAATGGGCTTTACTGGTCAAACTTTAAAGCTTTACGACGGCCACAGAATTGAGGAATAAAATTTAATTGAAACGTAGCCCAAAAAAGTTTGATTGCGGTTATCAGCTTCCGAATTTGAATATTTACACTGAATACGGTATTAAATGAAACAAACCCCTGTCTAATTATTGTATCGACACCTCTGGTTGGACTATTGCTCAGCAATTACCTCCCTGCTACCAACAACTCCAATTAAACTGCCTCTATTCAACTAAACTAATTATAGTCATTAAACTACAAAAAACAGGTGCTCCTACTGGAACATCTGAGTGTCGGTTAATTGTCGTTGTGTCATAGCTGCAATAAATTCTAAGTTTATTTTGATTTTATTGATACGAAAATGTGCCAAAAAGTAGTTTGATGAACAGCAATTTAACGCATCAATCTGTTTATTTACATAACTTTATAACGTTGACGTAATAGGTATTTGGTTTGACGACGTTAAATTAAATGGTATTTCGCCTACTTAATAGACTTGACTTATTCATTTGATTTTACATAGAAAACCTACCCTAAATTCTAAGATTATAAGAACTAGTACCTATAGGAAAACAACTAACAAGGCTAACCGTATACCTATACATAAGACAACTTTGAACAGGTATCGAAGGCAATCTGGCTTGTGTAAACATTAGTCAACAGAAGCAAAATTACATTTTGTTTCAAAGGTCGAAAATTATTGATCATGTTTCGCTGGTATTTGATTTTAGTCTATTGTTTGAATAACATATCAAGGCTGGTATAGTATCTACCTAGCTGTAGGTAGGTAAATGCCAAGTGATAATGAAAATTCAAGTTTGTAGCGACGATGACGCAAGACCATTAAAATACTTTGGTTGGGTTTTCGGCATCGTTCCATTTGCGCTCACTGTCGGCCTTCATTACGCAGCCATTCCGCAAACTTTGGAATTGGAAAAGAAAACACGGAGCGTATTGTTTCAATGGATCCAATATGGGTTCGGCCGGTCTTGCATTTGATAATTAGCACCTCTCGCCTCGCATCGGGCTGTCGAGTGTCGGGACAATTGCTCGATACCGCCGCATATAATGCTTACATTTATCAGAGAGAGCGTCATAAACGTCCAATCACGGGCCCCACGTCCACTCGGAATAACTTTCAGAGGCACTCGTTGTTATCTTTGATATTTTATAGGGATCTGTAAAAGGTCGGCACTGCAAAGCGATTAAGCGACATTCCTCATCCATCGCACTGGGCTGGCTTCACTCGAGGGTGCGTCGGATACTGCGGCAACAGATAAACAACGTTATTGCACGTTATTAAAATGCGATAAAGCTCCGATAGTGTCTGGCACGCTTTGAGTATTTTGTGTGGCAAGTCCTTGACGGCATAGAGCTCCGAAGCACTGACCAGCTCTCGCACATCTTATTTAGCCTCGCCATTAAAAAGAAAATATTCGCAATATCCATCTATACAAGTTATGTTTTATATTTATACCTCATGGAGTCGTAAAACGATGAATAATGACGCTGCGGACGAGTGCGCTAGCGCTGTAATTACTCGTCTTTTATACACACATGTTGCTTTCTTGTTGTTTCATACTTTAAATGTTGTAGGAATACGATAGCAACCTCCATAGACAGTCGAGGCGGACGTAAAACCAAATTACGAGTATGGTGCATTACTGTCGGGAATCCCGAGGCAAGCCAATAAATAACAGTATTCAATAAAGTGAGTGCCAGCATTCACTCATTTTTTATTATGTTACTTAGCAAACCAAGTCTTACTATGATGATTTATGCTGAATTTTCATTTCTACAGTCTTTAAACTGAGATGTTTGTAAAAAAATATAAATTGTAGGTATTGTGTGTAGTAAGTACCTAGTACTCTAAAATCGCTCGCCACTAGGGCAGTCGAAGCAGTTTGATCCGAATTTCATGTCTTCATAATTAAGTTTTTAAAAAAATAAATCATTTTTTTACTGACCTTAATGAGAGAAAATAAACTACACACTTTATTTTCAAAGTCCTATACTTAAACCTTTTTTTAAAGTCCTATTACTTATTATTGTTCTTAGAGTGTGTGTAACAAAAACACCTCCGTACATAATTGTTAACATTCAAATTGAAAAAAATCTGTTTCCAATAATAATCTTACAATTTTATAATGTGCACCGAGAACTTGTCTAAGGCTAAAATAAACAACTGTAAAATGTCGGCACGCGCGTTGATGTCTTTTCTATGGGTTTTCTATCCTAATTGCCTGTTACGACTGAGTTACAGCCCGCTGTTACCTATGTTTTTCATGTCCTAGAGCATTTTATTGCTATTTCAGCCCGTGTATTTTCATTCCGCATTTCCTTATTCGGTACCTTTATGGGCATTCAATGTTTTGTTGCATTCAGCCTTTGAGTCAGCTGAAAAGCGCTGTACGTTTCTGTATCGTTAATAAAGCTGAAGGCTTTTTATTTTGGCTATTAAATAATGATTAAAAGATTAATATTGGGTTACTCAATTTCTGGATCTTGTAATGGTGCGTTTGTTACAAATAAAGCCATTGCCAGTGTCTTTATCATGTTATTCTTACATAGAGACTGGATACAAAAAAAAGCTCACTGAATTAAAAGAAAATCAAATAAATTCACAGTCATTTCCCTATTTTTGTGTTTTTTTCTATTTTCGTTTTCTAGGTAAAATTAAGGTTATTTAATATTTATATTGGTTAATGGCAATTCAGGAATATTCATGTCTGTAAAACGTTTGAGGTATAATGAATTTTTTATTACCACATATATTTTGATTCCATTAGGTCTAGTTTTTGTGGTACAGCTACTACCAACAAAATTTAAAATCAACAGTTTTAGGTTCATTTTCGCATTCAACGAATTTGTTTATTTGAAGAGCGTAGTGTTTTGTTCTGCTTTTAGAGTAAAGATTCAATAAAGTGTAAAAATTATCCTCACAAGTTTTTTTTACATTTTTGGTGACATTACTTTCAAAACTCATCAAAGGAATTTGACACCCTTACTAACTAAAGGCCGAAAAATCATTATGTTAAGCAAGACTGGCCCAAAAGGCAGGACCAATAGTCCAGGACTAAAAAAAAATTAAAAACCCACCATTGGTGCAGCCTGAGAATGTATTTTACACATAAACCTTCGGCTTGTGAAGGACTTCGTGAAACCTATGGACAGGAGTGGTAACGGCTCTTTATATTTGAAAGAAAAAAAATCCTAAGCAGAGTGAAGCAAAAATTAAAGAGGGCGTATTTGTTGGCCCTCAAATCAGGTAATTGATGAAAAATGATATATCCAAAGGAAAGCTTAGTCATTTAGAAAAATCGGCTTAGGCATCTTTTATGAAAGTAACTTCAAATTTTCAAGGAAATCACCAATCAAGTGACTATAAATGTATTATCGCGGAGCTTTTATTTACTTATAAGGCTTTAGGCCATAATATGTCGTTGAAAATATATGTTCTTCATTCACATTTAGACTTCTTTTCTGAAAATTTGGGCACCGTCAGCGATTAACACGGTCAAAGATTCCTTCCAGACATTTCTACCATAGAGAAAGGATATCAGGTCAAGTGGAGCCCACATATTAGGTTACCAGATTACTGTTGGATTTAAAACGAGACGTTCCTGAAGCAAAATACAGACTAAAATCATGAAAGTAAATTATTATTAATTTTGCAATCGAAATAACTTCTTTTTGTTCATAAAAATCTAAATTTCTTAAATGGTGTTACAAAAAAACTATTCGTATTAAAAGCATTTTAATTTTATTTCAAGTATCCTTATCCTTGTCCTAAACACATAACTAGACAGAAGTTTTCATGTTACATGCAAAAGTAGTTTTTTTGTTGACCAGTGTTAGTACAACGTGTCCCATCAATCGGATGTGTCGTAACAATTCGTAATGAGCGACCGTTCCTGACATTTTGCAAGCAACATTGTTTTCAAAACCCTGCAAGCCCACATGCATATAAAACTGGGCCAGGCTTAGCTCAAACGAACATAAACTTCCATGAATTACCTACTCATAATAAATAGTACCTAGGTACATCTATGCCAGAGTTATTAACTGATCGTCAAAATTTAAATGCTTAGCCCACGCATTGGTTATATTCAATGAAAATAAATTACGATCTCGGGACTTTTGATAGATGAGAATCACTCGTTTAATAAAGAAGTAATGGTCTGCGACGCAGGACGTTGCGGGTTCGATTCCCGTCCGTTATCAATGTTTGTACGATCTGTAGATATTAATTTTATTGTTCTTAGTGTTTTCTATGTGTAATAAAAATATCTGTTTATGCAGTATTTATGAAGAATATTAGTTATTTAGTATCAATAACACAAGCTTTGCTTAACTAGGGGCTGAATAATAATGTGTGGATTGCCCAGCTTTATTATTATATGAATTATTATGAATATGAAAACAAACTGTCAATAGTTAGACTTTAAACTCAAGACAATAAAGGGTAAAAAAAGAGAGTAGAAAAGTAGGTTAATTGAATGTATCGATTGAATGCCGAAATTCTCGTAGCATTTCGTAGACCCTCTACACCAGATTAAAGTAATTCAAAGCAACGTACCGTATCCTTAAATAATTTCTTCTTTGATTAATTAACCTAATACCCTGCATTAAAATGCATAGTTGCAAAAATCCAATCATTTCCAGGCTAAGAGTCGAGTCCCGAAGGAGAAATGTTTGTTCTCTATACAAAAGACATCAACGCGTGTACCACAGGGGTGTACCTACCGGTTATTATTTTTATAGTTTTTATTCTCTCAAATTTTGTTTAATTTCATAAGTATTCACTCTTAGGGCACCGGCACTTCTTTTTTATAAGCCAGTTATTATCCGAACTTTAAATTTCCTTCCTGAAATTGGATCTTCGTTATAAATCTTAGAGCTTACTTCCCTGGCAAAAAGATAATTTAGATAGGTACCTAGTTTATGAGTTAAAGTTGGGTTGCATCCATCATAACTTGTACTATACATACATAACTACCTACATAGGTATATGTATAATGGGATACCACCTTGCCTTATCTTAACCTTGTAAGTTTTCAAAAGTTTTGTCTAAGTCTTTCTAAAAGGCAAATTTGCGTTCTTCATACGACAACAGGTACCTTGTATTTTGTATTTCATGCCTACCTGTTATTTTATTTTTATTTATTTGGGAAACAAACAGTTATAATAATTACCTAAACGTGAACATACTTAAATAATTTCTAAACCAACTAAGTTTCCTCCTTTAAAAAATACATTATTTGGAGGTCTTGGATTCTGGTATGGTGGGTTCTTATAGGAGAAAAAAAAAACAATTCATAAATTGACAAAATAGTTTGTCGGGAAGTAGTGGGACGTTGAACCGACGTACCAGACGATAATAAGCTTTATAAACATCGTCGAGAGATCGTGCTCGGCCAAACACAAAATAATATCCGACTTATTTGCCATCGCCGTCGGAATCCGTGAGGTTTTCCGTTTGTTCAGTCTATAGGTAGTTAAATAAAATTGATGTATCTGGTACTTGAAAGCATGTAGGTAAGCATGGTTTCTATTCTTCGAAACATAGGCTGGATCTATCAACTAACAATTATATGTTTTCATGTGTCCTGCCTTCGTTTAGTTAATTTATTTTAAGTTGAAACCCCAACATAAAATTAAAACTTAATGGCCTACTCTGTGCTTTAACCAGAGCTTCAGACGCGGTACCTTTATATTAGAACGAATAATGAGAGATGGGAGTTTTCTATATGTAGGTAATAAGTGGTAGAGGTAGAGATTGTCCAGGAATAAATAATTCTAGACAAACTACGCAGCATCGTCAAGCCTCAAGCTAAGCAGAGCTTAAAACAGGCAAATATTTTTATCAACGGATCCTGGTATCGGTGGATACAATAAAAATATTACCTGCAGTAATTGTAATCTAATTTTTTTGACAAAAAAACTACATAAGATCATAGATTAATACAATTCAATTACAAAAACACCAAGATTTTGTAGAAATATGCTCGACTTACAAAACATTTTGGTATTCCGTTTGTATGGGGAGTTCATCCATCCGCCGGCCCCATATCGTCCTCCTCCGAAAAAACTTAAAACGTTGTAAAGGAATGTAAATCTTGGAAAAACAACAAAAGGAAAAATAGTAAAATTTTAAATAAATCGGTGGGTAAGCTTCTGACCTGTGAAAGTGATTTAATGACCTACTATATTTTCTAGATCCAGAACAAATTGCCGGTTGATCCGTTCATAAGTTTTGGCGTTGTCATGTGACGAACACATATCCATCATTCACAACTTAGTTTAAGTAGAAGAGTAGGAAATTTTCCTGTTTATTTAAATAACAAATCATAATGCATCCCGGAGTCCGGGATCCAGTCAGGTCAATGGCGATCTTCGCCCAATACCACGTGCGTCCTTCCACGTATGAAGATAGCGGGATGAGCTCGATCTGTCACTCACGAGTCTCTTCTTGCTAAGGACCGAGATAAATGAAAGGAGGCATTTGCCCTGCAATTAGACACTCCTGGCTGATAAAAATAACATAATGCATGTTTGTTTTGTAAAACATTATTATCTATTTAATTTAAATAATTAAAATACGCACCATCCAATATTATTATAACTTTATATTATGGAAGAGGGTTCCCCTCTAACACAGGTAGGTGGTATCTCTATACTTAAAAGAGCATTCCAAACCCATACTTTGTAAATTAATTTGAGTTTACTTTAATAAATATTTTGTATTTGTTTGTCAGGATGGCAGCCTCGCACATCCTGAGCGCGGTAGAGCCGTCCGTCGGCGGCGGCGCGGCGCGGAACGGGCGCGAGCGAGAGGTCAACGTAGCACTGGATGACAGAGACCTCTGGGTGCGCTTCCAGACCCTCACTAACGAGATGATAGTCACCAAGAATGGAAGGTAATATTGTTAAATAATCCTTTAAAAAAGAAATTCAATCTAGGTATCCATTGAATACCGATGTGGTCGAGCGAAAGTACGCCTTGCGTCAATTTTTACGATCTGCAAACTTCTTAAGGTCGTAAGCAACTAATTGATTCAACTTATTGGCAAAAGAAAATGATATTTTTAATACCTACATCAGTTTATACGCTAAAAGGTAATGTCACCAATATTCTCTTTCTGGCAGCAATTTAACTACCTAATTAGCTTATTTATAAACTTACTTCTTTCGAAAACCTAATCTGTTTAATGATTTCATGTACCTATTTATCTAATTTCTACCGTCTTCTATGCACTCTTGCATACAAATTGCGAAAATACCTATACGTGGAAAACTGTAATTAGCAATACAACCTGCATACTTCATGCATGTTTATCGGTCCTCGTGAAAATCTAAACAAGTGAGAACACGCGTGTACCTTTCGACATTTACTTCCTCGACATTTACTTCCAGTTTAGTCTTCGATACTTATATAAAAACATTAATCATTAACCATATTTATTTAGTATAAAAAATAAGCACAAGTTAAATTTAAAAATGATGCTTGCGAAAGAGTAGGTATATACCTATGGTAGTGAAGAGAAATCAATTAACATTTATTTCTTATATATTTTTTTTATATTTAAGGTAATATCTGACTTGTCTAAGTGCTTATTTTGTTAGCCTAGTTGTTGATTGTTAGTAAAGTTATTTATTTCATGTTAGTATTCCGTTCAAGTACCTAGTTCTCTTGATTGTTTGTGTACTTATATAATGTTTCCCACTATTTTACCCCCTTTTTAGACCGTGTACTTTTGTATTAAAATAAACTTCATTCATTTATAAGTATTGTTAGGTACTTAAAGACTCATGCCTAATATCCATGCGGTTATTAGTTATGATGGTTAGTTATGATTCGGTAAGTAAAAAGTTAGTTAAAATTAATGACTTGTTGCCTTACTTGATGCATATTTTATAACTAAGGCATTTTAGTTGGCATAATAACAACAAAAAGTTACAATATTGTAAACAATCGAAGATGCAGACACATAGATTACATGCTCAAACAAAATTCACAGAATAAGTCAACTTTACAACCCAAGTGCGTACTAAGTTATGATTACTTAGAGACATATCCATGGTTAGTTATGATTCAGTAAGTAAAGAGTTAGTTAAACTGAATGACTTGTTGCATAATTAAAAGATGGATGGAAGGATATTTTACCGGATAACACTAATAAGTTCCAATTTTGTAAACAATCAAAAAACTCATGGATGTAATCCATTCTCAAACAAAAAGCAAAGAATACGCCTCAACTTTACAACCTAAGTACTTTGGGTTAATAGCTGATGAGGCCTTTGTTGTTCAAAGCTAAAAAATATCTATGAGCAAACGAGAATAAAATGGAACAATAGTTACATCTTACAATATTGTTTATGAGTTATGACTAAGTATAGGTGTCCTCATAAGAGAAGTAATAAACCTGCTTATTAAATCATGGTATTCTTCGTTACGAGTCTTTATAGGATCTTGCCTACATAGTATTTTATATTGGAGGTCAGAAAATACTCGTCTATTGTGCTTGGTATGCTAAAACGGCCCATAAAAAGGCAATTGGTAGAGTAAATGCGCTATCTCGTTCTAAGGACCACCGTATAGGTCTTTGGGAATCAATTTAGATGAAATATTTGATGAGTTCAATTCTGTTTATTATATTGCCAGCCATGGAGGCATTGCCTTACACTTTGCAGTACCAAAGTACTAAAAGTATTTAAAAATGTTTTCTTATGGTATTTATCTCAATTATTGTTTCCTCTTAATGTTTACTCAATCATCTAGGTAAAGCAAGAATGATACAACACTGATGTTATTAAAGTAAAAGTTTATTTACCTATTGCTTGAAATATAATGTTAGGAAAGTATTTTACATTTTGTATACCATTTAAATATTTTAAGGCTTTCGGCCTGCAATCGTTATTATAATTCAGTAACATGACAATAACATGTATAATTAATAAAACATAAAATAATTATTTAGAATGAAGTAAGACAGATAGCTTTTAATTAATACCCTTTACATCTCCACTATGAATTTACAATGCCCAGCTGATCTTTTCATTATTTTACTAGGGACCCGCCCCGGCTTCGCACGGTTTTATTGTAAGTTATAAACCTTCCTCTTGAATCACTCTATCTATTTAAAAAAACCGCATCAAAATCCGTTGCGTAGTTTTAAAGATTTAAGCATTCAAACGGACATAAAGACAATAAGGACATAGGGACAGAGAAATCGACTTTGTTTTATACTATGTAGTGATAAAATTATGTAATATTACTTAGTTCCTTAGTAGTTTTATGATATGAATAATAATTTAGGCCTCCTTTTGCTAATTGACGTATCCAAGTCTACTTTGAGGTCCTACGTTCAAGAAATGAGTGTGAATATTTTATACATATTTTATCTATTTATATAATGAACTCGAAGTATTTATCTTCATATTTCTACACAGTTAAATTATTATTTTGCTCGATAAATTTGTAAATCCTGTTTTTTATGTAGTTGTGGTGTTGTGTCTCAACTTTTAAAATAGATGAGTATCTTAGTTTCCATATCCCTTTATCTAGCCCCTATAATAATAAGTCAGGGATTTTATAAGTTAAGGAAAAAGGCAAACAATGTGCACAGTCCATACACAGTTTTTTTACGTCTGACTTAGTACAAAGTTTATACAATTATCTAGAGTAGGTCAGCATTATCTAGAGATTTTCTTTTTCGTAAAACGCCTCTTTTTGGGATTTTTGTATAAATTGCTTATTTATGGTAAGTATTATGAGTCTTGCGTCTATCAGCAGGAGTCATAGAATTTAATCGTTATAATATAACACCATAATATAATGCCACATATATTCATATTACGATAACGTAGATATCTTCTATTTTAAATCAAAGTTAAAGATGTTTTGGTCTAGCATTTTAGATACTATAATTACAACTCTGCTCTCTAGGTATAGCTTACTTTGGGGCTAGATGGTGCTGTGTGGATTGTATTATATTATTTATTTATTGCCAAGATCACTATTTATATTCTTACATGAGTCACCTGCTACAATTCTAACTATAGCTATGTCTGAACAAGCCATTACCTCCATTAACATGTAAGGATGTGATCAGCGACGGTACACGGGGAGTGCTAACCGTCGGGCTGGCGGCTAGTTTTCAGCTATTAACGCGGTAGGTCTTACTTATTAACGCAGGGTGGCTAAATGATCCTGCGGCAAGCCGTGAGTATGACTAACTCCACCCTTGAGCTCATGTCCTTGTGAAAAATAAACTGTACTTGCTAGTTTGCGATTGGAAAAAGTCATTATAATAAAATTATGTAAGGTAAAAATTGTAACTATATCTATTTCACATAGAAATTCACATTTCACAATTCACATTTCAAACATATAGAAATGGTCTATAGTTTTACGATCTAGAAAGACTTGCATTTGCTTTATTTCACGAAACATAAACTTTTTATGGTGGAACTCATGACTGATATTTAATTGTATTTTATTGATTCTAAATAATTTCATTCCCAAGTCAATAAGATACGCGAGAAACAAAGAAAAAGTTACCCTTCAGGGAACGGTTCCTATGTGAAATGGACTCAAACGAATGAGTAGTCAAAATGAATTAAAATTCGTCAAGTTTTCATGAAGTAGGTACGTAGATTACCTCTATATTTTTGACATAAGCCTCTAGAAATTTGCAAACGCTGTAATAGTACCTACAGGCTTGTGAACATTTTTGGTGGCACAACAATTTAAAATAATGCTTACTGTTTCGTAATTTGATTGAATCATTGTTATAGAAGATGATGGCAGGAATACCGGAAAAGAAAACAATGATATCGTCTTTGTTTCTTGGATTTACCAATTTATTAAGTAAGCCCCGTGTGCATGTAAGCCTTTTAGCAACTGTTAGGTATGGATATCTTAATGTCCACGAGGTAAGTAGCTATAAATATCTTCTATTGATTTTATACGTATCTTCAAAACTATTGACACCTTGGTTTGTTGCCTGTATCACAGAATAGATAGGCCTGTATTGTAATTGCGGCGTTCCTATGCTCCTATTGTTAACACAAAGAGCTTCTCATTGTTAGCTTTCACCTACGTAGGAAGACAATATTGGTGCATTTTTGAACTAAATACCTACTTTCTGGAAAATAAGCTTTTTTTAAAATTTTCGTCGTTTCTTCAGAAATCAATAACTTTATTTCTTTAGGCTTACAAAATGAGCATTTAGACTAGTTAGATAAATTATAAAATAAAAATAATCATAAAATATCAATATTGAAACTTTCGTTAAATTGTCGTTAGGTTAGGTTAGGTTAGTTTACGTGGATATTTTAAAATAATGTGTTCTCAATTTAAAAATTGAAATCATCAAAAAAATTGAAATCGGAATTAGATACCTACTTAAAATCATTCTGTATAGCGTTATCAGTTATTTTTCAGTTATTTTCGCTGACGACGCGAACGTTGAATGCGTTCGCTCCTGTTTAGTTAAAGTTAATTAGATTATAGTTTTAAATTACCCACTATGCCAATTGCTAGCAAGGATCTTCACAAATAATTCTGTAAAGTAGGTAACTAGCTACCTACTCACGTACCTAGGTAAACAGGTTATTTTCATACCAAATAGAGACAAGGGTCAGTGTCTTCAGAGTTCAGTCAGACTCAAATTATTACTAAAGTGAACTAAAACGATGAAGCTGTTAAGTGATACCTGTTCGGCTGTCCTTTGGTGAACACTGGTCTAAGAGGCTTTCAGACAAACCGAATAACGGTTTTAGATAAGCTTTTTAAATAAAAAAAGGGCTTATTTGTATCATCATCATCATCATCATCATCAGCCTATATTAGTCCACTGCTGGACATATTATTATTTGTATAACATAAAAAAATAAAAAATAAAATCTTCAAGCACACTCATTTATCAGAATAGATTCCCCATGGTCTTATTTCAGTTTTCAAATAGTTCAACATTATATTTTCATTGCAGGCGAATGTTCCCCGTGGTGAAGGTGACCGCGAGTGGTTTGGATCCGACGGCAATGTACACAGTGCTTCTAGAGTTTGTGCAAGTGGACTCGCATCGGTGGAAATATGTCAATGGCGAATGGGTAGGTCTACCTATGTCCTTTTACTATCTAAACGTCATATTAACCTACCTAAAGTTTTCTGAACTTTCGCTATAAGAACACATTATAATAAATATCCACTATTATAACAGATGTTTCAACAGGTTTACAATCTATCGTGGTAACGGAATGACTGATAGGTAAAATAGTTTTAAAAACGTGACAAATACCCATGGATACTAACAACCTACCTATAAAATTTGGTAGATCACACTTAACTAGCTCATTCCCGCAGTTTCATCTGCGGTTAATTAGTATTTTATAAGTTGATCTTCATGGGAATTTGATGATTGATTTTATCAGGACAAAAAATAGCCTTTTTTACTACGTTTGATAATACTACATACTTTCAACTCAGTCTATGCTAAAAATCAAGTCGATTGGTTGCCTAGTTAAGTGTTAAGTTAAGTCAAGTGGTTGGATTGATGCACCGTTCAGAGCTGTTTTGTATAAAGCAAATTTTTCAGGCACATTTCAAACACAAACATTATACCTACACTTGATTATAAGATTATATTATATTAAATATCCACGGGTATCTATCGAGCTTATTTACCTACTCCCGACGTTTCAAAAGTCATCCCGTGACCACGCCAGAGTCTAAACCTGTTGAAACGTCGGGAAAAATATGTTAATAAACGCTATAAATACTTACCCGTGCGTGTTATATTATGATATTTACCATAACTACTCCTTTTCGTAGGTGCCTGGAGGTAAAGCGGAGGTTCCACCATCCAACGCGATCTACATTCACCCGGAAAGCCCGAACTTCGGCGCTCATTGGATGAAAGAGCCGATATCGTTTGCCAAAGTCAAACTTACTAACAAAACTAATGGAAATGGACAGGTAAGGAGTATAACAACTTGTATATTTCTTTTATATTGATATTTCTTTTACTTAGATATGATATTTTCTTTGTAATCTTTTTGACCATACCAAGCTGTACTAAGTACTACTATATTTTATAATGTAAGTCTTGTAGGTACATATACTGCAATGCATTCGCAATGAAGGCATTATGGCACCACCCTCTAATGACGCCTATGTCTAGCCGTTTACTATTTGTTATAGGCTGATGGCGCATGGGTACATTTTCATAAATAAAACTTTTCTGACATGCATCAATACTATTTTGAACATTTACGTAAATCCCTGCTCTGGAAACTCATGTGTATTTTCCCATGGTCTCCAAGAGGTGTCATCACATCAATTCAGTTTATTCATGCCGGAATCAGATCACCGCTCTTGTAAATACCTGCTCACCGTACAAGCGCATTAACAGATTACCAACAGTATTTACAGCCGCATCAGATTATTCCTGACCGGGCATAATTAGTTCACAGTGTTGATTGAATATTAATTTATGGAATAAACTTTGGTTCGTTTAGAGATTTCTATGATTTAAAGATTGAGTGTTTTAGTTTTACACATTTGCAGAGACGTGTAACGGTGTAATCAACTTCTACATAACACAAATAATTAATGCTGTTTAAAAAGGACTCTACCTTTCTACTTGTATATCTTTAAAGCTTGCTCCTGGACCTTCTTGAGGGACCTAAGTTTAAAAAAAAAATCCGTGTAAATGGGTAATTTTTTTAGTTAGCTACCGATTCGAAAACATTTCGAATTCGGCGGGACTTGAACCCGTGATCCTTCCTGAGTACGGAATGTGCTATCACCTAGCGCCACGAATCCATCTGACCGAAAAAAGAAAAAAGTCGAAAATTTTACGACCATAATAAAATCGTTTCATAATTGACGGAGAAATCGAAAAATTACATTGTATCCGATCATAGAACCCCCTCCTTCCTGCCATGTGTTAAAATACATTGCATTGCATTGAACGATACTCTATCATAAGCACTATACGGGCTTCTCCCACCGAACGACTGGATTAAAGAAGCCACAAGGAACAATAAATAAACCTGATTATGCTAATGACTTTACAACTGTCTGATACATAGGTGCCAGTACAGTTCACCGCTACTTCCGAGAATTGTTTCTCACGCTCGAATGTGGTGCGAATGATATACGAAAGCAAACATCAGATACATCCAGATCCATACGTTGACGGCTCGGTGTGAAATCTGTAGCTTACCAACTGTTTAGCGGCTGGCCGTACGCACTATCATTTGTAATAATTATTGTCTTTACGCTATGTTTACGTTACACTAAGAATAAGTTAGCTGGTCCCCTAGACAGCGTGCCAATATTTATCAGCTAAAGCTCAGCTGATCTATATTTACTCATTATTATAAAATAATAGGTATTTCCCTTTATTTCACTTGACAGACTAGCAGCCGGACCTAACCCGAATTTTCAGCTCGATCTAAATGTTGGCCAATGGCTGATTCATGACAAACGGTAAATTTTAAAATATCTATTACATTAGCCTCGTAAAACATACCGTTCTCAAACGTCCTAAAAACTTAAAATGTTGATTCGAAGCTCCATGTTTCGAAAGCCGCCTGCTTGTTTGCTTTACCTATAGGTAGGTATTTAAAACACTAATGGAAGATTTTATTTTACGAAATTTTACATGCATCTCAAATCTCCGCTAACTCAAACTTTTATCTTTTTTAATTTATTCTATGTTAGGTAACTCTACTTCCAGGGCCCTTATTCCACAATTAATCTTTAATTAATTGATATAGGTACAGTAGAACGCCGATTATCCGAATTAATTGGGACCGGGGTCAATTCGGATACTGGGCCATAGACTGGTAATAAAGAAAAACGAACTGTCACACATAGAACAAACATTATTAAGTTTAGCAAAAACAGTTCTACATTAGTAAGTAGTGCACTAGGGAAAGAGAGAGCGTCAGCGCCGCGCCGTACATTACTTACTTACTACGGATAGTAGTCATTCGGGGTAATATGACGCACTTTTGTCTTCTGTTGTTGATAACACTTAAACTGTCGCGATATAAGGAAAACATTTATGCGTTTCATAAAGCAAATTTATTAAACTTCCAAGGTGCATAAAGTTTTTGGCGATAACTAAATAGTTTTTGTATATTTGAAGAAAACTGTGAACAGATCGGAGTGCGTATTTTTACCCCTTCATGCGGGTAAAAATACGCAGTAATTTGGGTAAAAGTTCGCATGTAGGGTAAAAGTACGCAATAGGGATTAGTATAGGAAAATTAACTAAATATGGTATAATTAACCAACCTTTATTAAAATCAAAGATACATAAAACCAAGTACCTACTAGATGTAATTCAATTACACCATAAAACTTTAACAAATCGCAAGGTAGTATTAAACCAAGTGAGTGATACTTAATAACCTTAATTCATTGATAGTAATGCCGAAAAATCTGTTATCCATAATTTCATCGCAAATTGTGCTTTTTGGTCTTTTGTAAAAGTCTGTTTCACCGGCCCAAAGTTGTTGATGGTCCAACTTGAACCTCTTTCTGAGGGTAGTTAAATGCCATTAATGCCCGCTGCAAACATCTTTTTTATTGTTTTTTTTTGTGATGATTCGGCGTTCTATGCGTTCTGAAACAGTAGGGAACACATGGAATCTTAAAAAAAGAATCGAATTTTTAATATAGTATTTATATTAAATAACGGTAAAAGTACGCGTGCGAACTATTACCCCCGTCGTTTTACCCCGATCAGCCAGTAATTGAAATAATCCACACTTAGTTTAGAAATAACACAACACACAAAATGAAACACGAATTTGATTGTTTTATTTGTAACGCGTACAGCACACCATTGGCCGCTCAATTGACATTGACTCATAAAGACGGTTCGAAGTCACTCAGTTTCGCCGAAGAAACTTCCCCACTCACTCACCACCAATCCGAGAAAACGGCAGTGCGTACTTTTACCCAATGCGTCCTTATACCCCGAATGACTCTACTTGGTTTTAATTTTTATATTACGCTTAGGACCGTTTCGGATAATTGGCGATTCGGTTAATCGGCGTTCGGATAATCGGCGTTCTACTGTACCTACATATTATACAAATCGTCGCAAAATGACACATTTTGTCAATTTACCTTTTTTGAAAGAAACTTCAGATGGAGGGATGGTCGCTCAGTGATGGGCGTCAAAAGTGTTAAGGTTGAAACTATTCTATCAATATCTCCGAAATAGCACCGAACGCACTATCTATAGCTTCTTTCAAAGAACTAGTAATAGACGATTCTGCAACGATACCATTGTCATAGTCTAATTCTAAATGTAAGTGGGGGAACTGTGATCTGCACTGATTTTTGCATAGAAGTGTATTGTGCATTATCCCCCTGCCTAACCAGGCCCTAACCAGCACAGCTCCTTGAAGAACCAGAGCAAGACTTTCAGGACTTACCTACCTAGTCTTTTTTTTAATAATTGAAAAATATATGTATTCATATATTTTTGATAGAAGAAAGGATCCTAACTTTTTCTTTTTCTGCTCATAGATAATGCTGAACAGCCTGCACAAATACGAGCCTCGAGTGCATCTAGTAAAGGTCGGCACCGATCTCCGTCGGATAATGACATACCCCTTCCCTGAAACACAGTTCATAGCAGTAACGGCCTACCAGAACGAAGAGGTTACTTCACTGAAGATCAAGTATAATCCATTTGCAAAGGCGTTTTTGGACGCGAAGGAACGACCGGAAGGGTTTTATCAGCGGGATTTTGTTGGGACGCACTATCCGCAGCAAAGTTCCTCGCCCCATCAGTATCCACAATGTGAGTTATATTTTTGGACACTATTGTAACTTCAACCACACTTCAACGTAGTCGACACCCAGTTGAATACCCACTGGGTGTCGACACCCTTTCAACAGTAGGTTTAGTTAAGTTTTAACTTACAGTTGAAAGGTTAAACTTAGTTTTCATCATCATTCATCATCAACCTATATTAGTCCACTGCTGGACATAGGCCTCCCCCAATGAGCGCCATAGCCAAACTTAGTTTAATAACCCGAAATTTATTGAAAAGTATCTGTGTAAATACCATTTCATTAAATTCATCAAATATAAATACGTATCAAACTAAAATGCGAATGAAAGGGGCAGTCCCATGAAAGAAGCTTTTCTCATTTTATCTGGGTAGGTACCTATAAACCATTGTTAATGTTATCCTTCTATATATCTAATCATTTCTTAAGAACTTAGATAAGAAATATTTGCTTTTAGAGTTTTATCGATAATTTTAACCCTTCCAACCCTATTGAGCAATATAACTTCGGTGATAACGTGAAACGCACGTTGCGTAAAGATTTTATTGAGTTTTGTAGCATTGAGCAACTATGTTTGCTCTATGATTCTTTTTTCACCTTTCGTGATTCATTAATTGCCACTTCTTCATGCTCCTATTTTGTTACGCCATCATTTTTTGCGTAAAACTACCGATACATCATGTATGGGCAGATGATACCCAATAAATAGTAAAATATAGATACATCTGAGGAAGGTATAGGTTAGGTAGGTAAGCCCATTTTTTTCCATTTCTCAGATTGCACCATAAGCATACCTTAATATGTACGTATTGCTACAATAGATAGATGGATAAATATATATCGAGTAGGTAGATTTATATTATTACTATAGCTTTTTGAAACAAGAGAGTAAAAAAGGTAGGTACCTACTTACCTACTAAATAATTATGATTACGGATGCAAAAACTTTATTACATTCTTAATAATAATTAATAATTTTAAATTATATTCCCTACAAAAGAAAAATTGACAATTAGTATTGTTCTTTAATCAGCAGTGGACTAATATAGGCTGATGATAATGATTGCTGTACTTGAACTCTGTTTTGGTTTATTGATAGTTCGTTGTTTGTTTTCCAGTCGGTGGTTGGTTTGTAGCATCACAATCTCTGTACGGCAGCGGTAACTCAGCATCCAGGAGACCGGCGCCCTATCCGCCCAGACCACCTTCCAGACCTCGCACACTGTCACCTCCATGTAAGTACTATACTATACATGACATACAATATAAATAAATAATTCCGGACAGTCCACACAACATCATCTAGCGCCAAGCTAAGCAGAGCTTGTGTTATGGGTAGTAAGATGTCTGATATACATAATACAATACCTATTCTGTGTATAATTATAACAGAAAATAAATAAACCGGATCAAATATTTGTCGAGACAATAATATCCTAAAGGGTCTTTCTACCCTTGTAAATTTAGCATAAAACGCAGTTAGCTAGGTGACTCGCTAACCGGTGTAAAACCACATTACCTATTATTTGTTCTAGTTCTGTGAGTTTTTTTAATTTGGTTCAAAATAAGAGCTAATCAAGAGTAGTCCATCAGTCACCGGGTTCTCATTTCATAGCTTGCCCCAAAGCAAGATGAAAGTTTAGCTCACTGATTTACTTAATACAATACCTTATACCTAGCGGTGACTCGCTAACCGGTGTAAAACCACATTACCTATTATTTGTTCTGATTCTGTGAGTTCTTTTAATTTGGTTCAAAATAAGAACTAAGCAATTTATTTACAAGAGTAGTCCATCAGTCAGCTGGTTCTCATTTCACAGCTTTGACATTTAAAGCAAGATGAGTGCTGTTTGAAATAAGAACTATTTTTGCTTCCTTTTTTGAATTCCCTTCCTATTATATATAAATAAATAAATAATTCTGGACAGTCCACACAGCATCATCTAGCCCCAAGCTAAGCAGAGCTTGTGTTATGGGTACTAGATGACTGATATACTTAATACAATATACTACATAGATAGATATTTTTTACTATACATATTAAACACCCACACCAACGAAACAAATTTCTGCAGATCGTGCCCAAATTTGTTCCGAGGTGGGAATCGAACCCGCAACCTCCTGCGTCGCAGGCGGACCTTCGCCTACCGCGCCACATCGGTCGTCAAATATCATATATAATTGTATTCCTTACAGCAACATATACGAGCACAGAACGTACAACGGCGGCGCCAAACGGCAGTAGCTACACGTGGGCCGGCAGCAGCGGGTACTGGAGCCAAGGCGGTTCCTCCCCGCAACCCAACACCTCACCCGCGCCTTACCGCACCCCCCCGCACGCGTACCCCGCGCCTATAGGTACGTACTCGAAAGCGTAATAAGATTACCAGTTGAACATAATGTTGTGCATAACCAAAGCCGACTGAATAATTTTTTTATATGGTTGAGAGTTTGGCCACTTTCTTACGTAGGTAAGTGAAGATGTGGCCTAAGATGGAGCACGCTTTCCCAGAAGGAACTTATTCACTCTTGATTTAAAGACTCCGAGATCGTATTCTGGCTATTCACAGCCTTGTTTTATCATAGAATCGTAGATAATAATAATGCTGGACAATCCACACAGCACCATCTAGCCCCAAAGTATGGTACTCAAAGCTTGTGTTATGGGTACTAGATAACTGATATACATTATATAGATATTTTTTTATTATATATACTAAACATCCAGACCAACGGAACAAATTTCTGCAGATCGTACACAAATTTGTTCCGAGGCGGGAATCGAACCCGCAACCTCCTGCGTCGCAGGCGGACCTTCGCCCACCGCGCCACATCGGTGGTCAAGAGAGAGATGAAAGAAATATATCTCTCTAGATCGTGCGTAAAGCTTCTCCCCGTGGCTTCGCATGCTTTTTCCTTGATAAAAAGAGGTCTAAGACCATGATTGGAAGTATTAAAAGTAATAAAACCTTCTTTCAGAATACACAGTACCGACCAGCACCCCAGCGACAACAGCGCCTTTATATCCGCTGCAGTACGACACAACGACGCAGCATCACTCGTACTACCAACACGCGTACGCGCCCTACGCTCATCACGCGATCGAGGACATCTCCTACTGGCCCAATAGGTGAGCAAACAAGCTTAAAGAATACAATACACTAAGGTACTGACTAGACCCTAGCGACGACCACAGCGACCCGCTGCAGTATGATCACAACGCCATCTAGTTGATGAACCGAATGGAAAGAAAATCTAACCAAAATAAAATATTTGAGATTGCTTTTAAACTGGGTGGAGATGTTAATGGCATAATATTTCGTTAGTTCCTGGGGTAACGATCGACTTTTTAAAATATGAATGATTTACACTTTCGAGATGGTGATATAAATGAATAGAATCTACACTCCTTGTGCGTAGAAGGCGTTTCCTAATTTTCAAATCAGACTAAACAAAAAACGCGAATTGAAACATAGCTTACATTTGATGACTTTTGGTTTATGCGTTTGTTCGCTAACCTCTAAAACTATCATTTCCATTATTTCCAGTCTCAACAGCTACGGTTACCAGCCGACAGAATACGTCAGCGCTGGCGAAGTTCCGTACGGTTCGGAAGGCATGCCCTTCGGTCCGTCCGGACCAGCGCTAGAGGCCGCCACGGAAGGCCGCACCCCGCCCCCCGCGGCAGAACACCCGCCCGCGGAACGAGAGTACAAGTTCAGTACGGAAGAGGAACGTCATTCTCCTGAAGACGGGCAGGCGCATTCACCGCAGCGACGTTTAGAGCTAGAATAGATAGATTAAAACAAATAAGTTGGTCTATTGATCATTTGAAAAGACCGAATAAGTATACCTTCAAATAAATAAAAAGTTGGTATATTGATCATTCGAAAAGACCCAATAAGTATACCTTCTTATAAATAAGTACCTTGTAAACACTCAGTTGACTCGGTACTTCAGATAATTTCAAACGTGCCATTCCATCATAAATAGATAAATTAATAAGGAAACAAATATACCTACTTGGTGCGTCGTCTTCTAGTTTGATCTTAAGAATACCTTTTGGTAGACAATGTAAGTAGATAGATAGGTGAATTCAATTAAACTTAAAAGTGCCTTTAACTAAGTACCTAGGTTAGTTGATTAAGATGTACTATACAAAATATTTTTTAGCACTAGTTATTAAGTAGGCAAGTCAATAGGTAGGTTTACCTTTAGAGGTAATAGTAGGTACTTGCAAATATTGAGAAGCTATTTTACTCATGTAGGTAGGAAACCATTATTTTTTATGTAAAGTTAAATGAATAAATAATGCTAGACAATTCACACAGCTTCAAACTAAGCAGAGCTTCTAAGAATGTGTTTTGAAGTGGTAATCTGAATAATGATATTTATATATATACCTATATAATAATGATGATGATACTTCTTGTTTATTATTATTTAATAGGTTTTGTTACCTAATTCATTTAGATCACATTAAATTATATTATTCTAAGAAAACAAATATGTGTTTGGTCTTGGCTTCTGTCTTATAATGCCTACCTAATAATAATATACCTTTAATAGAAACATTGGCACTAAGATGCATTCTGAGTTTGCAAATTGAGAAAAAAAAGGTTTTTTAAGTCCTGACTAACGACTTAACAGCTAAACCCTCATCTTTTTTCATCAAATTCGATAGGTAATAAAGCAGCTTTTTTTTTAGCTTAGAAGGTCATTCCCTAATGAATATTACATTATAGTAACTAGATACCGTTGGTAGGTACTTGATATTAAATTAAAAGTATCCAGACATTCGTAGGTACCTATCTATAACCTAAAATTTGCAATTTCTAAATTTTAAAAAATTGCACAGGAAAAGTACCTAAATGAAAAAGTATCCGTACCTACTGACTGAAATAAAGGCGCAAACAGGACCTAAAGTGGCGTAACAAAAAAGACGAAAACAGTTTGGTGGCCACCAAAGGCAACTTCGTATCTCTTCCTAAACTAGACAAAATAAAACTATTACAGATGCATAAAAAAGCTTATGATAGGTTTAACTAAGGGTTTAACAAATGGTAGGGTAGGTAGGTGCGTGTGAATTTTGGAAATTCCTTTGTTTAACGAATTTTGCACCCCCCCCCCCGACCGTCCTCTGAAATCTGCCGCCCCCCCCGAGGACGCTGCCGCCCCCCTAGGACGCTGCCGCCCCTGGGCCGCGGCCTATACGGCCGATTTACAAATATCCAGGACTGGACAGAAGAACTTCCTGACGATACGCGCCGAATCCAGGAGAACCGCTTTTTGAATCTGACCCTTAATCCAACTTCCTAGCGAGTCTCTTGAGATGTTTATCGAGGCTCTTAGCTATTACCCCGTTAACCGAAACGACTATCGGGACGATGGTCGCTGAATCAACATCCCACATGCTGAAAACCTCGTTAGCCAAGTCAAGATATTTACCTACTGAGTTTATCTTTCTCAGCTTTAACGAGGTTAACATCATGTGGTATGGTGACATCAGCTAGTACCGCCCATCTTTCTAACCGATCTATCAGTACAATATCAGGCTTATTTGCAAGAATAGTCCTGTCTGTAATGATAGAGCGGTCCCACTAGAGCGTGGCACGGCTGTTTTCGAGAACTGGCGCCGCCGGTGTGTACTTATAGTATGGAACTTCAGGACCAGTAAGGCCATATCGGAGAGCAAGTTGTTGATGTATAATTTTGGCTACTTGGTTGTGTCTGTGCAAGTACTGAGAGTTAGCTAGGTGCGAACAACCCGAAAGTATATGACGAAGGGTCTCCCCTGGAAGATGACACGCTCGACAGATATCGATCGTGCCATCTTTCATGATATACTTTCGGTAATTGTTCGTCTTAACTACCTCATCCATAATTGCACAGACAAAGCCTTCGGTTTCCCCAAAGTGGTCACCGAAACGTAGCCAGTTTACTGAGCTTAGGAGATCTACATCATGACCTGTGAGGACCTTGTAGAACCTCCCATGCAGCTCTTTGCTTTCCCATATAGCCTTCCTGTCCTGTATACTCATTACTATAGGTTTACGCCTGTTCTCGGTTCTTATCAACTGCAACTACGTCGTGATGCATTTGGTATTCGGCTTGATGGAAATAATCTCTGAGATTGCATACCTCACGGTTGTGTAGGGTCTTAGCGCTTAAAAAGCCTCGACCGCCACATTTCCGTGGGATTATATTATTATTATTTGTTCGAACTTACCGCCAATATAGATACACGCACGCACTGTTTATTCCCGCGCGCGTTGGTCAATTACCAACGCTTAATATGTTTGTTTATGACGTTCACTTTCAATTGACTTCTTCTTTCTTCTTTTTTTCTGGCAGAAAAGTAGACACATGTTGCCATTCACAGGCTGGTGACACTGACTGACAATGGCAGCAGGGAGTGCCATAGTGAGTGCTGTGCTCTGCTCACGCTGTGCTAAAAGAAAGAAGTTGAATTCCGGCCGTTGCATTGTTGTGTTGCTTTTTTGTTGTTTTTTTTTCTGTAATTGTTGTATGTAGTTTTTAATTTTGCCAAAAACCAAAAATATTGATCATCTAATCTCCAAGATGCAGGTTTTTTCAAAGCTCACATGAGAACCTTATGAAAATCTATGCTTGTAAGAAGCAATTATTTCACGAAAGTTTACGCCGGTTTTTCGCTGATTGAAGCCGATGCTTTAGTCGGATTGCCTTTTCATAGTCTTCTGCTATTAATGCAACAGAAAATGGAAGCAACAGTATCTGTTTCAAAGGTATATAAGATTATAATTAACTACATTTAACATTAGCCATGTCAAGATTGTTTATTAAGGTCATGTTGTTAAATTTAGGATTAGGTACTCAAACCGCAAGGTTCAATCAATAACTAGGTAAATGCCCACACTACATTTCAGACTACATGATTCTAAAATTATAAATATTGGGTATTTATTTGCCCCACACTTCAACAAGTTTACACAATGTCATGATCACAGGATGAAATGGATGGAAACAAAAACACTGGTCCTTTGCCATGTTTTCAAAACTCCATGAAAAGCTATAAATTTCCTCAATTGTAGGTACTATTTGTTTGCAATTTGCATTTTCAGGGCGTGTTTCTTTTTCCAAATGGATATAACAAAACTAAACTGAAGAAAAAGAAAAGCGAACATACATTGTTCGAGAAGATATTTCGAAAAGAAAATTGGTACACAACTTTTAAAAGAAATTGGGAAACTATTGAAAATGAAATGAAGGTAATCCACAGAAATGAAATAAGTATATAGCTAATTAAAAAAAAAGTTAAACTTATAAATAATACGTATATTATTTATTTATTCATCATAAATACAAAGCACCATTGCTCTTGTTTTATGAGGTGTCAAAGACACAGACAATGACATGTATTTAAATAAAAAAAAATTACATTCTAAATTATACAATAAAGCATAGAATATACAATGAAATAACCTTGACAGTAAGTACCTAACCAATGTTTGTTGCCATAGTAAAGTCCAATATATCTGCACCAGTAATTTGCACCAACATTGTTCTTTTCTGGCAATCAAGCAGGCAGTTTGAGGAACCCATCCAGCATTTGGCAAGCCACTGTCTGCTGCTTTTAACAGTTTTATGACTATGGTTTATGGTATCTGTAGTCATACTCATAGCCCCATTACCCTCTATCCACAAATCACAATAAACTGGTTTTCATTCCTTTCATTTCCACTGCAATAATACTTGGTGGACCATTTCCCTGTTCATGTGAATCTTATCTTAACTCTCATAACTCTCACACATGCCTCCCAAAAATAAAATAATTAATAAAAAATACCTAATAGTAATAGTCTCCTAATTTAAACTTGTGTTAATTTCAGGATTTACAACATAAAACATACAGTATGCTGCTGAATGATGTTGTCAGTTTTGTGAAGCAATCTTATGAAAATGATGAGACTTTATCACTAGAGGGAGTTGTACCAAGTGCTACGCTTCTGACTGGAGTCAGTCAGCCTGATCATGTCTCCCAGTTTACCGCTCTTATTGATATCATAAGGTAATATACAAAGCTAGAAATAGTTTTACATCCACTATGAATGAAACAGGTTAACTAAGCTTGTTTGTCGAGGACCACCAATGTTTCATTTTCATCACTTAACGAGGGATTGGGATGAAGTTGTCCAACTACAAATAGTTTAAATAAAAAAAATACTTATACATTTTCCGAAATTGGGTGGAAAGTTGGTAAAAAATAACTGATTATAAATGCTTGCTCCTAAATAAAATTAAATGATGTTGAATGTAATGATTGTTACTTGCAATGTTTTAAATATGTATAATAGAATATTTGCATGCCCAAGAGACAGAATTCTGTGATCTAAAAATATGACAGTTTATTTAAAACAAAAAACATATTACTTATAAATTTATAAGCTATCATATCTAATGTATTATTGTTACAACAGTCATATAGCCTATTGTCTATTAGGTAAATATAAGACATGCTCTTCTAAATGATGATGTAACAATAAAAATGTTCGAAATTATCTATTGCTTTTTGATTCTCAGAGATGAAGTAACATCACATGTTGCAATAATCAACTCCCAAGATGCATCAACTGTAAAACATTTGGTAGAGAACGCAGTTTGGCAACTTATTAAAGGGCAGGATACATTGGTATGTAAAATAAGAAAATAGAGCTTATTAGAAATCATTTTACATGTCAAAATTAAGGCGCCAATTTCTACTTCAGGATACATCTATTGATGATGAAGTTATTGAAAGCAAGACCAAGCTTAAGAAGAATCACTGCACAATGAAAGCTTTAAGGAATTGGTACCAAAGCAAGTATTCTAATACCTCCAGCAAAAAGAAAAAGGCACCAGCTCAAGCCAACAGATTGGTTGTTATAATTCCAGATTTCGAAAGTTTCAATTGCAACGTGCTCCAAGATTTTGTTATGATTGTGAGGTGAGTAATCAACATAATGGATGCACACAAATTAGTGCAAAATTAAAGCAAACTACCAAAGGTTGTGGAGGACTAAATTTTTTTCTGCACATTTTCAAGAATTACTGTTAGATGCTCGGGTTTGGCCCAAGGTCTTGCACTTTTTAGGAAAAATTCACTAAACTAATTTTATTTTGTAAAGACCATAATAGTAAAATTTGACTCAAAATTACAAGTCTCTGTGTCTTTTAAGTTGAAAACAGGGCGCTATGGCGCTCAGTAGGGGAGATCTATTTCCAGCTTTGGTCTAATATAGGTTGTGGATGATGATGAAGAGGCTGCTTGTTGTCTCTCATTCAGTAACTCCTTTATAGTATACAGGGTGTTTGGTACAGGTAGATTCATTTATTGATATAACAAAATATACACGATTTCAAAAAACGTTGGATAATTAAGTTTGTCTATACAAGTTTGTCTAACCCTCCAGCAAACATCCTGTATATTGATGATGATTCTAATTAAGATTATTTTTGTTTCAGCTCCTACGTACCAGATCTGCCAATAGTGTTTGTGTTTGGCGTGGCTACCTCAGTTTCAGCTCTTCACAAGTCATTTCCTTACCACGTCTCTTCAAAGCTGCTTATCAAAGTGTTTCACACACATTCATCTCCTGTGTACATGAACCAAGTAAGTGAACTAACTTACTAAATGCATAATAATGCTAGATAATTCACGCAACTCAGCTCCACACAGCTTGTGCTATATCAGTACATAATATAAAACAAAGTCGCTTTCTCTGTCCCTATGTCCCTATGTTCTTATGTCCCTTTGTATGCTTAAATCTTTAAAACTACGCAACGGATTTTGATGCGGTTTTTTTAATAGATAAAGTGATTCAAGAGGAAGGTTAATACGTATAATAAAACCGTGCGAAGCCGGGGCGGGTTGCTAGTAAAATATAATTATAATGATAGACAATCCACACAGCATCATCTAGCCCCAAGCTAAGCAGAGCTTGTGTTATGGTTACAGATAACTGATATACTTAATACAATATATAATATAGATATGTATGTATTTTTACTATACAAAACAAACACACATAACAAATATCTGCAGATCGTAAATTGATCCCAATGCGGGAATCGAAAACGCAACCTACTGCGACACTAGAGACCGTCAAAAAAAACATACAAGAAAATTGATTTTTTTTTAAATTTGTTTCACACGATTTGTTTCCATGGAAACTATCATAGGTTATATCTATCCCATGGGAACTCAAGTCTATTTTATATTCCAACTACTTGTATGCACGCACAATTTCAACCCGATCCATTCAATAGGCGTAAAGAGGTAACTAATATCTAAACGTCCAAACTTCGCATTTATAATATGGATTAGTGTATTTTTCTTATTTTGTTTCAGGTCCTTGAAAACATATTTCTAACACACAAAAGCCCCTTCCATTTGTCTGGAAAAGCCTTTGAATTACTAACAGATGTATTTCTGTTCTACGATTTCTCTGTCACAGGACTTGTGCAAAGCATAAAGGTAAAAAAATCATTGTTTTACTAATCCTGACATGCTAATATCAGCTTTATTGTTGAAAGTGTTTTGTATCTTTTCAGTATTGTATGATGGAGCACTATTATGGAGACAACAGCAAGTCGCTGTGTTGTGACCAAAATTTAATAGAAGAAACGGTTATGAACTTGAATTCTGAAGACTTAGAATCCATACGGCAGCTACTTTCCTTCAGGCCATTCCTGGAAAAACAAGATTGCAGAACAAAAATAAATTTATTTGAAGATGATAACTTTTTTAGAGATGCATTGTGCAAAGAAATGCATAAGCTACATGAATATGTGTACAGCTTTTATCTGAGTGTAAGGATGCTGTCGGCAATTGTTAAAGACATGCCGCAAAATAATCTTGGGAAGACTGTAAGTATTACTGAATACTTAAGTAAAATGCTCTTATTTTAGGGGTCTATAGTCAACAAGGAACCCTTTAGTTTTGCTATGTCCTTCTGTCCATCTATCCGCGGTTTGGTTAAAAATCATTTTCCAATTTAGGGATCCATTTGCGATAAATACAGCTAATTTAATTACATTCAAGTTCCCCCCTCTGCCAGCTAAACGGTTTGTTTAAGAATTATGAAAAAAACTCACAGTAGAAGTAGGTATTTCTAGTAAAAATATTACCACTAAGAATGTTTTACTAGTTAACGACTAAAAAAATATAATAATATTCTATTAACTTAAAAATGTGAATTTATAGTAATACAGAATTTTTTTAATGAAATATGTTCAAATGACTTAGTGAACTGTGCCAATACGGAACCCTAACAAAATCTTGCACACATTTTTAATAATTAAATAAAATTACATTCTTATCGACAGGTACGCGAGATCTATACAAAGTGTGCCACAGAATGCATAACGAATACGCCTGTATTCCGAGAATGTATGCAGCTGCTCAACTTTCAATCACAAGTCAAATTGGTTGAGAGTATAAAAAGTACCTTGAAAGTGGTGAATACCTACATACAAGACGTACTGCCAGCAAAACCCCTGCGTTCTTCACCAATTAAAAATAATATGAATAATGTGACACTAGACAAAGATCTCGGGGAGAATTTTGTGAGAACTGTAAGAGTGCATTTACTGACTTTTCTAAGACAAATCGAGAATGCGAACACTGAGGCTACTGTGTTCGATACGAGCGCTGAGTTTGAAGATGATGCTGAAAACACTCCTGGGAATAGATACAAACTGAAAGAGGTGGGTTCAAAATCTGTTTGAATGAATGAATGAATGAACACTTTATTGTACCTTTTTTACATTTAAAAGAATATTAAATTAACTTATATCTTAATCAATAATTAATTTTGTTATCTATATTCTAACTGATTTAGATGTACATTGTACAATGTTTGCAGACAAAACGAACAAAAAAAGTAATATTTAACGTGTTTGGAGTTGTGTTTCTGATATAATTGTTATCATTATTTTTAGAATTTATCGTCAAATGAAACCATTGTGAATGTAAGACGAGTTAAATTTATTTGTTGTCCGATATTTATAATACAGGACAGCAAAGAATTTATTAGGTTAATGAGTATGAGTGGTTTGTTTACAAATATTAAACATCGAGTTTGGCTGGAATATATTACTTACATATACATCATAATATGATGATGTTGATGATGATGATACATCATAATAATTGTAAACGAAGTGTAGGACGCCCTCCGGCCAGGTGGGATGACGATCTGCGAAAGACTGCTGGTAGATGCTGGATGCGGAAGCTAAAGAAAGGGCGGTATGGCTTCCATTAGGGGAGGCTTATGTCTAGCAGTGGAATAATATAGGTTGATGATGATGATGATGATGATGAGATGATATCATAATATTAATTTATGTTTACAATTTGTTACTGAAGTAAGTAAGTGTTCATAGACCACTAGGTTTGAATATAGGAAGAGATTTAGCTTGCCTAATATTTTTAATCTATTTCCAGAAACTTCTAAAAGCGACGCGCGTAGATAGAGTGCAGTCAGAGTTCGAGATGGTTCGAAGCCGATTCGTGAGCTACCTCGAGGAGATGTTCAGTGCCGGCCTGCAGCCGCCGCGCACGCGAGCCTTCCACGAGATACTGTTCTTCAGCGAGGTCGCGAGCGTGCGCAAACAGATCGTGGGCTCGCCGCGCGGCGCCTTGCATACCGCGCTTAGCAATCCCAGGCATTACTTGCAGGTATTATTATGATGGTTTTATTGAGGTTAGTTTGAGGCCACAGCGAATAGAATTTTCTTTATAATACTTAAAATAGAGTGAACAATAAGGTCAAAAAGGATAACACAAAGATTCATGTCAATGTTTGTGCGCTTTACAAATATTTCTTTCGTGGTTCTGAGTGTTTTCTATGTATACTAAAATATATCTATGTTATGTGTTGTACCTACATCTACCTTAACACAAGCTCTGCCTAGCTTCGGGCTAGCTAGATGATGCTGTGTGGATTGTCCAGTACTATTTATGCATTCACGAAATTTCTAATAAAGAGGACGAGCTAAAAGAAATAGCAGGAAATAAATGGATAACGTTATCCATTAGTTTCGTAACAATAGTGTAGTATTTAAGTAAAAATCTTAATTTTTTTCTGATAATAACGGCTTGAAATAAAATGTCTAATTCCCCAGTGTTCCTGCTGCCGCCTCCCATCAGTGGACAGCGTAGTGGACACGCTGCCAGACGTGTGCCTCGCGTACAAGCTGCACCGAGAGTGCGGCAAGCACATCAATTTGTACGACTGGCTGCAAGCCTTCGCGGCCGTGCTGCGGCCCCAATCAGAAGACGAGGGACCAACGCAACAGGACGCGACGCACCAGTAAGATATATAAATACTTTTCACCACTCGATTAGCTCTTTTTTAAATGTGTGATACTTACTCTTTTAGTAAATAAAGTGTTCATTCATTCATTCATTCACTCTCGCTCGAAAACGGTGACTTTGCCGCTTAAAAACATTTGATGTTTACTATTTTTAGTACAATAAACTGTTCATTCATTCATTCATTCACTCTCGCTCGAAAACTGTGACTTTGCCGCTCAGAAACGGTGAGCAAAATCGGATTTTTCTCACAAGTGTAATGAATGATATTATTCTTCTAGGGTTTTAGGGTGTTTGCTAAGTATCAAAACTACAGATCGGATAAGGCTGAAATATTTAACTTTCATCCGATAGATCAGTCACATGGGATAGAAATAGCCTTGGATTTAGATTGATTTAGCGTTTACGTATAATAAAATATAATTAAAAACATCATCAAAATGATTTTGAAGTCGTTTGATAAAATTATGGAATTGTATAGGTTCTGCAAGTGGCGAATTCTTTCATTTTAAATCTCAGCAGCTGGTAAGCTTTTGGATGGCGAGATTGACAGATGATCTAGGCTAGGTGTTGTAGGTCAATGCTATAAAACCTATTTGATTGATTTCATTCGAATACTTAACCGAAATGGATTTAAAGTTTTACTCGTAATAAAATGGATGATATCAGTTAATTATCGAAAAAGAATAAAGGTCGTAAACCATCGTAAATCAACAGCACGGTGCCCGATGATGATGTAAGCGCCAAAGTCCTAGATGAGGTCAAAAAATACTGGTTTTAGTCCTGTCTTTTTAGCTCCTCAATTATTTTGACAAAATGTTTAGTTTTTTTCTATTTGAGGTTTATTATTCAAATAGCTGTTCCTCGCGGTTTCATCCGTGTTTAATTTGTATTTCAAAATATGATTTCCAATGGGAATTTGATGTTTTACCAAGACAAAAAGTAGCCTTAGTTCCTCTCCATACTTTCAACTAAATCTATGCCAAAAATCGGTTGCTTTGTTAGGCCGTGAAGGAAGGACAAAAACACACTTTCGCATTTAGAATAGTTCACTATACAATTCACTATGGCGCGGGCGGCGCAGTGGGCGAAAGTTCGCCTGCGACGCAGGAGGTTGCTGGTTAGATTCCCGCCTCTGGACAAATTATGATACGATCTGGGTGTTTTCTATGTATAATAAAAAATATCTATCTATGTATACAAGGTATAACATATTACCCCTACTAAGCCGAAGGGGGGGGTTTCAGGAACCCATGGTGATCAGTTGTGGGGGGGAGATAATTAAAAATTCCTATTTTCAGTTTCCCATACAAAAAGTTTTCATTTCCTAGTGCCAAAATAAAGTGACAACCCTATTCGCGCAACCTGTACTTACCTACTAACTTTGCAGGTATGTAGGTAGGTATTTATCTTCGTAGATTTCAGCTATGGCGGGAGATTACTAGACGAGCTAATAAATTCGTGATAATAATAAGATGCTAGTATGTAAGTTCCTAGGTAGTGTTGAGAAAATCTTAAAATGCTGAGTTAGGAAAGTTGTAAGTGTAGGTACAAGTTACAAACCTCATATTTTCTCGCTTGTCAGCTGTCTAGATGGCTTCTTACGAAGGGATTTATGTATGTTTTGGTAGGTCACTTGTAGGTACACAGTCACAGACAATTCACACACTTCAGCACAAGGTAGGTTTCTTTTTAGGCATTAACATGTCTCACTCACTTTAGCACTAGTTAGGTTAGTTAGTTAGTAAGTTACACATGCATGACGTAGGTATCGATACCTATGCATGTAAGTAAGGTTCGATATGCCTCCCTTCTTCCAAACAACACACATTTTATGGAAGTAAGCACACGCTTCCAACACACGCCTCTTCATCTCTTCAGCTCTGTGTAAGTAAGGTTCGATATGCCTCCCTTCTTCCAAACAACACACATTTTATGGAAGTAAGCACACGCTTCCAACACACGCCTCTTCATCTCTTCAGCTCTGTGACACTCTCCGATGCATACACCACACCCTTAAGGTATTCTTAAGTCCTAGTTACTTGTTTTTTAGGCACGAAAGATAAAAATTGTAATTATAGCACTACACGGAACCGCGACGAAGGTCACACTAAAATAGTTCATCATTCATTCTTTTGATTTCGTTCGCCGAAAAGATGGATAATTTTTAGGGTTCATTTTCAATTTTAATAAATCCCTAGTTGGCTACTCATGTGTAGGAGGTATTAGGATCACAGTCGTGAAATAATAGGTATGTGGTAGAAAATTGTATGAATACGTAGGTAGGTACTGGTCTTATTTTACATAGGTATTTCACAATGTAGGTACCTACCTGCTACACACACATACACTTTGCGTGAATTCTGATAGTTGGTATACCTAATACAAAATCCCGTAGAAAACGGATTTAAGCTTTTTTTTTTTGATTTTATGATTTTAAACAAACGAACTTCTTTAAATTTTGGTATTAAAAAAATTACGGAACCCGTATTAAAAAATATTTCGACCCGCTTGGCAAATACAGCACCGACATGTGGTGTATCCAGTGTTGCCAGATGGAATTTGAAAAAAACAGTAGAAAGTTCAGTAAAAAATCAGTAGATTGGAATAAAAATCAGTAGGTAGAAATTAACGACTGAAAATTCTAGAGGTACCATATGTATTTGTGTTTCGCGAGTATTTTGACTCGCATTTTGGCTGGCGACCTTTTTTTTTTTTTAGGTGCTTTCGTAAAAAGGAAGCGATTCTTTGCATTTTTGCAGACAATTGCAGCTAAAAAAAAAAAAAAAAAGGTCTTTAGTCGGTTATTTAGTCACGGAGCTATAGGCGCGGGAAAATCAGGTAGATTTCACGAAATTTTAGAAGGCGCTCGGGACATCAGGTAGATTTCACAAAATTTTAGAAGGCGCTCGGGAAAATCAGGTAGATTTCACTAAATTTTAGAAGGCGCTCGGGAAAATCAGGTAGGTTTCACTAAATTTTTGAAATAAATCAGTAGATCGGTAGACGCCTAAAAAAGCAGGTAGATCTACTGCTAAATCGGTAGATCTGGCATCACTGGGTGTATCGCATGTTGATAGATGCCGACAGTCAATGAATGAATGAATGGTTCTCTAACTTGTCTATGATTGGCGGTTGGCTGGTTGCCATGGTTTTGCATAGTGCTACAGCCAATAAAATTTAGTCGCGTTCCTTTGTGGAAATACAAGTGCCAAAGATTAATGTAGGTACAGAACGGAAAGATAAACTACATAATGACGGAAAGAGTCATTTGGTAAAGTTTTTAATTAAGTTAACCGACCCATGCGACTCAGCTCGTCGTATGTCGGATGTCGTAAAAGTCGACCAAGGGGCTTCGCCAAATGAAAGGCAGCATTTTTATTGTGTGAATTACTTATACCGTTTCTTTGATCAGCAATCCCCAGCCAAGTGATTATGGCAATACCCGCCAGATTCACAGCTCTTTTCAGTAGTGGACATCAATGTGTATTCAGTCAGTAGGTTATTATGATTAGATCAACACACAAGAAAGAACAAACAGTTAGAAAAAGACATAACTGTGTTAGCGTAGTTTAGTTCGTATGTTTAACTACACGTAACTCAACCTTCAAATTGAAATGTGATTTTAGCCATGACTTACGACAATTTGCCTCAATGATGCTGTAGGCGTTTTTCTATTTCAAGAATATGAATCTGTCACTCTTTTCTACATCTATTCTGTGACCATACTGAGGTCATCGTCGCAAGTATAAGAAACAGCAGATTTTAGGGTTGTCACTTCGTAAAAAATCAGCTGGCCATGTGAAAACTTTGTTTTAGTTTTTTCAGAGATACCAATCGAAATTAGAAAAGTCGTTGAACAAAAGTTGTTCCCCGGGGGGGTAGAAATACCCAGCTTTTCGCTTAGCACATGTATATTGTTACACCATGTATAATGTATTAAATATATCACTTATCTAGTACCCATAACACAAGCTTTGAGTAGCTTACTTTGGGGCTAGATGGTGCTGTGTGGCTTGTCCAGCATTACTTATTTATTTTTTAGTTGCAGTTCCGGATGTTCTGTTTTCAATGTATGATAAAAATAGCATCTGCCCCCGGCTTCGCTCTTCCCATATTTATGGGAAGATAAGAAGCCTGTTTTATTCAAGGAACGGTTATTCAAATTTCAACCGATCCGTTCAGAAGTTTAAGCGTGAAAGAGGAACAAACAACAATACAATCGCGTTTATAATATTACCAAGAAAATAAGGATATCATATGAAATCAATCTATGACAGCAATGTAGCCAGTATCAGTTGTCTAGTAACTATAACACAAGCTGCTCAGTTTAGGAGCTATTTGATGCCGTTTGAATTTTCCAGTATTATCTTTAAAAATAGGGCCTATATACACCATTTATAACTCAAGAAATCGCTCCAACCGGATTCTAATGATATTTGAGTTGTTGATGTCTAAAAAAACTAATTATTCCGTCAATTAGATTTTCAAAAAATATTGGACACATGTCATATTTTTTCTTTTGTCAAACAGAACGCTAGTGACGTCACGCCTTGTGATATTTTATAGAAAGACGTGACGTCACGAGCCCCCACTTCTAACTCATGTACTAAATAGAATAATATTTTTCTTACCCACGTATCTACTCTATTCTACGCGGTCGAAGCCGTGGGTTTTATTAATATAAACCTTTTTACGTTTGCAGGTTGCGTTTCACACGAGCTGTGGCCGAGTTGCAGTTTCTTGGATTCATAAAATCGTCAAAACGAAAGACTGACCACGTTATGCGCCTTACTTGGTAACTTAATAATTTATGTAAGCTTACCTATTTGTAATATTTTGTTTTGCATTATTTATTTTTAGAAATAAAATCTTGAGTATTCTTGTATGTTTGTTTGCTATTTTATAGTTATGTAGTTAGTTCGTTTCTATTTTTTTTTGTTTTGCTTTATTTATTTTTTGAAATAAAAACTTAAGGATTCTTTTGTATTTGTTTGCTATTTCTTAGTTTAATAGTTCGTTTTGCTGTAGATTCGGCAATGACATTAACCACGGTGGGTCAAAACCAAACTTAACAGAGTTAAGTAGATTACGTAATTTGAATATAATGTATAGTAAGTACAGTAGGTACTTAGTAGTACTTTAATTCATTACAGCAAGACAAACAATGTAATGTAATGTATTGTATTAAGTATATCAATCCTCTAGTACCCATAACACAAGTTCTGCTTAGCTTGGGGCTAGATGATGTTGTGTGGACTGTCCAGAATTTAAAAAGAAAAAAAAAACAGTTATCAAAAGATACTTTTAGGAAACAAATAAAGCTGTTATAAAAGGGTCCTAAGTCAGGATAATGATGGCTGAAGTTGGGTAGGAGACCTAGCTAGCGCTGGATTTGAAGATTATTAGTGACCAGTACGAGTATAATCTGCCAGCAGCTTCGCACGCTGTTTCTATAGAACTATATTATATAGTTCTATAGAACGTCCAAAGGCTATTTCTATCCCATGGGAACTGATTTCTGGGATGAAAAGTAGCCAGTGTGTTATTCCAGGGATAGAACTATGTGTATTCCAAATTTCAGCCGCATCCTTTCATTAGTTTTTGCCTGAAAGAGGAACAAATATCCATACGTCCATAAAATCTTTCTCATTTATAAATAAGTAGTTTAATATAATAAGTAAGGTTATAAAGATATTATAAGTCGAATATCCTTATAATTATAAATACTTAATTATAAGGATATTCGAAGAATTATAATGTAAAGAATGTATTATGCAGTATGTAATGTTTATGTTTTGGAAGCCTTGTCGTTTAATTAGTTGACAATAAAACAAGCATTACGCATCCCACCTACTGTGTCAGTGTCGTAAAACTAGACGTCCTTGCTTGGTAGTTTTCTCAAAATCAGTAACCACTAAGTACCTCCAGTGGTAAGGACCACCCTGACCTCTGGAAAGGTTAAGATCATCACTTTTATTTGTATCTCGCTTAGACCGCACAGGACAAGTTTTTGGTAGGTTTTTGTACCTATGTAATTATGTATTTTAGCATAGATTCATATTTTTTTACTCTCGTGACCTTTTACATTATCTTTATAGTCATAGTGTTCGTTGTACTTTTTTTACTTGTCATCGCTGGAATCTTCGATTCGGTTTTTTGTTAATTGTACAAAAAACTGGCCGTTTATGAGCTTAGATAGGTAGAATTCTTGGAAAAAATACAATATTCTTTATAAATAGACCTTCGTTTGACCACCTTTTCACCTCATGGAAGGTGACAATGTAAAATAAGATAAATGAAAAAAAAACAATTACAAAACTAATACAATACAACAAACTTATTCCTAGTATCTACATGATGAGGAGGTAATCTTTTACCTAAGTACCCAGAGTGAGTGAGTGTAAGCCTTAACGACGTAAAATATGTATAATAGTATTACCAAATGTTTAGTGAAAGCTTATATTCTGTTATTGCCGAGATGTAAATATCTACAATAATATTATTTTCTGATGGTACCCTCACTAGGCTAGGCCTGTATCGAAGGTGGAAGGCTGTAGGTACCTATTTACTCTTCTCGTCTTGAATAGACCAAGATTGTAATTGGCTGGAAAAGAAGCAGCAGGGACAGGAGGGGAGGGGGTTGAGGGGGTGGGAGGGAGAGCAGTCTTATAATTTATGACGTAGGTACACAAACCAAATGAATGATTCTTAAAGCTAGGCAGGCTACAGGCTAGGCCTGTATCGAAGGTGGCTATAGGTACCTATTTACTCTTCTCGTCTTGAATAGACCAAGATTGTAATTGGCTGGAAAAGAAGCAGCAGGGACAGGGGGGGAGGGGGTTGAGGGGGTGGGAGGGAGCGCAGTCTTATAATTTATGACGTAGGTACACAAACCAAATGAATGATTCTTAAACACATAAGTACTTATTTGCTAGAACTTATGGATTAATATATTCTGTTGATAATGTTGTCTCATAAATTATTAAAACATTACTTAAGTATACTAATAGATGAGTTGAAGCACCTCGCAAATGATTTATGACCATAAAAAGTACCTATGTACTAACAAATATGAACATATTTAACACGAAAAATAAAACGTCATGGCTAAAAATGTTTAAATTACCTACCTACTTATATTAATGAATGACGTTATTGGTACTTTATATTTCGTTGCTTGTTAAATACGTAAGCAGGTAAGGTTGTACGGTAGGTAAGAAATCAGAAATCAGAAATCAAAATCTTTATTTCTTTAGGCTTACAAAATAAGCACTTAGACAAGTCAAATATAAATATAATATATATATAATATAAAAATAAGCAACCCTGAAATGAACCCTTAAATTTGACAAAAGAACTAGCAACCCTGAAGTTTCATTAGCTTAAAACGAAGTTTAAGCCACGATTTCACCAAATGCACTTGAAACAATTTATTGACAGTGAATTATGATGTGATAAATGTTAACCTATAAAAATGTGTTCAGCTTTATACTAGATGGGAATTAGGCTATATCGCGATTCAAAAACATAGTATTTTTTGTAAACAAACGAGTTACAAAACCTAAGGGATATTGGAGGAACTAAACGAGGAATTATACGACACTGGTATCATTAGATCCAGCTGGAGGAGCTCAAAACAATTCGTGGTTTTCACAGCTGTTTTCATTCAACATTCCATTGGTCTCTCATTCGTTATTGAATCGAACTTGCATATTTTGTCGCTGTGCTTGAGCATTTATGCGCTGTTGACGTTTTTGTTTTGGTTTCTAGTTATTAGCTTGCTGTTACCATGCTGTTGTCTGTTATTATTATCAGTTTTTGTTAAGTTTTCATTCATAAATGTAATTGCTTACAAAAAATATCTATGATTCTAAATCAGAGTAGGTTTAGTTAGATACCAGCAAAGGCTGTCTTGCTAGGCAGTGAATGCGTTTCCTTGCGTGTGAACCTTCCTTAAATTTGAACAAAAATTTTGTCAAGTGTAATAAAATTCTAATAGTTAATTAACTAAGTATGATAAGTACATGTGTGCTTTACCACCTTTAAAAAATTAAATGATATTTAAAGTATAAAATAAATAAAAAGTAGGTAAACTTACAACTTACTACAATCGTAGTACCTAAACTGACCTTAATTCGCGTTTGAATGAATTTCTGGAATTCGAGATGAAAACTAAATCCTAGAATTCGAAGATTCTAGATATCACAAGGACTAATTTTGAGGCTACAAAATCAATATTTATCTGAGAAATAAAATAACATCCCAAAAACTTTCCACTTACACAGGAATATACCTAACTCGCAATCTTCT
This sequence comes from Eupithecia centaureata, assembly GCA_944547425.1. NCBI lineage: Eukaryota > Metazoa > Arthropoda > Insecta > Lepidoptera > Geometridae > Eupithecia > Eupithecia centaureata. The sequence continues at coordinate 6,007,296 of OX155681.1, read as the reverse complement.
TTTAGTAGGTACGGGAATGCGCTACCAATTGCACTACGAAGTCAAGTGACCCGCGGCGAGTTGAAAATCTTTGGGCCTTTCTGCGGGCTCTAGAGGCGTTCCAAAAGAGTGAGGAGTTACGCACTATAATACCAAAAACATTAATTATCCAACGCAGGCGATTTGAGAGACGCGCGTTCGATTCCCGCCTGACCAATGTTTTTGCGATCTGTATCTACAGATCGCAATTGGTCCCGATTGGTTCCAAGGCGATGAACAGATCTCTGTTCAGGGTGTTCTCGCGTGTTTAGCTCGGGGCTAGATGATACTGTGTCCACCATTATTATGATTGTTAGGTATCTATCTATAAACATCATGTACATATATGTATCTACATGATGTAAATAGGGTCGTTTTACGAAAAGGCTCACGTACAGAGAGCGAAGCATGTACGATGGCTACGGTAGCTTTAGTTTGTCATCATCATCATCATCAGCCTATATTAGTCTAATGCTGGACATAGACCTAATGAGCGTCATAGCGCCTTGTCTTTAGCTTGCCTGATCCAGCATCTGCCAGTAGTCTTTCCCAGATCGTCATTCTATCTGGAGGGCGTCCTACACTACGTTTGCCAAGTCGCGGTCTCCACTCAAGAACACGTTATCCATCGGTTGTCAAAAATAAAATATCTACGAAAAGCGAAAGATAAAAATATAAAATGCATAATGTCAATACTAGAAATAGAATAAACTCGCCTTGCTCACAGCTAGGTTATACAAGGTTATTGTTTCTTTTGAAGGGCAATTTATTCTAAAACAAAACTCCCAAGTAAGTAGCAAAAATTATCACAAAATCAATACAAACGAATTGTTAAAATTCTTCTTTGTAAAAAGGCTAAGTCACCTACTACAAAATTAAATATCAGATTATCTAGCTAGACCTAGAGGATAAAAAAGCTTGGGATGAACTTTCTCCAACTTGAAAACTAACAACCTAACAATGCTAAGGTCTCTTGTTCCTATCTTTACTTTAAGTTTCTAACAAAAATTAAAGTGATAGGTAATTTGTTTTCTAGTTTTAATTCTTTATAGCTAGAGCTAGGTATATTCATTTTTGAAGGGTCCAAGAGTTCTGTAAGGTCTAAAGGAAATAGTTTAGAAATAGAGTTAGTTTAAAGTTTAATAACTATATAATAACCTAATTTGACGCGTTGCACATCACAATATGATAGGTACAATCGATATTTATTTAAGGGTCCACCTGTCTTACAAGGGACAACTGTCTTAACACAAACCGTGGTTATAATTGTTATGAAATGATTTGTATCTTGGTCATTTGAAGTCGCAAACTTCTGCGCTATCGCCCACTGTACTAAAAAGTTTACATATTTCATAGTGTCCTTTTAATTATAGCCTACTAGCGACCCCCAGGCTTCGCACGGATTTATTATACGTATAAACCTTCCCCTTGAATCACTCTATCTATTTAAAAAACCACATCCAAATCCGTTGCGTAGTTTTAAAGATTTAAGCATACATAGGGACATAGGGACAGAGAAAGCGACTTTGTTTTATACGTAGTGATTATTAGATACTATGTATTCAGACAATTTTCCAACGGTCATTTTACTTCCCTGGTGATGCCTTCTATTGGCTTAAACCTAGTTATGGTTTTCGATGTATAGAGGTTTTTGAAAAATAAATTATCTAACCAGACCTTCAAAAGGTTTACATATCCAGTTACATACTAGTAGATATTTAGGCCTTGGTTAACTCATTAATTTACTTACGTTAGACTCCGGGGCTGGCTTGCTTCAGTTACATGTTTTCGTTTTACTTAGGTAATGTTTTTTTTTATACCTAATATTAATTTATTTCTATCATTATTTCCGTACTACTTTATTAATTAGGCCGGCGCGGCGCTAGCACCTAATTAAATAAACTCAGGATGCCGTTGGAAAAACCTCAATAATTTCGGTATGAAAAACTATCCCATCATAAAGACCCGAAAGACCTTGACCTAAAGATTCTTTACCTACACACAGAGGCACTACCTCTTTGAAGTTTGATGCTAACTGATTATTACGTTGAAAAATAAAACCTTCGAAAGATCGCGCCGAATCAACAGACGAATGATCAAACACTTTGCCGGTGTGTACACACTCAAAGGCGCTACGATCATCGGTGACCGAATCCGGAATATCGACATCGTATGTTTGCTGTCATTTGACATTACGTTAGACTACGGATGCAATGTATAAAAGATTTGGAGGAGACCACCAAATCATCAGTCGCTCATTAGGTTGCAACCGAATTTTATCAAACTTCCAAGATGAAAATGGTTGGTGTTTTGTGATTTAAATACCTGAATTTTAATATTTTATATATTTTATTGATAAAATCCTTTAATTTGTGTTTAGATCATAGTAGCCGCCCTAGCCCTCGTGGCTGTCGTCGCCGCCGCCCCCGCTGACCCCGTTGAACCCATCCCGATCGTTCGCTCCGAGTCCGTGCAGACCCCTGAAGGTGGCTTCGAGTACAGGTAACGATCCTCTTCTATCATCCATTTACCCTGGGGTATAAGCCTCCAAACTCTTGTGCCTTCCCCTACAGTTGTGCGCTTCTCTCATCACGGTTCACCCTGTGACAATTGTGAAGTCGCCTACCCTTCTCGAAAATGGACGCCTGACGCTTCGGTACCATGGTTTTGGTCATTCATTGTAGGGTAAAAGTCCCAATAACAGGCTCAGTGGTTACGTCTCACTGCAAAAAATCCTAATATGAAAAATGCAAAAATAATCATCAGAAGTCGTTTTTTAATTGAATATTACCTACTTTCTGGTACAATAAAGGGTTCATTAATTCAAAATCGGTACACCTAGAAAAAGATTATGATGTCACACAATATTAATAATGTGTTCTGATCGCGTAAGTTTAAAAAACTTAAAAAACTTAATTTATAATGATGTCACACAAATTAAAAATATATAACAGAATTGAGTTAGGTTAGGTTTAGGTTAAAAACAAACACAATCACAATTATTTCCAAGATTTATAGTTTGCAGAGCCATATTTCAGCCAGATGATTTTGATTTGTGCCAGTGAGCCGTTCATCATCAATTAAAATAAATTGAAATATATAAATTGTTTAGAATTACTTTATTAGAAACCTTCCTCCTTTTACCTACTATACTTCCACCTTTGTGACCCATGTTTACAAATAAAGAATTTGGAATGATCCCGCACCTTATTGTAAACTTTTTGTTCTAGTTTTGAGACCGGAAATGGCATCAAGGAGGCCGCGGTCGGTCAGCTGAAAGAAGTCGTGGATGAGGAGAACAAGCCTCACCAGGTAGTGGTCCAGCGCGGTTCCTTCTCTTACCCCGACGAACAAGGCAACCCTATCTCCGTCGAGTGGTACGCCGACGAAACCGGCTTCCACGCCACGGGAGACTCTATCCCCAAGCTTGCTGGAGTGGCCAGGAGATAAATACCTCTACCACCGGCAACCTTCGAAGACTGATCGACGGACCATTGGATGAGGATTGGAATGTTGCCTTAGATCGGAGCTAGTAACTCAAAGTCGTGAATGTTTAGTTGATGCTCACTGCCATATTTTTACGTTTTGTATTATTTGTTATGTCATGATTTGATTCACAGTGAAATTAAATTTCATTTATGTGACGTTCTGTTTTTTTTCGCAATTCTTATGAACCCGAGTAGGTATAGGTACAATAAATGAATAATCTTTAGTTGTGCTATTACAGTGGACACCCGGTAATCCGGCCCCTGTCTAATCCGGCGCCCCCTGTAATCCGACATGCCTATCACCGTTGAATGTAGTTAGGTAGGTACACAAACATTATTTTGGCAAACAAACGAATGAGAAGTGTGTTGTTTAATTTACTAAATTCGACAGTTCTCTAAACATTGCTGTATGATGTGTAGTTCAGATACCTAGAATCTTAACATTTTGATTTGGAATGTGTCGGATTACGTGCTTCTTTTCAAAAATTCCGGGCTCTAGTCTTAGGCAGTACTCTATAATCCGACAAATTCGATAGTTCGACACTGCCCTGCAAAACGTTTGTCGGATTACCGGGGGTCCACTGTATTAAAATACAAAAACTTAGGTAAGTACTTAGTATTTTCAACACGCTGCGAGTCAGTTTTGACTTAATTGAATTTGGCTTATGTCTGATGCTTACGTTAATTTTCACTGCACATGCACTACATATTAAAATGATTCTTTACGACATGAATCTAAGTCTTAGTCAATTTGACTAATTTTTAGAACTTACTCGCACTTTCTACCAAATTATTGTGCACCCCAAATTGGTTTCCTCTAAAATAGAGCAGATATTTCTTGAGAAAGTGTCTTGAAAATACTTTGGTGGGATACATCTTAGGTATTATTATTGGCCCTGTTAAAAAAACAGCATTTGTCTTTAAAATTGTTTTTAACAAACACATATTCACTTGTTTTATCCACTTGCTGAATAAAACTTTGTTTGTTTCTGTTGAAACAATACCGATAAAACAAAAAGCACTCCTTATTTTATGAGTTACATCTAAACTTACCTATTACCGGGACTTACCGGATATTAAAAAGCGTCGTTATGCGATAAAAAAACAGATTACGTTGGTCATTTTGCGTCAGAACGAAATTACCGTTCTGACGCATAATAACAACACAACACTTTTTTTGACTAATTTTAAAAACGCATCTTGACGTTTACGCTTTATTAAGTATTTTGACAAACGCGCAAAAAGTGCAATACGCATAATGCCTAATTCTAATTGTTTGAGATTGCAGCAGATATATTATTCAGCATAAATGTACATAATCCATTTAATTTAATTGTCTTGGTTGATAACATTATTAAAGTGTATGGTAGGGTTAGCCAGCCAAAACACTTACAAAAATTGTTAACACTTTGGTTACAGACAGCCAATTACGGCATGCCTCATGTAGTTAACACTAGCAAGAAGGTTTTACGTGATGATTAGAACCCGAAACGCTTTGATAGCGCGATCTAGCCCTGGTTCATTTTTAGCATCGACATCTAGTTATATTTTTGTGAACTAATGTCACACTTTCAAGGAGCTTTAATTCGCATGCGCAAGGAGGGTGGTTTGAACTGTTATTTTAATTCCCTACTTCTTTTTTGCGCCCTCAATTTAAGTGTAGGGTGAATAACCAACTGGAAATAGCGAGCTCGATTCCCCCTGCATTAAATATTTTATGCGAGTTTTGTCTTATATACCTAGTAGGCTAGTAGATACTTATGTGAAATAGTTTTGATGATACCTACTGTTTGAGCATTACCTTAAACTACTCATAATAAAACTATGATACAAACACGATAACATCACAAATTGCACGATTGATATTAAATATCATTCAATCAAATGATAGTTTAGGTACCTATTACATATTTTTTCATTACATTTAATGTACAAAAATGTAAAAAAAAATAACTACAGATAGACTAACTATCGTCAATAAAAAAAAGTAAAAAGGTAGGTTTGCAAGAAAAAAAACGTAAATTTGTTTCAGCTCCTGTAATTGTTAAATACTGTTTTATTAAATAGATCATCTATGAGTCTCTCATTTCCCATATTACGCAGAACATTGACTCGAAAGTTACTTATTATAAATTTCTATACAAAAATTAAAAAGCCAACATCGATCGTGCATTGGTAATATCCAGAAAGAGTACTTTGACCTTTTTACTATTTTGACCATACCCTTTGCCGCTGTCTCCGATGCATCTGTGTGAATGGAAAATAATAATTAAAAAAAATCATCCTCAAAATAACCAAAAAATTTTGATGCTAAGAGGCATTTGTTTTTAATCCAAGGACCGAGGGGTCGTCAACCCTCGAGATGAAGCCCATAGTAATGAGGCCCAGACTCGAGACCCCCCTCCGTGCAAGGGCCGGAAAGAGAAACTACATACATTGGTGTTGTTGGTAACATTTGTCTGTCGCAGGCGCTCATTTGCCCGATCTCTAAATATTTTTGCCGGTCTTCTGGGTATTTTCTATGTACATATAGGTAATCAAAAAATATATCTGCTAACAGCATCATCTAGACCCAAGCTAAGCAGAGCTTGAGTTATAGGTTATTGGTACTAGATGTACGAATTAGATATTTAGTTTAAGATATTAATTCTTGTTATTTTTTATTGTTAACACTTCGCTTTATTTTATCTATTTTTGTGATTACTCGGTCCCATAAGTCACAACGAAAAACCAGCGCCGGTTTTAAAATAATAAAACCTGAGTTGGGACCTTTTTGTAACTATTATACCTACCTCTCACTGACCTCTATATATACAAGTAGATACAGGTCAGTGCTACCTCTATATAGAGGTAGGTAATCAGGTAATCTAGGTTAAAACCGAAATTACCGTATTTTAACTCATTAGTCTTTAATTTCCTTGTAATTAATATTTCATAAGTTTAAGTAATTTACAAATAAACTTCTTTGATTTGATTTGACTTAAATATGTAAGTTATGTATGTATTAAGTACATCTAGTAGGTACCCATAACCTATAACTAAAGCTCTGCTTAGCTTGGGGCTTGTTGATGCTGTGAGGTTTATCCAGCATTATTTATTTACTAATAGCATGCTCTCTCTGATGTAGCGGTGTTTGCTCACAATGAGTTCAATTGAATCGAGAAGATCTCTAAGTAGGTAACTGTTCCCCGCGGTTTCACCTGCGTGTAATTGGTATTTCATAATTTGATCTCCTATAAAAATTTAATGTTTTACTAGGAAAATTAGCCTATGTTTACTTTCCATCTATTCAGCTCTATGTGAATCAAGTCACAAGTTGCTTAGTTAGGGCCGTTCAGGAAGGACACACAAACAATAATATATGGCAGGTCACTCTTGCTTTGTGGAGCTACAAAGTTTCGCGAGAAAACTTTTTCTATTCATAAAATATTAAGACAGCCAATACTGTATATCTGCAGGGGCCACGATACCATCTTCTCCTCTACAGTTTTTGATGTTTTACTATTATTAAACAACGCGTGTTGGAAGTTGTTTTTTAGTAACAAAACATGAAATAATGTAGGTAAATAAAATACTTGCAAACGATATTCATATACCTATAGCTTTGTTACTTTCTACTGAAATAGGATACTTTTGCTAATTGAAGAATGACTAATGAGGTAAGTAGGCTAAGATCAATTACTACGTAGGTAGATACATACCTATCGGAAATAAGGCAACTCGTGTAGTGGGTATTCATGGTAATTTTGTGTAATATTGGCTGTTATATTGGTTCAAACGTCAACAAGGAGATGGAGGTTTCCGGCTTCTATGTCCTCAATGATTTGATGACCCTTCAAGGAAAGTACTTGTTTCTTCATTTGTGCCTGTCCATCATGTACCTATCTATTATTTTTTAACTGACACCAAAAAATAAGAGGGGTTCAAAATTCGTCGGAAGCTTTTTTATTTACGTTTAGTTAGATATGTTGGATTTATTTTCAAGGTATTTTTTTACTTAGAAGGAAGTAAGAAAACCCCTTGGGGAAAAAAAGCTTTCTACTTCCCAGGTCCCATTTAAATGAAGTATATTGAAATCGATCTAGTGGTTTCTAAAGAAATCCTTACTAGGTAATATTATAAATACGAAAGTTTGTATGAATGTGTGGATGTTTGTTCCTCTTTCACGCAAAAACTACTGAACGGATCGGGCTGAAATTTGGAATAGACTTAGTTTTCGCCCTGGAATAACACATAAGCCACTCATCATTCATCCCATAGAAACAACGTGTGCAAAGCCGCGGGCGAAATGCTAGTCAACAATAATTATAAAAATGTATACTTTGATATTTTCCATGGTCAAAAAGTAGATACTTACCTATTGGTGTTACCATGGTAAAAGGCGTAAACAGTGCACGCGGATTTAAACCTCGGAAGGAAAATCCAAAAAAAAAACCTAATTTTTTCAGGCTTGTTGGAGTAATAAGCGAACAAACAAAAAAAATCCTATTCTGAATCTAACATATTATTTGTGAACAACTAACAAACTATTATTGGACCTATCTAGGAAATCTATGTGTCAAACTTGTGGTGATAAAGGACCTTACAATCCTATTAACAATCTCAATCAAACAAACACGTAAGTATTTCAGCGTATTATTTTAATGTATCACAAATTACTTAAAATCGCTAAGTACCTACCCAAACACGGGCACACTATTACATTTATGGCACATTTTATCTGTAAGTCCTTTAGAGAGCGAATTGGTTGTTAGAAGAGGCGTATTATCTCCTAGAGACAGGCTTGGGGATGGAGTCTCCGAAAGCTTGGAAGCCGTTCTCGTCAGCGGACCACTCGACGCTGATGGGCTTGCCTTGCTCATCAGGGTAGGAGTACGCACCGCGCTGGACCACGACGTATGCGGGTTTGTTGTCTTCTCCAGCCACCTGCTTCAACTCACCGGTAGCTGACTGAGCGATGCCATTAGCGGTCTCGAAGCTATAAATAAAAAAATAAAAATGCTGGACAATCCACACACATCTAGCCCCAAAGTAAGCTACTCAAAGCTTGTGTTATGGGTACTAGATAATAACTGAAATATATTTAATACTTTATGTACAAAGAAAGTTTATTATTATACATAGAAAACACTCAGACCAACGGAACAAATCTCTGGAGATCGTACACAAATTTGTTCCGAAGCGGGCATCGAACACGCAACCTCTTTCGCTGTCGCAAGCGGACTCTCGCCCACTGCGCTACCGAGTTCGTCTTTAGAACACAAAATGTTTGAATGGATGCCTTATTATTTGCCATTTGTTCTTATTTTTGACCTAAGCAAATGCTACACAATGCTGAGTCGGGGACTTTTTTACCATTCATAATGACTTACATTTATAATTAGGTATTTTATTTTATTAACTAATGTGTAAATTATAAAAAATCGAATACATAATTTATAAATTAATCTCTGTGGCTGTATGGGTATAAAAAAACCTATCCTTCTTCTTATTCGAAAAGGGAGCGATGTTAAATGGATACATAAATTGAAAAAGCATGATAAATAAGGAACGTGTAAAGTTCTAGAACCCTGTGCCTAATATAGACGATTCCATCTATTCGCTGCCAAGAGTGGCCTAGAACGGAAACTGATAGACCCTTATTCGAATGATTAAGTTATCCTTATATTTCCTACTTATACATATTATAAATACGAAAATATGAGAGCTTTTTTAGCGAAGACAATGTCAAAACTACTAAATAGAAACTTCAGTGTGATAGGTACTGAAATTTTGCACGCATAAACTTGGATCTGGATAACACATTGATTGCATCAATGTTATGGGTACTAGAAAAGTGATGCTGAGAAACTGGAGAAATCACTGGCTCCTGAGACACAGTTTTTAACTAGTTGAGGAACTTATGGACTCATTACTGTCTGTAAAACTATTATAATGTCAATAAAAACTAATATAAATATAAATATATTTTTACTTTACATTACTTTATTAAGCATAGAAAACACCCAGAACTAGATTGTAATCATTTGTTTCGAGGCGAGAATCGAATTCACAACCTCCTGCGTCGCTGGATGTATATGAGATATAGAAGTATAGTTACCTGGACTCGAAGCCACCTTCAGGGGTCTGCGCGAACGCGGAGCGAATGATCTGGATGGGTTCCGCAACGGGGGCTGCGGGGGCGGCGGCGACGACAGCCACGAGGGCTAGGGCGGCTACTACGATCTGTTAAAGGTAACATACAAGATTATAAAATATTGCATCTGCTACAAAAAAAAAAACACCCTTCGTGTATAGAAAACGCAGAATTTGTACGGTTACTTTTGTAACATACACTTGATGGCTTGGGGCTAGATGATGCTGTGGGGTATGTTTAGCATAATTTATTGTTTTATTTATCAACCATAGACTTTGTTCTAGTTACATGTCGAGGCTACCAGAGAATCAAATAGGTGGAAAGTTTATTAGGTACATACCATTTTCATTTTGAATGATTTTAGTTTGTATCGGTCGAGACCAAATCAATGACTGTTGCATCGGTGGCGAGAAATTCTTTTATATGTAGACCTGGCATTTCATTTGCGATGTCAAGCTGTGTCAAAAACTTGCTATTTACCTACGATCGATGTTGTTCAACCGGATTTGAAGAGGAGCCAAAACGTGTGAAATAACAACTTTTTGACCATCAACACTTACGTGCTTAAGAGTATAATGCCCCATGTAAAACTTGGCATTAGTCCTGAAGTGAACTGAAAAAATACAGGGTTCTCTACAACTGTCAAAATCGGCTTACATTTATTGTTTATTGCGGGAATTCGGGTTTTATAGGAGTGAGAGAAAGAAATGCCATTGGTTCCACTGAAAAGCGATGCCAGGTAGTTAAAACTGACAGAAATTTGAGTGTAGAAAGTTTTTTGATGTCTTTGGAGTTCCTCAGGGCAGCCAAAATAGGTGTATGTGCTCTAACAAGTTTTTAGGGGTCATATACTTGCTTCTATATTTCTTGAAATATTGACCTTTGTGGGTAAAAAAAATAACAAAGAAATCTACTTCTTATTAGTTTGTTTCTGTGCACACAGTATCGCCAATTTTGTTATTAAGATTTACTATTGTGTAGTACAGTGACTAAATTCAATTTAGTTTAGTTTAGATACTTAATTTATTTTTGGTTTCTTTAGTACAGTGATTCAAGATGAAAATGGTGACATAATGACGAATATGTTAATTTATTAAATTATATGTGGAGTAAATAGATGTTATGGCTATATTTACAGAATTTTCGTTTACCGATAAGTTTCTATTTACATGGAAAAAAGGTTGCCAGGGAGTGTGTAATAAAATTAGTTTGTTTGAACGTTCCTTCCTAACTGATAGTAGGTAGAAAAGGAATTTCCTGACGAAATGGGCCGAGTCCAGGAGAAACGCTTTTTGGATCTGGCACTTGATCCAACTTCCTAGCGAGTCTCTTGAGATGTTGATCGCGGCTCTTTGCTGAAACAACTATCGGGACGAATGGTCGCTGAATCAACATCCCACTATGCTTATTATTATTATACATATTATGATGTCATATGTTGTTGTTGTTTACCTACTGTGTTTACAATGTTTACCTACTGGCGCTTGTGGCAGTCGTCAACGCATATGAGGAATCTATCCAGATAATTCAAACCGAGTTCCAATAACAGCTCGCGGAAGAACACGAATTATTTAAATTTTTAATTTAAATAATTTAATTAAATTTTATCGTTTTCATAAGCTATATTTAAAAAATCCCATTGTTTTCGTTGTTCGCAGCAGCTAGGTACTCCTACACCGACAGCGAAAACAAAAAAGAGATCTACTACCTTCCTTTCGTCTACCTTTCGTTTCGAAGCAAACTTACAGAATATAGGGAAATATACCTAAACACTACAGATGACAGAATAGCAACACTTCACTATCCCTAAAAGAACTTTTTACCTACCGGAGAAACGAAGACGAAAGTTGTCAACTGGCCGTTTTTGCAAGTTTCTTTGTAATTTTTTTTAATGTAATTTTGTGTTTATACAAAGAACAGAACAAAAAAATCAAAAAACTGAAAAAAAACTGTTCCAGAAAAAAAACTACGAATGTTACACAGTAAAGTTAAAATGATTTTGTGTGTATTTTTGTATTTATCTGTGAGCGAGCTTTTAGAATTCGAGTAAACTCCAAACAACTTTGAATGAAACTTTTAACATTTATTTACGAAATCCTCATCAAGGCTCCATAGATTTTTTTGTAATCTAATTGTTTGCTTACCTACGTGAATATTGTAGCACTAGTTAATTAATGTTTTAATTAGTTGTTCGCTACAAATTAATGCTGTAAACCGAATAACCCAAAAATTAAGATTATAGGAAGTTACTCGTCTCTGAGATTTCAATCTTTATGTTAGTTGGGAATAAATTGCCATTGTTTTAGAATGATCTTTTCATAACAAGATTATGATGTCTAAGTAGGTTACAAGTATGGGTTCAAGCAAACAGCTACAATGTTACGATTTCGACATGTCAATCATCGTGCTTGCTTGTTTCCTCTTACAATAACTGAGTGCTGATAGATCATAGTTGCGTTTTGGAACATTTAACGTATGTACCTACTCTATATTTAGGGATAGCATTTTGCACAAACGCTACTTCTAAAATTGTACCTAATAGACCACCTGTGGGTATTTGTGCAATATTGTTGAGTTGATAATGTCTGAAGACAGCGGCTAACATTTACCATAATTTTGGGTCGAAATTGTTAAATGGTTTCAACTCATCGTGTTCGTGCTTTTAGTGAGTAACTACAACTGTATCTTGGTTAATAACAGCTGCTGGGTAAAGACGTGTGTGAACCTCACGTTTGTGCGATGGCACAACAAAAAATATCAGCATAAAGCTTCCCTCATACCTATAAATGGAATATTCAGGTCCCACGGTTCAGTATAACTTTGTCTGCACGGGTTTGACGAACAATGAGGTAAAGCAATCTAATCTGTCATCGCATCTGAGCTGTCTGTGCATCAGGAACAGCTTAGTTAATCCTTTGGTTACACGATGAGGAACCCGGCTTTTAGTAATTTCAAGCTGTGCGGCTTACTTACTTTTTATATATATCAACGCATATTGTTCCCTGAGACTTCCCTGACACAGTGACCCTCTTCTACCTAGAAGTTCTAAGTAGATGTAACAATTTTTGTTCTGTTCTATTTCAGGATGCTGAAAATCGTGTCGTGTGTCGTGCTCTACTGCTCGATGGCTTCAGGTCAAACATCACCATACGTAGCCCCGTTCCCAGTTCCCATCATCCCTCCCGTGGCTCCAATTCTCCCAGTACCTCCTATCCTACCGGTAAACCCGTACGCTTCTACTCCCAGACCGATAGGGCTCCCAGGGTATAATAACCCTTATTACAACCAGTATAACCGTGTGACTGGAGTGGCGCCGACGGGGCCGGTTGTGCCGATCTTGACTTACTCCAGTGAACATGCTGGTGATGGCACCTACGCTTTCAGGTTTGGTTTGAGCTTTTTATGTGGAGTATACTTACACACCAAAGTCGCCAGCCCGCGGACACAGCAAGGTGTCTTAGTCGCCGACATGTCTATTGCATGTCTGCAACATTTGTACACCAAAATGTAGCCACAAACCGGCGGCTGACTATGTCGCCGACGTGATTCATGCCGCCGACATCAACTCACTAGAGATACAGCGGTGTTGGGGGGTTCGGTGTGTAGGGACTTTAAAAATACATTTATTTTGGAGTATTTTATTACAACTGTTGGATGTCAATTTCAGTTTCACAACTGCTGATGGGAAACAAGCGCAAGAAAGTGGCTACTTGAAAGATGCCTTCATCGACAATAACGGTGAACCCCAAGGAACCCAGGTTGAATTTAGTATACTAACGCGATTAATGATTTTGCTAAATTTTCAAAACTTTTAATTTTTTTTGGTATTTTCAGGTAGTTCAAGGCAGTTACGCCTATATCTCTCCCGAGGGAACTCCTATCCAAGTTAGTTACATAGCCGATGAAAACGGTAAGTCTGAAATGATTATACTTTTAAGTGAGGAGAAAGGTCTCATTTGGAGGCCAAATATCATTATGTTTGGTTCATTAAAATAAGATTAAAATACTACAAATTGATTCTTCCAGGATTTCGACCATCTGGCGTCCACATTCCTGCTGATGGAAAAGCAGCGATACCGCTTATAGCAGATAAAGACAGACAGATCCTCGACCCACTTAACCGATATGACCCATTCACAGCACGTAACCGCTACAACTTGAATGGAAAGTACAACAACCTGCCTTACGATCCAAGGTACCCTTATGAAGCAGCGAAATACAACCCCCTGTATAACAGAGCTACTAACTATAACCCGTTGTATAAGAACCCTCTCATTCTTCCAATAATCGACCAAGGCAAGATCGATCCGAAGAAAACTGCGTAAACGAAAAATCGAAAACGAAAATTATCTTCCAGCTTAGTAAATAATGTAAAGACTTTATAACTGTTGAATTTGTAGCTATTCTATTGCTTTAATATATCTGTGACATCAGCATTGTAGTTTTTATTTGAGTAAGGTATCTTCTAGACCTCCGCTTATATCGTAGGCCACATCTTGGCTTTCCATCAGGTGAAATTGTGAACCGACGAAGATCTATTGATTATACAAAAGTAAAGTAAGAAAAAAATAATTTCTGAAATTATATTTTTCTTTTAAAACAACTCTTAAATTAATTTGCTAGAGGTAACAGTTTTCATGAATCGGACTTTTGCATAGCAATACTATTTGCAATTATCATGTACTTTACTATAAACGAAGGCCACTTGTTAAGGAAAATAAACGAAACTAAATTATTAAGCTCTCTACAAACTTCAAATTAAGTTTAAATTTCTGCACAAGTAGATGTTGCGAGAAACATAAATTGAATTCTTAATGTACGTACAACTATATTAACTTTATCTTATAAACTTCTGCAGGTCGTAACATCTGTCGTCAATATGATAAGATTTCCTTATCTTGAGTTAAGATTATGTACACCTTTACCTCAAAAGGTCAGCTACTGTGAATAAAAAGTTGTATTAGTAACGTTAGTGATGTTAGCACCTCTTCTTTCTGTGTCCTTTGTAACGTTGCGTAGATTGTTAATACCTAGGTGTCTGTATTGACGGAATACTTGCGCAAAAGATGTCTCATTGCATGTCGTTGCAAGTATTAACTTACAAAAAACGCTTCTTATTGCCAACTATATAATTGAATAGATCAGCCACTTGAGTCTAAGCGATTCTAACAGCCAGCTGCAAGATTTAAGATGAAACGTACATTAACCAATAATGACTTATCATTTAGGCATATTACACGCTGCCAGAAAGATACTGGGTATACAATTAGAAAGAAAGTACAAGGTTTGCCAGAATGGAATATAAATAAGTACAATAGAAGTTAGAAGACGTGACAAAATGAAATTAGTGGAAATAAATAAGAAAACTCAATTAAAATACACTTATAGTTTATACAAATAATTAACTAATTAGCGATGGACAGGACATAATACCTACCAAGAGAAATAAAAAAGAAATGTATAATATCTACAGAACAAGAAAATTTTAAAGATGGGAAGATGATAAATAAGAAAAATAGGCTATCTACTATGGATCACCACAAAAGATAAGACTTTATGGAACCTACGAAAAATCACCGCTTGCCGGTTTTACTAGTAACACACATAGGTACAATTACGGAGAAGAAAAGTGTTAATAAGGCTTGCTTATATTATATTATATTACGCTTATATTATAATAATAAATAATGCTGGACAATTCTTACAGCATCATCTAGCCCCTAGTAATAATTGATCAAACGTCGATTCGGCAAGGAAAATAAGTTTTTAACAAGAGATTAGCTAATCAGTGTATGGAGCGCTTGTTTGTGTTTTATAACGTTATATTAACTTTTTAATTTGAGCTACCGACAGGCATGATGACTTTAAGAATTTTCAATTTTAGCAGGATTTTTTTACCTTAAATTTTTATCTAGGTAAACCAATTTTGATTATCCTTTTAATCGAAAGTTTTTACGTGGTTTTATATAAATTTTATAAAGATCTGACCACTAGTTTTTGAGTTTTCCTTATGAATGAGTATTTTATTGACTTCAACAATATAGATGATGTTCTAATTTTCGCTTTTAATAATTTGAAGTCAAATAATAATATGGTTCTTTTAAAAGAGACCAAATTATTATTGTAAGGAATTTTTAGTCTTGGTATATTTATAAAATTCTAATGACTTTACCAAGGCTCATTTTGATACCAGAGTCCATGACGCATGATGCCCATGGAATTTCTTTTACAAAATTTACATGCAAATTAACTGATAATGTAATCCTATCCGATGCTCATAATAATTTGTAATACACAATGTAATGTAATAACTTCTGGATTTTATTTTCAGTAGGTATGCAAAGTTTGAGGTCCTAGGACTGTGTTGTTTATGAGATAAGGTATATTTTGGATTGCACGCAGCCAAATCAAGCGTTAAGGAATGACAATACCAACCGTAGGGTCTGTCCTTTGATGAGAACATACCAATAAAGTATGTGCCGAATCTCCAGCGATGTGTAATTGCGACAAAAGTTTCTTATAAATACTGAGGGATGCATCCAAAATGCAACATTACATGTACTGCAATCAGCCTTCCATTATCATCATGAAGTGCATTGTAAGTTTGAAATTAACTAAAATTGAAATTGATCTCTTTGAGAATAAAATTTGTGTTCTAATGACCAAATTCAATTCGGCCAGAGTTTGTGTGCCTCTAGTGTTACCAAAAGTTCAATTGAAGTTTCTAGAACGTTCTCGAATTCCCCGTCAATTGTTTCAGCTAGCGCTTGTTGCTCTGGTTGGGTCCGCGTTGGCAGACGTGAGCAGTTTCCATCCATTCCAACCAGCACCGAACTTCCTCATACAGCAACAGCAGCAGCATCAGCAACCGACTACAGAACCCATCCCCATCATCAGGCAGGAGCAAGTCATCAATCCCGATGGATCATATCAGTGGAGGTTAGTCTATCTCATAACCGTGGTACTCGGCGCGGTGCGCTGGTAGATAGTTTTACACCCACTAACAACAATAACCTAAACAATTAATTTGTATTCGCAAAATTTTGAGATATTTTGCATATTGAAATAAGTGTACCTTATTTATAAGAAATTAAGATCTACTTGTTTTTGAAAAATATGAAATGGCCCCTTTCAAGACCAATCAGAAAAGGATGGACACCTTAATAGAGTCTGTAGTTGACTAATAGAATAATGGATAATTATTTTACCGTGCCGTTTTAAAATCTTCTAAAAGCTTTCGAAAAAATATTCTGAAAACGCCTCATTGTGCATTGCTAAAAATTGTATGAGGTTTCTATGTAAAGTGGTTTCAAATGAATACTCTTCATACTTATAAGCGAGGGGGCTAATAGGAATACTAGTAGTATTTCGGATTAGAAAGAACAAAACCAGATTACAAAATGAAATTTAATAGTTTTCCTCTTCATACTGCTGGAGTTCAGCTCAGAGAATTTTATCGATCTTGCGATCGAAAGCGTTTGAAGCATTTGGTTTCGCTCGGCTTTGCACGGGTGTATTATACTTCTAAACATGCCTTTTGAATCGCTATATCTATTTAAAAAATCGCATTAAAATCCGTTGCAGAGTTTCAAAGTTCTGAGAATACATAGGAACAGACAGCCAGCGAGAAGCGACTTTGTTTTTTATTATGTAGTGATAAAAATTATAACATTCGATGTTTCTTCTCGTAGCTACGAGACTGGAAACGGCATCACAGCTGAGGAGCAAGGCTACGTGAAGAACCAAGGAAACCCGGAGGAAGAAACTCAGGTGGCTCAGGGACAGTATCAGTACACGGCTCCAGATGGACAGGTAATTGCCAGAGCTTGTCTTGTGATTGATATGGTTATGCTGTCAATCGAACGACCAGTATAGTACTATTGGTTCACTGGGTAGGTACTTGGTAGTTTTTATGTTAGATTTAATTTTATTGGTCTTACTAGTATATTATTAAGGTATTTATTTCCCTTTATGCCCAATACATTTATTTTCTTTCTTTCTTTAAATGTATCATGATGCAATGCCTTTGTCTATACTCGTATTTATCCTAGACGACAATCGCTGTGCTTCTCCTATAGGTAGATAGTAGAACATTTATTTCCAACTGTGCTGAGTGGATTGTCCAGCATTATTTATTTATCATTATCATTATAACTGTTGGCTTAATGATTGCAATATCAATAAGGGATTAAGCGGCAAACTCTTTTTGAACACATTTACACTACACCAAAATACAGGAAACAAAAAATAGAAGACAGGTGAAGATGTCAATGTTTTAGTAACACAGGAATTTCGATAGGTAATTAATTTAAACACTACCTATTGGTGCCTGAGGTCATTCGTTAACTTTATCGTCTGACATTCATGTTTTATAAATACTAATAAATTATAATAAACCTAACCTTTGACAAATTAGACGGATTAAATAATGATCTCACTAGCACTTTAACATTTGAGCATTATTATGTCATATTTATTATTGTGTTATATCAGTTTCTACGACTTCGCTAACTTAATTCCTGTGTAAAAAATAGCCTATGACACCACAAGGCGCAGCGGTAGAGAACAGCCTGCGGGTTCAATACCTGCCTCGGGAAAAACGTTTGTAAGATCTGCAGATCGGTGGTGTTCTGGGTGTTTTCTTGGTAAAATAAATAAAAAAATAATCTCTGCTAAGTGTGGGGCTAAATGATGTTGTTTGAATTGTTCAGCATTTTTTATGTGTTATTTTTGCGTACAAAATTTCAGCTTGGCGCTGGATGTATATATAGTTTGTGTCAGCCACAGGTGGAGTTGTGCTGCATAAACTTTCTCCACCCTAATATTAGTAGGATTTTGATGAACAATGTAGGTTTATGGCAGTTGCCTGTTGTAAAAAGCCAACCGGATAAAGGTAGGATTCCGCGGTAATTGAGTTAAATATTAAATATGTTGCACGTCCGCCGAGCCAGATGCCATCTTGACGCGATGTCGCAATCTCGGTAATTCTTTCACTCTAAAAATCACGATGAAAAGGAAAGTACTTTGTACGACACTGGATAATTTTGAAAATAGTTCTTTTGTGGAAACGAAACCATGTTCCTCACCCATTATTTAGAAACTTTAAGGGTCAATAGGATTTTGTTACTATTTAGGTTCTAAATGCAATTGTGGATATGAAGATTCCCAAGAATTTTTCCTTATCTTTGACCACAGCTGACTTCCTTCTAATATAGTAAATTACCTATTCACCTATTTTCTGTATTTGAAGTCGTGTTGTTTCTATGGAAATGTAAATTGTATCTTATAGAAACTGGTTCATTTATTAATTTATTCAGAACTACCAAAAGAAGAAACAGAAAACAAAAAAATCATAGAGCACATAAGGTATATTGATATTTATAAACCTATGTGTTTGACGACTGTATGAAATGAAATTGTATTAAGAATATCAGTCGTCTAGAACCACACAAGCTCTGCTTAGCTAGTTGCTAGATGATGCTGTGTGGATTGTACAGCATTATTTATTTATAACACTAGTGTGATTAGAGTGAACCTTTCAACTGATGAGAAACCATTTCCTTATGTTACAGTTGATCCACGTTCAATACATAGCAGATGAGAACGGGTTCCAACCTCAAGGCGCCCACATTCCCACCTCACCACCGATTCCAGAAGAAATACAGAAAGCTCTGGACCATCTGGCCACTTTGCCCCCACCGACCCCTGATGTAAACCTCTACTTAAGACGCCCGTAGAATATCCTGATAGTCAGATATTCACTTTATTGGTAAAATCATTTACAAGTCATTTCTGAAAAGTGTTATTTTGTAAGCGGTTTTAATCAATTGACCTTGAAGTGTTCATGTTATAGCTACAAGAAAAAGCTCTCAAATAATCAAGCTATCTTTATATCTGTTTATTTCTTGTTATTTAATTAAGATGTTATGCTTTTTGTAAAACTTATCTTTATAAGCGAAAACAACGCGTATGTTTGTTTGTAGGTACTACCTATTTAATAAACGTTTCACTGTACCCTAAATTGTGATTTATTTTACTGCTGATAAATTAAAACCCTGTGTAGATGTAACGACACAATAATATGTCCCGATTACGTACATTGATATGAACATGATTATAAACTTCGAAATACCACCCACACACTTTAACCTCAAATACTCAACCGTTTTGTGCTGCCAAACCAGACTCTGAGACCTGTAATTAACATTGGAAGATAATGATATGGCACATAAAAATAATTGCATGAAGCTTTGGGGCGCCTAGATAGATCATTCTTATAAAAATGATACGCTCGTTCGGAATATTATCGCCTAGTCATATACGGCTTGTCTTGGGTAATATCTTGTCGGTTCACTTTCCCCGACTCTCGTGTCAAGGTCGCTCAGCATCAGTCAACAGCGTAAAAGACGCCTCTTGAGAACGGATTACCCATCTGCCATGGCCATTTTGGAGGTCAGTCTCGATGGGCGAAAAATCAGAGGTAATATAACCATGCGTTCGGTGACGCCGAATGGCCCAAAGTTGTTGAATAATAAGTGGTAAAGCGGACAAGGG
This sequence comes from Eupithecia centaureata, assembly GCA_944547425.1. Lineage (NCBI taxonomy): Eukaryota > Metazoa > Arthropoda > Insecta > Lepidoptera > Geometridae > Eupithecia > Eupithecia centaureata. Next base: position 5,987,100 of record OX155681.1, on the reverse strand, counting down.
GTCATCTGTTTTAAAATAAAACTAGATTTAGCGTTGACATTGAACTTGAATTTGTGGTCATTTTGTCAAGGTGGCTTTCGCAGATTAATTTTGTTGGAGCTTTTGGATGGAAAAATTAAGTCTTTCTTTGATGGTGGTTTAGTAGTTTTTATACTTTTTTTTTTTAATTTATACTTGAAATTTTTATCTGAACGCTAATGATACTTAAATATCACATAGGTACTTCGATTTTGAAAAGAAAGCTGGAATCTTAGACGCATTTATTACATGAGGAAAAAAAAGAATAAGTACCTATCTTGTTCTCCATTTTGGATACCAGCTTTAAACTTTACAATAGTAAATCAATAGATAGGTATTTACCTATATGCTAAATAGTTGGATATTAAAGGTCATGAGTAAGCTGAAATCCCAAAATACTTAAATAAAATACTTAGACGAACTTGAAATGCTTTTCTGTTGTTTTAAGTTCGCTGGAATTTGTTTGGCTATACCTATTTACCTAGCTCGTGAGGTCCCTTACTGCTTATAGGTAACCTCTTTATTGCGCCATTCGGTTCTATTCTGTGGCATCCTGATCCAGCCTGAACTCACACTATCTATACTTATAATAAAACTGTAACAGGTCCAATTCTGTACATTGAAGATATTTTGAATTTTTTTTTTGGTGGGCACTATAGATACTCAAGCCAAAACTGTAATTTTTTTCATTCACGTCTGTCTGTCTGTCTGTTTCGTAAACGCGTATCACGCCGAAACTACTTGATGGATTGAAATGAAACTCAGCATGATTATAGGTCATACTACGAAGAAGGACATAGGATACTTTTTATCCCGGAATTCAGTAAGGTTCTCATGGGAGGGGGTATGAAAGTAAAATTCCTTTACCGCGTATCACGCCGAAACTGCTGAATGCGTTGGAATGAAATTCGGGACGGTTTGAGTTCATACAACAAGGAAGGACATGGCATACTTTTTATCCCGGAATTCGGTAAGGTTCCCCTGGGAGAGAGGGTGAAAGAAAAATTCTATAACCACGCATCACGACGGAAGTGAATGAATTCGAATGGAACTCGGGACGATTGGACATGGGATACATTTTATCCCGGTATTCAGTTTGGTTCCCCTGGGCTATACGGGTTTTCAAAAATCGTATAGCCCAGCAAACTGAATTGAACTGATAAACGCGAAAGTTTGTATGAATAGATAGATGGATGGATAGATTTGATAGATGGATGGTTGTTTGTTACTCTTTCACGCAAAAACTGCTGAACGGATTTGGATGAAATTTGGCACAGAGATAGATTATAAGCTGGAATAACACATAGGCTATTATTTTATCCCGAAAATCCCACGGGAAAAGGAATTACGCAAGTAAAATCACGAGTACTCGAAATACTAATCATGCGCAGACGAAGTCACGGGCACCAACTAGTAATTTATAAATGCGAAAGTTTGGATGGATGGATGTTTGTTACATCTTCACGCCAAAACTACTGAACGGCTGCCTTATTGTCTAACTTGAAATTGATGATTAGTTAAATTCAAATCTCAACCAATGGTATAATCGAACTACAGAATAGGTTTCAAGTGTCAAAAATGAATCGATCTCGATTTTCAGTCGAGCTGATATTATGTACTTAGCTCTAGGCCTGGAGTAAAACATATGCTGCTACGTACATAGGTAAGGCTAGTGATAATTTTATAAATTTTCACGAGGGAAGCCTGGACTAGCAGCTAGTAGACTATTAGTCCATCACCAGTTACGGAAACAGTCTTATCAATCAATATACTAGCAAAAAAATAATTAACCTTTAAAATGTAATGTGACTTCATCGCATTACCATAGTCAAACATCAGTCATACCTCTACCTCATGTCTGGCACTCCTTACAAAATAAACGATGATGCAGCAATACCGAATTCTGCCTGAAGACATTCTATTGACTAGACGAGCCTACAATGGGGTTCACTTACATAACAGAGCGAAATCCTTTGTTGGCTGAATACCTATTCAAGAAGGCGTATTAAAGGATTGTGTAATATCATACAGGCTTCATTCGATTGAATTCGATGAAATTAATGATTTTATGCGCAGGTAGGTGTTTAATGTGAAATGGATCAATTGTATACAAATTGGAGGCGGTTAGTAGATCGTCTTTGCTCTCTCTACTAACGGTTCTAATAAGAGGAACAGGAAAACTTTTGTAAAAAAACTCTGAGCGTCTTCTTTCTGTGCCAGCAGGAAATAATGGCAAAGGAATATATTGGATAAAGCATTTTCGTTGACTGTGTAGCGCATAATTTTTATGATGGTAGATTTAATTGGTACCTCCATATTTGGATTGAATTATTATCATTTTAACAGCATATACAATTTAATTATTGATTCGATAATGGTGATTGGGTTAATGTCACTTAAGGTAGAAAACCTATACTTTTCTAAACAAATTTCTTGAAAATCGTAAAAGGTTATGACGTCTTGATAACCATTTGAAATATACCTAAAACTTGATGATCATTATCATTAACTGGTATAATAGGTAGATCGTCTAGAATCTCACATAATTCCAAATTCGTTAACATTTTATTGTTTTTCTATAAAAAGTTTATTACCTTTAAATTGTATATGTGTAGAGCTCTGCACCGAAGCTAGTTTAGCAAATTATCAGTGAACCTAGTGGTACTAGAATACCTACTACGCTAAAGTTCAATCTTGGCGTAGTTAGAAGGTGAAAATTGAAAAGCATACAAACTTTCTATACCTAGTCGATGCGCTGGATGCTAACAATGCAAACTTGGTTTGGACAGTTTCAAACAAATCCGTTAGTATTGTTGACAGGCATTACATAGGCCGACCCCGCGATGCCCGCCGTGTTTACTTCTACAAACTGGTACGTAGGCATACACAGCCGAGGTAATGCACCCAATGTTTACTTATTTCATAGATTTTTGCGACATAGCATTCAATTGTGAAATTTAGGAATGCAGAGAGGTGGTCACATGGTGCTAACTATAAATACTAAATTTTTCAGGAAGTTTGGCATCAGTCGACTCTCAGTCCTCACCTGATCCTTCCAAAACCTTCTAAGCCTAGCAAAATGAAATCTATTGTAAGTGTTTACCTAGTGGTTTTAAAATCATAGTTCAAGTGTTTTTCTCGATGTATCTAAAAGTGGCCAGTGTCGTTAAAAGTTCAGTGACAGATTAAAAAACCAGAACTTACAAAAAAAAAGATATGTTAATAGAACTAGTTGACAGTTCATTACACCATAATAGGGGAATACACAGTCGTTAACCAGATTTTCATATAAATTGCTCAAATTAGCATAGGAGCTTTGAGCACGTTCTATCTTCGTTATACTATAGGTAACATAAAATGTTGTTTTCCAGGTGTTGGTATCCATGCTGGTGGCCGTGACGTTTGCGGCTCCTCAGGCACCCACCGAGCCCATTCCCATCTTGAAAGATGACAGCCAAGTCAACGGCGATGGCTCATACTCGTACGCCTACGAAACCGGCAACGGTATAGCGGCCGACGAAAAAGGAGAGCTGAAGAAAGTCGGCGATGTCGATGCAATCTCGGTTCAGGGTGAATTCAAATACCCTGGAGAGAATGGCGAGACAATTTCCCTGACGTACACCGCTGATGAGAACGGCTTCCATCCATCAGGAGCTCATTTGCCCACCGCTCCCCCGGTACCCGAGGCTATCCAGAAGTCTCTGGCGTACCTTGCCACCGCTCCCCCACCTGAAGCCCCCACACAATAGATTGATCATTTTGTTAAAACTCCTTATGTTATTAAAATTTATACTTGAAAAATAAATCCTGTCATTGTTATTATTAATACCTCTGCTACCCTAACAAAGCTCGAGCTTTAATCACGAACTTTGTATTGAAATCAAAGGCTTTAAATTTGAAGATGAAAGTAAAGCACGAATTAGGTAATTTCACTGGGCTGTGAATAAAAATTCATGAACATCAATACACCAAAATAAGCTGACCGATGCAGAAAACGAAGATTTTCTTTTTTTTTGCTCGCTGTTTGGAAATATAGCTTTTAGGGGTATTAACGCTCTTTGTACTTCCTCTATTCTAACCACATATGTCTGTATCGTTTCCTTTTCTTTTTATATCGAGTGAATCAAACGAAGAAATTATATTTTTGCTTAGGAACTTTACCACCCTTTGTAAGTAACTCAGTGGTTAATTTTTAAAATTAGATTTACTTTTAACAGTCATCTAAAACCCATAAAACAAGTTCTGCTTAGCTTGGGGCTAGATGATGATATGTCATGTGTGGATTGTCTAACATCCAGCATTAATATATTAATAAATAATAAATAAATAATTCCGGACAGTCCACACAGCATCATCTAGCCCCAAGCTAAGCAGAGCTTGTGTTATGGGTACTAGATGACTGATATACTTAATACAATATACTACATAGATAGATATTTTAACTATCTTAATACGAAATTTCAGCAAAATAAATTATTTTTAATTAATAAATACATTTCTGGTATGTGTTTGTACACATTGACTTTTATATCCTTACTAATTATGAACGTGAAAGTTTGTATGGATGTATAGATGTTATGGATGCATGAATTTTTTTTCCTCTTTCACACGAAATCTACTGAACGGATCGGTCTGAAATTTTGAATAGATATAGTTCTAGAACTATCAGGGCTAGCCCTGAAATAACACACACAGGCTTTTTTCATCCCGTAAATCATTTTCCAAGGCGTAGTAAATAGCCTTGAAACGTTTCCATAGAAAAAAATACGAGCAAAGCGGGCAGGTGCTTGTTTTTTATAAGAAAAAACAATATTAATTTATAATTCATAGAACATTTATTTTGTTAATTTTTCATATTAGGATGGGTGGTATTAATATTAAACCTATCCTTTATACCTACGCCACATTAATCTAGCCCTGTACATCCGATGTCGAAAAAAATCGACAAAAATAGGTAATATATATTAATTATTCTTGTCAAAGTACATGCTCGCTTTACCTGTTGTATTGGTCAACCTTTTAAGTTTAGGTTTAATTTGGCAGAAAAAGAAGTCAAAGGAAATTAAGTCTCATTGAAAGTATTCCAAGCAGCATTGTGTTCGATTACACAACTATTTAGAATGTCAGGTGAAAACAAGAAGTTTGTAAGACTGTTTTTTTCGGTTTCATGTAAAGATTTTCAACTGGATTATCAACACAGTATCAGCTTGTTATAGATATTCCTGTTATAACTGATATACATAAAACATTACAAATGTGGATAAATTTTTCATAGGTATAAAAACTCCCATAACACTCGGAACAAATATCTGTAGAGCGTACAAATATTTGTCTCAAGACTGTAATCGAACCCGCAACTTCCTGCGTCACAGAAAGACCTTTGCCCGTTGCGCCACTGAGCTTTTCAAGGTTTATGATAGATAATATAGCTATTGTGCGTTATTAAATAAAACCAAAGATTAAATAGGTAAGTGGAACGTTTAAAATGTCATTTTGGGCGGGTTTTATTCATAACTAGCTGCGCCCCGCAGCGTCGCCTTCGTGGAAATTTATTTATATCTCAAATGTCATATTTTTATACTTATTATCCTATTCCGAACGAAGACAAACCCAAAAACACAAAAATCATAAAAATCGGTTCAGCCGTTCTCGCGTTATAAATGGTTTAACTAACACGACTTTCTTTTATAATGGGATTAATTTTACATGACAAAATTATTTTCCAAATGTATAGTAGATTTGGAAAAGGAATTTTGCATGTAAAATTAATCCCAAATTTTCAAAGTCCCTAAAGGAATATCCAGAATACTATAGTACAAAATAAAATTACACTCTTATTTCAGGATTTTTCGAAATCACTACATAGTGTAAAACAAAGTCGCTTTCACTGTCCCTATATCCTTATGTCCCTTTGTTTGCTTAAATCATTAAAACTACGCAACGGATTTTGATGCGATTTTTTTAATAGACTGATTCAATGATTCAAGAGGTAGGTTTAAATGTATAATAAACCTGCGAAGGCGGGGCGGGTCACTAGTAAAGTAATAAAGATCTCATTTAGTATTCCGATTCTCCAATATTATCAATAACTGTAGAGTTTTGGGTTATAAGCAAAACCCTTAAAATGAAGTATAGTTTAATGGTCAGACATCGTCTTATACAATCATATCTCAAAAAATGGTTCTAAAGGATTAGCCGCTAGCTAATCCTGGGATGTTGATGTAAAAGTCAAATGGTCACCAAACTACAAAAGGTCTGCGCTAGCTTCACCTTCAAGCTTTGTACATACCCCACTACCAATCATCCTGTATATTGATTACAATAAACCAAAGACAATGGAGCTTTTGGTGTGCTTTCCTAATATAGTGATGGTATAAAATGGTGCACCATCCCAAATTTTAGCACCCAGCAGCTACAAAAACGTCTTTTGAAAAACGGTGCAAAATTTTACCTTACCTATTTAGAATGTTTAGTCCAAGGATTTCGAAGCTCCGATAAACTTCACCTTGATATTTCTGAGCCATTTAGTTAACAAACAAAGGCTGATCGTTCAAATTCGTTTCGTTAATTAGTAAGTGATTCTTATGACGCGTGTGTGGAGTGCGTGTTTACATGTGTGCAAGACCCTAGCATAGACTCACACATATTTTGCTGAATTTATTGTGACGTGCTTATGGTGCAACCACCCAGTAGTGGTAGGCATACACTGACCCATCGGTATATATACCGATAAACACTGTTAGATCAACATTGTCTCGTGTTCACCGATAACTTCTAATACAAACATGAAGACCATTGTAAGTGCAAGTGATAGTGCTTTTTTATATTTAAAAATACGATTGTGAAACGTGCTAGCAAACCTTGGAATGAAGTGATGGAAAATGCCTCTTAAGGATTTGTTTTACTTGAACAAACCTGGATTGGGATAGAATCAGTTTTAATTTTTAATACCATCTCTAGGCCAGGTTTTCTATAGTATAGTAGTTTTATAGCACAGTGATATAAAGTAAAAGTATAGTAATTTTTTATAGCACAGTGATAAAAATAGATGTTTTTGAAATACTAAACATTGTTCCCTTGGTTTTAGGTTTTCTTAGGACTCCTGGCTGTGGCCTGTGCTGCTCCCCAATCCCCAACAGAGCCTATCCCCATCGTCAGACAAGACAGCGAGGTCAACCCCGACGGCTACAAGTTCTCGTACGAAACCGGCAACGGTATCAGCGCTGACGAGCAAGGAGCTCTTAAGAACATCGGAGCTGAAGAACCAGCCATCCAAGTGCAAGGGCAGTTCCAGTACCCGAGTGAGGAAGGGGGAAACATCCAGCTGTCCTACATCGCTGATGAAAATGGCTTCCAGCCCTCAGGAGCTCATCTCCCCACCCCGCCCCCTATCCCGGAGGCCATCCAGCGCGCCCTGGCGTACCTTGCCACCGCCCCTCCTCAGCCAGAGAGGCGTTAAGTCCTTTCCTAGACTAGTTCCCTTAATATAAAGTGCCCGCTTGTTTTTTTTACTTCCTGTGTCTACTGGAGTAAATTGACAAAAGAACCCGGATCGTCCAACATCGAAGTGCAATTATTTCAATGTTCTAAGACTGTTATTTTTCATACTTACATAATGAAGCAGCCTATTTTTATATTTTTTTGTAAATAAACCAATGTACCAAATATACTTTGTTTTCAATTTAATCAACAAAAATTATTAACGCCCTGAGTGAACGTAAATAGTTGTAGGTAGGTATTACAACATTTTTTTTCACAAAAGAAAAAATAGGTACTTTTTACAAATGCTGTTTTTTACTATATACATATATTTTTAATTTATAATTGCTTTTTATTTGAATTTTAATTTCTTTTGACTAGGTAACTTTCCTTGATATTTGGTCGTGAAGAATGGCTTGGTGCGAGCATCAAAACTTCGTTACCACTTGCCATACAAAATAATAATAAAACATATACATATAAACTTCCCTAAAATATCAACCTTTTGCTATGTGCTCCGCCTGCCATCTATCTGAAAAAGTAGGGATCGAATAAGCGATTTGTACCAAAAATCAAAATGATTGTGTTGAATCAAAATCCAGATTGGTAGGTTATCTCTGATTTATCATACAAATACTTCGTTTGCAAACAAGATGGCGTTGTTATAGCTCCCACACGGTCGTCAATAGTTTTCATCTCGTAAATGATATTTAATAAATGCTTTAGGATTTTCTAAAGTTAAAAGGTTGGTACCTATCAACCTTGAATGCTGTTCCCTTAAGTATCTATGTTCATCAATAAATTAATTTGGTTTTTTTCACTCTTATGCACCTCTTAAAATTTTACCAAACACACATTAGAATGCAGACTGATATAAAACTGGGTCAGTACAAACTAATTATTTGGCCTAAGCACACACATAAACAAGGTTTTCATACAAAAGACATAAACGCGCTCGTTTTGCAGTAGTTATTTTTATTTGTGGAGGCGGTAGAAGTGTCTAAGGGAACCGACTATGGCCCTTTTGTGAACTTTTAGTTGCTATGAGTTCCAAGCGTGTTGATAATGGCAAAATACGCCTTGGTTAGGTAGGCACACAGAAGTAAATATTCCTACTTCTATGGGTAGGCGCGTTCATAGAAATATCAATCAGCTTCCTGAGAATAGAGATTTACATACATAAGACTAGAAATAAGAATAGTCGTGCTTTGCCTACGACTAGGTAAAAGATTAAAAGATAAATGTATACGTTTATACAACTCAACTCCATGTCAAACAGTTTTTTTTTAATTTATCGTAAGGTCTAGAATCTGAAACGAAAACGCGTGCAATAAAACAGGCATACATATTGCGTGATTTATGACAGAAGATGGTATTAAAGTTGACCCTGGTGACCCGCAGCCGGTCGGTAATAATACTTGTTGACATTTAAATAAGAAAACTAGTTTCATGGAGTGTCAGAAAGTAATATCAGTCAGTAGGAATACTCACAGACGAGAGAATCGGGAGTTGTTCATACACTGATTTGCTAATCATTGATCATATTCTTAGTCAAACTTTTGTATAGCAGATCATGGAGACCCAAAGCACGATGGACCGATGACATAAGAATTGTAGCTGGATGATAGTGGAGTCGTAAAACCAGAGACAGGAAAATGGAGAATATTAGGGGAGGCGATTTTCCGCTACTGGAGTAATAGATTCTGACAATGATGATGATGAAAAAGGTCTAGGTCTAGTCTATATGCCAAAGCCGGGAATTATCGCCTTATCAATACTTTTATTCTTCCGCGAAAGATCCCTGCCCTTTATTGATCTTTAAGGTACAAAGTTTTTTTTTTAATATAATGAAAACGGGAAAAAAAACTATTATTTGATAGCCACGCTAGGTTGGTATGTTTGTGCACACTGCTGCTAGTTTTAAATGCTCTTATTGATCTCTAAGGTACAATAGCACATTGTTACCCTAGCGAGGGCGCCAATAGTTCGAGGGCCTGAAACAGTTTCTTCACCCGAGGTAAACACTGTGCTTTTCATTACGATTACAAGGAAATATAAATAAAAACATGAGAAAAAGGACAAGCGAAAGCCATAAAGCCATACTGCCTTGTCTTTCGTATTTTTTGAATTCAATGAATTGTCGCTAAGGTAATTTTTTTTTTAGCTTCAGCCTTTATTTTGCCGTTATCATGGTTCAACAGTAACGTTATAGCTGTCAGTTGAAAACGATTCTCCCTAGGGCGGAAAAGTATTACTTTCAACTCGCTCTTCAGGCATGTTGAGACCTACTTTCCGAGTATAAGTAATGAAAAGTTAATTTAAATAGAATGAAAACGAGAAAAACCTTTTATTTGATAGCCACGCTAGGTTGGTATGTTAGTGCACACTGCTGCTAGTTTTAAATTCATCAACAGTTATTCCTAAGTGCTACGTTATACTATTAAGTTTTCCCGGATTTGTAAGCTACACTACTGTTCGCATAGATGTATACTTTACTGTGACCAAAGATGATCTCCGATGAGATTTAAGCTCTGAGCTAAGCTTGTTATGCAGAATTTGGACAAGTTTTCGAAGGTCAACTACAAAATACTTGAAAAAGGGATTGACTGGGCGCTGTTCTTAGAAAATAATGAGACGTTACAAAAAAGAAGAAAATAATACGTTTTCCTTACCCTCCCGAGAAACAACTATTTTGTAAAATTATAAATAGTCTAAATATTAATTTAAGTTTCCATGTGTCCTTAGAAATCCTTTGTATATCTCTGACAAACGCTTTAGAAAATATGGCAGGTTTCCTGTTTTTTCCTTGGTTTTTGGTAGGTTACCTGTGTTTTGTGTGGTGTAATATTGTTATTTATACCACAGGGCAAAGTTGCTTCTCAACCGCTCAATTTTGATGACCGAGCAAGCGAAGGATTCTAAAATTAGAATCCTGAGCGATAGCGAGGGAATCAAAAGAGCATGAGGTAAAAAATCTTTGCAATCGAGTGCAAAACGTAACTTTTCATCCCACTTACCAAATAAGTAGGTAACAAACAAATAGGTTTACTTAATGATGTTTTGAATTGACAAACTTATTGCACACGATGTTCTAATTTTCAATGAGTCCAAAAAATGGTTTTTGCACTCATATATCGAAGATAAAAGTACTCTTTCCGAGATGAGGAAAGAGAATTTGTATTGTATCTACATAATATAATGTTTTTTATTTGGCGTAGGTATGCCTCTGACAAAAATACATGAAGGGAAAAGTCGGTTGTAGTTATATCATTCATCATCATCATTAGACTATATTATTCCACTGCTAGACATAGGCCTCCCCTAGTGAGAGCTATATCATTTTGCCCGGATCAAACTCGAGCGAACCCTTCAATGTAAGTAAAAAGCCAAGAGGTCGTCCTGAAAAATAATAAATAAAATATGAAATAGCCCTGTTGTATTGAACAGAGCAAGGCGCATGACTAATTTGCTATAGAAAAGATATACCATACAAGCTATCGCTAGTCTTGATATTTAAAATAATCTGCGTGGAAGTTCACTCTGTGTGTGATATTATGTTTTCCATAGGCGTTTCTTACCAAAACTTTTGTTATCATGACTTTTAGAAAACCTTGTTTCTTTTATTATTATGAAAATAATTTATAGTTTAAAATTGACTTGTGCTTATTTTGTAAGCCTAGGGAAATAAAGTTATTCATTACTGATTGATTTCGGATAGGTTATTTTATCAATGTAAACCTAAAGGAATAAAGTTTATTTTTATTGATTTCTGATTGATTCCGGATATACCTATCTCAAGGGATTAATGGGATAATAAGTCATTTAGGGTACGTGTTATTTCAGGTCCAATCCGTCATCAATCCAAACTTTCAACTCAATCCATTCAGTAACAGCATGAAATGTAAAAAAAATACCTACAACTATTAAAACTTTCGTATTTACAAGAGCGAACTTTATAATCGCAGTGCATAGAGTAGGAAGGGAATGCAATACGTCTTGGGGACCTTTCCGATTTGTATTGATAAGGATCAGTTAAACTACCGCTATATTTTTTGCAACAGTCTTCAGTTAGCTCAGTTTCAATCGTAAATACTACTTCTAGTTTATTTCTATTTTTCAGCTGTAACTTTCTTAGTTAGTAAAGTATTTGATTCTTTATTAATAACTAGCGACCCGCCCCGGCTTTACACTGTTTTATTATACGTATAAACCTTTCTCTTGAATCACTCTATCTATTAAAAAAAACCGTATCAAAATTCGTTGCGTAGTTTTAAAGATTTAAGCATACATAGGGACAGAAAAAGCGACTTTGTTTTATACTATGTCGTGATTGGACTCCGTCATACATGATGCTAGTAACATGTCAATAGCATAATGGTATAGCGAAGCAAATTTTATGCTTAGATGGTAGTTATTAAGTTTCCCACTAAAAATTACCAGAATTTGCATGGGGAAACATTTGCAAAGTAATTTTCGTAAGACATTTATCCGATTTTATATCAATAGAATCGACAGATTCGAATCTCCATTGATAAAAATTTTCAAAATTGTGGAACTTCATATACGTGCAAAAAAGAAAATAAGTGCGTGAACAGAAGAGTAGATCCTATAGTTAGATTTTTTTAAATGCCACTTAAACTTTTCGCATAATTATTGGTTTTGTTTCACGAATCTAATAATACCTTAACATAATTGATTATGAATAAACGTAGTCGATCAGTAATAAAATGTTATAATATATGACATGCGGAGTCATTCGACTGAGAAATTACTATAAAACTCAAGGCTAGAATAAGGAGTCAACAACCTCGTATAATGGCTGATTTTTTTGTCATATAGTAGCTTTAATATAAATAGATAGGAATTCATTGGGAAGCCACCTGTTGTTTTTGGGAAAGACACGAACACAGATCTCAGCAAAATGAAATTCTTGGTAAGATATTGCTAAAAAATCAGTGCTTTAACTTTTAGTAAAATCAGTGCTTTTACTTTTAGTAAAATCAGTGCTTCTACATTTAGTAAAAAAATATTTTTAAAGCTAACGTCTTGGTGACGCTTTCAACTGGTATTGATATGGATCAGTTGAGTTATCTCTAGACTGTTTGCAACCGCAGTTAGTTCAATTGTTTCAATTGTATATAATAATAGTTTAATTTTTTATCTAATCGAAATAATCACTCAATACTTTGATTTGTTCCTCTAAGGAATAGAAACAAATTAAAGATGTAAATTTTTGTTGCTTTCATAAATTTTCATCTTAATAAAAGAAATTGCTTTCCTTGTCTCTATGTTAAAACGATATAATATCTAATTAGTTATTATAAATTATTATTATAAATTATTATTATAACCTTATATTATACACTAGACGCGCCCCGCGGCTTCTTAAACAAATTTCAGAAATTTATTACTCAACCCCTGGGGGTTGTTTTGGAAAAATAAAAAATACATGTCTAATTATTAATTCCTTCTTTATTTATACCGAGTTTTGAGTAAATCGAACCAAGGAAAAATAATTTTCCATACAAACTTCACCACCCTATTTAACCCCCTCAGAGACAAATTTTTGAAAATTTTATTAGCCTTTGTCTTATTCTAGGTCATAAACTATCTACGTACCAAATTTCATCTAAATAACTTAAGTAATTACGGATATTACTTATAACAAACATTGACACAGACTTTCCCATTTATTATAGTAGTAAGATATTTAAAACTTTACGAAAAAACTATAATAATTGAATGTTTGAGCAGGTTCTTGCTCTGTGCGTGTGCGCCGCTAGCGCCGCCTCCTTCAACGCAGCCACCCTCAAGCCGTGGCAGCTCCAGCGCTCCGAGGCCCAGAAGTTCGGCCAAGCGCAGGCCTTCGCCAAGGTTGAGACGGCTCCCCAGGTCGTCTTCAAGGCCTACGAGCCCGCTGTCAAGGTTGTGGAGCAGCCCGCCGTTGTCAAGGTATGGATCACAATATGAATTTGATGATTGTATTGGTGGGTGTTTTATAAGTATAATAAAAAATATCTATCTTTGTAATGTATTGTATTTTGTATATCAGTCATGTAGTACCCATAACACAAGCTCTGCTTAGCTTGGGGGTAAATAATGCTGTGTGGACTGTCCGAATTATGATTATTAATTACATGTACATTTTCTATAAGCGGCATCTTGACAGGTCTAGGATATGAAGAGCTCATATAAAGAGTTCTATATATTTTTTAAGTTAAGAATATTGTGTATTGTCTGGCTTATTGTAAGCGAAAAATTAAATCAAGTGATAGATTCTCTCTCAGAACTTTTTTTATGTTAATCGAGTAAGAATAATTATTAAGACCTGGTGGGTGATTCCAGTGCAGGCTCTAGGCGCTACATCCTCTCGCGAGTGCTGGTGCATATAATCTAAAAATTCATTTTAAAAATTAAAAAAGGGTCCGAACATAATTTACTATTGCATATTCTTTTAAATGTCTTTGCCTATTTTCTGGAAAGAAAACGCTGGTACAATTTTGAAGTGCAACCACGAAAACTAATTTAAAGATGATAATTTAGAAGAATTGTGACGAAAAGGTCTAAGGTCTAATAACCGGCCTTTGAAATTATTTTTGAGTACCTACCCATTGCTTGCATATTGTATTTAATCAAGACTACAGAGGACTTTTTCTTTCAGTCGGAACCTACAGATAGACACATAAATGTTTAAATGCATTTCTGCATATAATTTTAATTTATTACGATTATTAGATACTAGTTGCGCCCCGCGGCTTCGCCCAAATGAAAATTTATTTGTCGAATTTCAGAAATGTATTGTACGACTCCTAGGGGTAGTTTTGTAAAAATAAAAATCTGTGTAAAGTTATTTATTTTTACCGAGTTTTGAGTGAATCAAACCAAGAAATAATAATTTTCCGTACAAACTTTACCCCCCCATTTAACCCCCCAGAGGTTTATTAAGAGGTTTTTAAAATTTCCAAATTTTAATAGCCTATGTCTTATTTTAGGTCCTAAACTATCTACATACCAAATTTCATTTAAATAACTTAAGTAGTTACGGAGATTACTTATAACAAACATTCACACAGACTTTCCCATTTATTATAATAGTAAGATTAATGACAAAATAAATGCCCTCAGGTTGTGGAGCAACCCATTGTGAAGGCCATCCCTAACCCGGTCTACTCCGCCCCTGTGGGCATCGCCAAGCCCGCCGTCTATTCGCCTGCCGTTATCGCCAAGAACTACGCTGACAAGGAAGCCAATGCCGCCGTCCTCCGCTCAGAATCCGACGTTAGCCCTGATGGCTTCGAATTCGTGTAAGTATGAGAAAACTTCTTCCAAAGTTTTGTTATAGGTTAATAATAGGCATATTTTTTAGATTTGGCAGCCATTTCTATCAACCCTCGCTCGCCTCACCGCAACCCCTTTCTTTTGCTAGTATAAGATATATTATGTACCGAATCGACATGTCTCGATCTCTCGTACATGTCACATCTGTGACGCCTAGACAGAGCTAAAAAGATAAGAACTCGAAATTTGACTATAATATTTTTTTTATATGGGAAAAAAATCATTGAAAGAATGAAAAATAGAAAAAAACGTAGAATAAAATTTGTTAGTCTTGATTTACCCAAGTCGCCTTTTCGAGGTTAATCATTAAACACCTATAACACTGTATAACAATAACTACTGAATCGTCATGTTCTCTTCAGGTTAGAAACCGATACAGAAACCCCACCGAAAGTGGCAATTCAGTGCAAACCTTTTGAGAATTGGTAGTCTCTAGATCGGGTTTTTGGCTCCACTCGACAATTTCAAAAGTCTTTTGTTTTGGCTTCTTTGATCTTTTAATAAGCACATCTCTATTATCTCATCTCTATATATCACCTTTATTAGCCCTATTGGCAGTTAATTTGGATGTTGTCTCTTTGCTCCATGTTTTCAGAAAACAGCTGTTTGTAAAAATGATATAATTTAAGAACTTATCTTCTCCCAAGGCTTTATCTGCTTTTTTCCAGGAATTAAATCCGTATTGAGAGCTTCTCGTAGGGTTCAGTGTTAAAATTTTATTGAAAGGTCAAAAATGTTACGAATTTAAAATAAAAGGCTTCGAAAAAATAGGACGGTGTATTTAAATTACTTACGAGGAGTCCGAGAATATTGGTGAGATACACGTTTCATAATTTTCATAATTTTACAGCTATGAGACCGAGAACGGAATCGCCGCCCAGTCCTCTGGAGTCCTGAAGAACATTGACAACACCCCAGCCCTTGTAAGTTTTTATTTTATTTTATTTTAATTTATTAGGGTAACTAATAGCTAGGTAAGTATTATAACAGAAATGGAAATTGAATTGGTTTATGAATTCACCAATATCACGCAATACGCAATATTTTATGGCTTACTTGTGTTACAAAGATCTTTAAATAATATAAGTACAACATAAACCCTGCAAGGGCACAACAATTTTATCATCAATTCTTAAAGCTAGATGTTAAGGGGTTACAATTTGGGATTTGTTCGTACATTTGGTAATACCACTCAAGCTTCCTGTGCTGATTAGGTATCATCTTTTAAATATCCTATTTTCAAAGGTATGATCCATCATCACTATTTGTCCTCTCTCGATATATCCTCCTGATTTAAAGCAGTTTTTTAATGTTTATTATTATAAACGCTCCATTTGCTTATTTTAGTTTCTGATGGTGCATTAAAGATAAATTCATTCATTAATTCATTTATTCTTATAAACCAAACATAATTGGTCTAACTTATTTTTGTTTTATTGTTCCTATGAAAGGTATAATTACAATTGAATTTGTGTTCGTTGCATTAAAATCAATGATTTAGATCTACATGTTTATGATCACTACATTGATCTAAGGCTCATCGTCAGACTTTTGGTGCTCTTGGCTGACGAGGCTCACAATAACAATAATAATTCTATTTTCCAGGTCATGCAAGGCTCTTACCAATACGTCGACGCTGAAGGTAAACTCATCCAGCTGTCTTACATCGCTGACGAGAACGGTTTCCAGCCCAAGGTTAGTAAAGTTGATACTGAAATCTTAAAGTATTTATTTAGCTACAATATTTGAAAGATTATTGAAAGTTACATATTATTATACAAACAGAGTTATAGTTCTGAGAAAGCAAGACAAGCTATGTTCATTTTCTTCTTTTGCTGTAACCTGAAATCTAGCTGACATATTATACAGATTCTAGGGCTTCCTATCAATTGTGTGCGACACAGGTGCACTCTCAATTCTAATTTTTATATAACATAAGATTTCTATGCATATACATATATATTTATTTATTAAAGTTTACCAAGTAACAAAACATCATGTGTTTTGTTACGTAAAAACACAACAACAAACATGGTAAACATTTACCTCATACCGAAACTAAGATTAAGAATATTTCGACAATTTAATTCGATAAGCTGGGAGTCGCTTCCGTAAACAAACTCGAACACCTTTAGAATCGTAATTTTCCAATTTACGAAAGTAGTAAATAAGTGACTTAAGTCGCGGTTCCCGCGACTTAAGTCACTTACAATGAGGGTTTACGCTTGAAAATTTATCGTAAATGGCTTGCGTAAACGACTTACGTGAGTAAAACTTACAGATGTAAACGCGGCCTTAGTCAAACTTTTTAATGTAGCAAACTTTCTTCATCTCATACCTGTTTTCTTCTCTTACAGAGCGACATCCTGCCCGTTGGTCCCGCCATCCCCGAGGAGATTGCTCGCTCCCTCCAGTACATCCGCGCTAACCCCGCCGTCCAGTCAGAAATTTACAACTAAGCATTCGAAACAATCAAAAAACGACTAAGACTGAATAAGGAACGAAAAAATCCGCTAGCTTGTAATGGGCAATTGCAATAAATTATGTTGTTAATAAAGTATTTTGTGCCGTAGTTTCTTGTGTATTACTTCTATGTACCTATATGATTTGTCCTTCTCTACAATCTAATAGAACTACAAATCTATGTTATGTTCAAGGAGATTATTTTTTTGACTACTTAGAGTTACTAAAACACCTTAATAACCTAATAAAAATTGGTGTTGACACCAATTTTTATTAGGTTATTAAGGTGTTTTAGTAACTCTAAGTAGTAGTAGTACCTCTTTTAATAAGTTTTTTGAAAATTCGTGACATGGTTGATATAATATCAGTATCAGTACAGTACATAATAGAAAATTTCAGGTCATAAACATGTACCTACAAAGTACATAGATACAGAAATTTCAATTCGGAGTCAAATAACGAATCTTAAACTTTAATTACCCCATTTTCAGAAGTTTTTTTGAACTCTTGAAACATGTGTTTCGTAATTTTATATTCTAGTAGGTTTCAAGATAAGTAAGTTTCAAGAAAACGGGTTAAAAAAAAACACCAAAATACTTCAAGCCACCTTCCCTTTTCACCCCATAGGAGTATAATTTCTAAAATCTCTTCTATATCTCTCTGTCGGTAAAGTAAAAGGGATAAACCTTCAAATTTAAGCTTTCTAGCTTTAGGTTTTTGGTCTGGGCGTCTCGTCTCCAATATTCGCTCGTTCATAAGATTTTAATGTACCTACTATGTATGTATATATTTTGTCATTATTAATTGTCTTGTCGAATTGCACTAAATAAATCGCTTCACCATTTAAATAGTATCGTGTCAAAGTGTCAGTGTTAAACTCTTTTTGGAATTCTACTACCACAAACTTTTAGAGATTCATTCATAGCTGTGACGATTATGTTTATGACTACCATTTTGACATTCTAATTATGAAAGTTTCTTCAAGCGCAAAAAATAGTAGAATACCAAATGCACAAACCTTATTTTAATCAACTTGATATTATGACATTATGGAGACCTTTGTTTTGACATTAGTGGAATTCGGCCCCAGGTCTCCTGCCTGACTTTATACGAACGATTATTTTGAAAATGACACACTCCTGTATACATTTTGGAGCAAACAAAGCAACTTGCAACGTAAAGTTTGCAGGCGTTGTTGACTTATCTACTAAAAAGTCCGTCATATTGTGTTAAATAAAAACCGGGTTTTAAAAGTTATTTTGGTCGA
Organism: Eupithecia centaureata; assembly: GCA_944547425.1. Taxonomy (NCBI): domain Eukaryota; kingdom Metazoa; phylum Arthropoda; class Insecta; order Lepidoptera; family Geometridae; genus Eupithecia; species Eupithecia centaureata. Next base: position 5,968,535 of record OX155681.1, on the reverse strand, counting down.
GCAGTTAAGAGGTTTTGCGCAGATTGTAAGCTTTTTGCTATGAACCCATGCTAAAAAACTGCTAATTTGTTCTTTTAGAATTATTATCTGCTCTTGTAGTATGTAGCATCATCATTATCAACCCGTTATACTAATCCAAGGATGGACATGCCTCCCCTAATGAGCGCCATAGCGCCTTTACCTTACGCTAACTTTTGTAGTATTGTATTTGCAAATGTAGTTCTTGGTTAGTTGGTATTATTATTTTATAGTATATTAGCGACCCGCCCAGGCTTCGCACGGTTTTATTATACGTATAAACCTTTCTCTTGAATCACTCTATCTTTTAAAAAAAACTGCATCAAAATCTAACATGACGAAGATTTAAGCATTCAAAGGGACATAGGGATATAGGGACATAGGACAGAAAAGTGACTTTGTTTTATACTATGTAGTGAATATAATTATCATAAAGTAGTTTAGTAAGTATAAAAAGTGTAATATGTATGAATTAAATCAGTATTTTTTATAATTTACTGTCAGTGGACTATGAACCCTTTTTAATTAAAAAATTTTCTTCACGCCAAGTTTGCCTACTTTTTTATTCATGTCAAGTTCAAGGACAATAAAGTGTTCATTTATTCTCCAAAGCATCTTTGAATTAGTTTTATACAATAGCATTAGTAATAGCAAATGGATTATAATTAGTTATGCAACGAAAGTTTCGTAGCGGAAGCGAAACGGAAAACAAATGTTAAAAGCAATTTTCAGCGTATACTTACGGGAAGTGTAATACTTACTTTGGAAAAATTACTTTTTTTTTTTTTTTTATCTTTATTTATTTAATTGGAGTTTTGTCACATAGTGACTATGTCACTCCCATATGAGATCATTACATAATAAAAACATGGCAAAAAACACAAACACAACAAAAATATTAATATTTACACTTCTTACTTATACTTACCTAAACAATTCGCAGATAAAGCTTAACTAGCATTTTGGCTTCCTCGGAGTACGGGGAAGACAAAATGCTATTACAGATACCTACGCTAAAATCATATAAACATCTGATGTCTTGTCGTTGTGCCTCGTTCCGGACACACTCCGTCAAAACATGGTGTATGTCTTCTATCATGTTACATTCTGGGCAATTTGGAGAATCAGTGAATTTCATTAAAAACTTGAATTTATTCGACGGAATGTGTCCGGAACGCAGCCTCATAATTATTACAATATTTTTCCTACTCATTACATCTTCATCAAACCACGGACAACGGGGAGGCCGAGCTTGGATGGATTTGTACCAAATTCCTTTTGTTAACGAGCGTTCATCAAAATATTCATGCCACAGCTGCCTACATGATATTCGAACACCTGTCAACAGCTCGCCATGAATAGGTAGGCACGTATATGTGATTCCATCGCTTATCGCTTGTCTAGCGGCACGGTCAGCCTCCTCGTTGCCCGCTATACCTACATGAGATGGTACCCACTGTATAATTACCTCTTTACCAGAAGTGCAAAGTTGACGGATAGTTCTAAGGATAGTATAGGCTATCGGAAGACCTCGAGAACTCGAGGGGAGCCGAGCCAAATGTAAAAGCGCGCTCTTGGAGTCGGATAAGATAATAAACTTATTGTACTCCAATGATGCCGCGTATGACAATGCCTCCGAAATGGCTATTAATTCGCAGTGCATTATTGAGATATCTGCTTTTATATGAAATCTAGCGGAGACATCTGACTGAGGGTCGACAAAAGCCGACCCACATCCCGAATCATCCTTTGACCCATCCGTATACACTGGTAGTGTGAGCTAAAGTTATCATGTAGGTACTCGCAGTATAAATTTATTCAGCATAATTTTCTTTTAACTACTTTTGAAATTAAATAGTATTACCACATAAAGGAAGCATCCATTAAAAATAAAAAGCGCAATTGCATTTTAGTTACAAAATGGATGTAGAGTAATGACAGTGTCGGATAAATATATAAAGGCCTCCATAAAATTTAAAAACGAAATACCTAAATAATGCTGGTCATCCTTTGACAAAAAGGGAGAGAGATTTTGTTTTAGTAGATCCCCACATAGAAAATAAGCACCTAGTGACCTATCTTAATAACAGACTTAAAAACCACGTACTAAATCTAAAACCATCTGTTAGCAACCGTCGCTAACTCAATTGTTTCGATCGTAAATATTAGTTTTCAATTGTTTCTGATTAATCTACAATTCATAAACGGCATTCTGACATGCCCAAAGTGTGATCGCTCGGTTAACAACAAGCTTCGATATGCAAGCCCAGAGCGAGCACACAAAAGGGCAAAACCCAGGACTTTAGGATTGAAAATGTAGGCATTTTAATTAAGTCTTCGGTAGTCTTAATTAAAATTCCTGACCAGGCACACAGTCGCCGTTGCCGAAATGGACTTGAAAGACATCGTCAAATCGTCAATCTAGAATGAAAATAAAAAATATTAAAAAAAACAGGTAAAAAGGATCCCTTCTTGCCTAAACATTGGGTTAGGCCCAATGCTAAATAGGTATCCTTGAAATTATGTAAATATGAATAAAATAATAAACTTAAAATTTCTCGAAAAGTTTTTGGCAACAGACTGTACCAGTAACTTGAAAAATTACTTTACGACATCCAAACAAAGGATTTATTTCTTTTAAAACTTTTATTGTGTCAAGGTTCTGAATAAATAAATTTTGCGATCCTGCTAGCACAATAAAGCATGAAACTTTATGAGGTACATGTCCTTATTTGACGTGAAGGGACGTAAGTACATGTGTAGGTGTGAAGATATCAACCATTATACAATAACCTGCATTCATTCTAAATACAATTTATGATACATCTAATTCAAAATTACATTTAAATTTTTTGTATTGAAACTCTACTGCATGTGTTTTTTTGCCTTATATTAAATTTAGATCCAGTTTGCTAAAAATTTCTAGAAATATAACAAATTTTTGAAAAATTCGTCAGTTAACATCAAAGAATTTGGCCTATAAACGTTACATCATTAATGATTACAATAAAATTATCATGCTTTGATAACTTTTTTGACTGTAAGTATGATCGAAAGTTGACAAATTCGATCTTTGTTTTACTTATTTATTTGGGGCTACTAACTAGATATAACCCAAAGTAATACAAAGTATAGTATAAAATAGTGCTCTCTAAATTACAGATAGCCACATCATGCAAGGTAACTAAACAGCTTACGAACGAAGCTAAAAATTAAATAAAAAATAACTTACTGTTAAAAACAAAATTTAAATAAGGAAACAAGTTTATATTTATGTATATTAATACATTACTTTACATAAACTGATACCTACAACACACATAGAGGTTAAATGCACTATGCACTCTGTAACAGAACCTTCAGAAGCAAATTCGGCTTTGCAAGTCACTAAGCAAGGGTTCGAGAAATCTAAAGCTAGATTCTTAATTGTCGGACAAGGCGAGAACGAACTTGGCAAAGTTATAATAATAATAAATTATTTTTTTTACCCAAAATAAAGAATATAAGAATCACTATCACTACACAGTATAATACAAAGTCGCTTTCTCTGTCCTTATGTCCCTATGTCCCTTTGTATGTTTAAATCTTTAAAACTACGTAACGGATTTTGATGCGGGTTTTTTTAACAGATAGAGTGATAACGTCGGTCGCTAGTAATAAATAAAATAAAGTACCTAAAAAAAGCATGCATAACTAAGGCTAAATAAATACAATAAAAAATAAAGTAACTATATTACTCAAATCTAACAACTATTTATGATATTGGGTAAAATGCTCCTTATCTCAGCATATCGAGTTCAAGTTTAATTTCTCTGATAAAAAAAACATCGAAATATGTTGACATTGGAATAAGTTTTAAGTTCCAATCGATTTGAAATTGGATTTTTGAGACAGCCTGACCAGTTTTCACTGTCCTTGAAATGAAGATAGCTATGTAAGGTAAGGAACGACGATGTTTTAATTGGTTACATCCTTGTCTGGGTGCTTCACAAGCCGGTAATAATTTAATGGATAATTATTCAAGAATCCTGTTTCTACAACCAAATCAGGTGATTAGTGAAATCGGAGACCTAAGCAGTTTGAATAGAAATATTGGTAATAAAATTATTAAAAATATATAACCTAGGAATAAAAAAGTAGTCAAAAAATTAATTTCTGACTTCTTTCAATATTTTCAGTATATTTTCAGGTCTTGTTTCCTGAAACCAGCATTCTCAAAACTATAACTTCAATTAATATAAACTAGTATATGCCCGCGAGTTTTCACGGCTGTTTCTAGAAACAAAAGAACTGATTTAGGGAATGAACAGTAGCCTATTTTTTATTCCACGGCTAGAACCAAGTCTATATAAAAACAGCGTCTATGTAAAAACAGTACCCGTTCTTCAGTTTTTGCTTGAAAGAGTAACAGACATACATAACTAAAAAATTTAGCTCATCGTTCATAATTAGCACGGCCAGAGAGTGGAATGAGCTTCCAGCGTCTGTTTTCCCGCTAGAGTACGATCTCGGAGTCTTCAAATCAAGAGTGAATAAGTTCCTTCTGGGAAAGCGTGCTCCATCTTAGGCCACATCTTCACTTACCTGGGATAGTGGCCAAACGCTCGACCATTTTCGATAAAAAAAAAAAAAAAACATACAAACTTTTGATTTATAATATTAGTTAGGATGACATCTTTATTAACAACGAAAATTACAAGCAAAGGAATAGAAAAATTACAACTAGTATTTACAATTGAAACCATTGAGCTAACTGCAGACGGTTGCAAACAGTCTAAAGGTAGCTCAATTGATCTATAATATAATATTAATATTTGTTAGGATAAGGATTCCTGGATATTTATAACCTTAGATCTTTAGACACTTAGAACTTGAATATACTCGGTGTGTATTACACATAATACATTTAACTTGGTAGTTGACACACAAATATAATGATGAGAACGTGCCATACTTGTGAGTGTAGTTTCCGAGTTGAGCTATAAACAGCGTATTTTAATTCGTTTCGTTTGAGCATTACCATGATACATTTGAAGGTTATGCTCGTAAAGTAAGGGTTTTATTCATCATTCATAAATATGTTATCACTATAATGACAGGGATGTTCATAATGGTCTTGTAGGTATTTAAGAAATGTTGTAGCTTTTAATATTGTGATTTTCGAAGCGTAACTACAATGTAGTATACTGTTTACCTAGTGCTACTGGAATATAAACTTTTGTTTGAGAATTCATTGAAACAATAAAATTAAACTTAGAAGAAAAGTTATAAAACCGTTTAAACAACTGTGTAATAAACCAATAACATAATGACGTTAAATAAAAAATATGTAATAACAAATGGTTGGTGAGGGTAATTTCTAAGAAATAAAATCGTTTCGAATGAAAGTAAATAAATAAATAAATAATTATTTATTATTTATTTATTTATTTACTTTCAGAAAGTATTTTTAAGTGTTTAGTTGACTGTTTAGTGTCGTAAATATACTTATCTTTTTTTTTAATACTCATGATAGGAAGCGAAGCGAGCCTCAAAAAATTAAAACTTTTTGCACATTTTTATACCATGGTTGGTAAATCGAGTGAAAGTGGGTGAGGCTAGGATTGATTGTAGAGAAGAGCATTTGTCAATGAACTTTTGAAATGATCCTGAATATCAATGCATGCACATTAAGCTGGCGAGCAGAGCGAGCCTAGTTTCTATGGAAACGTTTCAATACTATTTCAATCCCATGTAAAATGATTTATATAATGAAAAGTAACCTATATTTTATTACAGGGTTACAACTATGTCCTACTGTTCAAAATTTCAGCCTAAACCGTGCACTCGTTTTTGCGTGAAAGAGGAACAAATAGCCATAAAAACTTTCTCGTTTTTAATATTAGTAAGGTTTTGCCAATTTTTTTCATACTATGGATATGTATATTTGTCATATAGTGCTGAGTCTGAAATGTTGTCATATAATTCCATCTATTTCCACCAGCAGGTGTTTGGAGTCGCCCCTCAAGGTGGCAGCTAGACATTTTATGGTTTTATAATGAACTTAAACGTGTTTATTAATAAAGGTATGAAGGCTGTGAGTGAGTCTTCTGTTAATTTAATTAGTTTTAATTAATTTATTCATATTTTATTTATTTAAACTACTGTTTAATGTTTTTAATGACTTAAATATAATCAGAAACTATGACCTATGAGTGGAAATACAAGGGCCTTCATGTCGACAAAACAATTTATTTCTGTCTTTCTGGGATTGTTTGTCAAATTTGTCGAAGCACCGGTTATAATGACATTATTTATCTGATTTCTGTAGATGATCTATAATGTTATAAAATAATGCTAATTAGAACACAGCAGAACTCAGGAGTTCTCAAACTTTTTTGCTTCTTTGATAATGCAACAACTGTTCCTTATGAGTTTATAGCAGTTTTTATAATTAACAAAGTGGACCTTCTTTAAAATAGTAAAAAATTATGGTTTATTTTAAAATATGTGACATGGACCTATAGTAATGAAATACTTTTAGATAGATAGATAGATAAAGGTTTTATTTGTTTCTGCAACACACAATACAATACAATAACACAAAGAAAATAAAATACATAAGTACATCACAATCATAATAAAAGTAACTTAAGAACTATAGGAACAATCAAAGAAAAGATTCTTAAATTTATGTACGTGTGTGCTGCAGCCTAACAAAAAGAAATTATTCTGATTATTTTTTAACAAAACGAACTTAAATAACGGTAGATATACATATTTGTGTCTGAGTGTGTAAGTACGTCCGTGCACACATTAATCAAATATCTGATGAACAAAGAATCTAATAACCTAAACAATATTTGAAGTGCCAATGCCAAACAACATGACAATTTTGGACTCTGCTCATTTACAATCTGTCAGTAACCAAAGCGGGTAAATCAATCACCAAAGGTTGAGTAACTCTGGCTAGGTCGATATTAGCGTCAACCACATTATAAATGGGACAAACTGTAGAGAAGAATTTAAATAGACAAAAAAGGTATAAATAGGCATTGGTCAATAGAGCATCACATTCTTATCGTTCAACGCGTTGATGACAACAGAAATGCGCGTTCTTTTGGTAAGTCGAGGAGCATGATGCATGCACAATTGCACAGTTCTACCGAGCCGGTGCACTGTGAAGTACAAATAATACAGTGATTATAATGTTATACGAAGATATAATATGTTTAAATGAATATAAAATGAAATTTATATCAATTCAACAAACAGTGCATGACGTGGTACCTGTAATTTTTTATTGTCTTAGAGAAGTGACATAGTGCCTCGCGCGACCCCTACAATAATATATTTGGTCTAGAAAATTATCTTTTTTTTATTATGTTAACAGGTGATTTATTTGATTTCAGGTAATTTGCCTGTCTCTGACAGTGGCCCTTGCGGCTGAAACTGGGCAGTAAGTGAATTTGATGGTTATCTTTTGAGCTTAATGATATTCGTAACTACACCCATTCCAATAAGTATCTGATTTCTGAGTGCTAAAGGCAATGTTTCACTAGGTATTATGTAAATGAAATTAAGTTGCAAGCAGGTATTTTTGGAAAAAAGTACATTTTATTCTGTAATACAGAGTGTACTGAAATATCAACCATAAGGCAGATTTATCTAGAGTTTTTGCAATGTTTAAGCAGCCCTCCAAAGAACCTCATAAAATTTCCCTGATTTATCTAAATCAGTTTAACCTCGTTTCCAGGTACACACCTTTCCAGTTCTCAAGCACGACAAGAGCTCCCTTCCGGGCGTACTACGACCCTAGCCGTTACGACCCCAGCCGTTACGACCCTAGCCGTTACGACCCCAGCCTTTACGCAGGCAAATACAACCCCGCCCGCGACAACTCTGGCCGTTACATCCCTGACGACTCAGGCAAATACAAGTAAGAATTCTGACTATTTTTCCTTACTAATACTAATATTATAAACGCAATATAAACGCGAAAGTTTTTATGGATGTTTGGATGTTTGTTACTCTTTCACACAAAAATCACTGCACGGATCGGGCTGAAATTTTGAATAGACGTAGTTCCAGCCCTAGAGTAACACATAGGCAACCTTTCATCAAATGGCCTTGAAATGTTTCCATAGAAAAAACGCGTGTGTAGCCGCGGTACAAGTCTTTCTGGCTTTCGTAAGACGTGACTAAGGGATATCCACTAACGTGTGGGAAGTAGCTCCTGCAGCGGTTCCAACACCTTTACGATCCGTCGTTTCCTACGATCTCCAAGCCGCATCCCAACCGTGAGGATTTGGCATTATAATGGCATGTGGTTGGTTTTAGTGCTCCTAACATTAGGGGATAACCATTAGGGGATAACTCCTAATATTAGGAGCCTATAAGGTACGGTGTATGTGATACATATAACAATGAAAATACACACAGCATCATCCAGACCCAAGCTAAAGAGATCTTATGTTACAGGTACTAGATTATTGATAGAAGAGTATAGTCTTTTACTTCAAGAGTATGTAGGTATATAGATATTTTTATCATGAATAGTAGGTACTCTCGAAACTAATATCTTCAAAAAGCACTTGTAAACTATGGCGGGAATCAAATATTTCATCCTAAAGCTCAACTTTCGAAAACGTGTACCTATAAGGTTTCCAAAACCTTAAAACACATTTGAAAATAGGTCATGTCAGATAGTCATTTATTGGTAAATTCATTAACAAGTCACATCTCGTTATAATAGGTAAAATATTGAGAAATAAAGTAGAGATTTGTTGAGCAGTTTTCTCGCACGGCTTTTGTATGTAAAAATGCTCGAGTTTCCGGGGTGAGCTTTGGTTAGGTTACCACTTATCACACGGTTTAAGTATCCCCGTTACAAAAGAAACTCCTTAACATTTTATGTTCACTTATGTATGTACCGTATGTACCCACAAACAGTCTTTACTATACATTTTATTATTGCTACAAGACTACAGGTATCAAAATACGAATTCTAGGTAATATCAATATTGTTACATTTTAATAACCAGAATGATTATTATTCCGCTATAATATTAGAGTTCCGTCATGAAACTGTACATATAACCTTCGTACTTAAAGAATTTGGATTGAAAATTGTGTCATTCGCATGTTGTCCTGCTCAGCTCGAATTCGATCTGAGTGAGCCAGCATGAAAGATGACGTCATTTTCAATCGTTAATTATGTACGCGATTTATAGCTAAAGAATCTAAATAAGTAATTATTAATATTTTTTTAAAAGTAACCAACAAGCTAGGTTTTAAAAAAAATATATAATTAAATACATAATAGATGGTGCACTAACCCAAAGCTAAGCAGGGCTTATGTTATAGGTACTAGATGACTGATATACAATATAAAATGGGTGTTAAGTTAACTTTTAGTATCGAATTGTTTTTTCATTGAATAAACATCAACAATTACCTATTGATAGATAATTTTCATAAGAAATTTAATGCTTTTTATAGAAAAAAATATCAGTTTTTTCATTTCCTGAAATATATTAACCTAATAGATATAACATAATACGTAATTTTATTCCAATATAAGAAAAATTGGAACAAAAAGTCCTCAAAAATTAAAAGTACTAATTAAAAAATACGGAACCCGTAGCTCTTTGAATAATAATACAGAAGCTCCGCGCGGAAACTAAGAGGTCGTAAAGTGAAGATGGTATAATGATTATGTAAACGTTGTTTACGATAGTTTATTAGGTCGTCTGATCGTCACAGAGCAACTGGTATTTTGGTGTGGTCAAGGTCGACTTATTTTTCTACCAATTTACATCTTTTTAATTGATTTTCTGCTCCTATTATTTATAATGTTCACATTTTAATCTTTTTGGAATACTAGTTTATCGCTCGTTTTTGATCGCGTTTGATATTGATCGTATCGTATTGTCTATCCAAGTTTTATCAATGGACTATCAAGGTGTCAACTTTGATATTCCAGGGTATACCTATACCTAGCTGGTGCCCGCGACTTCGTCTGCGCATGATTAGTATTTCGAGTACTCGCGATTTTACTTGCGTAATTCCCTTTCCCGTGAGATTTTCGGGGTAAAATAAGCCTGTGTTATTCCAGCTTATAATCTATCTCTGTGCTAAATTTCATACAGATCCGTTCAGCAGTTTTTGCGTGAAAGAGTAACGAACATCCATCCATCTATCAATCTATCCATCCATCTATCCATTCATACTTACAAACTTTCGCGTTTATCAGTTTAATTCAGCTTGGTTCCCCTGGGCCTGGCTGCGCGTCGTTCAAATGCTGTGAGAAATTTTTGAAAACCCGTATAGCCCAGGGGAACCAAACTGAATTCCGGGATAAAAGGTATCCCATGTCCAATCGTCCCGAGTTCCATTCGAATTCATTCACTTCCGTCGTGATGCGTGGTTTAAGAATTTTTCTTTCACCCTCTCTCCCAGGGGAACCTTACCGAATTCCGGGATAAAAAGTATGTCATGTCCTTCCTTGTAGTATGAACTCAAATCGTCCCGAGTTTCATTCCAACTCATTCAGCAGTTTCGGCGTGATGCGCGGTAAAGGAATTTTACTTTCATACCCTCTCCCATGAGAACCTTACTGAATACCGGGATAAAAAGTATCCTATGTCCTTCCTCGTAGTATGACCTATAATCATGCCGAGTTTCATTTAAATCCATCAAGTAGTTTCGGCGTGATGCGCGTTTACGATACAGACAGACAGACAGACAGACAGACAGACAGACAGACAGACAGACAGACAGACAGACATGAATGAAAAAAATTACAGTTTTGGCTTGAGTATCGATAATAGAGTGCCCTCCAAAAAAATTTTCAAAATATCTTCTATGTACAGAATTGGACCTGTTACAGTTTTATTATAAGTATATTATATTATACTTGATTTTTTTTTTAATTGATAAAGTTAAAAATTAAAATATAAACGTGGTGCTACCCAAATCAGTTCTCATTTAATACTACATATAAGTTTTTAAGTGCGTGCAGAGCAGGGAAAAGCTAGGCAGCAGAACGCTTTAGTACCTAAATGAGACTTAATAACATCACCTACATTTATAATAAACATAAATAATACATGCATGTAAATGGACTAAGAAGATCGTTTTAAATTGATTTGAGTCATTCGACATCACACGCCTCTAATTGAATTAAAGGTCAAATTCAGTATTAGATAGTTTAGCATATTTTTATGAATAAATCATTAGACCCATCCCTAATTTAGTGTTAAAGTCAACTTAAAGATTACACAATATTTAAATCTGGAATATTAGAATTCTAGAAAAAAAAAACGAGTTTAGGTAAAGATTTGCCGGGATAGTTCAACATTTAAATTTGTAATATAAAAAAATTCATCTTCACATTTGGAAAATACACAAAACTAAAATTTACCTTAATACCTAAAGTTTCCACTCCACTACCGCGATTTTAAAGCGCGTCTGTGTCGCGCGATTTCTTACACTCATCGGCGTCTTGAAAGCTTGATTTCTAGACGCGCGCCGCGCCTCGCACAAATCATAAGACGCAGCTTTGTGTGAAAAATGATAGAAGTAGGTTGTGATTGTGATAGTAACAAAGCTTTCAGTAAAACTTTTTTTTGACTTTTTATTATAGATCAGTTGAGCTATCTCTAGACTGTAAGTACAGTTAGTTAAATTATTTCAATTGTCAATACTAATTTTAATTTTACCTTCATTGTAATTTTGTTTCTTAACCATAGATAACAGTGTTCTGTGTTCTTAACCTATCTGTTTTTTATTCTAAAAGAAATGGTCTCGCTGAATTTACTAAATAATATTATTTAAACTGTTGACCCTGCTGCCTACCTTCTCTTTAGTTCAACGACACAAAGGTCGAATATTTATGCACTTAAGTTTTTGACAAAGACTTTAGTAGATTACGAAACCAATAACATACTTTTTTCCTTTCGTTAAGTATTTAGCGCCTTGTACCGAGACTAGAGGCACTTAGTACTTTTAATAATATGGCAGGGGTCCAATAATCTCTCGCAAACTCGAATAAAGCAAAGATGTAGTTATAGAATCTTTTGAGTAGAGTTTTTCGAATGGTTTTGAATGATTTAAGTACCTACTTTGACAAGTCGGGGGCGGTAGTTAACGATAGGTTATAACAGTTTTCGTTTAGTTAGAATGCAAACCCATACCACCCATTGAGATGTCTCCTGAGGGTGGTGATCTTTTAAATGAATTAAGTTGAGAGAAGACCAATGTGGAGAAGATCTGCTTGCGATGCAGGAGGTCGCCTCGGTTGCTTGGGTTGTATGTACAATCTACAAATATTTGTTCCGGGGTCCTGGGTGTTTTCTATGCGTGATAAAAAATAATCAAAAAATTTAATGTACTGTATATCAGTATTAAGTATATCAGTCATCTTAGTACCCATGACATAAGCTCTGCTTAGCTTGGGGCTTGATGAAGCGGTGTAAAGTTCCAGTGATTTATTTATTTAAGGGCTTATATTTACTGTTGATCGCCCTAATACAATTCAAAAAAACCCTATTTAGCGAATATTTTAACCAGCATCTTTTTTATTACAATGTATTGCCAACTGTTGTGCAATTCATTTGACGGTGAACATGAGCCTGGCGCCAGTTTCAACGACACAAAAAAAAGAAACATGACAGTTCATAAAACTGGCGTACGTGACCATGTTGACAAAACAAACCTTCCAAGAAATCTCTCAATTTAACAAATTCCACCTTCCGAAGGAAGTTTGATTTCAAAACATACAAATAAAGGATACTTTAGGTATTCTTGGCAGAGCTTTTCTTAATTTAGGAATAGCGATTAGAAATATTGTTGTAGCTCACTCACAGCAATTTCAAAAATTATTTTTTGGAAAAGACTACAAGTAGCTTAGCTTTTCCATAGCATAGACAATCCAGGAATAAAAAGAGGTAGCTCAAATGATCCATATCAATATGAATAAGAACTGTCCCCAAGACGCGCTGGCTGCATTAACACGATGTATAGAGGTAGAAATGCTGATGCGATGCGCCAGATACATGAATCATCGATCCAGAAATTAGGTTTTCTCATTTAAAAGATATTCATTGATTCATTACATCCTCTTTCCTTCCTTGGCCTATGTCCAGCAGTGGACTAATATTGGCTGATGATGATGATGATCCTCTTTCCTCATTGTGAATTAGAATGGGTTAGCTAGGATTCTTGTTGCTGTGGCTCACTCGTTTTTCTTTGGTATGTATAAATTCAATAAACAACAACACAAGTCTATACCACTCTACTAGACTGTCATTCTGGCTGTACCTAGAGGGTAATGCGATAGATCTGGGACCGAATTCCACTAATGTCAAAACAAAGGTCTCAATAGTGCCATTCAATCAAGATGATTAAATGCATTTGTGCATTTGGTATTCTACTATTTTTTGCGCTTGAAGAGACTTTCATAATTAGAATGTCAAATTGGTTGATATAAAAGGTAATCGTCACAGCTATGAATGAAACTGAAAAAGTTTGTGCTAGTAGCATACCAAAAAGCGTTTAACACTGACATATTGACACGATACCATTTAAATGATGAAGCGATTTATTTAGTGGAATTCGGGCCCAGAGAGAGCAATTGTTTTGTTTAGAGATCTGTTTTGATTGTTTACTATTACTTCCAGCGGTGACCGAGGTGACCGCGGCGGTGCTGGCGGCTTCTACACTGGCTCCAGCAGCGCTGGCGGCCCCGGAGGCCCAGGAGGACCTGGATCCGGCGGCAGCGGCTACAAGGGAGAGAAAGACGACGCTGGCAAATACAAGCCTGATGGCAGCGGTGCTTACAAGTAAGACTATTCAAAATACAACACAAAAATGCTTTATTGTATTGAAAAAGAACATTACAAAAATAACTTACACAAGACCATTACGATGGGCGGCCTTATCGCTTAGAAGCGATCTTTTCTAGGCAACCTTTGGATGGAAAGAAATATGTGAATTTAAGAAAAGCAGGGGGTGTAAACTTTGCTTATACAAAAAAAATTAATCGTTTTTAACAAGGAGAAATTTTCAAAATGACGATACGTTAAGTTAATTCCCACTAACAAAAAACTAAAAACATAATAAAGCCAGACAGTAGATATACTCTATCGAAGAATCCACTTAGAATCTTAGAATTAACAGCTGAACTTTTACCATTTGTTCACTTATTTTCTAACATTGGCTGAGAAAAAGTTTGACAGTGGGAAGAACCCATTTTACACTTCGCATGACGTTTCTGCAGTAGAATAGTTCGTTGACACAAGTGTTGTATTTTTTTGATCGCTATGTAAATAATGCTAAGTATTCAATAGCAATGATAGCTTTCTGATTACAAAACTCTGATTTCCAGCGGCGACCGTGGAGACCGCGGCGCAGCCGGAGGTTTCTACACTGGCGATGCCAGCGGCCTTGGCTCAGTTGGCCCCAGCGTGGCTCCCGTCCTAGTCTCTTCCACCTACAGGCCTCCCGTGCCCACCGCCGTCAACTACGTTACCGGTAACCCGTCCAACTACGGTGACTACCAGTACAAGTTCGGTCTCATCCGTTACGACAACGAAGTTCAACCCGATGGCTACCATTACTTGTACGAGACAGAGAACAAGATCCTCGCCGAAGAATCCGGCAAGGTTGAGCAGATTGACAACGAAAACGCAGGCACCAGAGTAAAGGGCTTCTACGAGTTCACTGCTCCCGACGGACTCGTCTACAGGGTTGACTACATCGCTGATGAAAACGGCTTCCAACCCTCAGGCGCACATTTGCCCCAATAGATTGTAGCTTAGATCCTACGTTGTACCTGAATTGCTATGTTTGTGTTCTAAACAAGGATATGCTGTTATTATAAGTTAACGCAAATAAAGAAGTTACCTATTCGCGATTTTTATTATTATTCCATTAGTTTTGTTTTTTTAGGTTTAAATTAATTTAATTAATTTAAATTTAATGAGAATTAAAATAAATAAAGTGTATAATAAATAATTAGGGACAGTCAACAAATAAACAGGCCCAAGCTAAGCAGAGCTTGTGTTATGGGTGCTAACTAGATGACTGATATACTTAATACAATACATTACATGGATAGATATTTTCATTATACATAGAAAACCCGGACCAACGGAACAAAATTCATTTCGTTCAGACATTAAGTACAAATTAATCTCTTATTTATGACTAGCTGGTGCCCGCGACTTCGTCTGCGCATGATTAGTATTTCGAGTACTCGTGATTTTACTTGCGTAATTCCCTTTTCCGTGGGATTTTCGGGATAAAATAAGCATATGTGTTATTCCAGCTTATAATCTATCTCTGTGCCAAATTTCATCCAGATCCGTTCAGCAGTTTTTGCGTGAAAGAGTAACAAACATCCATCCATCTATCAATCTATCCATTCATACTTACAAACTTTCGCGTCTATCAGTTCAATTCAGTTTGGTTCCCCTTCATGTCGAGTTTCATTTAAATCCATCAAGTAGTTTCGGCGTGATGCGCGTTTACGATACAGACAGACAGACAGATAGACATGAATGAAAAAAATTACAGTTTTGGCTTGAGTATCGATAATAGAGTGCCCTCCAATAAAAATTTTCAAAATATCTTCATTGTACAGAATTGGACCTGTTACAGTTTTATTATAAGTATAGATAGATAGATGGGGCTTCAAAATAAAACAGGGATTTTCTTATAAGTAGCCTTTGAATGAAATTTGTAGATTCTTTATTTTATTACGAAAAAGTTGATTTTTGTCCTGCTATAAATCCATTCTTTACATTCATAAAATAAAAAGGCTTTGGACTGATCAAATACCCACGGTATTTCGTCATGAAATTTGAGCTTATTCAGTAGCCCATGTGTTCCTTTATTTATTGCATATTGATATTATAATCAATGGTTATTTGGCATTGAAATAAGGAAAAATCTTTTAAACTTTTTGATGTTTTTTGTATCCTTTGTCATTTGTAAGTAAATGATTCTTAATTCGCATAATATGATAATAATTCCTGATATCTATCAGATTTTGTTAGAATACTGTACCTATACCTAAAGATAACTAATACCTTCATGGAAATTTCAAGGACGAGTCTTTCTGTTTTTACTAACCGAAAGAAAGTTACATATACATACATTAATAGCAAAGACGAGTTAGTAACACCACCTAAAACTCAAGAACATCTGAAGCAATTTTTGATCTGTTTGATTTTTTGGTTCACCTAGTAGGTAGAGTTCCACGCAAAAAAATAAGTAATAAAGCCGCAAAGCCGTTGGCACAGTTTAAAAGTTTTAAATAATTAGTAACACCCTTGTGTTGACGTTGTTTGTACTTTTGTTACACATAGATACCTATAGATTTATTCTTTTTTGGAGGTTTATATGCAATTTATATACTGTTGTTTAAGACGTGTGAAGATAGTAAAGTCGTAAGAGCTAAATGTAGACCTGTAATTGGGAGATCACTTCTGGTTATACTTTATATACTCTCTAATTTGTGTGTATGTCTTCTGTTGGTAGTTCTAAATATATAAATAGTTACCATCAAACACTTTTGAGTAGTCCGCAAACGGTAGATTGCGAGATATAGTCATAATACCAAGGTACACGAATATTGTAGGCTCTCACCTGTATACCATCTTCGTATGTATGAAATAAACCATAACAACGTCAAGCATACTGTATACGGTGAATATATTCACAGCGTCCTCTACCCCAATCGTTGGTTGATGACCTTTTTAGGGCATTAATACATTCCTGCGATTGGTGTAAGGTATCAGCGATGCTTCTTGATCCGGTTCGAAAATACTTGAACTTGTAGGTGTTTATTCTTGCTGCTTGTTGGTATAATTAGATAATAGTAACGGTTTTTTAACACATTTTGCAAAAAATAAAAAAGGCAAATTAAGTTATAAAATAATAAGTACTATTTTAAGGGTAACCTGTATTCTGTGGTAACAATCCTAATACGGATTATTCATCCATTATGTATAAATGTGGATATTTTTAACTTATACCGGCTCTATTGCCGGTATATTTGTGAAAAAAAGGCCATAAGTGTAGAGATAAATAAAATCTAATATATAATGTTGTATATTCTATAATTGTGATTGAAGTAATGATACATAATATAAGTAATGATACATTCTAAATATAAAACACCAAAAGAAAGTCTGTTTATGTGCTACAGCAACAAAAAAAATGTGTTGACAAAGAACTAGTTTCTGATTACACGTATTTTCAACTCTTGCGTCCTGTTATGTTTAGTACCAACTTACTGTACAAAGCTTTATTACGAAAAAGTTTTCGACAGCTCGAATTAATTTTTATTTTTGGTTTATTCGAAGAACTAACAGTTGTACCCACAGGAACATTATTAAAAAAAAAACATGATTAACCATTAAAATGCCTTCGCATATAAAAGCTAAAAAACTTGCTTGCAGATGCGTTTCCAAACTCCAGAAAAAAATTAGAACATTATTAAAAAGAACTATAATATTATTTAGATCTAAATATAAATTAATCCCTTTTTCTCTTGGCCACTCGCGAACGGCTACAGAAATGTGTCGGGTCTAGCGACAGACTATTTTTATTAAAAAAAATAGACACTAATCTACAATTATCTATCAAATAATTTTTCTTGCTCGCGTCATATAATTTTAATGATGAATTACACTTCTATCTCGCTTAAGCTTAAGGGTAATCCGAGAAAATAGATTTTGTCAAATCTTTCAAAACTATATGAATACTGTACTTAATCGAGTTCTTATGAAACAAATATTCTAGTAGCATACAAGCACGCTATGGCGCTCATTAGGGGAGGCCTATGTCCAGCAGTGGACTAATATGGGCTGATGATGATGATCACAAAACTATTTAATCGCTGTCTAACTACGAAAAAAAATAATTGGTCTACTATATCCGGAAGTCAAATGTATGGAAAGATGTAAACTTTTTTCCTCTATGTAAACTAAATTATAACTAATAGGACACTGAGAATGAGATGTGCATTAGTTTACCACGACGATAAAAGTTTTCATCTCTTTCCATAGATTTGGCGCTTTGCATTGCCTCTACCGAGTTGAACAGAGCCATTGAAATAGTATCATACGAACTCGATAATAATTCGAATTTGGTATTTACTTTTTTCTTTTTATACATGATATCGAAATGTAAGTATCTAGAATTTAATAGAGCTCTCGATAATATTTTAAGAAATCGTATTGCGCACTCATACTAAGCATACGGGTACCTCAATTATGCTTAGTAGTTCGTAAGTCACCATAACTTGTATTTTGTTTTTTAATCAAATAAATGTGCTTGTAAATGATCACAAATGAGACGATTTACATTGTCAAAATGACCTATAGGTTAAAATTTTATGTTAATATTTTATTAATAAAACAGACTAAGCCGTATCAAGTCTCGTTTATAACGAGTTCAACATGTGGTGTAAGTGATATAAAACATATTTTGATGACAAATATATCTATGTTTAGTTTAAAAAAAACCTAAAACTCCTAACCTAAACCTCTAGATAATCTGATATGACTCGCACAAATATAATATGAGGGATGTACTGAAAGCATTGGAATTATGTTATGACATAAGTTGTTGAAGTTCTGAAAATTCTAATATTATTTTAAAAACTAGTTTTGATCCCATAATTTTATTTTGTTAATCTCCGTTTTATATAAATCTAAATTACATATAGTATAAATAAATAATAAAAAATATGTGCTACCTCAGGTAGGCCCTAGAGACAAAAATACAAACAAGTAGGTGTGCCAACTGTGACGAGTCAAGTAAGTCACCAGTTCTTAATGGAATGAGGTTTTCAGAATGCGGTGGGCATATAGTTGCATTTGAATCATTTTTGTTTTATGCAAATCGATGTGTGAAGTGGATCCTCAAACATTCTATAAGAGAATAAAGACTCTCTTGCAGGGCGGTCGTCTCCGGTCCACTCCAGTATTGCACGCGTCCCACCTTTTTATTAAACTTTTTAAAATCAGAGTGCGAAGAGTGAGTGATTTATGCAGCTTTTAAGTCGTGGCGGAACTACTTTGTATTAATTCGATAAGCTATGCTAATTTGTCTGCCTGACCTCGTCCTATCTTGATTTAAAGGATTCTATTTCACTTTTGGTATGTTATATCGAATTTATTGATCATTAAAATGTTAATTAAATGTCAGGGAAGAAGAAGATGGTATTGAGCATCTTAATCTGCTTCCTAAAGGTGGCAATACGGATAACTAACTTGATCTAGTTTCAGATTGGAAACATAATTTGCGGCGTCGACAGGCGTGCAGCGACGCCACACAAATAACGTTAATTTGGAAAAGGATCTGCAATTATGTTGCGTGTTGTTAAATTCGTGAGTTTTATTATATAATATTTTTCTTTCATAAGTTTATTTATGCAAAATATTGAGTTTTAGCAAATTTGATGTTTTTATAAATAGGACGTATAATACGGTCCACGAGCTACCTTTTAATGTCAATTCTAGGAAGATTATAATACATAGCTTTATATGCTTTTAGATAGCTTTTGATGAATAGTGACAGCATGGTGTTGGAATGTTGTCTCATGGGAAATTTATTGTTATGTACGATTAGAGAACCTGTTTCGGAAAGTAGGTACTTTAGCAGGCATCGTCTTTATAGTATACTACTACATCATATTATTTTAATTGACAGTTTTTTATCTACCATAGTTTTTATTGATGTGAATCAAAGATGTTACGTAGTAATGCTAGAATCTTTGATGTGAATATTTCGATGCAATCTTTTATTTTTGATTTGAGAATAATATGGTTGTTAAAAAAAAGCAGCGGAGCAAGAATGAAATAGTTATTTAAAAAGATTTTAATTTTTCAGGTTTTATTAATATCACTACTGGCTGCAATTCAGTGCTCACCTTTCGATGATGGGAAATATCACCCGAAAAAATATAACGTATATGACGATGGGAAATATTATAGACCCTTGACTGAGGGCAAGTATATCCCTGGGGATGAGGGAAAGTATACCTACATATACCTACAAGGGCTTTATCCCAGTGATGACGGGGATTACAGATACGTCCACCAGGTTGGACCTGATGGAGGATTTGGAGGCAACGGTGGCAATGGAGGCAATGGAGGCAATGGAGGAGAAGGTGGTTTTGGCCCTAATGGTCCTGGAGGCCCAGGTGGGCCGGG
Source organism: Eupithecia centaureata (assembly GCA_944547425.1). Classification (NCBI taxonomy): domain Eukaryota; kingdom Metazoa; phylum Arthropoda; class Insecta; order Lepidoptera; family Geometridae; genus Eupithecia; species Eupithecia centaureata. The sequence goes on along the minus strand of OX155681.1, from coordinate 5,948,310 downwards.
TGGTCCTGGTGGGCCAGGTGGGCCAGGCGGACCAGGTGGACCCCCAAGAGAAAACCAATACATAGGCAAACAGATATACGCTAAGCGGTACCCGTACATCCATAACGTCATCAAGTCTTTGGTCAGCAAATATGTTTCGTTTGACAGTTTTGGTGATGACGTCGACGGTACTTCTAACCACTACAGAAAGGTTTACGCTGATCACCAAATTCCAGTGAAATGCACGTATATGATGCCGAATAACACATCAGAATTCACCACTCAGTAAGTTGTTAAAGAGTATTAATTCTTTATTGCACGCACACAAGATAATACATAAAATTTGACAAATAGTGGATATTTACAAAGACGAGCTTAATCCTAAACGCGTTTTCTTACACCAAACCAAGAAAAATTATAAAGATTTAAAAATAGTGTGGAACATATTGCAGAACGTTTGGTCACATATTATTAAAAACTGTCGAAGACACTTTAAATTGTTCTTTATTTTCAGGTATCCTCCAACGGTGAATGTGAAAGATGGTGAAAAGTATGGATCTTACTACAGTTTCCGAGGCTCTAAACTTTTATCAGACTCCATAACTGGCAAACTAAAGCTCGAATACGAGGTCTTTGTCAGGGTCGTCGAAGTAAACAACTAAAACTATAAATAATCGGGCTTAGAAATGTTAAAAAAGTTCAGGCTGTCGATTGTAAATACAAATAACTTTTGTAATTATGAAAAACAGGAGCAAGTGATAATTATGTCATCATATTTATTTAATTGCTTTAGGGACAAGTGTAGTGTATGCAGTGTGTTTCTAATTATCGTGGTATAGGTATAGGATAAATTTTACAAGTAGGCACTGAAAAAAAGCTTTAAACAAAGAAAACCGACAATACTTAATATGGATAATAGATTTATAATAAACCATTGGATCTATCCAATGATTCGTCATAATATAACTATGAAAAAGATAAAATTGGAAATTAAAATGAAATGTTGTTCGATTTCAACCAAACCCAAAGAGCTTTGTCATGTACATACCTTATTTTAAAAGCAATCTCATAAAAAATAATGGCATTATTCAAGTAGCAGTTCTTGTATAGGTAGGACAAAAATAAAAAATGCCAAATACGGCCCCTTTTTGCAGTGACATTAAAATTCTAAGTTTATTTTGAATTGTAAAAGCCTATAATTACATCCATCGTGTTGTGTGTTGAAACTTTTTTATTGGTTTGGAATATTAAAACTTTGTGATTCAAAATTAGTCAATAGTGTAAGGATTGCATTTTTATTATATTTATTATAACTATTGTTTGTTTTATTATAAGTCAGAGGTCAGAAACCTAAGGCCAACGACATTGAAACCCAATCAATTCCTTATTTTCGTAACCCTTGGAGATGATTCACGATTATGAGGCATTAATATAGTCAGGTTTGTCTTATTTAAATGACTAAAAAGGGATTGAATCAAGGATTAAGGACAAGGTACACTAGCTCATCCACATTGATGTGGAACTTCCATTACTTGACGCGAATATGAATATTTCGTGAATTATTTAGAGTGAGACACGCTTTTGTAGATAAGCATAAGTTCTGGTCGATAATTGCGTAGCAGACGTGTGTCCCACACACGTAAATTATGAATTGACTTCTATTTGGATGAATTTATAAATATACTAGTAGGTATCTGTCCGCGGCTTCGTATGCGATGTTTCTATGGAAACGTTTCAATGCTATTTCTATCTCATGGGAACTGATAATGGGAAAAGAAGCCTATATTTTATTCCAGGACTAAAACTAAGTCCACTTAAAATTTTAGTCCGATACATTTTGTACTTTCTGAAGAGTAACAAACATCGATGAGTACAGGATAATGCTATTACTGGCCAGCTTCTGCGGTGAGTATAACCAGGCGGGCTTAGGGGCGTGCCGCTATATCTCAACTACTCCATCATGGAGTTTGTCTCAGGATTTAAGATACTACTAACCAAAAAAATTATTTTTTTTGTGTCAATGAATGATATCTATCTTTCTATCTATCTATCATGGGCATTGAGTGAATGAATTAATGTTGATTATAATGTTTTCCTATAAATACTCCAATCATCCATAAAAAGGTTCATAAAATTAAATAAACCGTGACACGGATTTATAACTAGTGATTGGTAGACAAAAACTCAAAATATCTTTATTATTTGACGACGACCTCAGTGGTACCGCTTGCGCCAAGCTAGCCGATTCTATTCGATTCTGACTGCGGTACAATTGTTTCAATATTTTTATGAGTATCCATAATACAAGCTCTACTTACTTTGGGGTCAGATAATATCGTGTGAAATCTCTGGTATTCTAGTGTGATTTCTCTAGTTTTCTGTATCTCTAGTATAAGTTAAATGTTTTATTTTAAGACATATGAATCAGAAAAAATAAAAAATATCTATCTATGTAAAATATTGTATTAAGTATATCAGTCATCTAGTACCCATAACAGAAGCTCTGCTTGGCTTGAGGCTAGATGATGCTGTGTGGACTGTCCGGAATTATTTATTTATTTAAAACAACATGAATCCAATAAAGTTTAGTAAGGTACTGATAATATATTAAAATCATTGTAAAGTATAGTGTAGTATATTAGGAATAAACAAAAAAGGAAACTCAGGGTTACTGGCAATCCACCCCGTTTTTGGTTCTCCCCGAAAATTATCACACTATGACCGATTGGTGATCGATTGACCTCAAATTGATACGCTTTGTTCAAACAAAGCAACCAAATTTTTACACTAAGAATACAAATATATTTAGGGAGATATTAATACTTCAAATTATTATCTACCAATTCATAGACCATATTCGGATGCGGCAAGCAGAAAGAAGACAGGGTGCTCTGTCGCTCATTAGGGGAGGCCTATGCCAGCAGACTGATTTAGGTTGATGATGATGATTTGGATTTTGTTAAATATTGTTTTGGACATCACGTAAGGTGGCGTTACGGTAGTCTCCTAAGTAAAACGAGAAGATGTAGAGATGTCTAGCGCTACTGTTTTAGTAGCATAAAAAATAATTTTATGTTCAGTTGAATAATAGAGATGCTTTGCTATATGAAGTGCTTTAAATCTAATATGGTTAATTCTTATTACCAGTCACACATGAAACGTTCTCGTTTTAAATTGGTATATCATGAAAAACCTATACATAAGCAAACACCAGCGCAACTAATCCGACCAAGCTATCCTTTATTAGCCTGTTTTACCATAGCCCATCTCGAATCACTCGGCAAATGTCAACTATCAGTAAATTATTAGGAGTAGGAGTCAAAAGAAATATTGGGTTTCCTTAAATGTAGGAGGAGAATAGAATCGGACGATTTATCACAGATCATTCCATAAATGGTCCTACCAAGGTGACCACAACAAATAAAATTAGCATTTTTTAGCCAGAATAGATGTATTGTTGCAATAAATACTCCATTTTCGATTTGATGACTGTATAAAAAGAAACGGAGGCTAAAAAGTCTATCATTCTTATTATTAGTGCGTGAAGGAACGATGAATTTTTTTTCGGTGAGTCTGCTGAAAATTATGCATGTGAATAATATCAGAAACGAACAAAATTTTTGTGTTAATTTGTTCAAAAGTGAAATTATGTTAAGTTTCAAGTGACTGTGATTTTTTTTGAAGAAAGTTTTATTTCAACAGATTGCTGTTCTGATCGTAGCGATCTCCTTCAGCAATGCTGAAGACGATGGTCGCTACCGTCCCAGCGGAGACGATGGCAGCTACCACGCATCCCCCCAAGGCTTCTACCAGCCAACCTACGACAGCCTGACCCTAAGGAATGGCAAATACAACTCAATTTTCTCTGCCTATCGTCCGACAGCTTATCTCAAGGCGCTTAATACTGAGCTTCTTGCGCCTTACGTCAAATATGGTGACGGGTAAGTGAAAAAAAATCATAGCTAAAAACTAAATATTCTTATTTATCTAGATGATTAATGAATTTTGTTCCTTTTCTTCATTTTACTTAGTTTACGTTTATAATTTCTCTAATTTACCTGATGTAGTTTGAATAGCAATGTCCACCAAATACAACCATCACGATAAGGCAAGGTATCATTATTATTCAGTAACCTTTTGGATTGGTACATAAAAAAATATGTATCCTTACTCCGTAGCAAAAGCATAATAGAAAAGAAAACGAATAACACACTCAAAAATTCAACGTCAAATTTCTGTTGGTTAAATGGTTTTTCCATGCTATATTCATTTTTATTTCAAACGAGGAATTAGTCTCACATAATGTTGGTTAAACTTGACTTAGCAACGGATTTTGATGCGGTTTTTTTAATAGATATAGTGATTCAAGAGGAAGGTTTTGTACGTATAATAAAACCGTGCGAAGCCGGGGTGGGTCGCTAGTAATATATAAATTGACCTGTTGAATTGATAAATAAATACTTTCCATCATTTTATTGTTATTATTATCTATTCTTATAAAACTAAACAAAGCTCTTCACGCGGGTCAATGGAAGTATTTTTAATAATTTACCTTTATCTTAATTTCCAGTCACGATAACTTGCAAATCGCTTCAACGGCGGCGCCCGTAACTTACCGCCCACCGGTCCCCGTCTCAACATTGCGTCCAATCGTGTACTCAACAGTGGCGCCTACTGTCCAACCTACCTACATTAGAACCCAGTACAACTCAGAAAAGGCCGCCAATATAGTGCGACAGGAAAACGATGTAGATCTGAACGGATACCACTACGCCTATCAGACGGATAACGGCTTGGCTGCAGAGGAATCTGGTGCTGTTGAACCTTCAGTGGGAGGTGGAACTAGAGTCAGAGGGTTCTACCAATACGTTGGTGACGATGGTCTCACCTACAGGGTGGACTACACTGCCGATGAAAACGGCTTCAGACCTAGTGGAGCTCATCTGCCAGTTCTAGGAGCATAGAATTAGAAACGAAAAAAGACTAAATGCGCTAATATATTTGACGAAATGTGAATGTGTGAATTAAATTTTATTTTATTTACTACTGTGTTTTTTTATAATGTTTTAAAACATAGAATGGTATCTCTACATGTGTCAATTTTCAAAGATTTTGAAACATCCATGAAACCTACTTTATTTAGCAGGTAGCTACTTTTATTTATCGATTAGTAGGTTTTATCAAAGAAATAAGAATGATGGAGTTCATTGAGTCACATTGGAATTCCAATCTTTTATTTTTGACAACACTTTAAAGGGTTTGTTTTTTAACTTTATCTGAGTCATTTTATAGCAGCTTAGGTCCGCATTTTTGCGGGTAATTTGTGGGTGTAACATAAAATATATTACAAGGAAAGGTGTTTTAGGTTTCTCTCGAGGGTCAAGGGCCATGCAAAGGACGTTATCCTTTCACACGTAATAAAGCGATCATTGAATTATTGCATCCGTTAAAATTAGGTGATGAATTGATGGTGATCTTTTTTTGATAATTTATAAATGAGCAATGTAGTGTTGTTTTCGAGAGATCGATATATAGATAGACAACATTAAAAAAGTTTTGTTGATATAGGCATTCGTTGCTCTGACTTTTTCCTACTTGTATGTACCTTCCGCCAAGTCAAGCCAAGTCTCCGTAGCCGAAATCGGCCAGGAAGAATATATATATATATATATATATATATATATAATACCTTCCTTTCTGAATCAAATTACTCATAAAATAGACAAAACCCTGGTTAAGCTGTAGCTGTCGTTGTGTATATTTTTATCAACAGCCCTGGCTACACGTTCATAAATGTACCTTAATATGTAAAATAATAATAGGCTATATCTAAAGACAAAACTACAGAACTAAATAATGATGAACAACACGTAGCATTATCTAGCTCCAAGTTAGCAGAGCTTGTGTTATGGGTACTATACTAGATGAGATAGAAATGTATTTTATTTTGGTCAAGATTACATATTGTCTAGTATACCTAAAGTTCTAACTCCTGCATTAGGTTTATAGATCGCTTTCAGCGATAAAGCCGTCAATTTACCGCACTAAATATTATTAGATTTTTACATCCTATTATAGAATTTATTTTATATAATACTAGCGACCCGCCCCGGATTCACACGATTTTATTATAAGTATATAAACCTTCCTCTTGAATCACTTTATCTATTAAAAAAAACTGCATCAAAATCCGTTGTGTAGTTTTAAAGATTTTAGCATTCAAAGGGACATATTGACATAGGGACAGAAAAAGCGACATTGTTTTATACTATGTAGTGATGTATATAAATACATTTGAATATCTTCATTGTCAAATTGTGTAGAATATCTATTGGAGATGTCTTAAAATATTATAAAGGTAACAACAATTTATCCATATCTTATTAGTTGTTGTTGGTGCAATACTGTTACAATTTAATCCTACGTCATAGGCTGTTATTGTGCCTAGGTAGACTTATCCCAGACCACAAGTTCGTTGTACAGTTCTTGACATCCAGTCATTTGCCCGAAAACCGGCAGAAAAGGAGATTGTACTTTATTTAGCAGATGATAGAAGTTGCTTCTTCTTGCACTGATTTATCGATTCAATACAACAAGAAGCAAAATTGTTTAAAGATTGAGAATTTATATACAACAGAATGGGACACACATTTTGTGCATTTGCTAAACTAGATTAATTGTAAGACAAACATAATTATTTTAATACATTTAAAACTTCATGGTCTTCTTTTATTTTAGGTTTTTTTTTTGTAGAATATTATAAACTGCACCGGCAGCATTGATAGATAATCCAATATGGCTTTCGTAAGGTGTGGTGCTGCAGACACGTGAAACACATTGTTGGTGAAATTGTGCTCGTAGAAAATTAAGTAGGGGCCTCAGGTGAGTGAAATTTTGATATTACGTATAGATAACAATTGGGATCATATCTGTAGATGTAAACAACTTCTGTTTTCACATTTTATTGAAATATCTGCTCAGATAATGATGTTGAGGTTTGGTAAAGTTGCCATTGACGTTTCATGGCAACTTTACCTGCAGCTAGGGTTGGCAGGAAGTTCAACAACAATGTACCCATATCTAAACATATATATTTATTAAAACTACTTCCACCTACCTTTTTTATCGCATAAGTACCTAGGAAACTTCACAAATGAACATTTTATTAATTTAATTTTTTGCGCTAGGTAGACCCGGCATGACTAGAAACTAAAGTCGGCACTTACTTGCTTGTAAGTTGTGTTAGGTATGTGGTATACCTATCCTTTTTTTGTTTCCGAAGATATTATCTGCCGCCAAGCCTCCAAAAAAAACGAATAAATATGAACTACTCAGATGAGATGATGACTGAATGAGAATGATTTTTTTTTCTTTGGATAATTGAGATGGTGACAACAAAACGAATGATTTCGATTTCTTACGAAGCTGTTTATTTTTTTGTGTTTTTACTGATACTTATAACCTGTATTTTTTCTTAAGAATGTTATTATAAATAAAACGTGTTCCGTTTTGTATTTTTGACAACCCTATGTGTTAGACGATTTTTGTATGAAAATTACACAGAACCCTTGGTAACTTTACCTACTGTTTGTATTGACATTATCTGTTCGTATTTCTCCTTCAATCTTCTTTTCTTTTCAAAATAGCCATCGTAATCTGCGTTAACATTTCTTAAAGTACGGCCTAAGTCCAATATTAATGAAATAATGAGCCATGTTGCTTATTACGCTCTAGAATTTTAATTATAATCCTATAATGAATAGGCAATGCATAAAACGATAGCCAAATATACAATAAGTTAGTAAGAAAAAGGTTTATTTTCATTCATCTCATAGTTAAGGAAATATTTAGATTTTTGTCAAAAAACATGGTCAAGTTGCCACGTTTTACGGTACTTTCCCTCCTTGTGACATGGCTGTGGGACGTCTTGTATATTATTCCATTGACATGGTTGCCCATATAGCAACTGGCTGGTTGCTATATGGTTTTAGGGTAGTGCAGCGCCAAGCACAAAACTATTACTAATACTAATAAATTTTAAGTGATTATCACAACATAGTATAAAACAAAGTCAATTTCTCTGTCCCTATGTCCTTATTTCCCTATGTCCCTTTGTATGCTTAAATCTTTAAAACTACGCAACAGGTTTTGATGCGGTTTTTTTAATAGATAGAGTGATTCAAGAGAAAGGTTTATATTAAACGTATAATACAACCGTGCGAAGCCGGGGCGGCTCGCTAGTTATTCATAAAACAGTGTGGTTTATACGTAAAAGGGAACTTGGTTTCCTTTTTTAACCTTTCTTGGAACAAGCGATTTTTTGGAGACAACGCCTAGCCCAAACCGCTGAAGCTAGGAAGCTGGAATTTAAAGGACAGTTTTTTTTAAACATACTCCCGATAAGAAGGGATTTTTGGAAATTTGTCGGTGAATAAGGGGAAGTGTTTTTGTAACTCTTAAACCAGGCCCGATTTGCTTTAAACTAACATGCAGAGAAAACCAGAAATATAAAAATAATGAATATTTATCAGGATTTTACAAAAATCTGAAAATGTGGTTAAACGGTTTATTAAAGTTTGAGATTCGTAGTTTGGCTCCGTATTGTAGTGCTTGTAAATTTTTAATGTAGGATGCACATGACTTGTATGTTTCAGTATGTTCTAATATAACCACATATTAAAATGTGTATCAGGAATTTTCAAAAAACTCAAAAAGCCGTTTGACATTATTGAAGTATTATAGTAGTAGCCCAATTTGCTTGAAACTTACATAAATTTGTATCTATGAGATTGAAGAGCGGGACAAATCGTATGTCTACGCGAGTGAAGCCGCGAGCGGGAGGCTAATAACCTAAAAATAAGAAATTTGTACAAGAATAGAATATGGCCTATATCAGAAATCAATATCTATATTTCTTTAGGGTTACAAAATAAGCACTTAGACAAGTCAAATTTAACACTATAGGTACATAATTATCAAAATAATTTAAGAAATAAAGTTATAATTGATTTTCAGTTCGCCTCACTTTTTTGTTTATACTTACCTAATGTTTAAACTTATTATTTTACAATTAAAACGTCTTATTTTACCTCTATATAACAGTAACTAACTATATGTTTTGTATTGTGCCACGTAAGTACAAGACGGCATTGATAAATTAATTAATAACTCATTAATGCCAGTACAATTATAGACAGATCTAGGTTTTCTTTGTCGACTTTTTGAAAGGTCTCATCTGCAATATCAATTTTTAATTAATATACAGCTGCAAACTTAATATGACAATATCAATGTCAAATTGCGCAAAATGCGTGGCGGATTAGTATAAAAGTTAAAATATCAAAGCAGATGGACATCACTTGTCAGTTTGGAACAATGAAGTTTGTTGTGAGTTGATTCATCATGTGCAGTATTTTCTAAAAATAAAAGTTTAACAGATTTTACTAATAAAATTTTTGTTTATTTTCAGATTGCTTTTGTCGCTGTTGTGGCCGTAGCGTCGGCGCAGTTCCCGTTTTCGACCACGGTGAGGCCGGGCCAGTACCGACCCATCTACCCTTCGCCAGTCCCTCCCCGTCCCATCGTGAACAGAGTTCCTGGAAGCGAGGCGGCGGCTAACATCGTCCGCTACGAAAACGACATTGGACCTGACGGGAGCTACCAATATGCGTGAGTACTTGCTTCTTTAGTAATGTTTACTTTTACTTTTACTACTTGTGTACTATAGTTACGAGGGAAAGCTCCATTTAAAAAAAACCGAGTCAAAGACTAAAATGTGCGAGTTGATCTCGCGGACGAAGAGTACCGTACCTATCTATAAAAACTTCAAAAAAATCATGACTGTTGTATGGAAATCTTTAAGTATTTATTTTATTCTTTTTTCAGTGTTTGTTATATAAAACATAATATTAAATAATAATCTTGTGAAAATTTCAAGTGTCTAACTGTTACGGTTCATTAGATACAGACGGACTGACAGTGGAGTCTGAGTAATAGGGTTCCGTTTGACCCTTGCGGCAGAAACCCTTAAAAGTAAAGATTTGTTGATTTTGTTGCACAATTAAAACAATACAAATCCTAACATTAATCAGATATAGTAACAACAAAAATGGCCAGTACTCAGCGGATGTCATGGCAGGAAAAACCGGATCTAGCCACAAAGAAAACATAGCTTGTTAACTAAACCTACTAGATTGATAACTGATAAACCGTAATCTCCTGTGTCACTGGCAGATTATTTCCCTCTGCTCTACTGAGGTTGGCATAACCAGATAGATTTTTTATTTAATTTGCAACTTCTTTACTTTCTGCTATATGGCCACTATGCCGCCGAAGCGAGGTCATCCAATTGACCTCTTGATAAATTGCAATCAATATCACCTACATTTCAAATATCATCAAATAACACAAGATGATACCAGAACTAAGCCTTGTCAAACATGTATTTATAAATATTAATATCGCATCCGTTCGATGACAAAATGAATACCTCCATTTGTAATTTACGCAAGAATCCATCACATTTATAAATAAATTTAGCCAAGTATAAGTAAGTTTTTGGTTTTTGGGTCTAGCTGTAAACTTTTTGAATCTTAAAAATTACGTATATTTCTTGAACTTGCTTCACATATATAGTACTAGCGTTTGTCTGCAGTATCGAACTTAGTATTTGTTTGGGATAAAAAGTTGCCTATATTTCAAAGTTTCGGTAATCTTGACGGCATCTTCAGTTACATATTTTGACATCTTCTTTAACTGCCGCCTTAGTTTTTTATTTTTAGGGTTTTCTAGTTGAAATTTTGGTTTTCACACAAACCAACGAAACTCTAAAATGTGGTGCCAAATATGCGCTTAGACAAGACCTTGAGAAATGAAAAGGGAGGAGCAAAAATGTCACTTATATTATGTCTCAAATTAGTATTGAGATTAATTTTGTAGACATGGATAATCTACATATGTTAATAGGGCAAATTTGATAGAGTTGACTCCGGTTAGGTATTTGGCCTATTTAGGAATATTTGGCATTTCGGTAAATTAAAATTAAATTAAAACACAGTATTTGTGAAAAGCGCTGTTGGCTTTTATATTAAGTAGGTATAAGTTTCACTGTTTACTTTTACTCCGTTTTTGTCTCTTCTTAAATGTGACGATTTTTAGGAATAATAAACAAGTAATTAATTATTTAGTATGTTGCTAAATTGGTAATTTAGTTAATATTTTCCAATATTTTTATTAGAAATTCATAATATGTTTTGTTCCAATATATTGAATACCGTACCGTATTTATAAGGTACCATAATAATCACATAGTATAAAACAAAGTCACTTCCTGCTATCTGTCCGTCACTATGTACCCTTGGATCTTTAAAACTACGCAACGGATTTCGATTCGGTCCAGGTTTATGCATCCGTGCGAAGCCGTGCGGGTCAAAAATTTTAAATAAATTATTTTGTATATTTTCTTAAAGTACCAATTCGATTGCAGCTTTGAAACTGACAACGGCATCGCCGCACAGGCCCAAGGCGTCCCCAAGAACTTCGGTGGAAACCCCCCCTTAGTGCCCGTGGTCTCCCAAGGATCTTTCTCCTACACCTCCCCCGAAGGCGTGCCAATCTCAATCTCCTACATTGCTGATGAGAACGGATACCAACCTCAGGTATGTCATCTTCTATTTTTGGACAAAAGATTTATTCAAAAACCCAGTATTATTTATGATCGACAAACTTTGGATTGCCACTGATCTTTGTTTGATTGGTTTTAATAATGTTTTATTAATTTTTTAGCGTTCATGTTTAATGCATTAAACTGGTAAAAAAAAAATTGAAAATATATATTTGCATTTTAACGATCATAGCGCAGCTAAAGTGTTTGTTTTCAGTGCATTTTATATTAAAATACGCGCAAGATATTAAATAGCTTTATGTCCTTTACATTTTCTATAATTTTTTAATGATTTTTGTTTCTTTTTCAGGGTGACTCCCTCCCTACGCCCCCTCCGATCCCGGATTACATCCTTAGGTCCATTGAGTACAACCTGAAGAACCCTCAACAACAAAAGTGAAACGTCTAATAATTCAGTAAAATATAAAAAATAATTCTTATTAATCAATGAAATAAGAATCTTCATCCGTTACCTATGTAAATAATATCACCGAATAATTTATTATTAAAAGTCTATAAACCATGTAGTTTTTTACTTTTACTTTCCTTCAAAAATCTATTTAGCATTAATTTAATGGATCATCTTCGCAAGAATGAACATTTCGTATTCAGAAGCATTCATAAAATATAGATTTAGGTTATTAGGCTCAAATATAATTAATATTTTTAATATTTAGCCAGAGATTTAGTTTCGTAATATGATGTAAAGAATTGCTATGAAAGAAATACTTAGTAGTAAATATTAGTATCTGTTTTATTTATCTATACTTATAATAAAACTGTAACAGGTCCAATTCTGTACATTGAAGATATTTTGAAAATTTTTTTTGGAGGGCACTCTTTTATCGATACTCAAGCCAAAACTGCAATTTTTTTCATTCATGTCTGTCTGTCTGTCTGTCTGTCTGTCTGTCTGTCTGTCTGTCTGTCTGTATCGTAAACGCGCATCATGCCGAAACTACTTGATGGATTTAAATGAAACTCGGCATGATTATAGGTCATACTACGAGGAAGGACATAGGATACTTTTTATCCCGGAATTCAGTAAGGTTCCCATGGGAGAGGGTATGAAAGTAAAATTACTTTACCGCGCATCACGCCGAAACTGCTGAATGAATTGGAATGAAACTCGGGACGATTTGAGTTCATAGTACAAGGAAGGACATGGGATACTTTTTATCCCGGAATTCGGTAAGGTTCCCCTGGGAGAGAGGGTGAAAGAAAAATTCTTTAATGACTTGGAATGAAACTTGGGACGATTTGAGTTCATACTACAAGGAAGGACATGGGATACTTGTTATCCCGGAATTCGGTAAGGTTCCCCTGGGAGAGAGGGTGAAAGAAAAATTCTTTAATGACTTGGAATGAAACTTGGGACGATTTGAGTTCATACTACAAGGAAGGACATGGGATACTTTTTATCCCGGAATTCGGTAAGGTTCCCCTGGGAGAGAGGGTGAAAGAAAAATTCTTTAACCACGCATCACGACGGAATTGAATGAATTCGAATGGAACTCGGGACGATTGGACATGGGATACATGTTATCCCGGAATTCAGTTTGGTTCCCCTGGGCTATACGGGTTTTCAAAAATTTCTCATAGCATCACTGAACGACGCGTGTGTACGCGTCGTTCAGATGCTGTGAGAAATTTTTGAAAACCCGTATAGCCCAAGGGAACCAAACTGAATTGAACTGATAAACGCGTAAGTTTGTAAGGATGAATGGATAGATGGATGGACGTTTGTTACTCTTTCACGCAAAAACTGCTGAACGGATCTGGATGAAATTTGGCACAGAGATAGATTATAAGCTGAAATAACACATAGGCTTTATTTTATCCCGAAAATCCCACGAGAAAGGAATTACGCAATGAAATAGCGAGTACTCGAAATACTAATCATGCGCAGACGAAGTCGCGGGTACCAGCTAGTACTTATAATAAAACTGTAACAGGTCCAATTCTGTACATTGAAGATATTTTGAAAATTTTTTTTGGAGGGCACTCTATTATCGATACTCAAGCCAAAACTGTATTTTTTTTCATTCATGTCTGTCTGTCTGTCTGTCTGTCTGTCTGTCTGTCTGTCTGTCTGTCTGTCTGTATCGTAAACGCGCATCACGCCGAAACTACTTGATGGATTGAAATGAAACTCGGTATGATTATAGGTCATACTACGAGGAAGGACATAGGATACTTTTTATCCCGGAATTCAGTAAGGTTCTCATGGGAGAGGGTATGAAAGTAAAATTCCTTTACCGCGCATCACGCCGAAACTGCTGAATGAGTCGGAATGAAACTCGGGACGATTTGAGTTCATAGTACAAGGAAGGACATGGGATACTTTTTATCCCGGAATTCGGTAAGGTTCCCCTGGGAGAGAGGGTGAAACAAAAATTCTTTAACCACGCATCACGACGGAATTGAATGAATTCGAATGGAACTCGGGACGATTGGACATGGGATACATTTTATCCCGGAATTCAGTTTGGTTCCCCTGGGCTATACGGGTTTTCAAAAAATTCTCACAGCATCCGAACGACGCGTACACACGCGTCGTTCAGTGATGCTGTGAGAAATTTTTGAAAACCCGTATAGCCCAGGGGAACCAAACTGAATTGAACTGATAAACGCGAAAGTTTGTAAGTATGAATGGATAGATGGATGGATAGATTGATAGATGGATGGATGTTTGTTATTCTTTCACGCAAAAACTGCAGAACGGATCTGGATGAAATTTTGCACAGAGATAGATTATTAATCTGGAATAAGAAATGGACTTTATTTTATCCCGAAAATCCCACGGGAAAGGGAATTACGCAAGTAAAATCGCGAGTACTCCAAATACTAATCATGCGCAGACGAAGTCGCGGGCACCAGCTAGTTAAAATATAATTATAGTCTCTTCAAAATTGAATATTAAATCAGAGTGCTTTAATTTCTACCGGACTTTGGAATACAACAAATATCCAGAGTAAAACTAGCAAATAAAGTGATCATTTTAATTTCTTATTCACTTTAATCTTTTTTTTAGGTTATGTAAAGAGGTGAACTCTTATAAGGTTGTTAGTTTTTGAGTTGAATCAAAACACGCTCCAATCTTTTTATCCTCTAGCTATATAATCTGATAAATGTAGATAGTAGATAAACCGTTTTATAAGGAATAGTTTTGACAATTTGTTTCAGTTTATTAACTGAGAACTTTACCCAATTTATGAGGGACTTTGACTTTAAAAGATCCATTAATCTTGAGTAGCCTAGTTGCGGGAAAACTAAAAATAAGAATAAGCCCGTCAGGAAAAGTGTTCTTATTCTTAATTCTATTAATTCATTGAACATTCTATGAGTGTACAAGTTGTCATAAATAGGTAATAAAAAATAAATAAATAATAAATAATTCCGGAGAGTCCACACAGCATCATCTAGCCCCAAGCTAAGCAAAGCTTGTGTTGTGGGTACTACATGACTGATATACTTAATACAATACATTACATACAGGGTGTCCCATAATGAGTGGATAACCTGAAAGGTGCTTATGCGCCAAGTCAAGGCCAATCAGAAATATTTTTTATTTTTTTTCTAACTTGACCCGTTCGGAAAATATTTAATATTTTGTAAATTTGGAAAAATTTGTACCTTTGTTCACATTTTTGGACTTTGTGCCTACAATTTTAACAATTTTTTAAATTTTTAATTTTGGAATATACTAAAGAAAAACAGCTTTTTTGAACACCGTTTAAAATATTTTGGTAACTAGGACCAGTAATTTTCAGGGCAGGTTTAAAGTAGAAAATTTTAATTTTTCATATTATTATGCAAAGTTTGAGCTGCTGTGGTTAAAAAAAAAGATAAGGAAACCTAAGATGCCAGGTACTTTAAAAACATGTCCATTTCAAGAGCATTCTAAAATGATAATAAACGTTGAAATTTTGTAGGGTAAAAAACTGAGATATTGCTACTTTTGTGCCAAAAGGGGCCAATGCTACTAAAAATAATATTGAACCAACACATCAAAAAAAATATCTTTTTCGCCTTACTCTTTATAAAATAGTTACTTTGCTTCTTAAAAATAGTAAGGGAAATCGATTTGGCTGATTCATGCTGGAAAATTGGAAATATTTTGATAAATAATAAACAGTAATCTAGCCGAAAGTAAAGAAAGTTTGTGTTATGAGTACGAATTTGGTGGTATGAATTTGGAAAGAAGATTCCAACTCCATTCAAACTACAGAATGACGGGTGTCCGGTACACTTGCCGTTCAGGAACGGCGTTATTTAGATTCATATAACTTAATTTCATTTCATTTATTATAACTTAATATAATTTCGACGTCGAGTCCAAAACGATGCGGAAAAAATTAACGACCGCAACTGCGAAAGTTAGCTAAAAATCCTTTATTAAACAGATGCAGAGCCTGCATCAGAGTTTAAGGACATCAATTTGAACATTTCATCATCATTACCATCATGAGCCCATATTAGTCCACTGTTGGACATAAGTCTCCCCTAATGAGCGCCATAGCGCCCTGTCTTCAGCTTGACGTATCCAGCATCTGCCAGCAGGTCGTCATTTTTCGCAAATCGTCATCCTACCTGGCCGCAGGTCGTTCTACAGTACGTTTGCCAAGTCGCGGTCTCCACTGAAGAACACGTTTACCCCAATGGTTGTCAGTTCTTATATGGCCGGCCCACTGCCACTTCAGCTTGCTAATTCTTTGAGCTATGTCGATAACTTTGGTTCTCTGTTGGATGTATTCATTACAAATCCTATCCTTCAAAGAACCTCCTCACATAGCTCTTTCCATAGCTCGCTGAGCGATCTAGAACTGGTGGAGCAGCCCTACCGTGAGTGTCCACGTCTCAGCTCCGTAGGTCATCAGGGGTAGGACGCATTGATTGATAACTTTCGTTTTCAAACATTGCTGTGTGGATGATGAGATTTCACTCACTGTTTTTAAGTAGCAAGGTAACCGTTTTAGAACGAGAATGCCGAAAAACATATTTTTTTGATGTGTTGGTTCAATATTATTTTTAGTAGCATTGGCCCCTTTTGGCACAAAAGTAGCAATATCTCAGTTTTTTACCCTACAAAATTTCAACGTTTATTATCATTTTAGAATGCTCTTGAAATGGACATGTTTTTAAAGTACCTGGCATCTTAGGTTTCCTTATCTTTTTTTTTAACCACAGCAGTTCAAACTTTGCATAATAATTTGAAAAATTAAAATTTTCTACTTTAAACCTGCCTTGAAAATTACTGGTCCTAGTTACCAAAATATTTCAAAAGGTGTTCAAGAAAGCTGTTTTTCTTTAGTATATTCCAAAAATAAAAATAAAAAATTATTAAAATTGTAGGCACAAAGTCCAAAAATATGAACAAAGGTACAATTTTTTCCAAATTTACAAAATAATAAATATTTTCCGAACGGGTCAAGTTAGAAAAAAAATAAAAAATGTGTCTGATTGGCCTTGACTTGGCGCATAAGCACCTTTCAGGTTATCCACTCATTATGGGACACCCTGTAGATAAATATTTTTTATTATACATAGAAAACACCCAGACCAACCGAACAAATTTCTGCAGATCAGGTTGACATGGTATTGTCATAAAGTTTATTTCTTTGCCACAGAGTAGGTATCTCTGAGACAATTTGTGCAATATGTGCACAAATATTGCTGGTCATTCCACATTATCATCCAGCCACAAGCTAAGCAGAGCTTTTGTTATGGATGACTGATGTACCTAATATTTAAAATGAGGATATGACTCGGTGAGAGTTCAAGATCGACTGGAAAGGAGAAGAAAGGAAGTATTCTTTATTCAAGACTAGAATCTGCCTGCGGCTTCACAGGCCTTGTTTCTATGGAAACGTTTCAAAGCTGTTTCTTTACCATGCGAAGTGATTTAAAGGAGAAAAATTAGCCTATGTAAAACATAGGCTAGAATTACGTAGTTTTTATACTTTCGTGATTATGATATTAGTAAGGAAAGGATTAGATAAAGACAAATTCAAGGTGAAAAAGATCCTATGACTATACATCAGCCAAACTCGATGTAGAATGTTTGTAAACAAACCGCCCATACTTAACCTAAAATACACTCTGTTCTGTTGCTTTTTATTCGCAATTTACATTACTTGTCGATTTAAGATCCTTCCTTCACTAAATATTTCGTACACTCATGTCTAAAATTCGACGCCAAGCAAGTGAATTTTAGTTTTTTGTGTCGTGGTTTGTATGCAAACATTCTACATCGAGTTTGGCTAGTGTATAGGTTCCGTACAACATAAATTAATAAATAAATGAAAAATACACACAAAGTCAAAGTCAATGTGCTTTATTTCCTTTAGACCTTACATACAGGACTCTTGGACACGTCACAAAATTCATGTTACAAATAATTAAAACTAGAAAATGAAGTGCTCACTTTGATTTTTGTTCACTTCAATCTTTTTAAGGTAAAGTAAAGAAACAAACAAGAAACCTTTACCTTGTTAGGTTGTTAGTTTTCGAGTTGGAGCAAAACTCGTTCCAAACGTCTTTATCCTCTATATAATCTGATATTTTATAGTAAGCCTTTTTACAGAATAGAGTTTTGACATATTGTTTGAATTTATTTACTGACCGTATGTATCATCTAGCCCCAAGCCCCAAGGAAGATGATGATAAAATAGTTTTATACGTGACTGATGTTTCTTTTACTAGAAATTTTTTCTTGTTGCTGATAGAAATGTGCCTAACGTGATACAAGCTGGGCGGTAATATTTGGTAAAATTCAAAGTTCTCATATTGAAAACCACAGAACATTAATGAAGTAATGATAATAATAATGAAGAATAATAACATTTATGAAGTAATAATAATGAAAGGGCGCTATGGCGGTCATTGGGGGAGTCCTTTGTCCAGCTGTGGACTAATATAGGTTGATGATCATCACCACCTTCTCCATTCACCTTTTTATGCCAGAGAAAAGTGACACAGAAACCTTTGAATAGTTGATAGTCGTTAGTTGATGAACTAAGCTCAGGCTAATGATAAAAGTTTTCTAGGAATGAAATACATATTTTATGGATAACCTAAGCTCGCCATTGACATAGCCTCTCCGGATTTCAGTTTTTCTGGTCGAACGAATCTGCAATTATAGTTTTTGTAAGTGTAATCGTAAGAAGAACGCTTTAAATGTTATTGGTAATAAAAATTAAAGTTATTATATGATAGAAAAAAATATATTTTTAATCATAAAATAATATTAAAATTAATTAAACCAATAATAATTTTTTTAAAATAATTATTAATGGTATTAGATGTTTTTCTAGTTTGCTTTTTAAAGCAAATCAATGAATATTCCTTACTTACTAAATATGTACAAAAAGCATTTTTTTATCATTTGTTAAGGTTCAGGTACTTACTCGGAGAGAGGTTAGATTAGTAAATATAGATACAATGCGAGTGAAGCCATTGGCTCGTGCTTATACACGTCAGTTAAAAATAATAAGTAATGCTGGACAATCCACACAGCGTCATCTAGACCCAAGCTAAGAGAGCTTGTGTTATGGGTACAAGATGACTGATATACTTAATACATAGCTATACATTTTTTATTATACATATAAAACATCTAGAATCCCGGAAGAAATATTTAAAAATAGTACAAAATTTATCCCAAGGGAAGAATCGAACCCGCAACCGACTGTCTCACAAGCAGAACGTCCCCGCGTCTACGCCGTGTCTCATCGTCCTTCAATAATTTGACTATCTAACCTATATAATATAAATTAAAAGGTATATATAATAATATGTACTGTTACAAAATCATGTAAAGGATCTGTGATAATATTGTGATCTTGATCTGTCAGAATCATTGTTCTGAACCGTTATTTATGATTAAATTATAAAATTAGATCACACTTTAGAGTCGTAAATGTCCAACAACGAAATTGAAATGATTTTTGGGTAATAAACGGACTGTGAATATGAATATTAATGTTTCTATGGGCATAAAATTCTACACATTATTTTGATAATAAAACTGGCTATAAACTGCTCGTATGTAGTTAAAACCCAATTAAATACATATTCCGTTCGTATTATCAGTCAACGAAAATCAAAACTAATAAATAATTTTGAGAAACTTAAATGTAATTTATCGGAATAAATATTTTGAAACTTTTCTTGTTACGGATCATAGTGATTTCGACACAACACTAGTAAGCCTAGCTTACCAGAAATCTGAAAGCTCTTCTGGCGAAAGATAAACAAGGCTATGATGCACCACCCACACTGAAACAGGGTGGTTCCACCATACTTCCATGATTCCAAAAGAAACCGGATACATCCGGCGAAGCAGTTGATCAACGAAAGAACGAAAGCTTTGACGTAGATTGTGATTGGAGTAAAGTTCTGTAGATCGTGCCCGGAACGTTATAAATCTTCATACATATAGACGTGTCCTGCGGTGGCGACCCTCTATATTAACTCCGTGTGGCGACCTGTTTAATTTTCTCATACGCTTATGTGAGATGATCTTATTTTTAAGTAGGTACACTTGCCTTGGGCAGATTCTCCAGTTAAGTAAAAATTTTCGAGGAGGCTTAACGAAATAGTGGAAAACTACGTCGAGTCTTCTCGTCATGCATACCTCACTGCTGGAGAACTAAAGTTTTCAACCAGTGTGTCCTACCCATAATGTTCTACGGAGCCGAGACGTAGTGTTAATCTCCACGGTAAGGCTGGTCCACCAGTTCGCCAAATTGAAAACAGTGCAATTATTAGGAGAGGCCTATGTCCTGCTTAATGGGCTTATATGTGTAGGTTGATGATGATGATCTTATTCGCTATTAAAGGATAAATTTAGCTTTATGGAATTTAAATAAAATTATCATAACCACAACCAGGCCGTATTTGTCTGTATGAGGCTTAATGCGCTCAAAACATACATCACTGACGTCGTTCTTCTGAATTAAGGGCTCAAACACAAAACTGCGAGCTCGCATCGCATCGCAAATATCTGCGAGCTCGCACGATAACGTCCGATCTCATTTGCATCGCGCATTCCTGTCATATTACGTCATACTTGGTGACCCCCCTTTTAGTTCGCTCTGAGACAACTTTAGCGAAAGATGCGCGGCGCCTGAGCCGCCTTCTTTGTGTTGTAAAAAAAAACTGCTTCACTTCTCAACTCATAGTAATTTCGAGTAAAATAGTTCCCTTCAGTGTTCATAATCGTATTAAATGCATGAATCCAGAATCTTCTTTTTCTTTTATATCTATTTAACAATAACAGCAGTGCAATTGGACCGATTTATGCAAAAATGATCCAACCCACAACCTAGTCAATTTCGAGTTTTTTTAACCTATGTAATCAGTATAAGATATATTTTAACATATCAAAGACTCACACCTCTATGTTCACAAATGTGGAAAATCCATATGATCCAACCCACAACTGTCATGTCGAAGACCATTTTTTAAAATGTATAAGTGTTTCATGCCACTTGAATCATTTTTGTGTTGCTTTGGTTACCCTAACATATAACCGTTCTATTTTGCTACCATGATTCAAACTATAATATTAAGCTGGTCCATCAGTTCAAAGAGCTCAGAAAGCTATAGAAAGAGCTATGCTCGGAGTTTCTCTGAAGGATAGGATTCATCAGTAAGTAAGTAAAGAATACATCCGAAAGAGAACCAAAGTTATCGACATTGCTCAAATAATTAGCAAGCTGAAGTGGTGGCAGTGGGCCTGCTATAATAATAATAATAATAAAAAAAAAAAAAAAAAAAAAAAAAAAAATGACACCGCCCGTGACAGACGTGTTTTTACGAAAATTATTTTATTTACATTCGGTTTTATTGAACCTTACCGCAATCATAATGTAATAACGTAAAATATGAACACAAGAGCACGAGCAAGGGCGGCAACAAAAGCACTCAGTATACCACCATCGCAGCCCGCCTCGGCTAGCTCCACATCCTCGTCGTCAGAGGAAGAGGCATTCCAAACGCCGCCTGAGACGAGTGATGTGTTGAGCAGCGAAGACGAGCTGCCGCCGTCGCCTCGACCGCCGCGACCACCTGTGCGGCGAGGTCGACCCCCGCTGTCAGCTGGCTTGGGACCTGCAGGGCTCGCAGCCCCGCGACCGGCCCCCGCCGCTGACGGAAGAGTGCGGCGCATGAAGTGGACGCAAGAAATAAACGAGAACGTCATGCGCGCATTCTATAGGGCTACAGACGGAGGAACTAACCTGACCGCTTACCGTTCCAGGATGCTGCCGTTGTTTCAGGCCCTTGAACCAACTGTCGTCGTTAACACGCAACGGCTATCCGATCAGGTACGGGTCATTCAACGCTCAAAACTGTTGAATGATACTGTACTTGATCAACTACGGCGAGAGAATCTCAGTGCTCAAGTGGCGGACCGTCCGCAGTGTAATCAGGCTGCTACATCGTCGCCACAGCGACAAGTTACATCAACATCAGTGACTCCCCAACCTGATTATACTGTAGAAGATGTCAATCACGAGAGTATTGAGGTAAGTACCCATAGTAATGAGCAATTGAGGAGGGCTTTGGAAGAAGCGATTCTTAAGTTTAGAAACTGTAGTGTAAGGCCACGCCTACCTCGCTTTCCCACCCATAGACGTGCTTTAGCTATAGTGGGGGCCTTGAACCCACTACTAGTCCCTTATCTGCTGGCTAGTAGTGATCTTACTGATACGCACTCTATTCTCTATTGTGGAGCTATCGCAGCCTGTCGTGTTGCGCGGGTAAAGTTTCCGGACTGTGACCGCGCTCCGCGCCAGGCTTGCAGTACCCCTAATTGGCAACAGAGGATAGAGAGGCGTATCAGTAGGTTTAGGACCCTCATAGCTAAACTAATTTGCTTTAGGGAAGGCAACCATAGACCTCGGGTTATGCGCTTTGTGACACAGGCTTTTGATGGAACTGAAATTCAACCTCAGGACTATTTAGCCTGTGCTACAGAGCGCATAGACTACCTAAAACAAAAAGTCTATGCGTGGGCAAGCCGAATAAAAAGATATAAAAAGCGAGTTGACAGGTTTTGGCAGAATCGCAACTTTCAAAGTGACCAAAGGAAAGTTTACCGTGACTGGGAGAAACCCGATCTACGTGAGTCCGATGGTCAAGTACCGGATGCCGAAACTGGAAATAATTTTTGGCGAGGCATCTGGTCTTTACCGGTCGAACACACGGAGGCGGACTGGATGAATGTGGTAAGGACTGAATGTGAAGACATCGAAACCATGAACGCTATCACTGTCAGTGCGTTAGATGTAAGTAATGCAATCCGCTTGGCCCAAAACTGGAAAAGCCCTGGCCCGGACGGATTGCATAACTTTTGGCTAAAATGGTTTCGATGCTCACATTCAGTTCTGGCCACACAATTCCAAAAAGCAATTGAGATCGGGTCGCTCCCACTTTTTATGACGACGGGTGTAACTTTCCTGCTCCATAAGTCTGGTAGTACTGCGGAGCCAAAGAATTATAGACCCATAACGTGCTTGCCCACGATCTATAAGCTACTTACATCCATTTTGACCACAAAAATTAACACACATATTGTTACGAACAATATTTTGGCACCTGCTCAAAATGGATGTAGGGTTGGGTCCCGTGGTACTAAGGAGCTCCTCCTCATTGACATGGCCATTAGCCAAAAGGTCAAACGTGGCAGAGGGAATTTATCGGCTGCATGGATCGATTATAAGAAGGCTTATGATTCGGTGCCTCATACTTGGCTTGAGAGGGTCTTAGAGTTGTATAAAGTAGATACTACTCTAAGATCATTCTTGGGATCATGTATGAGACAGTGGACTACGGTTCTTCGTCATCCAGGCAGCCGATTAATTCCAGCTGCGACCATTGATCTGATAAGGATAGAGAGAGGTATATTCCAGGGCGACAGTCGAGTCCCTTGTGGTTTTGTCTAGCCCTGAATCCACTCAGTACTCTACTGAAAGATTCAGGAATAGGTTATCGCCTTCGGAGAGAGGGTGAGGTTATTTCTCACTTGTTGTATATGGATGACCTCAAACTATTTGCGCCGAATGAAACACAGTTAATGGCCCTCTTGAATATCACACAGATATTCAGTAGTGCTATTAACATGGAGTTCGGCGTTGATAAGTGTGCGGTCATACAAATACAACGAGGGAAAGTTGTAAATTCTAATAATTTGCAACTTTCAGAGCTTATGTCCCTCAAATCTCTCTCAGAGGGTGAAACGTATAAGTACCTTGGTATGCCAGAAGCCTTAGGTATAGTGGACGGGGAAATAAAACAGTCGGTGAAGGAACGCTTCTTCTGCCGCCTTACAAAAGTGCTAAATAGCCTATTGTCGGGTGGCAACAAGGTGCGTGCCTTCAATGGCTGGGTTATGCCCTTGCTTACTTATACTTTTGGCATACTAAGATGGACTCAGACAGAACTAGACGCCTTGGACTGTAGGGTTCGTCAACTTTTAACTACTCATCGCATGCGACACCCCCGATCTTCGGTAATGAGATTGTACATCCCACGGAAATGTGGCGGTCGAGGCTTTTTAAGTGCTAAGACCCTACACAACCGTGAGGTATGCAATCTCAGAAATTATTTCCATCAAGCCGAATACCAAATGCATCGCGACGTAGTTGCAGTTGATAAGAACCTTACTCCTCTCTCCTTAGCTAACGAGAACTGGCGTAAACCTATAGTGATGAGTATAGAGGACAGGAAGGCCATATGGGAAAGCAAAGAGCTGCATGGGAGATTCTACAAGGTCCTCACAGGTCCTGATGTAGATCTCCTAAGCTCAGTAAACTGGCTACGTTTCGGTGACCTCTTTGGGGAAACCGAAGGCTTTGTCTGTGCAATTATGGATGAGGTAGTTAAGACGAACAATTACCGAAAGTATATCATGAAAGATGGCACGATCGATATCTGTCGAGCGTGTCATCTTCCAGGGGAGACCCTTCGTCATATACTTTCGGGTTGTTCGCACCTTGCTAACTCTCAGTACTTACACAGACATAACCAAGTAGCCAAAATTATACATCAACAACTTGCTCTCCGATATGGCCTTACTGGTCCTGAAGTTCCATACTATAAGTACACACCGGCGCCAGTTCTTGAAAACAGCCGTGCCACGCTCTATTGGGACCGCTCTATCATTACAGACAGGACTATTCTTGCAAATAAGCCTGATATTGTACTGATAGACCGGTTAGAAAGATGGGCGGTGCTTGCTGATGTCACCATACCACATGATGTTAACCTCGTTAAAGCTGAGAAAGATAAACTCAGTAAATATCTTGACTTGGCTAACGAGGTTGTCAGCATGTGGGATGTTGATTCAGCGACCATCGTCCCGATAGTCGTTTCGGTTAACGGGGTAATAGCGAAGAGCCTCGATAAACATCTCAAGAGACTCTCACTAGGAAGTTGGATCAAGGGTCAGATCCAAAAAGCGGTTCTCCTGGATTCGGCGCGTATCGTCAGGAAGTTCCTCTGTCTGCAACTCTAGTCACCGGCTGCTTGAGCCTAGCTTCGCGGCCGGTGATCCACCGTTTTGATATATTTTTTACTGTAGATTAGTTTTATAATATTTTTGTATTTTCTATAGTAAAAAATGTATTTTTTAACGAGTATTAAAATAAATAAAGTGAAATAATAATAATAATAATAGTCATTTATTTCAGATAATTAAAATCCATAAAATAGTTAGTAACAATTCTTAATAATTATGTTAGTTTATCTCAGCTGATTGATTACACAAATATTATTTTATTTTATTAATACAGCAATGCTGTGTTTGTATAGCGGTCCATCTAGCTTATCCGCTATCATCATCAGGATGCTGTTAGTGGACCGGCGGACTCTGCTTAAAAGTGAGGCTGTTTTTTTGCGCATACAGGCAGCGAAGCCGTCCACGCGCGCTTCGGCGAACATGCCGGAAGCGCTGCAGAACCGCGGAAGTCCTAACAGCATCCTGAAGGCATTGTTGTATTGGACGCGAAGAGTGTTGACGGCTTTCTTAGTGCAGTTGAACCACAGGCTGCTCGTGTAAAAAGACTGGCAATATGCTTTAAATAAACTTGTTTTGACATCGTCTGAGCATCGAGCAAACCTGCGGGCCAACATATTTGCTCTCACCGTCAAAACTCTTCGCTCCCTCTCTAGGTCATCTTCATCCCTTAAATTATCATTTATCATATCTAAGTATTTAAATTTATTAACTCTATTAACAATAATTCCATTTAACATAACTGGGGGTACATGGTCAATCTTTTTACCACTAGGAGCAAACACCATAAATTCGCATTTCTTTACATTGTACTGCAAGCCATGACTTGCAGCATAAGTCTCACAGTAGGCCATAAGGGTTCTCAAAGCTCCAATAGATGGCGCCAGCAGTACCATGTCGTCAGCATAACTTAGATTGTTGACTGAGACTCCGTCAATAGTGCATCCAACAGGCAGGTTGCTGAGGCCATCTATTAGTTTGTCAACAAATAAATTAAACAACTTTGCGGAAGTTACCCCCCCCTGCCGCACTCCACACTCCAACCCATATGCATCAGACAGGCCTCCTGCCCATTTAACAACGTTACTTTGATTTTCGTACCAATATTCAAAAACAGAACACAGCTCTCTTGGCAACGTCGTGGCACGTAACTTGCTCCACAGCATGCTGTACCGCACTGTGTCAAATGCCCGTGACAGGTCGAGAAAGCATGTGTAGACCGGTGTCTGTCTGTCAGTATAGTACCTCACTGTATGTTTAAAACTAAGTATAGCACTTTCGGTCGATAACTCCTTTTTAAACCCAAACTGACCATCGTGCAGGTGTAGGTGCTTTTCCAGGTGGCTGTCCAGCAGCCAGAGCTATATCTCGCGAAGAACCGACAACCGTTGGGGTAAACGTGTTCTTGAGTGGAGACCGAGACTTGGCAAACGTAGTATAGGACGCCCTCCGGCCAGGTGGGATGACGATCTGCGAAAGACTGCTGGCAGATGCTGGATGCGTCAAGCTGAAGACAGGGAGCTATGGCGCTCATTAAGGGAGGCCTATGTCCAGCTGTGGACTAATATAGGTTGATTATGATGGTGATGATATAAAACAAGTTAAGCTTTGACAAGTTAATATTTGAAATTGCTATTCCATCTAAGTACGTAAACGAAATAAACCATAAAGTTCAAAACACACAGAAGCCGGAGGCGTGGCGGAGGCGAAGGCGTGCCGGTTTTTCCTATGGCACCGCGTTCGCCACGGCCTGCGGTGTGTGTGTAGGCTTTCATAGGATTCCATAGAATACAACTCGCACGCCTTCACCTCCGCCTCGCCTCCGGCTTCTGTGTGTTAACGAAAAATAAATAAATAAAATAAAATAAATACAGGGCCAGCAGATCTAATATTAGATACCAGATGATTGCATTGATTAATTTAAAAAACCGAAGGGAAGCTGCAATAATAGACGATGTAGATGGTTTATGTGATGAACCTTATTCTGATTAGGACGAGGAGTAGGGCCAATTTTGTTTGTTTTGTCTTTTAAAACACAAAAATGATTACTAATTTTTATCACACTTTGAATCATTTTTGCATTTTAATTTTTGCACCCTACATAGCTCTTTCCATACAAAATTAATTTAGTAATAATGATCCAGGCGCAAGTTTTCCCAATAATCTACTAAACTATTACAATTTATTCTTTATATTATTTATAGCAAAAAAGTTGAGTTTACATAGCATTAAATTAAATTAAAATAACAACATTTTGTATTACAAAGCTAGAGAAATACCGCCACAAACTTAAATATCGATTATCTCGAAATGAGGTTTGAGTTGGATCATTTTTGCTTAAATCGGTTCAATTATATTTTTGGGATCCATCTTACGCTTCCTAAAAACACGTCCAATACGGCTGACTAAACTTGAGGGTATGGTTACCCTACAAAACGGTTCGCCGCACAAATTCGCATCGCAGAAATTCGCAAATCAAGTTCGTGTGACATCGCATCACATCGCATCGCATCGCACCAAATCGCAGTTTTGTGTGGGAGCCCTAAATGCTGGTTCAGACAGTTCCGTCTACATCTAGCAACATGTCCGTAAAAATTATCACCGAGTAGAGCCTACTTATCTATCTAATGCTAGGTAGGACAGTACGTGGACGCACCCCTATCATGACAGTTCAGTTCAAAAAGATTAAACCGTTACATTACCATTACCAATATAGTTACATTAGTTTGTTCAAAAAAGCAACAATAAATAAATAATTACGGACAGTCCACACAGCATCATCTAGCCCCAAGCTAAGCAGAGCTTGTGTTATGGGTACTAGATGACGTAATACAATACATTACATACATACATATTTTTTATTATACATAGGAAATACCCAGACCAACGGAACAAATTTCTGCAGATCGTGCATAAATTTGTTCCGAGGCGGGAATCGAACCCGCAACCTCCTGCGTCGCAGGCGGACCTCCGCCCACCGCACCACATCGGTCGTCAATGAACGACAATGAAGTAAATAAATCAACGATTAATCTTTTTATGTTTGTCAAGAAGTATGTTAGCTAAACACTTTTAAAACCAGACTAGAAGTTTCAAAAACCAGGAGCTCGAGGATATATAGGTATTTAAACCAAACGTCATAGGCGTGTTCAATAACGCTCGTCTCCGCTGGCGCAGGGTTTGGCTATCAAGAAGGAATTTGGGCGGAAACTATAGGGGCGTTGTTTTGTCGGTCGCCCTTAGTATCGCCAAACCAAAAATCTTAAAGCCGATCTCCATGAACTTAACGCCAAAAGCTGCTGGTGAGAAACAGCTCAGAACCGAGAGGAGTCCAAGTTCTGGGCTGTTATTGGAGGCTGAGATGTACGGGTCGCTGAGCCATAGGTGTGTAAGACTTTTGACCGAAAACTCACATTTCACGATCACATCACTACGGTTGCCAAGCAGTCCTTTCAAAGACTTGGCTTTGTTCTGAGAAACGCCCGAGACTTTCGCAGTGACGGTGTTGTGCGGCTTCTATTCGGGGCTCTCGTTCGGAGTAAGCTAGAGTCAAGCAGTTCCGTCTGGAACCCGCATGAAAAAACGTACGCACTGTTACTGGAGAAGGTTCAGAAGGCGTTCCTCAGGTCTCAGTACAAGCGAGAATTTGGGTATTACCCATATATGTACCCAACTAGGTTCCTTCAAGGGTGTCTTGGGTACAATTCCTTACAGACCAGAAGAGCGTACGATCAGACAACTACAATGTGCAAGGTGCTTCGCGGTATGATCGACGTTCCGGATCTCCACAACCTTCTGTTTCGGCTCTACCTCCCTGATAATTACGTTCGAAACAGAAACCATAGACTTTTCTCTGTGCCCTTCAGTAGAACCGTGGCTCGTGCCAACTCTCCCCTGCCTCGCACCCTCGCTGGACTGAACAGACTTCTCGACCAGAACCCAGACTGCGATATATTCGCAGATGAATGGAAGAGCTTAATGTTGGTATGCTTGAGGTTTTGCGAGAGTGAAGAATGAAAGGTTGGTTGCTGGATTTTGAAATTATTCTAAATTGTATTATTATTTTTATTGAAATACTAGCTGGTGCCCGCGACTTCGTCTGCGCATGATTAGTATTTCGAGTACTCGCGATTTTACTTGCGTAATTCCCTTTCCCGTGAGATTTTCGGGATAAAATAAGCCTATGTGTTATTCCAGCTTATAATCTATCTCTGTGCTAAATTTCATACAGATCCGTTCAGCAGTTTTTGCGTGAAAGAGTAACAAACATCCATCCATCTATCAATCTATCCATCCATCTATCCATTCATACTTACAAACTTTCGCGTTTATCAGTTTAATTCAGCTTGGTTCCCCTGGGCTATACGGGTTTTCAAAAATTTCTCACAGCATCTGAACGACGCGCGCGCGTCGTTCAAATGCTGTGAGAAATTTTTGAAAACCCGTATAGCCCAGGGGAACCAAACTGAATTCCGGGATAAAAGGTATCCCATTTCCAATCATCCCGAGTTCCATTCGAATTCATTCACTTCCGTCGTGATGCGTGGTTTAAGAATTTTTCTTTCACCCTCTCTCCCAGGGGAACCTTACCGAATTCCGGGATAAAAAGTATGTCATGTCCTTCCTTGTAGTATGAACTCAAATCGTCCCGAGTTTCATTCCAACTCATTCAGCAGTTTCGGCGTGATGCGCGGTAAAGTAATTTTACTTTCATACCCTCTCCCATGGGAACCTTACTGAAATCCTGGATAAAAAGTATTCTATGTCCTTCCTCGTAGTATGACCTATAATCATGCCGAGTTTCATTAAAATCCATCAAGTAGTTTCGGCGTGATGCGCGTTTACGATACAGACAGACAGACAGACAGACAGACAGACAGACAGACAGACATGAATGAAAAAAATTACAGTATTGGCTTGAGTATCGATAATAGAGTGCCCTCCTAAAAAAATTTTCAAAATATCTTCAATGTACAGAATTGGACCTGTTACAGTTTTATTATAAGTATAGATTATGAAAATCTTATTATCACAATGTATTCTATTTTTCTTATATTAATTTTAATTTTGTGGATATGAATGTAAATAATTATTAATCTTAAATTTCTGTAAACTAATGTAATTGGTTAATTAATCGTATTAGTTACTAAATAAATAAATAAATAAAGTAAGGAAGGAGGATCAGTAGTTTGATAGAAGATAATCTATAAGCAAATAAAATTAAAAGCTTTATTTTGTCAATTCCTAATTTAAATTAATCCCACATATTTTTAGTTTCATGTTTATTCTATTAGACATTCAAGGATTTAACTGAAAGGCACTGACTTTTCATATATTAATGTATAGTAATTTTGATGGTTAGAGGAGATAGAATTGTTTTGATGGAACTTCTTTAATTAAAAATGTATGGTATTCCAATGAAATGAAAGTGACTACAATCTTCGTTTCTTTGAATAAAGGATGAATTGATATATTTTACGGCTTTTGACAAAATCTTTAATTTACTTTTTTAGTCGACTAAACTTACTGTAATTTTAGGTCTGTATCAAAAACTATATCAAAATTAATTTGGTTGCTTCTACTGGCCTGAACCTATTCAAGAAAATCAACTTAAAAAATATGAGCCCAGAAATTGTTTTGCTTCTGTCAGGTTTTTATTTTTGAAAAACTTATAAAAATATAATAGAATTTTCGATGTAAAAAGGGTCACACTCAGTTTTTCTTTATTCTACAAGGTAATTCTTTAGGAAACTCTTCTTTATCTAACGACTTTCCCTCACATACATGCGAGGACGACTTTGGAAGGAAGGATAGACCAAGTGGTCTTTTCAGTACTTCCCGTTGGTCCCGAAATCACCCCCAGATCGCTCGCGCCCTCGCCTGCATCGCTGCCAACCCCCCCAAGTACCAAGCCGCCCAGAAGTAAACGCCTAACGCCCAAGTGCAATCTCACCGCCGCGCGCCGCCCTGTACAAATACTCAAGTACTTACATAGTACATTATTTTTAGGGTTTCATAGATCAAAAATGATATTTTATTTCTTCAGTGATATTTATTTGCAAGTGTTACTAAAATAACGTTTACAAAACATTTATTCAACGACTTTCTTAATATATGACGACCTCACGACAACACGCGAGTACGACTTTGGATGGATGGATAGACCAAGTGATCTTTGATAATAATTTCTAGTCAAAGTTATTTAAATTATATTGCAGTTCACGTCTAAAAGTGGGTGGTTCCCTGTCTGATATAAAAGCCAAGCGCGGATTTTTATCCGCATTCGAACTAGTTTATCGAAGCTAGAACAATCATCAACTTTAAAAATGAAATTCGCTGTAAGTACTAATACGATAAAAAAATACACTTCTGTATTTTTTTTAAATATTCAATATTTTTCAGAATAACTGACAATTAATTTTCAAATTGGTCCGACTGGTATTAATTTGGATCAGTTGACCTACCTCTAGATTGTTGGTTTTAATTTTCATATAATAAATCAAGGAATAGAAACAAATAAAAACTAGTATAAACAACTAGCTAACTGGAGACGGTTGCAATCATTTTTTGACTGTAATTTTGTAGTTAAAGACCTTAAAATGTCAAAACAAAAAAACTAATAATTGATTTTCTTTTACAGTTGGTAATCTTGGCTGTCGTAGCTGCGGCTAGCGCCCAGTACAACACTGGCGCGTACCAGCCTTACAACCAGGGACGTTACAACCCCTTCAACAGGAACGTCTACAACAGGAACCAGTACTCCACCTACCGTCCTTTCGCTAGCTCCACCTTCGCTCCCTCAATCTACTCCACCCCCGCTCCCTTCGCCTACTCCACCCCTGCCCCCATCTACTCCACCCCTGCCCCCATCTACTCTACCCCTGCCCCCATCTACTCTACCCCCTCTCCCCTCCCAGTTCAAGTAGTTGCCAAGTACAACAACCTGGACTCTGCCAACGCCAACATCGTCAAGCAGATCAGTGAAATCAACCCTGACGGCAGCTACGCCTACGCGTAAGTTTTCAGTCATACAATCTTCATCATCATCATCCGCAACCCGACCCACTGCTGGGTATAGGCCTCCAAACTTTAGTGCCACTCTACACGGTCCTGCGCCAGTCTGATCCAGGTTTGCCCAGCGATTTTGATTATATAATCTGCCCATCTCGCTACTGGATGTCCGACTCCTCTATACCCCGCCTTGAACGCCATTCAATTACGCTTTACTCCACCTGTCGTCTGATCTCATGTAACCATCCATCTTAAAAGTCGTTGTAATAAGCTCAAGGTCTCCTAAAATTCTTAACACTCAAAATCAATGAATAAGCAATGTTTTTCGGTACAGCTACGAGACTGACAACGGCATCGCGGCCCAAGAGCAGGGTGTCCCCAAGGCTGTCGGTGGAAACCCCCCCGCTGTTGCTGAACAGGTCCAGGGAGGCTTCTCCTACACCTCTCCCGAGGGTGTCCCCGTCTCCGTCTCCTACATCGCCGATGAGAACGGATTCCAGCCTGCCGTAAGAATTTATTTGAACAACAAGCTTTTGAAACTCTTACGACTGGGCTCTTTGCTAAACTATATCTTGTTACTAAATGGATAATGGATTTCATAGAGATAGACAAATTATTTATTTGTTTCTGCAACACACAATACAAAAACAGTAAAAGTAAAATGTACATCACAATAAAAACAAAAGTAATTTCATAATTATTAGAACAAGCAAAAAAGTTTGCGTATGTATGAGCCTGTAACATTAATTCTAAAATCACGTTTAGCTCTTGCTTACAATATTTAGCCACCTACTGAGTATGTATATCTTTAGAAATGTACCTTAACATTTGATTTCTATTTTCAGGGAAACGTCCTCCCCGTTGGTCCCGAAATCCCCCCTCAGATCGCTCGTGCCCTCGCCTACATCGCTGCCAACCCCCCCAAGTACCAACCCGCCCAGAAGTAAACGCCTAACGCCTAAGTGCAATCTCACCGCCGCCCTGTACAAATACTCAAGTACATAGTACATTATTTTTAGTGTTTTCATAGATCAAATGTGATATTTAATGTCTTCAGTGATATTTATATGCAAGTGTAAATAAAATAACGTTACAAAATATTAATTTTTATTTGCTTGTATTTACTTACACGTTTTGGGGATATTTGGGATGGACACATAACCACGTGTACTCAAAAAAGCATCTTGTAGGAGTCATAAAAAACTGGGATTAGTCAAATCAGGATATCAATATTTCAGCATAATTATCATTTAAATTCGCCGAATAGATGGAGATAAACTTAATGTATAATAAAATATAAATGTGTCGTAAATAATGATTAGACAATGACCAAACGTGATTGAGATTATCGCATAATTATAAAGGCGGATCTCCAATAAATTCTGTCAATTTGAATATCGATTAAAATGAGTATAGACGAAAATATCATCCGTTACGAAAAATAAGATAAATTATGGCAGTATACGCAATTAAAACAATTTTACATAGCCTTGGATTTATGTTTATGTGCAGTAAGAAATTTTGTCTGGACAACTCTAGAGTTGCCAGTTTAGCAAATAATGTTAAAATGCCACAGAAAAAAAAATTCCTGGCTAAGTCAAGTTGCAAATCTATGATCGTTAACGCTTTAGAATTTGTAAGAAAATGGATGGGTATACCATTTCACGCAAAGTCACGTGGTCATAGCTAACGAAGAAGTAGGAATCTAAAGAAAAACAATAGGACTTCACATAAAGTGAAAAAGATCTAATGATAATCACTACAAAATTTAAAAAAAAAAAAAAAAATTTTACAAAAACTAGGCGGTAGATTGCCTTAAAAGAAATTCATAAAATTTTATCTTCTGTAACAATTATATAAAAGTGAATGCAATGCCCAGCATTGTTAAGGATTTTTAAGTGCCCAGACCACCAGGTCAAGAAGTTCAAATAAACATTTAGGTGCAAATTGATTACTTCAAATAGCCTGTAATAAATAGAATATAAATTTGATAGATGGACTGGCTAGTCCATGGGAGTGTCCTTGGTTTTTATAGATGTCACATTGGTAAAGGCGGTAACCCACGCGATTGCGTTGTGATCGACCATCTAAAGATCCACAAGATTACGCAACACAAAGATTTTTGATACACAACTGGTTTAAAAGATTAATCTCCATTATGACCTTAGAAGATTCATTAAATGTATATTAGTAAACTCATTTTAAATCCGCTCTTGTTTATTGATTCATCGCTTGTGTGAACTTTATTACAGACAATTTAAATTCTGATAGATTACATGTGAATTATACATGTAAGGATAGCTTAAATGTTAACTATTTATCATATAAACTCGTCAATATATTTATCGGCGAAACTTGAACATCATCAGCCCGTATGGTCTAATAATTCAGTGGAAGGGTATCCATTCTACTGAATTTTAGTCCCGTAGAAGGGTATCTCTTCTACTGAGTCCATATTACACAAGCTTAGTAGGCTGAAAAACTGTAAATGTGGCAAGGACAGGAATGTGGTACATTCACAGTTTTTCGTTCATCCCGATGATATGACTATGTGCCATGTGCCTTGAGAACGCCTTGCTGGTAGAGCATTTCCACTCTGTGACTGCCTTGGTCTTTAGGGTGACGTTCTAGTTTTCAAATTGCATGAAAAAAACAAGATTCTAGTAGCCTACAAGCACGTAAACTAATGGAATAACAGGTTGGTACCGATTAAAGTCTTCATATTATACACTAGATTTCAGCCCGAGGTTTTGATCTTGTAGATTATAAGATTTGACTTGCTCTTCGATCTAATAGAACTACTAAATCATAATTAAAACCCTCAATATAATATATATCAAAACAAATATTTTTTTGAAGAAACCTTAAAAATGTAATTCATTTCATTAATTTAAATATATGGTTATCTCAGTACATACTTTAAATTTCAGGTCATAAGCATCCGACATTGAAAAGTTATATACATTTAAATAAATAATAATAATAATAATAATAAATAATAAATGTTTATTGCAATTACTTAAAAACTATACATACAGGTTCAAGGGTCACCCTTTAAGCTAAATTAGCTTGTGATAGGAGACCCCGCTCTTACCATTAATACAAAACAAACATTTAAGTATTTGCATAAAAAGTTAAATATACTATGATAACTACAACAAATGAAAATAACAATTAAAAATCTAAGTAATTAAGAAAAAGTTTAAGTTAAAAGTTTAAGTTGTAAGGTTTAAGTTAATAATTAATTAATAGATAGCAATGGTTAACAAACACAAACAATTAAAACTGAATCATAGGTTGTCATCATCCAATAACACCAGGTTCATAAGAGTCTGGGTACTAGAATAGAACAACCACGAGTCATAAAACGTGAGTTGTGACTTATGTTAGAGCCTCATCCTTTGCACAATATTTTCCACTTCATCATAGGTTTTCGTCATCAGCCATTCAGTTAGCAATTTTTTACAGTTAAAATATGTTTTCGAGTACATTTCTATTTGTGAATTTAGTAGATTATAAATATAAGAGGATTGCCATTCATATTGTCTCATAGCAAATGTAGTTTTAGCTGTAACTTTGGGTACCGGGTGTTTCTTTCTACGACTACAGATGTTGACAAGTTCTGCGTCATAAAACAGTGATCTATGGGTTTTAAGCACTAGCTGAAGTAAATAGAGCTTTCTTACTGTTAGGAGTCCTGATTCAAGGTACAGACTTTCTGTAGGAAACCTATAGGGCTTGAAAAACATTACTTTTAGTAATGAACGCTGTGCTCTCTCTAGTTCTAGGAATTTAGTTTTTGTTGCTCCTCCCCAAATCGGCAAGCAATAACCTATGACAGATTGACCAAGTGAGATGTAAATTTGGGTGAGAAGATCTGTTGATACTATATGACGCAGTGTTTTGAAGGTCCATATCAGTTTTCTAGTTCTATTTAAAATCAATTCAGTATGCATGTGCCACGATAGTCTTTGGTCCAGCATGATACCTAGATATTTAGTTTGTGTTACTTTATTTAGCTTAACGCAAGAGCAGGCAGGATTAAAATCATCGCATTTGTGAATTTGTAATACAAATTTTAAATACAGAGCCAAACTACGAATCGAACTTTAATAATCATTTTCAGATGTTTTTTTT
This sequence comes from Eupithecia centaureata, assembly GCA_944547425.1. NCBI lineage: Eukaryota > Metazoa > Arthropoda > Insecta > Lepidoptera > Geometridae > Eupithecia > Eupithecia centaureata. The sequence goes on along the minus strand of OX155681.1, from coordinate 5,911,999 downwards.
TTAAAAAATGTGTTTTTTAAGAAATATGTGTTCACTAATTTTACATTTTAGTATTTACTGAAATTTTCAAGAAAATCGGGCCACTGGTTCCACACAGTTATAGAAAAGGGTTACAAAAACACCAAATTAACTTCAAAACACCTTAAGGAGGGAATTTTCAAAAACTTTCTTAATATCTGGTGTCCATGCAGTTAAAGTTATCTATCCTCTAAATTTTAGCTAGGCTTTGTTGTTTCCAATAATACAAAGTCGTTTCCCGCTGTGTGTCTGTCTATATGTATGCTTATATCTTTTTAACTCCGTAACAGATTTCGATGGGTTTTTTTTGAGTGATTTAAGATTAAGGTTTATAAGTCTAACACATGCATAATATTTAGGATTGCACCCGTGCGAAGCCGGGGCGGGTCACTACTTACCTATATATTAAGATTCATAAAATTACAATCTAGTATCCAACATTATAACGTAAATTGGATATGAATGAGTGATGCTGGGTGCGATCTTAACCTGTGGCTCGTGAAGTTATGCAGTCCGCTGCCGACCTTAGCATTTGATGCGCTTGCCGCTTGCCAGCTTTATGCTCTGTAGGTGTTTAGTGCAGAACTTGATTAATGTCATTTAAAGTGCCATCGATACAGTCAGATGGCGCTCATTGGGGGGTGCCTATGTCCAGCAGTGGACTTATATAGGTTGATGATGGTGATGAACGTGCCATTGCTGCTTAAACATTTTGTTGTAGATACCTAATAAGTATGTACCAATGAAATAAAAAATAATAATATTCGCGTAAATTGGATGCGTATTCCCGTACAGTATTTAAAGTATAAGCCAAATGTACGTACAAGTGGAGGGCACAAATTGTTAATTTTTGGGTTGGTATGTAAGTAACTTATGAAAGCTATCTAATCTTTTATTTTAGTTTTTAGACGCATACTTAAACTAGTTCACGTTGGAATCTATCAAGAATCAAATTTTCACCTACTCAACCGAGCAACTGGTTGTCTTCATTTTCAACCTGGGTTGATTTTATTGCCCGGAGGGTTGCCTTCACGACATTTAATGATGGTGTAATATTTGTCCAATTAGAATAATTTTAAATTGGATTCTATTTTAACCGTAGAAGGATTGATTGATGACTAGGAATTTGATCTTATGGTCGTAAAGATAAAGTTGTCTGATTAGCTGATGTGATCGTCTCACTTCACGAAACAAGATATTAAATAATAAATTTATAATGTTGGACGAGTGTCTAACATTCATAGCTTTGGGATACATGATGCTATGTTGAGTAATACGGCATCATGTATCCCTAAGCTAAGCAGAGCTTGTGTTATGGGTAGTAAAATACTATTTTTATTATATTTAGAAAACACACAGAACCACACGTAAATATATGTTCAGATCGTAGAAACATTTTGTCCTAATACGGGAATCGAGCCCGCAACCTCGTGCGCCGCAGGTGGACATTGCCAGCCGCGCCACTACAGTCGTCGATGATGATTAGATGGGTAGCTTATAAAGTAATTATGTTTATGTATTTAATTATGATAGTAAACACATAAGTTTACACATAGTTTACAACATATTAAAAGCGTAACGACCAATTAATTTGGTAATGTCTACTAGTTCAGCGATCCCCTAGTTATTCTGCGCCTTCCTGGATCCGTCTCGTCCAAGATCGTCTCGCACTGGACTGGATCAAGAACCTTTTCCTCCCGCCGAGCGATTACGAAAAAACCACTCATCCTATTAATCTCATTTTAAGGCCATGTTCACGGCGTTCGCGTGTCTTTTTCATACAATTTTAAATTACGAAGACCACGAAATGGCTTTCGAATGTCAATTATTGGATGGGTGGTTTCTGCGTTATCGCTCGGCAGGACCCTTCTTCGCACTGGACTGGATGGATAAAGGGGCAGGTGTGATCTATTTTGCCGCAATTACCTAATTCGGGCTCCATACACCAAGACAGTGAATAATTTGATGGCACAACGAGCGATGATCCACCTGCGACGCAGGAGGTTGTTCGTTTCCCGCCCTGAGACAGGATGATTGAACGATCTTTTACGAGTTTTCTGGATGTTTGAAAAGCATTATAAAAATTCTATCTACGAGTCTGTAGTATTATTAGTCATCTAGTACTTAGTACACAAGCTCTACTGAGCTGTGGGCTTGATGATGCTGTGTGGATTGTCGAGCATTATTTATGTATTACCTATTTTCAACTGAAAAATTTTGGCAATACAACTGTTTTATTTAAAATTCGATAACCTTGAAATACAATAAAAAATAAGTTAGTAGGTATATCATAGATTATTCTAAATTAAATAAGATGAGAACGAAGCGTCAAATGAAATGTTAAAATTATGTTTATGGTCTGTAACTCAAGAAGGAGAATATTATAATTTGAACAATATGAAAAGTCAAAGCTTTATATATTCATGAGTCTGTGGCTGATTAAGATAATATAGTCATCAATCAACCTCTTTATGGCGCGTGCATATAGTATACCTAGTTCGAAATATTCTTACTTTGTATATCAGTCATCTAGTACCCATAACAAAATCTCTGCTTAGATAAGCGGGCTAGATTATGCTATCCAGCATTATTTATTTGGTATTGTAACGAAACATTTTGCAATTGATTATTAGCAATAAGTATGCGAAATGCATAGGGGTAATAAATCGTTAGGGGAGGCCTATGTCCAGCAGCGGACTAATATAGGCAGATGATGTTGATGATGCGAAATGTTAAAATAGTATTACGTCTTTTAAAAAACTGTAAGCCGACTTGATATTCCGGTTAATAGTATTTGTTATTTGCAGTAAAAAAGGGGTGTGAGGTATTTTTAATTTTGAAAACTTCAATAATGCGATCTTACTTAATCAAATTTAATACAAAATCAGATCAGATCAGATTGATGAGTTTATATGGGACCACATGAGAAGAAAAAGTAAAAAGAAATAGTATCACCAAAATCTGTTTATCTACTTTTTTAAAATACGGCCTTTTTTAGTATTAACCTTCTTGACGATGCAATGACATTAAGCCAAATCTTCTTCTTAAATAAATTAAGTATCCCAACAGTTACATAGCTAAAACGCCTACAAACGGTTTGACATAAAGGCAAATAACTTTGGCTGTGCCAATAATCGTAAATACCTTCCTTATTAGGATCGGGATGAACTCAAGACCTCTTGCGAGATTCTATAAAAAACCCTTACAGCAAGCTCATTTTGAATTCCGAGATTGCGTTAATGTATCAATCTTTTATGAAGGACGACCTAAAATAATTCGCTCACTAAACTTAAGGCAATTACCTATTTATTTTGGCTTTTCTGTTTGGATTTGTTATACAAATTTCAACAAAAGTAGTGTAAAACCATACTGACGAAACGTAGGAACTTGGTCTTCTACGTAGTCAAGATTTCTCGTGATGGTTAGAATAGAATAAAATAGAAAAAACATTTATTTCGACACAGGCACAATAAAAAATAGTATAAAATTTACAAACAGAAAAATAAAAGCATGGAGGTAAGTGACACAAATAAAGTGGTAGTTAGTTTCAAAAATATGGTGACTTCATGACCCTGCGACGAAATAGGGGTTGGCTCAGCGTGTTCTGAACATGTCATATTCAGCGCTGTTTTTCAGCCAAATACCAAATATAATAATATAATGAAATGGGTTGTTTTTAAAGGTTTCGTACTCAAAGGATAAAACGGGACCCTATTACTAAGACTCCACTGTCCGTTTGTAACCAGGCTGTATATCTCAAGAACCGTGATAATTAGAGAGTTGTAATTTTCACAGATTTCTGTTGCTGCTACAAAAACAAATTGTGAACAAATACTAAAAAACTAAATAGTTAACATAAGTAATTAAGGGGGCTTCCATACGATACATGATTTTTGCCGTTTTTATGGAAATGGTACCTTCGGGTGCGAGTCCGACTCGAACTTAGCCGGTTTTTTATTTAGGGTTTAGAACCTCAAAAAAATAAGAGAAACCCTTATCGGATCACTCTGTTGTCAGTATTTCTGACTCAGGAACGCGTGGGAGGTATCGAAATGAAATTAACATGTAGACTGTAAGTTCTTGGAAATGTGAAGCAATCAAACTTCTAAGGTAAAGAGATACAGCCGTTTATACCTGCAGACTTTGATAGTCATAGAGGAATACACACCAAAATTCTTTGTTTTGTTTTGGTTATTGTGTTATTATTTTGTAATTATTAGTATTGAATGTTGTTTATTAAAATATATAATGACCACTTTAGTCTATTATAGAGTTTTTAATTGAAAATAATTAATATTTTCTTACTTCCTGTTAAACTTGAATCGAAATTTTAAGTAGGTTGAAGGAGGGTAAAAAAGAAATTAAAAAAACTCCAACTCGCACTTAATGTTTTATTTTTTTGTATTAATAAATAAATTAGTTAATATCTATGCGGACTCTTATCTATATGCAACTTGAGGGCTCCAGAAAACGTACACTTTACAAGCGAACCTTTGCCGTCTCTAATAACTAGGCGAGCGACCATTAAACACGTCCTTGAATATTATGCCTGCAAGTAGAAAATTTTAATGCCACAAGATCTTGGTAACTTTGAATAATCTTCCTTTGGAACCGGTGTCAAATGCCAGTGGTAAATACCGACAGTCTTATTTATAACTGCGTTAATCTTTACAGCTGCGAAGAGCTGATTATTTGATTAAAATAAGCAGTTACCTACTACGGAATGGATCATAGAGGAATTCGATGCCTGCAGTCTTCAAATGGATAGCGCCGATATACCATACAAAAAGTTCGTAGATATGTAAAACTAAATAATGTTTGTTTTAAGAAAAATGCTGGAAATTCACATAGCCTCATCTAGCCGAAAACTTAGCAGAGCGTGTGTTTTGTTTATGGTACTAGATAACTGAAATACTTAATACAATACACTACGTTGATAATTATATTTTAACTAGCGACCCGCCCCGGCTTCGCACGGTTTTATTATACGTATAAACCTTCTTCTTGAATCACTCTATATATCTATTTAAAAAAAACCGCATCAAAATCCGTAGCGTAGTTTTAAAGATTTAAGCAAACATAGGGACATAGGGACATAGGGATATAGGGACAGAGAAAGCGACTTTGTTTTATACTATGTAGTGATATGCATAGTTGTGTTTACGCACACACTTGAGCACTACATATAAGAATCACTTTGTATTTCTCTAAGATCTCTAGCGTCTCTGAGATTAAACATAGTTTCTATGCGATGTTTATAAATAAGACTGCACACGTTTATTTAGCTTGTATGAAATCAATTACATCAGACAATGCCTTTATTTGTAAATAATCCGTTTACTATTTTATGACCATTATTTACGGTATTTAACCTTGTGCTGAGCTTAAAATAATTTTACCGTTGTAGCTTCTTCAAAATTAGGTATTCTAGTGGAAGGTCGGACATGTAAGTAGGTACTTAAATGACTAACTTATTTATCGAACATATAATCGAACAAATATAGATAACTTACCCATTTGAACTAAAATAAAGTTTCTAGTCCAACATCATTACCTACAGATAAAGATAAGATGATAAAAATAACGTATCTACAGATTAAAGTGTTTTCCAAAACGAAAAACCCCCATTTTCTTGGAAAACAAGGTAATTTTCGCGGAAGAATAAAGTTTGTTTTAGTTTATCAAGTCAACCTGTGCAGGGTTTATAATTTTAAACATGAAGCGCCATCTTTTCAGTCTGGTGTACTATTTGTTGCATTACGATATCTAAAATAAAAATTATGAAGTACCTAACTACTACTACCTGTAGGTAGGTACTACTTTTAATATGATTTAAAGATTCAAATAAGTATATTTATTGCGTCAAACATGGTATAAAGGTGGTATAACTATGAAAAATGCATTCACTATGCAAAAATTATAAATATGTATGTAACTAAAATTTAGCATTTAAAAATCATTAATCACTTTACTAATTTGATTTTAAATAACCCCAACACAAAAATTTAATTTGATTTCATATCATGATATATTATGATATATTTTACACAAAGACCATAAGTTAAAACATTTAATCTGTATACTAGGTAATTGGAAAAAATCGAGATCTTTTTACCACAGACCGTCTCGTTCTCACCTTGGTAGGTACAGTCTATAAGAAAATGATAAACTTCGGTGGGAGTAACCAAATAACTCAATGAGGTGTGAGACCGTCCCACAATGAATCTTTTCAATCGAATGTCTACTGACCTTAAACACAGCTAGTTCGTGAACAGCTGGTACACTTTACTACGTCTTCGTCTGAGCGTCAATACCTACTCAGGCCGCAGATATAATTCCACATAGATTGGCCTTAGGTACATGCCATTAGGAAAGTTCCACCAAACTATAATACATACAAAGACAACACAAAGGAGACACGAATTCGTGAATGTAGGCATCATTAGTTATGTAGATTATACACTCGTTATTGTTGGTTCACAATAATACTTACTAAGGTAATTAATAAATTATAGTTATTGTAAAATGACGTGGCTATGAAGAGTTTTGTGCAACTAGTGTTAAACTAGATTGCCATCTTCGGAGATCGCGAAGCCAATACATTATGTCTATATTTACCAACATTAGATGATAGGTAACTCCTGAAATTTCAAGAATTCTTGATGCTTTAGGAAAATGTAAAATGCATCCCAAGTGCATTTACGTACATAGAAACTGTTTTTTTGTGGTTTAGGACAGTTGAGTTAAAACGAGAGTAAATTGTTGTGTAATGTTAAATGAGCGTGAATAATAGGGCACTTATTCAAAATTAAATAATTCAATTTTTTAGGACTCTTTCAATAGTTTATTTTAGTTTGTAATCACTTTTGATCTCTCACCAGTGCAATTGTGACAAACTAGCACAGCCAGTCATAAACAAAAGAAGTTGAAGTAGAATATTAGATATTAACCTCACACTTATCACACTGTAGAAGGTGTGTTCTAGCTGTTAAATAATAAGCTACGTCTCAATGATAATCTTATGAGATCAACCTCAGCAGGTATTCTCTGTGTTATAATAGTCTTTTGTGCACGATCAACAATAGTTACTGTAAATTTTATTGTTCCCAATTTGGGACAACATTTTGTAGATTTATAATGTAGAGCCTAAGGAATTAATTAAAAATAGGACCTAGTTTATTACACCGAAATGAAAAAAATAGAGTTTTGATAAATTGTAGGTTTTATACTAAAGCACGTGTTAGTTAAAAAGATAATTAAGTAGTCCCATGTTATTTGATGTTTTTGACAGAAGTTTTCATGCTAATTGTTCAATCATCTCTAAGTGAACACCAAAGTTAAAATAACGAAAATCCCTGAGCTAGATCAAACTTAAACAATTAAGTACCTATAACAGTAGTATTTATCTAAAATATACAATAATATTTTAAAAATAAATATACTTCTATAAATTCTGATATGTTTCTTATAAGGTATTGTTTTCAAAATAAACTACCAGGTCAAATCGGTGGCACGTTAGTCCTTGCGTCAACTATTATGTATGTAAACATACGTAAAAGCAGTAAACAGCTCTGCGCAAATAAAATTGTAAAATGTCAGGCGCATGATGTGCATCTTCGAAGTCAATAGCTTTACATTTGACATAAAGCGTGCGTACTATTTAAGTGTTGAGTACGGTTAGTTTTACGATGCTTGATAGGTAGGTATTGTACAGAAATTCGTATAAAATGTACAGGTTTAGGATTCAAAGTTACTTGACACCATCTTGGCGACCTATTGCATCATTTAAATTATCTAGTAAGCATATATTCAATGCTCAGATTGGTCCATTACCACCTTTAGCCGGAATATATGGAAGGAGGGAAGGGATAGCGGAAGGGAAGAAAGAAAGAAAAAAGAAACTGTTTCAGTAGCTCAAATACGTGTGTTAGATAGGTAATTTGTATTCGTTTTTTTACAATGGGCGCTAAAATCATCATCAGCATTTTGCTTGGAAATAATGTTTTAAATATTTTGATGTAGGTAATTTTTGTTCGATGTTGGTATTAGTTTTTACATTGTCGATTCATCAGGAACACTACGAATAACACCATCTGATGTGTGGAGTGAAGACGTGCTTCTCTCTTGTTTCAAGTTTTTGTGAATTTTTGATTGTGACCTGAGAATACTGTGTAACTCTCATCTGATCACCTTATTATTTGTCAGAGGTATTGCCTGAAATGTACAGTCCCTACAGATACCTTCCAACTATTGGTGTGGTGTTATAACTTCCTCAACATCAGTAGAATACAAATCTTCACTTTGTTTTCAATTTCTTATGTTTTTAATTTCTCCAATAACAAGAGACTTAAAGCGCCGGAAAATTAACTTTATGTGTTTAAGTACCATACAATAACTACCAATAAAACTGATGCTCGTACTGGCTCGTTTAATCCGACACTAGGACAATAAGTACATAAAGGTATAAGGTATAATAATTTAAGTATTAATTAGCCTGACGAATTGAAACTCTGATCGGTTAAGACTGTGATATTAAGTGATATTTGATGTGCACATTTATAAAATAGCAGACTAGGAATATCTAACACTAGCTGACTGGAAAGAAAGGGCCGTATCCAGAACCTACCCGACTATGTACGCTGGAAAATACACACAGCATCATCTGGCTCCAAACTAAGCAAAGCTAAAATAAATAATCTGCAGTTACCAATGGTTTCAATTGTATATACTAGATGTGTTTTTTTCTATCATTGATTGTAATTTTTGTTGTTAACAAAGTAATTTCTCTCGATTAAAAAAAGCAAAGCTTGTGTTATGGGTATTAGATACTTAATACTTTAGACTGTTTGCAACCGTCTGCAGTTAGCTCAATGGTTTCAATTGTATATACAAGTTGTAATTTATTCTATTCCTTCATTGTAATTTTCGTTTTTAATAGAGATTTCTTAATACATCTAGCATGTAAGTAGCTACAAACAATTTTGTGTTCGACAATTTACTGTTTGTTATTACTTAACCTTCTTTATAAAGGAATCCACTTACCATTGCAAATCAAATGTCAATATAAGATTACTTCTATCCATGTTTCTAGTATGATTTGTAATTACGGGTATTTATCATTTTGCAAGGCATGATGTATTGTAATATCATTCATAAAACATGTCTATAAGAAGATGTAAAGGTAACAAAAAACATCTCCCTAAACGATATAAATAATATAACTTCTCTGTTTCATTTTAAAAAAGAATAATAATTTATAAAAAAAATTGTACCAACTCAAAAGCTTGGATCGAAGGGAGTCTTTATTTTGAACGGAACCCCAAATACCTAAAGTAAACAAATGTTAGACTCTTAGGTTTTTATTTTTATTGAATGTTATGCCTACCAAGTAGATTTATAATTAAGTTAACCTAAGTAAACAAGAGGTCAGCTTATAACTACTTGGGGACAAGCAAATTAGCAAAAGTAGGCAAAGGTAAAATAGCTAATAAAATTCATCTGCCAATGCATTGTGCTGTAAATGACTCTTGCGGTCTCTGACCAATAATATTTTTCAATATTCACTATACTTATGCAATGTCTTTATAGGCCATTGTTTTGATAAAACAGTGGAATAGGCCTAAATGCGGCCCTGCGGTAGGCCTAGGCTGTGCAAACTCCCTCTGCTCGCTGCGTCTAGGCAAATCCAAGTCTCTATAAAAGGGACTGGTGATTACACGACTAAGTACAATCCGGCTCTAACGCCGAGACCGCCACCACATGGAATATCTCTTCTAAACACTGAAAAACTGTGAAAATACAATGGTAAGTGAAAATTACGTCTTGTGTAATTAACCATAATCACACTAATCACGCACGTACACGGCCTAAATTTTACGGTCCCCATTTAACTTGATTCGATAGAAATGACCTTTGAAAATTAAGTTACAAGAAAGGATGAACATTTTTGATACTTCAAAGGCAAACTAAGGTTACAGAAAGAAGGTAGAGCGGAAGAAGGCGGAGTGTTTGATAGCATACTCTTTAAAAATAAAAACAACACATGTTTGAACTTGGAACGAGGTTCATAACAAAAAAGTGTTATCTATGAAATCATTATTTATTAATGAGGTTTTCTGATAAAGATTGCATACTCATCACAAAAAAATTAACAACTTAACTTCAAATTTAGAACTACTTATTACTAAAAGCTACTTTAAAATTTGTCGATGTTTAGTGATTAATTCCGATAAGTTGGGGTGTGCAGTGCAAGCAATAGGACAAAATATTAATGAAACGGGGAGTGTCCACAGAATAGTATGTAGTATCAAAAACAAAAATTATATTTAAATTTGTTTCCTACATGTTGTAAATTAACCCCGACATAATTAACGACCGTGTTACACGCCAATTCTGAAACATTGAACTCAGCAAAAAAACATAAGCAACTACGTTTTCATAAAAAGTGAAATTACCCATGTCAATCTATCCACAATTTTTACTTCACTTGGCGGTTATTAAACCATAATTGTTAGACAGGTTGTGATTCATATGTCATTGTTGACTTCTCAGCTATTTCCCTACTAGTATCTGCCCACGGCTTCGCACGCGTGGTTTCTATGAAAAGGTTTCAAAGCTATTTCTATCCCATGGAAACTGATTTGTGGGATGAAAAGAACTACGTCTATTCAAAATTGCAGCTAAATCCTTTCACCCCATGGGAACTGATTTACGGGATGAAAAGAACTACGATTTTTTAAAATTTCAGCCCGATACGTCCAGAAGTTTTTGCGTGAAAGAGTAACAAACCTCCATACAAGCTTTCTCGTTTATAACATTGGTAGGATCACATCCCTCTACGTAGGGACTCCACTTGATAAAGTCTTTCAACTTCACTTGTAGTTTTGTTAATTGGTAAGGTCGGAAGGTGATGAGCAGTTGGCCCTAATGCTTTATGCAACGCTTGTGTATTGCGTCTGAGTAACCTTTTCCGACGTTGTTTACCGAAGTGACACGCTGCGCATCCTTGCTTCTACTAGTCTACACACCTAACTTCTACATTGTCTCTAAAACATTTGACATTTTCACTTAGACAGGATATATTACTTAGACATAGATCATAAACGTCATGATAAATTACGTAGTTATTTAGAAGCTTTATGCACACGAATAATAATGAAACAAGCACTTGGTAGGTACTTATTTGAGGTATAAATACCTACTAACGTGTTTCATATATCATATAGGTACAGTTGAAGAACTCTTGAAAAAGGTATTGAAAGAGTTTTTAAAGGACTCTTGGTTTTATTTTATTCGATAAAAATAGGTAGTTAAAAGAAAATAAAAAATTATAAACTAAACTATACAACTTTATGTATTTACATAACTTTACATTCTAGCTACAAAGCTAGATGATGCTGTGTAATCTAATAAAAAAAACTCTACTTTGTATTAATTATATTAACTATTTACTTATTTATTTATACGAAAACCAGAAGCTTATTTACACAGAATAACAGTGAAATTCGATTGTACCAAACTATTTGAATTTAACTGAAAATCGATTTCAAGTTAGACAATAAGGCAGCTGGTCCTTTGGGAGGCATGCGTGGGGACGAAGCCAACAGCACAGAGACCCTTTTTGAGAATGAATGGAGAGGTCAGGGCTTCTATATTAACTGAATAATAATAATGTGAGAGAATAATAATAATGTATATGCTTTATTATTCATCTTCTGGAAGGTTTCCTTAGGCAACTCTTAACTCTTACAACATCCACGGTCTAAGCTAAAGTTAAAGTACACTGAGGCCAAGCGTACTAACAAGTCTAGTAAAGGCGTGCGACAAGCTAATTAGGCGCACACCTTTTGTTTTAGCACGTACTACATTGTGTTTTCGAGGCAATTCACAAATTCTATGACAGTCTGTTCCCACAGTTCAATCCACTTGCAAAATATACACCGACATCTGCATTCCAAGGAACGTGGTACGAAAAGGTATGCAAGGTGCTCAAGATCTGTATCTATAAGATAATAAGAGGTACTAAGTTGATTTCGGGTTGATTGCCGTGGAGACGAATCAATTTTACCTGACCTTACTTTTTTGCGGTTTACTACGAATCCATAGTTTTTTTGGAACAATCATGTGTTATCTTGGTTTTAGATCTTCCGAACTAGATAAAAAGTCCTCTTAAATAATCAGTATTTTGTTTACGCGAAAAAAGACACATCTCGCTAATACATTATGACATTTGAATGCATGGACGTCTATTACTTAATTACACCAAAACCACCGAACGGATCTGGCTGAAATTTTGAATAGACGTTGCTCTTTCTAGGCTTTTATTAAAAAAATAGGCAACTTTTCATCATTTTCCACGCAAGTGAAGCCTCGGGGCGCAGTGAGATATAATATAATTAAATTAAGTTACAAGTTTTTTATCAGTAACACATTGTTTTACATGTCAAATAAATAAATAAAAAAAAAAAAAATTGTCCTTATATATTTTACAAGTACTTCATATAACAGGAAGAATATCACTGCAGATTTTTCCACGCGATGTACGGCAATGCTGATTCGCTGCGCTAGATATAACTCTACCAACTTATAAAGCTCTCGAGTCGCAAGTACATCTATGATAATAAGTAAAATATTAATTATCGGTTTGTCCGTGATGTGCATTCAAGCATATCTATAACTTTAAACCTGTTCACAAACTAATCGCGACATGCTATTCTTAGCTCTATTAGTATAGGTAAGGTACTAAGTACTAAATAAGAAGGGTCATGCGATTACAGAGTAGTATCATCAATTATGTATGTTTAGTATGTTCTGTAATATATTTCTTATTATACAATAAAACAATCATTTATCTATAATTTTCAGCTTGATTCTCATTTCTGGTTGTAAAAAAATCTTGATTTTCAGGTAAATTTTCTTAATTAATTTAGATTCTTTAGGGAAATTGTTAATACCTTACTTTCTATTTAGAATAGAATAGAAAACTCTTTATTATACTTAAACCTACCATACAAAGAAAGACAATAACATATTAAAATACTGGATACTAAGACTAATAGTAGCTTAAACGGACTAAAGGGCGGCTTATAAATATATTCTATTATTAAGTATAAGTAAATAAAAGGTTGCGTGCATGGACATTCCTTTAACCCTTTGCGTGTTCTCGTGATCGCCTGAAGGTCAATGCAGCCGGTCAGATCTCTGCTTCTACATAAATATTTGTGTTTGTCATCCGAAGATGCAATTAGACCGCAACGTTGTTTACCGATGCGTGACCTACACGTAACTACCTAGAACCTAGGTCCTGCATATTTGCGTTGACCTTTTCATTATAATGTTGATAAAGGTGTCGCTAAGGTTAACTATTGCCCTTAACATAGGTATAAAATAATATGTGTCTAATTGATTATTAACAGTTAGATTCAAGACTCCTTTAAAATATCTATAAGCATTAAAATGACAAGTTTTAACGACAAGTTTTAAAATTATAATAAAATTGAACTCTGGTCAGAAACCAACTATCCTCATAATTATCTACGATTTAGCTGTATTGAGCATTGCGGCTTGTAATCTAAACGGCACCTGTTTCCTTCTGATTTTGAACACCAGTTTTCAAGAAGCTTTTCTAGTCCTTTTAGAATTGGAATATTTATCTTATATATTTTTGATTATTTATTTATCTGTACTTGTTTCAGAGGGTGTGCATATTTCTGGGAATCGTAGCAGTGGTTTTTGCCGCGCCGCAGAAGCCTGATGCAGAAATAGCCATAATCAAACAGGACTTCGATCAGCAACCCGACGGGTCTTATAGATACAGGCAAGTCACCCAAAGTTAGTTATAAGTTGATAAACTCTCATTTACATAGAAATGCTCACAAAAACTTATAAATATTTAGTATAATATTCAAAATCAATGAATTTGTTTCAAGTTTATTTTAAATCGCCGAGTGCCTAAAAATTGTGTTAGGCACAGTCGCCATTTTGCTAAATGATATATTTCAGGCAAAATAAAACTATTACAGTAGTAGTAATAGTAGTTGTAATAATTTTCTAAATAAGCGACACATCTGAAGTATTTTATTTGATCTAAGCCCTACAAAATATTTTTACCCTCTCAATTTACGGAAATTATTGTTGATTAATGATTTGAAGTGATGAGGCAATGAACTATTGATAAAAAATAAATCTGAATTTATCTTATGTTATTAATGCTATTTATAATTGAAAGTTGGAAAAGAAAGATGCAGATATGTCCATAACTGAGGTAGGTTTCCATAAAATAATCAGTGTTTATAAAAAGTTTCTGTTAGATGCTATCGGAATAAATCCTATGCAACCTGCGAAACAGTTAGAGAAACATCGTCTTCAAATTCAAGAAGAATCACCATCTGGTTGCAATTTATATCAAACATACCTAATGGTAGGAGTAGATCGGTCTGATGAGAATATAATGTTATATATTTGGCTTAGGAGGAAAGGAATGGTACATGCCATTATACATATGATAGATCTTGTTAAACACAACGCTGAGCAAGCAGCAAAGCAGGTGAAGAGCAAAAAAAAACTAAAATATTAACAGGATAAAATTTAAGAAAAAATAAGGGCCAAGTACCCTTACAACCCTTATACCAATGAGAGATGTTCGTAACAATATGAGTATACACAGGCGCAAATATGCAGGTCTCAACAGAACCTACGCATTTTCTCCCCTTGGAGTCGAGACCCTTGGGTCCGTGGGGTACCGAGGCTCTCCGGGTTTTTAAAAAAATATCTGAGCGTCTGGTCGATGCGACGCGTGACCCGAGAGCTGGTGAGTATCAGAAATCAGAAATCAATATCTTTATTTCTTTAGGCTTACAAATTATGCACTTAGACAAGTCAAATTTAATACTATAGGCAATATTTAATACTATAGCATTGCCATACAGCGTGGTAATGCAGCCAGTGTCTTGGGGACGCTTTCGACTGGTATTGACATGGATCAATTGAGCTACCTTTAGATTGTTTGCAACCGTCTGCAATTAGCTCAATGGTTTCAATTGAGCTAATTGCAACTAGTTGTAATTTTTTTTTATTCCTTGATTGTAATTTTCGTTGTTAATAAATATTTGAGTTTAAGTATACACATAATTGAATAATAATAAATACCTTAACAGTAACATAATAATATTGTTTACAGTTACGAAACTGAAAATGGCATCAAAGCTGAAGAAACCGGTACGTTGAAGAAGGCAGCTGGCCCCGACGCTGCTGATGTGATTGTAGCGCAAGGAGGCTTCAGCTACACGGCGCCTGACGGAACTGTCATCAACCTGAACTACGTCGCGGATGACGAAGGAGGTTTTAGACCTGAGGCGAGTTTAACTTAAAAAAACTAGACAAGACACTCGCGAAAGGTTCCGTACCATCCTTACTTTAAACGCGAACGTTTGAATGGATGTTTGTTATTCTTTTACGCAAAAATTACTGAACGGATCAGGATAAATTTTTTGAATTTTGTTCTGGAATATCACATAAGTAAGGTCTTTTTCGCGGGAGGCCGAGTGTACATGTCTATTTCTGCGATAGTACTGAGAGAGCGGTACAGTAACAAATATAGTATTTTTTAAAAATGTAATTGTATTCTTGTAAATTTTAAGAAATACTGAAATTTCCGACTTATTGAAATTGAATTATTTATAATAAAAACGTGCAATTAATTAAAATAAAAGTCCTGATAATATTAAAAAGAATTCGCTGATATTAATAAAATTAATAATGTAAACAATATACATTGAGAGATGATCTACTCGATGGACCGAAAACATTTTAGCTGGTGGCAGGGAATGTTTTGGTAGAAGCGGCTTAGAACCGCTGTTTGTGGTGGTCGTACGAGAAAACTATGTCCAGCAGTGGACATTTGTGGATTGAGATGAGTTCAATAATCTTGACAGAGAGTCAAACGTACAGTTTCCAAATTGAAAATATTTACTGAAAACGAAGCTATACCAAAGCATATAAATTTATTTCTCTATGTTATGGTAAAACACGTCTTTTTAGTAGATGCTGGTTGAAGGAAGTTGTTTTTAGTTTCTTAAAAAAAGATGTAGGGACGTAATTATAAAATTTGAAAGGTGTAAGTCCTTGGATAGGTAGAGGAAAAAAGATAACATGATTATGTTAACAGGATGGAAAATATTGACCTTTGCGGTTGGTCCTAGTAGTTTTATTTTATTTAAAAGTGTTCTATTTTCAGTTAGATTACAAAAACACTGGTTATGACTTTGTTATGTTATAGTTCAAGATATAGAATGATCGTTGTATTTTGGTTGTATATCTTTTTTGCCAATGATATAGTGTAAAACAGTAGCAGCTTATCGATTTCGACTACCTGTATAAGGTGCGAATCATAATTTGTTTTGTTTTTAACCGACTACAAGTTTTTTCGGGGTGGACCGAATAATTTTTTTTATTTGCGTTTTTGCGTGGTGGATTTCAACAGTTATTTTTACGGAGAATGTTCTCTAAGTGCTAGAGATGACCAGTTATTTTGAGATACCACACTAATATTATAAATGAGGAAGTTAGGATGGATGCATAGATTTTATTACCTCATCAATCACGCCAAAACTACTTAACGGATCAGGCTGTAATTGTGAATAGACGCAGTTCTAGGCCTGAGATAAAAAATTTACTTCTTTTCATCAAATTTAACGTAGATGAAGCCGCGGGGCCTAGCTAGTCCTTAATAATATATGATTGATACTTATACGAAGTCTGTTTTTGTTTTTGTAAAAAAAAACATCAAGTATGTTATTATTCGATGTTTCTATTAGTGCTTTTACATGACTCAAATTAATACTTGATACAATGACTAAATATAGAATCTTGTGTATTTCAGGGTGCTCACCTGCCCACCCCACCGCCGATACCACCAGCTATTCAGAAAGCCCTCGACTATCTCGCCACCCTGCCGCCCCCGAGAGCTTGAACCACAAGTTGACCTGACCCGATGACCCCTGATGTTGACCCCGAGCTCACCACACGACCCCGTACCTGTAGAATCCACGAATACTCACGCCGTTTTGTCACAGAATTACATTGCCGTCTGATTCTAGCATCTTGTGTAAATTGTAAATGTCGATGTTCAAATTCCGAATATTAAATAGCCTGATATAGTTGAGAAATTTGTAACATAAATCAGAAGCAATCGGTAGTTCTTTATACGAAACGGAATAATTATTTTATAAATAAGCAATATAAAGTAAAAAAAAATGTAAAATGTGAATTGTTGACTGAACTGTGATAAGATAATGAAAAGTATGTTTTATATTTATTAAGTTTTACTAAAATAAACGCAAAATCAGTGCAAAAGATGCATTGCAAAATGAACAGTCTACCTATTTTCAAATAATGATGGCTCTAGAAAAAATATTACATGTTGTAACATGAAATATTTTAAAACATTCAAACTCTTACAAACTTGTTAACACCATTAATTAATTAATGTTAATTAGTACTCCAGGGCGAGCAAACTCAACAAAGTACTCATACGAGTAAAATATTGCTTTAGTCACGAGACAGTGTATTACTTCTTACCTCACCAAACTAAAATTAAAGATGAGCAACATATGTATGAAATCTACAAATGATGCTTCTAGAATTTTGATGAAGAAGAACCTACAAAAATAATGATGACACATGCGTTCTATAAAACATTAGGCATTTATACATAGAATGTCGACTTAGAGCCTGGCTTAAAGGTTAACCTAGAAGCTTTGGGATCAAGGCCTGCTTATGTTCAGTACCTATTATATGGCAATGTTCCTAGAAAAATAACAATGTCAATATAATATAAGCAAAAGTACCTTTATCACGTAACACCGACATTCTTCTTAGCTATGACAGAAGCAAAACCCGTTTGAAAAAGAACATGCGTAGAACACAAGGTCATTATTGAGGAAAAAGAATAGCAAACTTTTTAAAGAAAATACTTTATCCCTTAAAATACATAGAATTTTGTCACTGCGTTCAACTTTATCCACTTTCTTTAAAAAGTTAACAAATAGTTCCACAAGAATGAAAACCTCTTTTACCAGTTTCGCCTTAAAGTGTCAATGTCACAATATCTCTTCTACTTTAACTTCTTTTGTATAAAGCTTGCTGTGCTATTTTTATAAAACACTGCAACTGTTGATCCTAAGACCCTTTACATGTGGTTGTGGAGTTTAAAAATAATTCTAAATATTTAACAGAAGGCTTAGTTTCTGTTTCAGATAGAATAACAGTTTTGAATTTTTGTGTAGCTAAAGGTGATGCGTCGGTCGAGGCAGCAGGCGTAGGTACTTGTTCATTCAAAACTTGTCAGCCTGTATGTTTGTTGACGTCTTTGCAGATGACGGCACATCAGGCATAAATGATGTTGTAGTATCCGCATCTATAGTTTAGGAAATAAAGTCTATAGGTAGTAGAAGTGTCTTTTCAGATTGTAGGAGAAAATTTTGCGATTGTGGAAGGTATTTTGATGGTGACGGAAGTTTCATTTTGGGTTATAGATGACTCTTCTGACGTTGTTGATCTTCTGGAGTAGTTAAGGAATCGTAAGATTTAGCTGTCCATATAAGTGTAAAAAGTTGTCCTGTAGGCGAGCACAGAAGAGGTTTAAATTTTAGTTTAGAAATTTCTGAAGTATACTTCGGAGAGTCTACTGAACCTGGAGTTGGAGAGTCTTTAGGATGTACTGCAATAAAAGCAGGCTCAGAACCACCTTCTGCATTGTAAGCTACGCGTACAGCAGGTGACGGAAGAGTGGCGAATGGTTCGAAAACTCTTTATCCACAATGTTACTTTTACATGCTTGTTTGCCACCTTGGTGGTATAAAAAAAAAAAAACATTTGAATGTAAAGAAAAATCATCAATCATTATTATTTTTCATTAAAGACATGATATTTACCTTAATGTGATGAGTTAAGCTTTGACTCGTAAGGCTGCTGATGATAAGTATAATATGGCAATGCTCCTGGAAATATCACAATATATAAAAGTTTGGCAAAATTACGCTCATCATGTAACACTGTCATTTATTTTAGGAATTTAACCACTTTGGAAAATAACGTGTACACAAGTTATTCTTGAAAGAAAAATTTATTCGAGATAGTGTAACCAGCGTCTTAGGGAGGCTTCCGATTGGTATTCATCGGTGGATAAGTTGAGCCACCTTTAGACTGATTGATATAGTCGGCACCAAGGTAAGCTCAATTGTTTCTATTTTTAAAACTAGTTTTATTTAAGATATAAAAGCACAGCAAAATTTGTTTGTAATCTTTTATTGGAATATTTCTTCGTAATTAAAAGTTTGATTTATTTACAAAGCCGATTTACATGTCAGATTTCTCTTTCATATTATCATTATTATTAGACAATACAAATACTCGTACTCTTTATTGCACACAAAAACGATAAAGAAAAACAGAACAAACAAAAAACTATCAAAAAAACACTGTGGACGGCCGAACCACTAGGAGCGGTAACAAAAAGCTTTACAGAATAGTTATCGAAAAACTTATAAAAAAAACAGTGACATTTTAATTAGTTTAAGTAAAATAAAGCATCATCATGAATAGCTCTATCGTATTAACGATCATCACTTTTTCTGTTGCCTACACCCGTATGTGTACCAAAGTATTTATTTAATTGTTGTATAGAAGACTAAGTTAATTTTTATACAGCTTAGATCTTAATAATAGTTTGTGTCAATAATACATGCACCCTGTAGGACACTTTCATAAGGTTCAAAGTGATTGTCGTGCATTTTTGACAGAAGGTTTAGTGACAGGTTCAGGTGTAGTCGCAGTGGCGAGGTATGCGAGGGCGCGCGCGATCGCGGGCGGGATGGGCGGCGGAGTCGGCAGGTGGGCGCCGATTGGTCGGTAACCGTGCTCGTCGGCCGTATAGGTGATACTGAAATCGTTGCCTTCTTTATCCTGAAATTAACAAAATAAAAGTTATTTTTTTATTTCACTTAATCCAAAAGGCTTTGTCGCTGACTGGTTTTATCTGAAACTAAAAACTAATATCTACAAAAATAAACCTTTGGATCGCAGGCTGGTCAACAAATGGATAGGTATTTAACCCTTTCACTGCCTAGCGTTTGACAGAAAAGGATGTGTAGCGGAGGAGATGATCACGGGCATAGTGATAGTCATAAAATGCTTATAGTGAGCGATAAACGTTTGCGTGCAAAACCAACTACTTTATTCATAGGGATGTACTTAATAAATTGTCTCCATTTAGCATTAATATTCATACCGTGTAAGAAAAACCACCGGAGACAGCTTCACCGGCGGCTTCGTCGATAGATCTCAGCTGACCTTCTGAATGAGCCTTTGTGCCGTCACCGCCTTCGTAACTGAAATAAATAACTTTAATAATAAGCGTCTAGAAGTGAATGACAATGTGTCATGGAAAAAATCCCCTGTGACTTATTTAACTTGTTTCTAACACGAGTTACACTTCGCGTTTAATTGAACCATGTACTATTGAGAGCCAAAGGTAGGTGGTAAAGTGTGTTTGTTAGACCACTTCAATATCTACTTAATGAAGGAAGAAGCAGAGAGGTGCACAGTATCCCGGGGACGGTAATTAGCTATTTTTATCCCTCAAAATGCGTGCGAAGCTGAGGGCAGGACCAATGAAATACTGTTTGTTTAGTACAAGTGAATACAGTTTGATTACGAAAAAAGTTTTCGAGAACTCGATAGAGTTTAACTTCATCTATTCCAATATTCCGCGAGAAAGGCTTCCGTCAAAATCTCTCAAAACCATTTTAAAACGAAGATCAAGTTAGTGTGAAACAAAGCACAAAACAAAGATACTAGAAGCATGAAATTATTCAACCATTGTCAAACTATGAAAGAGACGAAAACATTTTTTTTTCTTCAACGTAAGCTAATGCAAAACCGGTACGATAGACCTAGTTAACTATTTCAAATACATTGTACTTTAAATAGTTAATCATTTTTCATGTAACTGTGAAACGTCATACCTATAATGAAAATTGCCACTATGAGCATAAATGTAATTCTCCATTTCGACTATCGGAACAACAGGATCGCGCACTCGTTTTGTCTTTACTTCTTCTTTTATCGTCTCAATGTTTAATGGACTTGGTCTGGCAGACTCAATTCTTCGAGGCTTAGCAGATTCACTTCTACTCAGCTGCGGTTTGACTGCTTTGGTTACTCCGGTCTCAGATTTGACAGAATCCTCCTCTATTTGTATTTGAGGTTTGGCAGATTCGTTTCTTCTCAGCTGTGGTTTATCTGGTATTATCCTCCGGCTTTTGGATTTGAATGAATCATCATTACCTATCTGAAGTTTGGTAGATTCGGTACTACTTAGCTGTGGTTTGTCTAGTTTTGTCCTTTGGGTGTCCGATTTGACAGCAACATCATTTTTTGTCTGAGGCTTGAGAGATTCGGTTCTACTCAGCTGCGGTTTGACTGGTTTAGAGCTCCAGGTATCAGATTTGTCAGAATCCTTAATTTCTATCTGAGGTTTGGCAGATTCGGCATTACTTAGCTGTGGTTTGTCTAGTTTTGTCCTTCGGGTATCCGGTTTGACAGAATCATAAGTTTTTGTCTGAAGTTCAGTCGATTCGGTTCTACTCTGCTGTAGTTTGTCTGGTTTCGTCGTTGTGATTTCAGATTTGTCTGGACTTTCATTAACTATTTGAGGTTCCTGAGTACTTTGATTTGTAAAATTGGCATTCTCTGCAGTAGCTTTGATATCTAGTGGTTTTCGTCTACTTACACGCTTGATTTTCCTTCTACGTTTGTTCGTTTGTTCCTGCTCTGCTGCTTGTGAATTTTGGGTATTATCAGAGGGACTATCGTAAATAACTGCAACTGGAATATGAAGTTCACCAAGTGCTCGTGCTGTAGGCCTAACAAGAATATCTTCTGTTTCACTCTCTGTTTCATTTTTATCAATTGGTTTCAATTCATGAATTTCTTTTGGCGCTAAAAGTTGACTTCCTTCTGTTGTTGATACTTTTTGCTTTACATTCCTGTCGCGGCTGATATCATAATATTTTGGTTCGGGTGCCTTCACATCGATGACGTCATCTTCGTAAACTACTGAAACTGGTATGGGGTTGTAATCTTCTACTGATGGCGGATGATTCACACTATATCGTCTTTGACCATCATTTTCGTTAATGCATATTACGAAATGTATAAACACAATCAGTGAAAATCCTATGAGACGCATTTTATTTTCGCTAATTTAAAATTACATAAAACTACACACCGCTCACACGCATGAGATTATAATAAATATGAATAAGCTTAGATTCTAATGGTACCTGTTGTTTTTATAAAATATAAGAAATTACTAGTTTGACCAGAACCGGTTACTTCAATAATGTTTAAACAATTTTGTAAATAACGTAGAGTCACGTTTATATTTTAAGCTGATATCATTAATCACTTTGAAGATATTAATAATTAAAAAACGAGATAAGTTTTAGCATAAAAAATAAATGAAAACAAATTGTATACCTAAAACAATACCCTATATGTATTAGACACCTAAGGAACACATAAACGTGACCGTGGTTTATTTTTAGCTTCTATCAATATTGGACACAAATTGAAGTGAAGATAAAATCAATAAACACCTTACTTCTTATATTATTTAGATAATTAAATAGTTAAAATTTTATTTGTCTAAGTGCTTATTTTGTAAGACTAAAGAAAAAAAGTTCTTAATTTCAGATTTCAAACAGAAATATTTTTGTGTTGTAATTATGTAAGGCTAGATTAGTAAGTTCTTGTTGGTGGAATATTCTGGTCAAGGAATTTTATACTCACCAACACTGATAAAACTATGAAAAACAGCCTTCAATTAAATAAGCACGCACATTCAGGTTTATTCAGGATCTCTCATTTGGTTTATTAGATACTTAAGTTATGTACGTCATTAAGTTTTATTTTTCATGCCTAAACAATAAAGCATAATGTTTAGTAGCTTCAGCTGTAGTTATTTAAACAGAATATATAAATAGCACTGAAAACGTTAGAATTGAAATCTTCAGTCCACAAACAAACCTTGTCCAGAGTGGCCAATAATTTTATCGCGCCAAAGGGTCACCAATCATGTCTCATTGTTGACATCTACGATTGTGCAATTTTCCAAATAAATCTACATCAGACATACGTTAAGGTTGAAGTATTTAGCATCCACGAAGTTCCACCGGAAGGCGGGGGGAGGGTAGTGTAAATAGATGAGTCTTACTTATAAGTGGTGTAGAAGTCTGGAGTAATCACTCAATAGTCAATATCTAGAGTGAGTACAGTAGAGATGTTTTTAAAATTAATTTGCTTGTATGTTGCGGTGGTGTGTGTGAATGGAGCTCCCCCTACTGGTGTGGTGCCTTTGGAAAAGGAGCAACCAACAGTTATAGCTATCTTAGCGCAATCTGCAGAGTTGGTAACGAATGGAACATTCAAATTCAGGTACGAAAAAAGAAACAAAACGTGAATATTAAATACAGTTTAATCTAAATTGAATATTTGACTAAAGGATCAGCACCATGCAAGTTAAGAAAAAAATGTTTTAATTTTTATTAAGCTACCGCTAGACCGTTTAATGGCACGTGCATCCTAAAATAATTAAATGAAATTACTAAATTAAAAATACTTATCGATAAATATTATTTTAACAGTTATGAAACCGCAAATGGTATAAAACGCGACGAGACTTCATACGACAAGGTCCAGCCTAAGAGCAAAAACAGTGCCTCAAGCAATGAAGCTGGCGAAGATAAGAGTGATGAGAGCAACGAGATCCATGTGCAACAAGGATCTTACTCATACACCGCTCCCGATGGCTCAGTCATCACTGTGAGGTAAGAATAACTTCTAGCTTTCAATCGAAGATAAAAGTATCAACTCCTAAAAACCATGACAATTAATTACTTAATTAACAAAGAAAATTCCAATTAATAAAAACCAAATAAGACTAGTAAATGAAATTGAAACAATTAAGATGTCTGCAGACGGTTGCAAACAGTCTTAAAGTAGCTCAACTGGTCCATATCAATACCAGTCGGAAGCGACCCCATGACACTGGCTGCATTCAAAATAAATAATAATAATAAATAATAATAAATAATAAATAATTCCGGACAGTCTACACAGCATCATCTAGCCCCAAGCTAAGCAGAGCTTGTGTTATGGGTACTAGATGACTGATATACTTAATACAATATACTACATAGATAGATATAAATATAAATATAAATCACTTAATTGTGAAGGAAATAAGTGTAAAACATTTGTCTATACGATGTCTATAGAATTCATAAGGTTTTTCTTACAAATAATGAATTTCTGTTGAATAGTCCTTTAAGATAACAATATTACAAAGACAATTTAGAACACATTAAATTGTTACAGATACATCGCAGATGAAAATGGTTTCCGGCCGATAGGTGACCATCTTCCGAAGGCACCTGCTCTATCAGTAGCTGCCTTTGCAAGATCTTCTAAAAACAAGGGGAGTGATAACGCCGCAGGTGGTTCTGAGTCTACTGCAGCCATCGTTGCAGCTCCTGCCCGGAACTCTCCAAAACCACCTTCAGGTGCTCTAAAAAAGGCTGGCAGTATTAAAATAGAACCAAGAATAGCAGATCTGTCATTGGAGCAAGAGTCTACAGCCAAACCTGAAGATACGTCTAAAGAACCTTCCTCAACCCCAGGAAAATCTTCCACATCCCAAGAAGATTCTTCCACAACCACTGAAATACCTTCTACAACCGCAGAACACTCATCAACAACCCAATCTGAATCTTCCACAACCACCGTAATACCGTCAACAACCCCAGAAGACTCATCTACAACCTCAGATGACGCATCTACAACCCAAGACGAATCTTCTACAACCACCGAAACATCCACAACTGCAGACGTGTCTTCTACAACAGAAATCGCTTCAACATCAGATGCAGGTTCTACAGGACTTGATTCCCCAACCACTTCCAATGTGATGTCATCTGAAGTAACATCAACAGAGGCAGCATCAACCACTGAACAGAGTTCTACTAAATCAACAAGTTCAGAAGAAGCAAGCACACCCACTGCCTCCACCACTGATGCTTCATCTGATTCTACACCTAATACCACGACCGATGCAACCACTGTCTCTAATAGTGTTTAAATTAAAAGAATATGTGGCTCCGTTTTATAAAAGTGATAATTGTTGATTGTTTTTTGTATGATACCAAGAAAACGTGAAATGTGATCTAGGTGCGCGAAAGAGCGTCAGCCAAGTTTTAAAATATAACATTTCAGAATGATACACATATGGTTTGTTTAATCTTAAATTACCGAGTCTAATAGAACTTGCATCATTTTGTTGAAGAAAAATCATAAACAGTATGTAAGTAATAAAAGAAAGAACATTATGTACAAGATATAGAATATAGAGCGTGCTTAAAGGTCAAGATCACTCCAGTTCGCATACATATGCAGTGTTAAGAACTCTAGCCTCTAGATTGTGTAATGCAATGTAGAGCATCCATTTTATCCTAAACCTTCTTGTAGATTAGTTGATAATAACGATTTTCTAAGAATAGATTACTTGTGTCAAAGTAAAGAACTATATTCAGTGTTGGACGACGATGATAAGTTTTTCAAAATCAAAAATTACTTTGACCTGTTTTATTCTTATGAGATCATACAATACAATATAGCATTTCGAGCTAACAAGACAATTGAAAGGAATCCATCACGTTTTGACGTCGCGTGTATTCTATGAGAAATGTATCGTGACGTAAATATTTAATTGACTTAAGAATACCTCTGTAGCATGGCGGGTAAACGCCTGCAACGCAAAAGCATGTGGTTTCGATTTCAGCTTCGTGACAAACGATTGTACGAACTGTACTTTGCAGATAATGTTTGGTCAAGATTCAAGATTCTTTATTTATCTATTTTGGTCTATTTTTCTATGTATTTTCAGGGATATGACTTATGAGTATATGAGTTCTATTCCGCAGCTTGCTCAAGTTGGTGGGAAGATAATGCTGTGTAAAGTCTAGTATCATTTCTTGATTATTATTTATAACTTAGTCATGGTTTTGTCCCGATCAGACCGCGCTCGGACCAAACATAAAGTACCGTCTATTTAACAGCAAACATTCACATGATTTAAGTAGCGTTGTTTGTATCAAACATAACGTTGTACAAAATTAACACGCAGCTACTTGACATTGTCAGCTATTTAACACCTCCCCGCTAATGGTTAGAGCAAAGAAAATGTCATTAGAGCGAATAAACCTTTGAAGTAATTGATTCCAAATAGGCAAAGATATACAAACTTATTCTTGGGATCTTTAAAAATAGATCTTTTGACGTCATTTTATATAGAAAAGAATTTATATATTCTCGAGAATCTTATCGAATGTGTTGTATTTTACATAACTCAATATAAAACATATAATTTTCTGCTACTAAATCAATCTATGACGCTGATTTATGAGAATTCATTAGTCTAAATAAAAGTGGGTAAAATATGTATATGTAACGATGCTTCTTCAAAGACTGATAGCTGATAAATGCATAAAAAACTGATTACTAAACGATGTACAACTATTCTCGTGATTTTCATAAAACTAACAGAGATAGGTACTTCATTCTACATTCCTTTGACTAAATCTATCAAGATCTGAAAAATTAAGGAAGCTTGCCGATGTTAAACCGCTTCTATATGATAGAAAATATTCCAAATTAATAAATAATGCTGGACAAACCACATCATCAAGGTAGGTAGAGCTGTGTTATGGGTACTAGACGACTAATATACTTAACATAAAATATATTACATTAGAACACATAGAAAACATGCAGAACCCCGGTTTGAATCATTTCCCCTGCGTCGATGTGGCTCTGCGTCGATGCTCGGCTCGCTGGATTCAAGGTCATAGGTACAGTCTAATCTAGCTCTCGGTAGTAGGAATAGTCAATATAAACGCATTTTGTCTTAGATAAACACTTCAAGATACCTCTGTATGAAGTAGGTAGGTATATTATCTACTTTACAGACTGAACAAACATTTATCCAAGGAGGGAATCGAACCCGTAACCTACAGCGTCGCAGGCCGACTTTCGCCCGCCGTGCCACATCAGTCGTCTGAATGATAACTGCCCGATGTCGTGGGATGTAATTTTGCTCTGATGGATGTTTTCCTCGCCATCAATTTTATGCAATCAAAGATATTATCAAAGGTACAGTTCTAGAAATGTAATGAAAATGGCATCTCTGTTGCTTACTATGTTAAAGAAATGGTTCATCCGTAACACTTGTTCTATTATTTTTATTAACAACGAACAAAAAATGTTAAAAAATAGATAAAAATTAAAAGTAGTACCAATTATTTACGATTGACGACCCTTGTAGCTTGGGCGAAGGTCCGCCTCCGACGCTGCAGGAGGTTAGAACGCACGGGTTTGATTCCTCTTCGGTATATTTTATTTGAACGATGCAGATGGATGTACGTAGAGATATTTTTGTTTATTACCGTTTGCTTAACCCTAAAGAGAAAAAGAGATATGTGTATACATAGAATAATAAAAATATATGTCGCAGATCGCTGCGTTTCCAGACCTCATTCTATTTCATACTAGCGAGCCTTCGTTTTGATACCATGCATTTCATAGTCAAGAGTAATGATAACTTCTTGATATGTATTCGGTCTCTTTGCTCTATAGGCGGCCAGGCCATAGAACATGTGATTCAAGGACAACAGACTGTTGATGGACAAATGTCATAAAAGAAAATTAATTACTTTGGTTGCAATATGACAGTGAAGATTTTCCAAATTTTTATTCTGAGTTGATCCGGCTTAGAATAATTACGCTTAGAACCGCAGTAGGGTCACGCGAAGCGTGGACATTTAAAGGTAGCCTGTAAAGGCTACGTACATCTCTCGACTCGTCAGTACATTATGTCAAGTCCTACGGGGAAGAGCTCCCTGAATTTCTAATAAAAATGACCTATTGTGCAGTGAAAGGATGTCACAACTCATCACATAGTCACCAAAAACAGTCGAAGATTCTATTTCACGGGTAAATACAACCTGGAAACTTATATTCTTGAGTAAAACATTAGTTTTGTCTCAAAAATAAAATGTAAACAAAACAGACGTCAATACAATGAAATGTTGCAAGCTATTGAAAAAATATTTTACCCCATACGTAATTTTTCGTTTTTAGATTTCCTTCTGATCAGGTTGTTGCTTCTCTATGGATTGAAAATTCAGACTGAATCGTAAAGAATGTATACAGGGTGTAACAAAATTAAGGCACAAACTTTAAACTGGTATTGACATGGATCATTTGAGCTATCTTTAGACTGTTTGCAACCGTGTGCAGTTAGCTCAATGGTTTCAATTGTAAATACTAGTTAAATTTTAATTATATTGTTTTTTATTATTTTGGCTCCATATCTAAGCACGCCGCTTCCACTGCATTCGATGATGACTGATGGTCGATGACCGCGGCGGCCGCGCGGCCGCTCGTTAGGGCACCGTTGACGTGTTTAGGCTTATAAAAGAGATATACAGAGTGATTTTTTTAAATTTGACAGTATGGGGAAATCCGAATCTAAAGGAGATAGAGGAAAAGTGTCTAAGGAGACATTAGGTGTTTTTTTATGTAAACAAATTTGGCTCGTTCAAATTTGTGGTCAAGCGTGAGTTGTTCTTAAAAAATGATAAAGTTGGTCAATTTTTTTTGACGCGGATCGACTCTTTTTCATGTAAGGATTATTTCATTGTTTGGAAAGAAAAAAATCTGAACAGCAGAAGTTGGTCAAATTTAATGAAAACTAATCTTCATACAGTTGGTTTATTACTTGAGTAAATGTTCGATGTGGCCGCCGTCTTGTCTTATGCAGGTACGAGCACGCTTCAAGACACTTCTAGTTGCATTTAACAGAGACTTATGGTGAATTGTGTTGTAAACAGCATCTTTTAATTCTTGTACGGAGTTGTATCGGGATACATAAATTCGACCCTTAACCCCATAAGAAAAAATCTAATGGCGTTAAGTCGGGCGATCGTGGGGGCCACTTTATCGGCCCATATGTACCCATCCAACGGTTTGGAAACTGCTCGTCCAAACATAGTTTACTTGCCCTACTGTTGTGGGCTGGTGCACCATCTTGTTGGTAGATTATCTTACCAAAGTTGAGAAAAAGAACTTTTCCTCTATCTCCTTTAGATTCGGATTTCCCCATACTGTCCCATTTAAAAAAAATACTCTGTATACAGGTACGCAAGTAATTTTTTTTTAATTACAAAAACACAATTGCGTGCATAAGAGTTTATTGCCTAATGTAATGAAAATTCATTATTTATTTAATTTTCGGAAATTAAAGGGCGGGATTGTTTTAAAATATTTTCCTGAATTCAGTGTTCAGATCTACAACCCGCCTAAAAGTTTGGTCCTTTATTTTTGTTACACCCTGTAAATTTCTGAAATTTGGCAAATAAATTTCCATGCGGGCGAAGCCGCGGCGCGCAACTAGTTGGTAATATGTAAGGGGTATGTTATACTAACGGGACGATTTCTGAACGTTGAACGCTCCATTGACGAATGAATCAATGCATTTATGAAAAATCATCTAACAGAAAAATGATTAGCTATGATTGTACAAAATGTTAAAACTTCCCTACTTTATGGGGAAAAGGTTATGATTGCAACATTATTCGTGCGTTTGTGTGCGTGTCGGCTGATGTAATCACGTGCCGCTTACCCACACATTGGTTGTTTTTTGACTTCTAGATAAAGCAGAATTTTTTGTGAAATTATCTCTCTATGCCTTATTCCTCTAAGTGATCCGGTATGAAATAGAATGAGGTCTGGAAACGCAGCGATCTGCGACATATATATCTAACTTGTGTGTAATATCTTAAGTAAAAGCATAACACAAGCACTACTAAGCTTGGGGCTACATATTGTGTGAATTCTCCAGTACGTATTATTTATTTACAGACTGTTGACTTATGTACAGTAAGGACAAAGTTTCTTGGCAGTTCTGAACATAGGCTCTGCGAACTTTTGCGCATGCACAGTTGCAAAGAAAACTGTTATTGCCATATAAACAAATATACAATCAGAAAATATCTAATACAGGGAGAAAATACTGATTAATAATAATAATGGCATTAAGCCATTATTATTATTCAGTGTTTGTTTTTTTTAATCTTTAAATTGTATCATATCTCAATATTTATCCTATTACTTTGTTTTATTATTTAAAAAAATGAACAAAAACACAACAAACACTTTTGTACGCAACTGTGGTCAAGACAGAGATAGCGTCACAAACACTAAACCAATGCTGACGTGTGACAGAGACAAAAACCTCGTACCGAGTATTGCCGATAAAGATCGAAGTTAACAAAAGTCAAGATAAAAGAGATGTGCAATGTGCGTACTCGTGGGTGTTGTTTAGGGCTCCCACACAAAACTGCGATTTGGTGCGATGCGATGCGATTTGATGCGATTTGATGCGATGTCACACGAACTTGATTTGCGAATTTCTGCGATGCGAATTTGTGCGGCGAACCGTTTTGTAGGGTAACCATATCTTCAAGTTTAGTCCGCCGTATTGGACGTGTTTTTAGGAAGCGTAAGATGGATCCCAAAAAGATAATTGAACCGATTTAAGCAAAAATGATCCAACCCACACAAACCTCATTTCGAGATAATCGATATTTAAGTTTGTGGCGGTATTTCTCTAGCTTTGTAATACAAAATGTTGTTATTTTAATTTAATTTAATGCTATGTAAACTCAACTTTTTTGCTATAAATAATATAAAGAATAAATTGTAATAGTTTAGTAGATAATTGGGAAAACTTGCGCCTGGATCATTATTACAAAATTAATTTTGTATGGAAAGAGCTATGTAGGGTGCAAAAATTAAAATGCAAAGATGATTCAAAGTGTGTTAAAAATTAGTAATCATTTTTGTGTTTTAAAAGACAAAACAAACAAAATTGGCCCTACTCCTCGTCCAAATCAGAATAAGGTTCATCACATAAACCATCTACATCGTCTATTATTGCAGCTTCCCTTCGGTTTCTTAAATTAATCAATGCAATCATCTGGTATCTAATATTAGATCTGCTGGCCCTGTACTTATTTTATTTTATTTATTTATTTTTCGTTAAAGTACGAAACACACAGAAGCCGGAGGCGTGGCGGAGGCAAAGGCGTGCGAGTTGTATTCTATGGAATCCTATGAAAGCCTACACACACACCGCAGGCCGTGGCGAACGCGGTGCCATAGGAAAAACCGGCACGCCTTCGCCTTCGCCACTCCTCCGGCTTCTGTGTGTTTTGAACTTTATATACTTTATTTCGTTTACGTACTTAGATGAAATAGCAATTTTAAATATTAACTTGTCAAATCTTAACTTGTTTTATATCATCATCATCATAATCAACCTATATTAGTCCACTGCTGGACATAGGCCTCCCTCAATGAGCGCCATAGCTCCCTGTCTTCAGCTTGACGCATCCAGCATCTGCCAGCAGTCTTTTGCAGATCGTCATCCCACCTGGCCGGAGGGCGTCCTATACTACGTTTGCCAAGTCTCGGTCTCCACTCAAGAACACGTTTACCCCAACGGTTGTCGGTTCTTCGCGAGATATAGCCGGCCCACTGCCACCACTTCAGCTTGCTAATTATTTGAGCTATGTCGATAACTTTGGTTCTCTTTCGGATGTATTCTTTACGAATCCTATCCTTCAGAGAAACTCCGAGCATAGCTCTTTCTATAGCTTTCTGAGCTCTTTGAACTGATGGACCAGCTTAATATTATAGTTTGAATCATTGTAGCAAATTAGAACGGTTATATGTTAGGGTAACAAAAGCAACACAAAAATGATTCAAGTGGCATGAAACACTTATACATTTTAAAAAATGGTCTTCGACATGACAGTTGTGGGTTGGATCATATGGATTTTCCACATTTGTGAACATAGAGGTGTGAGTCTTTGATATGTTAAAATATACCTTATTCTGATTACATTGGTTAAAAAAACTCGAAATTGACTAGGTTGTGGGTTGGATCATTTTTGCATAAATCGGTCCAATTGCACTGCTGTTATTGTTAAATAGATATAAAAGAAAAAGAAGATTCTGGATTCATTCATTTAATACGATTATGAACTCTGAAGGGAACTATTTTACTCGAAATTACTATGAGTTGAGAACTGAAGCAGTTTTTTTTTACAACACAAAGAAGGCGGCTCAGGCGCCGCGCTCTTTCGCTAAAGTTGTCTCAGAGCGGACTAAAAGGGGGGTCACCAAGTATGACGTAATATGACAGGAATACGCGATGCAAATGAGATCTGACGTTATCGTGCGAGCTCGCAGATATTTACGATGCGATGCGAGCTCGCAGTTTTGTGTTTGAGCCCTTAATCGATTATTATTTAAATCGATTGAAATTAAGTGATAAAAAATGTTTATATTCGATTTTATAATGAGGTTTTAAATGTTCTTAAACAGTCGTTACTCAAATAGTATTTAATAGATTTCTAAAATTTAAGTAAATCATGTCTTTTAAAATAGAAAACATAGTTTTACCAAAAAAATTTTTTAATCCTTAATAAATAATAATTAATTAATGAGTAAATTCACTTTATTAGTAAATTTAGCTACTTAAATAATCTTCTATACCCTAAAATGAATGAGTTCAAAATGAAACTAATCGATTATGAAATTCGATCGATTATAGGATTGATTGTTTTTCTGTAAGGTGCGTCTCTAGCCTAGACCACCGCCCCGCGCACCCTACTCATGCCACCTTTTGGTTCCTAAAAAGTGTTGCTGCGCAGCCTTCCGCGCGTAGTTCAGAACTGCCAAGAAACTTTGTCCTTACTTTATTATGTAGATAATCTTACCGTGATGCTGGCATAATGCGAATCGCAAAGCGCCGTATCATCATGGCACGCGCGAGTGTCACTAACCTCAAAGCGCTTATTACGAAACAGCTGATCTCAAACACAGCAGAATAGTCGAAACGTGCAATTGAAATCACTATGGTTACCATAGTAAGCCCACACGTTGGATTCTTGCGGTGTGACTGCGGCCATACTCACTTTGAATACGTTTTCGTCCATTTTTGTTTCGTGCGGTAACGTACGATTACGCACATTATACAGAAAGAAATTGGCAGCAACGGCAACTCAGTTCCAATATTTTCGCGGTAACATCACGATATACTTAATCAAACACTATTTTGAAATCGAAATTGACACTTTTATTATTATAGACCATAGAAATCGTACATCAATCAATACGCTACGC
Organism: Eupithecia centaureata; assembly: GCA_944547425.1. NCBI lineage: Eukaryota > Metazoa > Arthropoda > Insecta > Lepidoptera > Geometridae > Eupithecia > Eupithecia centaureata. The sequence continues at coordinate 5,878,615 of OX155681.1, read as the reverse complement.
CATTACACACGTCGTGTCTAATACACGGGTGTTACATAAAATCTAGGCGGTGGTTCGCTTGTCAGTTTAGCAACGTTTAGTATCTGTTATCAAGTTGCGCAAGAGATTGGAGAGGGTGCGTGCCCGCTACGCCCGTGATGCGCTTCATTGCTATCATCATAAGATTAATTGGAAATGCATTTGAAAAACGAACCTTTGCATGTCGATCAACGATGGTAGCAATTAGTAGAATTGGTTTATTCGATTTTTTTAAAATTCGTATTATCTGAACTATGAACTTTGAACTATGTGTTGGCAGCTATGGGATTTGCAAGATAACCGGTCCATTGACCTCTTCTACTTTCTTTCACAAATCTAGTTCGATTATGTGGTTCTTTTCTGCCTCTTGGGATAGTTGATGGCAGTTCGGATGCCAATCAAGGAAGGTTGATCGATTACGATATAATTATGCGTAGATTAAGAATTGGCCAAAGCGGTTGCGGCGACTAATTTAACTCTGACACTGGAACAGTTGACTAAGGAAACTCACCAGATAAAGGGCCGTAGGTTTTTTGCTACTGCAATTGCCAGCCGAGGTAATTTTAGCTCTAGAGGATAAGGGAAAGGCTACGACGATTCCCCATGGAAATAAAAAAGTTGTATATATTGTAGATATTTTTAACATAGGTATAACATAGGCATTCAAGTTGCCAAATTGGATGAAGTTACAAAAATGGTGTTTCAATCAACCTTTTGTTGACAGCTGATGTGTAGTTATGTTGTAAGTTTTAAGAGCTCGTCTTGTGTGATGTTTCCAAATCGATTTCCTAAATTCTTGATGGCTTTGTTTATCAAGTTCTAAAAACAAATAATGTCTTTGTTAGTCTGCAATGTAATAAAACTTTCATTGATTTTGATATCTACTACCAACTTATATTAAATTATGTAAGATAACTAAGAATAGGTTATTATGACAAATAGGTTTTACCACTGTAGTATATGTCGAAAATGATGATGTCATGAAATGTTGGTATTTCAGTTGTAAATCATTGAGTGATAAATATCTCTTGACCTCTTTCTTTTCAACCGTCTTCAAAAAAAGGAGAAGGTTCTCAATTCAACAGTATTTTTGAAGTGTTTTAGTAAGCTTAAAACTTTTTTCTGTATGAACTGATTTTAATAACTCGTTAGGTATTTGAAAGCTGGTACTTCTAATATTATCCTATTTGAATTGGCCAGTAATTTTTGAGTTATCTTTAATGATGCGTACGTTTTTGTCTTAAATACATTTATGGTGTTCTCATACTTTCTTAAGAATATGAAGTCAGTTTAAATGTTTTTGATTGGTGGTTTATTGTTTTTATACACTTGTGCATTATAAGTCCACTACGGGACAAAGGATAACGAGTGCCATAGCGCAGCTAGCTTAATCTAGCATCTGCCTAATCTTAAGCAGATCGATCATCCCACCGGGACAGCATTTTTGTAGCGTCCCAAAACTCACAACCGAACAAGATATTATGTATGTATATCCTACGCACAGATTTGAACCTCTTGAGACTGGCCGCTGTAGCCGAAATTCGGTTACAAATACATCTCTTTCTTCTGAATTTCTTGTCTAATTTGGGTCATTTTAAATATCAATATCATGTGATAAGAAGTACAATTTAGTGACAATACGATCACTTACAATGAGGCTTATATATCCGGAATATTGATAACGAAATATGAAATTCAAAATTATGTATTTCAGTGAAGTTACAATTACAACTGTGAATACTTGTAGTTAAATTATTTTCTCCTTAATTGTAATATTTTTGAAAAAGATTTCTATGAATTTAATTTATGATTATATGATATGAAGGTCATTTGTCTAGTAGAATCTCAAGCGATTTAATGGCTAACTTGATGGAATTCCAGTTTAATTTGCCATTCAACCTACCTCGTTATCTTTGTGCCGAGTGACAAATTATGTTGTGTGATTTTGTAAACCACACAACATAATTTTAAAAAGAGATTATGATACTGTTACGGCTTTTTATCTAGAGTTTCTACCGAACAAATTTCGTTGGAATCGTCTAGATGAACAAGGTCGTCTCAGAGAATTTGTGGGTGGGTGTTCATTGCCCATTGATGATGGGTATATTCGATTAAAATATTTATGAGTTGGTGAATATAAATCACTGAGAATACTAATCAGGTAGGTACGTACATTTACGAGACTTGATTTTTTTGGATTTATTTTTTTAACAGCAATATGTTTTGATGTCGTCCAAATGTCTTTAATGATCTGTTGATTTCTATTGATCATTATCATATTTTTATATTATTATTATTATAACTTTTTATAAAGATAAATGAAGAGAATGAACATTACAATAAATGAGTAGAAAAAAACAAAACTTGTATATACAGGGTGTCCCAGAAGTCGACGTCAAGCCGCGAGCGGATGACAGGCCGAGTCGAAATAGTGAAAAAAAAAATAAAAAAAAAATCTAAGTTTTGTTTTTTTTTAATTATAGGTATTTATTAAATTTCGGCAAAATCTACACCCTGTGATAGTGTTTTTACTCCCATTCCTACAATTTTTAACTTTTTTAAATTATTTTTTTAATTATGTAACCCTGAATAATGCTTCTGTAAATTCTTGCCTAAAATTTTAAGCTAAATGCCCCACCTTGGAAGAAAATGACACTATTTGCTCAACTAAGTATTAAAAGTGAAATCAGTACATTTTTTTTTCAGTACAGGCAGTTAAAGTGGGCCAAAGATTTTACTTTTAATACTTAGTTGGGCAAATAGTGTCATTTTCTTCCAAGGTGGGGCAATTAGCTTAAAATTTTAGGCAAGAATTTACAGAAGCATTATTCAGGATTACATAATTAAAAAAATAATTTAAAAAAGTTAAAAATTGTAGGAATGGGAGTAAAAACACTATCACAGGGTGTAGATTTTGCCGAAATTTAATAAATACCTATAATTAAAAAAAAACAAAACTTAGATTTTTTTTTTATTTTTTTTTTTCACTATTTCGACTCGGCCTGTCATCCGCTCGCGGCTTGACGTCGACTTCTGGGACACCCTGTATACTTACAATTGAAACAATTGAGCTAACTGCAGGCGGTTGCAAACAGTCTAAAGGTAGCTCAATTATTTTAATAACCAGTGACGTGTATAAATAAAATGGAAACAAAATTGGTAACGGACGATAACCTTAATTGAAAAAAAAAATGGCTATTAGTTTTATCATGAAATATCTTCCATAAAATCGAGCAAGACTGTTAGAAAGCCATGCTTTTGATTGACATACCATTAGGACTAAGTGTTTAATAAAACTTTGAATTAAAGGATTATCTATCTATCAATCTATTACCAGTATAAACGGATAATGTCAATATCGGAAACAGTAACCAAAAAATGGATTCACCGCTGCAGCCCGTTGCACCAGGCCGTCGAAAGTCTGGTGGCACAGCAGAAGGCGGCTCGTGGCAGGGGTGTGGTATAAAAGCGAGCGCACCACTACCACACTGACATAGTTCACGACACACCACGTGCTTCATCGCCGCACGTCAACCCACACACAACAATGAAGCTTCTGGTAAGTGGAGTGAGCTTTTCTTTAACCTTTCTTATCAATACGGCTACTATCACTATCATGGTTTAGATATTGGAGCACTTTTCCTTTCGAGTTTGAAGGATAACTTCTTATCAGCTGTTGTGAGAGGCGGCACCAAATAGGGTCGGTGAGGAGCAGATTTGAACTTCGACATTTAAATGCCCCCGACTTCGAATTCCAACGTTTCATTAGGTGCTTGATTTTAATCAGACTTACATTCTTGTTTGAATATTTTAGGGACTTGGGTGAACCAGTATTGCTTAACTTTGCTTATATTTTATGTTTTACAAATAAGTAGGTACCTAATTTATTTTAATAGCTTAACTGTTAACCGTGATTCGGTTTGTCTGTAAAGAAGTGTTCATCAAAAACAAAATGGGTTAGTTAACAGCTTCGTCGATTGACTTTGAGGTTATTATAAATGTATGAAGAACTTGTGCTTTTATTCTAGCTTCTTTACTTGTGTCTTATAGACCATATGAGTCGTATATTTTATATTCTAGTTTGATACGAGTTTATCCGTATATTTTTTATAAATTAGTATTTATAGAACTTTTGTCGTTGATGTCATCAACTCCCATTCATGGTAAATAAATTAAAGTGATGAGGAAATTAAGTATAGCACATTTTTTCTTAATTTTTATTTGTATGGTTATTTCTTAATTTTTTTTGTATATTTTTTTGTATTGATTGACTTGTCTTAGAGCTTATTAAATTAAGTTATTGATTTCTGATCTCCCGAACATTGAGTAAATATAAATAGATATATATTTAGCATCATTTATAACTCAAATGTGTTCCTTTTTTTCTATTTCCGTTTACTCTTAGATTCCTAATAAAATATTATTCAACTAGTCACATTGTTCTGATTGCAATTTGTTACGATATATAACCTAGATATACTAGCTACACTAATAGTGATTTATTTCCGTTATACAAACAATCTTGTTTGTATGTCCAACATTGCATAACTGTTTCTAGGTCATAGCCAAACGATGTATGTATTCAAAGATGTAAGCTAGGTTACGTCCAAAACAAACTACAACTTCGGTGATCATAACAGTCCAGTATTACTATTGTTACACACATTAATTTCGTACATTGATGTACATAAGATTGTTTTTATAGTTCCAATCCGAACAGCATAACAGTTGTCAGAGAAAAAATGTTAAGACTCATTGAAGTTTTATAGTTCCAATCCGAACAGCATAACAGTTGTCAGACAAAAAATGTTAAGACTCATTGAAGCACATGATCTAATTGTGGGTAACGATTACACGGTAAAAGATACGATCTAACAGTATCGTACAATTGTTAGGCACTTCGGTAGGTATGGTAGTTTACATGTTCTTAGATTTGACGAGGTAATTGACTAAGCGTGTATCTTAGGGCAATCACTTGCCGATTGCATAAAGCTTTTGAAGCTACTGCGTTTGTGGAACTCGTAAATAAATTGTATAGTTCTGCAGAGTCATCTCACACATTACCTAACATTAAGCAAATAAACTGCTTTACAATGCGTAAGCAAATGTCAGGAGGTTTCAATGAAACAAAGCATTTGTAGACATGTGGGGTAAGTGCCGATACCTACAGTTGGGCCTACTTTCGCCCAACCTGCGTGTCGAATGAGCCGGTTTCACAAGATGCTGCCTATTGTATCCGCTCCATCTTATCTTGCAACATGACGAATATGATTAAGCTTTTCAGTCTGACATCATACATGTTTCTCAATCTATAAAAGGAAAAAAAAAACAATGAAATTGATTTATGATTCTCTGCAATCCAGCAGAAGATTTCTTAAGATTATTTAACGTTACTATTTATGTTTATCCACCTGGTACGCATATGTTTAATTTAGTTGATTTTTATTTACAAGAATATTATTTCAATCTCTTTTCAAATGAACCCTATTTGAAAACTACCCATCAATAAATAACGGGTTCATCAAGTCGCATCCTTACTTCAATATGATGTAACTCTTATACGAACTGTTTCTATTGAAGTAATTGTCTTTTCCAGATCGTTTTCTCCGCTGCCCTGGCCCTTGCGACGGCTCTTCCTCAAAGAAGAGTATCGTTGAAGCCAGAGGAAGAGCAGGATCAGCAGCAAGCTGAGCAGAACTACAACAACTACCAACAACAACAGCCTCAGGAGTTCAGACAGGCCAAGGCCATTGACGACTTCAGACCTAGGGTTCAACTGGACACCACCACCTTTATCCCAATCATCAGCTTTGATAAGCAACAAGGCACAGATGGATCCTACAAAACTTCGTAAGTCTCTTAACAGAAGAAACATCTACTAAAACCAAAACAACAAAACTCCCTTAACAGAAGAAACTTCTACAACAAAGCGTATTACGACTAGTAATTACACTTATACAATTTTCTAAAAATCTAAGCCGTCACAGAAGGCAGAGTGCTCAACAATGCAGCAGCCACGTTCAATGGCAATGCTAATTTGGTGTACGAAATAGTGGTCTCTATGAGAAGTTTAGATTATTATGATTATAGATAAAATCTTTATAAATTACGTGTACAGAATACTCTTATAAAAAATATTATTAAGAAATTAATATCTGGAATTCGTCAAACGTTAAACGATACTTATTTGAAAAAGTCTCATTTCATAAGATTACAATTTGAATAAATAATGTTACCGTTACGTAAGAATAATACCCACTTGGATAAGATGAAACCTTATTGCATGCAATATGTTATACGTTTGTAAGTACATATGTGTAGGTGAATCTAGTTGTTTTGTAATACATTGAAGTTGTCTATCTTATATAGACAGTCAGCATGTATGTTGGTATGATCTGTGAGGCTTTGACGAATATTTGCCTTACAACCACTCCTCTAGATGTAATTTTTATCTTAAATTATAAATATTTACGTTTTTCGCAAACCTGCGGATCTTTTCCGTAAGAAAACACTGGTGTACAGATAGAAATTACAGACTTAGTTCATTGTCTTCTCAAGCTTGCTAAAGTCTCTACACTAGAGTTTTACCTCTACTGGATACAGCAAGGCTCACCTAGCAATTATTCGGATATTTTTGTCCTTATAAATGAATTCAATAAGTGTTTCAATCACTCTAGATAAGATGGAAACTTTAGTATTTAAACTTCCGTAGTCTGAGGAAATCATATAAGCAGGTTCAACTGAAAAACTTCCTGGTTAAAAAAATTAGCTTAGTTGTGTTACATTTAGAATGAATAAGATGGATATCTAGGTAATTTTACAATTGGAATCTTTCACAGGAACCAATAATATTGTTTATTTTCTTTTCAGTTACGAAACCGGCAACAACATCCACGCTCAAGAAGAAGGCTACCTAAAGGGAGTCGGCGAGAACAACGAAACTCCTGCCTTGGTCCAGCAGGGCTCCTACAGCTACACCGCCCCTGACGGTCAGATCATCAACGTGGAGTACACCGCTGATGAGTTCGGATTCAAGGTCAAGGGAGACCATATCCCCACCCCTCCTCCAGTCTCTGCTGAGATCCAGAAGGGTCTTGACCTTATCTACGCTGGAATCAAGGCTAACGCGGTAAGTTGAGCTTAAACTCGTAAATGGTGTGTGAATACGACAGGTTTATGAGAAGATTTTCATGTCACGTTTTGGTTGTTGCCATGCGTTTTGCAGAACTTCCTAGCTTTACGTGAGCCATTGTAATTTCCCTATGAACAAAATCTTTCTTCGTAAATACAGTTTTAAATAGGATAATGTGAAAGCATCAGGTCTTGATTGAGATTCATTTCTGTAATTAGAAATTGAAGAAAAATTCTGTTTCATCTTACCTAACTAATATTTAAATTTATATCGACCTTACTAAAAATCCATTTGTCATTTTCAGGAGCGCAATGCCCTAGAAGCCAAGAACAACCCTGAAGCCGCTAGAAATCAGGAAGAAAGGGCAGCTCTCGACTACAAGGGTCAATACTACCAGTCATAAAAATACAAAAGAACTGTGTGAATAATTTAACTGTCACCACAGACCAATTACAAAGTCATGACTGCCTAGTTTACGCCTAGTATTGCTTGGTTCTAAATTTATAAACATTAAAATGAAGTCGTAACAAAGTAATAAAAAAACTAGATCTATTTTACATCAGCTGTTGCATAGGCAATTCAAATTAACTGCCATAATTAAGAATAGGTTGTACTTCTTGCTATGCAAATGCTGAAGTAAAGAATTTGAAGTCTCCCAATTATGTACAATGGTTAAGTTTTATATAATGCAGGAAATAACTTCCAAATCGTTATACTCATTCGTTATAAAATCATTAGGAAACATTACTGTAGTTATACAACAAGCACTTACAATCTTTAAGAACTCTCTCTACAATTTAATTTTAGAAGACGTGATACGATAACAATAATGAATGTTATTTTGTATTTTTGTAAATATTATTGTAAGCTAATATTTTAATAAAACGTTAAACATTATTGTGTATTTATTTATGACTGTAACTGTTCATTCAACTCATAGTGGATAATTCTTTAATCCACTGAGTCTAATAAAAGATGCAAATTTAAAATGCACTCTCGAATTTTTTTATAGTTTTAAGCGGTGGACGCCAACAAAGCATTCAGAATTATATTTTTTGAGCTCTTCAACAATCATGCTCGAAAAAAAAAAATGAAACGTATAAATCACAACATTTCCCAATAATTACTTCGTCCATTGGTGAAAACCATTGAAAATTTGTACGGCGGATATTTTTTAAGTTAATTGCGTTCAGACAGACGTAAAGACTTTGTTTTATAATGCGAATTTCATAATGAAACCAATAAATTCCATACAAAACAAGGTCCTAGTTATATTATGCTAGTAGCGCAATCTATTTATATAGCCATTAATTAAAACATTTCAAAACCTTTATAACCACACCTTAACATCGGGTAGTTGTGAAGTTTCTCTTCAAAAACCAACGACGTGGTGGTTGAAAAATTTAGGAATAAATTGGCAAATTCGTGGACTCCAATAGATAATTATAAAATTAAGAGAACTTGCGGGTTTTTTTTTTAAATATCTGAGCGTCTGGTCGATACGACGCGTTACCCGAGAGATGGTGAGTATCTGGCGCAGCGCATCAGCATTGCCATACAGCGTGATATTGCAGCCAGTGTCTTGGAGACGCTTCCGACTTGTATTGACATCATCAGTTAAGCTACCTCTAGACTGTTTGCTACAGTCTGCAGTTAGCTAAATTGTTTCAATTGTATATGCCTACTAGTTTTAATTTGTTTCAATTCCTTGATTGTAATTTTCGTTGTTAATTAAGTTAAGCATTGCCATAAAAACAGAACTTTATCAAAATGTCTATCATTAACGTTAATATTAACTTTGATTACTATTCAGCGTAAGGTGAGTAGCAAATGCTACTTACCTTAAACTGAATAACATAAGCAAAGACTTGCTTCACCTATGAAATTCTACATTTGACCAATAGATATTTAAATTCAAGTTAGCATTCGGAACAGTAAGTGGATTTACATAAATTAGTTAGGTATGTAAACATGAACATTTATTTCTTACCTCACTTAAGGTGGTTAATGTTTCATAAATTAAATCTATAGACATTGCCCTAATCAGCAAAATACTTATACCTACTTAAAACATGTACTTGATATCTTAAATATAAATTTATAATGAGTTCCTAAACAAACTAAGCTTTATTCATGTTAATTTAATTTAAAGCTGTTTGTGGTTTTTTTGCAGGACTATATGGTCTAGTAGTAGTATTTTATAAATGGTCCTGCAATTTAAATGCAAAACGTTAACTTTCGTAGAAGTCAATAACGTATCTATATAAGTTTATGGAAATAATAATTTTATTGAAAGTATTACTCATTCTTATTTACTATTGGCAAAAATAAGTTAAAATCATATTTACTAAACCTTAACTATGATAAAACAGAAAGCCTACTAAAAACAATTAGTTAAAAGTACATTCAACTCATACTCTACTCACTCACATGCATACATAACACACACCTTTACACACTCACCTACACACTGTATTTTTCTTTTGGCTTATATGTAATATAGTATTAACAAGTATAGTTTTCCTATATATCCTAGAAATAAAAATTAGTGTAAGCCTAACTTACTGAGGTAGAGAACCCTCGCGTCTACATCACAAGTCTAGAACTTAGTTAGAGCGAGGTGACGAAACCAATATGTGAAATAGGTCTAAGATTTGATTATCTACTTTGTATTGTTTGCTTTGTTTTGTTTACCTATAAGACCTTTCTTCTTGAATAAAATTATTATACTTATTATTATCAAGCAGTGTTAATAATTAATTATATTAATTAATTATTAACACTGCTTGATAATAATTGTTTTGCTCCACACAGATAAGGCTTAAATTTTGGAATGATTTATCTGAAATTTTCTTAACTTTGAATTATACAGAAGTTATATTTACCCCGAAAAAACTCATGCGAACCTGTGGGCGGGAGAACAGTGCTAAATAACTAAAACTGATTAAATTATACATTGAATGGGTAATTATTATATATCTAACTTGATTTCATCAACTACTTCGATTCAAACAGGACCCCAAGGGTCAAAGTAAGGGGCCGCTGGACTATGTGAGATACACGTAGGTGTTTCACAATTAAATTACCACTGTCTGTATGCACCTTGCACCTAAAGGAGTCTGTACACCAAACTCACACCAAAGTCGCCGACACTTGACAGAGCCTCGTGGTAGGGTGGGAGCTTGGTCAGTGACATCAATCTTGGCCTTATATTGTATTTTATTAATTTATTATCATCACTACATAGTATAAAACAAAGTCGCTTTTTCTGTCCCTATGTCCCTATATCCCTATGTCCCTTTGAATGCTCAAATCTTTAAAACTATGCAACGGATTTTGATGCGGTTTTTTTAAATAGATAGAATAGATAGATAGAGGGATTCAAGAGGAAGGTTTATACGTATAATAAAACCGTGCGAAGCCGGGGCGGGTCGCTAGTAATAATATAAGTCAAGTAATATCTAAGTATCATGGATCAATTGAGCTACCTTTAGACTGTTTGCAACAGTCTGCAGTATTAGTTAAGGTAGTAAGGTAATTACACCACTTAAAATCAAGAAAGGAGGAATTGATTTCATAATCTTTGATTTTAAGATTACGAATAGCATAATTACTGTATGTATATAAAAGAACTAGAGATCTGCGCAAAAAAAATCTACACGAGCGAAGCCACTCGTTTTGAGAATGTCAACACACAAGGCGCCGGATCATGTCGTCGGGTTGCTAAACATTGAACACATAAAACACCAACGTTAGACAAGACGCTGCGGAAGTGTCGCGCTACATGCAATCGACATTTACCGCGGGCATGCCGCCGATTGTTGTGGACGGGCCACCGACATGTCGCAAGGAGTCGGCGAGCACTGTCGTCGACATGATTCGATAAAAATATGCTGACATGTACTTGCTGCCGGGCTGTGTCGATGGTGTTGACAACTTTGATGTGTACACTCCATTATCCATACATGACAGGTCTCATAAAACAAGGCACCCTTTAAAACTAAACGTACATACATTTATAACGACGTGTTCTTTCTTTTAGAACAAAATTAGTCGACGAAGCCTAATTCCTTTGAATCAGATACTATTTGTCGAGTTATGTTGTACAAAACCAAAGCATGCCTGTCTATTCCGTCCGAGTCACATAAATGGTCAGAATTAATTTGTTTTTATTCGATTTCTTCAGCACCCTTCTCACGAAATTCTGTTTAGAAAATGATAAGCGATCTTGTAAATCATTTTGGGTTCTCATGATGGCCAGCTAGGTAATTCAATCCTATATGGTACTTTTCGATGATCTATAAGTAGCTATTTAATTTTATGAAAATTGGCAAGAAGCAACTGCTATTTTCACATTACTTGTGCAATATAGCACACGCTTACTGAATAAGAACTTTTATATAAAATCCTATTTTATATTTTATTGTTGCGTAAAAACAGCATATTTACTAAACATTTTTAATACCCGGCAAAGACGAACTAATAACCATTAACCTATAAGTTTGTACGGAACTTTCTGTGCGCAAAGTTTGAAGCTTCTGTGTCCAGTTTAATTATATTGACCGAGACCCTAGAACCGTGGGGTACCGAGGCTCTACGGGTTTTTAAAAAAATAACCGAGCGTCCGCTCGTGGCAGCGCATCAGCATTGCCATACGGCGTGGTAATGTAGTCAGTGTCTTGGGGACGCTTCCGACTGGTATTGATATGGATCAGTTGAGTTACCTCTAGACTGTTTGTCTGTAGTTAGCTCAATTGTTTCAACTACTTTCTAAAAAGTTCCTTGGTTTCCATAATATCTTCATTTTTGCCCATATTTTATTGCAATCCTGTGCTTATCTTATTTCCACGGTTTGCATGACGCCACTTTCGTTTATGTACTCAATCACGTCTCTGTCATGAAAAGATTTCTCAGTAAAAGAGGTGGATGAATCATAAGACGTTTCAAGTCAGAGGCTGACGTTGGAAAAGCTTAAAAACAACATCTTCGGTTTTTTATTTATAACGTACTTTAAAATGATTACGGTTAAAAAACGAAATAAAATAGTAGATATCTTAGTCGGGGTAGCTTAAACTAGTTCCCATAACACAAGGTCTGCTCAGCTTGGGGCTTGTGCATTGTACAGCATTATTTATCTATTTATTTATCCTAAACCAGAGATTTGCTGCGATCTTTACTTCGTTCGTCGCTCTACCGATATTGCGGCTGTCTTTCTTCCACGTACAGTGGCGATGCTGCGACAAAACTATTCTCAAAATAAAGCGATTGGATACCAGAATTGGGACTCAGAGGTGCTGAGTTGACCGGAGTTGACTGTATTGGTGCTAAAAGTTGATTCTTCAATATTACAACGTTAAATATTATTACGTTACAGCTAAATATGTTTACAAGATAAATGATTACAGTCAGCGTCAAATTGATATGACCGTTTAGAAGTTGCAGTTATGTTTAAAATAATTTGGAATATTCTAGACGCTCATATCAATTTGATGCTTACTTTACCTACCTCTTAATACTTAATGAGTCTTTAAAACAAGGTGTTCATTACCTATAATTGTGTGTACTTAAGATTTGAACATGAAACGTATAAAGTTATATCATAATGCAAATACTATTTTAAATAATCAACTAATATTAGGTACGCTAAATGTAATTGATGAACGCAAAATCTTGAGGAAAAAGACAATTTGATTAGCATGATAGTGATCGAATTTACACTAATATTTATAAATGCGAAAGTTTGGATAGTTGGGTGGACTGATGGATGGATGGATGGATATTTGTTACCTGTTCACGCCGAAACTACTGAACGGATAAGACTGAAATTTTGAGTAAACGTAGGTTTATACTTTGAATAAAACATAGGCTACTTTCATCTCGTAAAACTAAAGAACTAGAATCTGCCCGCGGCTTCGCACGCTTTGTTTCTATGGAAACGTCTCAAGACTATTTCTATCCCATGGGAACGAATGATTTATGTGATGAAACGTAGCCTATGTGTTATTCTAGGGCTAGGCTACTTCTTTATATTTTTGTCCTGGTAATTTGTAGGTTAGGACGTGGGCAGCAATTAATCTAAATAAACGGTTGTAGCTTATAGTAGAGTAGTTAATTTCTTAATTTTTCTCAGTTTTCTAGTTGGTACCTGATTAGCTTGGGGCTTGAAGATAATGTGTGCATTGTGTGTGTAAGTCTGTAAATTTTAATTTAGAAAAATTTGGAAACAATCAAATCATTGGTGCAAAAGTTGAGTCACTTTGCCACTTTTTATCCGAGCAGCATCTGAGCAAAACCGAATACAGGGCCTAGTTTAGTATAAAGTAAAAAAATATATGGTAATTTAACGCATTCACTGCCTAATCACTGCGATGGGACAGGCACTCCGCAGCTTCGCGAGACGCAAAACATCCATGTGCATCATAGGCCATGAAAGTGTTACACAGCCCATAGAATATACCTAGTGGATATTATAAAAGGTTTGTAGCTTGCCTGCGTCACAATAACGAGTTGGAGAGATGGATCGCAGGGATGCGCGGGTCGCACGAAGTTCAGAGGTAAACATGCCGGTATATAAACCCCATGCAGTGTCACCGAGCACACAGCTTTGCTGCCAGTGCATTCATCCAGACCTTGCTTCCTTTGACAAGATGGTAAGTTTAAGGGTTTTTATTTATCTGTGGTGTTAGTATGGTGTTCATTTCTAATTGTGAACGCAAATAAGGCAGAAACCATGTTTTGTTCACAACAGCTTCCTGCTTTTTAGTAATGGGTTTAGCCGTTTTCTATTTTAATTTAGTTTGGGTAAACATGTTTCTTGAACAATAAAATCTTATGAAAATAACTATTAGAAGTTACACTATAGAACATAAGGTGAAATTTATTACAGGGCACAGCTTCACTGTGAAAGTAAATAAAATTGATCCTAAGGCTGAATCATATATGTTGTTAATGGTTTATAGATCAATTTGCACCTCAACTAATTGGCAAGTATAAAAATGAACGCTCACTTAGTGCGTGCTTGCTTTAGTTTTCTTGCATTAATTGTAAAAAAATAACATAAGGACGAAAAGATGCAATTTTTTTATATGGAGGACAATTTTTTTTATAGGATAGGCATAGAATTTAGCATTCAGTGGAGAAGGATAGCAGATCATACCTTCTGGGGAAGGCGTAGGCGCAAAAAAACAAACATAGTTTATCAAAGAAAACTTAACAACTAATAAAGAAACTACCTTAGGAGAACCAAATAATTAAAATTAAGCTACAATTCAAAACATACGTCAATTCATTCGACTACAAAGTTAATAAAATCTCGACAAAATCACGTGCGAAACAGTGTACTTTAATGATTTTCATAGTGCATTTTTTTCTCTTCTGTTTTCACAAACATAACAAAAAGGTTGATAAGGTTTTTACCCCAAGGGATCCATAAGTACTGAGATCTTAAGATCTTGGCTTAGTTGGATTAACAAATCAGCTCTGGCGGCCACCTAATTTTATTTTTTACTGTCTGTCTGTTGAAAATCTTCAGGGCAAAAGTCAACAATGAGCAATGGACAATACATATTTAATTTAGCTTGCATCGGTGTTATGTCACTAAATCTTTTCTTTCTTCTATTTAAAACCCATATCCTCTAGTAACTTATTTGCTAGAGGTATAAAACTCTTTACTTAATAATACAAGTTGAACTTCACTACATAGTATGGAACAAAGTAGCTTCCCACTGTCTGTCTGTATGCTTAGATCTTTAAAACTACGTAATTAACTTCATTGCAACTTTTTTAATAGATATAAAGATTCAAGAGATGGGTTTATATGTAAAATACACCCGTACGAAGCCGGGGCGGGTATGTATTGTTTTGTACAAAGAAAAGGTTGAACGTGTTTGTACTAGAGAGGTATTTATGTATATTTTTCCAGCAGATCTATTTACAATTTATCTTAACGTGATGGAGTCACTCACTTCCGTTCAAGTTAAAGATTTAAAAGTGTACTTAGTAAGTTACTTAATATATGAAAAAAAACATTTAATTAAAAGTATTTTAAATGAATACCTATGAAAATAAAAACCTACTATTTCAATTTAAGATATTAGAAAAATAATCATAAAATTGAAAATTGCAAATAATAAATTTAACCGCGCTTAGCCCTGCGCCTTTATCACGTACCTACTGTATCATTGTTTGTATATTTTCATAATTTTAAATAAAACGCATACAATTTTGCGTATTTTATAACCGATAACTCATGTACAGCATAGAATTAAAGTTTATGCAAAATATTACCAAGTAGCCTTGCACAACTGTCGTAGAACCAAATAATAAAACGGTTGCCACACAAAGAGCTCGGCAAATAACGGATGCACATGCTAAAATGAACACACCATGCAAAATGTCCCATGTTTACTGTCCTTCTCAAAACATTATCCTGCGTAACATACTTTACGTTTTTAATAAAACATAATTTCAAGCTTACTGAAACTAAGTTTAGTTCAGGTTTTGATTCTGAACTAAACATAGTTACTGTTCGCGGCTTCCGTTGTTTCTAGTTCAAAAAGTAAACGTACCTAAAACGTTTTTCCAAGTCAATAACGGTCTTGTTCCATGAAAAAGTTTAAATGTAGCGATTACTATAAGAAGGAAAACTGTACTAAGGAAAGAAGAGAGCAGAGCTTACGGATTCGATTCCCTTGTAGTCAAAACCCTGGGTTTATGGGTACAAAAACTCTCCGGATCTTTTAAAAAAATATTTGAGCATCTGGTCAATGCAACGCGTGATCCGAGAGCAGGTGAGTATCTTGCGGAGCGCATCAGCATTGCTATTATCGAGGCAATGCAACCAGCGCGTAGCGCCTGGTGCGCTTCTGAATGATATTAATTTGGATCAGTACCTTTAGATTATATGCAACAGTTTGTAGTTAGCTCAGTTGTGGTAACTAATTTCAATTTGTGTTTGTATTAATATGCATAAATCTGAAATTAATACAGAGGGTGCGATCGAAAAGTGATTACGAATATCACCTTTCAACCGTCATGCTACGTGACACGCTTGAAAATGTCAATTCACTGCAATGAACAGAACTGTGTCTGAAAGCCATTCAATGGGAGAGAATGGTTATCATTAGCACCATGGGATCTAGTAGGTAGTTTGCAATAAGATGATGAATGCTATTAGAACATTAGCCAGGTACCAGTGACTGAGCAAATTATATCAAAAGGAGTGTTGGGAAATTTATATTAACCTTATCTCACAGTTCAAACGTCAAAAGATTTGAATCATTTTAGAAACTTTAAACTGTTGGATAAAGTCTAACATGCTCACATTTGACATCTATTTGGCATAAAAATGTCAAAGAATGGTCATGATAATAATCGGAATTAAAAGAAATTAAATAAGAAATAAACGTGGAACTACCCAAAACCCAATAAAATCATAGAATTACCATAGAGTTGCTGTTTAAAAAAAAAAGAACGTTTGTCAAAACAATAGAAAGTTCTTTGAAAAATACATGCAAATAATCTTCCTTGTTAATTTAAATTAGGAATATGAAAAACAAGATGAAAGTTAGTAACAAGGAGAGCGATGCACGCGCACGATTTAGGAGCAGTCATGCCACAGCGTACGTAGAGTACAGGTCATTGCGGTTTGTTTCGACACGAGTATAAACTTATTTCATTGTTCGCTGAAACTTTCTATGTATGTCTTCCGCGACGTATAGGTTTCCGCAAATAACTGTGCTAAATTATACGGGACATGTCTACTGTCTTAAACTGCTTTAGTACCTTTAGTAATAATAAATTATTGGCTGCATTATTTGAATCAACAGATGCAAAATTTTCTAACATGGAATTTTAATGCCCATGAAGCAAAAATAGCATTTTAAAAAAACTATAAACTGACTTGAGAAAAATTAGAGCACCATTGTAGACGAAGTCACAAACTGATGTTTTATTTTTTTTATTAGAAAAAGGAATATAAATAGGCCTCTAAGCACACTATTATTAATTTGTTGGGATAAAGGTACTAAAATTAACAAAATTCTACTCTAAATGATTATTATAACTAGAGAGACAAAAGGTTGGGTACGCTAATGACTAAGTTATGTCAGTCTAGACAGATCTTAATCAAATTTATATGAAAAATGAGAAGACCCAGCTTTCAAATAAAGAACCATCAAAATCTGTTCACTTAGAATAAAGTTATTCTCTATTCGTCATTCTTTATCTATAAATGTCGACAAACATGTTTAAAAAACAGAACATATAACACTTTAATAAAGTTTATGAAGGTAATTCTGACTTTGCTTTTTGTACCAAACGTGTTAAAAATCTTGCGATTTTCATAACGCCTGCTGAAATATTCAGATCATCAATTTGATTTGCTTAAAAAACTTCAAAGGCGCTGCTAGTACGGGTCAAAGCTACGTTCTTGTTGTTACAGATCTCATTGTACCTGGTAGTATTATCGGTGGTGGCGGCGCGTGCGCAGCAAACCGCCGAGCCCATTCCCATCCTGCGGCAAGAATCCGATGGACCTAATGTAGATGGAACGTATAAATGGCTGTGGGTATCATTTGTACTTCAATTTACTGGAGATGTAACATAATCAGTATCATATATTCTTAAGAATTGATGATGATAAGGATGATTCTTCCGTTTTGAGCCACCGAGTTTAAAAATCAGATGTGATTTTCCAATCTGATTTTTAACTCTATTTTTGTTCATTCTTTATTTGAGTAGATATTCACATTTTATGTATATTTGTAATTAGGTAGGTATATCATTTATGAATATTAAACACTTTTTTTAACTTATTTGCCCGATAATTATCCTTTCAATCATTGCTATCAATAACCTAGAGTAGTTAAATTAAAATGTTTTCTGATCTCATCTAATTTCATGAATGTATTTTCTTGGTTTGTTTTATATTGTGTTTTTCCGGGTGATGGTAACATTTTGCAATACTCAAAGTATTGAAATTGGTATATAAATTGAAATATTTGAATATTTGCCACCGTCGGCAGTTAGCTCAATGGTTTCAATTGTATATACTAGTTGTAATTTTTTCTACTTATTCCTTGATTGTTATTTTCGTTGTTAATAAATATATTGGTATATTAATCAGGTATGAAACCGGTAACGAGATCAACGCAGAGGAATCAGGCTATGTGAAGAACTTTGGGAAAGGAGAGGGCGAAGAAGTACAAGTGGCTGAAGGAAAGTTCAGTTATAAGGCACCAGATGGCACCCTCATATCCCTCACTTATATCGCTGATGAAAATGGATTCCAACCTCAGGTATAACATTTCAAAGCATGTTAACATTTATGATATTTATCTATTTTGAATGGTAATGTAATTGCCCACGCCTATCATAAAACAGACTGTTCATCGTTGAATTTAAACAATGGAGACAAAAAATTTAGCATTGACCTACTAAATATGTTGAACTTTATGATCTAGATTTGGTAATATAGTTCAGAAATTGTAATATGCATCTTTAGGTATTGTGACATTTGAAATGCATGCTTGATTTGGTTTATTTATGGATTGCTCTAGGTTATCTTAATATTCAGCAGTTGGGGAGAAATATTGGCGAAATATCTCATATATGATATAGTTCTAGGCACTGAGTCCGGTTGAGGATATTATCGAGGTGTGTTTGATGCTATTTCTATAACATTTGATACTGTGCTTCTATCATGTATCGTGTAGACAGGAAACTACGCAAAATTCAAAAATCCTCACGATCACGCGTTTCGATACCATAGTAAATCAGACTAAGGGCTCTGGTTGTGGCGATTAATTCGTATTTCAATGGCTAGCTCAATCCGTCTTTTAACTACCAATTCGTATGATATAACATCCAATTATAATAAGTAGCATCAAATGGTATCTTTGTCTTAATTCACAATTGCCATCTTAACTTTATTAGGTAGGCGTGGCGTTATATAACCATCATTATGTAAATTAAATGTCAAGTTATCAATTATCGCCTGCAAGCCTTGTTATCTTCAATAGCTAGACCACAGATTCATCAACTAATATTACGCAAGTTCTATTGAGAGAGATTTTTATGTGGTTATTTGAACTGCGATTAAGACAGTGTTCACCGCATCCTGATATTGAATGTAATTTAACCTTGACATGCAGAACTTTTAAGGAAATTTCTCTTAAATTTATTTAAGTACGTGACGAAAAGATCAAACAAACTTATTCACATTTAAGAATATTAAAGGTTTATGTGGAAAACATTGTAAATGCGAAGGTGGTGGTAAAGTCATCGGTGTCATCAAACGTCGGGTTAGTCAAAGCTATACGTACCGAGTAGGTACTTACATTACAGTCACATAAGGCACGACTAAGCGGGAGTGGCTGGATACTCGGAAAATATTCTGTTACATGAGTCACTCTTTGCAGTTACATAGAAAACGATTCATATGATTGAACGGTGCGACATCTTAACTATGATTTATTAAGAAATAAAAATCATCTCAGTGGATCTCCCTATATTATTGTTAGTTAAGAAATAGGTTTTGTTAAAATATTAATTTTTATTTTTGAAATTTGTAGAGTGATAAGTGACACATTACCATCTGGTGAGACAATCTCACCATGACATGATGACATAACAAACATCGTTCCAATTAAAAAAAGATATAAATATCGCTTCTTTTCGTTTTTTCTAAGATGCATACTCGTTGAAATGATGAAGGTAAGTATGGTTCAGATAACAGTAACCTTTTTTGAGTGCAACCTTTTTACGTGGGAGTAGATTGTGCAAAGCAAAGGAAGACGCCCGAACTGCTCTGATACGAGTCTCGTTGGCCAACATGTGCAAATGTCGCTGCAAAATATCAAACGCCGACCCGTGACCCATTGGGAAATGGGATGCTTGAGATGCAGGCATTGATATGGACACTGATATGTTTATATCAGTGAATATTATGAACTCGTGGTGATTCACCAACTGCATACAATAGCAAATAGTGTGCGAGCTATGTTATAAAATTTTATGAAAAGGTCAACTAAATTTTCGTATGCGAAAATTAGTGTAAGGTGCTTCTGTTTATATAGTACATACATAGAAGCTTATGTAGGAGAAAAAATATGATAAAAATAATTTTATTTAGTTAAGTTACTGCTTTATTGTTTTTATATTGTGCTATGTTTGTCAACCAAATTGGTCTCTACTCGTATATATTATTTAGACAAATAATACCTACATTTCTTAATAAAGGACTTGTACAAAATTCACAAATAGCTGAAAAGATGATTAAATACCAAACTAGAAATCGGGGTAAATAAATATGTAAACAAAGCTAAAAGGAATTCTAGGGAGTTAAATCACTACATATTATAAAACAAAGTTGCTTTCTGTGTGCCTATGTCTCTATGTCCGTTTGTATGCTTAAATCTTTAAAACTACGCAACGGGTTTTGATGCGTTTTTTTAATAGATAGAATGATTCAAGAGGAAGGTTAATACGTATAATAAAACCGTGCGAAGCCGGGGCGGGTCGCTAGTTGTTCTATAAAGTAAAGACATAAGTAACAGGTTTCCCTCACAGATTGAGTATCCGCCTTATGTTCAATCAATTATTAAGATTATATTCTATTATGATTTTAATTTGGCCTTAATTCCGTTAGTTATATTGATTTCTGATTGAAGACGGGTTTAGATGGGTTGGTCACATTTAAAAACCTGTATTTTCATATAAGGGTATAAATTGTATTTAATTTATAGTCAATAAGCTTCGGTTAGTATTGGCTTAAATTTTGTTGAATTATTTACATTATTTACTTTTATCTTGTCGTTGACAGTTAAGTTTCATCAGTTACATACATATATTATGCCATCTTATATTGCTTACGATTTCTTTCATGACACAAATGTTATTCGTCGTTCTTTCCGTATAAGAACAAGATTTTTTTTCATAATCAGCATTTCAGTCGTAAATAGGTTGGTTGCAAACAAACTTACATACATATTTA
Organism: Eupithecia centaureata; assembly: GCA_944547425.1. Taxonomy (NCBI): domain Eukaryota; kingdom Metazoa; phylum Arthropoda; class Insecta; order Lepidoptera; family Geometridae; genus Eupithecia; species Eupithecia centaureata. The sequence continues at coordinate 5,857,472 of OX155681.1, read as the reverse complement.
CATTTTAATATGACCACTAGCTGCATCCTGCGGCTTCACGCCGGTGCGTGAAAATTGATAAAAAGTAGCCTACTTATGTTTTATCCTAGGACTTAGTCTGTTTAAAATTTCAGCCTTTTCGTTCAGTAGTTATGGCGTGAAGAGGTAATAACACACCTATCAATCAAAACTTTTGAATTTATAATCACAGATCATAATATAGACTATATCACCTCCGTGTTGTGTAGTATTAGTGTGACAAATGTAGTCACTACTGTAATTCATGAGGAACCTAGTTGAAAACCTCTTCATTTATTATTCAAAGCACGAGCCACGCTCGTCACAACGGTACGTAAATCAAATTCAATGCTGTATTCATAAATGTGTCTGTTTTTATCTGTTTCCTGAATAAAACATCTCAAGTTGTGTCGTAGAAATTTAAAAAAAAACTTTATCGTTACATTTTTGACGACACATAAATTTTTACTAAAGATCTTTAAAAATTTACAAATTTTCATACAAAAGACTTCAACGCGCTTTTCCGAGTCAAATAGTAATACAGTATCACAGTATTTGGTATAATTATTACGTTTTTTAAATGAGACAAACATAATGGGGCAATATGAAACCTTTTCTTGCCTGGACTAGACATTGACCTCTGGAAGATATAACACCGCCGTTGAGTATTTAACTTTTGTACACTGGCCGTGAGGTCGAGGTCGCGTTGTCGTAATCATCCCTTCCAACTCCTTTTTTTTTAATTTACATTATTTTGCTTTTTCATTTATTGGAATAAAAATGTATTCCTAATGTTTTACTATGGGTGGGTATGTACCTCCATAAAAAAAATATGAAGAAAGGTTAATAAAAATGCGTTTTTTTAAACATCTTCAGAATCATGATATGATTGCTACCCTTAATTTTTTGAAAGTAGACTTTTTAGAACCTCTTTATAACCTATTTATAGTTATGATGTAAGAAGAAGTTGTGAAGACGTATGTTTACTGATGGCCCTAAAGCCAGGTGGGATGACGATCTACGAAAGACTGCTAGCAGATGCTGGATGGGATGAAGACAGGGCGCTATGGCGCTCATTAGGGGAGGCCTATGTCTAGCAGTGGACTGATGGAGTTGATGATGATGTTTACTAAGGAGTTCTAGTATTTGTACTACATATTAATTGTTCTACTAAGGAGTATTGTAACTTCGCTCATTAGGGAGGCCTATGTCCAGCCGTGGACTGATGAGGTTGATGATGATGTTCTACTAAGGAGTATTGTATCTTATTGTATTCCAGGGAGAACATCTACCCACTCCGCCACCCATTCCACCAGCAATCCAAAAGGCGCTGGATTACCTGAAGACTCTTCCTCCGAACGCCCAGGGAGCTTCGACCAACATCCAGCCTCAGTTCCAAGCTGCTCCTTTCAAGAATCGCGCTAGATATTAAAGTATGATTGCAAGGAGATCTTAGTATGAGTTTTGCATGGTTCACGAAAACTATAAAAGTTTTCTTCAATACACAATACATTTAGAACTTTACCTGATACTGAGAGGAACTACTAATTCAAAGTCATAGGTGATTTAATAATATCATCAAACGATCTCTATTAGAGTTTTGATAGATAAGTTGCATTTGCAATTATTTGTCACTTTGGCAGAAGGCTACTTTCACGATTTTTGTACGTTAGCAGCAAAAAACATATCACGTCCACGAAAACTTTTCCATTTTAGTATTGTGCAATCTCATACTATTCACTCTGAACTATGAACAATATGAAAGGGCAAGCTAGAGCATCATATAATTTTTTGTTTTGTTTTGTTCGTTTATCGTTTTACTCATAGGCGTATGTTTCAAGGTTTTTACTGTTCCAAAGTACTTCAGCTCTATGCTCTTTTAGGTTTAAAGAACTTTATTCTCATACAACTACAAATAGTTTCTTATAATGAGATACTTAACTAAAGAGAGCTAAGAAAGCTTTTATACTATATTTTTGTTGTGTCAGATGAAATTTATATGTTCTTTTTGCATCGAAAGTTATATAATAGTTTATAATTTTTATTGTAAAATAATGAAATATAATTGTTAGTGAACTACATTCTTTTAAAGTGGTTTTTGTATTACACATAAACTGTGCTGACTTGAAGTATTAGATATATAGAAAATAAGTGTTTGCATGTAAAATGTAAATATAGAATACCTACTGATTTTGATTATCCAGTTATGTTTATCCCATTAAATTTAGATTAGTAGGTACTATAATTAAAATATTACGGTTATTACAGACTTACTAAAGTATTGAAAAAAGTACATTTATTGTGATTTAAAATAATTCTTGTATGTTTTAGACTTTTTTTTCTTAAATTACCTGGATGTATTTTATTTTAAGTTAAGCCTTCGGTTCGTACTTTTGACTCGAAATTAAAACCCCTAATAAAACATTTTTTTTTGTAACATATACATAAAAAAGCGTTATTTATTGTGCCATAAAATATAAGATGTGATCTATATTTCGACATGAATACGAATCAAATTATATTTACGTTCCTCATAAATATTTTACCTTGAGTTTGTTACATGACCAATAAAACGGTTTTAGGCTATTACCAAAACCCATGTGAAAACAGTAATAATTACTGTTAACCTTCCCCTTTAGCTATTCAATAGTTAAAACAATAATTTTAACAATACATTGAATGCTGCAATTCATTGCTTTTAAACCATGATAATTTACCGACACACTTATTTATACGGTTTACACAGTTCATAAGTGTTTGTTCGCATTTAGTAAATAGCTAAGTAAACTGTGTGTAATATTCAACATAACCTGTGTACTAAGCCTAAAAAAAAAAAAAACCTTTTCGGCTTTTAGCTTTTATCTTATGGCATTTTGAATTGGGAGACAATAGAATTTAACAAATGCTTCTTAAAATGCTTTTCGAAACAGTGAGGACACAGTCCAAGTGTTTCAATCACTACATAGTATAAAGCAAAGTCGCTTTTTCTGTCCCTATGTCCCTATATCCTTATGTCCCTTTGACTGCTTAAATCTTTAAAACTACGCAATGGATTTTGATGCCGTTGTTTTTAATAGATAGAGTGATTCAAGACGAAGGTTTATACGTATAATAAAACCGTGTTTGCTGGTAATTTATAAAAACCGAAATTCGTTTTCATTTGTATCTTTTCTTGTTCTACTATATAAATGAATAAAACCTTGAACAGCAAATAACGTCATAAAGCCAACAAAAATTTGGCAGATTTATCGAAAAATGACACTTATTCCCGTTAACGGTATTTTGTGAGTTAAACCACTTGATAGATAGGACTCTATAAGCCTCTTCAAACTATATTGAACTTATTTTTTATGGATAAAAAATAATGCTTTGGATAAAATCAATGTCATGATCAATGGCCACATTGTTCCAAGACCGATCGACGCAGATGGCCACCTTCTTGAAATTGTATCTGAAAACTCTTACGTAGGGCAAAATGTGCAGTTAGGTAAAAACAATTTTGAGAAGGAAGCCAAGAGGAGGATCCAGCTAGGCTGGGCAGCATTTAGAAAACTACGCCAAGTCTTCTCGTCATCCATGCCGCAATGTTTGAAAACGAAAGTTTTCAATCAGTGCGTCCTACCCGTATTGAATAAACTCGGAGCTGAGACGTAGATTAGATACTCACAGTAGGGCTGGTCCATCAGTTCAAAGTCGAGCGAGCTATGGAAAGAGCTATGACCGGAGTCTCCCTAAAGGAATACATCCGACGGAGAACCAAAGTTATCGACAGCCCAATGAATTAGCAAGCTAAAGTGGCAGTTGGTCAGCCATATCTCGCGAGGACTCTTCAACCGTTGCCGCGTTTGGGTAAGCGTGCTCTTGAGTTAAGACCGCGACTCAGCAAACGTAGTGTAGGACGCCCTCCAGCCAGGTGGAATGGCGATCTGCGGAAGACTGCTGGCAGATGATGGATGTGGCAAGCTGAAGCACAGGCTGAAGACAGAGTGCTATGATTCTCATTGGGGAAGGTCTATGTCCATTGTCCAACTGTGGACTGACATAGGTTGATGATGATGATGAATTCACACAGAATCATGTAGCTCTAAAATAAGCAGTACCTGGGTTCTTTTTCTTTTTTTTCCTCAATACATTACATAAATAGATGAATATCTAGAGCCAATGCTCCTTACAAAGAAAGCATCGAGAACACCCCTTACATTTTATTTCCTACAAACATTTGTTCTGAGTCGGGAATCGAACATGCAACCTTACGCCGCAAGCAGACGCGTACCACTGAAGTCGACGCATGTAGCTTACTATATTTAATATTTTATTTACAATTAAAAGCGATATTATAATAAATGTAGTTCATAAATCAAAAATGGCTTCTTACAAATTGTTGAACCTTGAAAGGAGAGGCGGGATTTTTCATTGGTCTACCACGTGTGATTCTCACGATATTTTAAATTATGTGTTTGATGAAATATATCAGCCAATTTGATATAAATCATCACACTTATTATAGAGGAAAAACTGGTCTTGTTTCTAGCTAACCATAGACAGCCATAGTACCAAGTTTCTATGTACACATAAAAACATGGTATTATGAGCGTTGGTGAAATTTTATAAAATAAAAGACTGCAAGCAGATTTTGTATGGGGCATGCTAAAAATAAGGCGTGATGACGCTTAAAGGACCTGTATTGTATTTTATGTATTTATTCTATTTAAATACTTACGTATGTAATTATAAAGTTGGTTAAAAGTAACATGGGCATTTTACCTACATTTATTGTAGTGTATTATAAGTCTCTTAAATAAGTAGGTTTAAATTAAAAAAATTGTCCCCTATTTATGCAAAAGACATGACCTACCCACTTTTATAACTGTGTATCTTTCTCCTTATAAATTTTGCAGGAAGTTAATCATTTAAGGATCTTTGCCACTTTTACACTACAAAACTTAATGAGTTGCAAAAGATGAATAGAAAAAACATATTATTGTATGCTTAATAATATTATAGTATACTAGCTGGTGCCCGCGACTTCGTCTGCGCATGATTAGTATTTTGAGTACTCGCGATTTTACTTGCGTAATTCCCTTTCCCGTGGGATTTTCGGGATAAAATAAAGCCTATGTGTTATTCCAGCTTATAATCTCTGTGCCAAATTTCATCCAGATCCGTTCAGCAGTTTTTGCGTGAAAGAGTAACAAACATCCATCCATCTATCAATCTATCCATTCATCTATCCATTCATACTTACAAACTTTCGCGTTTATCAGTTCAATTCAGTTTGGTTTGCTCGTATAGCCCAGGGGAACCAAACTGAATTCCGGGATAAAATGTATCCCATATCCAATCGTTCCGAGTTCCATTCGAATTCATTCACTTCCATCGTGATGCGTGGTTAAAGATTTTTTCTTTCACCCTCTCACCCAGGGGAACCTTACCGAATTCCGAGATACAAAGTATCCCATGTCCTTCCTTGTAGTATGAACTCAAATCGTCCCGAGTTTCATTCCAACTCATTCAGCAGTTTCGGCGTGATGCGCGGTAAAGGAATTTTACTATAATACCCTATCCCATGAGAACCTTACTGAATTCCGGGATAAAAAGTATCCTTTGTCCTTCCTCGTAGTACGACCTATAATCATGCCGAGTTTCATTCCAATCCATCAAGTAGTTTCGGTGTTATGCGCGTTTACGAAACAGACAGACAGACATGAATGAAAAAAATTACAGTTTTGGCTTGAGTATCGATAATAGAGTGCCCTCTAAAAAAAATTTTCAAAATATCTTCAATGTACAGAATTGGACCTGTTACAGTTTTATTATAAGTATAGATAGATAGATAGATGTTTTTGTTTATTTAGATTGAATGCATTTCCATTTGCCATACAGCGCGTGACACTTCAGCAAGCGTCTTGATGCTTCCGACTGGTATTGATAAAGATCAATTGAGCTATCTACGTTATGAAACCGTCTGTAAATAGCAATTTTTTTTCAATTATAAGTTGCTTGTTTTTATTTGTATTTTTGTTTTGATTTTCTTTGTTTATATCGTGTGCAATGAAGATTTAAGGCCTATGCCCAACAGTAGTAGAATAATATAGGCTGAGGAAGATGTATCTCACTTAAATGCTAAATCATATTTCGATCGATTAGGATCAGTTACAAAAAAAATAGGCACTACAAGTTAATGAGCTCTCTGTTTTGATATTATGATTTCCTAATACTGTTGTTAGGTTAATGAGATGAAATATGTAGTTACCTACTTATTATTCATTAAAAAGATCTTTATGTAGAGTAACGATAACATCATACAAAATAATTTGGTCTATGTAATCTATGCAATATCACACAGCGACTCCTACGCCAAATTATATAGCAAGCACGCGCGTCTATGCCATGGGATGTTTGCTATATCTATCTTTTGGCTTAGGAGAAAAATGATAATAACTTATGATTAATGGACTAATAAATAACTTAGGTGATAGTAAAAGACAATTTGGTAAACCAAGCATCACAAAGCATATAAAGATCTTCCTATAGTAAAAGAGTCTAAAGGTTTGATTTCATAGTAAGAAACAGGACCTCACTTCCGCATTTAAATCACCAAATAACACATTTACTCAAATAACTAGTTTGTTGTATATTTATTTCCAAACCACACATCAAAACCCATAATTGCCAGTACTTAACTACAACGCGGAATCGATCATCGAAAGGATAATCCGACAATAATACGATGCTTAACCTTAACAAATCGAAGATGTAAAATAAGGTGCAATGCAATTTGAAGGCATTGTGAGATGTTACCGAGTTTTGCAGACATATCATTTGTAAATTAATAGTTGCCAGCATCGCAGATAAACTGCCTCAAACTATTTAACTACCAGACTAGGATTTTATAGGCGCTGGAGTCCGTAGGAAGTCCCAAAGATTTGACCTTGTAGTGCAATTGGTAGCGCATACCCGTTCCCGGAAGGTTGCGGGTTTAAGTTCCGGGTTATCTTTCGGCTATTGTGGCAGGTTCGATTCCCGTCTCGGAAAAAATGTATTAACAAAGAACAGCAGCAGTCAGAAATCAGCAAATAATAATTCTGTACCATTTCGAATCTTGGAGTTTTTTTATGTATGATACAAAAAACATGTCAACAATCAGTTACCTATAACATTAAATCCATAACCACAAAGCTCTGGTTATTTGGGTGATACAAGACGGTGTGTTGATTGACCAGCAGGTTGATTTAAATAATATTAATTTAGATCGTTTCATCACACATAGAAACAAATTATTTACTTCTCATTTCCTCTTCTTCTATTTCTCTGTAAAGCAACGAAGCACTAGACAAGGCACCATGGCGCTCATTACGGGATGCCTATGTCCAACTGTGGACCGATATAGGTTGAAGATCATGATGATAAGTACTAGAAAATGTTAAAATAATGGAAATTGAAATAAAATTTTAAGAGAAGGTAACGGAGTAATACTGTGCTACCTATCCCTATCCCAAAAGACAAGGGTTATAACCACAGAATTAACCATATTATTCCTTCTTCTATGGTTATAACAGTATTAGAATCCGTGAGAATTCGCAAAGATATTTGGCTTGTCAGTTACTTGGTGTTGACTTGATCTCGAAGCGCAATTGTTAGCGTGTATTTGGATGGTTGCGAACTTGCGAGTACCTTCGAGGACATAACATTTGTAAGATATTTTTTTAATTTGTTAATGATTTTATCTGATAGCAGGGTAAAAAACTCCCTCTATAAATATTCAAGTCGCAATGATGTTGAATATTGGATTCCATGAGTTGATACTTCCATTGACGGATTTTGATTGGCAATTCATTGTTTCATGGCACACATCATCCTATGAGTTGAAGTCGGGATAAGCGTTCCCATCACATTTAAGATTTACAATACCATAAGATTCAATATATGTAGATGTAGATTTATTGCATTTCTATACCAAGAGACTTTGCAAAGGGGCATGAACATATAAATATTATTTAACAAGTCAAGATTGCGTTTTTGCTACTGAACAAGATCATTATTCGATTTTTGTGGAAAGGAAGGTGGTTTTGTGCTTTAAGATTAAAAATAAATAAAAAAATATATTTTTTAAACATGCTTATAACACCGAGAATAGCCGCGGCCGATCGTACAACCATTTTTTTCTGAGACGGGAATCGAACCCCAATCTCCTGCGTCACAGGCCACCGCTGCGCCACAGAGGTTGTCGAATAATTGGATAAGTAACTTTGATGATTAGTTACCGATAATAAGTAGTTGTGTAGAGCAAAGGGTAGGACCCTTTGGTATATGAGCGGTCGTAATTTAAAGAGAGAGTGTAGTTATAATTATTTTGTTAGTAGGTAAATTATCATCATTATCAACCTCTATTAGTCCACTGCTGGACTTAGGTCTCCCGTAATGAGTCCCAGAGCACCCTGTCTTCAGCTTGCTGCATCCAGCATCTGTCTGCAGTCTTTCAAAGATCGCTATCCCACCTGTCCGGGGGTTGTCCTACACTACGTTTGAGGAGTCGCGGTCTCCACTCAGATGAACTAAGGAAAATACCAATGCCTGAATAATTAAAACGTATTTTTTAAGGGATGTATATCAGTTGAGCTACGTCTACACTGTTTGCAACCGTTTGCAGTTAGGCGAGTATTCATTGTAAGTTCCTACTTGGTTTTAATTTTATTAATTAATTAATATTATAAAATGAATTTATTATAAACATATACACATAGATATACAGCGTGGTAATGCAGCCAGTGTCCTGGGGACGCTTCTGACTGGACTGTTTGCAACCATCTGCAGTTAGCTCAATGGTTTTTCAATTGTAGATATATATATATTTTATATAGGTTATATTTTTTTCTATTCCTTGATTGTAATTTTCGTTGTTAATAAGGAATTGTTTTATTATTTATTATGAAAACAAATTTTATAGCTTCGTAACATGCGTTGTTTTTAAATTACTAAAAAGTTCAAAGTTAACTATCATAAAAAATCCAGTATATACTTCAGAACTTACTTCTTTTATTTGATTCGGTTGAAAAGATTTCAACTCGCTTTTCTAAAACAATTAATAATAATTAACGAACAAAGAAATTCGTAAAAGTAAATATTATTATAATAATAATTTATTATTGCAATAGAATGACCTCCTTAAACTGATTATTCAAATTATTTTCTTCTAAATATGAAAAAATTGCTTAATAAATACAAGGACTTAAGAAAGGAAGATGTCAGATGATTACCTTCTGAAGAGAAGTTAGATATCTATCATTAATAGTATCTATAAAATTTTACTATTAGGTAACTTATCAGGCATGTAAGCCAGCATATTCATTTAGCACCTTCAAAGACTTAAAATTACACAATTGATTTTATCAATTGTGTATATTCAGAAAAACATGCCAAAAACTGGACTTCGTTATATCACCAACAGTGAAATTTACTAGGGGTCAGAAGTCATACCATTGACCCTGATAAGAAAATTTACGTCAGATTCACTCTTATTAAATTAGTCGCTAGCAAGTTGATATTATAAAGTTGTGACGCAGAACTTAAAGCAGACTTAAGTAATTAAGTTAAACGAAAATAAGTACCTAGTTTAACTTAATTCAAGTAATAACAGTAAAATATAACTTTAGTTGAAATGTTGAAACACATGTAAACTTTGATTTATTCTCATACAGATTCTGATATAAATTTGGTAAATTAAATAATTAGGTAAATAATTAAATAATTAGCGAAAGTTTTTATTGACTCGGTAAAAAATCAAAATTGTTTATCTATATAATTTTGTTTTTGAAGGAGAAAAAATCAGCATTTTTACTCGCAAGTCGAAAGTTTAGATAGGTTTTGATCTTGTTTTAATAATACTGTATGCGTATTATGTATGTGTATCTATGAGAATAAATTACATGTTTTCAGTTTTTTACTTTAAATTAAGACTGCATCTATGTAGCTCAAGCACATAAGGCGGTTCTGTAATTGGCTTTCATACAAAATTAATGGACTTATGATTGATTCACCGTGTGGAAACTGCTAAACTAACCTTATTCATGTGTCATTTGCTAAGTGCAAGAGTGACAATGCATTTGCATTGTATTCTGGTATGCATTTTGGTGCATTTGACTGGTAATCTACAAAATTATCCAGGAAAAAACTTTTTTACATTGCCGTACGATATAGTTTTTTATAAGCTATAGTAGTGTGTTTTTTTATAAGCTACAGTATCAGATAAGAAATAATTAATTTTCAAAGTCATATCTTTTTTCCTCCAAATTTCTGTTGTACACCCATGCGTTTGAATAAAAATCTCAATTTTTGGCCGATAAAATTACAAAGATTACATCCTTTTTTTCTTTATTGCACAATTAAAATCCATGTATTTACATTACATGTATATAAAATATATACATTTTAAACTTCAAACTAGCCAGGTTATGGCAAAAGCAAATTAAATAGATTAGTATCACGAATTAATATTTTCTTTGTACTCAAATTGACGTATTTTGTATAATATAATTATATTTTATTGATGTTATTAATCTGTACTATTAATTTTCATAGACCACGCGTTTGCAGATCGTACTCTAATTTCGCGAGGTGTGCCGCTGCGCCTCGTATAAAAGCGTCAGCATGCGATCTGAAAAATCATTCCCGCACTCACATCCACCGAGATCATCTCATCAGCACATCAGTTTTATCAAAAACCAAACATGAAATCGGTGAGTAACCTTTATAAATCGGCTTTAGCAATTTATTTGGTTCAAATCGAAATCGGCTAGTGTGCGATAAACCAATTCTGTCATTCTTGCAAAATCTTCAATGTCAAGAATATACATTTTTACGAACATCCATCAAAATTAATTCCTTTTTTAAAATTAATGTTAATTTATCACACTAAATATGCTAAAATACTTTTTCATACATAGTCTAATCGTAATCTTTATTATACGTCAGAGTTATTAAAAAAATCTGCAACTCATTAATTTTAAACGAGTGCATATTTAGTTTCTAATCTTAATTTCTAAGCTTTTAAAAGCATAAAGCTTTTTTCCGTAGGAATTTAAAAAAATAATTTACTAATTTACCTAAATTGCATGCGGTAAACAAACTACACAACTACTACTATACTATGAAATTTGCTAAACAACAAATTTAATACAATAGGGAATATCATTAAAATTTGCCGATCAAGAAATAATAATTTTTCAAATTGTGTTTTTATAAACTTGAGTTTAATTTTTGTATAGGTACCCAACATATGCAACAAGGAAGTTACTGCTTCATTTAGATTTCACAACGATTTTTTATTCACTTAAGAAAAACACCTTTATTTGCACACAAATGCTTTACCTATCTTTAATATCCACATAAAATATTTTAAGTAAAATTGACCTCAACAGTGCCATAATATCTCACTAGCACAGAAATGTTATTTGGACCCGTGGACTACGCTGTATGTCTAAAAATTTTGTAGCCTTAGCATTAATTAAAATATGTATAAAGTTAGTTTGCTAGTTATGTTAATGTTAAAACTTTAAGCAGTTCCTTGATAAATAAATAAGGTAGAACAAAAGAATTTTTCATAGCAATCTCAAACTGAGCTCCTGCGTCTAAACTCTTATTGAGCCACGAAAGCCGTGACAGATTTGTTCTGTAATTTTATATTTTGAAGACAATGCATGTTATCTACTTCGTATAATGAATATGTTCTGGCATACCACAAAACTATCTAAGATCGCTTTCCCACACAATTTGGCTCCACTTGCTTGGTAACAATGCAATGTTTTTGTCCATCACTACATAGTATAAAACAAAGTCCCTAACCGCTGTCTGTCTGTCTGTCTGTCCCTATTAATACTAAGATTAAAACTACGCAACGGATTTTGAAAACAAACGTGCGAAGCCGTTCGGGTCGCTAGTGTTATTATATACCCAGTTGACTCCCTAACATTAGGGCATTCCAATTACCTAAAGTGATATTTCCATTAAAATCTTCAAACAATTTAAGAGTAGTTTCTAAAGTCTAATCGGAAATACAGAGGTTCCAATAATATGCAACATTTTAACCTTAAGACACACTTGTTTTCAAGGACACAAAAGTTGCAGTGTACCACATTATTTATTCCAAAATAGGTGTGGGCATTATAATGCAGATGAGTTGCGTTTTGAAATTTACAATCCCAGAATGAAAGTTACAAAACTGCGGTCAATTTCATAAAGACTTTTTATCATATGATAAAGGTCGACTGGTCACTAACTCATCCTCTAGAATCATTACGGCATTTTGTAACACTCCAAAATCGTAAAAGAGTTTAATCTAATATAAATAATGACATAATTTTGAATAAACTGATCAAGATCATCAATAACGTTAATTGGGGAAACATTTATCAATCACTCACACATGTTTTACAGGTTGCACATTTTTTCACCTTTTTGTCAAGCAAATAGGACTGGTTTACAAAATTCAACTACGGATGAAACGACGCCGGTCCATTCAAGCTTAAAATCAAATCGTTTTTTTTTTTTACTTTAAATGACTCTTGAACACGTCAAAAAGTCGAAATTCATATTAAAGGTATATTTTATTACAACTAGTAATTAAAATTATCACTTTGAATTTTTTTTGATTCAATCTTTTTAATTATTAACTGTCGAAAAATGTTTATCGATTACTATATAGATAATTTATAATTGATTTGGTTCACAAACAACACAATATAAAAACTACTAACAAAGTAGATATTACAGTAAAGGGATATTTGACACACTTAAGTAGTTACTTTATATCAGTAACCAAAAACCAATATTGCGAAAGAAAAGAAAAAACGCAAATGAACATATTAAAAAAAGGTAACACTGTGTAAAAGAAAAGAAACAGAATATAATGAGAAATAGGTCCCATTATATTACAGTACAGTATCTACCCACCAACTCTTAGCTAGATCTTGGTCTTAAATATTAAGAATCAATCCTCCTTTTGAGACATCCAACATGAAACTAATCTCGTTGTTTTTTTCCAGTTTGTAGTACTGTCCGCCCTCGTGGCCGTGGCCTGCGCTGCCCCCCAGTTCCAATACAACCCCCAGGCTCAGTACCAAGGAGGCCCAGTCATCCCAATCCTCAAGCAGACCCAGGAAGTCAACTTCGACGGTTCATACCAGTACAGGTAAATATTGAAAGTACAGGATAATCACACAAAGAAACCGGCTCGCCGACAAGTTGACAAAACGTGGTCGCCAAAGCGGAAGGATTCATATTTTGGAATTTTCAGATACTGAATAGTTTCGTACTGTTGGAAGGTCGAAATTTTTTGGGATGATATTTAATTTAAAGACTAACTGAAAAGTCGTGTCCACCCGCAGACCCAGCAGTGGTTTGGTGTGTAGTCTAGAGACCATAAAAGACTAACCTGATTATGCGTTACGCATTATTCTGATTTAGGTATTTGATAAGGCTGATTCTTGTGAAAGATGACGATCAAGTAAACTTCCTTTCCTAGAAAATAAAGAGGATAAATGATGATACAGTATAATGTGGTAGTATAGTATATTCTTATACTCGTTGTCTAAACCCCCCTGTCTAAACATGATCATAAAAATATATAGTACGAATATCTTTAATCCGAGAAGAATCAAAGTTCTAGGACAAAAGAGCAATTTAAAAATCACGTTCATGAATAAACTATTGTTTACAACAAATTCATTCATGACCTATCGTAAAGACAAATTGTTTTACAATCCGCATGGTGAACAAATTACATTAATTTGTAAATGCTTGGACGTGCTATAATACTATGAACATTGAGTTTTATGTCGTAAGGTATATATTATTTTGAAGGACTTATAGGCAATTACATAGTACTTACGGAGTTTTATTTTTGTATAAATGTTGGACTTTTGAAATGAGACTACATGCAAAGTTAAAAAAAATACAAAGTTCATTTATTTTCCAATGTCAAAAAAAATTCTAAAGCTTTTTTAAAGCTCTATCTCTGGCGAGGTTTTTTTTAAATATTCAAATTCCATTTTGTAACCATCGAGAACTATCAGCAGACCTTGATCAGAAATGTATCAATGTCAAAAACTGATGCAACACTACCATAAGTGTCTCGAAATACAAAATCAAATTATAGACAAATGGGAATACCAGCAGTGTCACACAAGCCCAAAAAATGCATACCTAATTTGTAGGCGTTAACCACGCAAACGGAGCCAAGTAATCTTGTGCAAGATATTAGCTTCGGTGCAGCCTATATGCAACGGCTAGAAGATTGTAATCCTTAATTTGATTAACGCGAAGCAATTTTCAATAAACAGACATTACCGAATATACATATTTGCTACGCATTGCACTTGACGTTATTCGCAGTTTATACATAAATTGAATTTAACTTAGTCTAAAATTAATAGATAAATTGCACAGGTGTCAGAAAGGAACAAATAGAGTTCTTACAGACGAACGGCAAGTTGTTGTTGACAAGAATTGATGTTTAAATTATGTTTATAGTCATTTGCGATTCATACTTGTGACACCTAAGAACATTGAATCTAAATCTGAATAACACAAATATTAACAAGCCGTTAAGTACAATAGTTTATGATAATGTTACACATTTGCTGAACCGAACATGTCGCAACGATGCTGTTCCTTAAACTGTGTGTAGGTCAGAAACAAAAGATTAAATATAAATATAAATAAATAATACTGGACAATCCACACAGCGTCATCTAGCCCCAAAGTAAGCTACTCAAAGCTTGTGTTATGGATACTAGATAACTGATATATTTAATACATTATATACATAGATAGATATTTTTTTATTTTACATATTAAACACCCAGACCAACGGAGCAAATTTCTGCAGATCGTACACAAAATTGTTCCGAGGCGGGAATCGAACCCGCAACCTTGTTCCGAGGCGGGAATCGAACCCGCAACCTCCTGCGTCGCAGGCGGACTTTCGCCCACCGCGCCACATCGGTCGATTCCCAAGAGTAATAGATTGACAATGCATCATGGTTGCATGACCTGAAACGTTTTGGTGGAACCTCTCATTACATTTGATATTTACGGGCGTTTGCCGCTAGCTGTAATACTCTTGTTATAAGCGCATGTGATTTATGAAACCTTTACCTAAAACAAGGGTGCTAACTTGCATCACGATCACTCCAATTTCATACACGATGTTACAATGGCATGTGTTGAGCATCGCTTAATTCGACATCGCTTAATTCAACTTGACGGCAATGATCGATGTTCGCTGTAAAGTTCAGCGTATAGGTACCTCTAACATTTTGATTATGGAAAATAATCAATGTGGTATATAGATATATGATCTTACTGAAAACCAGTGTTTGCTCTTCGAGCAAAGCTATACGCTGAGTATATTGCCTTTTGGGCTACAGCACACACAAACATTTAAGAATCTATACTTTTTTGAATGTTTCTAGAGACTTCTCTAAGTCTTATCTATAATCTGAAAGATAATAATCTTAAGTTACTTTTGTTATTTTGTTATGATTATGATGTAAGTGAATTGTATGTAATTGTGTATAGTGAATTGTACCTATTGTGTGTTGCAGAAGCAAATAAATTATTTATCTATGTATGTATATTGACTATGTCTATGCCTATACTGATTTATAAGATGAAAAGTAGCCTATGTGTTATTCCAGGGCTAGAAATACGTCTATTCAAATTTCATCCCGATCCGTTCAATAGTTTTTGAGTGAAAGAGTAACAAACATCCATACATCTATACAAACTTTCGCGTTTATAATATTAGTAAGGATAAATAAGGATAATCAATGTGGTATGTGGATCGATAGATCTTAATTGGATTATCTTTCTTCAGTTACGAGACTGGTAATGGAATCGCGGCGCAAGAGCAAGGCTACCTGAAGAACGCCGGTGTCAAGGATGGAGAGGCTCAAGTAGCGCAGGGCTCATTTGCCTACACTTCCCCTGAGGGCATTCCCATCTCCGTCTCTTACATCGCTGACGAGAACGGTAAGATAAAAATCTGGACTTCACTACCTATTTTAATATAAAGTCGTTTCTCGCTGTGTGTCTGTCCCTATGTATGCTAAGATCTTAGACTCAAGTGATGGTTACATACGTTATTATTTATATTTATATTATAATATATTATACTTACGTTACACTCTGACCAAAGTTTATTTTGTGGAAGGCAAATTTAATCATTAAGTGATAATCTGGAACAATTAACTGATCTTGAAACTGTATGTGGTGTGTTTTTAAATTGGAAAACTATGGAGTCTACAGTTTTTAAATAGTTAACGGGTACTGAGAATATGCTACCTTCTCAGAGAGTTGACCGTTACTTAATGTATTTTTTCTTGGAAAGAACATAGACAAAAATGTTATTGAGTTTTCAACAAATGAGTAAAATACCTATTTGAATATCATCCCGTCAACTTCAATAATTTTCGCAATGTTAGCATTTTGACTATTGTTATCTAGACAAAAAATCCATGTTAGTGATCATAATTTCCCCATCCAAGAACACTCGAGAAAAGAAAGAAAGAGCCTAGTTCAACTGATTTGAACGTGATAAAAAAACAATATTAGGTAACTAATGGAATTATATAAAGATTGAAAAAAACTAATAGAATTTTTTTATCCCCAGGTTTCCGTGCTGAAGGCGCTCACCTGCCCACTCCTCCCCCAATCCCAGAAGCCATCGCCCGCTCCCTCGCCTACATCGCCGCCAATCCCCAGCCCCAGTACCAGAACCAGGGACAATACCAGCCTCAGTACCAGCAACCTCAACCTTTCCGCGGTTAAGCTCATCCATCGTGAATGATTAACGAATGTTAGGTTTAGTTTACAACAATGTTACCTGTGATTTTTATTATTTAATATTTTATACAACAAGACAATAAAGTTTTGACGATACATTTGATTTTATTTTTACTACGGCAAATACACACACTTGTTACGAAACGTCGCGTCGCCTCTGTGAATTTTTTGTTTAATAGATACTTAGGTACATATTTTTTATGCACCATCAAAATATGTGAAAGTATATAATAATACTAATAAAATTATATCACACAAGAGAAGAAAAAGCCACTTAGAGCCACAAATAGCGGCCTTATTGCAAACAGCGATTTCTTCCAGGCAAGAGCTAAGATCTTTTAGTGAAATTCGTACATTACTAAGCTTCACCATTTAAATAGTATCGTGTCAAAATGAAAGTGTTAAACTTTTTTAGATATTCTACTAGTACAAACTTTTTGAGGTTCATTCATTGCTGTGACGATTACCTTTATAACGACCAATTTGACATTCTAATTATGAAAGTAACTTCAAGCGCAAAAAATAGTAGAATACCAAACGCACAAACGGTTTTTTAATCATCTTGATTGAATGGCGCTATTGAGACCTTTGTTTTGAAAGAGGAATTCGGTCCCAGGATCTGATGCCAATAGAGACTAAACTAATGCACGCTAAAACTCTTATGTAGCATCCATCTATACTTTTAATAATAAACCAGTGTAACAAATCACGTTGCTTGGACTTCTCTACTATACCTCTAGAACCACAGCAATCATTGATGATTTTACAATAAGTTTCGCAGCAAAAACATCAGATGGCGTTGTAAAAATTTTAAAGATTAACCTAATACATTTATACTATCTGAAAAGAAGTTTACTCGATACTGATCAACTTGCCTCAAACTTACATAAAGTAGCAAAAACACGATCTATATGACGTGGCGGGCGAAGGTCTGCCACCGACTCAAGGAGGTTGCGGGTTCGATTCCCGCCTTGGGAAAAATGATTGTACGATCTGAAAATGTTAGGTCTCGTGTTCTGGGTGTTTTCTAGATATAATAAAAAATATCTGTCTTTTACAATTATCTAGTAACCATAACACAAACTCTGATTAGCATGGGGCTAGATGATTTTTCATTTAACAACTAAACATTTTTTTTCGTTTCTCGCGCTGGCTTCGATGATACAAGTACGTTGTAATAATATTAAAGATAGATTATATCATAGGTTTAAAATTTCTTAGGTTTAATTAAAAACATAAAAAACTCACGCAAAAAGTGTTGAATATCTGGCTCAGCGCATCAGCATTGCCATACAGCGTGGTAATGCAGCCAGTGTCTTGGGGACGCTTCCGACTGGTATTGACATGGATCAATTGAGCTACCTTTAGACTGTTTGCAACCGTCTGCAGTTAGCTCAATGGTTTCAATTGTCAATACTAGTTTTATTCCTTAACTAGCTGGTGCCCGCGACTTCGTCTGCGCATGATTAGTATTTGAAGTACTCGCGATTTGTACATATATTGTACTTCCGTAATTCCCTTTCCCGTGGCATTTTCGGGATAAAATAAAGCCTACTTCTTATTCCCGCTTATAATCTATCTCTGTGCCAAATTTCATCCAGATCCGTTCAGTAGTTTTTGCGTGAAAGAGTAACAAACATCCATCCATCTATCAATCTATCCATCGATTCATACTTACAAACTTTCGCGTTTATCGGTTCAATTCAGTTTGGTTCCCCTGGGCTATACGGGTTTTCAAAAATTTCTCTCAGCATCTGAATGACGCGTACACACGCGTCGTTCAGTGATGCTGTGAGAAATTTTTGAAAACCCGTATAGCCCAGGGGAACCAAACTGAATTCCGGGATAAAATGTATCCCATGTCCAATCGTCCCGAGTTCCATTCGAATTCATTCAATTCCGTCGTGATGCGTGGTTAAATAATTTTTCTTTCACCCTCTCTCCCAGGGGAACCTTACCGAATTCCGGGATAAAAAGTATCCCATGTCCTTCCTTGTACTATGAACTCAAATCGTCCCGAGTTTCATTCCAACTCATTCAGCAGTTTCGTTGTGATGCGCGGTAAAGGAATTTTACTTTCATACCCTCTCCCATGAGAACCTTACTGAATTCCGGGATAAAAAGTATCCTATGTCCTTCCTCGTAGTACGACCTATAATCATGCCGAGTTTCATTTCAATCCATCAAGTAGTTTCGGCGTGATGCGCGTTTACGATACAGACAGACAGACAGACAGACAGACAGACAGACAGACAGACAGACATGAATGAAAAAAAATACAGTTTTGGCTTGAGTATCGATAATAGAGAGCCCTCCAAAAAAAATTTTCAATATATCTTCAATGTACAGAATTGGACCTGTTACAGTTTTATTATAAGTATAGATTGCTTGTAATTTTCGTTGATAATAAAGATTATTTAAAAATGCAAAAGTGTATAATTTACTTTATAATAGTATAGGACTCTGGACACGTCAGAGAGTTCCAGTTTGATATAATTAAAACTAGGAAATAAAGTGTTCACTTTAATTTTTGTTCAATTCTACGCTGTTTTTCTCTACTGTTTCGAGTTGGTGCAAAACTCGTCCTAAGTTTTTTGTCATCTAGCTAGCTCATAGGTATATAATAAATCTGAAATTGTACATAAGTAAGTACAGTAAGTTTACTTTCACAAAACTAAACAAAAAAAGCTTTTCAAAATGGTATAGCTAAATAGCAAAAAGGCGCCGCGCCTTTTTGACGGCCTAATTCTACAAAAGGGCTAAATCTAGGTATTTTTGTAATCTAAGCTTCACCTAACTAAACCCTACGAAAACCTTTTATTCTTGACAAGTACATGTCTGTGTTCATTATAAAGGAGTAACTGACTGATTGACCGACAATTCTCAGCCTAAAAACTACTGATTTAAATGTTTGTTTCTTTTAGAGTGGAGGGGCGTACTAAGGAATTCTGAAAATATGCATCCTGAGTAAGGTTGAATGAAAACAAAAATGTTTTGTGTTTCAGAAACCGTTAGTAGGAGAAGTTCTCTCTCTCCTTCTAAAATAAACAAACCTAAAAAGGGCATGACAACCTTTTATGTCCAAAAAACAAACTTCAATAAGTTTTAGCCGAATTTCTACATCATCATCAACCCATATTATTCTACTGCTGGACATAGGCCTCCTCCAATGAGCGCCTATTTCTACATACTTAGTAAAAATGGTTTATAGGAATCAAAATAGGATGTCATAATCTTGATTAAAAAAACTCGAGTATGATATTCTTGTAAAGGTCATTAAATCCTAATTGAATAGTACCAGCGACTTTAAAATTGGAGGCTGTTTTCCTCTTTGTACGAAGAATCGATTTTTTTGTGACAAAGAACGGTAAATATTAATAATTCCGGACAGTCCACACAGCATCATCTAGCCCCAAGCTAAGCAGAGCTTGTGTTATGGGTACTAGATGACTGATATACTTAATACAATACATTACATAGATAGATATTTTTTATTATATATAGTAAACACCCAGACCTAAGGAACAAATTTCTGCAGATCGTGCACAAATTTGTTCCGAGGCGTGAATCGAACCCGCAACCTCCTGCGTCGCAGGCAGACCTTCGCCCACCGCGCCACATCGGTCGTCAATATAATCTAATTATACGCGTTCGAAGTCGCGGAGTACTGCTAGTTATACATACAAGATTTAGCTAACTAGACAGGACCTAGCATTAAGTTTATATAATAAGAAGCTTAAATCGAATAAAACTGCAGAAGGTCGTACAGTTTCGACCAATCAGTGTGTTATTTGTGTTTTAAATTCGTTCTATTAGTCAATATGAAAACATTGCTTGTGTTTGGTATTCTAGTGATAAACAGTTGTTTAGCTGCTCCATTGAAAGATGAATCTCAAGCTGATATAGTTAGTTCTGACAGTGAAAATTATGGAACAGGGAACTATAGATTCAGGTGAGAATGGTTTTGTATGGTTCCTTCATGCACAATATAATCGTCAATTAACACATATGTGTATGTATCTAATTAAAGGTCTCTTAATTTAGTTGCTGGTTCGATTTCCGCCTTGGGTCAAATTTTTGTACCATCTATAATTATTTGTTCCGAGGTTCTGGGTTATAATAAAAAATACTATCCATGTAATTTACTAATTTTAAAAGCTCTGCTGCAGGCTAGATGATGCTGTGTTAATTATCCAGCATTTTATATTTATTTAGAATTCTAATTTTATTTATTTAAAAATCCTTAATCCCTGTATACAAAGCTTTGCTATCTGATAGAAATACGCTCCCGTCAAAGAAACATTTTTCTAAACTCCTCTGTAGTTCTATGATCAAATTAATGGTAATTAATATATTTTTAAGTTTCGAGACTTCAAACGGAATACGACGATCCGAGACCGGTTCTTTAGTAAACGAAGGTCAGCCAGACGAGCACATTAAGGTTGACGGATTCTACTCCTACACGGATCCTGATGGTAAAATCATCGCAATACACTACACGGTAGATGATGATGGATTCCATATTATTCCAACGGTAAGCTTTGACGACAGAGGATTCACATTTACGAAGCTTTGAACCCTAAATGAGAATAGATTTTGTTTGTACAACGTGCTAGACTAAGTAGGAAGTCCGTATGGGACCGCTTTAACAACCTTGAACATCCTTACTCTTAACTATCCTACTAATATTATAAACGAGAAAGTTTGCAAGTATGGATGGATGGATGGATGATGGATGTTTGTTACTCTTTCACGCAAAAACTAAGGAACTTTGGCGAAGAGATAAATTATAGTCTGGAATAACACATAGGCTTTATTTTATCCTGGAATTCCCACGGGAAGGAGAATTACAGGGGTGAAACCGCGAGCCGCTAATAGTAATATTATTAACTCGAAAGTTTGTATGGATGGATGTTTGTTCCTCTTTCACGCCAAAACTACTGAACGGATCGAGCTCATTTTGAATAGACGCATTTCTAGCCCTGGAATAATATATAGACTACCATTCATCCCTAAATCACTTTAATTAGTAATTATTTATAAGGCAAACATGTATTAGACACATAAGTTATACACATGCTAGTGGTTTCTCTTTCGCCTCTTCCACTAGTGGGCAAAGAAGTGAGGCGAACTGAAAATCAATTAACTATCACTTTATTTCTTATATTATTTTGATAATTATGTACAAATAGTATTAAATTTGACTTGTCTAAGTGCTTATTTTGTAAGCCTAAAGAAATAAAGATAATGATTTATTAATTTATTTAGAAATAAATAGCCTTTAGATAGAAATAGCCTTTTGACTTTTTCATAGATACTACGTTTGCGAATCCGAGGTAAGATACTTGTTATAATGTTAAATGTTTTATTTTTCAGGGAATTACACAAGGCCCAGTGCCTGCAGCTGTCGTAGCAACTCTATTAGGAGGCTAGCAATAAATAATACTTAAACGAATAAATAAATATATCTGTTGCTAAAATACCTAACTTTTATTTTAATTATATATTGCAGCATTGCCATACAGCGTGGTAATGCAGCCAGTGTCTTGGGGACGCTTCCGACTGGTATTGACATGGATCAATTGAGCTACCTTTAGACTGTTTGCAACCGTCTGCAGTTAGCTCAATTGTTTCAATTGTAAACACTAGGTATATTTTTTTCTATTCCTTGATTGTAATTTTCGTTGTTAATAAAGTTTATATTAAATATATTTAACAAGTCACAAGCACGCCATCTGTGGTAATATAAATGAATTATGTTTAAAAATCGAAAGTTTTGTACATTGATATATAAAGCACTGTTATCAGATTAGTGTGTAAACCCTGTAGGTGCTGTATTTTAAATCTATATTGAACTGTTCAAGATAGATGGCGCTATGCGAGGTATTATGTCGGTGTATTAACTTGTATTGTATATTTCTCTCCTTACTTTAGTTTGTTTTTAATATTTTCGTGTGAATTTTCCTCATAATTTACAACCAGTTGATTATTTGGTACCTAACGACTGCATCTTATCATAATCTTGACCTCAGCAGCACAATAAATAGCTGCGGAGGTTGCGGGTTCGATTCCTGCCTCGGGGCAGATGTAATTTTTAGTTACAATAGACACATAAAACACAATTTATTTTAAAATATTTGTTAGGTATTATTTAAACTAGAACATAGAATGCGATTAGCTGTTTTAATTGAATATTTATGCGTCATTACTATATTAAATGTAATTAGCAAATTAGACGTTAATCATCACAAAGACCTCTGCTATAAGACCAATAATGGACCTAATATTGGTCCTTGGGGGACGCTCAGTAAATTTTTAAGCCCCTTCTTTCTTTATTAATATCTTTTTGAAATCTTTCAAAAAAATATCATTAAACAATATGCACGTATAAAAAGTCGCTCCTACATTAATAATGTTAGACTTGTAACATATACACATAGTTTCGGCGTTTGATCTTTGAACGAACGCGTTACAAACTTTTCCTTTACAAAATCGTGCCATTCAGCTAAATAATTAAATGGCGCCATCTATGCTTTAATCACTGAATGATGTTTGAAAATACAAAGTCTGCTACGACTTTGAACCAAGCAGCAAATATGTACTGTCCACTGTATTATCAATCAATATCGATGTGTCCCAGATAGGTGGCGCTTTGCGAGAACGATTCCTACAAAATTTTCTATTTTAATGTTCTCGTGTCTCTTTTCCCTATTTTAAACTTAACAGTCAACATAAACTTAATTTTAAAGAAAATTATAATCTAATCCTATAATCTAAGAAGAGGAACAAATTAAAATTATAACTAACACTTGAAATAATGAAGCTTACGCGTAACAATGCAGAATGTTGTAACTAAGTGTCAGCTCAACTGATCCATAATCAATCAATACGATGTCAGTTAATTAGTTGTAATATTTAGTTAAATCGGCCAGATAAAAGCACTATTTCTATTTTGTTCACCAACAAATTACACTGATCATTTTTACGAAGTAAGTAGTAACTAACACGTTAAATTGCTAAATAAATGTAGGTACTTAATAACAAAAAATAAACTGCACGAATAACGTCGGTATTATTGCTAAAAAACACACGACAACTTTAGTAATTTCATGTCCTGATGCGAAAAATTAAGAATATAATAATATTTATAAGAAGTTTATATAAGAAGTAATATTTGTAAGTACTCGATTTTGTTATTATTGCTAAAAATTTTGTATTTTACGGTCATCCAAGGGCTTCTAAATGATTTTACTTAATAGTGCACGGACATCCACTATGACGACCGATGTGGCGCGGTGGGCGAAAGTCCGCCTGCGACGCAGGAGGTTGCGGGTTCGATTCCCGCCTCGGAACAAATTTGTGCACGATCTGCAGAAATCTGTTTCGTTGGTCTGGGTGTTTAATATGTATAATAAAAAATATCTATTTATGTATATAATGTATTATATATATCAGTTATCTAGTACCCATAACACAAGCTTTGAGTAGCTTACTGTGGGGCTAGATAGTGCTGTGTGGATTGTAGAGCATTATTTAATTAATTTATTATTATTTACTATGACTACTATGAGTGCTATGGCGCCCTTTCTACAGCTTCTGCCCGCAGTCTTTCGCAGATCATCAACTGACTTGTGCACCATTAAAATGATTTTTGTTTTCAATTTTAAATAAACTTTACTTTTACTTTACCGTGTATCCAACGGAGGTCATAGTCTCTGTGATTATCTATCTACCTATTTTAGATTATCTAATCCTAGGATCATCATTATCATCAACCTATATTAGTCCACTGCTGGACATAGGCCTTCTCTAATAATCCTATGATACAGTGGGCTTATCGTTAAAAATACTATGAAAAAACTGTATCATTGCACTTTAAATAGAGAAGAAACACTAAGGTACCCCAATATATCCAAATGTTGTTTTAAATCATAATATTTATTAATTAATTTAATTAATGTAATAAAGGTAAATGTATAACTTAATTTTTCACCAAACATATAAAGACTCTCCATTCATTGCATAACAAAGATCACAACAAAATATTGTCTTCAATACCAGCCTGGTGATTGATTTAAGACGTGTCAAATATTTGTGGAGTAATCTTAGACAATATCGTCTCGTTGCAATACTTTGTAATGCTTATGTAAGACATAATAATACATTTGGTCAAAGGTAACGTGCTGGCCTGACATTGTAATATTTGTTATTATGAAATGACCATATCTTCGCCAGACTATTGTATGATGGCACTTTAGGTACTATTACCAAATATGTAACTCTAGACTGTAGTTATTTAAAAACGTAATAATTGACAACAGTCGCCTTTCTTTTGTTCTTTCATAGTTAAATGAATAAATGATACTGGACAATCCACACAGTATCATCTAGCCCCATGTTTTAAGTACTAGATGACTGATATAATACTTTTTTAGACAAAACCCAGAACCCTGGAACAAATATAAGCAGATCGTAAGAAAATTTGTCCCAAGGCGGGAATAGAACCCGTAACGTCCTGCGTCGCAAACGGTTAATCAGGACCCTATTACTATGTCCGTCTCTCCGTCTACCACCACTGACCACCAGGCTGTATCTAATGAACCATGATAGTTAGACAGTTGAAATTTTCTGTAGTAGTTTCATTTTGTCTATTTTAGGAAGAGATACGCAGAGTTTGGTGGCCACCAAAGGTAACTTCGTATCTCTTCCTAAACTAGACAAAATGAAACTACTACAAATGCATTAAAAAAAGCTTATGATAGGTTTAACAAACTGTACGAGTGAATTTTGGAAATTTCTTTGTTTAACGGAATCATATGATAAAATAAGCGGGGGCGCCACTTTAGGTGCTGTTTGCACCTTAAGTAGAATTCCGCCAGAATTCCGTACAACAGATTTGAATTATTTGTCGTACGGAACCCTTCGGGCGCGAATCTGACCGAGGTTTAATTTTGTTCCATATTCGTAAACAAAATTCAGCCGATGAGAAGCAAAACCTGTATAATAATTATATTCACGGATACATTTATCCAGCCGAGCTCTACACAGTTTTCATACGATAATCTGCCTTTGCCAGATTTTCAAATAATATAACCACTGCAGCAGATATTATATAAAATGAACAATGTTAAACGGCAAGCTATTCCAACTTTGACCATGAATGGTGCATAATGTGTACCTGATAATGTAATTTTTGTATCATTAAATAACGGACAAGGATCTTAGGTTTCTTGTTAACTTACTGACGCAAAAAATGATGAAATATTTAGTGTTAATGTGCGCTCTTATAACTATTTCCATAGCCGCTACAATTCCAGAAGATGCCCAAGCGACAATTGATTTCTTTCAAAATACAAATGATGGGTCAGGAAATTATAAATTCGGGTAAGTTAAAATAAGAAGTAAGGACTAACTATAATGTTTTATTTGCAGTGAGGCTTTTCTAACTTAAACCAACTGAATGGATCGGGCTGATATTTTGCAAACATGTAGTTCTCAGTCTTATCTTTTAAAAGAATACCTATACCTACTTTTCATTCCGGACAGTCGTAGCCGACCCCGGCAGGAGCCTGTATTGAATTTACGAAGACTTTTGCGACCGAAGTAGCGCTGATTTTACATTTACTGACTAAAAAGAAGGAGGAGCTTCTTAATTCGACAGTATTTTTTATGTGGCCTCCGAACTTTTCTGGGTGAACCGATGTTGTTTTTTTATTTAAAAGCTTTTGCTTCACATGATTTCCATATTAACTAAATCAAGATGTGACGAGCAGTTTTTATAACGTTTATTTTATTTTTGTTTGCTAAGATAAAATTAGATCGCGTTATTGACTTGTTATGGGCTTTAAAAGATAAAAACCACAATTTTTCGCTTCAATTATTATCACTTATTAGTATTTATAGTATTTTGATATTTTTAAAGTTTCCCGAAATTCAAAGCCGGTTTATTAAAATACACCGCATCATCGCAAATTATTTTAAAACCACGGGTTCCCGGAATTTGAAACCGGTTTATTGTTTATCTGTTTACATTATTATTTGTTTATTATTAAAACATTATTTTAAAAGCTTTTCATAAAGGTTAGTTAAAATTCAAACGCCTTCTCTTATTAGTTTCAGAACATCAAATGGCATAGCAAGAAGTGAAACGAGTGAGTTGGTGAATGCTGGACAGACGGACGAACATATTGTAGTGCGAGGAGAGTATTCATATAGAGGACCCGATGGAAACCTTGTGGAAGTCTACTATATTGCCGATGAAAACGGCTATCAAATTATTAAACTACCACCAAAATTTCCTGCGTATGGTGTAAGTATTAAAAATCCATAAAAGTACAGTGTTAAATAAAGGTAATGTAAGAAATGTAGAATTGAAATTATTGAGCTAGCTGCAGACATCATATTATTTTTTACCTGTGATTTACATTTATTAAAGCCAAAATAAGTATCTAACGTACCTTTAATGTTATTTAATAGTAGTTTATGCACAAGCTTCAGAATCTAATTGAAATAATATCTACTAAAGCCAAGGATTAGGTCACTGAGTTATTGTAACGATAAGGTAAGGTTTTTTTCAAAGATTTGTCTTTTGTTTCAGTCGCCTATTTCACCGAATGTAGTTGCAACTCTTTTGGGATAAGCTGCCATCATGAATATCTCATTCATTACGTCCTTGATGTACAAGTAATGAGTAAAGAAGTACCTACCTTTTAGAAATAAGTTCTAATAATAAAATTTTACCAGTTATGCAGTACGTACGAAATTGGTGTATGGCTCCACGAGGTAAAAAGAGCCCATAACTTTAATGTTTCTTCCTTGAATGACTACATTAAAACTCAAAAACT
This sequence comes from Eupithecia centaureata, assembly GCA_944547425.1. Taxonomy (NCBI): domain Eukaryota; kingdom Metazoa; phylum Arthropoda; class Insecta; order Lepidoptera; family Geometridae; genus Eupithecia; species Eupithecia centaureata. The sequence continues at coordinate 5,829,789 of OX155681.1, read as the reverse complement.
CGTTGCTTATAATTATTTGTTGTTTTTTTTACACAAAAATCGCATATTCCTATTTAGAACATACCTTGAATAACAAATAACAAATTTGTGGACATAAGACGATAAATATCTTAAATTATGATAAGTGCTGAGCATGACTACAAGTGAAGCGTCATCAGCTTAGCGTAAAAAATAACTGCGGCTATTTACTACACGCGCAAGCTATTCCAACGTTGTCCGACCATAGTGTTTAATGTCTATCAAGTATTGTAGAGTCACCAGAAATAGATACTGTTGTCTTGAGTTAAAAAGCCTTGTAAATTTTATAAAAACCGTACTCTATTTTTCTGATAGACTAAAAATAACAGAATAGGACTTTTCAAAATTTATATGTAGACCTCAATAATATCGAATGGTTAACTAAATTTGAAAAAAAATATATAATAATATTGTTGCAGGTAGCCGCATATTCCCCGAATGTAGTTGCATCTCTTTCAGGTTAAGTTTTCAATAACCTACATTAGTTTCAAATATATTTTTTTAAAATTTTTGAAATAAGTTTGGATATTCAATTTTGTAATTAAAACCAAAATTTCAACCAAAAATCATTATTTTACCAAAATTTTGAAAGAAATCTTATCATAGATCAAGTTCATGTGATCCAAGAGCCTAAAAGTTTCTGAAATACCACAAGCATCCAAGCGCTACACTGTTATAGCAATTTTATAACCTGTTTACAAGTTCTATAAAAAACTAGGAGCACTGACTCCTCAGAACAGGACCTAGGCTCCACTTAAGAACAGCCTAGACGCCAATAAAGATTCGCATCCTCCGTGAGTTCACGTCATACTCGTGAAAAAGGAATCAAATCAGAAACCTTGAATTATTTTTATACACGTTTGAAATTACAAGTTTTTAGTCATGCTTCGTACAATTATCTTCTTTGCGGTGTTTACTATAATAGCTGCAGCCCCGATTCCGATGCACGAGGCTCCAAATGAATTTTACGATGCGAGGAACGTCGTTGATAAGGACCTGTAAGTGATTTGGATTTTTTATGCATGTTTTGTTCTGAAGTTTGAACTGTTCACTTCAGTTGATTCTGCTCGCGCCTTCGTTGTTTCTATTTAAACATTTCTATCCCACGAGTACTAATTTATGGGATAAAGTAACTGTAAAGTGGTAATGTTAGAGGGATGGTTGATTGATACCATTCACGCCAAAATTACACTGAAGTTTTGTTAAGGTAGATAATTCTAGATCTGGAAAAAAAACATTGATTACTTTTTATTCCAAAAATCAGTTTTCATGGAAAAAAATACAATTATAAATAGCCTTCAATCATTTCGATGGAATCAATACGCAGGGAGATCTTATAAAAATCATAAAATTCAAAATCTGAGACATTGTTTTCAATTACTTACTGATTTAAATTTTTATTTCAGTTTATTTCATGCACGTAACAAAAATAATGAAATAATGGAAAATTGGCCCCTGAACGGATACATCAACTTCGATACAGACAGAGCAAGAGACAATGTAAATGATATTTTGGAAGAAACGACCGAAATGAAAAGAAATGAAAATTCTATTGGGAATCTTCCTTTCAAGATACCTTCTACTGATCATAATGAAGATATAAAAGAGAATTTGGTCGACACTGATGATGATAAAAACTCTGACTTCAAAGAAAGTGTGAGTAAATAAACTATACCTAGACGTTACCTTTTTGTGGTTAAATTGTGACATATCGTTGCCTAATGCTTTTGATGATCGTAAAGAGCACTTGTGAGAAGCAAACATTAATTTCATACTCACCATCAGGATTTCATCAGTAACCATGTTTTAATTAAAACTTAATCTTAATTTTACTGACTATTTATTCTCATTCATTTTATTGCACTGTTTATTATATAAAATCCATACTTAAGTACATATATTTTAAGATTCACTATGTACTATTTGATCTGGAATACCAATAAATGAAAGATATGGCGCAACCCGAAAACTGGTGAGTATCTGGCGCAGCGCATCAGCATCGCCATTTTACGTGGTAATGCAGCCAGTCTTGGGGACGTTTCCGACTGATATTGGATCAGTAGCTACCTCTAGACTGTTTGCAATCGTCTGCAGTAAGGTCAATATTTTTTTCTTTAAATTATCATTTTTCTGTTCCAGGTCTTCATCACATTATTGGTAGAGTTTGTGAAATCTATCGCAGAACAAATAATGGCAGCGTACAAAAGCTAATTGGAACCACGGAAGGAAAGATACTCAACGCACAAACCCTTGATAATAGTTTCGACAAGTATTTTCTATGGCCTAATAAAAATCTTCAAAATGAAGCTTTTGTTATTTTATTAAAGAACACGAAATCATTTATGAAGAATATTACCACTAAACCCAACACTATATTCTAACCGTATTTATTCTAATAAATAGGGATGAAAATTTTTGCGCAGTTAACGTTAGTTAATTTAAATAAATTAAAAATAGATTCTGACAGAGCAGAACTTAAAATCTAATCAGTAAATCAATATTTTTATTTCTTTAGGCTCACAAAATAAGCACTTAGACAAGTCAATTTTAAACTATAGGTAATTATCAAAATAGTCTAAGAAATAAAGTGATCATTGATTTCCCCTTCGCTTCACTGGAAGAAGCGAAATAATTCTAAGAATGCTAGTAGTTTTTGGAGAGGCGTAGGTTAATTCAGACGTACATCGTGTGCCACAGCTAAGGTTGGGTAAGGCAGAACTTGTATTCAAAGGGAGAGGGCAATCACTTCCGAATCGCTTGCGTTTTATACAAGATGGTGTATCTATAGCTGCAAAATATGTACCTACTTACACTAACAGTCACGTGCCGCAGTCTCTGGCCATTTGAGCCTGCCATTGTAAGATAAACAGGCAACTCTATTCTAACTCTCTTTTCGTACTGACTTTACCAAGCTGTGCATTGCCTTAAAAACTACTATACTAATATTAAAAGCAGAGTAAATAAGGATATGACACAAGTTTAAACTTCAACTACAACCTTCAAGTTCAAAATTAACGACATAATTAATCAGTACAAGTCCTCAGTTTTTTGCGCTGATCCCGATGCAATACGGCTATTGACATTTAGATCAATCTACCGGAATGCCTGCGAACCACACGCTTAAACCATATCCTTGGTTTAAAACGAGTTCTTAAAAAAGGAACGATCATTATCCAGTATATTAACGACAAACAATCACCCTATACTAGTATGCTCTAGTTTGCTCCTTTCTGCAAACTACCACGATCCATTTAAATATATTGTAATTTGCAAGGCGACATGTTTCGTATATTTATAGTGTGTACACTTATTACATTCGTTGCTACTGCACCTGTTGAGGATGAGTCTCAAGCAAAAATAATCAACTATGAGAATAAAATCGAAGAAAATGGAAACTATGAATTCAGGTATCTCTTACTTACCTACTTTTAATACTATTTACGGCGTTGTACGGGTACTTACTTGTAAAAATATTTCAGTAGGATATTGAACATTTATTTCTATTCAGGTATATGTATAATATACACTAGCTTTCAAAACTAAGTATTAGTGCACTTCATAGTATAACACTTTCAAAATTTTAACTTTGTCTAAAATGAATAGAAGTTAGAGATTGAAAATAGAAATCTTTTTTAAAGCATATTTATCAGTTTCCATATTTTTATCGAAATATACATTTGTAATACCTACGCTGATAAAAGGGGTGGGTGCATATTCCCAAAATCGGCTCCGAAACCTCGTGTTTAGTAGGTTTGTAGGTATTTATGCCAAACCGGCTCGAAGCTGTAATCAGAGCCCAAGAAGGCAATACAAGTTATTAAAGACTAGCTGGTGCCCGCGACTTCGTCTGCGCATGATTAGTATTTCGAGTACTCGCGATTTTACTTGTATAATTCCCTTTCCCGTGAGATTTTCGGGATAAAATAAGCCTATGTGTTATTCCAGCTTATAATCTATCTCTGTGCTAAATTTCAAACAGATCCGTTCAGCAGTTTTTGCGTGAAAGAGTAACAAACATCCATCCATCTATCAATCTATCCATCCATCTATCCATTCATACTTAAAAAATTTCGCGTTTATCAGTTTAATTCAGATTGAGGGGAACCAAACTGAATTCCGGGATAAAAGGTATCCCATGTCCAATCGTCCCGAGTTCCATTCGAATTCATTCACTTCCGTCGTGATGCGTGGTTTAAGAATTTTTCTTTCACCCTCTCTCCCAGGGGAACCTTACCGAATTCCGGGATGAAAAGTATGTCATGTCCTTCCTTGTAGTATGAACTCAAATCGTCCCGAGTTTCATTCCAACTCATTCAGCAGTTTCGGCGTGATGCGCGGTAAAGGAATTTTACTTTCATACCCTCTCCCATGGGAACCTTACTGAAATCCGGGATAAAAAGTATCCTATGTCCTTCCTCGTAGTATGACCTATAATCATGCCGAGTTTCATTTAAATCCATCAAGTAGTTTCGGCGTGATGCGCGTTTACGATACAGACAGACAGACAGACAGACAGACAGACAGACAGACAGACAGACAGACAGACATGAATGAAAAAAATTACAGTTTTGGCTTGAGTATCGACAATAGAGTGCCCTCCAAAAAAAATTTTCAAAATATCTTCAATGTACAGAATTGGACCTGTTACAGTTTTATTATAAGTATAGATTAAGTGACATGTAAAACATACGTATACAATTTTAATGGAATTTTTGGACACGAAGCTAGATATGGTTATTTAATTTGTTTATATTTATGTAAAATATTTAATAGTTTCAAAGACAATTGATAAAATTGGTGTTACTTAACTTTTTTAATTTAAATCTCTAACTTCTAAAGTTTAGAAAAAAACTAGAATTGTAAAAGAGTGAAACTTAGTTTTGCGAGAATAAGCTGCACAAAACCAGAATAAAATATTGACTCCTCCTCTCATTTGAAGAATTTAAAATTATGATACAAAATCTTTTTTCAGTTTTGAAACCTCTAACGGGATTCTTCGCTTAGAATCAGGAACACTTATGAATAAAGGCGAACCAGATGAATATTACTACGTATTTGGAGAATACTCATATACTGATCCGGACGGAACAGTCCACAAGATTCGTTACCAGGCTGATAAGGATGGCTTTGAGATTCTGCCGCCACCACAAACCCCTGTAAGTGCCTGTCTATCCTTACTAATACGATAAACGTGACTATTTCTATTTATGTATGATGTTTTTTTCCTCTTTCACGCAAAAACTACTAAACGAATCAGGCTGAAAATTGGAATAAACGTAGTTCTAGCCCTGAAATAAAACATAGGCTACTTGTAGTCTCATAAATCAGCTCACATGGGATAGAAATAGCCTTGAGACATTTCCATAGAAACAATGCTTGCGAAGCCGCGGGCAGATGCTAGTTGGTATATATATTTTTAACTTACTACGCCCCGCGGCGGTAGAAAGTTAAAATTTCAGCCCGATTTGTTCATTCGTTTTGATGTGAAGAGGTTACAAACATCCATCCAAACTTTCGCAATTATAATAATGGTGAGACTAGATAAATGTAATTCGTATTTTTAAAAATCAAAAATAATTATCTTTCCCTGCAATGGGAAGATAAAGAACAATGTAACAAAAATGTGTTCAATATAATACGTCATTTTAGTAAGTAGTTACAAAGATTCGTCTTTTAGCTATGTCCAAATTTATTTTAATTGCGGGAATCATAAAACTTCTTTTTCTATCTTACGCATATTAATTGCCTTGTAATGTAAAAATAAAAGGCATATTTGTCCTCCGAGTACCTACTTATACAAATTTAGGGTACCTAAGGCAGCCAATCTCAATGGTGACTTGCCACATCCGCAGGACAATTTATATTATTATGTTTGTATGCATACTGTAAGAATATCTTTATTAAAAACGAAAATTACAATCAAGGAATAGAAAAAAAATACAACTAGTATTTACAATTGAAACCATTGAGCTAACTGCAGACGGTTGCAAACAGTCTAAAGGTAGCTCAATTGATCCATGTCAATACCAGTCGGAAGCGTCCCCAAGACACTGGCTGCATTACCACGCTGTATGGCAATGCTGGCTGATGCGCTGAGCCAGATACTTAACAGCTCTTGGGTCACGCGTCGCATCGATCAGATGCTCAGATAATTTTTCAAAAACTTAAATATAAGAATATTGTATCTATATATTCGTGAGTTATAAATAGTACCTATATAACGTTTTGTATTTCTTTCAGGTCGTAGCTTCACTTCCATCATCAGTTGTCGCAACAATGCTGGGCTAGTAGATAATGTTTTATGTGTCTGAAATATTTTGTCAAAGTAGCTCTACCTTCCTCGTCCAATAAATAATAAAATTTTATATTATCTTGTTTTTGTGAGAGACACTTTAAAAGTGGTAGCCGCAACGATGACATAGTTTTTTCTAAAAAAAGTTTTCAGAATGCAAATGTAAGTTATAAGTTTAATGTTAGTACCGACTGCGGAAGAAAAAGATTTACGTTTTTTTTAGTACCCCACAGTGAAATTAAATTTTAACCTTTGTATCTCCCCGCTAATTTTCAATCTATTCGTCTTCGTTTTCAATATGTTTATTGTTTGTTGCTAGCACTAGATAGTTTTTAAACGATTCAAAACAGGAGCAGGAGGTTCTCAATTCATCGGAATCATTCTTCAAGACACCTGAATAAATTTGGGGTAAACCAGGTGGTATTTATATTTTAACAAAATCGGTCAAGCGATGAAAAGCTGGAGTAACATTGGCAACTTTTTGTAAAACATAAAATTCCCATGGTACTTTAAATTATGAGATTCGAATTTAACGCGGGGAACACCTCGTACTTGATTTAAAGAACTCAAAATATGAAACAGGTATGAAGATAGTATTAAAAGAAAGGATTTTTTTTAATACTATCAGCAGGGCGACCCTCTTGGTCCGGCCATATTTAGCCTTGCCATTCATCCAATAATTCAACGTCTTCAATCCAAGCTCAATGTTTGGTATTTGGATGACGGAACTTTAGGTGGAGAAGTGGACACCGTTTTCAATGATTTAAAAATCATCACAGATGAATTTCGACAAATAGGTTTGGAATTGAATTTTTCAAAGTGCGAGCTTTTTATTTCGGACTCTTGTGTAGACAAAAAAAATATCATTGCAAAATTTAACAGTTTGGCCCCTAACATTACAGTTATAGATAAATGTTCACTTCGACTCCTAGGTTCACCAATTCTTGATGAGTCTTTTCGGCCATTTGTGGATGAGAAAATTCAAAATTTCAACAAAACTTCAGACAGACTTCTCAAAATTAACAGCCATATGGCTTTTACTATTATTCGGTTTTGCCTGTTTGTACCTAAATTTACGTATTCTTTAAGATGTAGTCACCTGTGGAAACATAGCGAGCTATTGGATAGCTTAGACAACATAATAAAGAATACTTTATCATCGGTTTTGAATATTGATTTGGATGACAAGGCGTGGTCGCAGGCCTCCCTACCTGTCAAATTGGGAGGCTTAGGTATTCGCAAAATTTCCAGTGTAGCCCTACCAGCGTTCCTATCTTCCGTCTACAGCACTAGTTCTTTAGTTGAAAAAATTTTAAACACGTCTGATTTGGTCCGATCACAAATTTCTTTCAAAATTTCATATTTAGACGAAGCTAGAACGGCTTGGCATAGTGCTTGCCCCGATGCTGCTCCTCCAAAATCTCTTTCGTCCCAACGGCAATGGGACGGGCCTTTGTGTGAGTTGACACGGAATTGTTTGTTACAAACGTGCTCCAGCTCGGCAGATCGTGCCCGTCTCCTAGCCGTTTCTAAATGGGAGTCAGGACATTGGCTGCAAGCACTTCCTTCTTATAACACTGGCACTTTATTGGATCCCGTTACTTTCCGTATCGCAACATGTATTCGGTTGGGTGCAAGGTGTTGTGCGCCTCATCAATGCCAGTGCGGTACTGCAGTCGAACAGCTTGGTCATCACGGATTATCGTGTACTAGGGCCGCTGGTCGGATATCTCGTCATGCCAGCCTTAATGACATCATCCGGCGGGCCTTTGTCAGCGCTAACGTACCAGCTATTCTCGAACCGAATGGTCTGTTCCGTGACGATGGCAAGAGGCCCGACGGTATGACACTAGTCCCATGGGAGTTGGGGAGGCCCATTGTGTGGGACGCTACATGCGTCGACACACTTGCACCTTCCCATCTTTCAAGGACATCCACTAGGGCTGGTGCGGCGGCAGATCTGGCCGAGGATCTCAAGAGGCGCAAATATGCAGGTCTCGACAGAACCTACGCATTTGCTCCCCTTGGATTCGAGACCCTAGGTCCGTGGGGTACCGAGGCTCTCCGGGTTTTTAAAAAAAATATCTGAGCGTCTGGTCGATGCGACGCGTGACCCGAGAGCTGGTGAATATCTGGCTCAGCGCATCAGCATTGCCATACAACGTGGTAATGCAGCCAGTGTCTTGGGGACGCTTCCGACTGGTATTGACATGGATCAATTGAGCTACCTTTAGACTGTTTGCAACCGTCTGCAGTTAGCTCAATGGTTTCAATTGTAAATACTAATTGTAATTTTTCCATTCCTTTGCTTGTAATTTTCGTTGTTAATAAAGTAACTTTTGTACTATTTTTTTTTCTAATTGGAAATAGTCGAGCGTTTGGCACTATCTCACTTACGTAAGTGAAGATGTGACCTAAGATGGAGCACGCTTTCCCAGAAGGAACTTATTTACTTTTCTACTTTGAATAATTGGTTTCATATTCCAACAGAACACAGTTATATGAAAAAAAACTTTAGAAATACATAATGCTTTTTAATTATTATACTACTTTTGAACTACTGAGCGAGATCCTCTAGCACATTTATTAAATTACTCAAATGAGGGTCCCATACCACTTAAATGTATTCGATTAAGTAAAATGATAATTGTTTATCTTTATAGTAGGAACTAAATAATTAATTCCAACATGCTTAAAGTGTCTCCACCACGCGGTGGAACCAAAAGGTACTGCCTCACTTTAATGTTGCAAAATACCTGTTGATCCTGCTTCATTTTAATGGTGTGTATACAATTTTTTTCCTTTGATGGTATACAATTTTTTCCCTTACCTTGGGCAATATAGTGTATTGTTCAAAAATAAAGTCCTTTAATTATGTGTGGAGGAATGAAGTCCAGGCTTGGCATTCTTGAGTAACTGGATATAAGTGTGGGCGTTGGATTCAAACTCGCAGTTCTTTAAGATAAGCTCTGATGAAGAACATTGACAAAGCTAAAATGGTAAGTCGAAAAACTGGTTTATTTTTGGCAGATGAATATTTTAACATCCTGTTTTTTGACAAGCATACTCATGTAGCAGTAGTAAATCAAAGATTTTATGAATTTATGATAGAAGAAACTACATCATTATTTCATCTACTAATTCATTTAGTAATATTATTTTTACTAGATACTAAACTAAAACTTGATTATTTACTTATACCAGTTCCGACCGATAATGTGGCGCGGGGTTCAATTGACGCTTTGGGACAAATGTTCGTACGGTCTACAAATATTTGTTCCAAGGTTCCCGGTGTTTACTATTTGCCTACCAACATAATAAACCTATCTATGTAATTTATTGTATTAATTTTAATCAGAAATCAGAAATCAAAATCTTTATTTCTTTAGGCTTACAAAATAAGCACTTAGACAAGTCAAATTTAATACTACCTATAGGTACATAGTTATCAAAATAATATAAGAAATAAAGTGATAATTGATGTTCAGTTCGCCTCAGTTTTTTGTCCACTAGTGGAAGAGGCGAAATAGAAACCACTAGCATGTGTATAACTTATGTGTCTAATACATGTTTGCCTTATAAATAATTACATACTATTGTCGATGTGGAACTGAGCGACATCTGGCCAAGCACTAACGTCATTGATGTAATCATTTATGGAGTAATATGCCTTCTTGATAAGATTTAGTTTTATGTACTGTTTAAATCTACGAATAGAAAGTTCAGTTGCTTCAGATGGAAGCTTATTATAGAAGCGCACACAATTACCCATAAATGATTTCCCCAGTTTTCGTAATCTAAATGAAGGGATGTGTAGTTTGTCCTTGTTGTTTGTCCTAATCACCCATAACACAAAGCTCTGCTTAGCTTGGGGCTAGATGATGTTGTGTGAATTATTGTCCAGCATTATTTATTTATTTATTTTCTTCTCTTTATGTAATAATGTTAACAATGTTCTATAAATAAATTCAAGATGACAAAGACGAAGAATTCCGAGAAATATTAAATGTTATTTATTTGAATGTCAATGAAAGCTTGTCTGTCCATCTTGACCTTGGCATTAGCTAATACCTACTTACATTGCCACCAACTTATTTGTCCTGAAATAAGCTGGATAGAATATTACGATTTTTCTATAGTAAAACTGTTTAACGTTGTCCCTTAACATGTTGTTCCTACGTTAATGGGCTTTAAAATTTCGACAAGAGATTAAAAAAAATGACAGATGAGTGTGTAGCTTTGTAGCGTAAGCAAAACCAAGGTCAAAGTTTGTAACTTGATGATAATGATGTTTGTCAGAGGGTTTCTTGATACTCGTAAGATAGACTGAACCCATTAAAATATGATCGCGAAAAGTGCAAGATTCCGTGAGAAATGTATTCTAATAAGATGACATTTCTCATCGACTGTGTGTCACCAAAACTAGAAATATAAGGTTGCGAGGTGAAAAGGCTGTGAAATGGGAAGTAACTAGTTAGCCATAATAACTTCGTAGTAATTTTGTTTTACAGGTAAACGGTTTGATCATCTGCTTCAGTTCCTTAATTCTTATGACCCTTGTCACGCCAAATGCCTATTGCCTTGAAGAGCACATCAAGAAATATGCATTCAACACTAATGGATTAGGCACTTATAGCTTTGAGTAAGTGTTATTGATTAATGACGCTGTTTTGTAATTTGCATAGCTATAAATTTATCTTAAAAAAATTACATAGGTCACACATGGTAAAGGCACTCATTAATGCCTCGCCCAAAAGTTTAAGGATGTTGAGGTAGTTAGTGTCAATCATTTGATCACCATCGCCCACTTTTGCAATACCAAAAACGGCTCCTTCTTATTGGGATGGTGAAGAAAATTTATAATTAACTGATTGGTGATGTCTCGATGATGAATTTTCAAAAAACTTAATAGATTCTAGCGCAACTGATGGAAAAGATGAAGGGTTATTTTTTCATTTATTTATCATCTTAAAATAATCTTACAACACCTGGCCTTCTGGCAATCGAAGGCACTAGATTTATAAAAAAATGTAACGAAGTCCTTAGTATCGGTTGCAAATGTGCATTAGTCTAATGTAAGGATAAAAAAATTTCATCTCTTCAAACATTTGGCGCATTGTACTGTGCGACCTCTGCCGGATAAGAGAGAAACTAACATTCACAATTTGATAGCGGTTGAATAGTTTCATGCTCAAAGGTTACTTTATGCATGATAAAAAATCCAAGTTTTTACTTATTGCTTACAAAAGAAATTGCATTATTGAATATGTTTAATCGTATTTAGAAAGAAAACTCTTCTTAAATTCTAGATATGAAACAAGCGGCGGCACGTTCAGAAGAGAAGACGGTGGCATCATATCCAAGCCAGAAGGTGATTCTCTGGTGGTCAGAGGTGAATACGGATACAGAGACCCTGGAGGAAGGACGGTATCCGTTAAATACGTCGCTGACTCCAACGGCTACCATCCCATCTTCCACGAAGACGGTGTCAGGTTCAATGATCGAAGAATTATATGAATTCTAAATAACACTTATCTATAAGATAATAAATGCTTTATTTGCTTTTACGAATTTTATTGGTATTTTTTCACTACTTAGCTCAATCATCATCAACAACCAATAATACATAGGCCTCCTCTTATGAGCGTCACAGCGCCTTGAATACGGATACACAATAATCATTCCCTTCATCATCATCATTAGCCTATATTAGTCAACAGCTGGACATAGGCCTCCCCTAATGAGTGCCATAGCGCCCTATCATCAGCTTAAGTGTACCTAATCATATCACCAATACACATCATAGGCCATACGACACTACATATAGCTGTACTGACCCTCCATCCAATGAGGTAAACGTGTTCTTGAGTGTAGACCGCGACTTGGCAATCGTAGTGTAGGACGCCTTACGGTTAGGAAAAATGACGATCTGCGAAAAACTGCCTTCAGATACTAGATGCAGCAAACTGAAGACGGCGCTACGGTACTCATAAGGGAAGGCGTTAGCTGTGAACTGATATCGGTTGATGATGATTGTGTTTTATTTTGAATCTTCCCGTTATGCTACACAATTTAGTTATCTCTAGTAATAAATTCACTGCATTCCACGATATCAGTTCCGTTATATAAAATATATGGAAGTACCATACTGTATTTTGGTCTAAATATTGCCAGATTACAAACCTTACAAGAAGCCTTACTAAAGTAAAAGATAAAAATGAGCCTTAAATTTTTAAGATTTAAGTAAGTGTAAAGGTTTAATGGATCAAAGGTGAAATAGTTTTTTTGAATACTTATTGGTTTAAGTAGGTAACAAAATAAAGAGGTTTTTTCTTTGTCATAGATCTTTGATTTTATAAGGTCACGCTATAAAGTCATCTTCAAACTATTTGATTTATTCCGACTGTGAATAGGTAAAGGTTAAATAAAATTTATCGGTACAAACCAACCAATATAATAAATAGTATGGGCTATTTTATATAGCCCATAAAATCGAAGTTACGTATAATACTTTTATTTCGGATTATTTCTATAAGCAAAAACATAGTAAAGTTAACTCGTCGGCATATCTTTTTGTAACCTGTTTTAGTGGAAACGGCATTCAGTTATATTTTCTTGTCGTAAGCCCACTGTATCTGTAATGTCAAAAATTAGCACATACTGGTTTGTACACTGGGTAAGTTTGTAAAATTAACATTATCCTTAAAGGTTGGTAAAAGTAGGTAACTGGTAAAAGTAAGTTGAGCCTTAGGTTTATTTAGTAACCAATTTAAGGCGCAACACATCAGCATTGGGTAATGCAGCCAGAGTATAGGGGACGCTTCCGACTGATATTAATTTATGATCAGAAGAATTGATGATTGAATTGATCTTAATCAGTTGAAATATCTCAAGACTGTTTGCAACCATCTGCAGTTAGCTGAATTGTTTCAATTGTATAAACTAGTGTTTAAATTTGTTTCTTGTCCTTGATTGTCATTTTCGTTGTAGATAAAGATATTAAGGATTATTTTACACCAGAAGAATTTTCAGGTATTTCAACATTACATGCATTCAGCATTTGGAGTAATTTATACTTAGTAAGTTTGTGAAATTGGAGATTGAATAAATCTACAAAACTGCGAAGTAATTACTTTATGATATTCCAGTGAGGATGTAGAACTAAGGAGAATATTTCCTCATGAGTTTCCACAAGACACAATACGTAAAAGTGGGTCAGTGGATCCAGAAGTAAGTAAGAAGTCTTTTATTATTTAAAACCAGGTCCTTGAATTTTTTTGCAAGTGAGCCCGGATTTTGATTTCGTTGAGTATCTTGAACGAAAGTCAACGATGTATTCTGGGCTTAGACAACGTAACTTTTGATGAACGATAATATAAAACTCCAAATATGTTTGAATTTAACTTAAGCCACTTTTCACGAGATCTAAATAACGAATATATCTTTGGAAGGCAATTTACATAAATTTTCATGGCAACAAGCAAATCGATAACATCGAACGATTTTACGATACAAATGCTTAACAAAATGGCACTTTTGACTATCGACTTCGCTAAGTCTATTGTCTACCAATCTAAATTCTACTTGTCTATAACTCTAAAGGCTAGGCCGACTGTTTATGTATGGATTTTTCATAATTCCATGTCCACACGGTAGAGGCGCTGCATAAAACTCAAGATAATATTCAGAAACTAAACTTGGAGACTCTTGAAGTCATTTTCATAATAGGTATATTACTGTGGTTGTGCACGAGTATAATGAATTCCATCAAATTGAAGTGTATGTACTATTTTCAGCATCTAGGGCGGTACCTTGAGCTTAAACATTATTTTGAAGACCCAAAGTCGGAGCTCAATAGCCACTTCGAAGAACTCATTTGTTATTTAGAAAAAGGAAAGAAGGTAGATCAAAATTTCTTAATATGGAATTGTGAAGTCGCCTCAATATCTTCACTTAGATGACCGATGCAGCGCGGCTAGCGTCGGTCCACCTGCGACGCAGGGTTCGATTCCCTCCTTGATAAAAATATAATATATTTTTATCTAACAAATATTTGCAGATCTTACATATTTTGTAAGATCTGCAAATATTTGTTCCGGAGTACTAAGTCTTTTCGTTAAAAAAAATCTATCTACGTAATGGATTGTGTTGTATTACGAAAATCAGTCATATAGTACCCACTAGCGACCCGCACCGGCTTCGCACGATTTTATTATACATAGACCTAAACCTTCCTCTTGAATCACTCTATCTATTAAAAAAAAACACATCAAAATCCGTTGCGTAGTTTTAAAGATTTAAGCAGTCAAAGGGACTTATGGAAATAGGGACAGAAAAGGCGACTTTGTTTTACACTATGTAGTTATAACACAAGCTCTGCTTGGGGCTAGATGACGCTGTATGATTAGCCAGCATTACTTATTATCTAGTTCACATATAGAAACTCGTGTTATTCAGCGATGCACTATTGCAGTTCGTACGGCTGAGAATTGGCAATGCGTTAATGCTTGATTTCGTTTTTTAGATGTGCAAAATAGATGTAGATCGGTATGCACCAGACGAAGACAGTTTCCTCATGTCTACGAAGAACGAGAGCCATGTAGACCGACGCCGAGTCTACTGCTTCATGTTACTCTGCTTCACCGAAGACGAGCTAGACCGAGTAGTTGCATCCTTTTAGGTCTTCAATTATAGATCGATCGATAGAAAGAAAGCATTTTATTGCATACTACTATTTAAAAATAACAATTTACAGTAAAATTACTAAGAGTAAGTAACAACTGGCGGTCTTATAGCTCAAGAGCGATATCTACTAGACATCCGTGGATGGATACAATCATTGGATAGTTTAAAAAGGAATATCATAGGAAGACTCAAAACCTATGCTAATCAAAATTTAAGTTTAAATAAATCCAATTCGCTGTCGAGTCTGATTACTATCCCACCTTTTTTTGATCACAGCTATAGTCTTACAAAACAATATCTTAGTCTATTGTTAAACAGACATAACAATAAATTATTGGCAATCGATATTATAGCCTACAGCACTGTTATAATTCAATACGTACCGTCAGTAAAGAAAGACCATTAGGTACATACAAAGGTGAGAAGTACCAATACATCGCTCAATTAGGGCGGCCCATTGGTCCGTCTATCCGATCTTATCATTCACGCCTCCGCGATGCACCACAATAGCTTACATAAGGCAATCTTTGATTTGTTTTTCACCCGGATGAGTTCGTGAGATTATACCAGATAGTGGCGATAACGATTTCCCATGACCAATAAAGTTTGGCTCATCGTTTCAATCACGCAGGCTGAGGTAACCGCTTAGCTAGTGTTGCCATTCTGATATGACACAAACGAGCTCCGACACTATTATTTAGGAGCTTGTTTGTTGAAAAAATAATTGTAATAAAGATAATATGATACCGAAATTCGTATGTTCTTAGAGGAAATATATAATCAATTAAAATCACATTAGCGATGCCCCGGCGTCGCACGGTTTTATTATACGTATAAACCTTCCTCTTGAATCACATCTATTAAAAAAAAACGCGTCATAATCCGTTGCGTAGTTTTAAAGATTTAAGCATACTTATGGACATAGGGACAGAGAAAGCGACTTTGTTTTATACTATGCAGTAACTAGCATCTGCCTGAGGTTTCGCATACGTTGTTTGTTTGGAAACGTCTCAAGGCTATTTCTATCCCATGGTAAATGATTTGTGGGATGAAAAGTAGTCTATGTGTTAATATGTGTTGGCGCTTATTAAAGCAGGCTTATGTCCAGCAGTGGACGCATAAAGGTTTTTGATGATGATAGCGAAAATAATGTTAACATGTCAGTTTATATCATTAAAATTATATATTTTTTGCTATGCAGCTAACGTCGTAGCTCCTTGGTTAATTTAGTATCTAAACCTACTATAAACAACGAAGATGGTCGTGCTATAGTACGTATAACACTCTGGCTCTGCATAGTAGTCATTATTTAACTTCTCAAAGACACTAATGAGTTAATTTTAATTTATTTTATTAGATTTAATCCTCTTCTGGGGTCAATGTGCTGTAAAATCAAGAATGCAGCATTACATCATTTACTATACTATAATTATACAAAAACTCGACCACTGGTTTTCTCAATGAAAATTTATGCTGTAACAAGCTCTTGATTACATTGTATAAAAATACTAGGTTGTATAATTCAAACACCGGTGGTTGATATGTAAATCGAGATATTATGAAAATATATTAAATAAACTTACTATACCTCCAAAGGAAGGAATACAAACAAATTAAAATTAGTATAATATGGACAATACAAACAATGGAGCTAAATGCAGACGGTAGCAAACAGTCTACATTCCTTGATTGTAATTTTCGTACTTGATAAAGTTTTTACTTCAAAATGTGTACCTATGAGTAGTTGACTACTCTATTCTTGGATATCCGCTTATCTTCTTTGTAAGTATGCAGTTCTG
Organism: Eupithecia centaureata; assembly: GCA_944547425.1. Classification (NCBI taxonomy): domain Eukaryota; kingdom Metazoa; phylum Arthropoda; class Insecta; order Lepidoptera; family Geometridae; genus Eupithecia; species Eupithecia centaureata. The sequence continues at coordinate 5,812,995 of OX155681.1, read as the reverse complement.
ACCTCTACTGGTCTCTATACATACAATAAGTAGATTTGTATAGTCCTGCAAAATTAAAAAGGTCAATAGATTGTCACAAACGTGGGATGAGTCAAGAGATGCGATGAGCAAACTTGACCCTCTAAAACTGTAGTTATACATAATGAATCTGTTATGTAATTCATTAAGTACATTGTGAGCATTTATGCAATATGACCTTGTACTAAATTACATTAAATCTCCGTTTATTTAAATTGTTAATCACCATAGGTGACTTTGGTAGGTCGTGACTCTAAATTGACCCAAAAATAGTAGGTTAAGTAGAATTCTGGAAAGCGAAGGTTCGGAGGTCAACCTCGAGTCAACTGGCAATCTTCGGTTGAACACACTGTGACGTAATATACCGGTTAGGGTATACCATTCGCTACTGAACATACCTTTACTCTATAACAGTCCAATATCATAAAGCACATATATGAAAGCTGACACACCCAATCTCCAGCTTAATCAGATTTGTTCAACCGAGCTTATCTTTTAAACAGACTTTCACAATGATTTCATAAGCAGTTATTTATTTACGTAGGTATACTAAGGCACATCTTAAGCCTACAATACAAAATGTTCTCACCTAAAATCTCATCAGAATCCAATTGGACACAAATTATTCAGCGCAAAATATGCAACCTTGGCCTTTTCATCGTGATTGTGAACTAAGCGATGTGGTTGGTACTTTTATTATAAAAACTTTGAAGACGATTACGATTTTGAACTTTGAATCTGAAGGTTTAGAGATAAGTTTAGCATAAAAGCAGCGATGCATCATCTTCCGAATAACATCAGGTAATGAAAACGTTAAAGGCCGAGTTAGGTATGTCCGATGCGTATACTGATTGACATTTCCCACAACCTTAGATTCCTTGATTTGATCATAAACAAATGATTATTATTTTATATCTGTAAATATTTCAAGTACGTAGATTGGCCTCACAATTATTAAAAGTTCGATACATGTTAAAATAATTGTTTGTATGTATAGTAGTAACAAATAAATTATATGTGTAAGTCTATGTCTACATGTTCATTCGTAAAAGTTTTTCTGATTATCGAAAACATCCTACAGTTCCAATAGGCTGTATCTAAGTATCCCGTGTATCTAATAACTAGATTGGGTAAGTGCTAGATAGGTATTTTAAAATCATCATAAGCATCTTATAGAGAGCTTGTATGAAGCATGGAGACATAAAAAAGAATGAGACCATTTAAAGTGTCCTATTACATAAAAGCTATTTGTCACAACGACTCCTCCCAATCAATGTCAGCCAGCCTCAAAAGAAAGCTTTACCAGTTCGTCTAAATACATAACAATGATATTTGGAGCAGTCGTTGTCATTGCTTGACCGATGTTGTCACTACTTGACTCTACGACCGATGTAGCGAGGCGGGCGACGCAGGAGGGTGCGGGTTCGATTCCCACCTTCGAATGTTTATACGATCTACAAATATTTGTTCCTGTCTTTGGGGTCTTTTCTCAGTATGTTTAATAAAAAAATATCTGCTTAGCTTGGGGCTAGATGATGCGTGTGGACTGTCCGGAAATATTTATTTATTTATTTATTTATCTATGTAGTTTATAATAATCTACTACCTATGACACAATTTTGGCTTAGCTTGGGGCTAAATGATGCTGTGTGAATTTTCCAGTATAATAATTATAATGAACCCATTAATTAATTAATCTAGTATAATTTTCCCGTCTTGGGATATAATGTTTGTATGATGTGCAAATATTTTTGGTGGTATCGATGGAGCTCTCTGTAACTACCATCTACAAATAAGACAGTAGTAAAACATAAATCAATAATGCTGGACATTCACACAGGTTCATCTAGCCCCAAGCTAAGCAGAGCTTGTGTTATGGGTACTAGCTGACTTATATACTTAATACAAGTTAAACTTTTAAATAAGGAGTCTTTATTACCAACGAAAATTACCATTAAGGAATAGAAAAAATTACAACTAGTATATACAATTGAAACCATTGAGCTAACTGCAGACGGTTCCAAACAGTCTAAAGGTAGCTCAATTGATCCATTACAATACCAGTCGGAAGCGTCCCCAAAACACTGGCTGCATTACCACGTTGTAAATACTGAGATAGTGTAAATATGCATCTTTCGAGATGATGGTGAGGTAAGTATAGAACTTTGTTTGAGAAATTGAGAAACGTAATTTTTTTTAAGAGTGTACAAGATTTATTTGTAACTGTTCGTTTGTGATGATGATGCCAATATAAAGGAGGTACAGAAACAAGGTGGCAAAATTTCATGAAGTTGTTTCATGAAAACCTACTAGCTATCTCACCTGCAAAACTACAATGTTTATTGGCCATTGATCTGATCATTCACAAGGTTCTTATAAGTAACCAGTAAAAAATAACAACATCCATTAAATGACTATTTTATGACTGCACTTAGATCTGTCCGCGGCTGCGCACGCTTTGTTTCTATGGAAACATTTCAAGGCTATTTCTATCCCATGGAAACTGATTTATGGGATGAAAAGTTTTATTCCATGGCTAGAACTACGTTTATTTGAAATTCAGTTCAATTCGTTCAGCAGTTTTTGAGTGAAAGAGTAACAAACTTCCATACAAAGTCCATATACAAACTGTCGCGTTTATATTATATACTAGCTGGTGCCTGCGACTTCGTCTGCACATGATTACGCGTCGTTCAGATGCTGTGAGAAATTTTTGAAGACCCGTATAGCCCAGGGGAACCAAACTGAATTCCGGGTTAAAATGTAGGTATCCCATGTCCAATCGTCCCGAGTTCCATTCGAATTCATTCAATTCCGTCGTGATGCGTATGTATATAGTATATAAGTACATAGGATGATAATGATTGCTTGATTGTATTTAAATGAGTAACTGATAAATGCACGTGGCGCAATGGGTGCATGGCTGGCTAAGGCGCATATGATTGCGTGTCGATTCCTACCGACGGACAAATATAGCATGACTTAACCACACAAAGTGTTTTGTTTTATTTTAAAAGGTATAATATTCAAATGATTTCGTATTGGTTGCATAATTTGATAGAGGGCAAAATGTATAAAGACCAGCATTATCATCAACTCATTTATCAATTCAAATGCCACATTAAGCGAAATCAAATCTATTATGCTACCAACCAATGCAACACCTGCAATTATCTTCCTTTGAAATGATAGACAGAAATATTTCCAATTTACAAAACATTGATTTGTCACGTTGAATTAAATAAAATTACAAGTTCTTTAATTTAAAACAGGAAAGAAGATTGCCGCCTTTTGAAATTCCCTATTAACATTGACATTTACACTTAAAATTACTTGAAAGGTTGCACGGGGTCAAATTAAGTGTTTACAAACTCTATCTAAATGTAAGGCTTGGCGTGTGTATCACCAATATTAACAATAATGACTGTTAGCTGTCTTGTATGTCTGTCGATCTCATGTCTCTTGCATTAACGCAAAGTATTGTAACTAAATAATAATAACATATCACGAAATACCAGTTTTAATCTCTCCCTAGCCCCTGTTCAAAGTCTAATCTGCACCAGAACTGGACTTTTTACCGTCAACATAAGTGTCAAAGTTCAACATGCAAGTAAAACCACGGACTGAAGAAATACCTATACCGACACGCTCACGAACCCAAGAAAGCGCTCGATGCTGCATCTTGTGCTTTATCGTACTAAGCAGCATCGCCGACGCGGTGTTGCAACAAAGTATTAGAAGAAATACATACGTATATAAGAGAAGTGCCCGAATACGTAATCACACCATACCCAAACAGTTCTTTGCAGGAGTTAGCCGCTAACACAATAGACAAAATGAAATTGGTCAGTTATATTGTGAAGTGATAAGTGACGTGCTAAGTGCTCTCTGGATTTGTTGCGGAGGATCTAATTAAAGGATATGTTTCAGTTCTTGGTCCTCGCTCTGGTCGCTGCGGCTTATGCTGCCCCCCAAAACTACCAGGATGTTCAGATCGTGCGATATGACTCCGACAATATTGGACTGGGAGGGTACAACTTCGCGTAAGTATGCAAACTGCTTTACATCGCGTCCACCTCTCTTCGTCGACCCTGATACAGTACCTAATCCTATTATTATTCACAGGTGGGAAACTTCCGATGGAAGCAAACACGAGGAGCAAGGTCAACTGAAGAATGAAGGGACTGAGAACGAGTCCCTTTCAGTCCAAGGACAGTACTCTTGGTTGGGACCTGATAACGTGCTTTACACCGTCACGTACGTTGCTGATGAGAATGGATTCCAGCCCAAGATCGAACAAGGACCTGGTGGTGCCGTGCCCTCCGCTGTGGTTGCATCACTATTAGGCTAATATCCTGATATACTCATTGTAATATAACAAAATATGCGACTGTATATAATATTTATATACTGTTTCAATGTGATTTTAAATGTTATTTGATAATAAAGTATTATTTAATTTTAAAGAGACTTTTTAATATACTTCCACAGCTTTCGTCTCAAGTTTTATGTAATATTAAGTACTTACCTATTCATTTAGTATGATGATCTAGACTCTAGCAAGACTAACGAAGACGGTCTTGCGTAAAAAAGATGTAGTTGATAAATTAAGTTTTCGCAAATGAAATTCAATATCCACTCATAATTTCAAAAGATAACTTTAATTGACGTTTTAAGTCAACATTTATCTTCAATTTAGATACAAAAACGCTGCATTAATGAAATTATGAATAATTCAATTGCATTGCAGGCAATTGTATCCTAGAAGACGAAACAAATCTAATCTAGATCTTTTATAATGAGTACTACAATACGTAATCGTTCTATAAAACGTTATGGTGCTTTTAAAAGGGCAGGTATTGTGATGTGACCCTAAAAAAAATCCAATCAAGAGATGGTAGACAGCATAATTGATTTACATTTCGCATTTTAATTACGGATAAGCGCGGGTATGATTTACCGTTGTTGCGTTAATAATTTAAAAAATTATGAAATAATAGTTTCTTAATTGGTCAAATACTACTTCAAAGGGGAAAATAAAATACCTTTATTATGAAACGTAGTACTTATCACAGGCCAATAAATATTTCGTTGCCAAGTGGTTCACCTTCACCCGAGCAAAACATCCAAAAATTTGTCCTACCTATCTCTGACTAATAGTTATAAAGAACGATCTCAAACATTTTAGGCCATTTCCTCTTCTTCATTCAAAGAATTAGGATTGTCATCAAAATGAAACTGGTTCGTCTTTTTGATATTTTGTGAATATTGTTCGTGGAAAGAGAAAAAAAAATGAAATACTTTACATTAGCACTTACTCATAACCCTTTTAACTTTAAAGGAAAAACTAAGCAGTGTTTTTTTTTCATTATAACTGATGCCAGTAGAAAACAAAGATCGTTTTAAATGTTAAAATTTTCATAACCATTGACGTGTTAGGGTTGAAAATAATAATAAAACTTTGTTTAACCTTATCATAATAAACTTTAACTATTTATTTTAATTTTGTTTCAGCTCGTAGCACTGTGTCTAGTCGCTGTGGTGGCAGCTGCCCCCCCTGTATATAACTACCCTCAGGGTAATGTCCAAATCACAAAATTTGATAACGACTACCTTGGCAACGGAAACTACAGATACTCGTAAGTTTAATTCTACTAATAATAAATGTGTAAGTTTGTGTGAATGTTTGTTATTTATAGATAGATAGATAATAACTGTATTGTACCATCAAAATAACAAACATCAGAGCATCTTTATACTAATTAAAACTAAAGTGGCACAAACAGCGGCCTTATCGCTAACAGCCATCTCTTCCAGGCAAAAACTAAAGTGGCACAATCAGCGGCCTTATCGCTAACAGCCATCTCTTCCAGGCAACCTTTGGATAAACAGGATCGGTTATTTTTGAAATTGACGGTGGCGTTACTGATAAGTGTGACATAATTATAAATATTAAATTTTAGCTGAATTAACATAAACTATTCAAACAAAGACTAACATAAGCAAAATGAGTCTTTAATTTAGGAGAATATATCAGTAGAGGTCAGATAATGATGATGAACCATACTTAACTTATAAACCGTATGTATCGCCTTATTCATACTTATTTATATTTATTTATGTAAGTATACTTATTTCAATGAAATATTGTGTACAGCTAGTGTAGGATCTAGAAAAGCACATAATATAATCTAATTTTTAAAATTTGGTCCCTGGGAAAATTATTATTATTTTGTTAGATTCACTCAAAACACGGTACAAATAAATCAAAAAATAAAAAATTTAATACGATTTTTTATTTTTACAAAGCTACCCGGGCAATGCGATACTAAAAAAATATAAAAACTATGTTTAATAGTAAGTAAACAAATAAACTTTTCTTATCATCTATTAAAATTTTCAACCCGTTCCATTAATTAGCTTTCACGTGAAGAAGTAACAAATATCCATTTATCCAATCTTTCGCATGTATATACTCTATATTACTAGTTTCATATATCTGAATCAAAAAGGCAATAAAAAATACCTACACTGGAAATTCCACTTAGCAGTTTCGCTAATAATGTTGTTCCAAGTTATATGTCCCATTCAAGTTGTTCATCAGAGTTATGTTTGACATTTACGATCGTTTGGATAAAATATCAGACGCTAGCTCATCGCTAACCTTTTCACAATACCTACCTAAATGCATATAACGAAAAACATGTTAAAATATCACAAAGAATTGAGTATTTAACTAAACCCATTGTGATAGTATAACATGTTTTATAAAGAATATTGTGCATTTGTCTGCTTTAGATTTTCGTTCAGTCCTATTTTGGTATTTATTAGCTCGAAATAGCCAATAAAATAAGCTAAATTTGATACAATCTGAAATTTATTTAGAAACTAGCAGCGCCCCGCGGTTTCACCCGCGTCATTCCCGTTGCCGTGGAAATTCCGAAATAAAATATAGACTATGTGCCATTCCAGACTACAATCTAACTATGTGCCAAGTTTTTGCGTGAAAGAGTAACAAACATCCATCCATCTATCCATCCATCCATACTTACAAACCTTCGCGTTTATAATATTATAGTAAGAAAGGATTCAAAAAGCTACCTATAAGTTTTGACAGCTTTGAACCCGAAAAACCGCGTTTTCATAAATCCCAAATTGTAAATAATATAGGCACGACATATTTAGCAATCGTAAGCCTCTCGTCACCTTGAGGCGGCTTCGCTATATTTAACGTAGGGTGAAGCCCGGATAGTCGCAGGCTCTTGATTTCAAATTAAATTATCGGCGGCAGGAGTATAATAAATATTGTTTAAATAATTATCCTATATTTTAAAGTTTATATGGATGAATAATTATAACTTCTTCACGCCAAAGCTACTGATTTGAAATTTTAAAAAGACTTTGTTCTAGGCGGAAAAAAAACGTAGGCTACTTTTCATAAATTTTCACGCAGGTGAAGTCTCGATTAATCCATGATATTTAAAGTAATCTAATTATTTCCTTTAGCTACGAGCAGACAGACGGTCAGAAAGCGCAGCAAGTCGGTCAACTTAAAAACGAAGGTCGTGAGGACGAGTCTCTAGCAGTGAGCGGTGCCTACTCATGGGTGGGCCCCGACGGTGTTACCTATACCGTCACCTACACAGCTGACGAAGACGGATACAAGCCTGAGATAGAACAGGGCCCGGGTGGCGGAGTTCCCCCCGCGGTCGTAGCTTCTCTTCTCGGATAATTTAATGAACCAGCATCTAGTCAAATGGAATTTGTTTAATAAATTTGTTGTATACTTTTTTGTGTTTTATTGTTCTGAAAGTGAGTACCTGCAACAATAAAATATAAAAAAAAATGTCATTTATTGGTACTTCACATTTTATTTGAGAACGGCTTATTCTTGATACTTATCTGAATGAAGTTTATACAAAAAACTTTTATTTTTTTAGATTTACAGATTAAATAATGAACGTGAGTTCAGTAGGAAATAAATAAGACAAAAAATATATTAAGCAAAACCCCCCACGAAAATGCCTTTTAGTTAATAGATCTATCGGATTATATGGATCCTAATTATATAAAATACAAGGTAGTACTTACGAAATACGAGTGAAGCCGAGTTCCTAGCAGTAAGCGGTGCCTACTCATGGGTGGGCCCCGACGGTGTTACCTACACCGTCACCTACACAGCTGACGAGGACGGATACAAGCCTGAGATAGAACAGGGCCCGGGTGGCGGAGTTCCCCCCGCGGTCGTAGCCTCTCTTCTCGGATAATTTAATGAACCAGCATCTAGTCAAATAGAATTTGTTGAAAAAAATTGTTGTATTTTTTTTGTTTTTTATTGTTCTGAAAGTGAGTACTTACAACCTTAAGGCGCAAACAGCACCTAAAGTGGCGCCCCCACTTATGTTATCATATAATTCCGTTAAACAAAGGATTTTTCAAAATTCACTCGGACAGTTTGTTAAACCATAAGGTTTTTTTTAATGCATCTGTAGTAGTTTTATTTTGTCTAGTTTAGGAAAGAGATACGAAGTTGCTTTTGGGGGCCACCAAACTCTGTTTTCGTATCTCTTGGCGGCACCGCTCACTGCTAGGGAGGAGTGAGTGGTGCCTTCTCATGGGTGGGCTCCGACGGTGTTACCAACAACCGGACTTTCAAAAAGTTGCAAGATTTCGGAAAAACCAAAAAAAGTTGATTAACTGACAAATTCTAAAGACATTATTCAGTCCATAAACGCTAAGATATTTTCTTTGGTTTATCCGAAAACATAATTTTATTATGGGATTTCGTGTAGGAAGTAAATGAGGAAACAGTTATATTGAGCAAAAAACCCCATGGAAATCCCTTTTAGTAGATTTTTCGGATTCATAGACGACCTCAGTGGCGCAGCAGGCCGCCTGCGACGCAAGAGATTGCGGGTTCGATTCCCGCCTCGGAACAAATATGGTTTGAAATATTTTTTTTTACAATTCAGGAAATAACGAAATCAAATGTATAATAACTAACTAATCAACTGTATACCTACCATAGAAATAAATGATATTCGGCACAGTTTCAATTCGTCTTTGGCATTAGCAGTATTTGTTTATTCTATTACGTTAGTGTAGTGCAGGACAAACCACATAGCATCAACCCTCTAGCCCCAACCTGTAGAATTGGGAAGACTAAGACCGTAAGTCAAAAAGACGACCTCATCGCCGCCACCAGGTCCTGGGTCATTTCTGAAGGCATCACATACCGAGTGACATACACACCTGAATGAACAAACCAGATATCTAGAAACCTCGCATTTCTGGTACACTTCCAATCAAATAGCTCACTTCGATTCTTGGTTGACGATACCGATGGTCAGACGACATCGTCAATGAAACTATATTAGGTACAGTTGGTAACTGTTTTACTGTCAGAACGTCCATGGTTGGCAAGTGAAGGAAAAGTATGAGGGACAGGGCTGGACAGAATATGACAAATCAGAAAAGCCTACTATAGGTAGGTACCTAGTAGTGGGACCTGAATAGATTTATTTTGAATTAAATAATTTATGTTTTACAAAAAAGTACTTATTTATTATTATAGCATAACTATACCTAAATAATTCTTCATCATTAGATTAGACAAAGTCAAAAAGTTCTTCTTGGAGGATTTGAAAACGTGTAGCTATATAAAATTACCTAATTAACGACAAGCCAATCCTAAATATTTTGACTCTTTAGTGAAAATATTACTTGTCTCATTTGTATACATTTAAATAATGATGTAAAATCAAGCAATTTGTTACTGGTGTCCAGGTGTTTGCCTTCACCCTCTTTGAGCGTTATATCGAATTATCAGATGCAGGTATAAAACAAGAAAACCAAAGTGTACTGATGTTTTCTTACATTAGTTCAGTGTCTCTAGTTAAACCATTACATACAATGTTGCTGGTCAGTGTTTTTCTGTATACATTTTCAAAGTAGACTTAAATATAACATACCGATTCCGGAATCGCTTGATTTTTTGCGTTAAGTTTTGTATTTGACATTTGAACGAGGTTTAAATAAATAAATAAATAATGCTGGACAATCCACAAAGCATCATCTAGCCCCAAAATAAGCAGAGCTTGTTTTGGGTAATAGATAACTGATCTATTTAATACATTACATAGATATTTTTACTCTACATAGAAAACACCCAGAATGTCCAAACAAACATTTTTGCCAAAGCGGGATCGAACCTGCACCCACATCATCGGTAGCTAAAGTCAAGTATTGATTCCGGGATAAATTGATTTATTAGCTTCATCTTTAAAATTGAGGATTTTACTTTATGAAAAGAAAATGTATAAGTGATATGTATATTCATATAAATATCACTCCTCAGCAAAAGTGAAATTACTGTAACGGTTATTAATCGAGTATTTATCGCATACCTTTTGTTTATGTTTCCATGTTAAATACCCGATGGATAATCATTAAATTAAATAATATTGTTACAATGTTAACAAATTGCAAAAGTATAAAAGTTTTAATGTAATAGTTTTTTTTTAATTTCAGGCAATGGTTGTATTCATTGTGGCTGCAGTTGTGGCAGCGCCGCCTCGAATCGTGAACTATTCTGCTGATAATGTGCAAGTGCTCAGATACGAGAATGATAACCTCGGCGCAGGAAACTATCGATACGCGTGAGTATTTATCAGTACTATTTTAATTCTCAAACTTTTTTCAAAATTGTGGATCACCATGAAAACCTTATGAAGTATCCTCCTCTCAAGACTACCGACCCCAAGACTCCGGACTCCGGATCAATGAAACAAGAACATCCTTATACCGCAGATGCTGGCTGACAGCTGCGTGTATACACGTACCTTCTGCCATTTCTAATTATAAGACAGATAGATTTTAGCCGAGGTTAAAGAAAAGAGATTTCGGCCTGTTATTAACACCAATCCAACTGTCACCCTAAGTGTTTGCCTTTTTTGCGCAATAAATTTCATTTTTTCTCATTTTTTCTTTCATGGGTTTCGCTTCCGACTGTTATTGATTTGTTTCTATTTTTTACTCTAATTTTATTGCTATATTCTTTGTAAAAGTTTCTTTTCTAGAGGCCTCTATTATCTGTTGAGGATATCATTCGGGTGATGCTATACCAATAATGTTGTTTGTTATAGCTTTGAGCAATCCGACGGCACAAAACACGAGCAAGAAGGTGAACTACGCAGCGGTGGTGCAGGTCAGGAAGAGAACTTCTTGATTATAAAAGGCGTCTACTCCTGGGTAGGACCTGATGGAGTCACCTACTCAGTTTCTTACTTGGCAGACGAAAACGGATATAAAGCTAGTTTAGAGCAAGGGCAAGGTGGCGCCATTCCAGAAGCTTTGATTGGATGAATTATAGAACCAAAACAATATAGCAACCGGCCAACTTTAAAATGAATGCAGTTGAATCAGTTATCTACGTTGAAATAAATTGATTTTACGAATATTTTAATTTATAATGTCTGAATAAAATATGTTTATAGATATAAGGGTGTTTGAAAACGAATAGAAAAATAAATGACATTCCATTCAAACAATTACTTTATTTAGTAAACTGTAAAGAAGTGTAGAAACGAGTCGAGGTAGAAAGTTTAAGAGTATAATTCGAAAAATAGAAGTCCCTGCATGTAAAGTGCTGATAAAGTGTTTTTGCTGTGAGTTTTCTATCAGTAAAGACACCGTTTTAGCGAAAGAAGTGAAAAATTTGAGGAAGGTCTTATTAGCAAAGAAGATAAATACATCTACACACGGCTACAGTGAAATCAGTATTTGATAACAATACTCGACAAAAATAAGACCGTGTGAACAAAAATTAACAAATTTGTATAAGCTAAGCGTAGACAAAAGCTCCTATGACTACGTACAGGTATACAACATCTTTGAGCTTAGGCACTTGTATTACGCTGGAACAAAATATTCTATCTACGGAATAACAGATGTTTTAGGTGAATTCAAAGCATCCTCTAGAAAGACTTTTATTACTTAACCACTTAAAATTGTTTTTTATGATTGTTGTGTTGTTTTTGTACATATTATTTCTGTTTCATGGACTGGCGCAATCGTTCAACGCCAAAATATACAACATCAATAAATGTCCTTATTTGTCAAGTTATGTATATGCTCTAAGATCCGACTGCAGAATTAGCACGCTCATCGCTTTTTGTTTAAAACCAAATATTTATGTTTATTTGTAAGAAGGAGAATATATTTATACCAGGTTGCCTATCAGAATTTGGCCGCAGGTATATTATTGTTTCATAGATTTTTGTAAATAAATTACGTACACTTGTTTTTTTAATAAAATAACGTCTGCATGACGGCAATTTATGTAAAGATGCTAAAAAATCACGGTTGCCGTTGCTCATCTGGCCGCACCAGGCAGTTATAAACAGGTATATTTTTGACACATTTACAAGTAACGCGCGTTTATGAATTATATATCAAATTAAGGCAATTTTTTTTCTCTTTATTGACATATATGGTTGCCTAATAAAATCCGGCTGCAAATAAGGGTTGCCAGCTGTTAAAGATAATAAATGTTAATTTATAATACTTGCCGCCAAATTTTGATAGGCAACCTGGTATTTACATACATATACATTCTCCTTCTTACAAACAACAAATTTGGTCTTAAACAAAAAGCGATGAACGGGCTAATTCTGCAGTGGGATCTCGTACCTTGTATAACAGACGTCATGTACAAGCCTAATAGCTTCTAAAGGTATATGCGACTTTGCGTAAAATGACATTTATTATTATCACTGGTAATTTACGAATGCCATGTATTGTGATTGGCACCTGTCCGAAATTGCATACTTGATGAATCCTACGCCTATAATTAAAACACTTTGAAAGCTCCCATCGTATGTCATCAGATACATGGGCTTGCCATCACTGTGTCATCTAAACCACATTTACAATTGTAGCGGGTTTGAGAATCAGATAATATCCGACAAAATCAGCTAGTTAGTTAAACAATATAAAAAAGCATACACAAAAATATAGGTATTGTATTTTTATTACATCAGCAGAAGCTGGAATTTATCTAATTGATATAGGGTGACCTATTGTATTTGTGCCATCCACTACTATCCTGAGCTTTGATACCCTTTCATTCCAATACTTTATGTATTTAATGCCTAAAAGACAATGAAGGCTTGAAATGAGTCTAGGTCCTTCTCCATATCAGAACAAAAGCCGTTGATGATATGGTGTCAATAAACTCAAACTTAAAGTGCTTTATTCCGTTTAGACCTTAGAGGCACTCTTGGACACTGCAGAAGATAAAGAGCTAAGACCCACTACGGAGTTGATGTGCCTAATTAAATAAGACAACAATATTCCCTATCAAGATAGTCCTGCTTTCTATGGAAATTTGGTCGTCAGCATTATTCGCCATATCAAAGGAGTGGTCAAACGCACAAAACATGGTAACGAGCTGTGTAGATACATCTACTAATAATCGAGTGTCGTAATACAATAATCCGAATGTATATAACATGTGTCAAAAGGGGTTTGCAAACACACTTTGATGCCATTGTGATACCAACGGTTAAGATAAGACAAGATTGCAATATCAAAATGAAACTGGTGTGTAGGGTTTCCGTGATATTTTTTTTAAATTAAATGTAGTTTTAAGCTCTAGTTTCACAATATTTTGAACTGATGTGTTTTGTGATCCCGCCTAGGATATATATATTCCTTGTTTGTGATTGTTACTGCTAGTATTGATTGGATCGGTTGTTTTAGTTGGTGCTAATTTTTGTCGTTGCTATGGTGACTGCGGCTCCACAAACGAGTACAATCGGAACAACGCGGAAAATTGAAGATGTGCAAATTTTAAGACAGATATCAGATAATATTGGACTAGGATCATACAAGTTCGGGTAAGCCATTTTTTTTGTTGAAAAACATTAGGTTATTGTGAGGAAAGAAGGAAACAGGAAACCTAGTAGGCTAAAATAATTAATATATCAAAAACATATAAACTGACAACAATATCAATACCAATAGGTAGCAGATTTTAATTTTACTTAACATGTCGCCTATCTTAATAAATAAATAAATACGGAAAAATCCACACATCATCTTCTAGCCCCAAAGTAATCTACTCAAAGCTTGTGTTATGGGTACTAGATAATTGATATACTTAATACGTTATACGTAGATAAACATTTTTTATTATAGGTACATAGAAAACACCCAAACAATCGGAACAAATTTCTGCAGATCGTACACAAATTTGTTCCGAAGCGGGAATCGAACCCGCAACCTCTTGCATCGCAGGTGGACCTTCGCTCGCCACATCGGTCGTCATCTAATCAAGGTTTCATTCATAGCCTTCATGGCTGAGGTTAGCAAATAAAAGATGTAGACGTTAGATACTCCTAGACTTGTTTATTTCAACTACTTCCATAGTCTTATGGTAAACTGCTGTGGGGAAACCCTCGAGACATTAACACCGCATTTGTGCAGCTAAAGAGGGCTGTTCGGGTAATCTATAAAATATATAGGTACCAGAGAATACCTACAGGATAAATTCAAAGAAATAAACATAATGACAGTATCATCACAATATATTTATGAAAACCTGTTGTACACTCGTAGAAATATTAATCGGTTCCCTTAAAATAGCGATTAACATAAATAATAATAATAATAATATTTATTTCAAATCAAGCCTTTCAAATAATCAATAGGTACATAATATTTCCATCTAAAATATAATATACATTAATTTTAGGTTTTTTTGGCTTGGCTTCTGGTTTAGGATTACAGCACCTACACTAAGTGGTTAGACTTGTGTCGGACAAAAAACTGAGGCGAACGGAACATCAATTGTCACTTTATTTCTTATATTATTTTGATAGTTACACTATAGTATTAAATTTGACTTGTCTAAGTGCTTATTTTGTAAGCCTAAAGAAATAAAGATATTGATTTCTGATTTCTGATTTCGTAGGGGCTGCATTCCTTCCAAGGTACAATATAAGCCACAAATTAAAGCTTAGATAAAATTACATTACATTACAACAGATAAAATTACATTACATTACAACAATAAATGTTAATGCTAAAAATTAAAAAAAACTCACTTTTGCCTACAACTAGACTAAAATACCGTCTGCAGTTAGCTCAATGGTTTCAATTGTAAATACTAGTTGTAATTTTTCTATTCCTTTGCTTGTAATTTTCGTTGTTAATAAAATACCTAGGTTATTGTATCTTTCATAAGCTTCTACTTACAACAAAACTCCAAGAGAGTTGCAAAAACTATCAGAAAATAAATTCAAACAAATTATCAAAAACATTCTTTGTAAAAAGGCTTACTGGAATGTAAAATATCTGATTATTTAGATGATAAAAAGCTTGTAACGAATTTTGCTCCAACTCAAAAACCTTAACAGCCTAACAAGGTAAATTGACGCATCTTAAAAAAATTGAGTGAACAAAAATAAAAGTGAGCACTTTATCTCCTAGTTTTAGTTATTTATGACATGAATTTTATGACGAGTCCAAATTTCTTGAAATGTCTTTAGAAAAAAAACACTTTTAATTTTTAAAAGCTGTAAATTTATTATTTTTTCAGCAACCTGTACATTTTTAGGGGTACACCTACAAAATGTATTTAGAATATTATGATTCGATTTAACAGGACCAAGACAACACTATGACAAAATGGCGAACAGCACTGGAAGATCGCATTGATGTTTATATCCTTCTATTATCCTTCTTAAACCATGCTTATTTTTCAGTACATGGAAATTTTAAAGAAAAACTAATAGTAACTCTTAATTTTCAGGTATGAACTAAGTGACGGCACAAAACGCGATGAAACTGGCGAGCTTGTGAACGAAGGGTCCGAGAATGAGTCCATGGCAGTAAAGGGTTCTTACTCCTGGACAGGGCCTGACGGAGTCGTGTACACTGTCACCTACATAGCTGATGAGAACGGCTTCCAACCAACCATAGAACAAGGGCCACAAGGCGTTGTACCACCCGCAGTCGTCGCATCTCTTCTAGGATGATTTCAGCACTAGTTCATAAATTTAGTAAAATTTCTGTGATGAAAGTAAAATAAAAGTGTATCAAATTATTTGTCTATTTTTACCTTACAAGGCAATTACAAGGTATATTAGTACGAGGAAACCGCGAAGTAAGAACTTATGGGTGCTTCCGCAATCTGCATCGAATGAACCTCCTTGATACGCTATTGTAATCGGTGTTAAAAATTAAAAACTCTTTATGAAAAACCCAAACTGACTTTGGAATGTAAAAAACAAACGTCAAAATTACAAAAGAGAATGTAACGAGTTATTTAGAAAAGACAACTTTTATTTCTACATTTTGGATTTATATTCGAAAAGATTTTATTTTTATACATTTTCTGGCTGTTATATACAAAACTTGCGGAATAACTGCATGGTCTTATGTATTTTTCTAACAATAATAAAATTGACAAAAAAATGGTTGAAGTGATGTCTTGTCAAGATACGCGGAGGACCGTAATGTCAGCCATTGAGAAGTTGATGCTACACACTGCTTGGACTTCACGCACCATCATCAAATTCATCAAAAATGAATTTAAGATCGATGATCGCAACATAGGTTCAAAAATCACCAGGTACGTGTTTTAGGACCTAAGCTCGCAAAATTCATTTGGGTAACGTATGTACCTACAAAAATTGTATCTGTAATATTTGACGACCTCAGAGGCGCGGCAGACGAAGGACCGCCTGCAACGCAGGAAGCCGGTTCGATTTCCAACTGCGATAAATGTTTGTACGAACTGTACGAAGTGCAAATTCTTATTTCAGGGCTCTTAGAAGAGGAACTAAACTTGGAATTTTGACGTGCAAACACGGAAGATACCGCTTGAGCCCTGTCGCAACCCCGAAACTGACATGCGGAACCGAAAAAGGAACTAGGTCAGCCAAAAGACATATTCACACACAAAAACGCAAATTCAAACACGATTCGGTCGGTAAGCCCATGGAAAGATTTATTCGCTCTTCAAGATTCTATTAGCAAACAGCTTTGTCAGACAAACACTTTTTGATCAGTGAAAACATTTAGAGATAGAGATGTTAATAAATTTTTGTGATATGATTTTCTTGTCTTTAATTTGAGTTGAGGAACTAAAATATACTACAAAATTATTTGCATTTATTTGCTATCTCAAACAACTACCTACACTATCAACTTCAACTTGCCTGAAACCGAATTGTTCCCTTCTTCTAGAGTCGACCACCGTAAAACTGGCCGTACACGCTACGGCCTACCGGAGAGGTAATCTGTGCAGGTTTTTGAACCTGCGCAGGCGACCGGTGCAAGATCGAAAATAGATTCTTTCGAGTGACACCGTACGGTGTACCTGTGCCATCGCAAAGAGAACTGAAGACCGCTCCGATACACCGGGACGTCCCCATACACGCTACCATTGTTCGGTTGACCTGCGCAGGCATACCTGCACAGATTACTTCTCTGGTAGACCGTAGCGTGTATGGCCTACTTAACGTTGATTCTTGTAAAAACGACTTCATTCATGTTGAATTGCCTTTTTTCGTCGTGTAAACTCGACAGCGGCATAGGAAAAATAAATAAAAAATCTTACTATATAAAGATTTTTTTTTAAATTTTCGTGTTTCATTGCCCTTTTTTGTTTAAAGGCTGATTCTATTTAGGTTAGATTCTCATTCTATTTAACTCTGTGCAGTACAGCGGTGATGTGACGCTGCCAAACCAAAGTTATTAAGTTTATTGTCCAAATAATATAGTCCGTAAGTAAAAGTCAGAATTAAAATTTGACCTAAACGTAATCTTCTCTAAACGAACAAGTGCACTAAACCCTTAAACAGTGAAACATTTTAGCTATAAGATAATATATATAGAGAGGTAGGATTTAGGTAGAAGGAACTCAAGTAAAGATGGTTGCTCATAGAAATTGTGCAGGCGTTTGAGATATCTATTTGATGCAAATGTCACCACTCTTGCTTAATTTAAGTTCATCAATATTACCAACCAATCGAGTTCTCGATGCAAATTTTCTGTTTACATTGAAAAATCTCAGAACCACAAACTTTGCTTAGTATAATTTTGAACTTCATTCTAGTGTTGATGGAATACTTTTCGTGGCATTTAAAATCATGATTTTATTCAAAGGTTTACCAAGTGTAAAATTGTTAAATTCAAGACGTAGTTTGGTGAATGTAATGATATATAGAGTTTTTCAGCTTGTTTTAGTTTTGTACGCAATAGAAATAAGTTTTTGTTTCCCAATGGAAAGTTTTGTTTATGAAACAAATCCAGTTCAAAAACTGTATTTCCGATACAATCAAGACGGCTCCACAAGACCAATAAAGATCAAGTTACAGGCGTAAGTTATTTAATTTAAGATTTTAACTCTAACATTGCATATTTCTAGTATATGATTGTATATTAGGTCTTTATTGTTTTTAGATTATTATTTTTGTAATTTTATTAATAACTAGCTGGTGCCCGCGACTTCGTCTGCGCATGATTAGTATTTCGAGTACTCGCTATTTTACTTGCGTAATTCCTTTCTCGTGGGATTTTCGGGATAAAATGAAGCCTATATGTTATTCTAGCTTATAATCTATCTCTGTGCCAAATTTCATCCAGATCCGTTCAGCAGTTTTTGCGTGAAAGAGTAACAAACGTCCATCCATCTATCAATCTATCCATCCATCTATCCATTCATCCTTACAAACTTACGCGTTTATCAGTTCAATTCAGTTTGGTTCCCCTGGGCTATACGGGTTTTCAAAATTTCTCACAGCATCTGAACGACGCGCGCGCGTCGTTCAAATGCTGTGAGAAATTTTGAAAACCCGTATAGCCCAGGGGAACCAAACTGAATTCCGGGATAAAATGTATCCCATGTCCAATCGTTCCGAGTTCCATTCGAATTCATTCACTTCCCTCGTGATGCGTGGTTAAAGAATTTTTCTTTCACCCTCTCTCCCAGGGGAACCTTACCGAATTCCGGGATAAAATGTATCCCATGTCCAATCGCCCCGAGTTCCATTCGAATTCATTCACTTCCTCGTGATGCGTGGTTGAATAATTTTTCTTTCACCCTCTCTCCCAGGGGAACCTTACCGAATTCCGGGATAAAAAGTATCCCATGTCCTTCCTTGTAGTATGAACTCAAATCGTCCCAAGTTTCATTCCAAGTCATTCAGCAGTTTCGGCGTGATGCGCGGTAAAGGATTTTTACTTTCATACCCTCTCCCATGGGAACCTTACTGAATTCCGGGATAAAAAGTATCCTATGTCCTTCCTCGTAGTATGACCTATAATCATGCCGAGTTTCATTTAAATCCATCAAGTAGTTTCGGCGTGATGCGCGTTTACGATACAGACAGACAGACAGACAGACAGACAGACAGACAGACATGAATGAAAAAAATTACAGTTTTGGCTTGAGTATCGATATTAGAGTGCCCTCCAAAAAAAATTTTTCAAATATCTTCAATGTACAGATTTGGACCTGTTACAGTTTTATTATAAGTATATAGATTCTGGACAGTTTACGAAGCATCAACTAGCCTCAACTCAACCTTAGCAAAAGCTTGTGATATGGAACTATGTGGAACTTTTTGAAGAGGTTTTGGGTTCGATTCCCGCCTCGGAACATATTTGTGTCCGATCTGCAGAAAGTTGTTCCATTGGTCTGGGTGTTTTAGATGTATGATACAAAAAATATCTACTTATTGTATTAAATATATCAGTTATCTAGTACCCATAACCCAAGCTTTGAGTAGCTTATTTGGGGCTAGATGGTGCTGTGTGGATTGTCTTACTTTATTTATTTATTGACAAATATTTGTCCCATGGCATGAATCGAACCTGCTGCGCCAAAAAGTCCGTCATTTATTTTCTATTTTATGTTTCAGCATATCGTTTAAAATAAATGAACAGCTTCCTACTCTTGATGTTTACCAAGATTCAATGCAAGAGTCTGCTGAAAACACTATCCAAATCAAAAGTAAATTGAATAAACAAGACGAATTACGAGAATCGGAAAAGAAATTCCATCCACTCAGTAGATTTACTGTGTTTTATAATACTCCGGATAAAGATTTAGGCAGTGATAATGTAACCGACAGCGATAAATATCAAGCAAATTCTACAATCAAGGATAAAACGGAAACTGAAGGTTTAATAGACAGTACATATTATTATACAAAAGATTCAAAAACAACTGATTCTGAAAATGATAAATTCCATACTACTTCAGTAACAGAAAAAAGTATTAGTATTGAAGATGAAACAACTGAATTTAAACTGGAACTATCTGAGATTATGCATGATATCCAAATTAATAAAATGATCAGTGAGAAAAATAAGTCAGAACTTGGTAAAAGTGAAGATCAAACAGTAACAGAAGAGATACCTGTTGAAGATGTAACAGAACCAATTGAACCAGTCACTACAACTGAAACAATGGTCAGTATATGCCTCTATAAACATAGCCAGAGTTATAGTAATAGTCCATTTTCAGCACAAAAAGTACCTGCTGATTATCCAGCAAAAAAGGTTCTATTTATTTCTTAGAACAAGCAATAAGTATCTTTGTAATTTCGCATTTAAATTAAAAAGACAGTAGAGGTACATATTGCTTGTTCTTAGAAACCCTCTTTAATTTCAATAAGTAAACTGATTAACTAGCAAAAGCCTTTTTGAAAAAAATCAAAATCAATGGTTAGCATTGTACCTACCTATATGTAATTTTGTACATCTTTTCAAAAGCAACTTAACGAATGATGTAATATTTTAGCTAGAAACTGAAGTCATAACAGAAGAATCCTATAAAATGTTTGATAAGAAAGCAAATATTATAAAAACAATACAAAAAAATGAAAGTGATTATGAATCTACAACTAAAATATACAATGACAAAAAAATGGAGCATCAAACTACAGAAAGTATTGAATATTCACAAACCGATTTCAATGATAATACAACGACTGAAGGTTATATGGACTGAAGAATACGAGGAAAGTGGTTATAACAAAGTCAGAAAACCGTAAAGAAATAACACCAGGAAATATTGAATGAACTACAAATTGTATGCTTCAGTCGTTTCCAAGTAATATATCTCAATGAAGATTTTCTTAGAAATAAATCGCTTCCCACTCTACTCTTCATCGCTTTGTTTCACTCATCAGGTCATGTCATCACATAACTACTACCTACCTACTTTAACGAAAAATTAGAAGGATTTGTGAGTTTTGACGCAACTCAGTACTACTTATAGTTGTGATTTATACGTATTAAAAAGTATACAAGGCGTATAAGAGGTATACAAGGTATACGAGCTTAAAAACAAATAAACAATCTTAACATCTCATGTAAGATTAAATCTTACTAGATTGATTCCCTAAACATACATACACCACCTTAAAGAATGTAAGTTTTTTCTATAAGTACTTACCTACCAAAAGTACATATCCTGACGAAATGTTTTCCTCCAATTTTTCAAGGCACTAAAAAGAACCACTTAACAAAAAAGTATAACTGTGATTGTTCTAAGGACCTTTAAAAAAGTATATCTGAATGACTTCTACAAAATTACTCGCCGAACAGGAAATAAGTTACTGCGTCTTGCTCACTCGTAGTATTGAAAGCTAGGCTGTACCACGTCAAAACAAAATATTTCTATTCAAAACTAGTTCAAACCAATTTAAACTTGCAGTTTTAATACTTTTTAAGGTGAAGTTATCATGGATTGACTATTAATTGCTACCCAAGTTGTTTTTTATGAATGTTTGATCAGTGTTTTGATTTTTCCACTAAACAAGTTATTTTTACATCATGCATTCGACCATCAAGGTAAGACATTGAAGTTTTATCTTACGAAATATGTGCACTTTGCAAACCAAAACATTTTTCTAATATTATTTCAGGTGCTGTTTATTTTACTACTGCTATACAATGTTCAGGATGTAGAAAGTTATCCACAATTTTCAATTCCTTTCGTTTCACGGATCAATAACAGAAACGAACCTTTGAAAAATCCAATTAATGTGAGAGTTCCTAAGTAAGTGAATACCGAAGTTTATAAATAATTACATTATGTACATCACAACACAATAGGAATATTGTTCCTTATTTTTAATCATACTTATATTACTCATTTATACTCATTACTCATACTTATACTTATTATCACATAAGTACTTTTGTTTACGTGAACTATATACATAGGTAAGTACGTACAATTAAAAATACAATAACATTTTTTTTCTTTTGCAGTCCTTTTGCAGGTCTTCGGAGAAACAATAATCCAAAACAATACGAAAACACCAGAACTTATAATGAAGTTCTTAATAAAGATAAAATAATTACGGTAACCCCTCATGCTGCTTTCTATGATAAGTTTCCAGTCACAGTTCAAAATTCAATAAATTTGGATACTCATAAAGATCCAAAATGGGCTACCACTCAGGGATCAAGAGTAACTACTTTTCATCCAAACGCTTGGGATCTTAATTCAAAAGATGAAAGTTCCCATGGTCAAAATAAGAATAAACAACAAGAAGATAACTCGAAGAATCCCAAAAAAAGTGAAGAAGAACTGAGAAACGAGTTTCAAATCTCTGAAGAGGACATAAATAAGATATTTAATAATGATTTAATTACAACGGATTCTTCTGATTACACAACGGAGTCCACAACTGAGTATGAATCCACAGTAAGTTTTTTTTTCTTTACCTGACTCTCAAAGGGTTTGTTCCGGTCATTCATTTGGTAATTTCCCATATTCATCATAACCAGCTTATTTAATGCACTTGGGTTTATCCAAAGGACAGCAAATCAACTAAATTGTGATATCCGTGTCCCATTTCAACGATATGTACGTAATCGAATTTTGTCTCGTAAATGTACTGCTTTTGAGAGAATATTTTTCAATATATAAAAATAAAATTATAAATAATGCTAGACAATACACACGAAGTCATATAATAGCCCCAAAATAAGCAGAGCTGTGTTGTCTGCATAAAAAAATATTTGTAGATCGTACAAACATTTTGCTAAAGCGGGAATCGAACCTCGTGCGTCGCAAGCTTACATTCGCCCGCTGCGCCACATCGGTCGTCGATTATAAATGCGAATATTTGTATAATTGTGTGATACTCCTTTACATTCAAAGGGCTGAACGGATTTATATGAAATTTGGTACCAGGATAGCTTAGCTCCTGATTTTTATGAACCTGTAAAATGTACCTAGTGTTCCTGTGGAATGATGAAATTAATTATCCCGTCAGTATATTATCCCGTAGAAGTAACTATATAAAATCTGTGAGTCTGGCATTTATTGTTTTCTAGAGTAAATCATAGTTTAATTTTCACGTTTATTTTTCATTTCAGACTGAAGATTTATCTGGATTGAATCGTTCCGGAGTAAATGGTCATGTCGTGGCTACACTTCTTGGCTAACCTAATTAGTAAACAGGGCAGATTAAAATAATATATCTAATTAGGTACCTTTATGAACCCATTAAAACTATTTATTACCAATGAGACTTAAATCCTTTAATTATTTATGATTCTTCATCGCATGTTACGTGGCAAATTTCTGTATCGAGGTAAGCATCGAAGAACGTAGATACATCATCCAGGTTTTTCATAGTGAACGAAATAAGAGTGGACCCATCTAGGTTATATTCCTCATAAAGAAGTTGGTTAGCTCTTTTTGACTTCTTCTTGGATCGAGGACCAGCTCTTTTGGTATTCCTTTGGAGTGGATTTATGATAAGAACAAACCTATTTGTTCTGTTTTTAAAAAACGGGTTGCTAGATAATTGCGTACTGAAAAAAAAAATAAGGTAAAAAATTCTAGCAATAAAATAGTTCTAGTAAGAAGTAACTTTATTTCATTGTCCATTGAAACAAACTATTTGCATAAAATTACAGATATTATGTATGCAATTCCATAATTGATAATTATTGCACTATGCATCTGAGTACTTAGTTCTTGTATCATACTAGCAAATACCTAGTAAACCATCCTAGTAGTACTTACCAATTCATACTAATATTATAAACTTGAAATTATATGCAAGTTTGTTCTTTCACGAAAAAACTACTCCTACTACCTACTACTTCGACCTGAAATGTTATATACTTAGACATGTTTCTAGCACTGGAAATACACAGTTTCATCCCATAAATCATGGGATAGAAACAGCCTTGAGACGTTTCTATAGAAACAACGCGTGCGAAGCCACGGGCAGGTACTAATGGTCATACATTTAATTATGTAGTACGATGTAGGTAACACTGACTGACCGCTTTAGTTTTTGTGAACAGCAAAGTATGTCTGTAATATCGGAATCAGCAAAAAGTTGTTTAGCGGCTGGAGTGAATTCACCTTGTGGTGACCTCGTGTCATAGGTACATATTAAGATTAGATCTTTAATAATATGAATACCTTTTTTCTCTTATAATATTGACCAAGTTAGCCAAGCAAGTGACTATTTCAGTAGAAACTGGAATTGCGCGATTGGGTTTTTTGAAAAGCTATTTTTTTGTTCGGGAACAACTTTCGAACCGCTGTTGATCCGAAGCTAATTATAAACTAGCATTGTTAATGAGGTCGTTGAGCAGCGGCGGTATGCCCTTGCATGCAGGCCGCTAAGGCTGGGCAGTGAATGTTATATTTTGTTGGCATGGCTTAAAATTCATTTGACACATATTTCATCACATTTTTCCATGTGATCTAACTAAAATGCCTAACTAATTAGGCTACGAAGGCAGTAGGGATCTGAACCGTTCTGTTCCCACAAATCTCACTAGTCACTACTCTGTCAAACAAGCCTCACTACTCACTCTACTCTGTCAAATAGGCCTCACTACACACTCGAGTCTGTCGAACAAGAATCACTACACACTCAAGCCTCACTACTCACTCTACGTTGTCGAACAAGCCCACTACTCAGTCTAATTTGTAGAAAAAGCCTCACTAATCACTACTCTGTTGAACAAGCCTCACTACTCACTCTACTCTGTTGAACAAGCCTCACTACTCACTCTACTCTGTCGAACAAGCCTCACTACTCACTCTACTCTATCGAACAAGCCTCACTACTCACTCTACTCTATCGAACAAGAATCACTACACACTCAGAGTCTGTCGAACAAGCCTCACTACTCGCTCTACTCCTACTAAAAAGCCTCACTGCTCACTCTACTTTGTCGAACAAGCCCACTACTCACTCTACTTTGTCAAACAAGCCTCACTACACCCTCGAGTCTGTCGAACAAGCCTCACTACTCACGCTACTCTGTCGAACAAGCCTCACTACATACTCGAGTCTGTCGAACAAGCCTCACTACTCACTCCTCTCTGTCGAACAAACCTCACTACTCACTCTACTCTGTCGAACAAGCCTGACTACTCACTCTTCTCTGTCGAACAAACCTCACTACTCACTCTAGTCTGTCGAACAAACCTCACTAATCACTCTACTCTGTCGAACAAACCTCACTACTCACTCTAGTCTGTCGAACAAACCTCACTACTCACGCTACTCTGTCGAACAAGCCTCACTACATACTCGAGTCTGTCGAACAAGCCTCACTACTCACTCTGGTCTGTCGAACAAGCCTCACTACTCACTCCTCTCTGTCGAACAAACCTCACTACTCACTCTTCTCTGTCGAACAAACCTCACTACTCACTCTAGTCTGTCGAACAAACCTTACTACTCACTCTAGTCTGTCGAACAAACCTCACTACTCACTCTAGTCTGTCGAACAAGCCTCACTACTCACTCTACTCTATCGAACAAGCCTCACTACTCACTCTACTCTATCGAACAAGAATCACTACACACTCGAGTCTGTCGAACAAGCCTCACTACTCACTTCACTCTGTCGAAAAAGCCTCACTACTCACTCTAGTCTGTCTAACAAGCTACGTCCTCAGTGACCTCGTTGACCTAATCAACGTCGCTAACCGAGGTGACGGTAAACAGTCCCGATTCGCTTCCGCACACTACACACACCACGAATTCCCCGCTTCCGCCCTTAGTATTATTGCACCTAGGCAAAACCCACACTGCCTTTTATAAAATCTGGCAAAAGCCCAAGCCGAGGTTCGCACCTACTAAATGGTGGTCATTGTGTGTGTTTTCCAACCTAACTTAGGGCTTCATCATCATCATCATCAACCTATATTAGTCCACTGCTGGACATAGGCCTCCCCCAATGAGCGCCATAGCGCCCTGTCTTCAGCTTGACGCATCCAGCATCTGCCAGCAGTCTTTCGCAGATCGTCATCCCACCTGGCTGGAGGGCGTCCTACGCTACGTTTACCGAGTCGCGGTCTCCACTCAAGAACACGTTTACCCCAACGGTTGTCGGTTCTTCGCAAGATATGGCCGGCCCATTGCCACTTCAGCTTGCTAATTCTTTGAGCTATGTCGATAACTTTGGTTCTCTGTCGGATGTATTCGTTACGAATTCTATCCTTCAGAGAGACTCCAAGCATAGCTCTTTCCATAGCTCGCAGGGCGACTTTGAACTGGTGGACCAGCCCTACCGTGAGTGTCCACGTCTCAGCTCCGTAGGTCATTACGGGTAGTGTGTATGTATGTGTGTTTTTTCATTTATAAATAACCTATGATCTAGATCTTTACAATGCTAGTGAGCATCACACTACATAGTGAGCATCACACTACATAGTGTGATGCTCACTAGCATTGTAAAGATCTAGATCATAGGTTATTTATAAATGAAAAAATTGTACGTTTTAGGTTCGAAATTGTTCGTCTAATATAAAAAATTGTACGCGAAGTTTTCATTCAAGACTAGAATGTCGGTTTTGTACAACGCTAGGGAGCATGCTCCCTAGCGTTGTATCATATTTAGGCTTGTACCTAAAAAACTATGTATGATAGGAGAGGACTGTAATGTGTAAAAAATTGTACGAAATATGTTCATGCTGTAGACAAAAGATCGGATGCTCTACGTTGAGTTTTAAATTTTTGTTATTTTCATCCAAATAACATGAATCTAACTTGGGGTAAGCTTCACCGTCCTTTAAAACGTACGTATATCATCAGTGTGAGTGATACTCGAGAGTTTTGATACCAGATATTTAATAATAATAAAGCAAACGTACCAACATACTGTAATATTAAATTTCACCTTCCCTGCTCGAAAAGGGTATATGCGTTATGTAAACCTAACCGAAAGCAAGTGACTGTAGCACTACTGTCTAAAAAAGGTTATGGTTTTAACAAAAAAATCATAACATTAGAAGATCAAGTGCGAGCCAACTTTGTCAAATTTTCATACACATTAAGTAAGTACCTAGGTACTTACAAAAATTTAAAAGAATAATGAAATTGAATTTAAAACATCAAAATAAAATGTATGATTTTTTTTATTCGTTATTCGAACTTGCCTCTGTTCATCAGGGGTGCAGGGGCATTCAGAAATTCCATTTCCGAGCCTTCGACTTCGACACCGATTCTCTCGAAATTCAAATTAAAGAAATGAATAATATAAGAGATTCATTATTAAAAATCAACATATCACCAAAAGATCCACGATGTGTTATGATGTGTATTTTTTATAAAATCCGGCCGCAAATAAGGGTTTCCAGCAGTTAAGGATGAATAATATTTAATTTAAAATACTGGTGGCCTTATTTTGATAAGCAACCTGGCAGACCTATATATGTTCTCCTTCTTACAAATAAACATAAAAATTTGGCCTGAAAAAAAAAAACGATGAGCGGGCTAATCCTGCAGTCGGATCTCATACGGGGTTGATGGCATTTAAATAGAATTTCATCAACTTTTAGAATTTGATGACATTTCGTAAATGATTTTAACTTTACACAAAATGTCTAACTTTAACTTTTATGCACCTCATATTTTTACATTTCTGACTGTACTTGGCTGTAGAAACAAAGAGGTTATTTTGAATATCGAAGTTCTCACTGTACGGATCTCTTTGGTATATTTTCATACATTTCATTTCAATTTCGGTTAAGGTTACATGACGCATAAGGGATCCTTTACGAGCAGGGTTGGTGCAATAAATATAACAGTATATTGGTATGTTAATCCTTCCTGACTGGTATACATGTATATATACATATATATGTATATGTGTAACAGTGGAGCTACCTCTAGACTGTTTGCAATCGTCTGCAGTTAGCGCAATTGTTTCAATTATATATACTGAAAAAAATAGTTTCAATTTGTTTATATTAATCAATTTGTAATTTCGTAGTTAATTAAGCCAATTTTTACTAAAGTGATGAAAATCTGGTAGGTATCAAAACTCTCGAGTATCACTCACACTGATAATATACGTTTTAAAGGACCGTGAAGCTTACCCGAAGTTAGATTCATGTTATTTGGATGAAAATAACAAAAATTTAAAACTCAACGTAGAGCATCCGATCTTTTGTCTACAGCATGAACATATTTCGTAAAATTTTTTACACATTACAGTCCTCTCCTATCATACATAGTTTTTTAGGTACAAGCCTAAATATGATACAACGCTAGGGAGCATGCTACCTAGCGTTGTACCAAACCGACATTCTAGTCTTGAATGAAAACTTCACGTACAATTTTTTATATTAGACGAACAATTTCGAACCTAAAACGTACAATTTTTTCATGTATAAATAACCTATGATCTAGATCTTTACAATGCTAGTGAGCATCACACGTAGGACGCACTGATTGAAAACTTTCGTTTTCAAACATTGCGGTATGGATGAAGAGAAGACTTGACGTAGTTTCCCAAATGCTGCCCAGCCTAGCTGGATCCTCCTCTTGGCCTCCTTCTCAAAATTGTTTTTACCTAGCTGTACAATCTGCCCAAGGTAAGTATACTCGGAAACAATTTCAAGAAGGTGACCATCTACAACGATCGGTCCCGGAACAATGTGGCCATTGATCATGACTTTGGTATTATCCAAATTCATGCCAAGACCGATACATCGCGAGGCTGAAGCTAGGCCGTCCAGCATGTGGGTCAGCTCCTCTAGCGACTCCGCCATTACGACTATGTCATCAGCGAATCGCAGGTGTGAGATGTAATCGCCGTTTATGTTAATGCCCTTACCTTTCCAGTCCAGCGTCTTAAACATATCTTCCAATGCGCTCGTGAACAGTTTCGGGGATATGACATCCCCCTGTCTCACTCCTCTGCGCAATTGGATAGGTTTAGACTGCTGGTCCTGTACTTGGACACTCATAGTGGCATCTTCATAGAGACACCTCAGCACTTCGATGTAACGATAGTCTACTTGGCATCGCTGTAAGGATTCCAGAACAGCCCAGGTTTCGACGGAGTCAAAGGTTTTTTCATAGTCCACAAAAGCGAGACACAGGGGCTGATTATACTCTTCGGACTTCTGTATAATGTGCCTCACTGTGTGTATGTGGTCTATGGTACCATATCCTCCGCGGAACCCGGCCTGTTCCGGTGGCTGGAACTCGTCAAGTCTCCTGGCGAGACGATTCGTGATCACTCGTGAGAACAGCTTATAGATGTGGCTCAGGAGTGTGATGGGTCTGTAATTTTTAAGGAGAGTTTTATCACCCTTCTTAAAAAAGAGCACCACCAAACTCCCGCTCCACGCCTTAGGAGTTCTCCCACTGTGGAGGACGGTATTGAAGAGGTGTTGTAGCTCCTGTATAACGGAGTCTCCTCCTGCCTTCAGAAGCTCTGAAGTTATACCGTCCTCACCGGGGGCTTTTCCATTTTTAAGCTGCCTCAAAGCTAACACGATTTCGTCTTGACTGATGTCTGGCAGTTCGTCGGTGTAGTGGCGTGTCAGGGTGGCTCTAGAATCAAGGTCATCTCGTCGGGAACGAGGGCATGTGCAGTGTACAGACGGCCATAAAAATCCTCTATCTCGGCTGAAATCTCCGGTTTCGACAGTACGGTCCTCCCATCGTGCGTTTTAAGCTTCGTCAGGTGGCTCCTGCCAAGCTGCTGAGTGAATACTTTGGACCCTCGGTTTCGCTCTATCGCCTCTTCAATGAGGCGTGTGTTGGAGCTCCGAAGGTCGCGCCGTACCATCTTCGCAATTCGCTTGTTCAGGTCTGACCTCTCTGCCGAAGACACTTGGGTGGTTTCCCGTCTTCTTGTCATCAGATCCAGAGTCTCATCCGAGAGTTTGGACTTCTTGCCAGTTCGCTGTTTTTTGCAGAACTTGATGCCCTTATCCCTCAACGTTTTGACCAGATTGTGTAGGCTCTCGTCAGCGTCATCAGTGGGTTCCAAGGCAACAAATCTGTCTCCGAGTAGCTGCTCGAACTTCTCGGTGCCCGCCATGATTTGGATTGGATTTGGTCGGAGCGTGGACTTCATCAGACGGTGTCTTTCAAGCTTCAAGTTGATATTCAGAGTGCCTTGGAGCATTCGGTGATCAGATCCGGTATTGAACCTGTTGATCACTGAGACATCTCTGAATATGTGCTTGCTATCCGTCATGATGAAGTCGATCTCATTTTTAGTCACAGTGTCGGCGCTTTGCCACGTCCACTTCCTTTGAGGCTGTTTCTTAAAGAAGGAGTTCATTAAGAACAGTCCCTCTTTCTCAAGGAAGTTGACAAGCATTTGCCCCCTGTGATTCCTGATTCCATAACCATGCGGGCCTATTCCGGATACTTACTTAACTTACTTAGGGCTTGGTGGTAGACAATTCATGCAGCATCATGGTTAGAAGGTTAAGCAGAGCGCAGTTGCTCGAAAATGGAAAACAAAAAAGCTTCTAAAATGTGTTATCCTTCTGTGACGCAACAGTAAGACATTTTAGTTAGGCCACGAGAAAATACCCACACTTACCACCACAGTAAGAAAAACCTCAAAAATGTGTATGCTTACGTAGACATAACAGTTGTTTTGGTGTCCATTCGTGTTGTGGAGTCTGACTGCGACCTTGCCATCGATGTTGTCGCCGACGACGACGTATCTGTCGTCAATTCAACCTTGAATTCCGACGTTGATGCTGTCGTCAATTCTGACGTCGTGGGTCCTGCTGTTAATTTCGAAGTATCTGTCGTAGGAATGAAAGACACTTCGGCCGTCGTCACATTCTTGTAATCAAGTGTATTGACAATCTTCGTGATGCATGTCAATGATATCAGCAGAAATCTAAAAAATAGTTTTAAAAATCAATGCCCGCAATATAAAAGTAAATTGAGAAAAAAATTACGCACAACCAAATGGGTGAAGATCGGCATGGTATAACCATTTCAGTTGATAAATGTTAATGGGATTATGGAAACTAATTCCATGATAAAATGAGTTTCATCATGGAATTCGTTTCGCAGATTTCAATCAAATGGCCAAAACATTGTGATTATTGGCCATGACATGAGTCTTTAAATTGCACTATGATAAGATAACACTTGGACACTTGTGCTTGGTTTTAACTCTACTGTAGATATTTAGATATAAGCAACTATTTACTTCTCTACACTACTGCTACAATCAGGAATCTACTACTACTACTACAATAGGTATCTATATTATATTAAAATGTGCTGTTAGTAAAACAATTTTTGAAGCGGAGGGGGAGTCGCAGCACGGCGAGCGAAGAAGATGAAATTCTAAAAGCTCCCTATTGACCAGGTTCCTTCCAAAATAATAAAAAGATAAAAAAAATAGTAGGATGAAACCCATTGAAAAATGAGGAGAATGTAGTAAAAATTTCGCGGCGGACTCGTGGTCACACCGTTTTGCTACACCAGTGTGACTACGAGTAATTTCTTTTACTCGTGGTTACACTACTTTGAAAGGGAACGCACTTGACTGAATAGTAGCGTAGTGAAGTGCCCGATAGACAAAATATTCGTAAAATATAAAATAATATACGGGCGATCTGAGGTCGGGAAGGGGTAGCGGTGAGTGTTAGCGTCAGGACCCCTGGACCAAGTGCGATATTTTATATTTGGAAACTATCAAATTCCAATACCTTTTCAATACTATTTGATACCTCAGTTAAATTATTTAGTACCTCGATGAGCTGTGAAATAATTTGAAAAGAAAGTGGTCAGACATTCTGACGTCAGGTTGTCTGGACCACATCTTTTTCACATAGTTAGAGGCAGTAAAACTTGAAAAATCCTTTGTAAATATTTAATACCTTTTTAATACCTTCCAATACCTCTTTATTTCAAACATTTAAGCGTCGCAGAAAAAAGTTACGGATGAATATTAAAGAAGACTGGCGAAGTTCTTTGACTCTCAGCCCCACCCATTTTTTGCCGCGTTCATGAACGAAATCAATCAATATTCATACAACTTAGCAAGACAAACAAAATGATATTTAGAATTTAGCTTCTTAAAGTTGGGAATAAAAAGATATTATATGAACAATGAACGAAGTTAGGTTATAATAATATAGGTAATGAGTTAT
The DNA here is from genome assembly GCA_944547425.1 of Eupithecia centaureata. NCBI lineage: Eukaryota > Metazoa > Arthropoda > Insecta > Lepidoptera > Geometridae > Eupithecia > Eupithecia centaureata. The sequence goes on along the minus strand of OX155681.1, from coordinate 5,780,537 downwards.
TGTCATTTCCTTAGAATAGCTTACAGCCTGTCCAGATAGGGCGCTTTACGCGCGTAAAGCGCTGGACTCTCGACTCGCGCGTGCTACGCGCGAGTCGAAATACTCGGGCGAACAGGGGAGCGCGCGTAAAACGCCGCATCTGGACGCAATATAAATTGAAACGCGCGAGGGCACTCGCGCGTAAAGCGCGCGTAAAGCGCCCTATCTGGACAGGCTGTTAGAACCGCAGTAGGCTCACGCGAAGTGAAGCCATTTCAAGTTAGCCTTTAAAGGCTAAGTTGTAAGTACATCGCTCGACTCATCAGTGCATTATGTCAAGTCCTACGGGGAAGAGCTCTAATAAAAATTACTTATTGTGCAGTGAAAGGGTGTCACAACTCTTCACATACCTAATCATTAAAAACAGTCCAAGATTCAATATAAATAATAACAACCTGGAATCTTTTATGCTTGAGTAAAACATTAGTTTAGGTACAAAAATCAATCGTAAACAAAACAGACGCCATTACAATAAAATGTTAAAAAAATATTTTATGGCTTCAAGTTAAAGCGGAATTTTGTGTGAAATTATCACTCTATGTCTAGTTACTCTAAGGTCATTTCCTACAATAAACAACATAAAACTATTTTGTGACCATTATTTTGACTCCCCAAGACTTTTTCATTAAAGCATGACCCTACAGTTATCTAAAACAGGTAAGTAATGAAATCAATTAGTTTTGCTTTTCATGAATAAGTTGTACCTACCTACTTTTTTTGACTGGGTACTTTGTACAGCTGTACCTACCTATAACTAATTGACATTTTTATCTAAATCTTGTGCAAATTCGATGATGATTTCGAATTTGATGATGTAAATCTGAGACTCATTTTATCAAGATCTAATTGAAATCTATAACAAAATCAACATATTTATCATCTTTTAATAATAATATACTGACGAGTCGAGAGATGTACGTAGCCTTTATAGGCTACCTTTATATGTCTCCGCTTCGCGTGACCCTACTGCGGTTCTAAGCGTAATTATTCTAAGCTATATATTAGTCATCGCTTTGAAATTGGCAATTTGAAGTTCCTGTCCCATTTAAGTCCATCACACGTGAGCTTTTTTAACGCCCTTTTAAAAAGCGTACTATTAGAACAAATACATTTCCAAGTACTTGTTCATACGACAGCGCTTTTAAATCGCGACGCTTTTTTATCGAGCAGTGTTCTATTTTGAGCGCTGGGCGTTGTGCGTTAAAGGGAATAAGTACATCATAATTTATGAAACTTCATTAATTGTTTTACTTATCTCAATGCCAGTCGTTGTACAGTATAGGTGAATCGCAAACGCAGTAATTTAGCAGTATAACCACTTCGACGTCGTCGTACGGAAGAGTGAGAGGAAACATAACTTAACTAAGTTATTTAAAAGCGCCCATATGAATAATAATTTCGAGAACGTTATAAAAGCGCCAACGTTGGGATTGAACGCAAAGCTTTTTAAGCTCTCGTGCGAATGAGGCCTAAGATTATTCGAAAACAAAATCAAAGTCAAAACGTTGCACGCATGTCAACTGACTTTGCCATTGGACATGTAGTTTGACGTTTGAACGTTCCATTATTGGCACTTATTTTATTTCTCTCGCTTTTTTTCATCATTGATTTCGTTTCGTTATTACATTTTAGAAAATATTAAAACGTTTATAACTTACGATTCCCATCTTTAAAAATTATGAGATTTTCTGATTAAAAGCCCCATAATCAAAGGAATGAATGTTCCAATTTCTGACCATGTACGTTTCCTCAAATTTTTGGGTCCATTTTCGCCATTCTTCTTTGCAGGAAGGTTGTTCGATACATATCTAATTTACCGCAGACATAACACTAATCTTGTGAATGCGTAAGTTTGAATGTCGAGATGTAAATATGTGTGGATGGATGGATGGATGTTTGTTAACTCTTCATGACTATGGATAGGTCTGGATGAAGTAAAAAGTAACTTTTTATGAAATTCTGATGAATGAAATTTCATTGAATCTTACGAATAAGGTTACAGTTGCAAAACAACAACTTTCAAGGAGACGGTTTTTACTTATTATTTGGAAAAGTTGCGGCCAAATTCTGATAGACAACCTGATAGATACAAATTATCCTTCTTACAAATAAACATAAAAATTTGGTTTTATGCACAAAACTATGCGGCTGTCCCAAACCAAAGCCAGTAAGAGCCATTGTGAAAAAATTACAGGAGAAGCGAATCAAAATTTTTTACCTGCCTCTTCAATAGTAAGAAATTTGATGAACTATTTGTTCGTGATTATTTGGTAATGTTTTTTTTTCAAATAGAGAGTGAGTATTAAAATCGAAAAACTGTAGCACATACACGTTTTATGAGACTTACTACATAAATATTTTCAGACGATTAATCAAGAAACAAAATCAAAAACCTAGTCTCTTAATAGGCTTTAAAGTTGGAAGATTGGAATAGTTTATAGTGTCCGTCACTAAAAACCAAGTTTTTAAAAGTTTTACTCAAATTTGGCTGACCTGACTTAGCTTGATTTGACATAAAATAAAAAGTGAATGGTACAAAAAAATATCAAAAAAGACATTTATTAAAAACTTAGTAATAGCCAATCCCAAATTGAAAAACCTAGTAAGTAGTAATTTCAAACTCAAACACTATGAATGAAATGTTAATGGAAATGTTACATGCTAGGATTTTGATTTTGTTTCGCAATGTAGCAAGTGGAGTTACTAGGATTAGTGGGTCACGTCACTTTGATTCTAAATAAGATGAAATACGGGTGTTTTTTCATAACACGTGGCTCAAAATTCAAGAAACGGATGACAATAAAAGCGTTTACAAAAAAAATGGCTCTTACTAGGTTTTGGTTTGGGAGAGCCGTATGAGCAGGCTAATCTTAGACCAATAGTAACGAAGAGCCGCTATAAACATCTCAAGAGACTCGCTAAATAGAGAGTAAGTTGGGTCAAGGGCCAGATCCAAAAAGGGGTTCTCCTGGACTCGGCGCGTATTGTCAGGAAGTTCCTCTGTCTGCAACCCTAGTCACCAGCTGCTTCAGCCTAGCTTCGCGGCCGGTGATCCACCGTTTTGATATATTTTTTTTCTGTTGATCAGTTTTATAATATAAATAAATAAATAAAAAGCGCTTTATTCCGATATCACATATCACAACAATTTCTCATAACAATTTGCAAGACATATAATAAAGAATTCCTTTTACATTGCTTAAACCTACGATTGAATTAATGATAAAAATTATATTATTAAGTCAGTCACAAGAAAATAATTAAATATTAGTTTGTCATGCATTAAATAAAAATATTCATTCGTAGTCATCGTGTTTCTTGCTATCAGTTTATTTAATTGTGATATGGACCTGGTGTATGCCTCCTCCAAGGATCTCCAATTCTCTCTATCTCTAGCTTTGCGCGTCCCTATTTTCCCAGCTATTTAGTTTTATAATATATATATTTTTATAATTACTAGCTGCATCCCGCGACTTTGCCTGCGTGTACGCTTATTTGTGAAATAGAGAACAATATGTGTGTCAAAAACAGAATAAAGAATAAGACATGTTTTATTATTAACATAAAGTTTTACTTTCATCATGTTTTCAGTGAATCTGTAAACAAGGGAATGTTTTTGTCATCAATTTTAAAATTTTATTGCACAACCCCCAGTTATTTAAGAAAAAATTTCGTAAGCAAAAATACGTGATATGAAATAAACTATGAAACTTAGAATTTGAAACAATTTCAGAAACCATTAGATGTAGACTGAATATTGATATAGGTACATGTTCCAGCGATTTCTAAAATTCAATCAACAACGCCGGTCTTCCTGTAGTGCTGTTTTGTGAAGTCAAACATTTTCACATAAAATATTTGATTATCGCTTATATTTTGTACTTTTTTCTTTCTTTTGGCGTTTTTTTTCTTTTTATCGCCTTTTAAATCACTATTACCGGTTTTCGGTTGTCCCGAAATAGAATCAGAGTGTTTCACAATAAATTTATCTCTTGTCTTCTCCGTCTCCTTGAAAGTTGTTGTTTTGCAACTGTAACCTTATTCGTAGGATACGACAAAATTTCAGTCATCAGTAACTTTTACCTTCATCCAGTCCTATCCATTGTCGTGAAGAGTTAACAAACAAGAACACAAACTACATTGGGACAGCCGCATAGTTTTGTGCTTAAAACCAAATTTTTATGTTTATTTGTAAGAAAGATAATATGTATCTACCAGGTTGCCTATCAGAATTTGGCCGCAAATAATAAGAAAAAACCGTCTCCTTGAAAGTTGTTGTTTTGCAACTGTAACCTTATTCGTAAGATACAATGAAATTTCATTCATCAGAATTTCATAAAAAGTTACTTTTTACTTCATCCAGTCCTATCCATAGTCATGAAGAGTTAACAAACATCCATCCATCCATCCACACATATTTACATCTCGACATTCAAACTTACGCATTCACAAGATTAGTGTTATGTCTGCGGTAAATTAGATATGTATCGAACAACCTTCCTGCAAAATTTAATATTCATCCGTAACTTTTTTCTGCGACGCTTAAATGTTTGAAATAAAGAGGTATTGGAAGGTATTAAAAAGGTATTAAATATTTACAAAGGATTTTTCAAGTTTTACTGCCTCTAACTATGTGAAAAAGATGTGGTCCAGACAACCTGACGTCAGAATGTCTGACCACTTTCTTTTCAAATTATTTCACAGCTCAGAGGTACTAAATAATTTAACTGAGGTATCAAATAGTATTGAAAAGGTATTGGAATTTGATAGTTTCCAAATATAAAATATCGCACTTGGTCCAGGGGTCCTGACGCTAACGCGGTGAGTGTTTAGGGTAAAAAACGGTAAATTTCGATTTCCGATAGAACTACAAGTCTATGGAAAAAAGTCAAATTGTAAAGTTGTAGGTAATAAAAAGATCTACTATATTTGTCTACACACTTTTTTCACCGATTAACCGTTTTTTAGCCTAAATCGCTTACCCCCTACCCCTTCCCGACCTCAGATCGCCCGTAAATTATTTTTCCTTAAACCCCTTCCCGACCTCAGATCGCCCGTTAATTATTTTTCTTAAATTTTTACTACATTCTCCTCATTTTCCAATGGGTTTCATCCTACTATTATTTTATTTGTTTTAAAACCTATCTACCCTAGTCTACTAACTCTACCTCCTATATAAATATCAGTAGGTAAAATATAGCAAGCATACCGAGTAAATTGAAGAAAGCTCTAGGCGTATATTACTAAATAGTCAATTGTAGAATAGTGATCCACTTAGTAATTGTTTTGTACATACATGAAGATACTTTAGTACAAAAATCTTACTATTATAATAAATGGGAAAGTCTGTGAATGTTTGTTATAAGTAATCTCCGTAATTACTTAAGTTATTTAGATGAAATTTGGTACAAAGACTGTTTTTTAGGATGTAGTATAAGATATAGGCTAATATTTTTTTCCAAAATTAACCTCTGAGGGGGTTTAATAGGGTGTTAAATGAAATAAATTATTAAACATATATTTTTTATATTTTATATTAAACATAACCACACATATATTTTTTATATTTTATATCAAACATAACCATAAACTTGCCGTGTGGTGCCGGCTTAGAATAGCACTACCCCAACTCTTCCCGTGTGTGTCGTAGGAGGCGACTAAGGGATATACCGGGGGGTGGGCAGCAGCACCCCTCTAGAACAACCCCACCATCAAACTGCGATCCCCAACCCGCATGCCCAGCGTGGGGATTATGGGCATGACCCCTTAAGGCGCAAATAGTAGCTGAATGGTCATTTTTGGAGGCTATCTACTCATAGAGGAGTCAACTTTATGAGCTGAAAAAAATATATGACTTTAATTGACATTTTATCTATAAACCGTACGTACAAAAATGTTCTACGTGTTCATTTTCCCTGTGAAAAAAATTCACAAAGTTCAGCTGTTTCGGACTTTAAATTTGTATCTACTTCTAAACGACTTAGAATTTTGTACTTTTTTTTCACCTAAATGTCGGCAAGAACTTTGTCTTCAATTGGTACGTACGATTTTGCGATGCGACGGTTTTTCACCTTGTAAATATTATTTTTCTAGTTTTCCGTAGGATTAGTGGGCGTAAGTAGTCGCGCGGGCGACGGGCGGCAGTGCCTCGCTGGCTGTTGTACGGGGAGGTTGTGCTTGTCTGCCTAGTGCTCGCACACCTTACTCGTCGAATTTATGTTTTTAATAATTGATTTTATTTGTTCTAAGTTGTGCGCGCATGGACGCTTTAGACGACCCATGTGGCGCGGTGGGCGAAGGTCCGCCTGCGACGCAGGAGGTTGCGGGTTCGATTCCCGCCTCGGAACAAATTTGTGCACGATCTGTAGGAATTTGTTTCGTTGGTCTGGGTGTTTAATATGTATACTAAAAAATATATCTATCTATGTATATATTGTATTAAAAATATATTAGTTATCTAGTACCCATAACACAAGCTTTGAGTAGCTTACTTTGGGGCTAGATGGTGCTGTGTGGATTGTCCAGCATTATATTTATTTATTTATTTAGTTTAAATAGTTTGTAAAAATATAAGAAAACCGACTATACATAAGCTGTACATCACCTGTACATAAATATTTATTTTTATCGCGCAAGGACGCTTTTAGTGCTAAGTTACTTTTATAATACCCTCGCCCTAAATATACTTTGACTGCTCAGTGTTGTTGTGTGTACGTGTAGGTGAATTATAAAGAAAATCAGTAAGCTCAAGAAGACCAGAGCTCTGAAAGCCCAAAAGTTGGTGGAAATAATGTAAGTATACCTAACTACTTCCTTCCTACCTACGTTTATTTTATTTCCCTAATTGTGTGCAATTGCTACTATTAGCAATATTAGATTTATCATGTATTTTTATAGGAGATCGAAGAAAAGTCTAATCCATCAGAAAGAAAATATTCAGACAATGGACGGTGAAAATGATGTCAAGTAAGGAACTACAAAGTTTATAATAGTATAGTGGAAGTCTATGGTGTCCGCTTTCCATCGTCCAGCGTAGTACCAGGTAAAAATAAATGAACGAAGATGTAAGTAGGTATCTACCTAAATACCTACTTCTTATTTATCTACTACTCATTTATTACATATCTTATACTATTATTCATTTACAGATGTACAGTGACTGAGCAACTTGAAACTGAAGAGGAAATGCCAAGTATGCTAGAGGTAAAATATCCAATACTTAGGACCTAGCTAATATTAGTAGTATGCTGTGATGTAATAAAATATGTAAGTATGACAATTATGTTCATGAATTTCATCAGAATTCTAGTATGGTACCTACACTTCGTGAAAAGGCAGCCGAGCAGACTGAAAGCTAATAAGTAAATACCTGTAGATACTTAGTCACAACGATTTATGTCTCTCCGAAGTGAGACACTAGTAGAGGATTCGATCCCGGTCTTTATTTTCAATCCCGGGATTTTGGGATTTGTGAAAGGCGATCCCGGGATCCGTAGACAGGTAAATAAAATCGAAGTAATATATGAAAATCAACTTTTATTTACTTTCAAAAACAAAGTAAAAATCAATTAAAACCACAATTACTTATTTTTTCAAATAATTAATAATATAATATAATTTTTTTTATTCTACTTTTTTACGGTAGATGATATAAAATACTAATTTAAATAACCACATAATGGTAACGTCATCAGCAGTGATCGGATATTCAGGCGTTTATTTACCTAAACTTTGAGTGACGACAGAAATCAATATCTTTATTTCTTTAGGCTTACAAAATAAGCACTTAGACAAGTCAAATTTAATACTATAGGTACATAATTATCAAAATAATATAAAAAATAATGTGATAATTGATTTTCAGTTCGCCTCACTTTTTTGTCCACTAGTGGAGGAGGCGAAATAGAAACCACTAGCATGTGTATAACTTATGTGTCTAATACATGTTTGCCTTATAAATAATTACATACTATTGTCGATGTGGAACTGAGCGACATCTGGCCAAGCACTAACGTCATTGATGTAATCATTTATGGAGTAATATGCCTTCTTGATAAGATTTAGTTTTATGTACTGTTTAAATCTACGAATAGAAAGTTCAGTTGCTTCAGATGGAAGCTTATTATAGAAGCGCACACAATTACCCATAAATGATTTCCCCAGTTTTCGTAATCTAAATGAAGGGATGTGTAGTTTGTCCTTGTTTCTTGTATTTCTATTGTGAACATCACAATTTTTCAAAAAGTTAGGTACTCTTGTTTTTGTGTGTATACATTAAATTTTCACAAATATATTGCGAAATTACAGTTAGAATATTTATTTCTTTAAATAATACCCTCAAGGAGTCACGTGGCTTTAATTTATAAATTGCACGCACCGCCCTTTTTTGAAGTACAAAGATAGTCTCAATATCAGCTGCCTGTACCCACAGCAAAATACCATAAGACAATACTATGGAAGTAACTATAATAAACTAACCTAGCTGTGTCCTGATCAGTGAGATGTCTAATTGTTCTCACTGCATAGGCTGCTGAACTAAGCCTACCCGCGAGAGCATCAATGCGGTTGCCATTGAAGAGATGAATCAATATGCAACCCCAAGAACACAGTAGAGTCTACGAAGTGAACAATCTCATTATTTAACATGATTTGAGTTGGGATTTCTCTAACATTTGGTAACATGAATTTTATACATTTTGTTTTTTTAGCATTAAGTAAGAGGTTATTGGCGGGAAACCAATTTAGTATTTGTGAAAGCGAATTATTTACATAGTCATATATTTATTTCTGTTTACTTTAAAAATTAGTGATGTATCATCAGCAAATAAGACTATATCACAAAGATCTTTTGCTAGAAAGGGGAGATCATTTACGTTTACTAAAAATAAAAAGGGACCTAATATTGAACCGTGGGGTACGCCTAATTCAATATTTGAGCCCTTTCTTTACCAACATCTACTTTTTGAACTCTATCAGATAAATATGATTTCATAAAAGATCCAGAGCCTTTTTCTTAATTCCATAATGTTTTAATTTCTCAATTAATGTACTATGATCCACACAGTCAAAAGCCTAAGAAAGGTCACAGAATACACCAACAGCGTTTTTGGCTTAATCCCAGGCCTCCAATATATTATGCCTTAATAGAACTGTACCAATCTACCCTTGGAGAAGCCAAATTGGTTTTCATGAAATAACCTATTAAGATTGAAGTGAGAGGTTAACTAGGTAAGAATATTTTTTACAAAAACTTTACTCATTGCAGGAAGTATTGAAATCGGTCTGTAATTGGCCGGATCAGTGTGGCTACCAGATTTATAAAGAGGAACTAACTTACTATATTTCATGAGATCAGGAAAAATTCCTGCGTCGACACAGCTGTTGAAAATATAGGCCAAACAAGGAGCCATTTCCTTAATAATTGAACTTAATACTTTGGTGGATATACCCCAGAGATCCTCAGTATTTTTAATGTTAATTGACTTAAAGGTTTTAACTACATAATCAGCATTTACATAACTAAAGTTAAAGCTCTCATTACATTTAGCAACTGAAGGTTCTAAAAATTTAACAGCCATTGATGCTGAGGAGTTTAGCGACTGGGTAACAACTTCAGGAATAGTAGAAAAGAATGCATCAAAAGCATTGGCAATATCTTTATCATGTATAAGAATTGAATTATTAATTTTTAACCTTATTTCCTTATAACGTGGCTTTGATTTACCTGTCTCGTTATTTATTAGTCTCCATGTTGCTTTTACTTTATTAGATGATTTTATTATAATATTCTTTAAAAACAGGCATTTTGCTGTGCTGACTTGCTTAAATGTTTTAGAATAGTTGGTTACATACAATAGAAACGCAGGATCAAGTAACATAGTTTCTCGAGAAGCATAAAGGTCATATAGTCTATTCCTACTTCTATAAATACCCGGAGTGGCCCAATCAATAAACTCGACCCTTTCTCTCACTGTGCATGTTTTAAGTTTGAATACTTCACTGTGTTCCTTGTGTATGACATTCAAACGTTTGGAAAATAATTCATTGGGGCATCAGAATAAGGTATATTTGATACTGTTAGTTCCACTCTACTTTGAAAATTCTTAATGCGGTTCTCTGTTATTGGCCTGCAGTTATATTTTTCTACAATATTTCTATCATCATAGCTAAAATTAACACTTTGACCATAATGGTCTGATTGGAAATGCCTAATTACTGCTTTGCTGGTTGGAGTTTGACTGCAGTAAATATTATCTAAACAGGTGGCAGATGTTTGAGTTACCCTAGTGGGATCATTAAAAATATGTTGTAAACTAAAGCACTTGAATAAGTTAAGCAATCTGTCGGCGAGGGGATTTGCTAAAATATCTATATTAAAGTCGCCACAAACAATAAAATCCTTCCTACAAGTAAATACTTCAGCAAAACTTCTTCCATAGTACATTCAAAAGCAACCTGATCTGCGTCAGGAGGGCGGTATACACACACAATGATATGTCGCTCCAGTTCCTCACAAGAGAGTTCAATAGTCCTCTCAATTGTGAGTTTTACAATATCTTTTCTTTCTTTACATTTAAGACTATTTTTTACTAAAATCAGAGAGCCACCACGTATTGCAGCTTTTCTTTTAAATGAACTTACAACGACACGTTCTTTTATACGAAACAACATGATTATTCGGGAATTCATATAAATTCCGAAGAATTCCAAAATGTTCTAGAATGTTAATTATTTCGTTGTTATCTTATTTATAGATCAAATATAAAACGCATTTATTCCGACTCGTTTTTCACTAAAATCGATATTTCCGCAAAAAAAAAAAATTTACTAACAAAATACACAACAGATTAAAGTGACATATATTTTTTTATAAAAATTGCTTGAATTTTATAATTCGTGCTCATCGGGATTCCTTTAAAAGTTGGTTTTAAAAGCTCCTAGTTATTCGCCCCAACTTTGGGATTTGAAAAATATCCGATCACTAATTTATCAGTCAATAAAAACAAAATTCAATGATGGTTAAACGTATTATTTCAATGAAAAAGGTATGTCATGATTGTTGACAAAAAATAATTTTACGTCAATTTTACCACGACGTGCGTGACCGTAGATGCGGTTGATAACCTATTAAAAGAATGCTTTTTTGTATACTGGTACATGGTATTATAAATTGTATTATTTGGTAATAAAAAGAGCTTTTACTGATAAAAAAATTTAGGAGTAATCATTACAGTTTTTTTAAATTATAATTTAAAAAGAAAACTAAACCGATGTTAACCGAAATGATCAGATGTTCTTTTTTGTTATTTTTAAAGAACTTGGTATAATTTTTATTTTATAATTTATGGTCATTACATTTACGCGCCTAATTTTTTGTTATTTTTAACAATTTTTCTCAATCCCGAAAATCCCGGGATTTGTAAAAAATAATACCAAAAATCCCGGGATTTGAAAAATAATCCCGAAATTTTCGGGATCGAAAATCGACCAGGATCCCGGAATCTCGGGATTCAGGATCGAATCCTCTAGACAGTAGGAACACCACTCATTTTACTCCGATCCGATCCAAGAATATTTAGGAACTGCGCTGCCTGCAGCTAAGTTCGAAAAAAGTTCACACTCAATCTCACATCTATAGAGTATGGATATGTGAATTCTGTAATAGTTTCTTGCGTGAACGTGTACTTTCTGAAATGAAATGGGAATGGGGTTCGAAATGTAAAGGAAACTGGGTAACGGTACATCGCCTTTTTTGTCATCTTGTAGATATCGAGTTAGGTACTTGGTAAAAACAGATAGGATTACGATCCAAATTTACAATGCGATGCAAAATGTGCAGGTCAAAATTTTATGTCGATAACGATCCTCCATTTATTGACATGTAAATTTGTAATGTAATGTAAATAAATGAAATGTTGTAAATAGAGAATATAAAGACTTATCTTAGTGCTTATTTTGTAAACCTAAAGAAATAAAGATATTATTTACTAATTTTCGTAATTTTTTTGTCTTGTTCCATTATGCCCTTTCTCCGTAGATCAGAAATTTATTGGATCAAATCATTCTACCCGAATTATGAGTACCTACCTATTCGTTGATATCCTACTAACATTCATTTTAGATAAGAGAAGTTTGTGTGAATGTTTGTTACATTTACCCTGGCTTTACCACGTAGGTAGGTAATCTATCTATCATTATCTTCGTAACTACTAAATAGATTTGAATAAACTATTGAATGATTGGAATATTCCACTTATTATATATTATCCACATCAACTAATTTTAGTGGTGGATGAAAATTTCAAGTAGTTAGGTAGTCTACAGACTACTTTTGATGGAGGTCTATCTAGCTACAACGCGGATAGCAGCTACTACCATCAACCCAAGAGTCACATTACATAACTACCTAAGTAGAGCGAGTTCTGTTCCCAGATTAGGTTACTTACCATCGTAGTTCGTGATACCAATAAACCCGAAGACTAGGACAAGACAAGACTAGACTAGAAGACTAGATTGTAAAAAATATCTAGGAGTGGGAATCGAATACGCATTCGTTTACCACGCCGCCCGCCGCACCCGCGCTGTCACGAATATTTTCCTTTTTTCGGTTCATGCGCGAAGACTATTTCTCAGCGCGACGACAGCGGGTCTGCCCGGAATGTGGGGAAGGTGCGGGGCGAAATGGTAGCCGCGCCCATTCTCTCAAGGGCATCGGCTCTTGTTTGCGCCTTAATGAAAAACACAGCCAAAAATCGGCCCCTAGTTCCCGGCTGCCTCGCTATTCCTGGCCATGGTAGCGGTCATGGTAACGGCGGGGCAGGGGGTGCTAAGAATCACCGGTATTCAGGCTACCACACGCTTACTAAAATGACCCTGGCAACGTTTAACGGACGCACTCTGAGGCTTGACCATCATCTAGCGCAGTTGGAAGTGGAGTTAGAGAACATTAAATGGCATGTTCTCGGGTTATGTGAAGTCCGTAGAGAGGGGGAGGACACCGTAACCCTAGACTCAGGCCATCTTCTCTACTTTCGTGAGGGTGATAAAACATCCCAGGGTGGAGTAGGTTTCCTCGTCAATAAGGCCCTCTCTAGCAACGTTCAAGAAATCTCCAGTGTGTCGACCAGGGTAGCGTACCTTATCCTTCGGCTTTCCAAGCGGTATAGCATGAAGGTAATTCAGGTCTACGCACCGACCTCGGCACACTCGGATGATGAAGTGGAGGATATGTACGAAGACATATCCAAAGCCTTACACAACACCACTAAGGCTCACTTCAACGTTGTTATGGGGGACTTTAACGGCAAGGTGGGAATCCAGACTGGCAATGAATCCCGAATAGGCCCGCATGGTTATGGAATCAGGAATCACAGGGGGCAAATGCTTGTCAACTTCCTTGAGAAAGAGGGACTGTTCTTAATGAACTCCTTCTTTAAGAAACAGCCTCAAAGGAAGTGGACGTGGCAAAGCCCCAACACTGTGACTAAAAATGAGATCGACTTCATCATGACGGATAGCAAGCACATATTCAGAGATGTCTCAGTGATCAACAGGTTCAATACCGGATCTGATCACCGAATGCTCCGAGGCACTCTGAATATCAACTTGAAGCTTGAAAGACACCGTCTGATGAAGTCCACGCTCCGACCAAATCCAATCCAAATCATGGCGGGCACCGAGAAGTTCGAGCAGCTACTCGGAGACAGATTTGTTGCCTTGGAACCCACTGATGACGCTGACGAGAGCCTACACAATCTGGTCGAAACGTTGAGGGATGAGGGCATCAAAGTTTTTTAAACTTACGCGATCAGAACACATTATCTATATACTTATAATAAAACTGTAACAGGTCCAATTCTGTACATTGAAGATATTTTGAAAATTTTTTTTGGAGGGCTTTCTATTATCGATACTCAAGCCAAAACTGTAATTTTTTTCATTCATGTCTGTCTGTCTGTCTGTCTGTCTGTCTGTCTGTCTGTCTGTCTGTATCGTAAACGCGCATCACGCCGAAACTACTTGATGGATTTAAATGAAACTCGGCATGATTATAGGTCATACTACGAGGAAGGACATAGGATACTTTTTATCCCGGAATTCAGTAAGGTTCCCATGGGAGAGGGTATGAAAGTAAAATTACTTTACCGCGCATCACGCCGAAACTGCTGAATGAATTGGAATGAAACTCGGGACGATTTGAGTTCATAGTACAAGGAAGGACATGGGATACTTTTTATCCCGGAATTCGGTAAGGTTCCCCTGGGAGAGAGGGTGAAAGAAAAATTCTTTAACCACGCATCACGACGGAAGTGAATGAATTCGAATGGAACTCGGGACGATTGGACATGGGATACATTTTATCCCGGAATTCAGTTTGGTTCCCCTGGGCTATACGGGTTTTCAAAATTCTCACATCATCAGAACGACGCGCGCGTCGTTCAGATGCTGTGAGAAATTTTTGAAAACCCGTATAGCCCAGGGGAACCAAACTGAATTGAACTGATAAACGCGAAAGTTTGTAAGTATGAATGGATAGATGGATGGATGTTTGTTACTCTTTCACGCAAAAACTGCTGAACTGATCTGGGTGAAATGGCACAGAGATAGATTATAAGCTGGAATAAGAAATAGGCTTTATTTTACCTCGAAAATCCCACGGGAAAGGGAATTACGCAAGTAAAATCGCGAGTACTCGAAATACTAATCATGCGCAGACGAAGTCGCGGGCACCAGCTAGTTATAAATATTTATGTACGGGTATTTATCGCGTCATTTCAGCTAACCGATTATCTGAACTCCATACACGATATACATAAGATTCGGTTTACACATGAAGTGGAGGTGAACAGAATGTTAGCTTTTCTCGATCTTAAAGTGATGGTAAATTGCGACGGGACCTTAGCACACACGGTGTATAGAAAACCTACACACACTGACAGATACCTGAATGCAGCATCGCACCACCATCCGAGACACCTGCAGTCAGTAGTCTCCTCACTAGTGAACAGAGCTCATGACCTCTGCGACCCTGAACATCTGCAAGGTGAGCTAGATCATGTTCAAAAAGTTCTGGAACGGAATGGCTACAGTACTCGAATCGGAGGTCGTCCTAACTGTAGGCGCAAACAGGTACACACTGATGTGAAAAGACAGCCGGCGTTCTTGCCTTATGTGAAAGGAGTGACGGACAAAATTGGAAATCGTCTTAGTAAATTTTCAATCAAGTCGATTTACAATCCTCTCACGAAGATGGCGAAGTGTCTACGAACACCTAAAGACGTTGTACCATTGCAAGTTCCTGGAGTTTACAAAATCGATTGCAGCTGCGGGCGTTCCTACATAGGCCAGACTAAACGCACGGTCGCTGAACGTGTTAAAGAACACATAGCAGCGGTCGAAAATCGACAAGTAAACAAGTCTGCAATAGCCGAGCACATAGTAGACTCAGGACCCAACCACTGGATTGAACTACATAAACCACAAGTGATCTGTAATGAAAGGCATTACTACAAGAGAATGGTTCGGGAAGCGATTGAAATTAAGAAATATCCCAATTTCAATCGTGAAGACGGTTTCAGACTCTCTGCCTCGTGGAATCCAGTTATAGCTAAGTGTACTCGTAGGCCGGTTTCTCAATGCGTCGCGGACACTGTTAGTGTTGTGTGTCGTCATCCTATTCAATGAAGAAGAAATGCGGGTAGTTGAAAATTCTAAAATATTGCCACGAGTTTGCTCCTTTGCTATGGTACAAACGCGGGGCGATATTTTGCTATAAATAAAGCCGTCGGCCGAGTAAACATTCATTCTTGCTCGAGTCGCCGGACGGAACAGCTGACCCCGTTTCGCAGAGGCGGTAGCTCCATTTACTCCAGTCATCCCGTGACCACGGCAGTGTGTAAGCCTGTCGAAACGTCGGGAAAAATAGGTAAATGAGGGCATCAAGTTCTGCAAAAAACAGCGAACTGGCAAGAAGTCCAAACTCTCGGATGAGACTCTGGATCTGATGACAAGAAGACGGGAAACCACCCAAGTGTCTTCGGCAGAGAGGTCAGACCTGAACAAGCGAATTGCGAAGATGGTACGGCGCGACCTTCGGAGCTCCAACACACGCCTCATTGAAGAGGCGATAGAGCGAAACCGAGGGTCCAAAGTATTCACTCAGCAGCTTGGCAGGAGCCACCTAACGAAGCTTAAAACGCGCGATGGGAGGACCGTACTGTCGAAACCGGAGATTTCAGGCGAGATAGAGGATTTTTATGGCCGTCTGTACACTGCACATGCCCCTCGTTCCCGACGAGATGACCTTGATTCTAGAGCCACCCTGACACGCCACTACACCGACGAACTGCCAGACATCAGTCAAGACGAAATCGTGTTAGCTTTGAGGCAGCTTAAAAATGGAAAAGCCCCCGGTGAGGACGGTATAACTTCAGAGCTTCTGAAGGCAGGAGGAGCCTCCGTTATACAGGAGCTACAACACCTCTTCAATACCGTCCTCCACAGTGGGAGAACTCCTAAGGCGTGGAGCGGGAGTTTGGTGGTGCTCTTTTTTAAGAAGGGTGATAAAACTCTCCTTAAAAATTACAGACCCATCACACTCCTGAGCCACATCTATAAGCTGTTCTCACGAGTGATCACGAATCGTCTCGCCAGGAGACTTGACGAGTTCCAGCCACCGGAACAGGCCGGGTTCCGCGGAGGATATGGTACCATAGACCACATACACACAGTGAGGCACATTATACAGAAGTCCGAAGAGTATAATCAGCCCCTGTGTCTCGCTTTTGTGGACTATGAGAAAGCCTTTGACTCCGTCGAAACCTGGGCTGTTCTGGAATCCTTACAGCGATGCCAAGTAGACTATCGTTACATCGAAGTGCTGAGGTGTCTCTATGAAGCTGCCACTATGAGTGTCCAAGTACAGGACCAGCAGTCTAAACCTATCCAATTGCGCAGAGGAGTGAGACAGGGGGATGTCATATCCCCGAAACTGTTCACGAGCGCATTGGAAGATATGTTTAAGACGCTGGACTGGAAAGGTAAGGGCATTAACATAAACGGCGATTACATCTCACACCTGCGATTCGCTGATGACATAGTCGTAATGGCGGAGTCGCTAGAGGAGCTGACCCACTTGCTGGACGGCCTAGCTTCAGCCTCGCGATGTATCGGTCTTGGCATGAATTTGGATAAAACCAAAGTCATGATCAATGGCCACATTGTTCCGGGACCGATCGTCGTAGATGGGCACCTTCTTGAAATTGTTTCCGAGTATACTTACCTTGGGCAGATTGTACAGCTAGGTAAAAACAATTTTGAGAAGGAGGCCAAGAGGAGGATCCAGCTAGGCTGGGCAGCATTTGGGAAACTACGTCAAGTCTTCTCTTCATCCATACCGCAATGTTTGAAAACGAAAGTTTTCAATCAGTGCGTCCTACCCGTAATGACCTACGGAGCTGAGACGTGGACACTCACGGTAGGGCTGGTCCACCAGTTCAAAGTCGCCCAGCGAGCTATGGAAAGAGCTATGCTCGGAGTCTCTCTGAAGGATAGAATTCGTAACGAATACATCCGACAGAGAACCAAAGTTATCGACATAGCTCAAAGAATTAGCAAGCTGAAGTGGCAATGGGCCGGCCATATCTCGCGAAGAACCGACAACCGTTGGGGTAAACGTGTTCTTGAGTGGAGACCGCGACTCGGTAAACGTAGCGTAGGACGCCCTCCGGCCAGGTGGGATGACGATCTGCGAAAGACTGCTGGCAGATGCTGGATGCGTCAAGCTGAAGACAGGGCGCTATGGCGCTCATTGGGGGAGGCCTATGTCCAGCAGTGGACTAATATAGGTTGATGATGATGATGATGATGATATTAAACATATATTTTTTATTTTCACAAAATAACCCCCCTAGTGGTAGTATAATAAATTTCTGAAATTTGTATGAAAATAAAATCCATTTCACGGGCGAAGCCGCGGGGTGCATCTAGTTATAAAATAAAGCGTCTTCGGTTGAAAAGTTAACAAACGACAAAACAAATCAGAATTATGGTTTTACCCTTGAGAGAAGTACTAAAGTTGAAGCAATAATTGCATTGATAAAAAATTCAGGCACTCCGGTTACCTCATATTTAAATCAAAGCGATAACTCCAAGAAATAATTAAAATTATAATCTTAAAGACTTTGCTGTCAAATTGTTTTAGAGCGTGGCTAAATGCGGGATCCATTCTTAAATATAATAATAATAATAAAAAAAAATTATAGTTAGGTGAATAACACAAATGACTGGTCTCCTAATAATTTAACACACATTTGCCGGCTGCGTGCACGCTGAATACATAGTTTTAAGATCTGACATGTTGTATGTATAATAATAATGTATCCTTGCTAATAAATGACTAATTATGATTCATCATCATCATGAACCTGTACACAGCTGGACATTAAGATAATGAAAATCATTTAAAATACAGGTTTCATATGCATAGCATAGCACATTCTAGCTTTAGGACGCAGCTGCGCTCACTTGTTATAGGGCTTTACCATCTTACAGGGCTCTTGGAAATAGGGTTGTAACGGAACTTCGCCAGCGCTTCCGATACTGCGGAAGTTACCGCAAGAAATCGTATCTTCCCTTCCACACTTGTTCCGAGGTAACAACTCCGCAAAAGTTGGCTAACATGTTGACAACAAACTTTCTATGACTACGTTGTTGACAAATTGCAGGTACAGTGAAGAGGAAACTGAAAATTACAACAGCAATAGTACCTAATTTATATAATAATTTTAAAAAGTAAACAGATGTTGACCCTTGGAGAAATATCAATAAATATAAAGCTTTTTGTCCCATCGTTCGCAAGTATGCGACACCGCCAAGTTCAGTGCCAGTGAACAATTAATCGTTCAGCTGGCTTAATTTATGAACGATTTAGAAATCGTCTGGAAGGTGACGAAGCCTAAAAACTATTGTGTGTCGAATATAATTTGCCTTATTTTGATAACTAGAAGATAATGTTTATTTTTACGGAGCAGGGTGGTCGGAAAACTTGCCAACAGACAAAAAGCGCGAAAGGGACTTGTTTAATTATGAAGAGATGACGATGAATTATGTGGACGTGACTCTACAACATCAATTTAAGGTTCAAGACATAAAATCTTTATCGCAAATGACAACTGTGACCTACTTGTTTTTTCGCTTAACTTTCACCCTATTAGTTTAACCTGTCGACTACTTATCTTATTGTCGGAAACGCAGATTAATAAAACTTTAAGCTCATTAGTTATTAATATGCATATTTGCATAGGTAGATGCATATTTACCTCATAGACACATTATCAATTGATCAACTAAATTGGGGTTTTAATCTTTAATATCAAGGTCAAAATAATAAGGCAATAAGTATTATTATTTATTTTAAACTGCTTCAAGTGGAATTTATAATTTGTATATAACATTTTAACAGTGATGACCTACGGAGCTGAGACGTGGACCACCTCCACCCGAGTTTGTCCACGGCTGGTCCACTAGTTCAAAGTCGCACAGCGAGCTATTGAAAGTAGCTCTGAAGTAAAGGATTCGTTTTCTTGAGTAGAGACCGCGACTCGGCAAATGTAGTGAAGGACGCCCTCCGGCCAGGTGGGATAACGATCTGCGAAGGACTTCTAGCAGATGCTGGATGCGTCAAACTGAAGACAGGGCGCTATGGCGCTCATTAGGGGAGGCCTATGTCCACCAGTGCATTAATATAGGTTGATGATGATGAGGCCGTGTGGTGCCGGCTTAGAATAGCACTACCCCAACTCTTCCCGTGGGTGTCGTAAGAGGCGACTAAGGGATATACGGGGGGGTGGGCAGCAGCACCCCTCTAGAACAACCCCACCATCAAACTGCGATCCCCAACCCGCATGCCCAGCGTGGGGATTATGGGCATTACCCCTTAATGATAAGTACAGCCAAAACACGGCCCCTAGTTCCCGGCCGCCTCGCTATTCCTGGCCATGGTAGCGGTCATGGTAACGGCGGGGCAGGGGGTGCTAAGAATCACCGGTATTCAGGCTACCACACGCTTACTAAAATGACCCTGGCAACGTTTAACGGACGCACTCTGAGGCTTGACCATCATCTAGCGCAGTTGGAAGTGGAGTTAGAGAACATTAAATGGCATGTTCTCGGGTTATGTGAAGTCCGTAGAGAGGGGGAGGACACCGTAACCCTAGACTCAGGCCATCTTCTCTACTTTCGTGAGGGTGATAAAACATCCCAGGGTGGAGTAGGTTTCCTCGTCAATAAGGCCCTCTCTAGCAACGTTCAAGAAATCTCCAGTGTGTCGACCAGGGTAGCGTACCTGATCCTTCGGTATAGCATGAAGGTAATTCAGGTCTACGCACCGACCTCGGCACACTCGGATGATGAAGTGGAGGATATGTACGAAGACATATCCAAAGCCTTACACAACACCACCAAGGCTCACTTCAACGTTGTTATGGGGGACTTTAACGGCAAGGTGGGAATCCAGACTGGCAATGAATCCCGAATAGGCCCGCATGGTTATGGAATCAGGAATCACAGGGGGCAAATGCTTGTCAACTTCCTTGAGAAAGAGGGACTGTTCTTAATGAACTCCTTCTTTAAGAAACAGCCTCAAAGGAAGTGGACGTGGCAAAGCCCCGACACTGTGACTAAAAATGAGATCGACTTCATCATGACGGATAGCAAGCACATATTCAGAGATGTCTCAGTGATCAACAGGTTCAATACCGGATCTGATCACCGAATGCTCCGAGGCACTCTGAATATCAACTTGAAGCTTGAAAGACACCGTCTGATGAAGTCCACGCTCCGACCAAATCCAATCCAAATCATGGCGGGCACCGAGAAGTTCGAGCAGCTACTCGGAAACAGATTTGCTGCCTTGGAACCCACTGATGACGCTGACGAGAGCCTACACAATCTGGTCGAAACGTTGAGGGATGAGGGCATCAAGTTCTGCAAAAAACAGCGAACTGGCAAGAAGTCCAAACTCTCGGATGAGACTCTGGATCTGATGACAAGAAGACGGGAAACCACCCAAGTGTCTTCGGCAGAGAGGTCAGACCTGAACAAGCGAATTGCGAAGATGGTACGGCGCGACCTTCGGAGCTCCAACACACGCCTCATTGAAGAGGCGATAGAGCGAAACCGAGGGTCCAAAGTATTCACTCAGCAGCTTGGCAGGAGCCACCTGACGAAGCTTAAAACGCACGATGGGAGGACCGTACTGTCGAAACCGGAGATTTCAGCCGAGATAGAGGATTTTTATGGCCGTCTGTACACTGCACATGCCCCTCGTTCCCGACGAGACGACCTTGATTC
Source organism: Eupithecia centaureata (assembly GCA_944547425.1). NCBI lineage: Eukaryota > Metazoa > Arthropoda > Insecta > Lepidoptera > Geometridae > Eupithecia > Eupithecia centaureata. Next base: position 5,759,147 of record OX155681.1, on the reverse strand, counting down.
TAGAGCCACCCTGACACGCCACTACACCGACGAACTGCCAGACATCAGTCAAGACGAAATCGTGTTAGCTTTGAGGCAGCTTAAAAATGGAAAAGCCCCCGGTGAGGACGGTATAACTTCAGAGCTTCTGAAGGCAGGAGGAGCCTCCGTTATACAGGAGCTACAACACCTCTTCAATACCGTCCTCCACAGTGGGAGAACTCCTAAGATGTGGAGCAGGAGTTTGGTGGTGCTCTTTTTTAAGAAGGGTGATAAAACTCTCCTTAAAAATTACAGACCCATCACACTCCTGAGCCACATCTATAAGCTGTTCTCACGAGTGATCACGAATCGTCTCGCCAGGAGACTTGACGAGTTCCAGCCACCGGAACAGGCCGGGTTCCGCGGAGGATATGGCACCATAGACCACATACACACAGTGAGGCAGATTATACAGAAGTCCGAAGAGTATAATCAGCCCCTGTGTCTCGCTTTTGTGGACTATGAGAAAGCCTTTGACTCCGTTGAAACCTGGGCTGTTCTGGAATCCTTACAGCGATGCCAAGTAGACTATCGTTACATCGAAGTGCTGAGGTGTCTCTATGAAGCTGCCACTATGAGTGTCCAAGTACAGGACCAGCAGTCTAAACCTATCCAATTGCGCAGAGGAGTGAGACAGGGGGATGTCATATCCCCGAAACTGTTCACGAGCGCATTGGAAGATATGTTTAAGACGCTGGACTGGAAAGGTAAGGGCATTAACATAAACGGCGATTACATCTCACACCTGCGATTCGCTGATGACATAGTCGTAATGGCGGAGTCGCTAGAGGAGCTGACCCACATGCTGGACGGCCTAGCTTCAGCCTCGCGATGTATCGGTCTTGGCATGAATTTGGATAAAACCAAAGTCATGATCAATGGCCACATTGTTCCGGGACCGATAGTCGTTGATGGTCACCTTCTTGAAATTGTTTCCGAGTATACTTACCTTGGGCAGATTGTACAGCTAGGTAAAAACAATTTTGAGAAGGAGGCCAAGAGGAGGATCCAGCTAGGCTGGGCAGCATTTGGGAAACTACGTCAAGTCTTCTCTTCATCCATACCGCAATGTTTGAAAACGAAAGTTTTCAATCAGTGCGTCCTACCCGTAATGACCTACGGAGCAGAGACGTGGACACTCACGGTAGGGCTGGTCCACCAGTTCAAAGTCGCCCAGCGAGCTATGGAAAGAGCTATGCTCGGAGTCTCTCTGAAGGATAGAATTCGTAACGAATACATCCGACAGAGAACCAAAGTTATCGACATAGCTCAAAGAATTAGCAAGCTGAAGTGGCAATGGGCCGGCCATATCTCGCGAAGAACCGACAACCGTTGGGGTAAACGTGTTCTTGAGTGGAGACCGCGACTCGGTAAACGTAGCGTAGGACGCCCTCCGGCCAGGTGGGATGACGATCTGCGAAAGACTGCTGGCAGATGCTGGATGCGTCAAGCTGAAGACAGGGCGCAATGGCGCTCATTGGGGGAGGCCTATGTCCAGCAGTGGACTAATATAGGTTGATGATGATGATGATGATGATGATGATGATTTAACATATAGTGTATTTTTAGGTGCATCTTTGGTTGATAATAAACACATTATAAGGTGGTATTGCAGTGAATATCCTACTAATATAATATATGAAATAATATGAAAGTCTGTGTGAATGTTTACCACGTATCATCGTAACTCCTTACTAACTACGTATTTTACTTATTTAGGTGAAATTTGGTATCTAGGTAGTTAATTTAGGTTCTAGTCTAGAATAACAAATAGGTTTTTTTATTATATTAACTCCTCGTGACTCCGACTCGAGTGAAGTAAATGCTCCTTGCATGCAACACGAGGTTAAATTTACCTACTGCTTTTGCGTTATTAGTAATTTATCATTATGTATAATTTTAGTACCGATTGGTTAGCCTCTTATTTATTAAACGGCTGTCATTTGTAATGTGTAACCGTAAAGAAACCAGCAATTGAATTTTATAATACAGGGTGCCACGTGACATGTGTACCCAGTCAAAAGGACCCCGAAGGGGATCCAATTCTGATAAGTAGCAGATTTTTTTAATAAGATTATTTTTCATAATCAAGTTTTTTTAATTAGGTATTAGTAATGTCTTGACGCGTACATAAATCGGAAGTTCAAAGTAAGTTGAAGTTCTAATAATCCTAGAACAAAAGTTAATCCCCTCGGAGTTCAGAATCACCCCCATTCGGCTTCGTAAACATGTTACGTGGCGCCTTGTACTATAAAATTAAATTGATGGTTTCTTGTGCTAAACACTCAACGTATACCTTTTTCAGAAAGCTACAAGTAAATCTAGGTACATTATCACAGTCTTAGTGACTCTGTTATTGTGGAAATTATATTTGTAATTAAAAACTAATCTTTTTTGAATGTGTATTGGTTTATTTTAATAAAAACAATCATTCCAAAACTTTGAATTATTTACGGGCCTATTAGTTTTTTACGAACTGCACTCTTCTTACGATGCCTGAAATAAATGATTATAACATAATATTATGATTACATACTTTGATTGACTACCTACATAATATAATTTTTACACTTACACAGCTCGTAGCTAACCAGAGTTTTCTTGACGTTTATTGATGATATTCATTAACATTACTCTGTCTCATATTCATATAAGGTGTCACAAGTCATGAATTCCACTTTTTATAAAAAGAAAGTAAAATTTGTGAATTGACCTTGTTGGTATTTTTGTATTTTACTTACATTTTTACGTAGGAAGCAGTCGTTGGTGTTTCGTTGTGACTAAATTATTGAAATGAATCTAAGCTTAAGGGCCTGTTTTACAATAATCAATTAAGTTTCAGTGAAATGAACAGTGACAGATATCTATGGTGCTGTCTTTTTCGTATAAAAGATGACAGCGACGACAATACTGTTATCTATCAAGTAAATTAAAAGGAACTGACTATACGACTGTTAAACAAGGCCTTAATGGAAATAATTTTATTACTCAGATGATTTGAAAAAAATTGACATCGAGGTATTTTAAGTCTATTGGTTAACTATGTTAAAAAATTATTTAGGTCCAATAAAATCAGTTACCATTTGGTATAAACAATTTATTCGATGTATTTTTTGCTATCTCTTTCGATAAGAGGTTCCGTTCTATACAAAACTAGTAAGAATAATCTTTGATTTTATTGAAAAAATGTTTTATAATTGGAGCATGTGCAATAAAAAATTTGTTAAATGAAATCAAATGAATGAAATTATTGAAACGTTGAAATCAAATTGACGCAAATTGACTAAATCTTAGTCAATTCATAGTATATGAATGTAAACAAGAAGACAGTGCGCTATGGCGTTCATTAGGGGAGGCCTATATCCAGCAGTGGACTGGTGTGGGCTGACGATGATGATGATGAATGGAAACAAAGTCAATCTGTCAGGGAACGCATCCGTGACAACATGCAACTGAAAAACACCCAAATGGGCAGACAAACCAAAAATAATAGAAAACTAAATTGAAATATTATCATAGTCATGATGATAACGTAATAAGCAAGATACATATCGCTCCACATCATTATTAGTTCAAACAATTACTGCAATCCATAATATTATTGGAATTTCCGAATAATTTTCGTCAATATTTCCATCAACACTGTCCGGTTCATCGAACTGTGATTCCATACAAATAGTCATACATATAGTACTATTTTAATTTTTCATAAAAACTGGAAACCAGTTTAAAATTTGATTTACTAAATTTAGTTTCTATTTATATTTATGGTAAAATAAAAGTTTGGATCGTGATTTTACAATCAAATGCACATTTTCTATCAAATTATGTCCAAATTGTAAAAAAATTAAAGAAACAGCGGAATTGAGAACCACCAAGGTACAAGAAGTCAGTTGAAAACAATTTCCAGGTAGGCTGCTACTTTCCCATTTACCAAAAAGTAACTACTGATTTCTTGTACCTACTATAATAAATTGCAAAGGGCCTCATTGTTTCTCACCAGTGAATACTAACCTGTTCCCGTCTGTTCAGGAATGAAAGTAGGATCAATAAGCTATAAAAAATTGTAAAATGTATAAAAAGACATACCCACTTATAGACATATTGTCAGTATAAGGGCTCCCACACAAAACTGCGATTTGATGCGATGCGATGCGATGTCACACGAACTTGAGATGCGATTTTGTGCGGCGAACCGTCTGGTAGGGTAACCATACCTTCAAGTTTAGTCAGCCGTATTGGACGTGTTTTTAGGAAGCGTAAGATGGATCGCAAAAAGAAAATTGCACTACTGTTATTGTTAATTAGATATAAAAGAAAAAGAAGATTCTGGGTTCATCCATTTATTACGATTATGAACTCTGAAGGGAATTATTTTACTCGAAAGTACTATGGGTTGAGAACTGAAGCAGATATTTTTTTTTTACTTCATAAAGAAGGCGGCTCAGGCACCGCGCGTCTTTCTCTAAAGTTGTCTCAGAGCGGACTAAAAGGGAGGTCACCAAGTATGACGTAATATGGCAGGAATGCGCGATGCAAATGAGATCGGACGTTATCGTGCGAGCTCGCAGATATTTGCGATGCGATGCGAGTTCGCAGTTTTGTGTGGGAGCCCTAAAATGTAAATAAATAGTCTGTGTATTGACAAAATATAAATTTACAGCGATTTACTGTTAAGAAAAGACTGTTGGGTCCTTTTTTTATTCTGAATAATGCAGATCGTTAATTAAGTTCCGTTAAAGATGCATAAATAATTACTTTGGTACCTACAATTACTTTGTTTGCTTCTAATTATATTCAGAGAACTCTATTGTTTAGATGAGCTGATTATGCAAACCAACCGAAGTAATAACTTATTGTAATTTTTACTAAAATACTACGTTGTGAAACTCCTAGAGAGATTGCTCTTTAAACTATTTCCGCAATAGTTTTTATAAAAAGTAGTTTCATCTCGTTTTAAAACGTCACCCGTTGCCTTTGTGTTAGTAATTTCATTCTAATTCACAAGTGGAACGAATTACGCGGTTATCCGTAACAGCATCGTCAATCTGGCTTGATCCTGTCCATTCATATGTCAATCTCGTCTGTAGTATTGGTCATAGAATTGGCTCAGTTTCAGCATACAAGCTGAGCGCTTGCACGCGGTAGATATCCGTCCGCTGACCACTTTATATATAAGGACATCTTGCGAAACCGTTACCACATTCGGGCTACAACCTGTACAGGAAGTCACATGTTCCTTTGCCGAAGAAAATTCAAGATGATGTTTTATTTGGTAACTTTATTTTTATGTGTTTGATAAGTGGTGCCTATTCTGTGGATCTTGTGGATTTATACTTAATTATTCTGTGGACTTTATGAAGTTTATACTTAATTGTGACTCAGTGTTTGTTAAATGTCAAGTGCGCACGTAATTAAAACTATAGCTTGATTAATTAATGTTCCTTAATAGTTTGTTCTCTTAAGTAATTTAATTGATTTTCTTGGTTAAATATTTAATATACTAAGTAACTGCCATGCTTTTATTATTTTTATACTATGACAATTTCTAAAAGAGGTCAAAGAAACTATAAAGGCAAATGTAATGGATTGTATCGGCCTTCTTAAAATGGACAAGCTAAATCTTAAAATAACAATTTAGCATATTTGCTATATTAACTTACAATGAACTTTCAAGGTTAGGACGGTGCATAAATTTAGGTACATTTAGAATTCTTAATAATAAGCATCATTTTACTACTATCTTGATAAACCCTTCATTTTACAGATTATTTATACCGAAAGTGCGTAATCAAAAAATCCTAATCAGATCATATAACGTTCAATTTATTATGATTGTAAAATGAGCATAAGTATACAAGTAAATACAAATAAGAAAATAAGTGTTAATTGATTATTTTCAATTAGCGGAAGTTGTAAAAATAAATTTCAACCAAAGTAAAAGTTTTATCATCAATGTCTCTCCAGAGATTTGCAGGGCCATAAATATTATTCACGTTCACATTTTGCATATCTTAATGAGTCGTTTTAATTCTTTTTAGTTTTACAGATATTTAATTTATTTTATTTTGGTTTATTTGGAGAACAGTTGTACAAACAGAAATATGTATCTTAAAAAATAACCCTTCACCATTAAAATGTCCTCGCATATAAAATTTAAACAAATTGCTTGCAGAAGCATTTCGAGAAAAAAAAAAAAAAAATCTTTTCTTTTCAGATTTTTGGAGCCACATTATTGGCGAACGTTTTATCTGCGCCGTACATCGACAATCAGACTAAGCCACAAATAGTACAATACCAATACGATACGGATCGTTTACCGGACTACTACAAATACAAGTAAGTTACATCCCTACTAATATTATAAACGCGAAAGTTTGTATGTATTTTTGAAAGAATGAACACTGTATTGTACATAAAAAAACTATACAACATTAAAAGCTTATATCTAATTAAAAATAAACATAGTACAAAAGGCGTTATCGCTGAGAGCGTTTTCTCCCAGGCAACCTTGTTTGTTACTCTTTTACGCAAAAGCTACTAAAAGGATAGGGCTGAAATTTGGAATAAATTAGCCCTGGAATAAAACATAGGCTTTAAATCCCATAAATCAGTTCACATGGGATGGAAATAACCTTGAAACGTTTCCATAGAAACCACACGTGCGAAGTCATGAGCAGATACTAGTATTTAATATTTGTTTTTATCTTAATACAAAAATAAGTAGTTCAAGTTTATGGATTAATTCTTGTCTATCCTAAAGTTGACTTGAAGAGATCGCTTTTAGCGATAAAGCCACCCATTCTCATTTTCTAATAGAAATAAAATTTTTGAGTTGTTTTTCCTGGTTTTTCTGCATTTTTTTTTTATTGTAGGTAACAAACAAAGTTCAAACATACTATATTTGGCCAAAGAATTTAAATATTATGAATGACCTTTTAGTTAAATGTCTCAATTTTAATAATGAATTAATGTATCCTGGCTCTAATAGTTTTTCCGTATTATATTAATATCTAGACAACAATTAAGACACTAATGAAGATAAAGAATCCATATTATGGATCTTAAGGAAATGATTGGACTTCGCAGGAGTAAAGAGTTTTAAAGTAACGTATAAAAGTAATATAAGTATTAATAAGTATAAAGTCTATATTACTCTCCATCCTCCTAATTAACTCTATGCTAAAAAAAAGTCGATTGGTTGATTAGTTAGGGCATGAAGGAAGGACAAACAAACTAACAAACTCACTTTCGCATTTATTATATTACTAGCGACCGCCCCGGCTTCGCAGGGTTTTATATAAATCTTCCTCTTGAATCACTCTATATATTAAAAAAAACGCATCAAAATCCGTTGCGTAGTTTTAAAGATATAAGCATATTAGGATTATGATTATAATGTCCAACCAAAGTCTACCCAAGGGGAAGGAAACCAATGAACGTAGAGTCAATGAATGAATGAATGAATTTACCACTTTTGAAATACATAACAATACCTAAATTAACTTATATCTAAATCTTATCAAATAATAAAACGGTACAATAGGCGGTCTTGCTGAAAGCAATTTCTTCCAGGCAACCTTAATTGTAATAATAATTAATTGGTAAATTAAACTTTTAACCGTGTTTCAATATTTTTCTGGCGGTATTCTCTACTTAATCTCTGTTGTGTAACGCATTTTATGACCCACTTACTCACCTGCCAATACGCTCAGAATTCCAATAAGAACAATTGGCATTATCGTGTTGTTTTCAAATAAAAAACGGAGTGCATAGAATACTAAATTAAAAAGAAAGCGCTGAGTCAGTTGTTTGGACAAATATTCGTTTAACCTCTTGTTTATGGTAATTGGCTATTAATCGTGGTTTTATGTTCTGTTATTCCGTACGTAGTCTGATTATTGGCCTACGTGACCCTATATTTATGTCACCACGTTATTTTTGACACTCTTCGATCATTTATACCACAGATGCATCTTTTCATAATGACACAACGCACAAAAACGACTTGTGTTTACTACACCTTTCTACCAACGTGATATACATATTTCTTAGACATAACAGTAATGAATAAATAAAGCCATTTATATTTTGAAAAATAATCAACCTTATTACATTCATTGGTCAATTCAATTGGGTTCCATTGGTCTGGGTGTTTTCTGTGTATAATAAAAAAGATCTATCTATGTATATAATGCATTAAATAAATATATCAGTTATCTAGTACCCATAACACAAGCTAGCTGAGCTTGAGTAGCTTACTTTGGGGCTAGATGGTGCTGTGTGGATTGTCCAAAAATTATTAGGTAACTTATTTATTTATAATCTAAGGTTTAGTATTCAACAATTACCTAACGATTTTATGACGTTTTTGCTCCAAGACAAAACTTGACAAACACTAAAAAAAATGTTTGACTTCCGCGGTGTCGTCTAGTGAAATTAAACTTTATCTGCATAAATTTAACGCGAAAAAAAACAGCGCTTATCATATATATCTTATACAAGCACTGTTTTGTTTGGTACTTACTTACGCTGAATCTAGGGTGCATTTGATCGAAGTTGACACCAAATATTTTGATGGGTCACCCGCAATTGGCCCTCAGCCAATAGGATCTCTTTTTTGTTGAACAACACAATTCGTGAAAAATTTTCAAACACTTGACAACATTTATAAAAAAAATAAACTAAGTTGTATGACGGATTCGAGGTCTATTCTACCCGCTACTACTAGTATCTACCCGCAGCTTCGCACGCGTTGTTTTTATGGAAAAGTTTCAGAGCTTTTTCTATCCCACGGGAACTGATCTCTCTGAGAAGAAAAGCCTATGTTTTACCAGTTTTAGAATTGTGGCTATTAAAAATTTCAGGCCATTGAGTAGTTTATTTTTTATAATTTATACATCCATTTATGGTATGGTATGGTATGGTACATAAACTTTCGCTTGTAAAATATTAGTAAGGATTATAGCATTTGTCTTTGATATGTACAAAGAGCGAATGGCGACATAATGTATTTAGCACATCATGTAGCAAAAACCAACCGAGCCTCCAAACCAAAAAGTTGAATGTCCTTACTTTGCTCTGAGAGCCGTTATTTGAATATTTACTACCTTCAATTATACTAAGGCACTTAATGAGGGGTCGATTGGGAAGGAACTGTACGAAATAATTGACTTAAAGCTCGTAACACCCTCTTAAATTTAGGCTTGTAGTACTTTGTCGAAATCGAATGGCGTGAGAATATTTTCATTCCTTTAAATTGAAATGATATTATGCGGCTTTTGAATATTATTTAATGTGAGTTTGTGTTTTAGGTATTAAATTTTAAGTAGGTACCTATATACCTACTTGTAAAATTACAATCAAGGAATAGAATAAATTACAACTTGTATATACAATTGAAACCATTGAGCTAACTGCAGACGGTTGCAAACAGTCTAAAGGTAGCTCAATTGATCCATGTCAATACCAGTCGGAAGCATCCCCAAGACACTAGCTGCATTACCACGCTCTATGGCAATGCTGATGCGCTGAGCCTGAGATACTCACCAGCTCTCGGGTCACGCGTCGCATCGACCAGACCCTTAGATAATTTTATTTAAGTATATACCTACTTACCACTGTAAAATCCTTACCTCACTACTTGCAGAAATCATAAACTTTATAAACACAGGTACCTACAGATGCGCAATAGATATTTGTAAAGAAATACATAAACTTAACGATTCGCAACAATATGATAAGTTCTGTATAGAATCAGCGTTTATTTACATTACATATATGTATAAATTCAAGTATGTATGCACCTTCATATTCTAAGTTGAAGACATTCTAACAGGCAGATGACACCAAACCTTTTGTGCTATTGGTAATTGAAAATCAGTTTGGCAGAGTTCTAAGATATAATTTAGGAAGGATAGTATCCCAATTTACTACTTTTCATTAAGTAGGCTACTACATACTACAAAGTAAGGCTACTTTTCACTCATAAAACTATGTGCCAGGCTGTTTAAATAATTAATAATACATAAATAAAGTTTGAACAATTCACACACCATCATCAAGCTCCAAGCTATGCCAAGCTTATGTTATGGATACGTCCAGATGATATATTTTTTTTATTTTTCAACTTAAATATTATAATGCAATACATAACATAGAAGATGTTTTGTAGTATATTTATTATAGAATATCCAACATAAAAGGACAATTATCTACAAATCGTTTAAAAATGTATATCGAAGCGGAAATCGAACCGGCAACCTCCTGAGTCGCAGACAGACCTGTGCGTCCACCGGACCTCAGAGTTCGTAGACTGTTTATTAAAAAATATTTTTTTTTACTTTAATTAAAAAATATTTTGGACAATCACACAGCACCATCATATTTATTTCAGTTGTTAATATATTACTTGTGGAAGTTGTGGACCAGCGTATAAATCACTATCTCACTACATAGTATAAAACAAAGTCGCATTCTGAGTCCCTATTTTCCTATATCCCTTTGAACGCTTAAATCTTTAAAACTACCAACGGATTTTGATGCCGTTAAAAAAATTAAGAGATAGAGTGATTCAAGAGCAGGCTTCATACGTATCATAAAAGCGTGCGAAGCCGGGGCGGATCGCTAGTATTTAATAAACCGAATGACTTGTTGAAATAAATTAATTGTTTTTTTTTCAGCTACGCCACAAGTGACGGTGCTTCACGCTCCGAGCAAGGAGAAATCCTCAACCCTGGCACAAAGGAGGAGGCACTGGACGTCAAGGGAGCGGTCCGCTGGTACGATGACAAGGGACGCCTCTACGAGATGACCTACAAAGCCGGCACGCGAGGCTACAGAACAATCATCCGAAGAGTTTATAGCTAGTAAATGTCTAGCTCAATGTTTAAGTCGAACACGTTTAGATGAACCAGTTTATTAAGTCATGCTTCGCGTTGTTTCGGATAGACTTAAGTACCTACGTGTGTTTAAACTGTTTAGGTTAATCTAATAATTTATTTATAGGTAACTTAGTTTTAAATAGTACTTTTAATTTATAATAGATTGAGGAACCTAAATCGTCTTAAAACATTTAATCACTTATGTACCGAAGAAAGATTGATAAATTGATAATCGATATCAACTGTTCTCATTTCAACCTATGAAGCAATTGAACTGTCTTTGCATAAGGGTTTAAATTATAATTTAAGAAAAAAACGGTACCCTGAATTTTTTCGGGACATTTATCCGTAATAGATTCCATATTACTTGCTGCAAGACTCGTGATGAAGTCGAAATATATGCTACTGCTAATTTTGTTTTATTGAAGAATTACGATTTTATAGTTACAATATTAATGTGAAAGACTGGATTAAATTATTTATTGGATTGAAATGCTTAGAATATTTCAAAATAGTCATATTTGAGAAGAATAAAAATGTAGAGCTAAGTATAGAGCCTGGCTGTCACATTAAATTATTTATTAAACTTATATTCTATTACAAAATGTATTATTTTCATTTCCTTAACCTCTTTAGATAGATATGTATTACCATCGTTTGAAACTTATAACTTGCATGGAATAGAACCTTGAAACAAAAAAGCAGAATTTATCACCTCTACTTACACCATCAAAGATGTGCACAGTGAGAATTTGATGTAACTTCAACAAACAAATACTGTATTTAAGTTGAACTCGACTGTATTTTTTATCAGTCTCTTAAGGTACTTCTTCTGATAAGAGCCATTTTTATAACCATGTTCGTTTCGGTAAGTATATACTTTGATAATCTAAGCCACTTGGGCTTGTATAAACTTTCGGCGGGTTGAATTCACCGCCAGGGAAATGTTTTAAAAAGAGCTGCTATTAAAATTTATATCTTGAATTTATATCTGTACTTACCTCTACTTAATTTCAGAAAATATTCTTCTTGATCACGATTGTAGCAACTGTTTTGGCAGAAGAAAAACCAGCCACAAAGCCCATCGCGGAAGTTTTAGCTAACAACGTTTTTGTGAGGCAAGATGGGTACAATTTTGAGTGAGTACAATGTATATTTGAGTGTAGTCTATTTGGCGATTTAGAGAACATATCGATAAAACCCTTTTGACTAGTCTCCATTCTTCTTCAACAATATTTTTTAATAAGATAGATAATGACAACTAAACTTTGTTCTTTTGAGAAATAAAATCTGATCTGTGATAGAAATAATGAAGAAAAGACATCGGTATTTTCTTACTTCGGAAAGAGAAGTATTAACTCAAAAACACCATCTTCTCAGTAAATAGAGTACCTATTGCCCAGATTCTTAAAAACCACGTAAAACATTATAAACGCTTTTCGGTTACTTATTCGGCGCTGACGCCATTGAAACACACAGCGGGTCAATGGACCTTATTTAAACACCCAAAAATGGACATAACGATGATAAATATAAATCAGGCAGCGCTATCTTTGCGGAATTCACTGGTGATATGCCTATAAGTTTATTTATTTAAATTACCATCGATTTTTATTGACCATCATTTTGAGCTTTCTCTTGAATAAGAACCACCCCGCATCTTGACTCCTGCAGTGAGGTTTAATAAAAACACACTAATAATATAAAAACACTCTAATAATATAAATGCCATAGTTTGGATGGATGGATGTTTGTTACTTCTTCACGGCTAAATTACTGAACTGAAATTTGTGTGGTCAAAAATAATGAATTGACATTAGATAAGTTAATTAAAAAAAACTAAATTAAAATAAATTAAAGTTACATCTCATCCCATAATTCAGTTCCTATGTGATAGAAGGATTTGAAACGTTTTCTAAAAATACATTAAAAGCCACGGGCAGATAGTAGTACCGTCTATGTAATATCATAGATTTCAATCTAGTATCTTCGACAAATGATGATCTCAGAAATCTAATGCGACTGCCATGTTTACCGGTAATTGCATGTGACTATGCATTTAGTTGTTCAAATAATATGTAGAAGCCAACGTGACTCTGGAAAATATGTTTCCTTAAACACTTGTACGTAAGAATAGTCTTATATAAAATGATTGAATATTTATGCAAAATGTATAAAATAAATATTAGGAGTTAAATAAATATTTGGAGTTGGAGGTAATGTGTGATAATTTCATTCATAATTTCATTCAAAATAATCATAATCTTATATAAAATGCTTGAATATAAATATAAAATGTAAAGTAATATTTATAGTAAACTATAGGAAAATAAAACTGGCCAACTTAGGTAATACCTACTACCACTAAAATATGTATTTATTTTATTCTGTTTTATTTAAATGTATTTGTTGTCATAGCGGCAACAGCAATACATCATCTGAGAAAATTTTAACTGTCTACTTACTACGGTTAATGAGATACAGCCTGGTGACAGGACGTACAGACAAATGGACAGCGGCGTCAGTAATAGGGTCCCGTTGAGTATGGAACCCTAAACCTAATAAAATTATATAAATAGGAAACTTTTTGAATATGATTTGAGAGATTTGAGATTAATCGGATTTAAATAAGCACACCATGTAAATTTGATAGGTTGAGACAAATTTGTTAAACTAAGCTTCGTTCATATACACAAATGTTAAAAAGCAACCAGTTATCGCATTAAATATCCAAGACATTAATAAATGGCACTTCTTTGTATCTCTATCCGCCTAAATACATAAAAATATCCTCATAAATACAAAAGATCCAATATTTTAACAAAATGGGTAATTTGATAAGTCGTATCTCTTAGATGACATCATTTTTCTATTCAAATTTTTCAACTAGGACACTAGACTTTCGAGATATTTGTAAGAAAAACACTATTTACATTCCTAAAATATCACCAACAGCCAACATACAGTCAGAGAGATGACCCCGCAACTTAGTCCGCGTTAAAATACATGTTTTACCTTTAATTGTACCTATTTTACCACAATTTATCAGAAAATGCTGATAAATTTGTAAGTGTGGTCCTTGCTTTGACAGTACACATTATACTAAAATACAAAGGGGAACCATGCATTTAAAATTTTGATGGTCTATTATTAACAGTTCCAAATCAAAATACAGAGCTTTTTGGTTTCCATTCGCTTTAAACCCCTAAGCACGAGAATGTTCAAAATTCAAAATAACTTTTTAAGTACAAACCCTATACATTTATAATGAGAACAAACCACAACTACGGAACGAATCGGGCTGAAATTTTTAAAAGACGTAGTTCTAGGCCTGGATTAAACATGCAATGGGTACCTTTTTAAAAATTTTCACATATACGTTCTAGGCGTGGAATTACACATGGGTCCTTTTCATCAATTTTCACGCTGGTGAAGCCACGAGCCGGAACTAGTCTTTGAAAACAAACCATTTAGTTATCTAGTACTTATTAAAAAAGCTTTGGAGTACTAAATGAATTTATATGGATTGATCAGCTACAGTTTTTTTTAGCTTCAAAACCAGTGACGGATTGACACGCAAAGAAGAAGGCAAACTGATCACAGTTGACAACCACCAAGGCATCGGCATAGAAGGTTCTTACACTTACACTGGAGCGGATGGTCTGCAATACGAAGTCTCCTACACCGCCGATGATAAAGGATTCAAACCTACGATACGTATACTGCCATCTCAATAAGGTTGAAAAGACTTAAATAAACATAGACTTACGTTTAAACTGTTTGTTTTTTTTAACACCTATTAACGTTCCAACTAGCTCAGATTCGTGATGCTTAGGACATGAGAGGCCTTTTTCCACTAGTGGAAGGTTCTAGGCTAACAGCTATTGTTAATTCTTGTTACTGAGGTTAGAAACAAGAAATATCATATGGCTCTACCTACATCTTGCATACAGCATAGGTAAATTAGTTTATTTACTATTAGATACTAGGAATACAATACAATATAGAGGTACAACTAAATACAATATATACTAGGCAGAGGCATGCTTCACACGCTTTGTTTCTATGGAAAAGTCTCAAGGGCCTTTCTATCTATGAACTGATTTATAAAATGAAAAGTAGCCTATGACATAATCCAGGACTAGAACTACGACTGTTCAAATTTTCAGCTCATTCCGTTAAATTATTTTTAAATGAAATAATAAGAAACATCCATACCTCCATTCAAACTTTCACGTTTAATTACTAAAGGACTATCAACTTTGTTGGGAGTCAGGACATTAGCTACAAACCCTTCCTTCGTATAACACTGACACTATATTGGATCCTGCAACTTTCTTTATCGCAACAGTATTCATGTATCATGAAACATTTGCCTATGTATGTATTTACTTTATGTTACCTTAGTTATAACAAAGTTGTTAAGTATACCTCTTGGTTTACCTAGTTCATAATTATTACATTGAATGTATCTTGCATGGCATTAACCAGAAAACATAAACTGTGACCAGCGATAAAACAAAGCATCGTTCTGAATAAGGCACGATGGACCCCACCTCGGTTTCGACAGAGCTAGTGCCTATTTCTCAATGCCCACACACTCAATCCCGTAACTTAAGCTAACTTGAAATAAACCTTGTGCAACTTAACTCCTTGGTGACAATACGAGTAAGTGATTCCATTGCAGTTATAGAAAATCGATTTGACCTATTCGTGTTATAACCAATTTAGTACTAGACTATAATACTGTATTGACGTAAACTGTGTCAGGTTTATTTAATTACTTGGGTTTATTGGTTTATTCGACGATGTCTCTATCTAACCATCAGAACATCAAAGTCACCCAAATCACGTTTGAAAGAAGTATGTGTATCTTGGCCAAGAAGTTATGAGCAAGGAAAACCGATCGACGTAAAAAGTAGCATAGGCAACCTACTCCAAACCAGAATTTTCCTTCCGGATATAAAATCTAATCTGAACATATAGCTCGCATTCACGACCAGTGCTAGTACTTACCTCAGGGTGGAGACCTGGGAACAAATTAAATAACAACCAGACTCCGAGTAGTCGCCCAGAGGGAGAGAGAGAGATGAATTGAAAGGAAAATGGTAGGTATTACACTGAGGGACCGCAAAATAAACCTTGGATCAGAGAGCAAATCCGCCGATGTTATGAAGTGCATTGCAAAGTTAAAATGTCAACGGGCTGGCCACACTGGTGCTAAAACAAGGCTCGTGGTGCAAAAAACTAGCAGTAGGAGAAGCAAAGGACTATGGAGCGAAAAATAACCACAGGGGAAGACCACACGGTACGATACGATGACATCAAAAGATAAGCTGGAGTCAAAAGGATCGAAATCGTGCACACAGGAAATGGCAGAAAATGGCTAAGAAGAAGAAGATGGAAGAAGTCAACGTCCTGAACGAAAGAAATGTAATGTCATTATGGTATAAGTAATTCGTACTTTGATTCTGACGGCAAGTTCGAAATGTCAACATACATAAGTATTTGCATTCGCGAATGTGAGGTCCAAATACTCGCATTCGCATTCGCGAATGTCGAAAATTTGACATTCGTTACATCTCTAGAAAGTACTAATTTAGGCACTCAATTTGAAACCAAATTGTCGTGAAAAAGACGTCTGTTTGTTCCACACGCGCGTGACATTTCACTTATTTACAATCACCTTTATTTTTAGTCACGATTTGTTGGCATAGTGTTAAATTCTTGAAACTTGTATAAATTTTGGGAACACAAGGGAAGTGTCGCATTCTAGAAAATAATGCATAACAAACAAAACGTACGATAATGAAACTCACAACGGAAAAAGAAAGTAGAAATTGTTATACTCTCCGATATTTTTATTAAATTTTGGTTTTCTGGGTAAGTGTTTTTTTTAAGTCTTTATTATTATCACGTGGGACCTTCTTAAAATTACTCTAAAATGATTAGGCATTTCCCAAGGAAACCAAAAACTGAGTTGAATTTACTTATGTAAACAAAACATAATATGTACGAAAATTTACTGAATTTAAGTTTATTTAACTTTTATTAGACATTTTCTAACGATAATTTCCTGTAATTTCAGGCAACAAAAGTATAAATAAATAATAATAACGGCCAATCTACACAGCATCATCTAGTCCCAAGGTAATTGTTGAGTAAGAGTTTAATTCTGCAACCACAGCAAACATGTCCGTATTTAAAATGAAATAAGAATATTTAATTTTTTTCCTATAATTCACGAAAAGAAAAACCGTGATTAACATAGTTGTGCAACCGAAACTGATAAGTTGATTTTATCGTGAAAAGATGTCTACGTTATGAGTTTTAAAGAACAAAAGATCATATTCAGTAATTAAAACAGTACCATTTGTACCTACCGATAAAGTATTTATTACGTTTTCAGATTGAACAAAACATCCTAAAAGTGACCAAGGTGTAGTACCTGCAAACTTCCTAGATTAAGGTTGTGTTTGTAATTCAATATTACCTATCTATTTTGTAACGATGATTAAACTGTCAATCCAACTCTGAATTACAATTTGTTGATACTTTTTATATGATAACAAAAACTTCATAATAGTTATCTCGGAAAACATATGTACCTAATTTAATATTTTAATAACAGGGATCCAAGACGACTGACGACTTAGGTACCTACTAAGACTTTTTAGACTTTTATTATAAACTTCAAATATTTATTAGTTTTTAATTTATATTAAATCTACCTATACTAGCATAAACTACATGTACTAGCAAAAATATACCGTCGCAAGATCAAATAGTAAACTTTATAGAAAACATCAAGTATAACATCAGGCGTAAATGCGCCTGATAAAATGTTAAAAGCTATCTTATGTCAGCATACACACAATTCAACAAGGCATTTTATAAGGTGAGCATAAAAAAATTATACAATAGAAGGTGAAGAGACAGCAATATTTTTTAAAAAATCACCCTCACTAAAAGCCAGAATGCTGGCAGCATTACATGTTAAACGGCAAAGCTATTCGAATAGCTAATTCGAAGCCAATTTCCGATCATCTGTGAGTAATGTAACTGAAAAGTTCATGTTTGTTCATGCTGCATTTTCACTTGATTTCTATAAATTCACTATTGTTCTGACCTTCAAATATAGATATAACAGCATACAAATCTAATGTGTAGTGCACTTTCCAATAGCGCTTTCCTAAGTTTATTTATTGGAGGCAATTTTGTATGTAATTTTTGGACAATATATCCAATTTAATTCTAATTGGATACTTATGCTATGAAATGATAGTTAATAAAGTCTTATAAAAATAAAAAAACAACTTGGTACCAAGCCTTTATTTGGCAGTGATTGTATAACTCACATACGACTAGAGTATAATAAACCTAAAGTAAACACAGAAAAACAAAAAGTATTTGGTCATAGCAATAAGGTCGAAAAAGCACGGTCATCGGTCAATTCAAGCTTGAGGCTTCTGTGTGCTGGAGTCATCTTCCACTTTAGGTTGGTATCCGTTTTTGTCAGCGAGGTAGGTGACAGAGATATGCTGGCCGTCAGGACCCACGTACTTGTAGCTACCCTTCACGGAGAGACCTTGCTGTTCTGTGTCATTCTTGTAATCGCCTTGTTCTTGGCGGGATGTGCCGTCGCTTAGTTCAAATCTGGGAAAAATAATAATTAATTAATAATGATGGTACATTTATAAAGCATCATCTAGCCCCAAGCTAAGCAGAACAACCTTGAACTGAGCTGCTATCCGTACTAGATGACTGATATACTTAGTACAAAGCATAACATCGATATTATTTATTGAACATAGAAAACAAAAAAAATAAAGAGTAACTAGTTACATTATTTTAAATTATAGAATAATACTTAATTCAGCTCTATTGTTGATAGAGAATTAGAGAAAATGGATGTATCTAGGTATTAAAAAAAATGCAGCATGGTTAGATGCATAATTTACGTTAGCAACTCATACAGACGAGCTCTCAAAAAACAGTGCTCAACTTGATTCGTACGTCCAAAACCATAATAATTTTACAATTCCGTTGACGAAACTATGGCAACTTAATCTTTATTTTGTGATGATATAATATTGTTATATAAGTTAAAGCTATGTACGTACATGGTACACACTTTTGATTTAATTTTTCGAAAGGATTTAGTGTTTTGTATAAGTTTAAAGATAAAATAAATGATAAACCTTAGCATATAAAGTATAGATAGGTACTCACTCAAAGTTGTATCCAGTGGGGTCTACTTCATCAGACTGCTTGACAATAGTAACAGCAGGTTCGGTCGGTTTCTGCGGCTCTTGGGCCAGTACCACAGCCACGGCCACACAGACGAAGATACTCTGCAATTTAAAGAATATTATAAGGGTTCTGGGTGTTGATGATTTCAGATTTACTTCTTAAGTCCTTGATATTATATCAATCAATATGTGTATTTAACACTGGGTTCAATTTCATATCACATGTTGTGCAATATGTGATACCGTGTTCCCCAAAAGCAAAAGACAACGCTCTTGTCTTCTTTTTCCAAGCTGAATTCGAATTTCAATTTGTAACAAGCATTTTTATCCCCTAGAAAATCTGGTATTTTGTAGTTAACCTATACATAGAAAAGTTATTACAATTTGTTTAAAATTATACATTGATAATTTATTGTAGGAGTGTAGGAAAACATTGCCCTTTAATTACAAAAAATAGTATTGTGGAGCCTAGTTGTGGACAAAGCGAGTTTATTTCCAGTATTTACATTATGTATATCGCTATTTTTAGGGATTGATATTTCTATGTGTATAACAAGTTTTATAAATATATTTACACGGTTGGTAGAAAGTACTGTCATTCTTTTTATTTCTTTATATTCAATCTATTTATGGTAGGTAACATTTTTACTAGGTACTAAAAAAGTTACTTAGAAAAAAAGCACTTACAATTTTAATCATTTTCAGAGACTAGAAGGATGTGTTGGTTGCAAGACGAGTCCTGGAGATCTATGCTCAAGAGTCTCACAATAGAGCTATAAATATCTTTTCAAAATTGTTTACAATGCGTTTCGAAGTTTCATTGGGCGAGGTGTTAATCACAATCATGTAAACAGTTTATTTAAGGTGATCCACGAAACGTTACGGGGATTTGTGAATTGTGTAAATTATTTGCTTTGACATGTCTGCCGAGGCCTCACTGCATCACTTAACCTACTTTTGAGTAGAACAGCCGTGGGCCTCCTGTTTTTCAGGTAAGACATTATTTGACTTCCAAAAGCATAGAGAAATTTATCTGAAAAAAATCAACCTAATCAATGAAAGGGAAAACTTAAAAAGCACTTCCTTAAAGGAAGCACTTGTAAAGCAGAGAATGTAGTTTTTGATATTGATGATTATCATATCATCCCATACATGTCTACTTCAGCATACATGTCTACTTCAGGAAATAGAAATAGGCGTCCACCATACGATGCCACAAATATAATTATATAATTTGATTATAACTGAATTTACAGATATTATATTCTTTGTTATTTTTACATATACGTAAGAAAAATATGGAACTTTTATGACATGTAACAAACGTTATCGATAAAGAATCTGTATCTGAAAAGTGGTCCTGGGGCGCATTTATCTATCTTTATTATATTATGTATATGTTGAATATGTTTAAATTATCATTTATCCATAGAATCCTTGCGACCGCTACAATGTCGTCGATAATAATGATGTAAGTTTATTATTTCTGTACATTCATATTTGACAATGATTCAATTATGAAAAGATTTATTTTTGATGGTTTATTAATTTATTTCAATTTTATTGATCGTAAATAATCTCAAAACTCATTGAATCACCTCAGAATGGTCAATGAGTTAAAGTTTAAATTACCAAGCTTTTGCCAATACAGACCAGCCATAGTTAACCACTAATCATCTTATGCTTTATTGAATAGTTTATTGTAGTAATATAAAATTAGAAAACCTTATATTTCATTAAAAAAAAATTTTTTGTACGAAAGCCTAACAAACAAAGGTTAGGTTTAATGCCTCTATCCAACCAATGAACTGATTTCAAGTTGATCCTTTATTTTATTTGAAAGGTTATTAAGTGTTATTTTTCGTGGCTATGTTTTATAATAATATGTACCACTGTTCATTCTTTGTTCTAATAAAAATATATACAGTACATAGTTATCTACTTACATTCAGTTTTACCTACATGTTTCGTTTATTGGATTTTTATGAACTTTAGGATCAGTAAACAAATTAACTGAAGCAATTCCAATCAAAAGCAAACACCGCCCAAATACTTATATTATGTAGAATGGATGTAACTGACTGGATCAGTTGAGCTTTTAACTGTTTGCAACCGTCTCTGCGTCAATACAAGTTTTAATTTTCCTATTCCTTGATTGTAGTTTTCGTTGTTAATAAAGAGATTAGACTGACAAAAGGCCGAAATTCGTATTCGATGGTCGGTTGCTCGTCTGCGCAGCCTGCCTTTACGTTCTTTAAGATTTTTGCGGTGAAACAAATATGAAAAATAAACTGCATTGTTAAGTATGAAAGCTATAACCATGTGTCACAGTGACATAATTTTAAACAAAAATACTCTCCGCTTGCTTAAGTTGATATTGGAAAAAATTAAGCCTAACCTGAAATTAACATAAATAAATCATGCTGGTTATATAATAACGTTGAAAATTGAGTAAAATTGGAAGACATCACGGAGATTTCATTATATTATTTGTTTATTACAATAATAGTACAAATCTGATTAGTCAGCTCCAGTAGGTATAATAATGCTTAAACCATTACTGGTGGCAAAATGACCAGAATGAACGCGTAGGTCCTGATTTTTATTTTATGTTTAATATTTATATACTTGCGTGTTTTTATTGTCTAATTTACATACCAAAATTAATGATCTAATAATTTCTGAAATAAAATTATATTACTTTTAATTAGTTTTGAGTCCAAATGATGGTTTGTGGTTTGTCTAACATAATTTTTGTGTTTGTTTGAATAACAATTGATATTATGAATGTATGGTTGAATTGAAGGTTTTAACGGTCGTTAGCAGATGAGTGGATCATTTAGGTGTTTTTCCTATGACCATGAAAGCATAAAAACCTTTACGCAAAATACAAGCGAACTATAGAATTCGTGTTGTTGTAAGTTTGTAGCAGACATTGAATCGATGTGATTAAAAAATAAGTTTTGGACAGAATCGGACTTTGGACGAATGATTAACGTTTAAAATAAAACATCTTCCGCTTGTTACTTTTAAGCCAGACGTTATCCGTGATTTAACGTCTTCAATATGCTACTTTTGATGCGTTTTTAATAGATATTTCTTCAACTATCTGATAGTAAACATCTCAGGCATAAAACCTACGTAGGGACCAAAGTCCTCAAAGTCCAAGTACATTAAAAAGTAGTATATCGGTATACTGTGTAAAGTTAACTTTTGTCCCGCTTAACTGTAATTATGTGCGTGAAATATCCACTGATGAAGCCAAGTACCTATGACTCTCCAAGACAGACTGATGCCGATTAACTCACCTTTTGTTGATGTAAAATACACCAATAAATGAAGATAAGTATTAACGAACAGACAGAAACATTGTATGAAACAACATTCGTATGTACAACGAATATTGATAATTTGTTTTGAGATAAATAATGTCTTCTAGCCGCAACTTGTTAATGAATTTGACATTTTCAAAAAGCACCATGCCTCTACATTGCCTACTAATTAAATTATCAAAACAAAGTAAACAAACGTACAGTAGAACACAACTGTGAGCTCTTGAATGGTGTGATCGTAATGCGAGAGAAGGTAATCAATTCTGTAAGCGCTATCTAAAGTAAAAAAGTAATTAATATAATTGAAAATTCATGACCCGGCACGTGAGTTACAATAAAAACCTTTATAGCTACCCTTAGACCTTCTAAGTCGATATAAGTTTTAAACTATCATGGTTTTTAACACTAAAGTCATTGAATACGGGATATTTACCATAATTCCGTATTCAATTACTTTAGTGATTTCTAAGTCGATCACTCGTTTCTGTGTTTATTGGTTCGGGAAAATTGTCGTGTATGAAAACTCCTACGACTACATACGCCAACGCCTAGAAAACGTTTGCAATATAACAGTTATATTGGAAACGTTTTTTGTGTGAATGTGCCCTTTCACAATTAAAGTTACTCTTTATTAACAGCCTTTTTTATTGTCCGTGTTATTATAATAATGGTGACGTTTTCTGAGCACATTGTGACCACTTATTACGCTATGAACTCACCACTCACATAAACCTCTTAAGCCTGTAGCACTGTAACTCGCGATAGACCTTGTCATTATACAATTTGTAGGTATGTATTCAATTCTACACGAGGGAATACACATAGCTTTACCTATTCTTGCAAATTCCTATTATATTTTCTTAATGATACAAAATAATTACTCTCAAGACCTTGAGCATACCATCGTAACAAAACAATATTGACATTAAAATTTAATGTGTATGAATATTTATAAATTAAAAAGTAATAAAAATTTAGGTACAATTTAAAGGTGACATTATTAGAAGCTTTGCTAAGTTTGGGAGTGTTTCAGGGTAGACGTTGATAATAACTACTAAAATTTTTTTTTTCTCTTCGCTTCACGATTGTTTTTAGCTTAAGATATTGATTCTAGAATAACTATTTCTTTTTCAATATGTCTCTTCTATTATGTGTTTCTCATTTGAATAATGTTCCCGTTATTTTAAATGGCATTTGTAGGGATAAAGTCCTCAAATATACTGTATGATACATCAGAAGATGATTTTCGCTGTCGAAATAATCAAAATAATCCAATTCACACTGCATTATCTAGTCCCAAGCTAAAGGTAATTGGAAATCAGCCTATTCATTATTTTTATTACAAGAAAGAGATGCAGGCTAATTGTGTCATAAAAGATGTGATAGCGAAAATCTAATAGTTATTATGTAGGAATTTGATTAAGTTAGAATAAGGAGTCAAATTAAAGTCTCCGCCAACATCTATAATATAATTCTTATATTAACTACATCTCTAATTTCTCCAAAGTTACATAAGTAGGTGAAGCATTATCTATGAAGCACTAAAAAAATTAGGAACGAAAGTGCTATGCAAGCTTGAACATGCAAGGTGTTTGTATAGTAAGTTCTGAACAATTTAGCGCTTTCAACACTACAAAGGATTTAGGAAGCATAAAAATACCTAGAAATTAATTTGGTTGCTATGGAAGAATCACTTATATGCTGGTAATTTAAAATATCTGAGTAATCTCTACTTAAATGTTTAGAAAATAATCGTTAAGTTTCAATTTGTATAGATGTACATCATTATAGCTTAAGTACTTTTATAAACATGTACATCCTTATATCTTACTATTCAACAATTTTTTATATAAATATACTATAAAAACAATTGAAATAAAATAAACACATGTGCTTTATACAGTATATAACTAGACATTATCTAACTGGCCATGGAAGTATAAGTTATAATTATGCTGTTAGTTTAAAATTCCTAAGTAATCTCTGTCACCTTATGGAAAAAAATTGATGAATGCCGAGACGTGGATGTACTTCATTATATTCAATAGAGTAAGTCGTAACATAAGAAGGTACTAAATAGATGTATTATCGAGCCAAAAGTTATTACACAACTGCTGACAATTGATTGGGCTATTCAATGTTTTGATATGTGACCACACAGTTGACAAAAAATGTTGAGGTCTTACCGCCGGGGGCACCACCCATCTTCAGTGATGTCAGCTTGCATGTGCACTCCTCTGGATATAAAATGAACGAACATACACTACTTACTCATTCGTTAGTTTGAACGCGAACTAAGCACCATGCTAAAATACGTGAGTCTCTACATTTTTAATATTTTAATTCTTAGGTTTCAGCAAGGGCATAGTGCTTTATCGTATTCGTGAACTTTGTTTTCTTATTGCGAAAGTGTGTGGTATGTTTTTGTAAGGTCTTGGAACAATGGATAAAGGAAGATGTCTCTTAGATTGAACCCAGAGGTCAGGCAGTCGCAATGTTCCTATTTATAGGATGATAGCTTTGCTCGTTATTGCGTAAATTCATATAATGTAGTAATTTTGAACTTTCTTTGTTTAACCAAAATAGCTTTAGGCAATGACAGGAGCTTGATAGCTTTAATTCAGCAGTGTCGCAAACTCGAAATAAAAAACATTATCTCCAAAAGCTGCAAGTCAGAAAAAATATTATCTCTAAAAGCTTTATTAGAACTATGATTTCTTCTTTCGTAAACCATTCGAGTTTTTGTAAACTTTATCATTTGAAGATTTACGTAGTTTCAATGAAACATAATGTTAGGTATTATATTTAAACTTCGCAAAAGATTGAAGCGAAGAGAAAATTAACTACAACCTTATTTCTTATATACATTTTATAAATATCTATAGTTTAAATTTGACTAGTCCGAGTGCTTATTATGTAAGCATAAAGAAATAAAGTTATTGATTTCTAATGTTTTATCCAGGTGTTGGCCCTTTGCGCAGTGGTAGCCTTTACTGCGGCTCAGCAGCAGCAAAACCCTCAGGATGTGCAGATCTTGAAGTTCGACAGCAACGTGGAAACCGATGGCTACAGCTTTGCGTAAGAATCATTGTCCACATACTGTTTCATTTTACTAAGACATACATTTAGAAATATCGTATGAGAGCCCCGATTGATGATAAGCCATCTATACTATTTCACTTATGAACTTTGTTGCCCAACTCAAAAACTCATTTATATTGTTGTCAAACGAAGGTCTTTGCACATTAAAAGAGTATTAGTAAAACTCTTTGAATTAAATCTAACAGTTTTATTAAAACTAAACCAAAATTGACATTGACCTTAATTTATGAGAAAGAATAACATAAACCATTGTTGATAAAGATTACGTTAAGGTATTTTTTTTTATTATTTTATGGTTTTATTGTGTAGAATAATCATCAGCGCAATAAAAACATAGGTAAATAGCTGCACCGTGGCTTCACGATCGTGAAAATTGAAGAAAAGTTGCCGTTTTTTTAAACCAGGATTAGAAATAAGTCTATTCAAAAATTTTATCCAGATCCGTGCAGTAGTTTTGGCATATAAATATTTATCCATCCATACTTTCGCATTAATTTATAATATTAGTGTGATGTGATTATTTCATTATCAAATAATACATTATATAATTAACCATTTACGCAATCTGAAATTATTATAAATTTATTTGAAAGATAAATTACTTATTCATTATTAGATAGGAGGAAACAAACTTAGACTGAAAGAGAGAAGATCTTTGTGACACATTGTCGGCAACATCGTAACTTACCACCAAATGTGATGGTGGTCAAATGAAGGTCACGAAAAAAAAGGTTTGAACGTCAATAGGATTTAGTAACACACTTGGCTCAGCTGGATACAGCCTCTATTTCATTAAAGGGTCATAGGTCAAGTTACACTCGACTTCGCTTGCTTACAATCTATCAAGGAGTTTTTAAATAATATAATTACTATGATTGACTTGCCCAATTGTTATTATAACCTTCCTTTTTTGTTGTGTTCTAACACCGCATTTATTTTTATAGCCTTTATCAAGCATGGACTTTATTATCTACCATAACATTGTAACAAAGTTGTTCATCAATTTTTAAATGGTTATAGTGTTGTTATAACCATGAAGTGTTAATTACAATTTATTGCGCATAAAAATCAATATATGCACAATGCACATATCAACAGTGTATTTGGCAGTCCCTAGTATCCCTACTATGGTTAAAATTAAATGATAATAAACTTAGCCTGAGTTTATATAAATAAAATAATAATAAACTTATCCTGAGTGTGGGTACTGAGAGGAGCGACACAGTTTTATTCTCATGCGCTTTCCAGTGAACCATTGTACATATATTAGTTTTTTTTTGGTTCTGTTCATTTTTATAAAACAGTAATAAGCTAATCCTAAATTATATTAACCTAATTTTAAAATATGTCGTAGCCCTTCAACGGGACTCATGTTTGGGTTATATCTTTATTCACCTAAGACTTCTAGTAACGACACGAAACGACTGAATAAGAAATATAGAAAACAAATATGAACAAAAAGGAAATCCAACAGAATTGACGGCTACATTTTAAAATCAAAACAAAAGAAAAATTGAAACAAAACAAGGAATAGAAACCAATTAAAACTAGTATTTAATTTTAAATTAACTAAGCTAACTGTAGACGAGGATTTCTTAAAATAACTTGATGAATTCGTTTCAGGTATGAGACGAGCGACGGAACATCCAGACAAGAAGAAGGCAAAATCGACAACCCTGAATCTGAGAACGCAGCTCTGACCGTCACCGGCCAATACTCGTACGTAGCTCCGGATGGCAAGCACTACACTGTCACCTTCACTGCTGGACCCAACGGTTACCAACCCAAAACCTCTCTAGGACAGAAGTAAACTAAATAAACTCATTCGCTCTAAGGATAAGTCATAACAATGCTCTGAGAAACGTTTCAAGTTTTTATAGTAGACCTAGTATACGCTACGGAGGGGTCTAGTATAAAAGTTTGCGTGGTTGTGACTTATCCCCCTTTGAGCAAACACTGGAATACTCTGACCATGTAAATAATCCAACTCGGTCGTCCCCAGTAAATTGTTTTTGTATGCGAAGTTTAGATCGTTATTGTTCGATCTCACTTAATGCTACTTGTATTCAGCATGTTAAATGAATCTAAATTCATGTGCCATGAGGATGTCATTTGTACTTTTATACCTATTTTGCTTAATTTTTTAAGTAAATGTAAAAAAAAATATTGTTTGTTTTTATTTATTCACTCATAGTTTAAACCCGATAAATTAAGAAAAAAAATCAATGATTAGAAACAAATTAAAACTAATACTTAGAATTGAGCTAACTGCTGACAGTTGCAAACAATCTAAGGTAGCTCAATTTATCTAAATGAATACCAGTAGGAAACGTCCCCGAGATACTGACTGCATTGCCCTGTTGTATAGGTTAGTTAAAACCTATAACATCACTACATAGTATAAAACAAAGTCGCTTTCTCTGTCCCTACGTCCCCATGTCCTTATGTCCCTATGTCCCTTGAATGCTTCTTTAAAACTACGCAACGGATTTTGATGCGGTTTTTTTCAAGAGGAAGGTTTATAAGTATAATAAAACCGTGCGAAGCCGGGGCGGGTCGCTAGTAAATTATAAACATTAAAATTAATAAGTACCTACATTTATTCCTTTTAGTGTTTATAATGTTATAAACGTTTTTTTTTATATTTCTAGCGGTATTAGGTATTTAGCTACAAAATAAATCGGACCTAGAACTTGTACGTCAAGAATCTGATTTGTTATTTCTTAGCTTATTATGCTTGATTTATTCTGATAAAACACTTCATTTTTTTATAAGTAAATTTATACATTTTACTAAAAGGCAACATATGACCTGAAATAAATTAAAAACTATAGTAACTATATTTTATTTACAAAGATAATTGTAAGCAGACATAACAAAATTTTCATAGAAATAGCATTTGCAGGCTTTTTATTATTATTTATTTGTCATGAAAGAGCGAACCACGTGGAAATAACATAGTAAATATATATAATTAATAATGCAGGATCTTAAATTGAGATCTTAAATACTTAGAGATAACTCAACTTATTCAAATTGATACCGACCCGCAAGACAATTGTATACTAATTTCTTTTTATTACGATAACGATTTTTTTCGAAGCAATAAAATAACATTTTTACTGAACATTAGAAAATAATAATATTCGCACATTAATTAGAGGTTGGAGGTTGGCACAGGTAACCAGAAATCAGTGATGAACAAAAAGCTAATCAAAACAACACAAAGATCATTAAAATATAATTGCTTCCTTGTCTATAAATCTTTAAAAACATTAAAAAAAATTATGTATTTATTTGTTTCGTTGGTCTGGGTGTTTAATATGTATAATAAAAAATATCTATCTATGTAGTATATTGTATTAAGTATAACAGTCATTTAGTACCCATAACACAAGCTCTGCTTAGCTTGGGGCTAGATGATGCTGTGTGGACTGTCCGGAATTATTTATTTATTATTTATATTGCGTTATGTATAAATATTACAGTGCGTAACCCCTCGCACTTTAGGTGATATTCAAGATTAAAGTCCCGCCGAAAAGAAAAAAAAATTTGCTTTCCATTCAATCTCTTAAATAATTAAAAAGCTAGACCTTTTTTTAATGTATAAGATACATACAAAACAAAATTGTAAGTAAAATTTGTAAGGAGTATATAAGGGCAAAAAAGACGGCGCACGTTTTTAGTGCCACTGATAATTTCATTTACACATCCTTACTTGACATGATTAGGTTTGACAAAACATTAGGTACAAAAACTACATTTCTACTCGTTAGGCAAACGATTTGCTCTTCTGTGGTGCAAACTCAGTAAGTATACTTGCATAAAATGTATATGCAAGTTTCGTAAATCAAGTTAAATACCAATGCACACACGCCGCTTCTCAGAATACGCGTAGTGTAATAAAGCTGTAACTGTAGCCTTCACATTACCTATGTGCTCTTTATGATGTACTAGACGCGCACCGTAGCTTCATTCGCTTTAAAATTGATGAGAAGTAGCCTACGTTTTATTCCAGGTCTACGTAAATTTAAAATTCAAACGTAAATTCTCAATTTCGTTTCGTATTCCGTTCAATAGTTTTGGCGTGGTGAGGTAACAAACATTTAGCTATACTTTTGCATTTAAGTGATACCTACTATTTACGATAACTAAAAAATC
The DNA here is from genome assembly GCA_944547425.1 of Eupithecia centaureata. Lineage (NCBI taxonomy): Eukaryota > Metazoa > Arthropoda > Insecta > Lepidoptera > Geometridae > Eupithecia > Eupithecia centaureata. The sequence continues at coordinate 5,729,396 of OX155681.1, read as the reverse complement.
AGCCATCCATAATTGACATATGAAAGCCATTTCAATAGCCTTCGTAATTTGCACAGGACGCGTGCGATGCCCGTTGAAATGGCTTTCGAATGTCAATTCTCATCTATGGTTTTTGCGTGTCCGTGATGGTAGCGTACCCATAATCGAATATACGATTGTTGTTATGCCTAATAAATACTGTATAAACAATGCATAATTAATGCAAAACTAGAATAAATAGTGCCTCTCTGGTTTCGAAAATAATGACCATTCTTAGTGGGTACGCTAGCATAACGATCAAGCTAGCGTACACATGACCGTACTCAAAAACGACTCATGTTACAGAAACGAAATTTACACAAATAATACGCTACAAATACTGCCACAGCTATGCAAAATTTCATAATGATCGCTTCTAAAGGAACGGAGATAATAAACAAGACTTTCAAAAACATTCCGAGCTAGCGTTATGGCAGCGTACACATTAAAAAACCTAATAGATCTTATAGAAAATGAACTTTACTGATTATAAATGATATATGTATAAATAGTGCGTGAAATACTCCCTCTGCCAGTAGTCATTCTTTATAAAAATTCTTAGTGAAACAACGTAAAAAGTCCATGTGAACTTCTAGGAACAAATGCATTGTGGTACAGTCGCACACACAACAAATAATTTAAAATGGAAATTATACACCGTACAATGTATATTACTAAATATAAGTAGTTTTGTTACTTTCATGAGTAGGCATTGCTTCTGAATGATGCTACCTACGTGCTTGAAGGGTCCATCCTATAGGTGCTGCAAGCTTGTCGTAGTAGGAAGTATTTCTGTTAACTGAATCCACATGAATTCAATGAAAAGAAATACTTGATTTTCAATATCGTGCTAAAGTTTTGACAAATTATTTACCACTACAAATCAGTGCCTCTGGTGTCATTCGATCATTCACAATGATCGATATCAATCATGACCTAGTATGAAGATGATCCGGATCATAAGACACGTTCATTTGAATGATTGATTTTGCCGGCGGCCTATCATCGCCTCACTTCGAGTTTTCGTTTAATGCCAGAAACATACTTGCGTGTCGCGGTGTGTCGGGGCGCGCCAGAAGCATATCGGTTTCATACATTTAGTGGGTGATTCTACGAAAACTCGTTTTTTGTCTGACTTCTGTGGCACATTTTTTTTTGTTGAAATTGCACATCATGATAGTATATTGTAAATGAAGATTTAATTCTGAATTTTTTGGAAGTAAAGGGAACTTTATTGGCTTTATGGTTACGGAGTTATTCAATTTTAAAAATATGGTGTCCACGGAAATCAGAATTTATATCACCAAAATCAAATATGGGTTGGTTTATCAATAAAAATATGTGTTTTCGGTAGTAAGTAGATTATTAAGCTTTTTAAAACTAAGGACCAATTATTTGACGTTTGTAGTTTTAATCAGTTTTTACAAAAACACCTTTAAATCATTACTGTAAATGCAAGTAACTTTTTACAAAAATCACACTAATAATGTTTATCTTTGTATTAAAAATATTATAATTATTCATTTTTCACCTCCTGGATGCTCTCGATCATCCTGGACACCTCCTGGATGCTCTCGATCATCCTGGACACCTCCTGGATGCTCTCCATCATCCTGGACACCTCCTGGATGCTCTCCATCATCCTGGACACCTCCTGGATGCTCTCCATCATCCTGGATGCTCTCCATCATCCTGGATGCTCTCCATCATCCTCTGGATGCTCTCCATCATCCTCTGGATGCTCTCCATCATCCTCTGGACACCTCCTGGATGCTCTCCATCATCCTGGATGCTCTCTATCATCCTCTGGATGCTCTCCATCATCCTCTGGATGCTCTCCATCATCCTCTGGATGCTCTCCATCATCCTCTGGATGCTCTCCATCATCCTCTGGATGCTCTCCATCATCCTCTGGATGCTCTCCATCATCCTCTGGACACCTCCTGGATGCTCTCCATCATCCTCTGGATGCTCTCCATCATCCTCTGGACACCTCCTGGATGCTCTCCATCATCCTCTGGACACCTCCTGGATGCTCTCCATCATCCTCTGGACACCTCCTGGATGCTCTCCATCATCCTCTGGACACCTCCTGGATGCTCTCTATCATCCTCTGGATGCTCTCCATCATCCTCTGGATGCTCTCCATCATCCTCTGGACACCTCCTGGATGCTCTCCATCATCCTCTGGACACCTCCTGGATGCTCTCCATCATCCTCTGGATGCTCTCCATCATCCTCTGGATGCTCTCCATCATCCTCTGGATGCTCTCTATCATCCTCTGGACACCTCCTGGATGCTCTCCATCATCCTCTGGACACCTCCTGGATGCTCTCCATCATCCTGGACACCTCCTGGATGCTCTCCATCATCCTGGACACCTCCTGGATGCTCTCCATCATCCTGGACACCTCCTGGATGCTCTCCATCATCCTCTGGATGCTCTCCATCATCCTCTGGATGCTCTCCATCATCCTCTGGATGCTCTCCATCATCCTCTGGATGCTCTCCATCATCCTCTGGATGCTCTCCATCATCCTCTGGATGCTCTCCATCATCCTCTGGATGCTCTCCATCATCATCTGGACACCTCCTGGATGCTATCCATCATCCTCTGGACACCTCCTGGATGCTCTCCATCATCCTCTGGACACCTCCTGGATGCTCTCCATCATCCTCTGGACACCTCATGGATGCTCTCCATCATCCTCTGGATGCTCTCCATCATCCTCTGGATGCTCTCCATCATCCTCTGGACACCTCCTGGATGCTCTCCATCATCCTCTGGACACCTCCTGGATGCTCTCCATCATCCTCTGGATGCTCTCCATCATCCTCTGGATGCTCTCCATCATCCTCTGGATGCTCTCCATCATCCTCTGGATGCTCTCCATCATCCTCTGGATGCTCTCCATCATCATCTGGACACCTCCTGGATGCTCTCCATCATCCTCTGGACACCTCCTGGATGCTCTCCATCATCCTCTGGACACCTCCTGGATGCTCTCCATCATCCTCTGGACACCTCCTGGATGCTCTCCATCATCCTCTGGACACCTCCTGGATGCTCTCCATCATCCTCTGGACACCTACTGGATGCTCTCCATCATCCTCTGGATGCTCTCCATCATCCTCTGGATGCTCTCCATCATCCTCTGGATGCTCTCCATCATCCTCTGGATGCTCTCCATCATCCTCTGGACACCTCCTGGATGCTCTCCATCATCCTCTGGATGCTCTCCATCATCCTCTGGATGCTCTCCATCATCCTCTGGACACCTCCTGGATGCTCTCCATCATCCTCTGGACACCTCCTGGATGCTCTCCATCATCCTCTGGACACCTCCTGGATGCTCTCCATCATCCTCTGGACACCTCCTGGATGCTCTCCATCATCCTGGATGCTCTCCATCATCCTCTGGATGCTCTCCATCATCCTCTGGATACTCTCCATCATCCTCTGGATGCTCTCCATCATCCTCTGGATGCTCTCCATCATCCTCTGGATGCTCTCCATCATCC